>JBBGZY010000563.1:9708750-10977500 GCA_037952925.1 Lithobates clamitans | reverse complement strand
TAAAAAAAATAAAAAAATAAAAAAAATAAAAAATAAATTCTGGCCATTATCACACAAAAACATGACAAGACAACCACTATAAAACAATGACAAACACTCAACTTTTAACTAAAGACATCTATGGACTTTTCTCCTGAGAAGAGTAAGTACTCATTTCCATCTAAAAGACAATTAGTTAATGGGAACAACCAAAAAACAAAACATCTGTACCTCATCACAACACTTGTAACTTCACTTGTAACTCTTGAATCCATTAATGCCTGACTATTGTTTATCTTATGTTTTCATTGTTTGCAAACAATTACTAATTAATGAGCTCATGGCACCCTTTGATAATCGATTATGCCTTTGCAATAACCTAACCCCTGTTTTGCTAAATGTGCCCACTCTTTTCCCTTTGAAGGACCTGCAAACAAACACAGACATTAGTATCCAAACCAGTTTTATCTTCTTCCAAGGTCTCTGGAAAAAGGAACACAAAGGCAGTGATTATTACACACAATTATCATGACAATTGACGTTTTGAGTCCCCCAAACATTTTCCCATTAATTGCAATGCCAGGGGAACAATTGCTATGAATAAGGTTTAGATGTGAGCGTCATATTTAAATAAAATATGGCAAGGAAACATTGACCATAACATTCTTAGCATCCATGCAGCTCACTAAGTGCTGCTAACATTGTTTCCCCCAGTGCTACATTTGAATAACCATGTGGCTACCTCCATTTTGACTTTACGTAACTGTTCTACATACTGATGATTTTCAGTTTGTAGTCTCCGCGTTTGGGTCTTTAAAGGGAAATGGGTTTGATTACTATGGCTTCCATGCTTTGGGTTGCTACTCTATTGGGCAGAATACACTTCATAATGCCTTGGGGTCGTTTTGGAGTACTGCAATCTTCTTTTGATATCATTATTCTCCGCCCAACAATACTTAGCGATGTGACCCCCCCTTTTACACAAAAAACATTTGAGGGCTGGTCTCTCTGTATAGGCCCTTCTTTGAGCATATGGCATTGGAAACGATATTGCTGGACATTATTACGAAGATTACTATGCTTGGAATAATCAGACTTTACACTTTCATCGTCTGAGGAGTCCTCAGAAGTTTCAACTCCTGAATCACTTTCAAGCACAGTTATCACACTTTTATTTACATCTCCACCATTGATTTCTGTCATAGCAACATCACTTGCAGCAATAAGAGTGTCTGGTTTTTCTGCATGTTTCACTTCTATCTTTGCTGAGCATTGGGCATGTGCGGAGGGTACCTCCACCATTGTACATTCGGCTTTTGCATGTTTGGAGGATAACTCCATTATGACTGCCTGTGCACCCTGGAATTCCTCCCTAAGCAGTGCGATAACACGCAAATTTTCAGCCTCTCTCTTCCTAAAGATGCAATACATTGTTCCTTCAACATACGCGTTTTCTCCAACTCATCTAATCTCTGTTCCAATACACACTTCTCAGTAACTAATTGTTGCATGTGATCAGCAACATTTGCATCTGCTTTTGCAACCATTGCCAATATATTCTCTGTTACACTTTGTACCTGTTCAAATAATTGTTTCCTCTCACTATACCATTCTAATTCTTTTTGTTCCGCAGTGTCTTTCATCTTCAACAACACGCACACAGCATTGGCCAATCTCTGTTTCTTACTTTTTTTTGGAAGACTTTTTATACTTTATGGCATCATGATATGTACTGCATTGTTTTAATAAATCCTTGTACTGGTGTGTTAACGCATTCTTTTGTATAGAATCAAATCTAACACAGCAATGCTTGCTAACAAAGTCTTCGGTGGCTTCCATTGATATGCTAATTTGCAACTAGCTACACTGAAGCTCGTAAACGGATACAAAACACAGATAAAAGCTGTTTAACAGCTATCTTTTTACCTGTAGTCCTACAACCAAAAAAAAAAAAAAAAACAGATCCCAAGCCGTTTAAAAACAAATTTGTTCCTTGTAGTTCTACAGCCCACCAGACACAAGGCACAGTCTAAGACACAAGGCAGACTCTTAGTCAATGCCTTCCCATTAGGTTGCAGGCCACATTGATCTCCTATCGGACAGAGAGCTATTCCACTCTCACATGGGTAAAAATAAAAAAACTTAAAAAGAAAAAAAAAAAATCTAAAATAACATATTTCTCCCACTTTTTCCTCAAAGATGTATGGTAATTCCTGTCAATCTCTAACCAAGGGTGATCAGCCCTTTTCTCGCCAGCCCCATTGGCTGGTTACAGACCTAAAGCACATTAACGATACAAACGTTTAACTTAGGAAAAAACTGACATAAAGGTATTACAAAAAATTGCAATGTTACATAGCTTACCATCAGAACACACTATACTAAACAGCATATCTCTACAACATATAACAACAATAAAATATCAAAGATACTTATCACACATGGTTTCATCTGCTGGTTCTGGTTGATAAAAGGGGTCTGGGCCACATGGAATTTAGTCCCAAGCCCTCAGTCAGATCAAAGTCCCAAGATGGCAGAGGGACACCCTCATGGCAGGCTTTGAGCAACAAAGCCTGTGTGTCCCTTTCATTCAAACATACACGCCCACTCGTAGCCACCCCCATTTGCCTTTTATCCAATAGATATTGCCGAGAGGTATTCCTTCAAATGTCTGCCCATTCTCCAGGAAGCATGCTATATTGTCTACTAGGGGCAGCTCCCTTAGCCCTGTGCCTTCTCAGCTAAGCTCTTATTCTCTTTGAAGCCTGTTATCACACGTGTCACAGCAAGTGGGCTTGAGCCAAACTATTGTTCTGATTACGAAGCTTTGATGTGTTTCATTCCAACTGAGTTTACCTGGCTGAGCTTGGCAACAGGAAATATGTAGACAATCCAGAAATGTGATATTAATTCACATTAAATTTCAACAGATGCCTTCAGACAATTTTTCAGTCCTCATCGGTCTGATCGGTTCAAGCAACCATTGCCAGCATCTGCATTACATGCAGGAATATCTTGGGCAAGAGCAGACTTGGAGACCTTCCTAACAGACCATCCACTTGGTTACTGGGACTTGAGGATGGACCACTGGCCAGAACTTGCTCAATATGCAATTGAGCTACTGGCCTGTCCTGCATCCAGCGTTCTTTCTGAACGCACATTCAGTGCTGCTGAAGGGTTTGTAATGGATCATAGAGTACGCCTGTCCACAGACTCCATTGATAGGCTCACATTCATAAAAATGAATCAGTGTTGGATCAGCAGCAGTTATCAAGCACCTGATGCTGATGTAACTGATTTTTCTATGGATGTGGGATCCCTTGAAGACTGCCTATACTGAGTGACTATCCTATTCCTCCTCAATCTTGATGATGCTAGCTTCCAACAATATTTTTGTTTAGGGCACCACCACCACTGCTTAAGGCCCAATTTTTCTGCCCCTGTTTAACAGGGGCATGTAATTACAATTCTTGATATAATATTTCATAGTAGGGCCCGTTCCTGTGCCCAACAAGCGTAACTGTGAGGGGTTACAGTGTTGTGGCACCACCAACACCTAAGACCCAATTTTCTGCAGAGTATATAGGGCAGGCTGTATAGTATATATACTTCTTTTCAGAGTATATAGTGTCTGGGGGCCCCCACGCCATTCTTTTTAAAATTTGGGTGCAGTGTTCCCCTTAATATCCATACCAGACCCAAAGAGCCTTGTAATGCGCTGGGGGGCGGCAGACCCATGCCGTAAAGAGAGGCTTATCGGAAGATTTCACAATAGCGCCATGCAAAGTGCTCATGAAACGCAAGTGCTGTATAGATGCAAAGACCGTTGTTTGCAATACTTTTCACTGATAGAAGGCTGCCTTCTAGTTCTGGAACATATAGCACTTTTACGAAGATACTCTGCTTGCCTTGTGGTGTAATGCAGTTCAGGAAGCCCTGGCCTTTACCTTCTGAGGTGATGCTTTTCCCGTTTGCTAGGAAAACGTCTTTTGCACTGTAATATTTGTAATGTTTGTGAAGGTCTCATTGCTAGTCATGTGGCTTGATGCACCTGAGTCTATGCACCAGCTGTGTGGCTTGCCACTCTGTGTCACTTTAAAGGTGCCACTCCATGATATGTCTGCAGTTTCCTTCATAGCTGCTTTTACTCTTTCTTTTGTGGATAGCTTTAGCTTATGCTGCTCGGCTTTCCGGATAGAACAGTCCTTTTTAAGTGACCGGTCCTTTTACAGTGAAAACAGGCTCTGCTTTCTTTGTTGTGCTTTGTACATTTTAAGATTAATTTCCCTTTGACATATTCGAGTATCAGCTCCTGCTCGGGTTTGGTTTCTAAAACATTTATAAGAGCAGTATTTGTCTCTGGAAGGCTGCAGAGGAGCAGGGCAACAATAGGATTATCTTCCTCTCTGATGACATAGCTGCTCTAAGATCTCTAGAATAGCATTCACATTGTCACACATTTGCTGGCCTTCTTGTAGTTTCATCTCGTACAACTTTCTTAGAAAAAACAGTTTGCTGTTTAGACTTGAACGCTCATTCAGCTTTTGTGATGAAGTCCACATGCCTTTGGCTGTTTCTTTATTCACATGTGGATAAGCTGGTCATCTTCAACATGCAAGCTGATAATTGCTTTTGCTTGTCTATCCTTCCTATCCCAGTCCTCCGTTTCTCCGTCTGTCTGTCTGTATTTAGTACTTGCTGCAAGTCATCCTTGCTGAGAAACATTCAGTTTAAACTTCAACAGCAGGTAATTGGCATTGTTCAGCTTTGCAATTGCAAACTTCACATCTGAACTACTTGCCATCTTTCCGTAGCTTGTACACAGTACTCACTGTACTCACTGAGTTGCAGAGTTCTCTTTCCAGTGCCTGGGTGCTTCTGGGTTTGCTTCTGAGTTTGCTGGGTGCACTGGGCCCATGACCTAATATGCAGAGTATTGCAATAAGCGCTGGATGCTTCTTGGATGCAGTAATATGGCTTTACTTTCATGGAGAAATATATTACATGTCTTACAGCATGTAGAAACATGAACAGGAAGCAGGAATTTACAAGTGCATGCACTGAGATAGACCATACATCCTGTTATATCATAGAAAACATGAACTATACATTATAATACTACGTCACCTGCTGCATAGATAGGTATAATGCATACAGTATTGTCAGTTTAAGAACAACTTTACATTACATGCTGTTCTTTTCCAACAAGGGATACCTTGCGACTCCAGTCCTGGTCAGGCGAGGACAAAAAGGAGCATGCTATGAGCCGAGTCTATCTTTGATTTATAGTTAACCATTCATATCAGATTGTGGTGGCAGAGGCACGACCCATTGTATGCTGCCATGATGTGCCAGAAAAGTCTTTTAGCCAAGCAGCTGCTTCCTAAAATTAAAAGGATGGGGAGATGTGTTCCAACATGTTTAACGACAAATAAACGTTCAGTTAAAATTAGATAAATACATTTCAGGTACTTCAAAACAAGGGTATGCAAATTCTTACAGTTTTTGATCTTTATCAAGCAGCCAAGGCCTGATTAGGAAAGCCTGCCCCCTCTCAGCATGCTGTAGAAGGGGACTCATTCTCTCTATGGGGAAGCCATGGTCTCTCTGGAAAATGTGGACATTCCCCCTGCTGAGTCAGAGCTACAGTTGTCCAGTCAACAGCTTTAAGTGTAATGCCGCGTACACATGATCGGACTTTCCGCCAACAAAACCGTGGATTTTTTTCTGAAGGATGTTGGCTCACACTTGTCTTGCATACACACGGTCACACAAATGTTGGCCCAAAATGCTTGAGAACGAGGTGACATACAACATGTACAGTGGGACTATAAAAAGGAAGTTCAATAGCCAGTGCGCCACCCTTTGGGCTCCTTCTGCTAATCTCGTGCTTATTTTGTGTTCATAGAAGTTTGGTGAGAGGCAATTCCCGCTGTTCAGCCTCCTGCTTTTCAGTTCGTTTCTGCTTTTCAGTTTGTGCTTGTGGGTTCGTATTTGTTCTTCAGTGTGTGTTAGTGCGTACAATTTTGCGTTCTATCTATAGTTTGCTTTTGTTTTTCAGTGTGTTCTTGTCCGCTCGTTTCTGATTTTTTAGCATGTTCTTCTCAGGTCCTTTCTGATTTTCAGTGCGTTTTTGTCAGTTTGTTCTGACCAGCCAACCATTTTCAAGCCATGTTGCGGGTACGCACTCGTCGTAGAGTTTGTGCTGTGCTTGGGCTTAGTGTTGGAGTTCATGCTTTGACCCAAGTCCAGTCCATGAACAGGGGGAGTAGGAGTTAATGGACGAAGAATTGGTTGCTCCAGCATGACCAGTTCTCACATGCCTTTGCTGCGGGAGATCCAGGAGAATAATCCTGATTTCAGGAATTATCTCTGGATGACAGACCCCGTTTTCACCGTCTGTTGGCTTTGCTGTCCCCTTATATTAAGAAGCAGGACACCTGCATGCGACAAGCCATCACTCCCAAGCAAAGGCTCGTCGCCACCTTGCGGTGCTTGCCGACTGGGAGAAGTCTCCAGGATATTAAGTTCACGACTGGAATCCTTATTCCAGAGACCTGTTCTGCAGAACCTGAATTATGGCAGGACTATATTAAGGTAAGTTTTATCCTTTAACATCACATTCCATGTATTTAATGTTTGCTAATGTATTGTATTTATTTCATCATTCCATAATTACCATGATTGTAATATGCTGTGAATGTCCTCTTTGTCCTCATGCATGCTGTAAGCTTTTAATGCTCCTTTTTTGTCCTTCATGCATATTTGCCTTCACTTACCTCCCCAGCATGCTACCTTGGGCCCATACACACCTAGCTTAGTCACTTAACGTATTTTGTCAGCTCCAATTGCAATGCTTACCCTAAACACCCCCTGAAATGTGTCCAAATGCTATTGTTGTCATTAAATTCAAGCAGAGTGCAAGATGCTTTTTCTTGGGGGCCAAAACTCATTTGGAACCCTCCCTTCCCCCCAACCGCTAAGTCAACCGATAACCATACTCTATCTGCTGACTTTGCCAAACCCATTCACACTATACCTACCTCTTTTGTGGTCAGATTTATGGATGAATTCAACAAAGCATGTAGTGCAAGGGCCTGCCTGAATACTTTCAAATGGTACTGCTTCAAGTTTTGTTTTTCTATTATCTTGATAGGTAATTGCAGAATGTAAAAATGTGCTTCAATTTGGACAGTGTGTATTCATATTTTTGGATTATGACACTTCTTACCTGTCCAGTGGGCTGCCAATAGTGTAAGGAGGGGTTGGCCAAAGTAACACACATTATTTGTATAGTATAGTAGTATTGAGGTGTCGGCGACTTACAAATTCCTCTATGTGGACGTGTGGAAGAATGGCCGGATGGTGGAGTCATCACCCAGATGGAGTTCTACAGACAGCTCCAGAACGGCAGCTGGCAGCTTGGGCTTACCACCTCCAGAAGACAACGTGGCGGGCCTCCCATTTGTCTTTGTAGCAGATGAAGCATTTGCGCTGGGGGACCATCTTATGCGGCCATTCCCTATGATGATCCTCACCCCAGAGCAGAGGGTTTTTAACTACCAGCTGCCCAGAGCCAGAAGAGTGGTTGAAATGCCGTTGGCATAATGGCCAGCCGAGTCCGCCTATTCCTTACTGCAATAAATATGGCGGAATATAAACTAAACCACATTATTGCAATACAAAAGTTATCCCCGCACTAGTTTAGGTCTCACCAGGTGTAAAGCGGATCTTGCTCTCCAGAGATGAGAGGTTCCAGGTGCTGGCTCATGCTAGTAGAGACTATATGCAAACGAGAAGATCTGGACAGCCGCACTCTAGGAAGTAATAATCCAAGTTTCTTTATTTTAAAATCAGGAACACATCAGATACAGGACATCATAGACAGAGTGTACAGATCATAGGCTAACGCGTTTCACACTTGTCCAAGTGCTTACTCATAGCTAATGATAATAGAAAATCAGACCACATATATACTAACTATTATTGATCACGCGACCAAGTAATCAATGCAAACACATGAAGCAGCTGAGATTCAGCTGTGGGGAATGTGAGTGTGAGTGAGCATTTAAATCTTGAAAGTCACTATGCATATAAAGTGTATATGTGTGAGCAGTAGAGGTAAATGTGAAAGTGTCAAAATTATTTAGTATGAAAAAGTGCATAAAAATTATTTGTGAGTTGGAATAATGAAATATATTATATAACATTTAAAAATAAAGAATAAAAATTCCAAAATATAATTGTAATGAATGCTGAAATCAATTATAAGTGAAGAGACCACAGGATGGGTGTAAATGTGGTGATACAAACATAAATTGATTGTAATAGGTGATAAAAGGAATTTATGTGAATTTTGTTAATGTCATGAATAAATAAAATAACAAAATACATAAAAATAAACTCGAGTAAAATAAATGGTGATATATATTTAAAGAAATCAAGAGCTAAGCTTGTGTATGTGATAAATGTGGTAAATGACATTTGTGGCTAGACCGCATATGAGGGTACATGATATTGACATTATTTTTAATATCATTTGTGTTGTAAAGAGTACCTGATCACGTAAAAAGGAAAGGGAAGGAAAATATAATTAAAAGTTATATAATTGTATCAAAAAATTCTTTTTAAATATACATTTGTTGTTTATATTTACTCCAGTATCTTGTTAACATACAATAACAACTTTTCGTAGTTTCTAAGAATGTAACATTTCTTCTGAATAAACAAAGTCAAGAAGAAACAAATATATACTGTGAAGAGCTTCTACCGAAAAGCGATACCCATGAGTCTTTCATTAATTAATAGGGTTTGACATGTTTTCATACTCTGAGTAAACTCTTGAGTGCTGTGATAAGAGAAAACCATTTAATGGGATATAAAACCATGTTCATGACAAAACTAAATCATATTTAGTTTGAAACCTACATTACAAAATGTTACAAAAAGTTGACATGCACAGAGCTGTGCGTATGTGCAGGTGTGTGTATATATGGGTGTGGGTGTGGGAAGGTTAATTTCAGCTGAAACAAATCGGCTTCTGTACGATTCTGCACGAACTCCTGCACACACATACACATAAAGATCTTGCTCATTAGGACTACAATTGTCTATAGACAGTAAAAAAGGCCATATTTCAGCTACCATATACATATTGGCTGAATGATAGACCATCTGAAAAGCCTATAGAGATTAATATGTAGTTCTAAGTCTAAACCATCAATCAAGGGAATGCTCGCTAAAAAATTTTTTTTTTTTTTTTTTGTCAAATTTGGTAATAAATTTCCAGGAGGAAGGATAAGAAGTTTAATGAAACGTGAAAAAGAACCAAACTTGATGGCAGATTCCCGAAGTGAAAGATGGCAGGGAAAGTAAAGGGGGGGGAACTCTCACAGATTAATTAATGTAATCAAAAATTAAATCTGTTTCCATTAACATTATAAATGAAATATGAGTAGCTTTATTTTTGTTTGTTAATTTTGTTTATATTGATGTTTTTGTTAATATTTATTAAACCTTCTTGTCGCTATGTCAAACCATAGTGAAATTTATTAGGGGTGTCTAGAGTGTTAAATAGTATTAGGTTCGACATGAAATTGGCTACTCTGACCAGCAGTTGAACCGCATTAATATTCATATTAGTCAAAAGGAATGTAATTTAAAATATTTAGAGTGTTGAAGCGTGTTCAAATAAACATAAAGTCAGTCATACTATTCAGCGGTGGAACTACAAACATCCCCATGTTAGTCAAAAGGAAGTGAGACCACTTCCCCTTGAACATGATAGTAAAATTTAAAAAATAAAAATAGGGAGGATGTCATAACCTCGACCTATTAGGGGTTTGAATTGGCAAGCAATAAAGTGGAAACACATAGAGAGACACAACTAGAATAATCCGGTATATGTGTCTCTATAGCCATAAATGCAATGGTCTATGGAGACATGAAAGGAAAAATGGAGAAGTGGAGTCATATGTAAACACCATCAGAAGATGTTTGACTCTGTGGAAACAAGGATCGGAACTATGAAATCGTCGTGTATATAAGCACTGTTGTTGGTAAAACTTACTAGATGTTTTAACTCATGATATGCCGCTGCATATACAGATAAGTCTATGGAGATAGAGGCAAAGTAAAATCAAATCGCAACAAATCTATGTGCACAAATATAATAAAGTAGTTGCAACCAACGTTGACTATAGTTTCTTGTAAATGTGTTATTTCATTTCGCTATGTCACTGAGACTATATTTTTTATTATGATTTACTGATGTAATATGCGCCAAATATTTAATATGACTGTATACAGACATATTTATATATGCTACCTCCACACAGATAATGATTTATTATGATTGTAATCATGTATATATAGTCTCATATATGTTCCTATTGTGATCATATTAATGACCACAGGTGAAAGAAATATATAGTAACATCTATTATGTATAATATTTATCATTGTTTTATCTGTGTGGGGGGCACTTTTGAACTAAAAAAAGTATACATACATATATATATATATATATATATATATATATATATATATATATATATATATATATATATATATATATATATATACACATATACACACATATATAACATATATATACACATATATATACACATATATATACACATACATACACATATACATAACGTAGGGCTAGATGATCAAAACCACTTGTAAACAGCCTGTATATCAGTCATAATAATAGGAAACGTCCCATTCGAAGTTTAAGCCGAAGGGAATTCTGGTGTTTAAAGAAAAAATCCAAAAAACTTCACGTTTACATAAAAGACGGAATTTGTCTCCTCCCCTTGTGGGCATAGCTATTTTCTCTACTCCTTGAATAAATAGACTGGAAACATCTTTGTGGTGTGTGAAAATCCAGTGCTTGGCTACATTTGTTAATTTGTCTTTTGTTATGTCATATAAATGATCGTGTAGGCGATCTTTGAGTCGCCGTGTTGTGCGGCCAACGTACTGGACTTGGCATATGTCGCAAGTAATGACATACACCAAGAACTGTGTGTTACAATTGATGAAAGAAGGGACTTGAAAGTTTTTACCATTAGTGCATGAATGTATATTTTTATCCACCTTGATATGGCGGCAATAATTGCAGCCCGTCTTCCCACATCTATAGTTTCCTGTGAAATTCAACCAATTTGTTTTGTTGGGTTTCTTTGGGAACAAACTCGGTGATAGAGAGTTTCCCAAAGTAGGTGCTCTCCGTGAGATCACTTTTATACCTCTAGAGAGGATTTTACTGTAAATTGGGTCATTAAATAGGATAGGAAGGTACTTGTTTATGATGTTTTTTATTTTTTTGAAATCCAAACTATAGGGCGTGGAGAAAACCGGAATTGAGATATCACTTGGGAATTTCTTGGATGGATTTTTGTTCCTTTTTGGTATATTCTCTTTTAAAAGGGTATGCCTAGGTATACTGCTAACTGTGAGGGAAGCAGAGTACCCACGGTCTTTGAAGCGCAGTGCCATCTCCTGCGATTCTGCATAGAAGTATTCTGGTGTGCTGCACAGACGTTTCAGCCTCAGAAACTGACCATGTGGTACTCCTCTAATGGTATGTTTGGGGTGCGCGGAGTCGGCTCTAAGGATGGTGTTTCCTGCTGTGGGCTTTCTGTAAAGGCTGGTGTGAATCATATCCCTGGTTCCCATTAATTTAACATCAAGAAAAGCTATATCATTGATTTCCAAATTTCCAGTAAATTTGAGATTAAGGTTGTTATCATTAAAGTAGGAAAGCCATATGCTAATGTCAGCTTGGGCATCAGACGTGATGAACAAGAGATCGTCAATGAATCGACAGAAAAATACAGTGTCCTGTCTGCGGGGACTATCACATCCAAAGATGCGGGACCTCTCCCACCAACCCATGAAAAGGTTGGCTAATGAGGGCGAAAACTTTGCCCCCATAGAGGCTCCGCATCTCTGGAGGTAGTAGTCCCCGTCGAACATGAAGAAATTGTGGGTGAGTAGGTATTCCAATGCTTGTAAAATGAAATCTTGGGACACTATGGAGAACTTGCCGGACCTTTTTAGAAACCAGGCTACAGCTGGGTTCATGTGTTGGTGGGAGAGGTCCCGCATCTTTGGATGTGATAGTCCCCGCCGACAGGACACTGTATTTTTCTGTCGATTCATTGACGATCTCTTGTTCATCACGTCTGATGCCCAAGCTGACATTCACATCCCCAACTTGGGAACTTACAAAGTTCAACTTTGATAAACTGAAGGCCATATGAGACATTAGTTTATCAAAACTGTGTTGATCTTGCCTTCATCGGATAGGGTGATCTCACCTCTGTAAAAGCAAAATTTTGAAGATGCACACAAATTGGGACTCAAATTGTGAATTTCCCTCCTGATCCCATGCCTAAAATGTGTGTCTTTTCTCTACGTCTATTTTTCAAAAGCCACAAAACAGTGTGTCAACATGTGCTAGCTCCCATCATGGGGGATCAATGGACGTGTTTCAGGGGTGCAACCCCTTCCTCTCACTTACTTTAGTTGCGAGGAAGGTGTTGCACCCACAAAACGCGTACATTGATATCCCATGATAGCACATGTTGACACACTGTGTGCATCTTCAAAATTTGGCTTTGCAATTACTTTAAAACTTTAGAAAAAATAAAAACAATAACGACAAACTTTTCATTTTTTGGTGGTTTTAGATACTGCCTAAAACATCAATGATGTTGGTCAGTCTTTTTTGAACATCAGTGATATTTTGCTTGACCATCTCTAAATCCCGATTGCACACCATGATCTCACCGATGAGGACTTGTGCACTTGCACTGTTGAAGTGAGTTTCTTCATCCACAACATCCACATCACCTAAAAATAAAAAAACACACCATATGTTATAAATATGCAGGCATACATCTATTACCTGACCAGACACTGACCTGTTGTAGTCACCATTTCAACCACTTCCTGAACCTCGGAATCCACATACTCATGTTGTGTGCTGAGTTGTTCCCCTTCTTCAGGAGGTGTGGGGTTCCTGGTGTCCTCATATGTCCTGATTCTTTTCTCCCCTATGTGAATACAAAAAAGTTATACTTAGCAGACAGATATTTGAGGCGAGAAATAGTAATAGGAAACATTGCTTGGAAGTGTCGTTAAATTGTCTGTTTTGGTAGAGTTCCAAGTTGAAAACATGTTTTTTTCCCTTTCAAAAGCTGGAATACTTACCTGTTTTGTGCAAGTTTCACACATGGAGAGACCCCTAGCATCCACTGAAGCATCTGCGTGGGACACCATAAAAAGGTTGTTCTGGTGTCCCACACTAGTGCTCCTGCGTCCAGATGTGTAAACAGCTGCTGAGTACACTCCTTATCAAGTTTGCATTTTGTTCTAGTTACAAACACATCTAGACAACAATGTAATAAACTTCTTTTAATACAAATAGGCATGAACAAATGTAGTTAACCTGCATCTGCCAAAAACATTGTATTACTGTGCCCACGAACCTGAAAGTTGCCATTTTAAACTGTACAACAGTAAAGAAGAGCACATGGAGCAGCACTAAAGTAATTTAATAGGAACACAGGACAAATACTTACTTTTTATAAGCACTTTCCTGATCCTTCTATACTGATCATGCTCCCTCAATTTCAGGTCTGACCAGCTTTTCCTCAATTGCTCCTTGGATCGTCGTACCCCAAAATTCCTGTGCAGACTTTTCACAACTTTAGTCATGATCTTGGCCTTTCTCACATTAGGGTTTGTGTAAGGTCCATACTTCCCATCATAGTCTGCCCTCTTCATGTGCTCTCCCACTGCGCAGAAAGAGAAGGGGTGGGGAATACACTAGAAAGGACGGGGCAGAGTTTCATGTTTGTGCAGTATATATAAAGCATAACACGCGTGCTTCGTACGTACGATCTGTGAGCGGAGGACGGAATAGCGTAAGCGCCGATCGTACAAACGAAGGTACAATTTTAACTTGGGGCATCAGTGGTTAGTGGCCTATATTTCTTATAGATTGAGGCCTATATTGGGACAAGATTAGGAGAGTTTAGCCTGACATTAGGGTTTGTGTTGTTCTTTGCAGAGAAAATGGATAAATTTACAGACCCAGACTTCCTGCCAAACTTCATAGACAGGGAGTGTACAGGGAAAAAACAGAGAATACTCCAATAAGCTAAAGAGGAAGACAGCGCTGGAGCAACTGTTTGAATTGGTGAAGCCGGTGACTCCCGCGGCAGACATCACCTATTTGAAGGCCAAACTTGGTGGCCTGAGAAGCACATATAATAGGGAGTGCAAAAAGGTCTAGGATTCCATGAGATCAGGAGCAGCAGCAGATGACATATATGTACCCAGGCTCTGGTACTATGACAGACTGCGTTTTTTTTGTCAGACCATAGTGAACCCAGGCCATCGCTCTCAACCCTTCCTTCCACACTTCCTTCCACATCAGATGAGGCTTCAGAACAACCTGGAATATGTGGAGGAGCCCAGCTTGAGCCAGGTATAGCATTGTTCAACATATTTCTTGTCAAAAATTTAATGATGCTATTGATCACTAATTTCCTATTTAACAAAGTGGTAGTCTTTTCTATTTGTTAACATTCAATTTAAAACTTTCATGAGCTCAAAACTGTGTGTGATTGATGACCAAAAAACTAAATCTATGTCCTATTTTCATACACAGGAAAGTCTCAGCCAGGAGGTGGCCATAGACAGTCTTAGCCAGGAGGAGGCCGTGGAAAGCAGCCTGACCGAATCCCAGGTTCCTCCCTTCTGCCTTCCAACCAAAAGGACCAGGAAGGGGAGGAAACTGGAGGAGTCAGCGACTGCTTTGTTTCGGCAGGCTACTGCGGCACTGACAGCGACCCCTGGTGTCCACGAATCCTTTGGCTGTGTGACAGCCAGTAAACTGGAACAAATGGAGGAGGGCCAATGCCTCATCTGTGAGGAGATAATACTTCAGGCCCTAAACAAAGGTATGAGGGGCCAACTCACAGCTAAAAGCCACGTGTGTAAGATGGACCATATTACTCCTCAACCTCCTCCAGCGACACCACCAACACCACAGCCACCCAACCCACCACAGCAGCCTGGAAAGAAGCTTGGAAGAAAGTGTTGAGTGATGGCCTGGGTTTGGTGTGGTCTGGCAAAAGACGCTGGCTGTTGTAAGACCACAGCCTCAGGACATATGTCATCTGCTGCTGCTCCCGATCTCTGAGTCCTGGACCGTATTGTGCTCCCTATTAAATGGACTCCTCAGGTTACCAATTTTGCCTGTCAAATAATTGATGTCTGCCCTGGGGTACAAAGGCTTCACCAATTTCAACTGTTTCTCCAGCGTTGCCTTCCTCTTTATTTTGTTATGACCCCTATTAAATTTATAATTTTGGATTTGACAAATATGTGGCTATGTGTTTTACTTCAAAATGGACAATTTGTTTGTGAGTAGGCAGGTACATTTATTAAATACAATGTCAAATTAACAAGGGACACCAAAATAGTTGTATCTCTTTGAGGTTAAAAAATACAAGATAATAAAGGTGTTGTGGTAACTTGACACACAAAACGACAAAAAAATACTATGGAGATCACTATAAAAAAAAAATTATTCTGGAGATTTTGAGAAAAAAAAGGAGATCACTAGAAAAAAAAGATAGTCTGGAAAAAAAAAAAAAAAGATTATTCAGGAGATCACTAGAAATAAAAAAAAATCCTTTTGTCAGAACTCTGTGTGAATATCAGCAGCAAAGCAACTTCATTATTCTAGCTTTATAAAGAAGAAGAGAATGCGCAGCAATGAAAGATTTCAAAATTTGCAGCGTGGCGAATGTACTATCTCCATTACGAACGCTAGTTTTACAAGACCGAGCGCTTCCGTCTCGTACTCGATTCCCAGCATGCGTGAACTTTGGTGCGAGGACTTGTGTATACACGCTCGGACTTTCCGACAACAAAGTGAAGTTGGCTAAAAATTTGAGAACTTGCTCTCAAACATTTGTGGGCAGAAATTCCGACAGCAAATGTTTGATGGAGCGTACAAACGATCGGACTTTCCGACAACTAGCTCACATTGAACATTTACCGTCGGAAAGTCCGACCGTGTGTACGCGGCATAAGACTTCTGAAAAAAGGAAAAAGTTCCTGAGCTACAGCATGCTGGCAGAAGATTGACTTTTATATAAAGGTAGTGGCTGCTTTCTGTTATACTTTTTACGCCTTTTGTTTTATTGTTATAAAACAGACGGTGCAGCGCTGGATATATGACACAAAAATTGTGAACAGTGATAAATCAATGAGTCAAACAACCTACAATGGTGAATAACATCCAATAACATTTCAGATCGGCTAATATATAATAAATCAATTAAGTGCTCATGAAATATTGCAAGGACACAATAAAATGTAATAAAAAATAATTCATATAGTGAAAAAAAATAGTTCATATGGAGAAAGTGAAGGTGAAAATAAAGTCCAAGATTAATGATATTCCATGCAGGACCCGGGATCAGTATTCCACCATTAGTGCTGCCCACCACCTGGTGATAAAGTAATGGAGGCTTACCGGAAAGCCTGCGACCACCCTTAATCAGGGTGGTCAGAACAGGCTTAGTAGAGATATATGGATCACAAGGGATGTCCTGCAGGAGACACTGCTGAAAATCTGCCAACCTCCTTCATGGACAGCTACTCAGTGACAACTTGGAGTCCTTCACAGGATGTAGTCCCAGGATCACTTCATACAGAGCAATGAATATATGCTTCCACAGATCCAACGAAAGTGAGCCATAAATGCCATAAGAAAAAAAAGGCTCCACTAGTGCAGAGAATCTCTGGCTGGTTTAATAAAGTTTTTAAAACATTACACATAAAACTCCTAGCAGGGATAGAACAAGAAGAAAACTCCACTGCCGTTTAAAATTAAATTCCGCATGCGCGATGCATGTTAGCGTTGTGACCCTGTGGCCGTTTCGTCACAACTGACGTCACCAGGGGTACGCAATAGCGCACGCGCATGCGCCTTATAAGCCTGAGTGGCGCATTAAGAGACGCCGCCGTTGGCTAGCCACAAAACAAGACTAAAGACCTGATTGGAGTCATGTCCATTATAACCAATCTCAAAAGATAATTGGCCACATGCAGGGGAAAAGGGGCTTGTCTGCTTAACATTTTAAGGAATAACTTAAAATGGCCAATTGTGGCTCAGGGGGTTTAGAACACGCCCCACACTATATAAGGCCGCCTGCACGGCGGCCCTGTGTAGTGTGTGTTCCGGCGTTGAAAGAGAGATAGATAGAGAGACAGTGTCATTTCATTTGAGTTAGATAGATTAGGCAGGACAATCAGTGAGTTAGCTGCACTTAGTATATTGTGTATATATATGCATCCCAGGTGTTGCATATATAATATATATATGTATACACTATATTCAGGTTAGCTAGATCCGTTCCTGTTATCTTCTTACTGACAGGCAGGCTTGT
This sequence comes from Lithobates clamitans, assembly GCA_037952925.1. Taxonomy (NCBI): domain Eukaryota; kingdom Metazoa; phylum Chordata; class Amphibia; order Anura; family Ranidae; genus Lithobates; species Lithobates clamitans. The sequence goes on along the minus strand of JBBGZY010000563.1, from coordinate 10,960,035 downwards.
CTTGTTACAGTATTTACAGCTACCTGAAGAAAATTGCTGGTGTTCTTTTGATCCTATTAGTACCACAGTCAGGCAGCTAGACTATTTACAGTTAGTGCAGTGCATCCTGCTCAGTGTTCAGCTAAAACTACAAGTTAGTGTAGTGAGACCTCTGCACAGTGTTCATCTAAAGCTACAAGTTAGTGCAGTGCGTCCTGCTCAGTGTTCAGCTAAAACTACAAGTTAGTGTAGTGAGACCTCTGCACAGTGTTCATCTAAAGCTACAAGTTAGTGCAGTGCATCCTGCTCACAGTGTTCAGCTAAAACTACAAGTTAGTGCAGTGCGTCCTGCTCAGTGTTCAGCTAAAACTACAAGTTAGTGTGGTGCGTCGTCCTCAGTGTTCAGCTAAACCTACAAGTTATTTTTTTGCAAGCTCTGCACAGTGTTCAGCTAAAGCTACCTGTAGAAGGTTGGTGGTGTTTTCCTGATCCTATCACTACCACAGGCAGCTAAAAAAGCTACAAGTTATTTTTTTGCGAGCTCTGCACAGTGTTCAGCTAAAGCTACCTGTAGAAGATTGGTGGTGTTCTCATACTACAGGCAGGCAGTTGATTTTGCTAGCTGCAGTATCAGTACGTACATATATATATATATATATATATATATATATATATATATATATCTATATATATATATATAATATCCCAGCTTAGTGCAGCTACAGGCCATTAGTATGTCTGGAAGGCCAAGGAGGAGAGGCAGACAGTCACAAGCCAATAAGAGGGCAAGCAGGCTCTGTGTCTAGTGCTGGTCGTGGAGACGGTGCATCCTCATCAGCACGTGGCCGTGGGACACGCTTGGCCTTTTTTTGGCAGCTGGCTGTGTTGAGCCGCAACTTGCGGAAGACTTGGTCGAGTGGATGACCAAGCCGTCCTCATCCTCTCTCACCCATGCTCAGGGTACTTTGTCTGGCAAAGCGGCGGCCTCTTCCCTCGGCTCAATGTCATCAGTGACTCCTTCCCTAGCCCCACCATGTCCTCCTGAGGAGTCCCTCGAACTGTTTGAACCACAGTGTTGGGTACATGCTCCAGGAGGATGCCCAACATTTGGAAGGCTCGGATGATGATACTGAGCTCGATGAAGGCAGTAACATGAGCATGGACAGAGGGGGTGCCCAAGAAGGACAGCAATCTGGCAGTCATGCTCCCCCTGCTGCGGCATACTGCCAGGTTTGCTCCAGTGATGAGGAGGGAGAGGATGATGAGGTCACTGACTCAACCTGGGTGCCTGATAGGAAGGAGTAGGAGGAGGAGGAAGAGGCGGCACATCACCGAGGCAGGATGCCCTCCAGGGGCCAGCCTAAGGGCAGCACATTGACTGCATCACACCCCAAAGCTCCACATGTGCAGGGCGCTGCAGTCTCTGCGCGTTATTTAAAAAGTTCTTTGGTGTGGGCCTTTTTTGAGACGAGTGTATCTGATCGCACCGCTGCTATTTGCAACATATGTCAAGCGTATTCGCGTGGCCAAAACATCTTCCGCTTGGGTACCACATGCTTGACCAGACATATGTTGACCTGCCATGCAGTTCGTTGGCAAGCGTATCTAAAAGACCCACACCAAAGAACAAAGAGGACCTCTCCTTGCTCCTCATCAGCTGAGATCTCCAACCCCACTATACCTTCAGTCCTCTCTGAGACCTGCACTGAGAGGAATGAAGGTGTAGAATTAGGTGTGTCACAGCCAAGTACTTGTGGGCAATCTGCTTTTGGTACACCAACGTCAGATTGTACCAGGCAAATTTCCCTGCCCCAGCTGCTGCACCGCCGAAAGAAGTTTGCTCCCAGCCATCCACATGCCCAGCGGTTGAATGCTAGCTTGGCAAAATTGCTAGCACTTCAACTGCTGCCTTTTCAGTTGGTAGACTCTGCCCCCTTCTGTGAGTTTGTGGAATGTGCAGTTCCTCAGTGGCAGGTACCCAAATGCCACTTTCTCACGGAAGGCGATTCCGGCTCTCTACCGGCATGTGGAAGGCAATGTCCATGCCTCGCTGGACAGGGCGGTCAGCGGCAAGGTGCATATTACCGCTGACTCATGGTCCAGCAGGCATGGACAGGGACGTTATCTAAGTTTCACTGCGCATTGGGTGACTCTGCTGGCAGCTGGGAAGGATGCAGGACAAGGTGCAGTAGTGTTGGAGGTTGTTCCGCCACCACGCCTCCAAAATGCCACTACTAATGATTGTGACACACCTCTCTCCTCCACCCCTCCTCTTCTTCCTCCATTGCCTCTTCCTGTGCTTTTTCCTCGGAACCAGCGGTGCTCCGTAGCCGTTCAAGGGGCTACGCAAGTACGCAGGCCAAAAGATGCCACACTGGGGCAAGTACGCAGGGGACAGAAGCCACACTGGGGCAGAGGTTCTGTCAGCTCTGCAGGGGCAGGTTCAGAGGTGGTTGACGACACGCCAACTTAAGGCAGGAATGGTGGTTTGCGACAATGGCACCAACCTCCTCTCTGCCCTCCGACAGGGACAAATGACCAATGTGCCCTGTTTGGCTCACATCCTTAACTTGGTGGTGCAGCGGTTCTTGGGCAGGTACCCGGGCTTACAGGATGTCCTGAGGCAGGCCAGGAAAGTCTGTGTGCATTTCCGCCGGTCATATAATGCCAGTGCTCGGCTGGCGGGCCTCCAAAAAGGAGTTTAACCTGCCCAAGAACCGCCTAATCTGTGACATGCCCACCAGGTGGAACTCAACGTTGGCCATGCTGCAGCGGCTGCACACGCAACAGAGGGCCATCAATGAGTAACTGTGCGACTATGGCACCAGGACAGGGTCAGGGGAGCTTGTTTTTTTTTTCCCCACGCCAGTGGGCCATGATCAGGGATGTATGCACTGTCCTGTCACCCCTTGTCCACCTGTTGGAGCACACGCTGTGTGGAATAATGGACAGGGCACTTGAGGCAGAACAGAGGCAGGAAGAGGAGGACTTCCTTAGCTCTCAAGGCCCCCTTTATCCAGACAGTGTTCCTGCGTGCCCGCCGATCACACAGGAAGAGGACGAGGAGGAGGAAGATTGTGTCAGTATGGAGGTGGAGCCTGAGACTCAGCATCAGAAGCAGTCTTTAAGGGATCAGTCCCAAGAAACACATGGACTTGTACATGGCTGGGAGGAGGTGGCTGCCGACCATGTCGTCCTTAGTGACCCAGAGGACTCCAGACCGAATGCCTCAGCAAACCTACGCTGCATGGCCTCCCTGATCCTGCAAAGCCTCCGTAAGGATCCTCGTATTTGTGGTATCAAGGAGAAGGACCAATACTGGCTGGCAACCCTCCTTGAGCCACGTTACAAGGGTAAGGTTGCGGACCTTATCTCGCCATCGCAGAGGGAGCAGAGGATGAAACATCTTCGGGAGGCCTTGCAGAAAGGTCTGTGCAACGCATTCCCAGAGACTGGGAGGTTACAAACTCCTGTTTCTGGACAACGTGTTGCTGAGGCTTCGGTCAGTCAAAGAAGGAGCGGTGGAGAAGGTGGCCGTCTGACCGATGCGTTCAGACAATTTTTTGGTCCGCAGCCCCAAGGTATGATCGGTTCCAGCAACCATCGCCAGCGTCTGTTTTACATGGTGCAGGAATACCTAGGGGCAAGATCTGACTTGGACACCTTTCCCACCGAAAATCCTCTGGGTTACTGGGTCTTGAGGATGGATCACTGGCCAGAGCTTGCACAGTATGCAACTGAGCTACTGGCCTGTCCTGCATCCAGCGTTCTTTCGGAACACACATTCAGTGCTGCTGGAGGCTTTGTAACCAATCACAGGGTGCGTCTGTCCACCGACTCGGTCGATTGACTGACCTTCATAAAAATGAATCAGTCTTGGATCACCACCAGCTACCAAGCACCTGATGCTGATGTAACCGAATAATTTTTTTTGAAATCTCAGATCCCTTCAAAGACTGCCTATGCTGATGCTGAGTGACTATCCCTGAGTAATTATCCTCTTCCTCCTCAATGATCACGCTGATAGCTTGTAAGAACATTTTTGGTTCTGGGCGCCACCACCAGTGCCTAAGGCCCAATGTTTTAGCCCCTGTTTAACAGAAGCGTATAATTACAATTTTTGATGCAATACTTTGCAGCAGGGCTCGTTTCTGCATTCAAACTAGAGTATCTGTGAGGGGCTGCAGTGTTGTGGCACCAGCACCAGTGCCTAAGGCCCAATTTTTCAGCCCTTGTTTAACAGGGGCGTGTAATTACAATTTTTGATGCAATACTTTGCAGCAGGGCTCGTTCCTGCATTCCAACTAGAGTGTCTGTGAGGACTTAGTGTTGTGGCACCAACCACCACCACCAAAGGCCCAATTTTTCTGCCCTTGTTCAACAGGGGCATGTAATTACAATTCTTGATCTAATATTTCACAGCAGGGCCCTGTGAGGGCTTACAGTGTTGTGGCCACAACAACACCTAAGGCCCAAATTTCTGCTGAGTATATAGGGCAGGCCCCTACTTTCAAACATCTAACTTACAAACGACTCCACCTTGCAAACGGAAGGAGACAACAGGAAGTGAGCTGAAATCTACCCCTAGGAAGGGAAATTCTCTCCTGTAAGAGTTAATATGGGAAAAACATTTCTCCTTTCCACTGATGCTTTCCAATCCTTGTTCCACAAAAAAACCCAAATTTTCAAAAAACATTTGTCATTTGGACAAAAAGTGAGGTGAAATCTTCTGAAGAGGAGGACAGACAGCAAAACAAATGTCGCAGGGGTGATAACCCTTCCCTATGTTTTCCAAAAAGCTTAAAGATTTTTTGGCTGGAGCTAAACACGTTAAAAATGTACCCGTTCAAAATTACAAACAGATTCTACTTAACAACAAACCTACAGTCCCTGTCTTGTTTGCACCGCCTGTATACTGTTCAGAGTATATAGGGCCTGGTGGCCCCACACCTTTCCTTATTTTAATTTGGGTGCGGGGTTCCCCTTAATATCCATACAAGACCCAAAGGGCCTGGTAATGGACTGGGGGGTACCCATGCCGTTTGTCTCACTGATTTTCATCCATATTGCCAGGAACCGACATTACATTAAACCCGCAAGCATTTCTAAATGAGATTTTTTTCCTTTAAAAATGACATTTTGTGCAGGGACTGTTCTAAACACGGGAAACACGCGCCACTTTACAGGCATACTATAGACACCCCCCAGGTATGATATTTAAAGGAATATTTCACTTTTTTTTTACTTTAAGCATCATTAAAATCACTGCTCCCGAAAAAACGGCCGTTTTTAAAAGTTTTTTTTTTGCATTGATACATGTCCCCTGGGGCAGGACCCGGGTCCCCAAACCCTTTTTAGGACAATACCATGCAAATTAGCCTTTAAAATTAGCACTTTTGATTTTGAACGTTCGAGTCCCATAGACGTCAATGGGGTTCTAACGTTCGTGCGAATTTTCGGTCCAATCGCAGGTTCTGGTGCGAACCGAACCGGGGGGGTGTTCGGCTCATCTCTATCCAGCGCTACACTGTCTGTTTTATATCTATATTCTGGAGCCCTTATATCGGGGTTATAGTGTTCAGCAGCAGGACTTTCTTCACGTTTTTTCATATAATTTTTTGTTTATACACGTAGCGCAATTCTTTTCTCTTTATTTTGTTTTATTGTACCTGTAATATATTTAGCTATAACTACACCCTTGCATTTTGATTCCTGCGATGGCGGTGGGTGCCTTTTATGCTTTTGCCTCAGCCTAACCCTGTTCCGAGCTTTTATTGATAGTGACTATGTTGTTAATAGGTAATAGCATGCTATACTTCATGTGTGTGAGTGTGTGTGCAAGGGGGTTGACAAATGATCTAATTAGCCCTTTCACTGCCAGGTCCATACGGCATACAGACCTACAGCACTGCTTTCAGCTAGCCAGGTCCATATGCCGTAAGGACCTAATTTCTCCTTCTGCTATAAGCTCATGGTCACTTCAGTGACCATACACTTATAGAAAAATTGTTCAGCAGACTCTGCTGAACAATTCTATAGCTCTGATCAGTGGATTACAATCCGCTGATCAGAGTTATTAACCTAAAATGTGACCCCCATCAGGGGCTCTCGCTTCACCTCCTCCCGGCTGCCGCTGCTGCCTGGGAGGTTAGTGAGTGTCAGGATGGAGAGCAGGGGGTTGGAAAACATGAATGAACAGAGCGATCAGTAGTGATCCCTTATCTGCATTCATTACTGAAGTATAGTAAACAATGTTTACTATGTTTCAGCTTGTGAATGAACAGGAGTCTCTATGTAGACTCCTGTCATTCACTACAGTGAAGCTGAGGCTGCAGAGAAAGGGACTGTCTCCAGTCCCTTTCCCTGTCTCAAAAAAGAGACATTAGGGGTCTGTTAAGACCCCTGATGTCTCTCCAAACCCCTCCCACCCCCTTGAAGAAAAAAAAACTGTAAAAAGATAAAAAAATATAAAAAAAAGAAAATTGTGCCTGTAAACCCCCCCCCCCCCCAAAAAAAAAAAAGAAGAAAATACTTTCACATGGACGGACCGATTGTCAGCTTTTCAGGTGGACCCAATTGGACCCTCCATTATCCTCTATGGAGTGGCAGATGTAAACAGACTTATGCCCATTTACACCCGCCTACATCCAATCCACTAAAAACAGACAGATGGGGATCCATTCCCCATCCATATAGTGGATCAGCTGTCTGTTTACATCCCACCACCCATAGAGGAGAGCAGACTGTGTCTGTTATGCATAAACTGAGTGGACATGGACCAGCCATCTGCCTGCTCAGCGGGGATCAGCGGACAGATTCCCTGATGAGCAGGCATGTGGAAGGGGCCTAAGGGTAGATTTAGACATGCATCTAAGTCTCACTTGCCTCTGAAGCCCAATACGATTACGTTCACATTTCAGTGGCTACTGACAGGCGGTGAGGAAGCAATCCACTGCTTCCTTACTGCCTGTTTTAATCCTATTTTTTCTGAGGCTTGTGGGGCATTTGCCGGACTTCCCCATTGACTTGAATGTGTAGCATTTGGCGGGTGCAAAGCAACTTTGCTGTGAGCGTAAAGCTTGGCGATTGGTCAGGATCATTAACAATGCTTTCCATAGATAAAATAGATATGATTTTTATCTATGGAAAGCATTGGTAATGATCTTGACCAATCATTTTTGCTGCTATTTAAGCTCCGAGAAAATGGAGTCAGACCCACTTCCGGATGATGCGCGCTCTAGCGTGAAATTAATAGAGGTGAGGCCGGACTCTTACAACCATAGGAGCCCTATACTATTGCTTGCACAGCTGAGATCCACCACGCACATTGCGAGTTTTATACCGGCGCTGGAACGGTTTCTGCTTCCCCCTGAGCAGATTGTTTGTGATTTCATGCTGGACTATGCAATTGCTCTTTTTTAAGCACTAAAACATAAAGCGGTATTACACTATATCCTGCCTTCTGTGGCTCTTTATTGGGGAGCAATTTCACAGACATACTTGATGCAAGTTGATATATGCAGTGGAGAATTGTTAAAAGGTGAAGACACCTACATTTGTATACATGCAAAGTGGATTGGGATCCAGCTTCCTCCATATATTGTTTTCTTGATTTAAATTAAGGGGTCCTTCCCATTAGTCATGCTTTGAGGTCACTTTGTGGCCAAGGCGATCTGGTGAACGCATTTTGTTATCACTTCCGGTGAAGCACTTTTAGCAAGTTTACTGAAGCACGTGTGCACTTTATTTTCACGGTGTTGGAGCATACACAAGAAGATTTGTTCACATATGATTATTATGGACATTTTTAACGGTTTATTTTATTCTGCACTTTATTAATCAGACACGCATTGTATATTAATTTCATATTTGATTTTTGTATTGTTTCCTTTCCGCCCTTTTATATATATTTTTATAGAAATATGCTTATTTACAGTTTTGCGTACACTCGATTTTCCCCATTTCGCAAAATATTAACTCAATACAGGTTAAACTTTCATAGTTAGTAGGAACTGAGCAGGGATTTTGTAACATTTGCTGTGTTTGTATCTGCTAATAATGATTTTAGTGTATTTTTGGAGAAAATATTGTTTCGAGAAACATTTGCGCAAATATCATGGGGCCCTAAAAATCAGTAGCACCTTCCTTTTATTCTACTTGTCATGTGCTTTCTGAAAATATGATTTGGGGGTCTTTTACAATCTCTGAAAGCTGTAAGTGAAAAATGAATATCTCCAGATTTTTAGAGAAATGTGGATATTTTACATTTTTGCCCATTTTCAATTTTCACCATTTCGCAAATAGGTGCAGTTTAAAATTTACAAATATTTGTTGTTTATGAACTCAATACAGGTTAAGCTTTTAAATTTAGCAGGAATGTTGTACATTGCTGTGTTTTTATCTGCTAATAATGACTTTAGTGTATTTTTAGAGAAAATATTGCGCAAATATCATGAGGCTCTAAATTATTTTTATTCTACTGGTCATGTGCTTTCAGAAAATATATGATTTGGGGGGTCTTGCACAAACTCTGAAAGCTATAAGGGAAAAATAATAAAGCAATGGAAAAATTGCAAAAATGGTCTGGCCAGAGGAGTTTAAAAATGGAGCACAGGGCCTGGCAGCGAAAGCAATGATCGCCACTGAAGACGTCTATGACGAAATGCGTACGGCGTCACTACGCACATCACATGACTTCCAGGAGGCTGAGCAAGTAGGTGGAACGCAATCAGAGTTCACACTGTCCACCTACAGCTCGGTTGCCTATGCTTTATACTGCAAGTGCAGCCCCTATGGGACTAGGCATTATGCGGCATGAACTGCATTTTTTGTCTGTTTTTATACATTTTTTCAAATAATCTTTTAATAAACAAAAGTTTTGGAAATACTGCACTATGGGAGCCAATTTCTCTTTTTTATGAGGATTATGAAAATGACATCTATTACAACCCGGATATCCCAAGGCTGCTCGAGGATCTGCAGAGGCTGACACCAGTGGTTACCTGCCAACCTAAGGAGCTACATGCGCATTACCCCTGCAGGGGTAGTAGGATCTGGTGAGTGGGGACCCTTGAGGGGGAGCACGCAAGTCACCTGTCAAGATTCTGTGATCACTAAAGTCACCTGCTACAATTCCTCTAAATACGAACAGTCACCTCCATTGGGATGAATGCACCTATGTGTTCTTTGTATACGGTGCGATAAACTGCATCTTGGTGCAATTTTTCATTTTGGTGCGATTTTTATATTTTTTCTGTTTTTTGGTGCAAATTTTTTGCTTGTTTGTTTTTTTTTGTTTTTTTTTTTTTTTTGCATCTTGGGTGTATATACACCTTGATTTTATGATTGGGACACGATATGTATACACTTATGTTTTTGTATATGGTGCGATAATTAAATTTTGGTGCGACTTTGGTATAATTTTTTTGTTTTTTGTTGCGATTCTTTGCATTCTTATTTGGATTTGGTTTTTGGGTTCACTCACATCCTTTAATTTGGGTTTGGACACTATATGCACTGTTATAAGCAGAGGATCACTATATTATCATGATATTCATGTTTTTATGTACTGATATAAGGAGAGGATTTATTTTTATTTTTATGTTACACTAATTTGTAAGCTATTACATTTGTGGTGACAACTTCTGTGTAGGATTGGTGCCCATACCTAGAGGGCTTTCCCCAGTTGTCTTCCAGGACAGCCCTTGAGAGATGGAGTCCCTCCCATCGGCCCAGGAAACACATTGCCAAAACAGTTCAAAAGGCGGTCCCTCAGGTCCCTGGTCAGTCATTTGTGTTTCCTCCGTCGGAGGAACATGTTGCCAGGAACCAGAGAAGGACTCTATCTCTCAGGGGCTGCCTGAGGGGAGCGGAGCCGCACAGGGGGACTGGGTCCTATCCAGCGGTGCCAATCTAGTCCTACCTTTTAAATTTGGGGCTCGGGTACCGTCCAGCTGACAGGAGCAGACCTGTTACCCCCCTCCTTCCAGTGCCGAGGTGTGCCAGGGACAGGTCGGTGCAGGTTCCCCCCAGGAGCAGTGCAGATGGATTCTCCCATCACAGCTCCTTGCTACAAACAGCGGTGGGGGTCGGAGACGCCGAGCGTCATTTCCGGCGGAACTGCTTCATCCTGTGTGCCGAGACTTCCAGTTCCGGGTCTCTACAGGCACAAGGAGGAGGGGAAAGCCCACGCTGAGGCCTGCAAGTCCCGACCAGCGTCCAGCTATACCGGACTAGCGGCGGGACCCGGAGCGTGAGGGGGACCATGAAGGCTACTTCCCAGGACACTCCGGTGGAGGCAGGCACCAGCCAAACCCAGGTAGGCTGCTGGGCAAGCCCTTACTGTGGTTTTTTCTGGGGTTTTTGTTGTAAGGCTGGGATTTGTAGTACCCCATGGTGGTGGTTACCTCACAGTCCCGGGTGGATGCAGTGGTGGTTGCAGCACAGGTGTTTTGAGAGTTAAAAGGTTCCTGATGCTAAAAAAGTTATTCTTTATTTTAGGGGAAGGAAGCTCCAAGGGAAGACAAGTCAGGCCGCAAAAAAATGCCCTAACTGTGGAAATAAGTTGTCCTCAGGCTCTAACAAAGCCTTATGCAAGCAGTGTATTGCAGGCTTACTTAAAACAGAGGCAGACTCTCCTTTGGCAAAATTCCTTGGCTCCTTTAAAGATGAGATGGCATCAACCTTTAAATCTCTCCGAGTTAATCGCAGATGTAGGCACGTCTGCTTCCACCAGTAAAGCAGCTGCGATTCCCTCCTCACCATGCCTTACAACACCCAGCTCTGGGGAGCCCCGTACAGTCAGGGAGCATAGCCCCGTGTTAGTTAGCCCTGAATCCTCTGACGCAGATTCAGATGAGGATCAGGCTGTAGCTAACAAAGTCGCAAAATACAAGCTGTCTCTGGAGGATGTAGACGAGCTCTTGAGCGCCATTTATGATACGCTGGAAATTGATGAGGAAGAAACTCAATTGACCAGACATGATAAAATGTATGAGGCTCTGGGGAAAAAGAAAGCTAAGGTATTCCCTATACATAATGTGCTTTCTGACCTTGTCCGCAAGGAATGGGCCGAGCCAGATAAAAAAGTCTTCTTCCCAAATTCCCTAAAAAGGAGATTCCCCTTTGATGAGAGCCCAGAGGCGGTCTGGAATAAAAATCCTAAACTAGACGCCCCTCTGTCCAAAGTCTCAAAGCAGTCTGACTGTGCTTTTGAGGATATGGGTCATTTAAAGGACCCAATGGACAGGAAAACAGACATAATCTTAAAGAGGGCCTGGGATGCTTCTATGGCAGGTTTAAAACCAGCTCTGGCCACTTCTTGTGTAGCCAGGAATCTAGAGTTCTGGTTAGCCCAACTAGAAGAGCATCTAAAGGCAGGCACGCCTAGGGGGGAGATCTTAAAAACCTTCCCTATGCTTTTTAAGGCGACAAGTTTCATCTCTGACGCCTCCACTGATGCCATTAAATTTACGGCTAAAACAGCAGCGCTTTCGGTCGCAGCTAGGAGGTCAGTCTGGATGAAAACTTGGGGGGGGAGACACGCAGTGTCCGCTTTACAGGAGACTTAGTCTTCGGGCCTGAACTAGATACCGCCTTGGAAAGAACGGCGGATAAAAAGAAAACCTTTCCCATTAAAAAGAAAAATTTTCAAAGAAAATTTTTTCGTCCCTCAAAGGAACCCTCCAAGTCAGAGAAGGAGTTCCACCCCAAAAAGCATTGGACAGGACAAAAAGGGAAAGGGAAAGGGGGCATACTTTTTAACCGCCCCAATTCAAACCCCAAACCCCAGTGACATCAGGGTCCCGGTGGGAGGAAGATTAATGAACTTTCTCCCACAGTGGGAAAAGACAACCTCAAACGAGTTTGTCTTGAACATTATAAAAAGAGGGTATGCGCTGGAGTTTCACAGCGACCCACCCTCAAAGTTTCTTGTGACAAAGTGTCACGGACAAATACTCACCGAGGCCGAGAGCGGCTCGCCCTTACGACCACGCGCACCCAGACCCCCGAGATGGGTACAGGAGGCTGAGGGCACGTGGAGGCACGGGCTTCCGGGGGGATAGTAGGTTCCGGAGCTGGAAGCGGGTGTCCTGGGATCCGTAGGGAGCAGGGCTGAGAACACAAGCAGAGGTTAGGGTACAAGCAGGTGATAATCAGGGTATTACAAGATCCAGCAGTGCAGTGGTTAAGCTGGCCAGGGTTTGGTGCACAGATCAGGCATCTAGAATCAATATAGTCCGGCAGAGTAGTAATTAAACAGGCCAGGGGTTTGGTACACAGGTCAAGAAGGTTATTAGTAGGATTGTCCAGCAGAGTAGTGGTTAAACAGGCCAGGGGTTTGGTACACAGATCAGGCAGGTTATTAGTAGGATTGTCCAGCAGAGTAGAGGTTAAACAGGCCAGGGGTTTGGTACACAGATCAGGCAGCAGCACAAAGGGATAATCCGGGAGAGTAGTAGTTAAACAAGCCAGCAGGGGTTCGGTACACAGATCAGGCAAAGTACAGGGTAAACACAGGCTCAGGGAACAGGGAGAGCTGACGACAAACCAGCAACCCGACTGGGCGCTGGAGCCGTCAGATATAGTCCCCCTGCCCGGCGAGCGCGTCAGTGTGACGCGCTATCGGGCACCCGCACGGGCTACGGCGCGCACACGGGGACCGCCGTGCACCCGCGCGCGCCGCACCATCAGGCCGCAGACGGGTGTGCGGCGAAGTGCTAGTCCCGTGCGCATGCGCACCGGAGCCCGGCGAGCGGAGACGCTCCCTGGCTCCTGACAGTGCCCCCCTCCTAAGGGCGGACACTGGACGCCAAGGCTGGTCATCAGTTCCGGATAATCTTGATGAAACTTTCGAATTAACTGTGGAGCATGCAGATTCCTGGCGGGCTCCCAGGAATTATCTTCGGGGGGGTACCCCTTCCATTGAATCAGGTACTGTAGCTGTCTGCCCCTCTTTCTGCAACCAAGAATGGATTCCACTTCGAATTCAGTCTCGCCATCGATTCTGACTGGCGGAGGAGGGGGTTCTCCTCTTCCCGGAAAAGGACTGGGCACCACAGGCTTCAATAGTGACACATGAAAAACGGGGTGAATCCGGTATGTCTTGGGAAGTGTCAATTCCACAGCCACAGGGTTGATAATCTTCCTGACTTGAAAAGGCCCTATGAATTTAGGCCCGAGCTTTCGAGATGGCAGCGGTAATCTCAGATTAACGGTGGACAGCCAGACCTCGTCTCCTACATCAAATTTTGGGTTTGCCTTTCTGCCCCGGTCGTACTGTCTCTTGTAGTCCTCCTGGGTTTTGCGTAGTGTGTCTTGTATTTTTTGAACGTTAGCTTGTAGTGAATTTAACCTATCCTGGACTGCAGGAACTGCCGTTTCGGGGATGTTGTTAGCGAAGGATGTGGGATGGAACCCACAATTGATCCAGAAAGGGGTCTGGTTGGTGGAGGCATGGATAGAATTATTGTACGCAAATTCAGCGTAGGAGAGGAGGCTCGCCCAATCATCCTGGGATCCCGAGCAGAAGCAGCGGAGGTATTGCTCTAGCGTCTGATTGGTCCTCTCTGTCTGGCCATTGCTCTGGGGATGATAAGCCGAAGAAAGACAAATGTTGATACCCAAGGCCTTGCATAGTTCCCTCCAGAATTTGGACGTGAACTGGACGCCTCTGTCCGACACGATGCTCCTTGGTATCCCATGGAGCCTAACAACCTCCTTAAGAAAGATGTTGGCCGTGTCTACGGCAGAGGGAGTACCCCTCATGGGCAGAAAGTGAGCCATTTTGGAAAGGCGGTCGACAACAACAAGGATGGTGGAGAAACTCTCTGAGCTGGGTAGATCTACGATGAAGTCCATGGAGACATCAGCCCATGGTCGTTCCGGAATGGGCAAAGGTCTGAGCAGACCCCAGGATTTGGTGTTTTGGCCCTTGTTTCTCTGACACAGGGAACAGGAAGCCACATATTCTTTACAATCCCTTCTCCATCCTGGCCACCAAAAAGAACGAGAAAGGAGTTCAGCCGTCTTCTTATTCCCAAAATGTCCTGCCATCTTATGATCATGACACATCTGAAGGGTTAAGGGCCGAGTCACTTGTGGTACAAATATTTTTCCCTTAATCCAGAAAAGATCTTCGTATCTTCTAAGGGAATGCACAGTTGGTTCTGTACAAGTGCCTGATGAAGATTTGATGGAGGATATCAAGTCTGCTTGAGTTAGTCCGAGAAAATTTTGAGGAGAGAGGATCGTGCTGGGTGTTGGTATTTGGGAGTCTGCGGAAAACATCCGTGAAAGAGCATCAGCCTTCCCGTTCTTCGCCCCCGGTCTGTACGCTATATGGAAATTAAAGCGGGAGAAGAAAAGTGCCCAACGGGCTTGGCGGGGTTTTAAGCGTCTTGCTGTTCTGAGGTACTCGAGATTCTTGTGATCCGTAAAGATCATCACCGGATGAACTGCCCCCTCCAGCAGGTACCTCCATTCTTCCAAAGCAAACTTTATCGCCAGCAGCTCTCTGTCACCCACGTCGTAATTGAGTTCCGGTGGGCTGAGTTTCCGAGAAGCGAAAGCTACTGGGTGTAGAATGGCCTTTGGTCCCTGTCTCTGGGAAAGAATTGCTCCGGTTGCGATTTCCGATGCGTCTACCTCCAGTATGAAGGGCTGAGTCGGGTCGGGATGGCAGAGGATTGGAGCGGAACTGAATAGTTCTTTTAACTTAAGGAAAGCCTCTTGAGCCGCTGTGGACCACTGAAAAGATTGATGCTGCCGAGTTAATTGGGTAATAGGTGCCACAATGGCCGAGAATCCTACAATAAATTTCCGATAGAAATTGGCAAATCCTATAAACCTCTGTACTCCTTTTTTATTAGATGGAGCTGGCCATTCCTGAATTGCCTGAATCTTCTGAGGGTCCATGGCAACCCCATTGGTAGAGAGTATGAACCCCAAGAATTGTATGGTGGATCTCTCAAATTCACATTTTTCGGCTTTCAGGTATAGCTTGTGTTGTAGCAGAAAAGCAAGAACCGTTTTAACGTGCCTTCTGTGCATCTCTAGCGTAGGGGAGAAAATAAGGATATCGTCCAGATATACCACGAGAAAGTCATCTAGATATTGTCGAAATATATAATTCACTAGATGTTGGAAGGTGGCTGGGACGTTGCAGAGACCGAATGGCATCACTAAATACTCGAAGTGACCGAATCTAGATCTAAAGGCCGTCTTCCATTTGTCTCCCGCCCAGATCCTGACGAGATTGTAAGCTCCTCGGAGGTCGAGTTTAGAGAACACCTTGGCTGATCGGAACCTCTGGAACAATTCAGGGATGAGCGGTAACGGGTACCGGTTCTTAATTGTAATGTTGTTTAGTTGTCGATAGTCTACGCAGGGTCTCAGGGTACCATCTTTTTTCCAGACGAAAAAGATACCCGCTCCGGCGGGTGAGGATGAAGGGCGGATGAAACCCTTCTCAAGATTTTCGTCTATGTACTGCTTCAGGACCTCCAACTCGGTTTCAGACAGGGGAAATATCCGGCCAAACGAAATCTCAGATCCAGGAAGAAGGTCAATTGGACAGTCGTAGGCCCTGTGAGGTGGTAGGCGGTCAGCCATTTGTTTGCTAAAAACTTCTTGAAACTCGAGATACTCGGAGGGGACGTGTTGAAGATTGCCTGGTGGTACCGCCATTGTGGCACAGACTTTGGAATCCGGGAGCAGGCAGTGCTGAGAGCAATACTGCGAAGAGAAGGATACCGACTTGGTGCTCCATTTGATTAGTGGATCGTGAGCTTGTAGCCATGGTAGGCCAAGTATGATGGGGAAGATTGGTGAACGGATTAGGTCAAGCCGTAAGAACTCCCGGTGGCCGGAGTCTGTGACTACTGGAATAGGTTGGGTCTCCTGGGTGATGGGACCAGAGCAAGGAAGGGATCCGTCGGCCAAATGTATTTGTAAATTCTGCTCTTTGGTTTGTAGAGGGATCTTCAATCTGTGTGCCAAGGTGGAATCTATGAAACAGCTGCAGGCCCCGGAATCAACGATGGCCTGCAGGCGAATCTCCCTTTCCGGAAGCTGTAGAGAAACAAACAACATCACATAAGCCTTGGGAATGTTATTGTTTGGAAAGTTCAATACGTTTGATTGAGGGAACTTACTGGGCCTGATCGGACAGCTGCGTAGGAAGTGTCCGGTTCCTCCGCAATAGAGGCAAAGGTTAGACTGCCGCCTGCGTTGCTTCTCTTCGGAGGTTAACGGACCTCAGACCAGGCCGAGCTGCATTGGTTCGGGCTCAGGGACCGATGCAGTGGAAACTGAAGATGAATTTGAGGGTACCGTGGAGTGAGGTCTTGGTGACGCCCAGACAGGGCGAGGCAGCTGAAACCGTTCTGAGCGCCGCTCCCGAAGACGCCGGTCGAGCTTGGTAGCTGCTTGAATGAGTTCCTCTAGGGAAGCCGGGGTCTCCATCCTGGCTAACTCATCTTTGAGTAATTCGGACAAGCCTTGACGGTATTGATAACGTAAGGCCGGCTCATTCCAGTTTGTGTCAGCCGACCATTTACGGAACTCCACTGTATAGTCCTCAATAGGTCTTCTCCCTTGGGACAGGTGGTGCAAGATAGCTTCGGCTGTGGCCATGCGTTGCGGATCATCGTAGAGCTGGGTCATGCTCTCAAAGAAGGCCTCGATAGTGTTCAGGGCAGGATTGCTCTGTTCCATCAGGCTGTGGGCCCACGCCTGGGGCTCTTCGGATAGCAGGGAAATCACAAACCCCACTTTGACGATTTCTGAGGAGAAGGTTCTCGGCTGTAGAGCGAAGTAGAGGGAACATGCGTTTTTAAAAGCCCTAAACTTCTTGCGGTCTCCCGAGAACCGTTCAGGTGTAGGAACCCTGGGCTCAGGAAGAGCCATGACCACAGTGGGGTTGGCCGGAGCTTGAGGAGGTGGACCCCCACTGCTGGGTGCAGGAGCTGCGGCTGCGGAAGGTAGTAACCCGGTGATCTGCTGCAGACGGTTATCAATTTGTGTATAACCTTCTTGTAACTTCTGTACGGAGTCCGCAAGGGTAGATACTTGTTGACACAGGATCTCCAGAGCAGAGCGCGCTCTGTCGGCCTCAGACATCTGGCTGGTTTGTACTGTCACGGACAAATACTCACCGAGGCCGAGATGCCGAGAGCGGCTCGCCCTTATGACCACGCGCACCCAGACCCCCGAGATGGGTACAGGAGGCTGAGGGCACGTGGAGGCACGGGCTTCCGGGGGGATAGTAGGTTCCGAAACTGGAAGCGGGTGTCCTGGGATCCGTAGGGAGCAGGGCTGAGAACACAAGCAGAGGTTAGGGTACAAGCAGGTGATAATCAGGGTATTACAAGATCCAGCAGTGCAGTGGTTAAGCTGGCCAGGGTTTGGTGCACAGATCAGGCAGCTAGAATCAATATAGTCCGGCAGAGTAGTAATTAAACAGGCCAGGGGTTTGGTACACAGGTCAAGCAGGTTATTAGTAGGATTGTCCAGCAGAGTAGTGGTTAAACAGGCCAGGAGTTTGGTACACAGATCAGGCAGGTTATTAGTAGGATTGTCCAGCAGAGTAGAGGTTAAACAGGCCAGGGGTTTGGTACACAGATCAGGCAACAGCACAAAGGGATAATCCGGGAGAGTAGTAGTTAAACAAGCCAGCAGGGGTTCGGTACACAGATCAGGCAAAGTACAGGGTAAACACAGGCTCAGGGAACAGGGAGAGCTGACGACAAACCAGCAACCCGACTGGGCGCTGGAGCCGTCAGATATAGTCCCCCTGCCCGGCGAGCGCTATCGGGCACCCGCACGGGCTACGGCGCGCACACGGAGATCGCCGTGCACCCGCGCGCGCCGCACCATCAGGCCGCGGACGGGTGTGCGGCGAAGTGCTCGTCCCGTGCGCATGCGCACCGGAGCCCGGCGAGCGGAGACGCTCCCTGGCTCCTGACACAAAGCTTCCAAGACACTCAGAAAAGCCAAGGCCTTGCCTCTGTTAATAGGGGAAATGGTGGATCAAGAGGTATTGACACCAGTCCCTATTCAGGAACAGGGGGACGGTTTTTACTCGCACATTTTTGTGGTAAAAAAGCCGTTCGGGATATTCAGACTAATCATGAACCTCCGACCTCCGAACCGCTCCATCCGATACAAAAAATTCTGGATGGAGTCTATCTACTCAATAAGGAATCTACTCCAAAAGGAGGTGTTCATGGCTACCCTGGATTTAAGGGACGCCTATCTGCATATCCCAATAAGGAAGGAATGCCAGAAATTTCTTCGGATGGCGATTCAGATGGACACCAAGGTTTATCATTTCCAGTGCAGAGCACTTCCTTTCGGACTGTCGTCCTCCCCGAGAATCTTTACCAAGGTTCTCGGGGAGGCATTAGTTCCGTTAAGACTACAGTCAGTCACGATTATTCCATATCTAGACGACCTACTCCTCACGGCCCATTCGGAGAAACAACTTCGTCGGGACCTAGAGTTGACACAGCTCAACCTGAGGCAGTTGGGGTGGATAGTCAGTCTGGAAAAGTCCAAGACTACCCCAACACAGGAAATTTTGTATTTGGGGTACAAGATCCTGTCAGTAGAGCAGAGGATAGTCCTGCCAGAAGAGAAAATATTGAATTTACGCCACAGAATGTCTTTTCTTCAAAGCAGCGCCAGGGTTACAGTGAGGGAGGTGATGTCGGTCTTAGGACTGATGACAGCAGCCATTCCAGCTGTACAATTGGCCAGGTTCCACCAAAGAGACCTTCAGAGGTTTCTGTTGGAACAATTAAAAGACAGGGATCTGGAAGAAGAGGTTCCAATCCCCACCAGAGTAAAGCGCTCCCTCTGGTGGTGGAAAGACTCAGAGAATTTAAACAAAGGGGTTCTCTGGATCTCTCCCGTCACATCCATACTAACTACGGATGCGAGCAGCTGGGGCTGGGGAGCCCACCTCAACTCAGATTGGGCACAAGGCAGGTGGACGGCAGAGGAGAAGCTCCTCTCCTCCAATTGGAAAGAGCTAACAGCGGTCCTCAGGGCTCTGTTATTCTTTCAGAATACAATACAAGGTCATCATCTACAGCTCCGTTCAGACAATATGACGGCTGTAGCTTATATAAACAAGCAAGGGGGCACCAGAAGTCGTCAACTAATGCTGGTGGCCAATCGCATGTTTCTATGGGCAGAATCCAATCTGACATCCATCTCTGCAGTTCACCTGAAAGGGGAGCTCAACAACACAGCAGATTTCTAGATTTGACAACGAGTGTCGAATCAAGAATGGTCTCTACACCCGGAAGTGTTCAAATATATAGCAGCTTACTGGGGAAAACCAGTAGTGGACCTGTTTGCAAACAAGGAGAATGCAAAAGTTCCAAGTTTTTGCTCGCTACACCCAGGAGATCAGCCCTGGGCAGTAGACGCCTTACAGATCCCATGGACCTTCAGTTTAGCGTATGCGTTTCCTCCGCTTCACCTCATCCCGAGAGTTTTAGCGAAGTTTCTAGTAGAGGAAACGTGTTTAATCTTAGTAGCACCGTTCTGGCCCAAAAGACCATGGTTCACAACATTACTACGGTTGACAGACCAACCTCCTCTGAGGCTTCCCGGCAGACCAGATCTACTGTCGCAGGGACCTCTCTTTCATCCACAAGTATCCATGCTGAACCTCTCAGCGTGGTTACTGAGAAGGAAATTTTGAGGGGCAAGGGCCTGACTGACAGAGTGATTCAGACCTTGCTACAGAGTAGAAAGCCTGTCACTCAGGCCATTTACAGGAAGGTCTGGAGAAAATTTAACAGCTTGTTGAGCAACCGAGGTGAGGTAAACATGGATACAGCAAATATCCTGCAGTTTCTACAGGAGGGGATAGACAAAGGGCTAACTCCTAGTACTATTAAAGTCCAGATAGCGGCCTTAAGTGTGTACTTAGAGAAAAGATTGCAGGAAGATCCTTTTATTGCTAGGTTCTTAAAGCAATCTCCAGACGCAAACCAGTTAGAGTTAACATCGCCCCATCCTGGGATCTATCAGTTGTTCTAAGGGCATTTTTGGGGTCACCTTTTGAACCTATCTCAGAGGCCTCTAAGACTGGTCACTTTCAAGACAGTACTACTTGTGGCAATCACTTCAGCACGCAGAGTTAGTGAGATCCAAGCTCTCTGTCAGAGAGCCATTCCTCCAAATTCTGGAAGACAGAGTCATCCTAAAGACAGACCCTGGGTTCTTACCAAAGGTGGCATCTAATTTCCATAGGTCACAAGATATTGTCCTCCCTTCTTTCTGTCAAAAGGCTTCAAACGAGAAAGAAAGGTGTTTTCATTTATTAGATGTGAGGAGGTGTATCCTAGAGTATCTTAGGGTAACCAATCCATTTAGAATCTCAGATTCACTTTTTGTTCTTTTTTCCGGACAACGTAAGGGGCAAAAAGCTTCTAAAGTCACCATAGCTAGGTGGATTAGGTTAGCTATAGCAGAGGGCTATAAGACAGTAAACAAAGATCCTCCTGGGGGTATTAAAGCCCACTCCACAAGGGCATTATCAGCATCCTGGGCAGAAAGAGCTGGTGCCACCCCGGAGCAAATATGTAAAGCAGCCACGTGGTCAAGCTTTTCCACCTTTACAAGGCATTATCGACTGGACTTAATGTCCAGTCAGGATCAGGCTTTTGGGAGAAAAGTTCTCCAAGCCGTGGTCCCCCCCTAATCTGGTGAGTACTTGGGGATCCTCTCAAGGGCTGTCCTGGAAGACAACTGGGGAAAACTGGAGTTAGACTTACCGGTAACTCCTTTTCCAGTGGTCTTCCAGGACAGCACGATCCCACCCATTTTTGATTATGTGAATGTACTAACATTATTACCTGTTATGGTTATGTTTTTTGCAGTTTCATCCTTCGGTTCTTGGTGAATGACTGACCAGGGACCTGAGGGACCGCCTTTTGAACTGTTTTAGCAATGTGTTTCCTGGTCGATGGGAGGGACTCCATCTCTCAAGGGCTGTCCTGGAAGACCACTGGAAAAGGAGTTACCGGTAAGTCTAACTCCAGTTTTAGTACTCACCTACTGGGGTAGGTGAGGTGTGATAACTATTACACTATCACCTTTATGGTAACTGTTTTGTTATAATTTATTCCACAATAGCACTGTCTTTTAATATTTAGCCACTATAGAGTGATTTGGTAGAGCACTACTTGACATATAGGTAACGCCACTCACCTCTTCTTTCTTTTTTCTTTTCTATAAAAAGTCAGATTGACTGTTTTGTAATATGAAAACAGTTTTTTCAGTCTGTCTCCACATCACAAAAAAGCTAATAGAAATGCCGGGGCTATGTTTACTCACCTAAAGTCTTGGAACAGTAGCATTTAATATGACATACCCATTATTTAAAAAAAAAATTATTTTAGAGTGTTGAGTACCTCTGCAAGAGGTAGTGGTCATACAGAGAGATAGGTAAATATCTGGTGCAAATAGAGAAATCTTTGAATACAGGTATGTTGTGTAAGCTATGCCAAACACCATTCTACAGAAAATTGTACTCCGTGTCCATGCAAATAAATCACACATTTTATATAGGTGGAGGGTTTTATATAATTCTTTTACAATTATAAATTGGACTGAAAAAAGTGACAGTATCTCTATTCCTGAAATAACTGGAGAACATCTCTGATAAAAATCCTAGAAAAATGTATGAGAAAATGAGGTGCAGTAATTTGTAAGTCTAAACTAAGTCATAACTGGCGACGCTAAGAAAAAGAGACTAGCATTTGTTATACAATGAATATGGTGAATTAATAGTGAGATATGGGTCATATTTTGTGGCCTGAAGGAATAGCTACAGTTCCCCTTCTGTTTAAATATCTAGTATTGATATTCAGGTAATTTATTATAGCACATCTCATTACAATTGAAAATGACCATCCTTTCACACATACAGTAAATACAATTGCTTTCCCTGTCACAATCTTGCAGCACAATTGTCCAAGATAATTACATTGTTTAATCCTATCTCAAACTCTATTATCACTGTTCTGCACAGCCCTCCTCCAGGAAAGCCCCTATTAATCCTACTATTAAGAAGAGCAAAGCTCTCAAGGGCTGTGCTTGCTTGCTCATCCCTTTCTCCCCAAGTGAGAAATCCAGGCTACCATCTCCAGAGCTTCCCAGCATTTTCTCGCCCCAGCTAATTAGCAGTTGCTTGCATGTGCCTGCATCTTCTTATTAATCCCGAGTCCCATAAACAGCGAGAGAAGATTCTGCTGAAGCGGCATGCAATTTAGAAAGCAATAATACACAAATCCAATTTCAAATACAATAGTTTCAGCATCATGTCAAGCTCTGTACCTATCACAGCCCTACAATTGAATTGTACGACTTCTTTACTAGCAGCAAGCTGATATTAAATATATATTTTCTCAATCTAACAACTTGCTGACCATAAATTAAAGCAGTTTCAAAGGTGTTTGTATATTTATTTATACCTTGAAGCTTATACACATCCATACAATTTGTTTTAACTATATCCATGCACACATAAACATTTTGTGTTGCATACAGTATATCGAATGTACATACAATTTAAAGTCTACTTTTGTACACTAAAACAGCACCATACATTTGTCTTTTGTTCAGGTGCTTTTTTTTATTTTTAAATCAAATAAAGTTTTATTGAAAAATAAAAGCATATAAACAAAAGTTTACAGCAATTCCAAGACTTTTAAGTATCATGAACATGCTCAGGAAACGGCTCATTCAATGTACAACAAACACAATGGTATAAAACTAGATTGCCTGTATCGCAAAAAAACAGTACTGTTTTGTCATAGGCAAACAGAATCAGTTTATGCAGTTTGCAACACCAACTAACAAGTATATAGTGAAGTTCTCATGTCAGGGGGATAGAACCCAACCAATAAGTACCCTGTCCATAAACAATTCTAGAGAACTCAGACCTGGAGTATCCAGCCAGGGACCGCAAAGATTTTAACATTTGTGGGGACATCCCCTGTGCTAGTAGATGTACCAGTCTGAGTTTCACCCATGCATTCTACCCATTCCTTATGAGATGGAGAATCAATAGACTTCCAATATCTAAGCACGACTCTTGAAAGAGCGCTGCCACAGCTTCTCTAATGGGAACAGATAGTTGGAAATCATCTAGGATGCCCAGTAGAAAAGGTTTAGGGTCAAGCAGAATGGAAATTTGAAATACAATATTTATCAAATTCAGTACTTCCACCCAATAAATATGTAGTTTGGGGTACCGCCAGATTAGATGGATCAGGTCCCCGTGGTCCCTGAAACATTTAATGCAAGTGGGGGTATCAAAATGCCCATTTTGTGCAACCTGACCAGAGTATGTGCAACCTCAGGAGTATGTATAATTGCATGAGACTCTGTGTCACATTAAAGGAGTATTGGGGTACTGCCTGAAGAGCTTACTCCCACTGATCCTCTCCAGATGGACCAAGATCTCTCTCCCACCTCTAGATAGCTTTAAAGGGAAAGGATGCTCCAAAGGGATGAAGCTAAGGGGAAAATACTGGGAGTATGCTATAGGCCCCCTAACCTGAGGGAGGAAGTGGAGACAGATCTCCTATCACAATTTGGATTAGCAGCAAGGATGGGAAGTGTTATCATAATGGGGGATTTTAATTATCCAGACATAGACTGCGCAGGGGGAACTGCGCATTCATTTAAGGCTCGCCAGTTCCTTAATGTCTTGCAGGACAATTTTTGGGTCAGATGGTAGACCCAACAATACAGACCACGGATGTGGAAATACGGGGCAATTTAGGTAACAGCAATCACAGGTCAATTAGTTTCAGTATAAATCACACAAATAGGAAACATAAAGGGATTAAAAAGACACTGAATTTCAAAAGAGCCAACTTCCCTAAACTACAAACCTTGCTAAAAGGCATAAATTGGGATAAAATATTAGGAACAAAGAATACGGAGGAGAGATGGTTTTGCTTTAAGAGCATATTAAATAAGGGCATTAGCCAATGTATCCCATTGGGTAATAAATTTAAAAGAGCGAACAAAAGTCCTGGATGGCTTAACTCCAATGTAAAAATGCATATAAAAGCAAAGGAGAAGGCCGTAAAAAAAAATACAAGGTTGAGGGATCATCCTCAGCATTCAGACTTTATAAAGAATGCAACAAGAAATGTAAGGGTGCAATTAGGACGGCTAAGATAGAACATGAAAGACACATAGCAGAGGAGAGCAAAAAAAATCCTTAGAAATTCTTTAACTATGTAAACAGTAAAAAAAGGACAGACCATATTGGCCCCATAAAGAATGAGGAAGGACATCTGGTTACAAAGGATGGGGAGATGGCGAAGGTATTGAATTTATTCTTCTTCTCAGTCTTCACGAGTGAATCGGGGGACTTCAGTAACCAAAACTGCAGTGTTTATCCTCATGACACAACACAGGAAGTACCTGCATGGTTAACAGAGGACAGAATTAAAATTAGACTTGAGAAACTTAACATTAATAAATCACCGGGACCAGATGGCTTGCATCCGAGGGTACTTAGGGAACTCAGTCATGTGATTGCCAAACCGTTGTTCCTAATTTTTACAGACAGTCTACTGACTGGAATGGTACCAGCTGATTGGAAAAAAGCCAATGTAGCACCAATATTTAAAAAGGGCCCAAAATACATCCCTGGGAATTATAGACCAGTTAGCCTAACATCAATAGTATGTAAACTCTTAGAGGGGATGATAAGGGACTATATACAAGATTTTAGTAATGAGAATGGTATAATTAGCAGTAATCAGCATGGATTCATGAAGAATCGTTCTTGCCAAACCTCTACTAACCTTAAATGAGCAGGTGAGTTGCTATCTAGATAAAGGAAGGCCCGTAGACGTGGTGTATCTGGATTTTGCGAAAGCATTTGACACAGTTCCCCATAAACGTTTACTGTACAAAATGAGGTCCGTTGGCATGGACCATAGGGTGAGTACATGGATTAATAAACTGGCTACAAAGGCGAGTTCAGAGGGTGGTGATAAATGGGGAGTACTCAGAATGGTCAGGGGTGGGTAGTGGGGTTCCCCAGGGTTCTGTGCTGGGACCAATCCTATTTAATTTGTTCATAAATGACCTGGAGGATGGGATAAACAGTTCAATCTCTGTATTTGCAGACGATACTAAGCTAAGCAGGGCAATAACTTCTCCACAGGATGTGGAAACCTTGCAAAAAGATCTGAACAAATTAATGGGGTGGTCAACTACATGGCAAATGAGGTTCAATGTAGAAAAATGTAAAATAATGCATTTGGGGGGCAAAAATATGAATGCAATCTATACACTGGTGGGAGAACCTCTGGGGGAATCTAGGATGGAAAAGGACCTGGGGGTCCTAGTAGATGAGAGGCTCAGCAATGGCATGCAGTGCCAAGCTGCTGCTAACAAAGCAAACAGAATATTGGCATGCATTAAAAAGGGGATCAACTCCAGAGATAAAACGATAATTCTCCCAATCTACAAGACTCTGGTCCGGCCGCACCTAGAGTATGCTGTCCAGTTCTGGGCACCAGTCCTCAGGAAGTATGTACTGGAAATGGAGCGAGTACAAAGAAGGGCAACAAAGCTAATAAAGGGTCTGGAGGATCTTAGTTATGAGGAAAGGTTGCGAGCACTGAACTTATTCTCTCTGGAGAAGAGACGCTTGAGAGGGGATATGATTTCAATATACAAATACCGTACTGGTGACCCTACAATAGAAATAAAACTTTTTCGCAGAAGAGAGTTTAACAAGACTCATGGCCACTCATTAAAATTAGAAGAAAAGAGGTTTAAGCTTAAACTACGTCGAGGGTTCTTTACTGTAAGAGCGGCAAGGATGTGGAATTCCCTTCCACAGGCGGTGGTCTCAGCGGGGAGCATCGATAGCTTCAAGAAACTATTAGATAAGCACCTGAAAGACCGCAACATACAGGGATATACAATGTTATACTGACACATAATCACACATAGGTTGGATTTGATGGACTTGTGTCTTTTTTCAACCTCACATACTATGTAACTATGCAACTATGATGTCAAAAAATAATTTAGCAGCATTGCATAGCAATGTGAATAAAGCCTTTTTTGGAAACTGTTTCAGCAATCATGTTAAGCACAGGTGTTGTGGATTTGTCAGGGAAATAGGCGCATCCCTATGCATAGTCCTGCTAGGCTAGCAAACCAGCACAGGCAAGGTCGCGCTAACGCGCATCAATGCACACGGGTGTGCAATGTTTCTACTAGGCGGACGCCTGGCGCCACATTCGGACGAATACGCGTGCGTAACAACGTTGCGATGGTACGAACGCACGCACGGAACGGTGCGCGTACGACGTGATACTGCGCCTTGTTTATTTAAACGTTCCACTGACAGTGCCACATTACTGGATTATCATCAGCTCTTCCTGTGATTCCTGTTGTCCTGACCTCCTGTGTACCGACCCGGCTTGTTATCTACTCCTCTGGACCTCCTGTGTACTGACCTGGCTTGTTATCTACTCCTCTGGCCCTCCTGGCTTACCCACCGGCTTGCTTCTGACTCTTCCTGCCTGCTTCCTGCATCTGACTCCGGCTTGGCTAAACGGACTCCGCATTCCTCTGCCTCCTGTACCTGGACTTGTTGCTTAGATTCTCGGACTGTTTACTGTGTTTGACCCCCTGGCCTGGCTTCTGATTTCCTATTGGACTTCCATTGGTCCCCTCCTTGGACCTTAACCACTTACCAACCGGCCCATAGCCGAATGATGGCTGCAGGGCGGTTGGATAACTCTGGGAGGGCGTACTATGACGTCCTCCCAGAATTCCCCTCTCGCGCGCCCCCTGGGGCGCGCACCCGAACACATCCGTGACCGCCGGGTCCGGAGGACCCGGCGCATCACGGATCCCGGTAAATGGCCGCTGATCGCGGCCGTTTACCATGTGATCGCGCCGTCAAATGACGGCGCGATCACATGTAAACAGACCGGCGTCATCTGATGACGCCGGTTCCTCTTCTCCCCCTCTCCTCCCCTCCTGTGTACCGATCGGTACACAGTGACCGGAGAGGCGGATGGATGGATGTCTGCAGCGCTGTGGGCTGTATGTGTAGTGCCCACAGCGCTGCACAGAGACATCCAGGCATCCATCCATCCATGCTCAGCCATCCCTAACGCTCTGCAATGCTGTGCAATACTCTGCAACACCCCCACAATACTCTGCAATACTCTGCAATACCCCCACAATACACTGCAATGCTGTGCAATACTCTGCAACACCCCCACAATACTCTGCAATACCCCCACAATACTCTGCAATACCCCCACAATACTCTGCAATGCTGTGCAATACTCTGCAATACCCCCACAATACTCTGCAATACCCCCACAATACTCTGCAATACCCCCACAATACTCTGCAATACCCCCACAATACTCTGCAATACCCCCACAATACTCTGCAATGCTGTGCAGTACTCTGCAATACCCCCACAATACTCTGCAATGCCCCCACAATACTCTGCAATGCCCCCGCCATACTCTGCAATGCCCCCGCCATACTCTGCAATGCCCCCACAATACTCTGCAATGCTGTGCAATACTCTGCAATGCCCCCGCCATACTCTGCAATGCCCCCGCCATACCCTGCAATGCCCCCGCCATACTCTGCCATGCCCCGCCATACCCCGCCATACTCCGCAATACCCCGCCATACTCCGCAATACCCCGCCATACTCTGCCATACCCTGCAATACCCTGCAATACCCCGCCATACTCCGCAATGCCCCGCCATACCCCGCCATACTCCGCCATACTCCGCCATACTCCGCAATACCCCGCCATACCCCGCCATACTCCGCCATACTCCGCAATACCCCGCCATACCCCGCCATACTCCGCCATACCCTGCTATGCTGAGCCATGCTCAGCTGTACTCGCCCTCTGTATGTGGCCAGGCTGTGGAAGTCTCACACATGTGGTATCGCCGTACTCAGGAGGAGCAGGGGAATCTATTTCGGGGTGTCATTTTTGGTATGTACATGTTATGTGGTAGAAATATTGTATAAATGGACAACTTTGTGTTAAAAAAAAAAAAGCGTTTTAACCACTTCCCGCCCACCGGCCGTCATACAACGTCCTTGACTTTGTGCGGAGATATCTGAATGATGGTTGCAGCTACAGGCATCATTCAGATATCGGCTTTTTCAGCCGGCGATTCCCTACACCATGAGAACGATCATAGCAGCTGTTCCACTGCTTGATCATTCTTACGGGAGGCGAGAGGGGATGTCCCCCCCTCCCGCGCTTCTACCGACTCACCGCTACGATCGAAGCCAGGATCGTTTTTTTTATTTTTTTTATTTCAGGCTTCCCAGCCTAGAGGTGAGATGTGGGGTCTTATTGACCCCATATCTCACTGTAAAGAGGACCTGTCATGCCATATTCCTATTACAAGGATGTTTATATTCCTTGTAATAGGAATAAAAGTGGTCAAAATTTTTTTTTTTGGAAAAAAGCATCAAACTAAAATAAATAAAGTAAAATGAACAATAAAAAAAAAAAAAAAATTTTAAAGCGCCCCTGTCCATGCGTGCTCGCATGCAGAAGCGAACGCATACGTAAGTCCCGCCCACATATGAAAACCGTGTTCAAACCACACATGTGAGGTATCGCTGCGATCGGTAGAGCGAGAGTAATAATTTTGGCCCTAGACCTCCTCTGTAACTCAAAACATGTAACCAGTAAAAAATTTTAAAGCGTCGCCTATGGGGATTTTTGAGTAGCAAAGTTTGGCGCCATTCCACAAGCGCGTGCAATTTTGAAAGGTGACATGTTGGGTATCTATTTACTCAGTATAACTTCATCTTTCACATTATGCAAAAACATTAGGCTAACTTTACTGTTTTGGTTTTTGTAAAGCACAAAACAGTTTTTTTCCCAAAAAAAACGTGTTAAAAAAATTGCTGCGCAAATACCGTGCGAGATAAAAAGTTGCAACGACCGCCATTGTATTCTCTAGGGTCTTTGCTAAAAAAAACATATATAATGTTTTGGGGTTCTATGTAATTTTCTAGCTAATAAATGATGATTTTTACATGTAGGAGAGAAATGTCAGAATTGGCCTGGAAGCTACAGAACGCCTGAAGGTGCTCCCCTGCATGTTGGGCCTCTGTATGTGGCCACGCTGTGTAAAAGTCTCACACATGTGGTATCGCCGTACTCGGGAGTAATAGCAGAATGTGTTTTGGGGTGTAATTTGTGGTATGCATATGTGGTGTGTGAGAAATAACCTGCTAATATGACAATTTTGTGGGAAAAAAAAAAAGTAAAAAAAAAACCTTGATTTTGCAAAGAATTGTGGGAAAAAATGACAACTTCAAAAATCTCACCATGCATCTTTCTAAATACCTTGGAATGTCTTCTTTCCAAAAAGGTATCATTTGGGGGGTATTTGTACTTTTCTGGCATGTTAGGGTCTCAAGAAATTAGATAGGCCGTCAGCACTTCAGGTGTGATCAATTTTCAGATATTCGCACCATAGCTTTTGGACTCTATAACTTTCACAAAGACCAAATAATATCCACCGATTTTAGTTATTTTTACCAAAGATATGTAGCGGTATAAATTTTGGCCAAAATATATGAAGAAAAATTACTAATTTGCAAAATATTATAACAGAAATGAAGAAAAATGCATTTTTTTACAGATTTTTCGGTCTTTTTTCTTTTACGGCGCAAAAAATAAAGAACCCAGCGGTGATTAAATACCACCAAAAGAAAGCTCCATTTGTGTGAAAAAAAGGACAAAAATTTCATATAGATACAGTGTTGCATGGCTGAGTAATTGTCATTCAAAATGTGAGAGCACCAAAAGCTGAAAATTGGTCTGGTTATTAAGGGGGTTTAAGTGCCCAGTTGTCAAGTGGTTAAGCACGTTGCCTCTAGTGACTTTGCTCTATCAAGCCACCAACACCGGATCCTACTTCCAGGCAACCTGTGCTTGTCATCTTCAGGGTTGTGCTGCACTCGGCCACAAGGGGAGCCCTCTCAGCAACTCGGTCTCCTACCAAGTTCCTGACAGTATAATCCAGCCATGTCAGAGACCGACGGAGGTGACTCCCCGATGAAGGCCATTCTCCAGCAAATCACGGCCCTTACCCCAGTCATTCAGCAGCTTCAGGAGGAATACTTCCGGTTGGAGGAACGTCTGCAGCACCTACCCGAGTCATCCTCCTCCTCGGTTCAAAGTCCACCTCCAGCGCCAACTGCTAGGTTCATGGTCCCTCCAGAACCACGTGTCCCAGTGCCAGAATGTTTCCGTGGCGAACGAAGAAAATTTAGGTCCTTTAAAAACTCCTGCTATTTATACTTTGACTTGCAACCACTGACTTTTTTCAGTGAAACAATCAAGGTGGGGTTCACTATCTCCTTACTACATGGTGAGCCACAGACCTGGGCCCATGGCCTGTTGGAACAAAGCAGCCCCTCCATCAACACTGTGGACCAGTTCTTTGAAGTCATGGCTCGGTTGTATGATGATCCCCTACGGGTAGCCACTGCCGAAGCAACGCTACATTCCCTCCGTCAGGGTCAGCGCCCTGCGGAGGACTATACAGTAGAGTTCCGCACATGGTCCATAGACTCTGATTGGAATGAGGCAGCATTAAAATACCAATATCGAATGGGGTTATCAGAGGCCCTCAAGGATGAGTTGGCCAGGTTGCAGGTTCCGGCCACACTTGAAGATCTCATCCAGTTAACTGTTCAGCTTGACAGAAGTTCACGGGAACGTCAGGGTGAACGTTATCAGGCCTCTTGCTCTATTCGGACCCTGCCCCGAGTTCAGTCTGCATCAGCTCCCATACAAGTCGGCAAGTTACGTCCAGCATTACCTCCTGGGGTGAGACTTTATCGCCGGCAGGCGAGACTTTGTTTCTACTGCGGGGAATGTCTTATACCACCTTGAATCTCTGGTGCATCCAGAGCTTTTTTCATTTTCCCACTTCTTTATTATTCTTCATTTCCCATTCTCATTTTAATCTATCTCTCATTCCATATATATTTTCTCTCTTTGCCTCCATAAATTCTGCTTTTTAAACCTTTTACACCTATGATATACACCCATTATATGTATGTACATATGTGTGTGTATATATATATATATATATATATACACTAATGATTGGTATGTTTTACTCATATACCTCCCCCAGATCATACAAAAATCCTTACAGGAAACCCCTGAAGAAGGAACTGAATTTTTTCTTATCCGAAACATGTTGGGCTCCTATGTACCACACATATGTATACTTCCTCTCACCAGTATGCTCATTTTTGTTGTGGTTTAGGTATTTTGTATGTATTGTTCACTATTTTATACCTTTTCTTGTATATTTCAATAAAGTATATATTTTTACTATTTCTGGGCATCTCTTATACCAATCACACCATTTAGTATGCCCCCCTTCCTTGTACTCAGATTTACCCATTTATACTCCCTACCCCTTCACCCGTACCATCCCAGGGTTCCCTCCTCTTTAAATTTTTGTAATGTATTATCGGGATGTGGTGAACCGGGTATGAACTTATCTTTATACTCATATGTGGTAGTGCACCATCTTTCAATTAAACTAATCTATACTCTATATAGAACACTAACATTAATATGGCAGAATTCATAGGTCAAGCGTGGCTTGCATTTGCAAACAACCTCCAGAAGAAGGAGCAGAAAGAGTCAAAAGAATCGGAACTATCTTTCCTTCTCTTTAACCTCACTAAATGGCTAGAAAAGAAATCCTCTCTTTACTGGCACACTAGGACGTTCCAGGAATATATCGGGGAGGACCTGAACCCTTTGGGACTCAGGGTTCAGATTTTTCCTTCTTTCGACAACATTGATTCTACTTTTAAAATGGCCTGGGAAAATGTCTTAAAATCATGTTCTAGTCAAATGATGAGTCTCCTGATTGAAGAATACAAAAGGCGACTCATAGACATTGACAGAAACATAGACAAATTATATTCCCAAATCAATACATTAAACACCCATCCTTCTTTCCCAGAGCTCAACGAGAAATTAAAGGCACATATTGAGGCTTTTAACAGAGACATTCTCGCCAAAAAGGAAAACAAATTCCTACGCAACAAACAGGCCTTCCAAGAAGGACAGGCCTATAAATGGCACCAACAGACTAATACTAGAAATCGCCAACGCCGCTATAAACAAAACGACTACCAATCGGATGCCTCCGATACTTCATCTGTAGCGTCAAGCGTGTCACACTCATTCCCAAAAATCAATAGACATACAAGAAAACAAAAACGACAGAGATGGGGATAGCTCTGAGGGTAGATCTAAACGAAATCAAGGAACCCGTACACATAAGACTCCCACTAAAAAATCCACCCTCCCTGATAACACTCCTGGTCCAACGCCTGCCGGTTCAATCATTAAAGAAACTCCCTCTACTACCATTAAAATCCCGAGTTTGTTTCAGCCAAAAAACTTGAATACCCCCCCCCCCCACTGTTCCAACATAGAACACTCTGTACCTCAATCATATAACATAATCAATCTTTCATCATATCCCCTTACAGGGGATGAAACCTCTGTATTATCCAAGGGTCTTACATTTTGCCCTAACCGAAAAACTGACAAATTTGAAATAATAAAAGATGTACATCTTTTTACCCGTAAGCTCCAACTTCAGAGCATGTTTAACAAAAGTGATGTAAACTCAACCACCTTTCAAACAGTCAAAGAACGTCAAGCATTAGCGGATTTAAACGCACTCTTAGAAGAGAGCGATACTCGAGACCTCATCGATATAATCGATCTGGAGTCTTGCTTAAACACACCTATCAATCCCACTACAACAGAACAACCAGCCTCTAAACTAAAGAAAAAGTCCGACCTCTATCCTGCTCCATCTTCCAATCATGGTATAGCTACCTTTCTAAAATTAATCACTCAAGAGATTAAAAGCATGAGTACCAACTCTCAAGTAGCTGACAATCTAACTACGAACGAACAAATAGCCCTGAATGATCTAGCCCAAAATTCTGACTTGGTTATCAAACCCTCAGACAAGGGCGGGAACATTGTTCTGATGAACAATGAGCAATATATATCCATGTGTATGAAAATATTGAATAACACAGATTGGTACAGACCCATCGAATTCCAAACAATTACTCGATTCAACGAGGAATTCTATATTCTCGTTGACCGAGCACTGAATAATAACATCATTTCCAACCAGATGTGGAAATTTATCCGAACTGCATTTCCAGTGATCCCCACATTCTATGCCCTCCCCAAAATTCATAAAAACCCTATGGACCCACTGGGCAGACCCATCGTGTCGGGCAATGGCTCCATCACTGAAAACTTATCCAAGGTTGTTGATGAACACTTCAGACCATTAGTGTCGTCCTTACCATCCTACATAAGGGATACAATCCACCTACTCCGAATTATTAATGGAATCCAAGTATCTGACCATACTATTTTGGTCTCTATTGACGTTGAAACATTGTATCGTTCTATACCGCACAGCACAGGCTTAGCGTGCATTCAACGGATTCTGTCACAAACTATCCCTTCTGAGAAAGTATTCAATTACTTTATATTACAGGCATTGGACTACATCCTCCAACACAATGTCTTTAGTTTTCACGGACAATACTTCCTCCAGGTGCAGGGCGTAGCCATGGGCACTTGCTGTGCCCCTGGCTACGCCAATCTGTACCTGGGGGAATGGGAAAAGACCCTGTTCAATGATGGGGATCTCTCGATGTACCTGCGCCATATGACCATGTGGCGCAGGTACATCGATGACATCCTCATGTTGTGGGAGGGACCAGTTAATTTACTTCATGATTTTTTAACTATACTTAATCGTAATGAATTTAACTTAAAGTTCACTATGACTTATGACCATACCTCAATTACCTTTCTGGACGTTGAAATATTTAAAGACACAAATAATTATTTGGCTTGCAAACTCCACCGGAAACCAACATCCGGAAATACTATTCTACATTCGGATAGTTTCCATCCCAGACAATTAATTAACTCTATCCCATTCAGCCAATTCCTCGGGATAAAAAGAAACTGCTCTAATAATGACGACTTTTTACGTGAAGCCAGAGCCTTAAAAAATCGCCTCTTGGATAGAGGCTATAGCCATAAAAGTCTAAAACGAGCCTTTAATAAGGCCAATAGTCGGGACAGACAGGAATTAATACAACCACGCAACAGATTCAATCGGAATAATAGTTCCTATACCAGGATAATTACTACAAAATAATAGTATATATAAACAATTCAAGTAAACATACACTACAAACAGCGCTATTGTTGGGCAAAAACATATATATAAATATCATGCGGCCAACTACGCACAAAAGTGATTAAACAGAGAGGTACAGAGTCTGTGAGGTAATCGGGAAAATGTCCATAAGTGATAATACAGCTGAATCGCAGTGTGCACCTTCCACCAGTCAGTAGGATTTCACCCTGTGTTGACACTCTCCCCCTAGGGGGTCAAACTCACCAAAACTGCAAGTTAAATAAGCCTCCAAGAGAAGAAGATCTCTTAATCACATCTCCCTCAGCACCACTCCAGGGGATTCAGGGGGGGTCACAACTCCAAACAAATAGATAACAAAGAGAAAAAGTGTGCACATAGCGTAATTCTATTTATTTAGATGAACCCCACAATCTTCACAAAACACCCCTCAACCAATATACGTACAAATAAGAACAGTCAATCAAGCAGATAGAAGTATTGCGTATCACCGTTCCGAAGATCAGCCGGCTCGGTAACCAGGGGAGCAGATCACTTCCTGGTTGTGGATCCAGGCTGTGGTGGAGCGCATACCTCACTTCCGGCGTCGTGTAAGCCACGCCCTGACGCGTTTCGTCATATCCTGACTTCGACAGAGGGCGTGGCTACACGGCATAATGAGGGGCTTATATCGCTCGCCCCAATCCTAACCGCCAATCACCGAGCGTCCAGCCCGACGTCAGGCGCACGACGTCAGACAGGGAGCTCAGCGGCGGCTCAGCACAAGGAAAAGACGGGGGCGTACTCAGCCTCACTGCACATATCAAATGTCAGTAACGAAGTGCCTGAATCCATGAGCGATCGCTCATCTCACAAACCCACACACATCGCACATGCCCATAAAATCACCAGCCGGCATACTTAATAATAAACATACGAATGCCGCTGCAATTATTTAAAATAGCCATGGTTACATGTACTATAGAGAAAACAACAACAAACATAATAAAATCATAATGGTATAGTAAAACTTGCAAGCTATGATTGCATAAATAATTTCAAGCACAAATCATTGAACAGTATGCATTACAACTTGACTTTATCCATCAGCAAAACATGCCAGTGGGCCGAAATCATATCCTCCACCTCCCTATACTGGGAGTGGAATTCTGAAATAAAGATCCATTCATGACTTTCTCTAGCCGTTGAAAGTGGAGCTTCATCCAGCAAGGTACATCTAGGTTGTAAAGCTAATTCATGGATAATGGAGTCCAACACGTCTCTTGATACCCCTTCTCCATGAATTTTTTCTTTATAACTTGAGCTTGCATCACTGGCATGTTTAGCTGATGGATAAAGTTCTTCATTCAGTCTTGCCACATAGACCCAAATTTATTTATAGAAGGTCGCTAAGTTTTGCCGATAAAAAAGTGCAGAAAGTACTGGACCCTCCGTCTAGGTTGCCCACTTTTTGGGATAGAAAAGGTTTTTTTAGTTGTAGAAGATGTCGGGCTTGCAGAGAGGTCAACAGGCCTCTTAGGGCTGTGGAAAATTTTATGTCGACTTCTAATGGTAGGGAATTCGCTATTGGTGAATTCATCAAATGCAACACCTCGCATGTGGTCTATGCTCTGCAATGTCCGTGCGGTCTGATCTATATTGGACGCACTAAAAGGCTTTTGAGAATAAGAATTGCAAAACATATAGCCAACATCAAACTGGGCTTTAAAGACCACAACGTGTCTCTCCATTTTAAGCTGATGCACAATCAGGACCCGTCGGGTCTTAAGTTTTGGGGCATTGACCATCTTAAGCCGAAATGGAGGGGTTCCAATCTTGTCCGTGATCTCTCAAAAAGAGAGACCCAGTGGATATTTTTGGTGGATACTTTATCGCCAAAGGGGTTAAACGTTGACCTAGACATCAATTGTTTTATTAGTGATTCTTAAATAATTTTTATTTTTTGTAGCAATTTTAACGATGACAGTTTCTATTATATGAGCAATGATCATCTCTTGATTAGAGTTTTTTAACTAATGTCAATCATCTATTTAATTATCTAGATCATCTCTAGATTAGAGCTTTTAATTAATGTAAATCATCTATTATGACCCCCACTATTATGCTTAATATCTATGTGTGTGATATTTTGCTATTTCCATATGTTATATTTTTATATTTGTATTCGCGCATATTTTTAAATGTTTTTTAGCTTGAATTAATCAGGGTAAACCTGACCTACATGCTCTGTTATGAGGATGTGATTTTTGTAATGCATACTGTTCAATGATTTGCGCTTGAAATTATTTATGCAATCATAGCTTGCAAGTTTTACTATACCATTATGGTTTTATTATGTTTGTTGTTGTTTTCTCTATAGTACATGTAACCATGGCTATTTTAAATAATTGCAGCGGCATCCGTATGTTTATTATTAAGTATGCCGGCTGGTGATTTTATGGGCATGTGCGATGTGTGTGGGTTTGTGAGATGAGCGATCGCTCATGGATTCAGGCACTTCGTTACTGACATTTGATATGTGCAGTGAGGCTGAGTACGCCCCCCTCTTTTCCTTGTGCTGAGCCGCCGCTGAGCTCCCTGTCTGACGTCGTGCGCCTGACGTCCGGCTGGATGCTCTGTGATTGGCGGTTAGGATTGGGGCGGGCGATATAAGCCTCTCATTATGCCGTGTAGCCACGCCCTCTCTCGAAGTCAGGATATGACGAAATGCGTCAGGGCGTGGCTTACACGACGCCGGAAGTGAGGTATGCGCTCCACCACAGCCTGGATCCACAACCAGGAAGTGATCTGCTCCCCTGGTTACCGAGCCGGCTGATCTTCGGAACGGTGATACGCAATACTTCTATCTGCTTGATTGACTGTTCTTATTTGTACGTATATTGGTTGAGGGGTGTTTTGTGAAGATTGTGGGGTTCATCTAAATAAATAGAATTATGCTATGTGCACACTTTTTCTCTTTGTTATCTATTTGTTTGGAGTTGTGACCCCCCCCTGAACCCCCTGGAATGGTGCTGAGGGAGATGTGATTAAGAGATCTTCTTCTCTTGGAGGCTTATTTAACTTGCAGTTTTGGTGAGTTTGACCCCCTAGGGGGAGAGTGTCAACACAGGGTGAAATCCTACTGACCGGT
This sequence comes from Lithobates clamitans, assembly GCA_037952925.1. NCBI lineage: Eukaryota > Metazoa > Chordata > Amphibia > Anura > Ranidae > Lithobates > Lithobates clamitans. The sequence continues at coordinate 10,922,600 of JBBGZY010000563.1, read as the reverse complement.
GGAAGGTGCACACTGCAATTCAGCTGTATTATCACTTATGGACATTTTCCTGATCACCTCACAGACTCTGTACCTCTCTGTTTAATCACTTTTGTGCGTAGTTGGCCGCATGATATTTATATATATGTTTTTGCCCAACAATAGCGCTGTTTGTAGTGTATGTTTACTTGAATTGTTTATATATACTATTATTTTGCAATTTTATGATTTTTTAAACGGCTGCTGTCTCTTGGATCACTTAGTGTAGAAACTGAGTGTTTTTACCTCCCCCATTCTCTAGTTCTGCTCTCTTAATTTTGGACATTGACTTATCCTTCTGGCGCTGAGTGGTGTGCTGCAGGCCCGAGCAAACCTCTTCTTTCTTAGGATAATTACTACGTTTTCAAATGAACACACAGAGATAAGGCAGATTTTTGCTAGGTATTGGCATGTGTTAACTAATGATCCCTTAGTGGGCCCCTTTGTTTCCCCCAATCCCTTAATCACTTTCAGGCGCAACACCTCGGTTGGAGATCGTCTGGTTAAAAGCGAGTTCAAGGGACTGACCCGTGTCGACCCGTGCAACACACTCGGCACCTTTCCATGTGGATCGTGTGGTTACTGCAAGTATATCAATACCAATATAAATCCACGCCTTCCTAATGGCTGGACATTTTTCCCAAAGCATTACGTCAATTGCCAGACCACACTCGTAGTGTATTTAATACAGTGCGAGTGTGGTTGTTTTTATGTTGGCAAAACTATCCAGAAACTTTGCAAGCGCCTATACCAACACATAGCGGCAATGAAATCGAAAGACCCAGACTCCCCATGGGGCCGCCACATTAAGTTAGTCCATTGTGAACGCTTTCCCAAGATCTCAGTCTTAGCCTTGGATCGCATCCACCAGACGTTTAGAGGGGGTGACCTAAACAAATTACTTCTCCAACGGGAGATGAGATGGATTGCAAATTTGAATGCCACCTCATCCCCAGGCCTAAATGAAATATTAAGCTTTAAACCATTTTTACAAGGCTTCACGTCAGGGGGTTACGAGAGGGACCTATAACCACTTAATCTGACCCTATTAACAAACCATCTAGCAACAGTCTGCCTGTCGAACCTAACCATACATTATCTCATATATGAAATGTATAGATTATGTTATAATTATATAATTCAAGTTCTGTTCAAAAGGTCTCTGTCATATGTAAAGATACTGTATGATGTACTTTTTCGTTTGTTATATGAGATATGAACTGTATATTGATACCTATAATACCATCTGTTTTGTATAATATGTCTTTGGTAATTCAATACATGATTGTATGTTGCGTTTGCTGTGTATGTATATTATGAACAACCTTTGACTATCTATGCCCCAACTATATATCAATCTACAGAGCCAGGACTATACTTGATCTGACACTCTGCCGCTGTCTCTTTGATCTTACAGGATCACTTATCATACACTATATAACTTTTATACATTTGGATGCCCTGCCCCATAGGGGTTGTTTGCCCTGAGATCGGTTGTATCGTGTCAATTGCCAGCATTATGTCCCCCGGCACAGGTAGGCTCCACATCCTCGGATAGTGGAGCCATATCCAGGACTCTCAGCCTCCCCATTGGTTCGCCGCTCGCACATGTGCGATGCGGCTGCCATTCAGGGTGGCCTATACCGAGTCCTCTCTTCCTGTGTCGGCGGCGCCGCGACGTCTGACGTCACCGCGCCCGATGACGCTGTGTACACCGGACGCCGTCGCTCCGGGGGAACATCTTCCCGGCGCACAATACCTCCTCTGCTGACACTGATCAGCGGAGGGGCAGTGACGTCGGATCCCACCTACATTTCGCTGTATTACTGTGAATTGTCAGTAACACACACTCCCCGCCCAACACAGGTGTAACTATTCCTCTCCCATCTGATCCTCTTTAAAAACCTCCAAATGCAAACACATTGTTGTGCTGCATACCCAGGTTGGACTTCTGGGAGGAGGTCGTGGCCCCATATACTCTACAATCTGCAAGTAAGCATTATCTCTTACATCACTTTAAACATTGAATTATTGATGTAATGTCATATATTTTTTTTTTTGCCTGATGCCATGATGACATAGAGCTCTGTGCATTGGGTACATTCCCTTCCAATTCACTTTACCCACATTAAAGATCTGGCTGTATGCTGTATACTATAGGACATGGCTGTCAGGGATAAATGGACCCACATTAGCCCCAGGCACCCATTATCCTTGCATACCTATTTAGGTACTATATTAATATAATATATTAACCTTTGCCACCCCCCCCCCCCCCCTATTTGGCTTCCCCTTTTTTCCCCCCCTTCCCTCCCCCCCTCTCTCTCCCCCCTTCCCCCCCCCCCTTTTCATGGAACCCAAAAATTTGACAAAAGGGCCCAGATGGTTATAACCATAGCAACTACATACATTGCACATTTAACATTTACCTCCGTATAGATTTTTTGTTCAACTTATGAACCTCTGATATCTATACTTCAATATTATTATTATTTTGTATATGTAGGGATGTACATCCCCCTCTTGTATTGGTTGTTCCTCGTGGACGCTGGTGTTTTGACGTGCTTCACCGTATCCGTATGGCTTCAATGACCCCCCCTTGACATACATTAGAAAATCTCCACACCACCTTTAAATCCAGGCCTCTACTATATATAAATTTACACATGGCTCCCCTTACCCGAATATGCGGTGAAATTGATGTCATGATGATGATGACCTGAAGTACAATTTGGCAGACTGTCAGACCATAGTCCGGTGCTTTATATGCAGTTAATTGTTTGAACGAGTAAGTCCCTACAATGTCTTATACCACCTTGAATCTCTGGTGCATCCAGAGCTTTTTTCATTTTCCCACTTCTTTATTATTCTTCATTTCCCATTCTCATTTTAATCTCTCACTCCATATATATTTTCTCTCTTTGCCTCCATAAATTCTGCTTTTTAAACCTTTTACACCTATGATATACACCCATTATATGTATATATATATATATATATATATATATATATATATAAAATGATTGGTATGTTTTACTCATATACCTCCCCCAGATCATACAAAAATCCTTACAGGAAACCCCTGAAGAAGGAACTGAATTTTTTCTTATCCGAAACATGTTGGGCTCCTATGTACCACACATATGTATACCTCCTCTTACCAGTATGCTCATTTTTGTTGTGGTTTAGGTATTTTTTTATGTATTGTTCACTATTTTATAACTTTTCTTATATATTTCAATAAAGTATATATTTTTACTATTTCTGGGCATCTCTCATACCAATCACACCATTTAGTACGCCCCCTTTCCTTGTACTCAGATTTACCCATTTATACTCCCTACCCCTTCACCCGTACCATCCCAGGGTTCCCTCCTCTTTATTTAATTTTTCTACTGCGGGGAATCAGGACATTTCATAGATTACTGCCCCATAAGACCAAGAAGACCGACCCTCCGTACTCACCTTCAAGTATCCAGGTCTTCCTCTGCCCATATCTCACTTCCTGTTACACTGCTAGTGGCAGGTAAGGAGATTCACCTCCAAGCAATACTGGATTCCGGGGCGTGTAGTTGTTTCTTGGACTTGGCCTTGGCTAAAGATCTAGCTATTCCACTGAACCCTAAGGAACAGAGACTAACAGTCCATCTGGCTGACGGTTCCTTGCCAAGCTCGGGTTATGTCACCCAGGAAACCGTACCTATCCTTACCATTACCAATTCTGGTCATCAGGAGTTTCTCAGATTCGATGTCTTAAGTTCTCCTATGTTCCCGGTCATCCTAGGAATTCCATGGCTACAAGCACAATCCTCAAATTGATTGGTCCAAGAAGGAGGTACTCCTTACATCTCCCTATTGGCAACAACATTGTTTGACCCCCGAATCCCAGGACTTTTCCACTTGCCTGACTGTACAGTCCACACCGAGTCCGGATCCTAAGGTACCAGCAGCTTACCTGGAATTTCTTGACGTCTTCGATAAAAAGAAAGCAGACACCTTACCGCCACACCGTCCTTACGACTGCCCCATCGAGTTACTACCAGGAGCCACTATTCCCTTTGGTCGTATATTCCCCCTTTCCGAGACTGAGCTTGAGACCTTGAGATAATATATTGATGAGAATCTTGAAAGGTTTTATCCGTCCTTCTTCTTCCCCTGCCGGTGCCAGAATTTTCTTCGTTGAGAAGGATAAGACACTGAGACCATGTGTGGACTACAGGGAATTAAACAAAATTACCCTTAAGAACCGCTACCCACTCCCGCTCATCCCTGAGCTTTTTCAAAGGTTCCACACAGCACACATCTTTACCAAACTCGACCTCCGTGGTGCCTATAATCTCGTCCGGATCTGAGGGGATGGGTGGAAAACGGCTTTCAGAACAAGATTTGGACATTTTGAGTACCTAGTCATGCCGTTTGGGTTGTGCAATGCCCCGGCAACCTTTCAGCATTTCATAAATGACATCTTCCGGGAGCATTTAGATCATTTTGTTGTCTACCTTGATGACATTCTTATTTTTTCTTCCACTCTGGAACTCCATAGAATACACATGAAGAAGGTACTGTGCATCCTCAGAACCCATGGGTTATACGTCAAATCTGAAAAATGCGATTTCGAAAAAAACTTTGATTCAATTCTTGGGACTTATCATCACCACAGGTGGAATCGCCATGGATCCTCAAAAAGTAAAGTCCATCCTTGACTGGCCAGCCCCTTCTGACAGGCCAAACGCTTAAGACCCCGACAGGCTCGATGGGCTCTATTTTTCTCTCGGTTTAATTTTCACATAACCTATCGCCCAGGGTCGAAGAATGGAAAGGCGGACGCCTTATCCCGGATGTTTCCGGACACTCCTGAAGAAGTTGCACCCAGTACAATTTTGTCTTCCCAAAACTTTCTACTGATCCAACCCGACCTAAGATCCTCTATTGAGCAGCCCTCTAGTCAGTGTACTGAAGCGGAAGTCTCCTCCCTGAGAAGCCAAGAGGGACTCCTATGGCACCAAGATAAGATTTTCGTTCCTCAGCAAGCCAGATTACAAGTATTGAAGACCTTTCATGACCATCAGCTAGCTGGTCATTTTGGGGTCCGAAAAACAACCAAGCTAGTTCAGCGGTCCCTATGGTGGCCCACTTTGAAACTTGATTGTAAAACCTACGTCAACTCTTGCATCATCTGCCAACGGAACAAGGGATCCAACACCAGGTCTTGGGGCTTGTTAAGACCATTGCCAGTCCCAGAACAACCATGGAGGAAGATTTCCATGGACTTTATCGTGGATTTGCCCCCCTCAGAAGAATTTACTACCATCTTGGTGGTAGTAGATCGCCTGTCCAAGATGGCGCATTTTTTGCCTAATGAAAGGTACTCCCTCTGCCTTGGATACAGCAAAAATCTTTATTAAAAGTAATTGTTCGACTACACGGATTACCAAATAACATCGTATCAGAGGGGTACAATTTACCTCTAGGTTTTGGAAAGACCTCTGCAAATTACTTTCTATTGAGATGTGTTTGTCCACAGCCTACCACCCACAGAGTAACGGTCAGACCGAAAGGACCAACCAGACTCTGGAACAGTATCTGCGGTGCTTCTGTTCTTTTTCTCAGGACGACTGGATTCAACTATTACCTTGTGCAGAATTTGCTTATAATAACTCAATACACACTTCTACCAACCAATCACCCTTCTGGGCGAATTACGGCTTCCATCCCACATTCTTACCCAACGTCATTCCGGAATCTTCAGTCCCGGCAGTTCAGGACAGAGTGGATTTCATCCATACTAATTATCAGACACTCCAGGATACCATAAAGAAGGCCCAAGAAGAATATAAGAAGCAATACGATAGGAAGAGAAGAGCGAACCCTACCTTTAAGATAGGGGATAAGGTCTGGCTCTCATCTATAAATCTCAAGCTACCATGCCCATCTCGGAAATTGGGACCCAAGTTCCTGGGTCCTTTTGAGATCAAACGTGAGATCAACCCTGTAGCCTTTGAACTCACTTTACCTGAATCTTTCAAGATCCATCCTGTTTTTCATGTGTCACTCCTTAAACATGTTGTTTCTAGTCCTTTTACAGGGAGAGAAGAAGTGCCCCCACCTCCGGTCCAGGTTGGAGATGAAGCAGAATTTGAAGTTGAATCTATCCTCGACTGTCATCGGAGAGGTAGGACAATTCAGTTTCTAATCAAGTGGAAGGAGTATTCTGCAGAAGAGAACTCTTGGGAGCCTACAAGTTATGTACATGCTCCTAGACTAATAGAGATTTCGCAGTAGGTGCCCCGAAAAATGGGCACGTTTAGGCATCCGGAGGCTGCCCCTTGGGGGGGGGGCACTGTCAGGGAAATGGGCACATCCCTATGCATAGTCCTGCTAGGCTAGCAAACCAGCACAGGCAAGGTCGCGCTAACGCGCATCAACACACACGGGTGTGCAATATTTCTACTAGGCGGATGCCTGGCTCCACATTCGGATGAATGTGCCTGCGTAACAACGTCACGATGGTACAAACGAACGCACGAACGGAGCGGTGCGCGTACGACGTGATACTGCGCCTTGTTTATTTAAATGTTCCACTGACAGTGCCACATTGCTGGATTATCATCAGCTCTTCCTGTGTTCTGACCTCCTGTGTACCGACCCGGCTTGTTACCTACTCCTCTGGACCTCCTGTGTACCGACCCGGCTTGTTATCTACTCCTCTGGACCTCCTGGCTTACCCACCAGCTTGCTTCTGACTCTTCCTGCCTGCTTCCTGCATCTGACCCTTGCTTGGCTAAACGGACTCCGCATTCCTCTGTCTCCTGTACCTGGACTTGTTGCTTAGAGTCTCGGACTGTTTACTGTGTTTGACCCCCTGGCCTGGCTTCTGATTTCCTATTGGACTTCCATTGGTCCCCTCCTTGGACCTTAAGCACGTTGCCCCTAGTGACTTTGCTCTATCAAGCCACCAACACCGGCTCCTACTTCCAGGCAACCCGTGCTTCTGTGAGCACCACATCCCTGTGTCATCTTCAGGGTTGTGTTGCACTCGGCCGCAAGGGGAGCCCTCTCAGCAACTCGGTCTCCTACCAAGATCCTGACAGGATTGTTGCCATTCCACAGACTGGCCCTGGGCCACTGTGGTGTGATTGAGCTGGATATAGTAAAATAGCATGGGTGTTGGCAAGGAGAATTTCACTTGTAAATCCTCAAAGGAACATAAAGTACCATCCTAAAAATATGGTGAAGATGGGTTATCCCCAGCTTGCTCCAGCTCCGGGTAACTGTCATTCTGCCAAATGGGACTATAGCGGGTGAATCCCGTAACCCGTTGTAATTGTTTAGTCTTATTCCAGATTTTCTGAATAAGGGCGTATGTGGGCAAGAAGCGATTAGACTTTGCAAAGGCTGCAGTCTCTAACCCTGTTGAGATATCAACTGCTTTAGTAGTGTATATCAAAATACTCATATGGGAGTCAGGGAGAGATTGGTCTGGGTGAGAAATAGAAGTCAACCCCTTACATAGCTGCTGCAATTGCGCAGCCATATAGTATAACCACCGATTGGGCATAGCTAAACCCCCAGCATCTTTCGGCTTTTGTAATGGTTCCAACCGCATTCAAGGTGTTCATATGCCACAGCTGTCAAAAAATCGAGTTTACTTGAAAAAAATGCTCAAAGGCACAACCACAAGTGTTTTGTGTAGAAAATACAATAATTGAGGCATAAAAATAATTTTGACCAGGTTTACTTTGCCAGCTAAGGAGAGCCATAACCTGTTCCAGATCTTAATTTTATCCTGAAAGCGATTAAGTAGGGGGGGTATGTTCAAGTGGCAGATATCTACTGGCAGAGGTGTAACCTCTATGCCCAGGTATTTAAATGAGGAGGTAACTGGAATTGGACAGGAAGAGACAATGTTTTGTGAGGTGTTATTGTCCAGTAGCATAAGTGCTGATTTGTCCCAGTTTATGAGCAGGCCTCAAAATTCACCAAAGCTGGTAATAATACTCATAGCTGTTTCAAGGGAGTGTTTGGTATCCTCTAACAGTAGCATGGTGTCGTCTGAATAGAGCACGACTTTCTCCTCCAGTTTACCAACGTTAAAGCCAACTATGTCTGGGTTCTGTCTAATGGATGCAGCCAAGGGCTCGATAACCAGTGGGAATAACAGCGATGACAGCGGACAGTCCTGCTGGGTGCCTCTGTCAAATGGGAATGTAGATTAGATCTGCCCAGCCTCCTGGATGGCTGCCACTGGATGATTATACAACAGTTTGACCCAGGAAGTAAATACAGGGCCAAAACCTAATTTGGTCCACACTGTCAAAGGCCTTGGCTGCATTTAAAGACAACAGAGCCCTGTTATCAGCCTTAGCCTGTATATTGAGAAACAGTCTGCAAAGGTTAACAGCTGTGAAATTTTGGGGTATAAAGCCAGATTGATCCGGGTGTATAATTTTAGAAAAAACCTTATTAAGGCGTAGTGCCAGTACTTTGGCCAAGATTTTGATGTCAATTTGAAGCAGGGAGATTAGACTATATGACCAGGTTTTAGCAGTAGAATAATATTAGCTTTTATCAAAGAATATGGTAGAGTGGCACGCTGTTTACCTGTATTTAACACCTTTAACAGAAATGGCAATATTTTCTCCCCATATTGTTTGTATACATCTACTGGTAGCCCATTGTTACCCGCCACCTTACAACTAGGGACTGCAGCAGTAGCCTTTTGTAGCTCCTCCAAATTTAGCAGATACAGTGCAAATAGGTCAATATGTCTTCAGATGTACACACCTGTTTGAATTGGTATAAAGAAGAGTAAAAGGAAACCAGCTCCATAATTATGGAAACCGGACCAGTGGCACCAATAGCACCTCCAGGCTGCTAAGCCCTACCAATCCTAGCTGATGACCTTCCCGTTTGTTCCCCTTCCTCAGAAAATGCAAGCTTAGAGAAGAAAAAGTTTCCTATATGCTGAGGATAATGCCAAAATGTCCAATGCAGCCTGAGCAGTTAGCCAATAATTATATATCCATGGAATTTTTTATATATGCTTGTTCCAGTTGGCGCACCTGCTGTTCAGGCCCAGCTCTCAGACCACTCATACGTTGTTTAACTCTGTTAATTTGAGCTATAAAGAAGACTTTTAGAAATACTTTAAATCGCAAACCTGTTAATGCAAACTAATTGCGGAATGTAAAGTTAATGAGACCCCGCAATCAGTTTGCAAAATGTGGGTGAACCAATTTTGGGGTGGACAAAAAATAGGGTCCTGCACAAGTTTGATCTGAATGCGATCCAAATTCAATTATACAGTTTGTATGGCTGACTTCACATCGCACAGACATTGCATGTGACCTGCACAGCAATGCGGTGTGAATCACATTCAATGTCTGGCATCGCACTAGTGTGAACCAGCCCTAATGGCCCCTTAACAGATTGTCATATCAACATGGGCTGTACTTAAATGAGTCACATTCATTGGGCTCTACTGGGGAGAACATTTTTGGTTAAAATGCAAAGCATAGTGGCTGCAGCATGTGTATACCCCCATATAGCTGCCTTTGCGGCTGGGGGGGATGGGGATGGTAAAATCTGGATCCAATTGCCTGTTCTCTCTCCTACCCAACCACAATTGTAAATTAGGTTTTAGGCCTCATTCACACAGTCAGGTAGGGGGCAGCTGCTAAAGGCTGTACACATTGCAAAAATTAAACAGCCTGTCACCATAAATGGGGCTGCCCTGCAACCGAATGCACAGTGGGTAAGCATTTTGAGGGTTAAAACATGCAGTGAGGAGGACCTGTCAAACACCAGCAATGATACACACATGGTATCAAGCCCTTTCAGGCCCCTTCCTCCCTCAGCCCTGGTTAACACTGGTGTGATGCGGGAAACCCTTTGATTCAGTGCCGGTTCCGGCATCGCACCTGAATCACAGAATGGTTTACACTGACATCTACAAACCACTGGGGGTGTCATTGTAAAGTTAATGACACCCCCAGATTGGTTCGCAGATTGCAGTGCGAACTGTCAAATGGTGCAGGAATTTGGATTGCATAGTTGTGAACACCCATGCGGTCCAATTCCAGTGCAGACCAAAAAAAGGGTCCTGCACCATTTTGGTGCGAATGCAATGCAATTTCAGTCATACAAACTGTATTCACATTGCACAGACATTGCATGTGATGTCCACAGCAATGCAGTGTGAATTACATGCAATGTCTGACACCAAACCAGTGTGAACCCAGGTGCGGAGAAATTGGAAGCGGGTGAGAGAGCGGGCGGCTCCACGGGCGGATGAGAGAGCGGGCTGGGCAGCTGAGCGGCTTGGCAGGCAGGTGAGAGAGCGGGCGGGCTGTGCAGCTGGGCGGCTCGGCAGGCGGGTGAGAGCGGGCGGACCGGGCAGCTGGGTGGCTTGGTGGGTGAGAGGGCAGCTGACCAATCAGTGAGCCGGAGGGGGAGCAGAGGGATGACATCTCTGCTGCTGACTCTGGAACACAGCAAGAGACAATCCCCACCTTAGCAGCAAGAGACAATCAGCAATGAGTAACAGTTGACTTGGCAAGTGACCTGGCAAGTGATGTGGCAGGTGACGTGGCAGGTGACAGTCCGCAACTTGTGGCAGGTGGCGTGGCAAGTGACAGTCCGCAGCCTGTGGCAGGTGATGTGGCAAGTGACAATCCACAACTTGTGGCAGGTGACGTGGCAAGTGACAGCCTGCTACATCTGGTGGCAGGTGACTGCATTATGGTGAGATGAACTATTTCATTTTATATAACAATGTAATAATAGAAATAATGTGCTTCAATCATCCTGACACCATAAAAACCATGGTGCCAGGATGATTGATGCGCCAACACCAGCTATTTCCCCGATAAATTGCCTGCATAAAAAAGTATTTTCTGGCAGTGCCCCTCCCGAGACTAGACTTTGGATCCTGTGTGAACTAACCTCAGAGCCTTTTAGTTCCATGCACCTTCAGAGCCCAGCTCTCCATAACCACTGACATAGTTGCCAATCAGTCCCCCTTAAACTGATGGTGACAATGCAGCATTTTTACCTTTCATTGCACCATGTGATACCACTGACGCAGGGACATTTTTGTCTTTGCAACTGTTAGCCCCATATTTGTGCGTCAATTTTAATCTCCACATTACATACCTTGGCCCCAATCTCTCCTTCCGGGGGGATTTTGGGGTGGTGGGGTGGGGGGGGGGGGGGCGCAGTTTGCAAACTTCACCCTGGGCGCTGGATGACCTTGTCCTGTCACTGCCTGTCATGTAAGTGCTGTTGAAGGTATACAGTAAGTAAATTGGATCGAAAATGACTATTTGTCTGAATGAAATATAGAAAGTTAGGTTCTGCTGAAACCAGTAGAGCTTGATGTGGAAATTCCTCTATACGCTATGCGTAATCCATGTCTCCTGTGCTAATAAAGGGCCCTTTAAGCCTTTTGGTATAATGCATCTTAGTAGACCTGTATCTTTCTAAGTTACAGAGCCATGACCACCGTCCTCACATCCTTGGCTCCACAGGCCCACTCCCCTCTGGAGAGGCTGTGTTTTGTTTATTTAGAGTACTTAATAGAGCTCGATGGCTTCACAATCAGCCAATCAAGTACAGGCAAACAGGAGGAGTTATACAAATCTCAACCAATGAACAATGACCAGGGGAGTTTATGGGTGTGTCTGGGCAGGGGCAGATCCTTAGAGAGTTCTTTGCCATGAGGTGCCATGTTGAACTTCCAGTGACCAGTATGAGAGAGTTAGAGCGATAACACCAAATTTAACACACCTGCTCCCCATTCACACCTGAGACCTTGTAACACTAACGAGTCACATGACACCGGGGAGGGAAAATGGCTAATTGGGCCCAATTTGGACATTTTCACTTAGGGGTGTACTCACTTTTGTTGCCAGCGGTTTAGACATTAATGGCTGTGTGTTGAGTTACTTTGAGGGGACAGCAAATTTACACTGTTATACAAGCTGTACACTCACTACTTCACATTGTAGCAAAGTGTAATTTCTTCAGTGTTGTCACATGAAAAGATATAATAAAATATTTACAAAAAAATGAGGGGTGTACTCACTTTTGTGAGATACTGTGTGTGTGTGTATATATATATATATACACACATATTTTCTTTTTTTTGTTATATTTTTTTATATTTCTATATATTATTTGCCATTTAATATATATATATATATATATATATATATATATATATATATATATATATATATATATATATATATATATATATATATATATATATATATATATTTATATTTACTTTAAATTTTATTTTTATATACATTATTTTAATTGTATATAGTATATATATATATTCATTTTTAACCCACTGGTGCTGATATTATGAAGAAAGAAGCCTTCTTCCTCTTATCACACCAGCTTCTCTCCACCTCTGAGCTGGTGAATCTAGAAGGGAGATATTTCAGTGTAAAGGCTATGAGATCTTTAGATCTCATTTTTATAAACTGGCCGTCTGTGACAGAACAGTCCTGTACTGTGATGAGAAGTGGAGAACATGTTCTCTGCTCCTTATCTCAGCTATAAACCGGTACACCCCAGAGATAAGCTGTGATCCTGAGAATCACGGCTGATCTGTGTTTTATAAACGCTCACCATACTACAGTGACTTATTTGTGGAAACTGCTCCTGTCAGTCTGCATCTGTTGCATTCTGGTGATGGCGGAGATCTGCTTCATGTTCATCAAGCCAGTCAGAGGCCGCAGCTGCCGAGTCAAAGAAATTTGCCTGGCCCCCAGATGTAATGCAAAGCCGCACCGGGTAATGCATGGCATAAGTAGCTTGAAGGCGTTGCAGTCGTTTTCTGACTTCGGTAAATTTTGCCCTGCTTCTTTGGACCTCAGCCAAAAATTCTGGATAGAACAAGATTCTGACCCCATTGTAGTGGGTATTATGGTGTTCAGGTGCCAGGAGTAGCACTGCCTCTCTATCACGATAAAAACAGAAGAAAAGAGCAGCGCCATCTAAGTGCAGCAATATAAAAACATTTAATGGCAAATATAAATCAACGCATGTGCTGTAGTACAGGAAGAGTTAATCAGCTCAATGGGAGGATGTGCTGTGGTGTGGATGTGGGTAGCCGTTGGTTTCGGCAGCGCCACTGGCTCCTAGCGCTTCCTGGACACTCGGGTACACACGGAGCTGGCCGCTGACGTCACATCCGGGTAACCGGTGGAGTGGGCGTTCAGAAAATGTGTGCTCCTTCATCAGGCAATCTGAATGGCCATCTTAGAGGATGTAAAAATAGGAGCTGAGGTAGGTGGGCGTGCCTAAGCTGCGCCATGGTGACAGCTCGCCTGGAAGTGCTGTGCAGTTAGTCATATTGATAAAAGTATGTATAGTGGGATGATCAAAGTAAAAAAGGGAAAAAAATAAATAAATACATAAAAAAAATTGATATGGAGAACAAATTAAAGTGTGAAGAAAAAAATATAAATTGGAATAATAAAAAATAAAAAAATAAACATAAAGAGGGCGTGGTTTGACCTCGCTGGAAGATGGCCACCTAAAGCCAGAGCTCCCACCACTACAGGTCTCCACAGCTCTCCTTAAGAGGTGTAAACTGCACCCGATCCACGAACGAGCATGGGGACGGCATCCTGCAACTCTGCCGACACCCGATCCCGCTCACGAGCAAAACAGGGGATTGAGCCAGAGCATACCGAAGCTGTTCCGGAGGAGCAATATGGCGCCTTCCCGCCATGGACAGACACAGGCCACGGCCCTGCCACTGACTGGAACGCCGCCCGCACCCTCCGCAATGGAGCCAGGGGAGAACAGTGCCCCTCCCTGAAAGGAAATAGTAGGTATTCTGAATGACCACCCGTCTATTAGGTACACCAACAGGGCCCTCAGTTATCTGGAGACACCGAATGAAATGAGAGGCAGGTTGTGCATTCGTAAAATGTCTGCCTTTATTAGGTGTGTTACAGCTTATATATGGTTCACCATACCAATAGAAAGAGGGGAGGGAGGAGTGGTTAGTAAATAATGTATTGGTATAAAATATATAGTTATACAAGACAATGACCCCTAAAATACATCTATCATGAGGTTACAAGAGTCAACAGGCCATCTGGTTATAAGTCATAAGTCATGCATCCTGTCCCCATGGCCTACAGAACAGAGAACAGGAAAGGACAAACCAACCCACAATGAATTATTATATATATATATATATATATTTATAGATATAGATATAGATATAGATATAGATATAGATATATAGAGAGAGAGAGAGAGAGAACAGGGCTCGTGCAAGCATCTTTCTAAGCATTCCTTCATAGTTGAACTGGCAACGCATATCAAAGCATATCAAAATGGAGTCACAATGGTTTGGGCACATTGTTCCACCTGCGGATTCACATCACCCAGGTCTTTCCCAACACCTTAATTTGGATTGATTTCTTTTCACAGTGTGGACTTATTACACATTTTTTACATCATATGTGTTTGGCTTTTGAACTTATGTTCCACTGCTAGGTGCATTATTCATGTTTGGTTACACCAACACTTCAAAATTTTTCTGAGCGCTGCATTTTTCTTTATATATATATTATTACACTCCCCAGCAGCACCTCAGCCTTAAAGACCTGCACTCCATTGCTGCAGATATGAAGGACAAACTGTCTGCAGCTATCTCTGACCTGCGCGAGTCCATGAGGTGGAGAGGATTACTGCGCAACGCTACGCGGTCCTCTGCTGGGTGACCCACAAGGTGGATACCCACACCCTCCAGCTTAGGGACCTCCAGCGCCACATGGAGGATTTAGACAACAGAGGCAGGCATCATAATCTGCGGGTCCGCGGTTGTGAGGCCAGTTGGATGTACTGCCAAATTCTCTGAAACGCCTTTGGAGACGGCTTATGGTAGAGAAATTGACATTCAATTCAAGGGCAGCCGCTCTGGTGCACATTCCTTCAGTAATCATGTTAATTGCACACTCCCTCAAAACTTGAGACATCTGTGGCATTGTGCTGTGTGGCCTTTTATTGTAACCAGCCTAAGGCCACACCTGTGCAATAATCATGCTGTCTAATCAGCATCTGGATATGCCATACCCGTGAGGTGGATGGATTATCTCAGCAAAGGAGAAGTGCTCACTAACACAGATTTAGACAGATTTGTGAACAATATTTGAGAGAAATAGGCCTTTGAGCGTTCAGCTCATGATAAATAGGGGCAAACACAAAAGTGTTGCGTTTATAATTTTGCTCAGCGCGTGTGTATATGCATGTGTATATATATATATATATATATATATATATATATATATATATATATATATATATATATATTTATGGTTGGAGCCCTATGTCCGGTATGTACATGGATACCACTTACAGTAAAGATAGGACTTACCATCGGAAATAGACCTGAAAGTGTGGACTTACCATATGAAATGGACCTGAAAGTGTGCCTTGGTCTAATGGCCGGTATGCCAAAATAAGGGGGCATACCCTGGTTTAAGAAATGATTATTCTGTAAGAGAAATGAATGAAATGAATAGTTTGAGAAATGCTGTGAAATGGGGATGGGAGGGTGGGTATCGCGCACAGGAAACCGACAAGCACCACAGGTGAGCGGGCTGCTTAAGTACCCCCCGGGCTCCTCCCATAAATTCAGGCCACCATACTGGCCTTCCTACTTATGGTTGGAGCCCTATGTCCGGTATGTACATGGATACCACTTACAGTAAAGATAGGACTTACCATCGGAAATAGACCTGAAAGTGTGGACTTACCATATGAAATGGACCTGAAAGTGTGCCTTGGTCTAATGGCCGGTATGCCAAAATAAGGGGGCAAAAACATTCAGGTAGGGTTATGATTTTATTGATTTTCAATTATTTATTGAGCCAATTTGGAGAAGGCCTGTGCCATCTCTGTTTGTGGGTTGGGGATATACCGGGCGAAGCAGGCTGACTTCCACCTGCCCAGTCTTTTGATGATGTGGTCCGGAACCCCGTGGCGGGATGCCGCGGAGGCTGCTCCGATGCGAAACGAGTGTCCGGAATACTGACTAGGGTTAAGATGAAGATTGCGGAGAAGTATTCTTATGTGTTCCACAAACTGAGAGGCGTTTAAGGGTTTAACTGGGAACGGTAGAAGGGGACTGCTGTCTGGTTGTTCAGGCAGGAGTGACAGGAGCCGGTTGAGTACGGCGACTGGACACCAGCTGTTGTCGGTTTTGTAGAGGTGAATGTTCGCTCCTGAGCCCGTTTGCTGGGTTTTAGAGACCTCGAGGTGCAGGATGAAGTGGTCTTGGTATCTAAGTAAGTGTCGTCTGCATAGTACTCGGTCTGTGGGTTTGTTAGAGGTGAATTCGCCAGGGCGCAAGAACCCATAGTACGCTAGATATATCGCTGCTTGTAAGACCGTGCTGCGGAACAGACCGAATGGCGAGGTAGCCAGAATAGTTGACATGTCCCTAAAGATGGGTCCCGTAATGGGCAAGCGCTTAGTGCTGATGACTGGTTGTTGTTTCTGGATTCCCCTTAAAACGGCTCGTATAGCGTGAGATGAGAATAGTGAAGATTTCGTGGGGTCTTCAAGCGCCATAAAATGTTGAATGCCGGCTAGGTATAGCCGGATGGTATTGTAGGATAAGGCCAACTGCGTGTGGCAGTGTGCAGTGAAGGCCAGTACCTGCTTGATATTTGTTGGTCCTTTACGGCAGGACGTGAGGAATTTGTTAAAGGCCTTCCAAGCTGTCTGGTAGGCTTTAAGTGTGTTGTAGGAGAGGGAATGATTTATGAGTTGTGTAGCTCCGTGTAAATGTTGAACTAGTCCAGGGTCAGTTGTGACCAGACAGGGATAGGGGCCGACATTGGATCGGCATCGGGAACCTGTTTGAAAAAGGAGGAATAATTGAAACGTGACAGTGCGTCAGCTGCTGAGTTGTATCTGCCGGGAATAAATGCACAGTGTATATTGAACTGATGTTGTAAAGACAGTTGTACCAACCTGCGCAGGAAGGACATGACTGCTAGGGACTTGGACCTGCCTTTGTTGATGATGTCTGCCGTGGCCTGGTTGTCGGTGCTAAAGACTACAGTTTGTCCTGTCCAGTGGTGGCCCCAGAGTTGTGCGGCTGCCACTATGGGGTAAAGCTCAAAGAGGGCAGATGTTTGGGAAAAGCCGGGTATCAATAGTATCTGTTGAGGCCAGGGTCCTGAAAACCAATGATGGCCAAAAATTGCCGCGAAACCTGTGGAGGCTGCGGCGTCCGTTACCACCTGGGGTGAATGGACCGAAACTATAGGTATGAATAGAGATATGCCATTCCAGGCGGACAAGAATTCCTCCCACATGGATAGGTCCGCTATGGCTGCGGAGTCTAAATTCAAAATCTGATCAGGGTCTTGAGTTTCCGACAGAAATCTGAGTAGGCGTGATACAAATGTGCGGCCTTGTGGAATAATTCGCATAGCGAAGTTGAGCATACCCAGGAGGGGCTGCAACTGTTTTTTGGTACAGTCCTTGGTGTGTGTAAACTCGTGAAGGACTGCCCTAATGCGTGTTAGTTTGTCGAGGGGGAGACTGGCTTGCATTGCGCAGGTATCCAAGCTGACCCCGAGAAAAGTGATGCTATTTGCTGGGCCATCGACTTTGTGCTCGGCAATAGGAACATTGAGGTTTCCAAAAATTACCCTAAGTTTGTCGAGATCTCCTGGGGGCTTGCTGGGTGGTTCTATCAGTAGGAAGTCATCTAGATAATGGATGACTTCATGGCATTGACCCTTGTGTAATAGTATCCAACCGAGGGACTGGGCGAACGTGTCGAAGAGCCACGGGCTACTCTTCGAACCGAAGGTGAGCTTTGTAGCGAAATAATATGCTTCCTTCCACTTGATGCCATGCCAGCACCAAAGGGATGGGTGGATGGGCAGGAGCTTGAAGGCATCCGAGATGTCGGCTTTGGAGAGCCAGGCGCCTGTGCCTGCTTTGATGATCGCTTGTATTGCCATGTCCACGGAAGAATATTTTAGGGAAAACTCCTCGGAGGGGATCAGGGAATTGAGACTGGGTATGTGGGAAGAATGAGGCGCAGACAAGTCGTACACCAAACGCAATTTATTTGAAAACTTGCCCTTGACAAGCCCAATAGGGCTGACTCTCCATGTGTTGAAAGGGGGGCAACTGAAAGGGCCTATCACGTAACCTCGATCCACCTCTGCCTGTAAGAGCTGATCTATGGCTTGTTCGTCAATGGCTGCCGAACGAAGATTGGCACATTCGTGGGTAGTGTGGGGTAGTGAAATGAGGCCGGTGTGAAAGCCTGCTGTGAAGCCTTGGATAAGGAAGGTGGCCAGGGAAGGGATGGGATGTGAAGTGAGATACCATCCTAACCATAAGAGGTTGATCCGGCTTAGTCACGCCTTCTTGTGTTGCTTGACTTCACACAAAATCCTAGGGTGTGCTCTATGACATAAGGTGCAGAGGTGAAGTAGACGGCACTGGCTGAAGTTGCAGGACCCCTGATTAAAGTTATTACAGATGGCTGCCCCTCCCACGGTTCGGACTGGGCGTCCGAGTTTGTCCACCTGAGGCGTTGGTTCAGGGATCGGCTGACCCTGTACTGAACCTGAGGTAGAGGGAAACTCGAAAGGCCGTCTGATTGCCGTATTGGCGCACCAGGTGGCAGTGTGGGTGGAAGACTGGCAAATCGCACACAGAGGTGAGCGTAAGCCGGCAAAGTGGCGGCAGAAGAGCTCTGTGTCCATGAGACTCCAATCTGTCGTGATCTGGAACTGTATGAGTCTGGCCGCGGCCTTGGCTGAAAAGGAACGATGGTAGTCGTAAAAGGCAAAACCTCCGTACTTGTGGCCCAAGTCTACCACAGTATGGAGATACAAGTCCAGCTCTTCCCGCCTGCTAGGGGTGGCTGAGCACAGGACATCTCTGAGCATGCCAAAGGCCAGGGTAAACTCTGAGACTGTTAGCTTGCGGTTCAATCTGGGGTCTTTGGCTTTAAGGACCACTGATATGTCACCCCAGGAGTAGGCTTTATTTTCTGCCAAATCATGCACGGAAATGAGGAGAGAGGCCAGGTTGACGTCCTTGCCGTCCAAGATGTCCTTCCTGATACTGGTTGGGACCAGGTGGGAGGGGTAGACAATGTGGCTCGAGCCTGAGGTACCTGCAGGAAGAGGTGTCAAGCTTTGAGTTGCCGTTGGGTCGGGGACAGCCGTGGCCGGTCGGGCCTCCAGAAGTGCAACCCTGGTTTGGACGTCTGCAACTGAGGTGGATAGAGATGACACCATCGTGTGTAATTGTGAAATGGCCGATGATATCGACTGAAGGGATGCCTGTTGGGTACTGGGTCCTGCTGCTGGTGGGGGAAAGAGGAGTTTGAAAAGCTCGCCTTTCCTTGCTGTGGCGGGGAAGGGGACACCTCTGCGTCTGAGCTCTGCCGTCAGTTTGGGGATAGTCCATCCCCTAAGGGATTGCACGCTGCCGCTTTCTGAGACCGGAGAAGGTGACAGAGGGGCCGTGAGGTCTTCGCTGCCGGTCTGAGACATGGTTGCTCTGGTGAGGATTCTTGGTTGACTGTAACCTATTAGGGGTGAGATGAATTTCAAGTTTTTTCTTTGATCCGCTGAGTCATACTTACCCGACTTATTCTCCCATTCCCCTTTTTTTTTTTTTTTTTTTTTTTTTTTTTTTTTTTTTTTTACCTGGGGGGATATCGTCCAACCTGGTGCAGGGTGGACCTACTGAACTTTGACTGACCTGAGAAAAACGAAAAGGTGACAATTCGTGAAGGGATTGCTAACTGATTTTTTGAAGCAACGATTTGTATGACAATGAAATGATTCGAAATGTTTTGCCTTGATTATGACTGGACTCCATGACAGAGGTCCGGCCTGGTCGTCATCATTGATTCGACCGAGAACCGGGCTCTGGAGCATGTATTGAAATGAGGCAAGTGAAAACATTGGTGCACCCGGGACGATCTGGTGCCTGTTTGATGCATCTGGATTTGAATCGGAGCACCGTATGAAATGAAATGAGAGAAATGATTATTAGACCGAGGCTTGAATTGGTTGTGCCGTGTTTGCGACTGGCAACCAACCGAGCTCTGGTATAGGTATGAAATGCTGTTTGGAACCAGCAAGGGATTCCGTAAAGAATCGGTGCATGTCAGATGCGACTGGTTCCGGAACGGTGATGCGTTGTGGGAGTGAAATGGTAGTAAGCTGCATGGCAGAGACATGGATCCATCCCCCGATGTCTGCGATTAGCTATGATCCGGACTTTGAAGCATGTATCAGAAATGAGGCCGAGCCCTGGGGTACGCCATAATGAATCGGTGCATTTCCATGCGACTGGATTCATGTGTGAACGTGATACGTGGAAATGAAATGATAACCATGACAGAAGGTACGAATTACTGATAAACGTAACTCTGGAGCATGTATAGAAATGAGGCCAGTCCTGGGGCACGCCGAGACGAATCGGTGCATTGCCATGCGACTGGATTCATGTCGGAACGTGATAGGTGGAAATGAAATGATAACCATGACAGAGGTATGAATGACTGAAAACGTAACTCTGGAGCATGTATAGAAATGAGGCCAATCCTGGGGCACGCCGAGACGAATCGGTGCATTACCATGCGACTGGATTCATGCCGGAACGTGATACGTGGGAATGAAATGATAACCATGACAGAGGTATGAATGACTGACAAACAAAACTCTGGAGCATGTATAGAAATGAGGCCAATCCTGGGGCACGCCGAGACGAATCGGTGCATTTTTGCATGCGACTGGATTCGTGTCGGAACGTGATACGTGGAAATGAAATGATAAGCATGACAGAGGTACTAATGACAGACAATAACGTAACTCTGGAGCATGTATAGAAATGAGGCCAAATAACTGGGGCACACCGGAACGAATCGGTGCGTCTTTTTGATGCGACTGGATTCGAATCGGAGCGCGGTAGGTGACTGAAATGAGAAATGTTTGAAATGATTTGAAATGTCAGAAATGAGTTCTAGAATGTTTCAGAAATGAGAAATGATTGGTATCGAACTGACTTGATCCGATAACTTGCAATTTGCGACTTGCTATGGCTGTTTACTGATGCATATTTTTAAACACCGACATGCTAGAAATGAAGCGACGTCTGCGTCGCGGTGCTGTTGAAATGGTAACATATCGAAAGTACGAGCGATATACATTACAATAGTGAAGTGCGAGTAACGAAATTTGAAAGTACGGTTTAGTGACATGAGATGAAACAAAAAATGCGATATACATTGCAGTTTATGAAAAGCGAGTGAAACGAAAAATTTTGAAATTACGGTTTAGTGACCTGATATGAAAACGAAAAGTCCGACGGGACCTTACCTGCGACAGCCAAGCCAGCCGCGTGGTACAAACTACGAACGAAAAACGCGGACTTCGAAAGTTTTGAGAACGGTATCGAATACGGAATTTTGCGAGGCAAGAACTTGCGGACGCTGGTATGTCGAATAGTCGGCCTAGTGACGTATATCGCGCACAGGAAACCGACAAGCACCACAGGTGAGCGGGCTGCTTAAGTACCCCCCGGGCTCCTCCCATAAATTCAGGCCACCATACTGGCCTTCCTATATATATATATATATATCTATCTCAAGGAAAAAAAGGCATTTATATAGTACTGTGTATATATACAGTATCTCACAAAAGTGGGTACGCCCCTCACATTTTTGTAAATATTTTATTATATCTTTTCATGTGATAACACTGAAGAAATGGCACGTTGCTATAATATAAATTAGTGAGTGTACAGCTTGTATAACAGTGTAGATATAAATGTAGCGCATAAATGTGGTAAATGTTCTCCACAAGACACCTCAATGGTGAAAATTAAATGTGATAAATACCAAAAGCGAACAAAGGTGTAAGTGAAGATAGAGTCCATATGAATGAACTTGGGACACATGAATGTCTCTACAGACGTTTACAAAGGCACACCTTGCACCTGCGGCAGGGGTAATAACCCTTACAGTCCTGAAAGAATGTGGTTTTCTTAGGTGGATCGATCACATGGGGGCTACCTGTCCCCGTATGGATCAAGCTCCCCTAAAGATGAGAGGTGCCCGTTCAGGGAGAACCGGACCGAGCAATCCATCATTTTGAAGTACCTTCCAGTGTCTTTTGACGATATCTCTAATTTGTTTAGACTGGATGGAATGAGTTTTAAAGAAGGCATATTGAAATCTATTATTTGGGGTATCTTTGCTCTTGGTGACAACTCTCGACCGAAATGTAACCATTCCGGTCGGTAGGTTTGAAATAGGTCCGAAATTCCAGATGTTGGTCCAAAGCAAATATCTCTAAATCCAAAAAATGGACCGTGGACTCGCTGGCCTCATAACTCAAGGAAATGCCTCTATCATTAAGAGTTCAGCATAACCATGAAATTATCCAAGGACCCTCGGTCTCCCTCCCATACGAGGAGGAATTCGTCTATGTATCTGGCCCAGAGAACCAATTCGGGTCTCCGGTCCGCATAGACGACTTCCTCCTCCCACTGATCCATGAAGAGGTTGGCGAGGCTTGGGTCAAATTTTGCCCCCATAGCCACACCCCTCTTCTAAAGGAAAAACTGGTTCTGGTACCAGAAATAGTTGTGCTGAGTGGCGAATCTCAACAGTTGCATGATGAAATTCCGCTGCAAGAAAGGAAGCTCTTCATTCCTTGACAAAAAATTCTCCACAGCTTCAAAACCCAAATTATGGGGTATGCATGTGTAGAGTGCCGCCACATCGGCGGTAACCAGGAGCATATCTTCATGAAAATGTACAGACTCTAATAATTTGGCGTCACTGGTGTCTTTTAAATATGAGGGAGTGGAACGTACCAGTGGTTGTAAATAATCGACATATTTCCCAATTCGGGCCGTAACCGAGTCAATCCCACTGACTATAGGTCGGCCAGGGGGATTGACAGGGTCCTTGTGGACCTTTGGGAGATAGTAGATGGTGGGGATGCATGGGACCTGAGGAACCAAGAAATTATTTTCTTTTTTAACCTAGTTCAACCAAGGCCTTTTTATAGGTCATGGTAGGGTCTGTGGGGATAGGGCTGTAAGTCTCAGAGTCCTCTAAGATATTGGCCATTTCTCTCAAATATTTATCTTTATCGAGGATGATTATTCCTCCACCTTTATCGACAGGACGTATTATGAGATTCTTCCTTACACATAGGGATTTCAGGCCATTCTTAATCTCAGGTTTGACATGAGTATATTTCTTATGTTGGGCTAACTTGTCTAAATCTGACAATACCAAGTTCTTGAAAACTTGGATTGCCGGTGCCGCTGCACCAGGAGGGTTAAATAAAGAAGGATTCGATAATCCTGAATGGATGAAGTTCTTCTGAGATGTGGACACATCCGTAACCGAAGTACCCCGGCCGGTGGTGGGGACTACAGAGGAAGTGGCCATATGTGTAGAGGTAGGGTGAGCATTAAAGGGCCTCACTGCTTGCGACAGAAAATGTCTCTGTATGCTCAACTTGCACGTGAACTTTAAAATATCAATGAAGGTGGAAAATTTGTTGAGAGGTCTGGGGGGGGACAAATTTGAGGCCTTTACCGAGCTGAGGTTGAATATGCCAGTCCCCTTTACGTTCTTTTTCTTTTGGCCTTGGACCTTCCGCCCCCCTCTGGTCCCTCTTTTCTTTCTAAATTTCCCGGGTGCTCTTCCCTTAGTTCCTGAAAACCCAAAGGTTGAGTTGTGCTCTGATAATTTTGATTGTAATGAAAAGGGGACCTATGGTAAAATTCCTCTTCCCTATCATAGTGAGAATATGAATCCTGATATGGATAGGGAACAGGATCTCGTAATGAGGCAAATCGGTTATGGGTGCGAATCGGAGTATGGTAATTATAATCCGAATCTGAATATGGTTGAACTCTATTGTCTAGAGAGTAACCCCTATTTTGGGGAAGACCTCTAGTTTGGTTCCTGTGGTGGGGGTCCACCTGGTAACCCCTTGGCTGTTCTCCCCCTCTTCCCCTTGGAGCCCCACCACCTCGTGGGACAGATGGAGGGGGGGGCCCGATGGGGCCTAGGTGGAGCCTGTCTCGGGCCTCGCTTTTTAGGGGTGGCCCCTTTGGGCTTATGTTTTAAAGATGGTTCATAAATAAGTTTCCTATCTGGATGAATCTCTTGGGGGTGATTAGTCTCCATAGATGGAGACTCTTCCTCAGGAGGAGAAGATATGTTAATTTTCTTCTGCCAACTGAAAACCGAGTGGGTGCTATAATCAGTGAAGTCTCTATTATACTTTTTTTGTTTTTTATTTCTTTGGTCCTTTTCTTCTTTTTCAAGGGTATTTTTGAGGTCGGTGGACAACTAAGTATATTCTACTGTATTTGTGTAACTAGTTTGTCTCTCAATTCTCTGATTTCTATATCTATGAGGGACAGTTTAGTTTTCTTCTTATCCACCAAAATCCCCAAAAGTTTCTGACCAACTTCATTGAAATATTTGAACCAGGATTCTAAATCCGGTTCATCTTGTTGTGGATATTGCATCTGAGACCTCTGGGTACCATCCCTTCCTTGGCATATTGTTCAAGGAAGGCTGTATCCCATAATAGGTGTAATTCACTAATCATGAGGTTTTTAAGCCTCATGAACATACCCCCTATTTCAGAATCAGGGTTTGTATTAATGAAAACACCTTCAGTATTGAGGGACCTAGAGATTCTATATTCAAAAACATCCATAGTGGTACCGTGAAAGGAAAAAGAAAAAATGTAAAGAATACCTAAATGGCCAGCTGCAGTGCAAACACAGTCAAATAGCAAAATACAAAAAAACAGAAAAAAACTGCGCTAAACTAATAAATAGAGCAGCTACATACGATGTGACAAACAGCAATAAATAATGTAGATATAAATGTAGCGCATAAACGTGGTAAATGTTCTCCACAGGACACCTCAATGGGGAAAATCAAATGTGATAAATACCAAAAGCAAACAAAGGTGTAAGTGAAGATAGAAAATATATAATATAAATATTGGCAACTCAGAGATGGTGGCTTATGCCCCAGTAGAAGACCTATGGGTCGAAACATGTCGGGCTTTTTTACCTTCTCTTAGGTTGCCCCATATATTTTTTATCCAGTGATCACTTTGTTTTTATGTATCTTGTTTCATTATAATAAAAAGATACCACCGTTTTATCTACACTATGGAGAAGCTCTTCTTTTCTTTCCACATATGATTGGGAGAGGATTAATATAGCCCATCCTTGCTATACACCATATACCTCAGTCGCTCATATCCACTACAAGGATTCGTTTGATGATCCCGTGAGAACCTGGAGAATCGACACTTACGATCCTTGACGACCCGGATATCGATCTACAGGCCTGGAGCGGCGAAATGCTTACATGACTCCATGTCATATGACAGGGGAGTCCACAAGATCTGTTTCGCTTTGTTGGAATCCTAGAGGGAAGTCGCATCCATGTGTTGACCCACCCAGCTTCCATTTATATCACAAACATTTTCACAGCCAGTGATTCTCCTTGCACACGTCTGTAGAGACATTCATGTGTCCTAAGTTCATTCATATGGACTCTTCACTTACACCTTTGTTCGCTTTTGGTATTTATCACATTTGATTTTCACCATTTGAGGTGTCTTGTGGAGAACATTTACCACGTTTGTGCGCTACATTTATATCTACATTATTTATTGCTGTTTGTCACATCGTATGTTGCTGCTCTATTTGTTTAACGCAGTGTTTTTCTGTTTTTTTGTATTTTGTATAACAGTGTAAATTTTCTGTCCCCTCAAAATAACTCCACACACAGCCATTAATGTCTAAACCGCTGGCAACAAAAGTGAGTAAACCCCTGAGTGAAAATGTCCAAATTGGGCCCAAAGTGTCAATAATTTGTGTGGCCACCATTATTTTCCAACACTGCCTTAACCCTCTTGGACAATGGAGTTCACCAGAGCTTCACAGCTTGCCACTGGAGTCCTCTTCCACTCCTCTATGATGACATCACAGAGCTGGTGGATGTTAGAGACCTTGCGCTCCTCTACCTTCCGTGTGAGGATGCCCCACAGATGCTCAATAGGGTTTAGGTCTGGAGACATGCTTGCTCAGTCCATCACCTTTACCCTCCGCTTCTTTAGCAAGGCAGTGTTCATCTTGGAGGTGTTTGGGGTCGTTATCATGTTGGAATACTGCCCGGCGGCCCAGTTTCCGAAGGGAGGGGATCAAGCTCTGCTTCAATATGTCACAGTACATGTTGACATTCATGGTTCCCTCAATGAACTGTAGCTTCCCAGTGCCGGCAGAAATCATGCAGCCCAAGACCATGATACTCCCACCACCATGCTTGACTGTAGGCAAGACACACTTGTCATTCTACTCCTCACCTGGTTGCCGCCACACACACTTGACACCATCTGAACCAAATAAGTTTATCTTGGTCTCATCAGACCACAGGACATGATTCCAGTTATCCATGTCCTGCTTGTCTTCAGCAAACTGTTTGCGGGCTTTCTTGTGCATCATCTTTAGAAGAGGCTTCCTTCTGGGACGACAGCCATGCAGACCAATTTGATGCAGTGTGCGGCGTATGGTCTGAGCAATGACAGGCTGACCCTCCACCCTTTCAACCTCTGCAGCAATGCTGGCAACACTCATATGTCTATTTCCCAAAGACAAACTCTGTATATAACGCTGAGCACCTGCACTAAACTTCTTTGGTCGACCATGGCGAGGCCTGTTCTGAGTGGAACCTGTCCTGTTAAGCTGCTGTATGGTTTTGGCCAGCGTGCTGCAGCTCAGTTTCAGGGTCTTGGCAATCTTCTTATAGTCTAGGCCATCTTTATGTAGAGCAACAATTCTTTTTTTCAGATCCTCAGAGTTCTTTTCCACGTTGAGCTTCCAGTGACCATTAAGAGAGTGAGAGCGATAAGACCAAATTTATCACACCGGCTCCCCATTCACACCTGAGACCTTGCAACACTAACGAGTCACATGACACTGGGGAGGGAAAATGGCTAATTGGTCCCAATTTGGACATTTTCACTTGGGGTGTACTCTCTTTTGTTGCCAGTGGATTAGACATTAATGGCTGTTGAGTTATTTTAAGGGGACAGCAAATTTACACTGTTATACAAGTTGTACACTCACTACTTTACATTGTAGCAAAGTGTAATTTCTTCAGTGTTGTCACATGAAAAGATATAATAAAATATTTACAAAAATGTGAAGAGTGTACTCACTTTTGTGAGATAATATATCTTTAGTACCGAAACCGGTGTATATTATTTAGTCTTTGTGAAAGTTATAGTGTACAAGCTATGGTGCCAATCATTGAAAATTGTTTACTCCTGATCACACCTGCATGTACTGACACTAGTAGTGTCATTTCTTTAGTGTTGTCAAATGAAAAGATATAATAAAATATTTACAAAAATGTGAGGGGTGTACTCACTTTTGTGAGAGTGTGTGTGTGTGTGTGTGTGTGTGTGTGTGTGTGTGTGTATACAAAAAATTGGAGATTGGAGACTGCACAGTTTCAGACAGGAACTCCATCCTTCATCAAGTTGCATGTATAGTGTTCAACATGCTAGTCACATTTTTTGGCTAATATGTATAAAGCACCTTAGAGTCAGTGGGGTATTTAGGTTTTGTGCTGCCCTAGGCCTGACTAAATGCATGCACCCCCTAATTTAAATTTTTTTTGAGAAAGTCTCATGGAGGAAGTCCATACACTTGTGTCACCTACTGATCCAGAGCGCAGCCCACTCTGTAGTAAACAGATGAAAAGAAGAGAAAGAAGCACCATTAGGTACAATTTAGTATAGCCCCCATATTGGGTTACTCACAAGAGTTATTTATAATACAGGCTCTTTATCAAGGTAATCACTGGGGGGTCTGTCCGTATACTCCTCATGTGCCCAGTAGACTGGATGTGTCACGATATGGGGGAAGTCCTCTGAAGCCCTCTCGCTGTTCCAGAATCCAAGATGGACCGTAGTGTAGTGCAGATGGTACGAGGGGTACTGACATCAAAGTTCCCAGAATGCTATGCGACATGTTTCAGAGCATGCAAGGTGCTGTGTATGAGCATTTACACTCCTTTGTCAAGCTTGAGATAGGACAAGGAGCCTAGTGTTTATAGTTATGGAGCCTGGAAGTAGAGGCCACATATAAGCAGGTTATGTCATTCAACTTGGGTTATTTGCAGCACATAAGGAAGCAAAATATTAATAAATAAAATAATGTATATAGAAATAAAATTAAATTTATATATATATATATATATATAGGCAAATAAAAATATATAGAAATATAAAAAATATATATATAAATAATAAATAATATATAAATATTATATTTAGATAGAGATAGAGAGATAGAGATTTTTAAAACAGCTTACCTGTAAAAATCCTTTTCTTGGAGTACATCACGGGACACAGAGCACCATAGATATGACTATCTGGGTTATATGCTACCTTTAGGTGATTGGACACTGGCAACCAAGAGTAAGAAGGTTCCCCCCATATAACCCCTCCCATACAGGAAGTACCTTTAGTTTTGTAGCAAGCAATGAAGATCCCAGAAAAAGAGGGGAGGGACCTCTGTGTCCCGTGATGTACTCCAAGAAAAGGATTTTACAGGTAAGCTGTTTTAAAAATCCATTTTTTTTATTGTACATCATGGGACACAGAGCACCATAGTAATTACTACCTGGGATGTCCTAAAGCAATGCATTTGAGGGGAGGGAACACAGTATTCCTAGATCCCCTTTAGACCCAGGGCTTATAAAGCCGCTTGCAGCACGCTGTGGCCAAAAACAGTCTCCCTTTGAGATCTAACGTCCAGCTGGTAAAACCTGGAGAACGTATGCACTGAAGACCAAGCGGCTGCTTTGCAAACCTGAGCCATAGACACCTGTTGGCGCACTGCCCATGATGTACTAACTCCTCTAGTAGAGTGAGCTTTGAAATATCGAGGTGGAACCCTGCGTTTCAACTCATAAGCTTGGTTAATGAGCTGACGAATCCACCTAGAGATATTTGAAGTAGTTGCTGCCTGTCCCCTCTTAGGACCCTCTGGCAGGACAAAAAGGGAGTCAGTCTTCCGAAAGGGAGCTGACATGTTTAACCACTTCAGCCCCAGAAGGATTTACCCCCTTCCTGACCAGAGCACTTTACAATTTGGCACTGCGTCGCTTTAACTGCTAATTGCTCGGTCATGCAATGCTGTACCCAAACGAAATTCGCGTCCTTTTCTTCCCACAAATAGAGCTTTCTTTTGATGGTATTTGATCACCTCTGCTGTTTTATTTTTTGCACTTTAAACGGAAAAAGACCGAAAATTTTGAAAAAAAAAATGATATTTTCTACTTTTTGTTATAAAAAAATCCAATAAACTCAATTTTAGTCATACATTTAGGCCAAAATGTATTCGGCCACATGTCTTTGGTAAAAAAAAAAATGTCTAAGTGTATATTGGTTTGCGCAAAAGTTATAGCGCCTACAAAGTAGAGTACATTTTCTGGAATTTACACAGCCTTTAATTTATGACTGCCTATGTCATTTCTTGAGGTGCTAAAGTGGCAGGGCAGTACAACCCCCCCCCCCCAATGACCCCATTTTGGAAAGAGGAAATTGCTGAGAGGCATGTTGAGCCCATTGAATATTATTTTTTTTTGTCTGAAGTGATTGAATAATGACAAAAAAAAAAATTTACAAAAAGTTGTCACTAAATGATATATTGCTCACACAGGCCATGGGCATATGTAGAATTGCACCCCAAAGTACATTCAGCTGCTTTTCCTGAGTACGGGGATACCACATGTATGGGACTTTTTGGGAGCCTAGCCGCGTACGGGGCCCCGAAAACCAATCACCGCCTTCAGGATTTCTAAGGGCGTAAATTTTTGATTTCACTCCTCACTATCTATCACAGTTTTGAAGGCCATAAAATGCCCAGATGGCACAAACCCCCCAAATGACCCCATTTTGGAAAGTAGACACCCCAATCTTCTTGCTGAGGCATGTTGAGTCCATGGAATATTTTATATTTTGACACAAGTTGCGGGAAAGTGACAAATTTTTTTTTTTTTGCACAAAGTTGTCACTAAATTATATATTTCTCACACAGGCCATGGGCATATGTGGAATTGCACCCCAAAATACATTTAGCTGCTTCTCCTGAGTATGGGGATACCACATGTGTGGGACTTTTTGGGAGCCTAGCTGCGTACGGGGCTCCGAAAACCAATCACCGCCTTCAGGATTTCTAAGGGCGTAAATTTTTGATTTCACTCTTCACTGCCTATCACAGTTTCGGAGGCCATGGAATGCCCAGATGGCACAAACCCCCCTCAAATGACCCCATTTTGGAAAGTAGACACCCCAAGCTATTTGAACCCCCCCCTCCCCCAAAGCACCCACCCCCCATGTTGAGGGCATGCGGCCTGGTACAGTTCAGGAGGGGGGGGCACTCGCTCGTCCCCACCCCCTTTCCTGACCTGCCGGGCTGTGTACTCGGATCGGGGTCTGGTATGGATCTTAGGGGGGACCTCACGCCGTTTTTTCGGCGTAGGGGGTTCCCTTTATAATCCATAAGGGCCTGGTATGCACCGCGACGGGGCTCGCAAGGTGTCGATCTCGCCGATAAAAGCGGTGAGATTCACTTTCTTTTCTAGTCCCGTCGTACCCCTCACAATCTCTGAATACCAGGATCTCCTGGGCCACTTCGGGGCCACCAGGATCACTGTATTCTGCTCCTCCTGTATCCTGCGCAACAAGCACGGCAGCATCTGGATCGAAGGGAAAGCATAAATCAGGGAATAGTAAATAAATAAATGTAGCGCTGTGTGTAAAATTATAAATGTAAAGTGCAAATCTCTAAAATAAATAAATCTTACATAAAAATGAATAGTCCATAAAATGAAAAAATAAAGAAATAAAACATGAAAAACTCTTCTTGTGATCAGTGTATCCACACAATTCCACCACAGTGATTGTTCGTCCTCAAAAGGGGTGCACACCACCACAGTAAAAATGCACGCTCACCTCCCAGATGAGTCAAAACTCATATGCGGATCTCCCCACGAGCTCTTTGCTCTCACTTCATCTTCCCAATCAATGGTGGGTAATCCAGATGGCTCTTTTCTTAATGGTAACTCAGCTCATTATTATTCAAAGCAGCGGATCATCTTCCAGCTTGGCTTAAGATTCCATGGGTTCAGGACATGTAAATAATAAGTATAGAGACCATAGTGTTCTCTGTATACAAATTTATTCAAAGCCCCCAAACAGACAAGTTGCACTTACAAGATAAAAACTTTTAAAATCACATAAAAACCTCCAGAGTAGCACCACCGTGTCCACATCTTGATGCAAGATTTATTTATTTTAGAAATTTGCACTTTACATTTATAATTTTACACACAGCGCTACATTTATTTATTTACTATCCATTTTGAAGTTAGTGTGGTGTACCACTTGGAATGGCAGCTGTGCACGTTTATTATTAGGTAATCTTATTTAAACATTACAATATTTTTTACTTGTGGCGCTGATTGTTTCATCTTATAATAAATCAGGGAATACCTGTCCCAGGGAACCACCAATGCATCCGTTCCGATAGCGAGAGGATCCCTGGTCCTGGATACAAACCTGTCCACCTTGGCATTAAATCTGGATGCCAGAAGATCCATATCTGGCACTCCCAATGCTGGCAGATCTGAAGGAAAACTTCGGGGTGAAGAGACCACTCTCCCGGTAGTAACTGCTGGCGACTTAGGTAGTCTGCCCGCCAATTGTCCACCCCTGGAATAAAGACTGCCGATAGAAACGGCACATGTCTCTCTGCCCAAGCTTACTTCTCTCTGGGCCGCTCGGCTCCGGGTGCCCCCTTGGTGGTTGATGTATGCCACCACCGTGGAGTTGTCGGACTGGATCCGGACAGGAAAACTCTGCAGTCTGGACGTCCAAAATAGGAGAGCCAGGTGAGCTGCCCAAATCTCTAGCAGATTGATGGGTAAGGTCTTCTCTACCTGAGACCATAATCCCTGAACGGAAGCCTCTTCCAGGACTGCCCCCCAGCCTAGATGACTGGCGTCCGTAGTTACTACCTTCCAGGTTACTGGTGGGAAGGATTTTCCGCCATTCAAGTTGCTGGTCTTTGACCAGCAAGAGAGTTCCCTTTTTACCTGTAGGGATAGAGACATGGGAAGATCCAAGGTTTGAATTGACTTGTCCCAGGCTTCCAGGATAGCTTTCTGGAACATCCTGGAGTGAAACTGCGCATAGAAAACTGTGCTGAAGGATGACACCATCTTGCCTAGACTCATGCACAGACGTATCGAAGGATCTTTTACCCCTTGACTTTCTGAACCAGCTCCACTATAGAGTTGACTCTTAAGGGAGGTAGAATTACCCTTTCTTGGGCTGTGTCCAAGATCAGACCCAGATATATGTTAAGGCCTGAGCTGGACGAAGAGCCGATTTGTCCCTATTTAGAATCCAGCCTAGAAACCTTAGGAAACGGACCGTAGTCATAATGTTTTCTACCAAGTTGGAGTAAGCTTGGTCCCTTAACAAAAGATCGACCAGATATCCTATGACCGAGATCTTCTGGGACCTTAGGCAAGCCAACACTGGGGCTAGAACCTTTGTGAAGACCCGAGGGGCCGTGGCTAGACCGAATGGAAGTGCCACAAACTGGAATTGATACCCCTCTACTGCAAATCACAGGAATCTTTGATGTGGACCAAAAATCGGAACATGCAGGTATGCGTCTGTGATGTCTATGGACGCTAAAAAATCTCCTTTTCTCAAGGATGCGATTACTGAACGAACCCAACTCCATATGGAAAGTTCGGACGTTTAGAAAGGAATTGAAGGATTTGAGGTCCAAGATGTGCCTTACCTCTCCGTTTGGCTTCGGCACTGTAAATAGATTCGAGTAGAACCCCTTGAATCTTTCTTTTTGCGGAACCTCAATGATTACTTTCTGCCTTTCCAGCTGTTCTAAAGCCAGGAATAGGCCCCTCTTCTGCGGGTCTGATGGAACCCTGGATACCAAATATCGAGTTGGGGGGAAAATCCTGAAACTCTATTTTGTAACCCTGAGATATGGTGGAAATAACCCACCTGTCCTGAACCAATTTTCCGCAAGCATCTGCGAACCACCACAGTCTGCCCCCCACCCGCAAGAGTGGGGGCGCCCCTTCACAAGGAAGACTTGGAATTGGTTTTGGCTGGTTTCTGGGTCCAAGGTCTTTTTTGACCTTGAGGCTTCTTAAAGGTAGGTGGCTGAGGCCGTCGATACCTCTTAGGGGAAGAGGCACTTGGCCCAGGAGCGTTGGGAATCTTAAAGGAAGGCTACTTACCCCTTCTTTTGACCGGAAGCAAGGAGCTTTTTCCTCCGTAGCCTTGGTGGTGTCGGCTCTCGAGGCTTTCACTCCACTGGATGCCATATTTGTTTGGGGATTGTCACTATTTTCTTTCTTCCCCAGGGTTTCACCTCGCACACCAGGTACCCTTACTTCTGCTATGTCCTCTCGTGCTTTTCTCATTCTTCCCCTTTTCTTGTATTTCTATTTAGGGCAGTCGTTTTTTCTTACTCAGCACTTTCTTTCAGGTGTGTCTATTCACATTTCTCCTTCATCATTTCCTTCTTCCGGGTACTATCACTTCTGCATCCTCTACTCACACACTGCTTCTCACTTCTATGGCATGGTCGTATCCCTAATTTCAACCTTCACTTTCCACTCAGGTTTGCCTCGGGAGTTCATGCCTGCCTTGGATGGCGCCTTGTGGGTTGTCCCTGCTGATCCGTCCACCTCAGCTCCCGGGGGGTGGTGCCTCCGATTGTCGAACGGTGTATGGCATTCTGCCACCATCCTATGAACCACAATGCGTAAGCATGCACTTTGTGTGGGGCTCTTTCAATTACCCCACCTCTGTTTCATGTATATATTTACCAGACCAATTTTTTATATCTCTTATTCTAGATTAGACACACGCTTGCTCCTGACGAGTGGCACAATAGCCACGAAACGCATAGAGATACCATTGTCGCGTTTTTCACCAGCGTCATGCAATTCTGTTTTTTTTTTAGTTTCTTGGAGGCTTATTTTGCAGACGATACCCTATTATATGGTTGTGCATTTATATCCAATTGGTGTACCATGGAAGATTGGTATATTCATATAATCATGTATAATTGCCAATATTTCTTTCTATTTGCGATTAATATATATTTATTATATGCATGTTATATTTTTATGAATTGAATAAAATTTTCCTAGTTGTTCACCGGTTTCATTTCTGGACATTCACGCACTTAAAGTCCCACCCTTGTTGCTCCTTTTTCTTAGACTAGTACAGGGATGGAAACACATGACCACATCAGGTCATGGTTTCATTTAAAGTCCCATGGGATGTCAGTCCCAAACCCTTCTCTAATAAAGGAAGGCTGCTTACCCCTTCTTTTGACCGGAAGCAAGGAGCTTTTTCCTCCTGAGATTTTTTGGATATTTGTTCAAATCCTCCCCCAAATAGACGCTCCCCGTGAAAAGGGAAAGCCGCAAGTAGCCTCTTGCATGGCGTCTCGGCTGGCCAATTCTAATCTAACCACAGTACACTGTGCATATGGACTGAAAGTAGCGCAAACCGAGACATCTGCTGAATCGAGTCCTTTAATGCATCTACCGCAAAACATAAAGCACAAGGAAGTTCTGATAGTTCGTCAGAAACTTCCTCTTGAACAGGCAGGTTCCTGACCAATTTCTTAGAACGGTCCTTCAACGCCTGACAAATACCGATAGCTGCCACTGCCGGTTGTACTGCTGACCCAGCTACTGAAAAAGAAGCCTTTAGTAGGGATTCCAGCTTTTTGTCTGCCGGATCCTTAAATCCCTGGGCATTATCCACTGGGCAGGTCAGACTTTTATTCACTGAACAAATGGCAGCATCAACCAAAGGTGTATCCCACTTCTTCCTGAATTTTTCCTCCATAGGATATAAAAAAGAAAACCTTTTTGGAGGCAAGTATGTCCTGTCTGGGTGGCCACAATCAGCATAAATTACCTGTTCCAATAAAGGTTGTAAAGGAAACGCATGTGAACCTGCTTAAGGACACAAGGACCCTAATGTAGAACAGGAGGGTCCTGGTCCCTGCACCGGAGGTAATTTAAATCCCGCTCTCACCATCTTGGCCAATGACTGGATAAATAATTTTTGGAATTGAGAGGCTGAAATTGGTTCTTCAGAACCTGAATCCCCAGCCGAGGACTCTTCAGCCTCCCCTTCCTCTTTGTCTTTAATGGCCTCCTCCTCCAAATCCTCTGCCCATTCTGGATCCAAATCACAGGGACCCATGCCAAAAGAATCCTGGTGCTCAAGTGTTTCACCCCTGGGACCAGGCTCAGGGGAGGGAGATCTATGACGTTTCTTCCCTCTGTGTTACTGTAGCAATCATACCTGCTATCTTGAAAAATTGGTAAAAAGATTTACCTACTCGCGCATGTGGAAAATTAAATTGATTGAGGAGCAGCACATTATAAATGAAGAAAATAAAGAAAATAATTAGCTGTCTAATTACAAACCGCTCTCCTGTGCAAAATTACTCTATGTAAACAACATAATAAAACCATGAAAAATTATATATATATGTCTGCCAACTGAATATTAAATTATCGTAGTGAAAAATACCAGGCAAAGGTTAAATTAATCAGATGTGCAAAATTCAAAAAGAAAATACAGATTCAAAAAAGTCCACCATTATTAACCAATGTGTACAACAAATTAGTGTTCAAAAATTAATGTTCAAAAAATAATAAATGTTCAAAAATATTTTTTGAAACCAGAGCTTCTGGGTGGGTAGAGCTTCTAAGCATATCTTCTTTGGGTACAGAAAAGCATCAAACAGCAGCAATCAATTGCCATCACCAGCCACACAGCCTACTCACCAGATGGAAGTGACTCCCATGACAGGAGTCAAATGCGCTTTGGGGTTAACCAACAAGGCTTCTCCCGATCACGGCCAGGTGCAGATGCTGTAGCTCAGGCGCTGGAACTCAGGCGTCTTGATCAGCGATGAGGCTGCTTGGATGCACTTCCAAATGCTCTTTCAGGGCAATTCCAAGTACAATTTACACTTGTAGTGAAAAATGATTTTGCCTTTTTAAAATAACCCCCCTATGTCTAATTAACAAGGGACACCAACCTCATTAAGGTTCATTAAAAAAATAAAAATCATTAAGGTTATTGTGGTAACTTGAAACTCAAAATCCAAAAACAAAAAAATAAAAACATTTTGTATAATTTAGTATACATTGTAAAATCTATATTGTTGAAATATAAAAAAAAATAAAGATGAGTCCAAAAAAAATTTGCTACTTTATAGTTCTGGAGATCTGGCTTTGAAAAAATATCATATTAGTCATGGCATGAGGATAAATCATGAAGAAAGTAGTTTGTGAGAACTCTGTGTGAATATAAGCAGCAAAACAATTTCCTTCTCGCATTATAAAGAAAAAAAGAATGCGCTGTATTAAAGATCACAGAAGAGGAATGTGCTAGCTTCAATATGAAGGCTAGTTTTACCAGACCAAGCGCTTCCGTCTTGTACTTGCTTCAGAGCATGCGTCAGTTTGGGTCAGTCGACTAGCACACAGAAGAACGGTTTGTACTCTAGAAAGCAGAGTCCGTCCGAAAGATTTGAAACATGTTTCAAATCTAAATCCGCCAAACTTTTGAGAAAACAAAGTCCGCTGGAGCCTACACACGATCGAACTGTCCGACGAAATCCGGTATGCCGGACCAAGTATGCCGTAAAGTCCGATCGTGTGTACGCGGCATTAGAAAGCATAGCAATTTGCTATGTAGACAAAGAAAATATCTGATAAAATGCCTGGACTTCTGTTTGAAGCATAATTATTTTTGGCATAACCAAACGTATTATAAACAGCTAATTGGCATTGCAATGGGTGCTAAATTTGCACCAGGTGTTGCAAATGCCTTTATGGCCCAGTGGGAAGAAACAGCAGTCCATACTGATACCCCTGCTGAACTTACTTTATACAGGAGGTATACAGATGTCTTAATCATAGTCTGGAATGGGGACAAAAACACCCTTGAACAATTCCTTAATAGATTGAATGAGAACAATAAGAACATCCACTTGGCATGGAAAATAGACGAACAGACGGTTGATTTTCTTGACCTCCAAATCAGCCTAGAAGGAGACAAAGTTGTGACAAAAACCTTTAAAAATGTAGACACTAATAGCTACATATCAATGGATAGCTGTCATTACAAACCTTGGCTCTACAATATACCAAAGGGGCAATTAATGAGAATAAAAAGGAACTGCACAAAAGAAGAGGACGACATGACTCAAGCCCAACAGATTGGAGAAAGATTTAAAATAAAGGGTTATTATGATGGATAGAAAATCAGATTCAACAGGTCAGTGGAATGGATAGGACAACTATGCTACAAGATCATCCAAAAAAGACATTCCAACATGAAGCACCCTGTCTCCTATTGGATTATAACACCCAACATAAAGATGTAGCTAAATTAATCCAGAGATATTGGCATAACCTGAAAAATGACAAAGATCTCAAGAAAATTCTACCAGATAGTCTACAAAAGAGCACCTACCATTAGAGAGCTTATCGCAAAATCGGTAGTTGAACCACTCCGCAAACCTACATATACCTTTTTCTCTGGAAAGGGATTCTATCCCTGTCGAAATTGCTATGCCTGTCAACATTCAAAAAAATTCCTAAATAAACATACAGAATTCACAGCTACAAACACAGGACAAACATTTAGTATTAGAGATTTCATAGGCTGTCACATGGGAGTCATTTATGTATTACAGTGTAGTTGTAACCTCCAATATGTAGGCAGGACCAAAAGGGCCCTCAAAGTTAGAATACAGGAGCATGTACAAAGTATTAAAAATGGCTTCCCCAAACATTATGTATCAAAACATTTTGCACAGGTGCATAACAAAGATCCCTCTCAACTCCAATTCTGGGGCATAGAGAAATATAAAAAAGCATGGAGGGGCAGTCATATGGTTCGAACTATCAGTCAAAAAGAGTCAAAATGGATCCATACCATGCGACTCTCATACCCGGAGGTATGAATGTAGAATTTGACCTCAATTGTTTTTTGAGCAATTTCTAATCAGTTTCCAATAATATTATCATTACCCTGTTTGGGTTCAATTGGACTATTTATCTACCTCCCTGTTGCCTATTTTATTATAAAATATTTTGATCGATGTTTTTATTTTATATGTTAGTAATTTTATGATATGTACTTTTAAAGACTGTATTTTAGGACACTCTTTCGTCTCATCTTAGATGTACGACTTACGTAGTCTATTAAATTCATTGCAATCGTGCATGACACTTTCCATTATAGTCCGCCTCAATATTTATTTATCCAAATCTATCATATATTAAAGTTGCGTTAGTGGGACTCATTACTTACAGTTTTTATCTCTGTTACCAATATGATTTAGCAGACACAATCTCCATATCCTTTGTGATCTATTTACTCCACAACAAAATGGCCGCTATACACATTACAATAGTCACCAGTATAATGGCTGCCATGTAAACAAAGAATCCACCACCAAATACGTGGCTGTGGTTGAATTTCCGTTTTTTATGTCATATAATCTAGGAGAATCCTACCAATCCGGTTCCCCAGATGAAGACACGTGACGTGTCGTAACGCTTAGGGAGTGGCCGGAGTCGGACTTACACTTGGAGGAGACGTGAGAAGGCGCTCAGAACACCGTACAATGATTGTCATTCTATTTTGCTTGATTTTAACTGCAACATTGTAAGAGTCCAATTTGCTTGATTTTAATTGCAACATTGTACGAGTTTACTTTGTTGGCATTTAATAAACATACCCCTACTTTTAACATATTGCACTAGTGGAGGCTTCTCTCTCTTTCTTCCCCCTATATGCTGTGGTGATACCGGATTAACCCATGACATATGTGGAGGACCATGAAGGGGAGAACTATCCATGAACACACCTGCAGTATCCATTAACCCATTAGGACCCCGATAGAAGGCTGTAACTTACACCAATTACCTGTTGATGCGAGATACTACATAGGCTTAAGGTGAATGTTTTGCGAGACCGCACCTGGTGAGAGAATTCATGGAATTTCACGATTATTATCTTTCACCAGCCTTAACCTACACCACTTTGCCACGCATCTGGATACACCTCTTACTTTTCCTGTGTACCAGGAGGATTATATACACATATATCATCCATTTGAACTTTTCATTATCATTAGCCACATTGACTTTTTTTGAGAAGTTTTTATTGTTTTTTTATTGTTTTTCATTTGCCTTTTACATAAGACAACAGGTTCACCTTATATTGTACATCAGTTTCTACTCTTATATATTTTTTCTAATTCTGTGCAAGTGCCGGGAAAGTCCACTTAGGGGAACCTGTTGTCTTATGTTTATGTCTTATTGGATGTGGCACGGCTTTTTCTTCCTTCCTAGACGAGTTGGTCTCCCTTTTTTGTTCATTTGCCTTTTACACCATTTTTATTTATGAGGAGTTTTTCATTTATTTGAAGTGATTATTTTCACATTTCACATGTGCTTTCATACACCACTTATTTATATGTGTATTTATTTTAATCAGTTTGCATAGAGATATCTTTCCAACACTTCTTATATATAGCGCAAGATCACTTTGATTTTTAGTGTTCCTGCGTGCCCGCCGATCACACAGGAAGAGGAGGAGGAGGATTGTGTCAGCATGGAGGTGGAGCCTGGGACTCAGCATCAGCAGCAGTCTTCAAGGGATCATTTACAGTCCGAAGAAATGGACTTGTACGTGGCTGGGAGGAGGTGACTGCGGATCATGTCATCCATAGTCACCCAGGGGACTCTGGACCGAATGCCTCAGCAAACCTACGCTGCATGGCCTCCCTGATCCTGCAAAGCCTGCGGAAGGATCCTTGTATTCGTTGTATCAAGAGGAGGGATGATTACTGGCTGGCAACCCTCCTTGATCCACGTTACAAGGGTAAGGTTGTGGACCTTATCTTGCCATCGCAGAGGGAGCAGAGGATGAAACATCTTTGGGAGGCCTTGCAGAAAGGTTTGTGCAATGAGTTTCCAGAGCCTGGGAGGTTACAATTTCCTGATCCTCCTGGACAACGTGTTGCTGAGGCTTCGGTCAGTCACAGAAGGAGCAGTGGAGAAGGTAGCCGTCTGACCGATGCGTGCAGACAATTTTTAAGTCCGCAGCCACAAGGTCTGATTGGTTCCAGCAACCATCGCCAGCATCTGATTCACATGATGCAGGATTA
Organism: Lithobates clamitans; assembly: GCA_037952925.1. Taxonomy (NCBI): domain Eukaryota; kingdom Metazoa; phylum Chordata; class Amphibia; order Anura; family Ranidae; genus Lithobates; species Lithobates clamitans. The sequence continues at coordinate 10,882,157 of JBBGZY010000563.1, read as the reverse complement.
CCTAGGGGCAAGATCAGACTTGGACACCTTTCCCACCGAAAATCCTCTGGGTTACTGGGTCTTGAGGATGGATCACCGGCCAGAGCTTGCACAGTATGCAATTGAGCTACTGGCCTGTCCTGCATCCAGCGTTATTTCTGAACGCACATTCAGTGCTGTTGGAGGCTTTGTAACCAATCACAGGGTGCGCCTGTCCACCGAATCAGTCGATCGGCTAACCTTCATAAAAATGAATCAGTCTTGGATCACCAGCACCTGATGCTGATGTAACCGATTGATTTTTTTTTTTTTTAATGTGAGATCCCTTCAAGACTGCCTATGCTGCTGCTGAGTGACTGTCCTGTTATGCTGAGTCACAATCCTCTTCCTCCTCAATTTTCATGCTGATGGCTTGTAAGAACATTTTTGGTTCTGAGCACTGCCACCAGTGCCCCAGGCCCAATTTTTCCTGTGCTCCAACTAGAGTATCTGTGAGGGGTTGCAGTGTTGTGGCACCAGTGCCCAAGGCCCAAATTTTCAGCCCCTGCTCAACAGGGACATGTAATTACAATTCTTAATCTAATATTTCACAGCAGGGCCCATTCCTGCACCCAACAAGAGTAACTGTGGGGGCTTACAGTGTTGTGGCAACACCAACACCTAAGACCCCAATTTCTGCAGAGTATATAGGGCAGGCCCCTATTTTCAAATATCCAACTTACAAACGACTCCTACTTGCAAACGGAAGGAGACAACAGGAAGTGGGATGAAATCTACCCCAAGGAAGGGAAATTCTCTCCTGTAAGAGTTAATATGGGAAAAACGTGTCTCCTCTTCACTGATGCTTTATCACCAATCCTTTTTTCACTAAAAACTCCAAATTTTAAAAAAACATTTGTCATTGGGACAGAAAGTGAGGTGAAATCTTCTGAAGAGGTGCACAGACAGCAAAACGAATGTTACAGGGGTGATAACCCTTCCCTTTCGATTTCGAACGTTCGAGTCCCATAGACTTTAATGGGGTTCTAAAGTTCGTGCAAACTTTCGGCTCCGCTCGCAGGTTCTGGTGAGAACCAAAACGGGGGGTGTTCGGCTCATCCCTACTGCTAAGTCAACCAGTACCAATCCTGTTGCCTTTGCCCAACCCATACATACTATACCTACCTCTTTTGTGGTCAGAGGACAGTGTGTATTTCCAATTTTGTATTATGACACTTCTTACCTGTCCAGTGGGCTGCCAATAGTGTAAGGAGGGGCTGGCCAAAGTAACACATTATTTATGCATTCAGCTCTCAATGAAGTGGAGAGGATAACCTGTCCAAAACATACCCCCCCTAAAATTTTTACAATAGGCCATCAGAGGGGGTCTGGACTTTATCTGGACTTTATATTTTTGTCTTTAAATACTCCTTCAAATAAATGTTAATACTGATGTTGGCCAAGAATGTTTGTGTCTAATCTGCTTGCAATGTTTATGTGCAAAACGACCATTTTTTTTTCTTGTTTGACTCCACAGTTTCCTTCAACGTCACAGGAATGGCAGACTGTGGCATCCCACTTTGCTGATTGTTGGGACTTTCCCAACTGTGGAGGGGCAATTGATGGGAAAAACGTCCACACAGTCCCACCCCCCAACTCGGGGTCATACTATAATAACTATAAGGGGTTTAATAGTATTGTGATGTTGGTGGTGGTGTCGGCGACATAGGAGTTCCTCTATGTGGATGTGGGGAAGAATGGCCGGATGTCTGATTGTGGAGCCATCGCCCAGATGGTGTTCTTCAGGCGTCTCCAGAGTGGTGGCTTGGGATTGCCACCTCCGGAAGAGAACGTGGAAGGACTCCCATTTGTATTTGTTGCTGATGAAGCATTTGGTCTGGGTGAACACCTGATGTGGCCGTTCCCGATGACCCTCACCCCGGGGGAAGAGGGTTTTTAATTACCGGCTGGCCAGAGCTAGAAGAGTGGTGGAGAATGCTTTCGGGATAATGGCCAGCCGGTTCCGCCTATTTCTCACTGCAATTAACATGGTGGAATATAAACTTAATCACATAATTCTTGCCTGCTGCATTTTACATAACTTTTTGTGCAAAAATGCAGCAAACTATGTGGCCTCAGTTGGGACTGAGGCTGGATTCTTACCGGATCCAACAATGATGACTCTTGAATCTGGCTGTCCTGGCTTGCCCCCCTAAAGTGCCCGTGAAGTTCCCCAAAAGTATCTAGAGTACTTTGCGGGTAGGGGGGGCCATTGATATGCCACCAAATGTCTGAGACATTTTTTAAATAAACATCTTTTTGAAACAGAACTAATATTTCATTTGATTTACTGCTTGGGTTTCTTTTAGCTGTCTCCTAGGTTCTACAATGGGCTTTTTTCTTTAGTGCCTTTTTCTTCAATAGTGCAAAGGTAATTTTTTGATACATGAGGTGAGGATCTCTTCTTCAGCGAAATATTATGTTGTGGGTCACACACACCTTGTTTTTGTTGTTAATGTTTGTAATGCATTAATGATAAAAATATTCATCATTTTCAGCACCATGAATGAGATTTGTGGATTCACGAAAATGGGCTGATTGCGGCCATTTATAAACCACTGTGGGTGTTATTTACAAAAGGAAAATCTACTTTCCAATACAAGTGCACTGCAAAAAGTGCACTTGAAACTGCACTGAAAGTGCACTGAAAGTGCACTTGTAGTGCAAAGTGGATTTGCTTTTAGTAAATAACCCCCATTGCTACCGTAAACACCAACTTACTCCAAAAACTGCTATTGAGCATTGAAAGAAGAAGCTACCCATTCTCGAGTAGCAAACATTTTACTCAAAGCACATTCACATGTGCATTTAGAAAAAGGGTTTTTGAACAAACCAACATCTTTGGTGTTTAACATTATTTTGTCACATTAGAAATAGCCTTTTTTGGTTAAACAGGCATGTTTCAAAATATAACATACACAACTCAGAAACTTACAAAGTTCAACTTTGATAAAGTGAAGGCAAGATCAGACATTAGTATGTCCAAACTGTGTTGATATTGCCTTCATCAGATGGGTTGATGTCACCCCTGTAAAAGCCAAATTTTGAAGATGCACACAAATTGGGATTCAAACTGGGGATTTCCCTCCAGATCCCATGCCTAATGTCAACATGTGCTAGCTTCCATCATGGGGGATCAATGGACGTGTTTTGCTGGTGCAAACTAATTGAGTTGGGAGGAAGGGGTTGCACCCACAAAACATGTACATTTGCTATCTGCCATCACGGGATATCAATGTTGACACACTGTGTGCATCTTCAAAATTTGGCTTTTAAAATACTTTACTTAAATTTTTTTTATAAAAATTAAAAATACACATAAAACTGTACAATTTTGTGTTTTTTATATTCTGCCTAAAACATCAATGATGTTCTTCATTTTTTGTTGAACTTTATTGATGGTTTCCTTTATAATTTCTAAATCCTTATTGCACCCCATTATCTCCCCGATGAGGATCTGAGCACTTTCACTGGTGAAATGAGATTCTTCTTCCACAACATCCACATCACCTAAAAGAAAAAAAAAAACACACCATGTATTATAAATATGCAGGCATAGATCTATTACCTGAATCTGTGGTCTCAGACACTGACCTGTTGTGACTATTTCGCCCACTTCATAAACGTCTCCCTCCACATCTTCTGGTTGGGTTTTGGTGACTTCCCCTTCAGGTGGTGGGGGGGTCCCTGGTGTCCTCAGATGTCCCGAGTCTTTTTTCCCCTATGTGAATAAAAAAAAAGGTATACTTAGAAATAGGAATATGAAACATACATTGCTTGGAAGTGACGTACAATTGTCTGTTTTGGCAGAGTTCCAAGCTGAAGACATTTTTAGTTCCTTTCTAAAGCTGGAATACTTCCCTTTTTTGTACAATTTTCACACATGGAGACATCCCTAGGATCCACTGGAGCACCTGTGTGGGACACCCTAAAAAGTTCTGGTGTCCCACACTAGTGCTCCTGCGTCCAGATGTGTAAACAGCTGCTGAGTGTCCTCTCCTTACACTGAATCAAGTTTGCATTTCATTCTAGTTACAAACCCATCTAGACAACAATGTCCTAAACTTCTTTGAATACAAATAGGCCTGAACAAATGTAGTTAACCTGCATCTGCCAAAAACATTGTATTAATGGGCGAATAAACAATGTTTCCTACGAACCTTACTGTGCCCACGAAAATGAAAGTGGCCTTTTTAAACACTACAATAGTAAAGAAAAGCACATGGAGCAGCATGCAAATAATACTAATAATAGAAACACACGACAACTACTTACTTTTTTGAAGCAGTTTCCGGATCTTTCTGTACTGATCCTGCTCCCTCAATTTCAGGTCTGACCATCGTTTCCTCAGTTGATCCTTGAATCGTCATACCCCAAAATTCTTCTGCAGACTTTTCACACCTTAGTCATGATCTTGGCCTTTCTGACATTTAGGTGTAGGTAAGGTCCATACTTCCTATAATAGTCGACCCTCTTCAAGATGTCCACCATCTCTGCCATCTCTACAAAGGACATATTTGAGGCCTTAAATCTCCTCCGGGATCGGGACGTTCATGGTTCGGGGCTTTCATCGTTGCTGCTGCTGTCTGCTTGCACCTGCTGTGTCTCCGGCATGTTCTCTACCCACTGCTCCGAAAGAGAAGGGGCGGGAAATACACTAGAACAAACGTCGGGTGGGTGGAGTTTCACGCATGCGCAGTGTATATAAAGCGTAACATGCGTGTGTCATGAGCGGAGGACGGAGTATCAGAAGCGATGATCGTTATAACGAAGGTACAATTTTAAATTGGTGCATCAGTGGCCTATACTGCTTATAGATTAAGTGGAGTATGGGAATAGATTGTGGCTTATATTGGGTCAAGATTAGGAGAGGAGTATGGGAATAGATTGTGGCTTATATTGGGTCAACATTAGGAGAGTTTTACCTGACATTAGGGTTTGTCTTGTGTTGTGTCTTGCAAAGAAAATGGATGGGTTCAAAGACCACAGCTTCCTCCCAATATTCATAGATAAATACAGGGAGCTGCTCTGTCTGTGGCAGGTCAAACACCTGCATTACAATAACAAAATAAAGAGGCATGCAGCGATGGAGAAACTGCTGGAGTTGGTGAAGACGCAGGTGCCCACGGCAGACATCAACTATTTAGAAAAAAAATTGGTGGCCTGAGGAGCACATATAATCATGAGCGTACTAAGGTCCAGAAATCCATAAGATCAGGAGTTGCAGCAGATGATATTTATGTCCCCAGGCTGTGGTACTATGACAGACTGCATTTTCTGGCAGACCAGACTAAAGTCAGGGAATCCCTCTCAACCCTACCTTCCACACTTCCTTACACCCCAGCTGAGGCTTCCGACGTCTAACCTGGGCCTTCCACCCAGGAAGATGTGGAGGAGCCCAGCTTGCGCCAGGTATAGCATTGTTCAACATATTTATTGTCGTAAAATAAATGATGTGAAATCACTAATTGCTGATTTAATAAAGTGTTTTACATATCAATAGACAGTAGTAGTCAAAATGGTTTGGGACAAGAATGACAAATGCTGGGCTCAGAATGATAGTCTTTTCTATTTGTTAACATTCAATTTGCAACAGTCATGAGCTGAAAATTGTGTGTGGTTGATGAACAAAATACTAAAACTATGTCCCTTTTTCATACACAGGAAAGCCTCAGCCAGGAGGAGGCTGTGGAATATGGCAGCCAGGAGGAGGCTTTGGAATGTGGCAGCAGGGGTTAGTGGCAGCCAGGAGGTGGCAGGGGTTAATGGCAGCGGGGAGGTGGCAGGGCCCAGTAGTCTGACACAATCCCAGGTCCCTCCCCTCCGCCTTCCACAAAAAAGGGCCAGGAAGGGGAGTAATGGGGAGGAGGCAGCACTTGGGCTGATTCAGGAGGCTAATGCTGCTCTCAGAACCCCCCTCAATCCTCAAGAGGCCTTTGCCTCCATGGCAGCCTGCAAAATGCAGGACATGGGGGGGGGGGCAATGCATCATGTGTGAGGATATCATTTATCTCACATTAAATAAGGGATTGAGGGGCCAAATCACACCCAATACCCACCTGTGTGAGTTGGACTTTCCTCCTCCTCCACCTCCTGCCACACCTCTAACACCACAGCCACAGCCTGGAAGCAAGCATGGAAGGGTTGATGGCCTGGGTTCAGTCTGGTCTGGCAAAACATGCAGGCTGTTGTATGACTACAGCTTGGGGACATAGATGTCATCTGCTGCTGTTCCTGATCTCTTGGAGTCCTGGACTGGATTGTGCTCACAATTATATGGAATCCTCAGGCCACCAATTTTGGCTGGGAAATAATTGATGTGTGCCCTGGGGTACATAGGCTTTGCCAATTTCAGCAGTTTCTCCAGCGTTGCCTTCCTCTTTATTTTGTTATGACCCAGAATAAAACTATATTTCTTTTTAATAAATACTTGCCTATGTGTTTTACTTCAAAAAGGACAGTTTGTTTGTGAGTAGGCAGGTACATTTCCAAAATACAATGTCAAATTAACAAGGGACACCAACACCAAACAACCTCCTTGAGATTAAAAAATACAAGATAATAATGGTGTTGTGGTAACTTTGACACTCAAAACGAGAAAAAAATATTAGGGAGATCACTAAAAAAAGAGATCTTGATTAAAAAAAACCCAAAAAATTATATCGCTATAAAAACAAAAACAATAACTTATTCTTGAGATCTGACAAAACCAAAAAATTATATTCAGGAGATCACGAGAAATAATACAGAAATTAGTTTGTGAGAACTCTGTGTGAATATGAGCAGCAAAACAACTTCATTCTTCTAGCATTATAAAGAAGAGAATGTGCTGCATTAAACTATTTAAAAAATTGCAGTGTGACGAATGTGCTATCTCCATTACGAACTGTAGTTTTACCGAGCACTTCCGTCTCGTAATTTATTCTGAGCATGAGTGGCACTTTATGCGTCGGAATTGTCTACACACAATCGTAATTTACAGGAACGGATTTTGTTGTCGGAAAATTTGAGAACCAGATCTCAAATTTTGTGCGACGGAAATTCTGATGTAAACTGTCCGATGGAGCCTACACACAGTCGAAATTTCCGACAAAAGGCTCCCATCCAACATTTTCCGTCAGAAAATCCGACCACTTTTACGAGGCATTAGAATGAAGGTCTAATGCGTAAGCCACTGGGTTGATCTTACGGAGCATACGGAAAGGTCCAATAAACCATGGTGCCAGTTTCAGTAAGGGAACACTGGGTCAGAGGTTGCGAGATGACATCCAGACCCTCTCCCCAACCTGGTAGGAAGGCGCAGGTAGGTGTCTGCGGTCAACATGGAGTTTGTACCTATCACTGGCACATTGCAAGGACTCTTGGACCTGTACCCAAGTGGAACGAAGACCACGGAGATGCTCCTCTAATGCAGGAATTCTTTGAGGAGCAAATGAGTCATGCAACAAGCATGGTTGGAAACCATAATTTGCCAAAAACTGAGACAATTGGGAAGCGGTATTGACTGCACTATTGTGAGCAAACTCTGCTCAAGGTAAAAGGGCTGACCAGTTGTTATTGTGGGTATAGCAGGGTAGAAACTGCTCCAAGGCTTGGTTGGCTCGTTCTGTGGCCCCATTGGACTGCGAGTGATACGTACAGGAGAAGGAAAGCTGAATTCCCAGCTGTGCACAAAAAGCTCGCCAAAATCTGGAGATAAACTGGCTACCCCTACGGGTCGAGGCCACTGTAGAACTGCAGATAGTTTCTCTGGGTCCATGAAAAACCTGCAGTAGAAATGACATAACCCATAAATTTAAGCTGTTCATTATGGATGATAACCTTGGGTAGCCCATGTAATCGAAAGATCTCCCGAGCAAAAATGGACACCAGTCCTTTGGATGTGAGCAACTTCCTAAGTGGAATACAATGCGACATTTTCGAGAACTAGTCAACCACCATAAGAATAATTGTGTTGCCCTGGGAGTTGGGTAACTCCACAATAAAATCCATAGACAGGTGAGTGAGTCCAAGGCCTCTCTCCATTGGGTATGGGTTGTAGGAGACTCACTGGAAGGTGTCGTGGTGTCTTACACTGAGCACACACGGAAGCAGCTATGAAGGCGGCTACATCTGCGCAGAGACCTGGCCACCAGAATTTTTGGGAAATGGCCCAAATTAGTTGATTCTTCCTTGGGTGGCCAGCTGCCTTGGGAGAATGGTAAGTCTGGAGCAAAGCAGTGTGGAGACTCTCAGTAACAAGGTTTCTCAGTGGAGTGGATCTGAGCAGCAAAAAATCAGTCACATAAGGGTGAAGTGAGACTGGTGCGAACAGTGGCCAGAATACGATCGGGAGGTATTGCAGAAACAGGAACCGACTACATCTTGAAAGCGCAGGAAGACTGTTTCGACAATGCATCAGCCCTTACATTTTTGGTACCGGGTAAGAACGAGACTATGTAATTGAAGCTTGAAAGAAAAAGAGCCCATTGCGCCCCTTCTGGGAGATAAACGTTTTGCCTCAGACAAGAATGTGAGATTCTTGTGGTCAGTCAAAATGAGAATCGGCACAGTAGTACCTTTGAGGAGATGCCTCCATTCTTTAAGAGCCACAATGATCGCTACCTGCTCTATGTCCCCAATCTCGTAATTGCATTCCGCAGGAGACACTTTCTTTAACGTGGGATCAGGATGTGCCAACACAGGAGCTGAAACAAAGGCAGCTTTGAGAGACTTAAAGGCTTTAATGGAATCCGGTGACCAATTCTGTGAGTTACAGTCCTTTCTGGTCATATCAGTCAGGGGTTTCAACAGAGAAGAGAAGTTACAAATAAACTTCTGATAATTGGCAAAGGCAAGAAAACGTTGTAGCGGACGTAGACCTATGGGTCGAGGCCACTGAAGAACTGCAGATAGTTTCTCTGGATCCATCAAAAAACCTGCAGTAGAAATAACATAACTCAGAAATTTAACCTGTTCATGATGGAACTCACACTTTTCCAACTTGCAATACAGGTTATTATCACTCAGCCTCTGTAGCACTTGGGAGACATCTGTGTGGTCCCTCTAGGGAATAGAATGTATGAGAATGCCGTCAAGATAAACCACCACACATTACAGCAACATATCTTGGAGGACATCGTTGATGAATTCCTGAAAAACTGCAGGAGCTTTGCCAAGACCAAACAGCATTACGAGGTATTTGTAATGTCCTGCCCTGGTATTAAACAATTTTCCATTCATTGCCCTCCTTGATCCTCACAAGATTGTATGCTGCTCTCAGATCGAGCTTTGTGAAAATAGTTGCTCCCTTGAGGCGGTCAAATAATTCCGTAATCAACTGAATCGGATACGTTTCTTAATTGTGGTGCGATTGAGACCCCTATAATTGCTACAAGGTCTGTTCTCTACTCTTCTTCAAAGAAGAAGAAGCCAGCGCCAGCAGGAGACGAGGATTTGTGGATAAACCCTCGAGAATGCTTCGGCAACATAGCATGGCTTTATCCTCTGAGGCCGAGAAAGGGTAAACCCGGCCACGAGGAGGCATGACACCAGACTGAAGGTCAACTGCGCAATCATGTGACCGGTGTGGAGGCAAACCAGCGGCTTGACCTTTGTCAAAGACGCCGCCAAATTTGCGGTACTCCTCTCACAAGGAGGTGAGTGAAGAAGTGCACAAGACCTTGGCCACTTTCCGAAAACTTGTCTTACTGCATTGTGCCAACAGGAAAGAACCTCAGCCCGAAGCCATTTAAAAGAGGGGTTATGCCTCTGTAACCAAGGATAACCAATACCACTGGGCAATGGGGTAAGGAAATAACTTGAAATTTGATTATCTCATGGTGAAGCGCCCCTACGGCCATGGTCAACGGAGCAGTCTCATGAGTCACATGGGCAGGCTGTAGAGGTCTCCCATCAATGGCCTCAATGGTAAGTGGAGTGGCATGAAAGCAAGGAAAAAACCTGGACGGCTGCACTTCCATGAAGAAAAAAAGCACCTTTATTGTAGCAAAAAAATAGACAAACAGGTCACATGAACAGTGGATGATTCAGGACAACTGCTAACGCGTTTCACATCAACCGATGCTTACTCATAGCTAAGTTGAAGGTTGTCAAAACATGTACATATAACAGGTAGGTGATTAAAAACCATGTAAATCACCTGGCAATAGGTGAAGGGCGAAAGAGAGACAAAAAAAAAAAAGACCACCCCCATTATACATTTAACCTTCACAAGCCCAGAAAATGCAGAATGCTAGTAAAAAATCTATTGAATTAAAAGACTTGCATCTCAACATCAAATTCTGGACAATCGCAATTGTTCGCACAATGCCTAGGAAAAATTACAGTATGTCCACACATATGAATATATATACATGTATATAGTTAGTAAATATCCAATAAATACATGAATGTGTACGGATGAAAATGTACCAAAAATATACTAAAACCTTGTCGGAACAAGGTACTCTGTGGAACAAAGGTTATTATAAACACGCTATAGTGCGCTACAAAGTTATCCAAATGAAAAATGTTAAAAAAGGGGAAAGAAACATATTCAGATATAACAAATATAAACAAATAAATAAACATGAATTCACCCCTGTATGCACACTCATTTATAAATTCTACTACAACACTACTTATTTATAAGTGCACAATGGACTGAACCATTTGGACGGTACCAAAACCGTGCCAACAATATAAAGCACAATAAAGAGGGTGATTCTACCCTTATATTATATCTTTTAGGCACTACATGGAGCGTCCAAAAAAAGCGCACAGGCATGTGAATGTGGGAAATAGATAGCTCAAACTTATAACAGATATAGACCCCCAGACTGACATAAAAAGAATATGTACATATAGTAAAAACAGTAAAAATAGCCCGCTAATAACCAGAAATATAAACCATGCTGTCTGTCTGGCAAAGAGTAAAACCCTATGCCAAGTAGAATATATGATGCGGAACATAAGGACTCCAAATGAAAGAAAGAAAAACCCACCTGAACCTCTCCATATACACTGTACCAGGACAGGCAACAGGAATGGGTCAATAAGAATAGAGGTCAATAGAAATAGACTGTGTTCTCCAGATATTAATGACAAAAAGATGGAATTGACATCAATACGAGATATCAGTATCTAAAGATTTGAAAGTGTCATAGAAATGTTGATCAAAAATCAGAGGCGTAACTGTAACCTTCAGGGCCCCAGTGCAAGAAACCATGAAGGGCCCCTGACCCGCACTATGATGGAGGGGGGGGGTATTGTGAAAGAATGAGGGGCAGTATGACGGGGGTATTTTGACAGGAGGGGGCAGTGTGACCAAAGAAGGGTATCTAGAAAGTGTGACCAGAGGGGGGAGTGTGATAAGAGGGGGCACTGTGAAAGAAGGGGGGCAGTGTGACAAGAAGGGGCAGTACGATGGGGGCAGTGTGACAGGAGGGGGCAGTATGACAGGGGGGGGCAGTGTGACAGGGGGATATTGTGACAAGAGTGGGGCAGTGTGACAAGAAAAAGGATACCTGGGAAGTATTACAAGAGGGGGGCAGTGTAATGAGGGAGCACTGTGAAAGGAGGGGGACTGTTTAACAAAAGGGGGTAGTATGACAGGAGGGGGGTAAATATGACAGAAGGGGGCAGTGTGACAAGGGGGCAGAAAGATGGAGGGGCAGTGTTACAGGAGGGGGCAGTATGACAGGAATGTATTGTGCCAAGGGGGCAGTGTGACAGGTGGGGGCAGTATGATGGGGAAATAGTATGACATGGGCAGTGTGATAAAAGAGGGGCTATGTGGCAGGTGGGTGGCCAGTGTGAGAGGGGGCAGGTGGGTGGCCATTGTGAGAGGGGACAGGTGGGGGGGGGCAGTGTGAGAGGGGACAGGTGGGGACAGTGTGAGAGAGGTGGGGGCAGTGTGAGAGGGGACAGGTGGGGGGGCAGTGTGAGAGGGGACAGGTGGGGACAGTGTGAGAGACAGGTGGGGGGGCAGTGTGAGAGGGGACAGGTGGGGGGACAGTTGGGGGAACAGGTGGGGGGACAGTGTGAGAGGGGACAGGTAGGGACAGTGTGAGAGGGGACAGGTGGGGACAGTGTGAGAGGGGACAGGTGGGGACATCGTTGTGCTTTACTTACATGAGAAGCACATATGGAAGAAGCAGTATGCTTCCTTGTGATGTCTGCAGGATGTCCCTCCAGGCAGCACAGTTAACTTCCCGACTATCATTGTATCCAATGGAGAGGGGAGGGGCCTCTGACCCGAGCGTGTATCAGCAAGACCCAGAGTGTACAAGCAGAGGGACAAACTTGTGCACTCAATCTGGTGTCTGCTCTGGTCAGAGGCCCCTCCCCTCTCCATTGTACTCACTGATATTCGGGAAGTGAACCGTGTGCTGCCTGGAAGGACATCCTGCAGACATCACATAGCTGCCGATCGCCCCCTCCCGCCCCCCTCTCCTGTATAGTTAGATGCCAGCCAGGGGAGGTGCGGCGTCTTGGGGCCCCCCCACACTGGCAGAATTCCAGGGCCCAGTCGCAGGTGCGACTGTTGCGACCCTGGAAACTCCGCCACTGGTACAATGCCTAGTTCTATAATGTGACATATATATTGCCTGTTAAACTTTTTGTCTTATTCTCAATAAAAAAAAGTTTGAAAAGAAAAGAAACTAGGAACATTAGAAACACGCCACAGACACCCACCAAACAATTAGAAATAGAACTGGACTCAGTCCGCATGAAGGTCACTGACCTCTTGCGATACAAAGCAAAAGCGGCATTACAGGTTTGCCGAAGGAAAAACGTATGAATCTGGTAACAAATGCGGGAGGCTGTTGGCCCAGTCACTCTGAGAACAAAGACTTGCCTCATACATACCCCGTATTATGTCTCCCACAGGTCGGAAAGCATCCCTACCCCAACATGTGGTACAAGAAGCTCTTATTATGCTTCTTTATACAATCTGACCGAGACACAACACCCCTCAGTTGCAACAATTGACTACATAACGTCATCCCTTATGCCTGCCCTCCCGGAAGAGGCTCAATCACTTCTAGATGAACCCATTACCCTGCCAGAACTACAAACTGCGTTAAAGAGTGCCAAACCGGGTAAAGCCCCAGGCCCTGATGGCCTTACCATCACCTACTACAAGACCTTACTGCCTTCTCTAGGACAACACTTAGTTAAACTTTATAACGATCTAGGCTCAGGAGGTAAATTTCACAAAACCACACTAAAGGCACAAATTTCGGTTATACGAAAAGAGGGCAAAGACCCAGGACAATGCAGGTCTTATCCAATTTCCCTCCTGAATACAGACCTGAAGCCCTTTACAAAAATCATCGCCATCCGACTGCAGCAACACCTCACCTTGCTTATACACCTGGACCAGGTCGGCTTTGTCCCGACTAGAGAGGCAAGGGACAATACGACTAAAGTCCTTAATCTACTACATGTCGCAAACAGCACTAAGACCCCGCGTGTGTTCCTCGGGACAGATGCCGAAAAGGTTTTCGACCGAGTTAGCTGGAAATTCATGTTCACAACGCTGAGACATATAGGTCTAGGGAACAGAATGTTAAACTGGATAACTGCGGTTTATACAGGCCCAACAGCCAGAGTTAGAGCTAACGGGGTAGTATCGGAGGTCTTCCCAATGGGACACGTCAGGGATGCCCACTATCGCCGCTGCTCTTCGCACTATCACTAGAACCTTTCTTGTGTCACATCAGGCTAAATCCTGACATTACAGGAGTGGAAGTCAACAAGAAACAATTTAAAGTATCCGCATATGCGGATGACTTGATGTTCTCCCTCACAAAACCCACCATATCCCTCCCTAACCTTATGAAAGAATTTCACACTTACGGCCAACTTGCTAACCTGAAAATCAATTTCAGTAAGTCTGAAGCGATGGGTATTGGAATATCTCAAACGCAACTTTCACATCTCCAATCTAGCTTTCACTTAAAATGGTCCACTACTGCCCTGAAGTGCTTGGGTATGTTCATACCTCCGACGTTCTCCCAACTGTTCAGACTTAACTTCACTCCCCTTTTAAAGAAGATCAAACAATACTAGATAAATGGAACAGTGGGCTGCACTCCTGGTTCGGCCGTTGCAATATTATCAAAATGGCTATCCCACCCAAATTCCTTTACCTCCTGCAGACTATTCCAATACACATACCGGTGGACTACTTTAGCCAAGTAAGGGCAATATTCATAAATTTCCCTCTGGGCAGGGAAAAAAAAAAAATTAAAGTTACGTACCGGTAACGTCTTTTCCTGTAGTCTTTCAGGACAGCCACAATAGAGAGAGATAGTCTCCTCCCCTTCCTCTGGAAACACTGCGCCAGCCCATAAATTCTCTCCTCCCCTGCCGGACCTCAGTTCTTTCAAGAGTACCTCCGGCCAGCTGGGGAGACACAAGAACACATTAATAACATACCAATCAATATCATTACCATATTGCGTTCTGGTCTTTAATAAGACCCCCCCAAGCTTAGGGTGGGTAACTAGGGCTGTCCTGAAAGACTACAGGAAAAGCCGTTACCGTCACCAGGTCCACTCTGTAATGTCTAACGAAAGTGGAGTAGCTGGACCATGTCGCTGCCTTGCATATTTGCTCTGGCGTTGCTCCAGCCTTCTCTGCCTGGGAAGTTGCCACTGCTCTGGTGGAGTGTGCCTTTATGCCTCTAGGGACCTCCTTCCCTGCTAAAGAATAGGCCCGTCGGGACGCTCTGAGACCCTTTCTGGCCCCAGAAAGCAAAATAAATAGAGAATCAGACTTCCTTATTGTTTTAGTCATCTCTAGGTATTGTAGGATACACCTCCTTACATCTAAAAAATGAAATTTTAGTTCCCTTTCACCTGAAGGATTGGGACAAAACGAGGGTAGGACTATTTCCTGGCTTCTGTGAAAGCTGACCCTCCTGGCAGTTGTCACTGCTACTAAAAATACTGTTTTTAGGGTAAGTTCCCTTAACAGGCACTTGTCCAATGGCTCAAAGGGACTTCCCGTAAGGCTCTGTAAAACCAGAGATAGGTCCCACCCGGGAAAAGGAGGACCTCTGGTAGGTCTCTGTCTTGACAGTGCCCTAAAGAATCTGACCACCCATGGATTGGTAGCCAGAGACTTCTCCAGATAAGCACTGAGTGCTGAAACCTGACTTTTAAGGGTACCTACAGATAATAGCACCGGAGGAGGGAAGGCATAACATGTCCTGAAATGCCAATTCTGAGATAATGCGTCCACCCCCAGTGCTCCTTCCCCTGCGTTTAGGGAGAAAAAACAGGGGGTTTTCGCGTTGTCTTTTGAAGCGAAAAGATCCACTTCCGGGGGTCCCCATTTCTCGAATATGAGATTGAAGACCTCCTGGTTGAGGGCCCAATCTCCTTCCTTTAGACTCCTCCAGCTGAGAAAATCTGCGATTATATTCCTCTCCCCTCTCAAAAAAACCGCTGAGAGTGAGAGAGTGTTGGACTCAGCCCAGCTTAGAATGTCTTTTGCTAGGGCCAGCAGACTTCCGCTCCTGGTGCCTCCCTGCTTGTTTAAATAGGCCACGGTGGATGAGTTGTCCGACCGTACCTGTACATGGTGGCCCTGGAGTTCCTTTTTGAAAAATCTGAGGGCTAGGCCTACTGCCCTCAGCTCTTTCCAGTTGGAAGACCTTTGCAGCTCGTCGCCCTTCCATGTGCCCTGCGCTAGAAGGGATCCCAGATGTGCCCCCCAGCCTTTGCCACTTGCGTCCGTGGTTACGATCCGCGGGACTGGGATGAGCCACAGATGTCCCTGTGACAAGTTCACTTCCTTCCTCCACCACCAAAGAGATCTCTTTATTTGATGGGGAACCTGTACTAAGGTGTCTAGATCCCTCTGACTGTGGTCCCATACTCTTAGTACATATGATTGTAGGGGGCGAAAATGTAATCCTGCCCACTGCACTGCTGGAAGAGTAGAAGTTAGAAGGCCTAACGTTGACATTATGGACCTCTTGGACACTAGATGGTTGCACTGGAGGGAGAAACCTGCTCTGTCCAGTTTTAGAATTTTTTCCCTTGGGAGAAAAACTCTCAAGAGCGTAGTGTCCAGCAGGTACCTCAGGTACACAATGCGAGGGAATGAGACTGGACTTTTCTAAGTTCAGCAGCCACCCCAAACCTGTTAGTACCCTTTTTGTTAGATCGAGGTCCCTGATCAACTGTTCTGGGGATACTGCAAAAAGAAGCAGGTCGTCCAGATAGGCTATAACTGATACCCCCTGGAGTCGCAGGAAGGCCAACGCCTCTGCCAGTACCTTTGTGAATATGCAGGGCGAGGAGGATAGCCCGAAGGGCAGTGCTTGAAACTGCAGATGCAGTATTGTGCCCTGCAGGTCTATTGCTAAACGGAGAAACCTTTGGGAGGTTTCTGCGATAGGGACGTGTAAACATGCGTCTCTGAGGTCCAGAGACACCATATAACAGTTGTGTGGTAACAGGGCCCTGACCGTAAAGATTGACTCCATGCGGAATCTTTTGTAGTAAATTGACCTGTTTAAGGGTTTTAAATTCAGAATCAATCTGAATTTTCCTGAGGGCTTTTTCACCACAAATACGTGGGAATAGAACCCCTCTCCTTCCTGCCCCCTTGGTACTCTGTGAACTACGTTCTGAATCTCCAGTTCCTTCAGGGCGTCCACCAAAGCTTCGGCCTTTGCTGTGCAGCTGGGAAGCTTCGTAACAAGGAACCTTTGCGGGGGTGGCCTTGAGAATTCCAAGAGATACCCCCTTCTTATGACCCCCAGGATGAATCAATTGGGTGAGAGGGTCTACCACTGTGGAAGGAAGGCCCTCCCTAGAGAGTCATTGATCTTTACGGGCTTTCTCAGGAGGGCGAAAAATCGCCCCTCCTCTGCCCTTGCCTATTTGGCCCCAAGTTTTCTTCCCTTGCTTGGGAGATTCCTTGCCTTTTTTCAGACGAAACCCCCTTGTCTGAGCTGGGGCTTTCCTCTTAGGCGGAAAGGACTTCTTTTTGTCTGCTGTACGGTCTAAGACCGTCTCTAACCCAGGGCCAAAGAGTAGATCACCTGTCAGGGGTATCCCGCACAATTTGACTTTAGAGGCGGTGTCCCCCAGCCAAGTTTTCAGCCAGAGCGCTCTTCTGGCCGAATTCGCCAGCGCCGCTGATCTGGCCGACATACGGACTGACTCTGCCGAGGCGTCTGCAATGTATGCGATGTATGCGATTCCTCGCAGAATCGTGGGGAACGAGGCTAGGATAGTTTCCTTGGCTGTGCCAGCTTCAATGTGCTCCTGAATCTGGAAAAACCAGTGTTCTAAATTGCGGGCTACGACCGTAACAGCCATTTCTGGCTTTAAGTTACCCACAGTTGAGTCCCACGTCTTTTTTAGAAGTGAGTCTATCCTTTTGTCCATGACATCCGACAAAGCCCCCTTATCCTCGAATGCCAGGTCTGTGTGTCTAGAGACCTGAGAGAAGGCGGCGTCCAATTTGGGATTTTTATTCCAAATGGACGCTGGATCCTCTGAAAACGGAAACCTTCTTTTAAGGGAGCTAGAAAAAAAAAAAGAAAAAAAAAAGGGTTTCCTCTCAGGATCCTGCCACTCCTTTTTAATCGTTTCCACCAGAACTTTATGCACTGGAAAAACTTTTCTTTTTTGATCTCCCAAGCCCTTATACATAAGGTCATGGAGAGATAGGGGTTTTTTATCCTCGTGTATACCGAGGGTTGTATATATTGCCCCCAAGAGATCTTCCACCTCATCCAGGGACAATTTATACCAGGAGATTTTCCTGGACTCCCCGTCCTGGTCCTCCCCTTCTGATTCCTCATGGGAGTCAGACGTGCCACTGTCCGGTTGCCTCAGCTCCACCCCGGAAGGGCCTGACATCTCCTCTGCCATAACTAAATTAGTAGATCTGGCAGGTGCAGAGCCCTGAGCATGAGGCGGGGTTGTGTCCTGCTGAATGGGTTTAGAGGGAAGCTTGAACGTCTCAAAAAATGTTTTAAAGGATGAAAAGGTGGATGACAGTTCTTTCACAGAAGCTGCCAACCCAGACTGCTGTTCAGATTCCCTTTCCTTAACCAGGGAGTCTATGCACTCTTTACACAAAACCTTAGTCCATGCTTCCCCTAAACTGTCTCTACAAGAGGCACACTTCCTTTTAGAGACATGAGTGGACTTTGTTTTTTCTGTAGATTTCTGAAAATACATACAAAAAAAACGCATATTACTTTCTGCAAGTTTAAGTGGAAACAACCCTGGGGGTGTACCAGATCCACCTTAAGGGAACTGTGCTCACCCCCCCCACCACCCAGGGGGACTGCCTTCCCTCTAAGTAAGGAACCAAACATGAGGGAGAGCAAACCTTAGATAGAGAGGACCCCTCCCCAGGGAACTCTTAACTTTGGAAGGCTGGAGACAGCGTCCGTATGAGCTGCAGCATCTGCCTCAGACATGACTGCAGGTGGTTGCCTGTGTAGAGTCTCACACTGTGTACATGTGAAGTGACTCACTCCAGCCTGAGCCCGGCCCCCTATCAGCCCCGCGACCCGGAACCGGAAGTCACGGGTCAAAGGGAAAGCGTCCGCCCCCCCGCCGGAAATGACGTCACCCGTCGTCCAGCACGCTGGTTCCAAACTTTTGCGGCCTGTATAAGATACAGGGAGAGCGGACTGTCTCTATGCTGCGGCCCTGTGGACGCGATAGGGGTCCCCCACGACCTGATGCCGCGCTCGGCAAGGAAGGGGTGGCTTCAGCTGCGGTATGTACCGCCACTCTTCATCCTGGAAGCCCCTGCTTCCCTAGGGATGATTTTTTAGAAAGAAAGGCCACAGTCTCCCTGACTGCACCCGGCCTGGTTCCTCTGCACAGTGTCTCCCCACCAGAGGAAACACTAATAACTGAGGTCCGGCAGGGGAGGAGAGAATTTATGGGCTGGCGCAGTGTTTCCAGAGGAAGGGGAGGAGACTATCTCTCTCTATTGTGGCTGTCCTGAAATGACGAAAAGGGAAAAACCCTCGATCACATCGGAAGATTCTCTCGTTGCCCAAACCCAATGGAGGAATGGCAATGCCAGAACTTCATACCTACTACAGAGCGACCCATTTAGGTAGACTATTAGACTGGTGCCGTCATACAAACACCAAACTGTGGACACAGCTTGAACAGGAACAAAGTGAGATTCCCCTGCATAGAGCTCCTTGGTGTCACACCACCCTCCCAACAAATCTTAAATGCCACCCATTAATAGGTAGCACAGTTCGGATCTGTGCACAACTGATTCACACGACCGCCCTCTTTTCGCATACCTCACCGCTCCGGCCCATATTGGGTAACCCTCAATTCGAACCAGGCCTACGTGATGGGAGGTTTGTGAGGTTGCGGGAAGAGGGTCTATATCAAGCCTCTCACTTCAGCTCTATGGGTAGGTGGAAAACGATGTCGGAGCCATCTAATCCTGGAGGGACAATTCCGATTAGATTTTCTAAGAGCATTGCAGCTCCACCACTTCCTACGCAGTTTACCTCCACCCAGTGATATTAACCAAATTCCCACAACTATGGAAGTACTTTGAGTGTGGGAGGGGCCCTGTCTCCGTGCACTTTCACTAACTTATAAACTATTAATAGTACCATCGGGAGAATACCAAGTACAAAGCCTCATTAAAGTGGGAAAGAGAACTAAATTGCAAATTCACTACCAATAAGACACAACATATCTTGAGGTTTACCCACAAGTCCTCGATCTGCACCAGGTTTCAGGAAACAAATTATAAAATCCTCACACACTGGTACAGAACCCCTGCGTTACTTAAAACAATTTTACCCTCTACAACAGATGTCTGTTGGAGATGCCAGGGAGACAAAGGTACATTCCTCCATATTTTCTGGTCCTGCCCCCGGATCCAGACTTTCTGGAGAGAAGTCCGCCACATACTGCAAAAATTCACAGATCGCAAGGTTCCTGATGACCCAGCTTACTTCCTTTTGCATGCTACTGACACCCCTGCAAGGATTTACAAGAAATCAGTCATACGACACTTATTGGACGCAGCGAAAGCATGCATTCCATCCCTCTGGAAGTCTCCTCACACACACACACACACACACACACACACACCATCTATAGCTCTTTGGCTCCAAAAAGTTGGATTAACAAATCAGATGGAGGACCTAATCCTCACAAACCAGAACAGACAAGAAACATTCTAAAACCTGGCAGTTATGGAACATCTTCAAATATTCAGAGGAGGGACAAGCCCTCCAGGGCAAGTAATACCACACGACAAAAGTAGTTTAGGAATAAAAAATGACAGGTGATAGCCAATATTTGTGTCCATGAACTACTACCCTCGTTTCCCCCCTCCTTTACCTCCCCCCATTCCCTCCCTTCTTCCTCCCCCCCCTTTCCCCAATTCCTACCACTTCCTTTTTCTCTTTTTTTTTTTTTTCTTCCGGGTCTTGCCCACTGCTAATCTTCCTTTCTCTCTGCTAATCTGTCTTTCTTTTTTTCAAAAAAAATATAAAAAACTGACAGGGAATCACTCACAAAGGGAATATGATATCCCGACATATTATCAAGACGCAAGTAATACAAAGACAGAGAATTTGGAGAAGACGGGTCATATGTAAGGTCACTGGAATACTATAAATAAGTCACTCAAACCTGTTATATTTCTCCATGCCGCACAAATTCTATAGCAATATAAATTCGCTCTTCTTGTTTTATGCTGTTGTAGTGTTATTATACATGCATTTTCGTCTGTGAACCGGTTTTCTGATATAAACAAACAATTAAAAAAAAAAAAAAAAAGTTACAAAAAAAATATAAAATAAAAAAACAAAAATAGTTGTTTTATTGTTCTGCTATTTTACTGTACTCTATTCTGCAATGTGTTATTGTTATTATGTTTTATCATGTTTGCTTTATAGTTATGCAATTGTTTTATACACTTTACGGTTTACTGTGTTTTATTGTTAACCATTTTTTTTCCCCGGTGCACCATTGAGCTGCAGAGCGGATTTATCCATCTTTACAGCAACAGAGTTTGCTCCCACGATACATAAAGCTGTGACTCCAGCGCTGTCGGAGGTGATTTCACCACCAGTTACATACTTCAGCATATATGCCGAAGCGTGGGGGCAGCAGCGGGCGGAGGAACAATGCGCTTTATATTTAATTTACAATATATGCCCAACAAGACCAGTAACGTACTGGTATGTTGGTGGACTGAGTGGTTATACCAGAATGATACCTGCAGGTTTAGGTATCATCTTGGTATCATTCTTTTCAGCCAGCGGTCGGCTTTCATGTAAAAGCAATTCTAGTGGCCAATTAGCCTCTAGACTGCTTTTACAAGCAGTGGGAGGGAATGCCCCCCCACCTTCTTCCATGTTTTTCTCTGGCTCTCCTGTCCCAACAGGGAACCTGAGAATGCAGATGGTGATTCAGTCAGCTGACCATAGAGCTGATTAGAGACCAGAATTACTCCAAACATCTCTATGGCCTAAGAAACCAGAAGCTACGAGCATTTCATGACTTAGATTTTGCCGGATGTAAACAGCGCCATTGGGAAATTGGGAAAGCATTTTATCACACCGATGTTGGTGTGGTCAGAAGCTTTGAGGGCAGAGGAGAGATCTAGGGTCCCCAATTTAAAAAAGCACCCCTGTCCCCCCCTGCTCTCCCGCAAAGGCGAACGCAAGTGCCGGTCTGGCGTCAAATGTAAACAGCAAATGCACCATGCATGTGAGGTATCACTGCGAAGATCAGATCGAGGGCAGTAATTTTAGCAGTAGACCTCCTCTGTAAATGTAAAGTGGTAACCTGTAAAGGCTTTTAAAAATGTATTTAGTATGTCACCACTGTACTTTTGTGCGCAATTTTAAAGCATGTCATGTTTGGTATCCATGTACTCGGCCTAAGATCATCTTTTTTATTTCATCAAACATTTGGGCATTAAAATTTTTTTAAAAAGTGTGTTTTTTTCCCCCCAAAAAAAGGCATTTGAAAAATCGCTGCGCAAATACTGTGTGAAAAAAAAATGAAACACCCACAATTTTAATCTGTAGGGCATTTGCTTTAAAAAAAATATATAATGTTTGGGGGTTCAAAGTAATTTTCTTGCAAAAAAAATTAATTTTTCATGTAAACAAACAGTGTCAGAAAGGGCTTTGTCTTCAAGTGGGTGATGTGTGACAAGCTTCTAAATGTTGTGCATAAAATGCCAGGACAGTTCAAAACCCCTCCAAATGACCCCATTTTGGGAAAGTAGACACCCCAAGCTATTACATGTCGAGTCCATGGAATATTTTATATTGTGACAAAAGTTGCGGGAAAGAGACAAATTTTTTTTTTTTTTTTTGCACAAATTGGTCACTAAATGATATATTGCTCAAACATGCCATGGGAATATGTGAAATTACACCCCAAAATACATTCTGTTGCTTCTCCTGAGTACGGGGATACCACATGTGAGACTTTTTGGGAGCCTAGCCACGTACGGGGGAAAAAAAACAAAAAAATAAAAAACAAGCTCCACCTTCAGGCTTTCTAAGGGCGTAAATTTATGATTTCACTCCTCACTGCCTATCACAGTTTCAGAGGCCATGGAATGCCCAGGTGGCACAACCCCCCCCCCGCCAAATGACCCTATTTTGGAAAGACTCCCCAAGCTATTTGCTGAGAGGTATAGTGAGTATTTTGCAGGTCACACTTTTTGACACAAGTATTGAAGAAAAAAAAAAAGTTACTCTTGTCTTTCTTCATTTTCAAAAACAAATGAGAGCTGTAAAATACTCACCATGCCTCTCAGCAAATAGCTTGGGGTGTCTACTTTCCAAAATGGGGTCATTTGGGAGGGGGGGGTGCCATCTTGGCATTTTATGGTCTTCGAAACTGTGATAGGTAGTGAGGAGTGAATCAAAAATTTACGCCCTTAGAAATCCTGAAGGTGGTGATTGGTTTTCGGGGCCCCCTTTGCAGCTAGGCTCCCAAAAAGGCCCACACATGTGGTATCCCCATACTCAGGAGAAGCAGCTAAATGTATTTTGGGGTGCAATTCCACATATGCCCATGGCCTGCATGAGCAATATATAATTTAGTGACAACTTTTTGTAAATGTTTTTTTTTTTTTGGTCATTATTCAATCACTTGGGACAAAAAAAAAAAAATTCACTGGGCTCAACATGCCTCTCAGCAATTTCATTGGGGTGTCTACTTTCCAAAATGGGGTCATGGGGGGGGTTGTACTGCTCTGCCATTTTAGCACCTCAAGAAATGAGATAGGCAGTCAAACTAAAAGCTGTGTAAATTCCAGAAAATGTACCCTAGTTTGTAGACGCTATAACTTTTGCGCAAACCAATATACGCTTGACATTTTTTTTTTTTTTTTTTTTACCAAAGACATGTGGCCGAATACATCTTGGCCTAAATGTATGACTAAAATTGTTTTTAAAAAAAAGAAATCCAATAAACTCAAAAAAGTAGAATATTTTTTTTCAAAATTTTCAGTCTTTTTCCGTTTATAGCGCAAAAAAATAAAAAACGGCAAGGTGATCAAATACCATCAAAAGAAAGCTCTATTTGTGGGAAGAAAAGGACGCAAATTTCGTTTGGGTACAGCATTGCATGACCGCGCAATTAGCAGTTAAAGCGACGCAGTGCCAAATTGTAAAAAGTGCTCTGGTCAGGAAGGGGGTAAATCCTTCCAGGGCTGAAGTGGTTAAGGCGAGAGGTGTGGATAGAGGTGAGAAAGGAGGAGAGGACCAGAGTCGGTGGTGAGGGGAAGGAAGAGGCTGAATGAATGGGAGAGCGGCAGTTCTGAAGTGAGATGCGGCATTGCTAGTGGGAGTGAGAGATCAAGCAGCATGTAATGTGCATGGAAGGTAGTTAGGTTGTGTTACAGTGGAGGTGAACCAAAGCATGGATGGATGAGAAGCAGAAGAGGCTCAGGGAGAAGCCAAGTGAGAACAGAAACAGTGCAGAGGGGTAGAGTGTAAACTGAAAGTGCCGATGGAGGGGGGGACAGCTGGGGGGCGGTGAGAGGTGAGAGGTGGAAGGTGCAGAGGAAGGGGGAGAGCTGATGGTGGTGAGCAGCAGAAGATGCAGAGGGGGTGGCTGTTATAGGGGGAATCCCGATGAGATTAGGTTTGAATAATGTGTCTGGGTTTCCAGGTGGACTGAAACCCGGACACATTGAAAACCCAAACTGTCCGGGTGAATCCCAGACAGGTGGCAACCCTACTTGATGCCCCGCAGCCACCTGCTCCCTCCTGCCCTGCTTTTCTTGTTCCGTGGCCGGCCGCCACCTTCTTCCACAATCAGTGACTGAAGGTCGGCAAGCCCAGGACCAATCTACCAGTCACCTGGATGCGATCGACTGGTAAATCATGGCCCACAGGTTGCCAACCTGGGCTCTATATTAAACATGATTTCTTATGGGAGAAAGGAATACTTGGTGGCTGTGTTCCCTCTGACACTGTCCCTAAGCATTTTGTAACAGCCTCCCAATGTGTAAATATACAGAACATACAGTATATAGGGAATGCTTTCCTCCGTTTCCTTCACTGCCTGCACTAAACCAAGGAGCTGTACATAGAGTGTGTAGCGAACATAGGGGGTGTATGGGCAATGCATGGAGTGTGCAGCGAACATAGGGGGTGTATGGCGTGCATCACGTTAAGAGTGCCGATCTGAGGGGTGTGCCATGTACAAGAGCTCTGGCTTGTTACTAAAGTGTATGGAGCACACTGCAAGTACAGGGGGTGCATGGGAAATGCATGGAGTGTGTTAATATTAGATCATTTTCTGCTGTTTTTTTTTGTTTTTTGGGGTGGGGGGGGGGGCGCTTGCAAGTAGCTGGTCTTGCCTAGGGCACAAAATAGTCTAGCACTGGCCCTGTTTTGTAAAACAGGCACGACTGATCTGGGGGGGGGGGGCAGTTCAGTTTAATTGCAGTGCCCAAGTCAAATTAGAGTGCCAAGATCACAGGGCAGGATTCCTCCTGCCATAGATCAAATAACAAGTGACTGCAGAGTGGAGTCTCCCTCCCCCTCCCCAGGCACAGCAGCAGCTCCCTTATGAAAAGAACAGAACAGCAAGCAACCATCCTCCTCTTAGACCACAGCTAGCCTTAAAAGACATCTCACCTGGATTTTCAGACAATGTCCTAGAAAGAATTTGAATAAAATAAATTGTGCTACTGAAGCAAAAAGAAAAACCAAAAAATGTGCAGAAACATCTACACAGCTCAATGAAACCTAAAATATGAAAAATTAAATGTAAAAAGGTGAGATGTCTTTTCTCACCTGTACATGACAAAGGTCAAGCCGCTAGTTTGCCTCCACACCGGTCACATGATTGCGCAGTTAACCTTTTAATCTGGTGTCATGCCTCCTCATGGCCGGGTTTACCCCTTCTCGGCCTCAGAGGATAAAGCCATGCTATGTTTAGAGGGGTGGCTGTGGATGTGGTATACTTGGATTTTGCAAAAGCGTTCATGTGTAAGGTAAAGTCTACAGGCTTGGAAATATCAGTTTTGTTAGAAATCTGGCTAAAAGACAGAATTCAGAGAGTAGTGGTTAATGATTCTTACTCTAAATGGTTTAAGGTTATCAGTGGTGTACCCAAGGTTCAGTGCTGGGACCCTTACTTTTTAATATCCTTATAAATGATATAGGGTCTGGGATCAAAAGTAACATTTCTGTCTTTGCAGATGAAACCAAGCTATGCAGTGGAATAACGTCCTTACAGGATGTCTCCAATTTACAAGTCGACCTCAATGCACTGTCTAATTGGGCGACTATGTGGCAGATGAGGTTTAATGTTGATTAATGTAAAGTTATGCACTTGGGGGCTAAGAATATGCATGCATCATACATGCTGGGGGAATCCATGGTGGAGAAGGATCTGGGGGTTTTGGTAGATCATAAACTCAATAATAGCATGCAATGCCAAGCTGCGGTTTCCAAAGCGAGCAAAGTCCTTTCTTGTATTAAGAGAGGTATGGACTCTAGAGAGAGAGATATCATTTTGCCCCTCTACAAATCATTAGTAAGACCTGGAATATGCAGTTCAGTTTTGGGCACCAGTTCTCAAAAAGGATATCGGGGAAATTGAGAAAGTGCAGAGAAGGGCAACCAAACTGATAAGAGGCATGGAGGAGCTCCGCTATGAGGAAAGATTAGAGGAACTGAATTTATTCACTCTTGAGAAGAGGAGAATAAGGGGGGATATGATCAACATGTTCAAATATATAAGGGGTCCATATAGTGATCTTGGTGTTGAGTTATTCTCTTTACGGTCAACCCAGAGGACACGGGGGCACTCTTTACGTCTAGAGGAAAAGAGTTTTCATCTCCAAATATGCAAAGGTTTCTTCACAGTAATGCCCCGTACACACGGTCGGACTTTGTTCGGACATTCCGACAACAAAATCCTAGGATTTTTTCCGACGGATGTTGGCTCAAACTTGTTTTGCGTACACACGGTCGCACAAAGTTGTCGGAATTTCCGATCGCCAACAATGCGGTGACGTCAACCACGTACGACGAGACTAGAAAAGGCCAGTTCAGAACCAAGCGCAGCACCCTTTGGGCTCCTTTTGCTAATCTCGTGTTAGTAAAAGTTTGGTGAGAGACGATTCGCGTTTTTTTCAGACTCGTGGCTTTCAGATCGTTTCCTGCGTTTCAGTTTGTGCTTGTGGGTTTGTATCTGCTCTTCAGTGTGTGCAAGCAAGTTCTGCGTGACTGTAAGTAGTCATTGTGTTCTTGTTCATTCGTTACTGTTTTTCAGGTCGCTCTTCACAGGCCTTGCTGTTCTTCAGTGCGTACTGTTACTCCGTTCTGAGCAGCTGATCGTTTTCTAGCCATGTTGCGTATACGTACTCCTCGTAGAGTTTGTGCTGTGCGGGGGCTTGGTGTTGGGGTCCTGACCTTGACACAAGTCCAGTCCATGAACAGGGTGGGGAGGAGTTCATGGACCAAGAATTGGTTGCTTCAGCGTGACCAGTTCTCTCATATGCCTTTGCTCCGTGAGATCCGTGAGAATAATCCTGATGGTTTCAGGAACTTTCTCAGGATGACGGACCCTGTGTTTCACCGTTTGTTGGCTTCGCTGACCCCTTATATTAGCAGGCAGGATACCTGCATGAGGCAAGCCATCACTCCGGAGCATAGGCTCGTCGCTACCCTGCGGCACTTGGCGACAGGGAGAAGTCTGCAGGAATGGAACTTCTCGACAGGCATCTCCCCCCAGGCTCTGGGGATCATTATCCCAGAGACCTGTTCTGCCATCATCCAGGTCCTGCAGAAGGAGTATATGAAGGTAAGATTTATCCTTTAATATCACATTTTATTGTATTGAATGTTTGCTAATATCTTGTATTTCTTTCCTCATTCCCTAATTACCATGATTGGAATATGCTGTGGATGTCCCCTTTGTCCTCATGTATGCTGGATTTTTCAGTAATTAATTTTTTAGTCCTTCATACAGATTGGCCTTCAATAACCTCCCCAGCATGTTCTCCTGCCCCTATATTCACCTTGTGTAGTCACTTAATGTATTTTATCAGCTCCATAGTAGTGCTTTAACCCAAACACCCCCTAAAATATTTAAAATGTGATTTGTGCTTTAAATTCAGGCAGAGTGCCAGAGGCTTTTTTTTGTGGTGTCCCCAAATCATTTTTATTAACCCTCCCTCCCCCCAACTGCTAAGTCAGCTGATCCCAATTCTCTATCTACCCTCAATCATCTATCTGCTGACTTTGACTTTTGTGCTCAGATTTATGGATGAATTCCCCAAAACATGTAGTGCAAGGGCCTGCCTGTATAATTTCAAATGGTACTGTTTAAAGTTTTTTTTATCCTATTATTATCTTGACAGGTAATAGCAGAATGTCCAAATGTCCTCAAATGTGTACAGTGTGTATTTATAACTTTGTATTATGACACTTCTTACCTGTCCAGTGGGCTGCCAATAGTGTAACTAAGGAGGGGCTGTTCCAAGTAATACCCTGTATTTAGGAATTCATCTCTCAATGAAGTGGAGAGGGTTACCTGTCCAAGATCCCCCCCCCCATAATGTTAGAAATGGCCCATGAGAGGGGGGAGGGGGAATATGATAGGTGTACCTTTTACTTTGGTGTTGTTAAATTCCCCTAATTAATGCCATCTTGAGGTTGGCCAAGAATGTTTGTGTCTAAATTGCTTGCCATGTTTATGTGCAAAAATAGTAATTTTTTTTCTTCCTCAGCAGTTTCCTTCCACGCCACAGGAATGGCAGACTGTGGCCTCCCACTTTGCCCAGTGGTGGGACTTTCCTAACTGCGGAGGGGCAATTGATGGGAAACATGTCCACATCGTCCCACCACCCAACTCAGGGTCGTACTATTTCAACTATAAGGGGTTCAATAGTATTGTGATGTTGGCGGTGGTGTCGGCTAATTATGACTTCTTGTATGTGGACGTGGGGAAGAATGGCCGGATGTCCGATGGTGGAGTCATCGCCCAGATGGAGTTTTACAGGTGTCTCCAGAATGGCAGCTTGGACTTGCCACCTCCAGAGGACAATGTGGAAGGACTCCCATTCGTCTTCGTTGCTGATGAAGCGTTTGCGCTGGGGGACCATCTTATGCGGCCATTCCCTATGAGGACCCTCACCCCGGAACAGAGGGTTTTTAATTACCGGCTGGCCAGAGCCAGAAGAGTGGTGGAGAACACATTTGGAATCCTGGCCAGCCAGTTCCGCCTATTTCTGACACCCATCCATATGGCGGAGTATAAACTTAATCATATAATCCTGGCGTGCTGTATTCTCCATTAATTTTTACGCAAACATTCGGCCAACTATGCTGGCTCAGTTGGGCCTGAGGCCGGAATAATACATGAAACAACACTGACGGCGCTTGAAAGTGGCCGTCCTGGCTTGCCCTCCCTGAGTGCTCGTGATGTCCGGTTACGATACCTGGAGTTCTTTGCGGGTAGGGGGGCCATCAATATGCCAGCAAATTTGTGAATCCTTTATCAAATAAAAAAACCAAAAAAAGAAAATCTTTGTGGACATTTACTGCTTGTTTGCTTTAGCTGACCCTGACAGAAATGTGTTGAGTCTAGAAAATGGCGTGATTGTGTAACCTTATACAATGCACTGTTGGGTGTTATTTACTAAAGGCAAAGACACTTTGCACTACAAGTGCACTTGAAACTGCACTGAAACTGCACTTGTAGTGCAAAGAGGATTTGCCCTTAGGAAATAACCCCCATTTTCACAGAAAACACCAATTACATCACCACCAAAGTGTTTTAGTGTTGACACAATAATCCACACATTCTTGCTTAACAATCTTTTTAATACCTGCACAATCACATGTGCATTTAGAAAAGGTTTTTTAAACAAACCAACATGTTTGTTGTATAACAATTTTTGGGGTAGCATTATAAAAAATAGAAATGTCCATTTAAGATAAAATTATAGAAAAGGATCAGCACAGAGCTGGGTTGTGGAGCTCTCACACCCCGCAGCACACCGCACAGCCGTTTTTTTCCATTGTTATGTTTGGTGCACATGAGCACCTTATAAATATGAGTACCCCATGCGGGGATTGGATGTGATTTTAATAAAAGTATCCTACGGTATTACACTATACTAGCCTTTCTCTTTTATATGGTCTGATGTGAGTGGAGCCATAAAGAATCTATTTTGGGAATCAGCTGTACCAAGTACTGAGCCCAGGGGTGGCTCCAAAAGCGTGTATTGACACAATTAAAAACTGTGTCACACGCTCCAAGGTGAGCGCAATCACATTGGGGGTCATCAAGGCACTTCACAGCATGTTTTCTTTGGGCACGTTTGACTCAGAACTGGAACTTTCTCTTTGAACCATCACTAATATACTGACTTTTATTTGAACTTGGTCACTTTACATTATTGGATTGGAAGATTTTTTCACGATTGTGATTTGAACACCTTAATTGGGGCGATTATAGTTTTAATTTTTCCACGCATGTAACTGATTTACTCTATATGTGTTTTCTACCGTTTTTTACGAATATATATATATTTTTTTATATTTTTTTACTTTTTTACTTTTTCACTTTCACTTTAATCACAGTGGATTTATATGTGTTTAACATTTTTTTAGCATATACACCCATCAGAAATCATTTTTTTTCTTTTTTCTTGTTTTTTCTTTATATTAACCACTGTTGATTTTATATTTACCACATCATGGTTTTATTGTAAGATATAGGTATGTTTTATATGCACATTGCACCTTGCGATTTATTGCACTAGACATTTTGGTGTGCATGGTTATAGGATTCACACAGCAGGTGATTTCAGCAAGTAACTTCAGTTTTAAACTTTCTGTGATTTGCACGCTATATTATTTGTGATTTATATTTAGGTTTACAGTTATTCAGGTACACCCCTAGGCGCGGCGCATTTTTTCATATATAATCCATTTAAGATAAAACAGGCATGTGTAAAACCAACAAGAAAGACACAAATCTTGAACATACAAAGTTCACATTTGGTAGAGCTTGAAGGCAATATCAGACATGAGTATTTAGGAACTGTGTTTGATATTGCGTTCAGATGGGGTGAAGTCACCCCAGGAAAAGCCAAATTTGGAAGATGCACACAAATTTCCCAATGTCAACATGTCCTAGCTGCCATCACGGGGGATCAAGGGACGTGTTTTGGGGGAGAAACCCCTTCCTCTCAGCTACTTTATTATTGAGGAAGGGGTTGCACCCCCAAAACGCGTCCATTGATCTCCCGTGATGGCAGATAGCACATGTTGGCACACTGTGTGCATCCTCCAAATTAGGCTTTTCTAAAAATTACTAAAACATTTTGAACATTGTAGCACACAAAAAAACAAAGGGATTGGGAGGGGTTTTAAACTCGCCCCAAAACATCAATGATGTTTTTATTTTTTTGAATAACATCATTAATGTTTTTCTTGAGGTTTTCCAATTGTAAATTACACCCCATGATCTCCCCGATCAGGATCTGGGCACTTTCTGATGTGAAAGGATCTGGATCCACAACATCACGATCACCTAAAAAGAGAGAAACCAAAAAAAAAAGGTATCAAAAATATGCCGGCATCCATCTCTTACCTGAGCCTGTGGTCGCAGACACTCAACTGTTGTGGTGACTAGTTCCACCACGTCTTCTTCCTCCTGCTCTTCTTGGGTTGGTGGGATTTCCCCTTCTTCCAGAGGTGAGGGGTCTGTGGTCTCCTCGGATGAGGGGTGTCCTCCGAGTCTTTTCTCCCCTATGTCAAACAAAAATGCTATACTTAGCACACAGAGATTTGATGGCAGAACTATAAATAGGAAACATTGCTTGGAAGTGGGGTACAATTGTCTATTTTGGCAGAGTTCCAAAATGTAGCATTTTCAGTGTCCTTTGTCAAGCTTCAATACTTTACCTGTTTGGTACAAGCTTCACAGATGTAGCCCCCCCCTATAATATACACTGGAGCACCTGTGTGGCCCCCTAATAAAAATGGTGTTCTTGTGTCCCACACTAGAGCTCCAGTGTCCAGATGTGAAAACAGCTGCTGAGTGTCCTCTCCTTACACAGAATCTAGTTTGCATTTCATTCTAGTAACAAAGCCATCTACACAACCAAAATAGTTTCAGACAAGTAGGGCGTAAAAATTGTGGCCAAATGCATATGGCCTAAACAATGGTGTTTTATAGGCCGAAAGAAAAATGTTTGATACGAACGAATAATGTACCCATGAACATGAAAGTTGCCATTTAAAAATGTACACTTGTAAGAAAAGCACATGGAGCAACACGAACGTAAGAAACATAGAATAGGAACACAGGACAACTACTTTTTTGCTGCACTCTCCGGATCTTTCTGTACTGCTCATGTTCTCGTAATTTCAGGTCCGACCACCATTTCCTGAGCTGATCTTTCGATCGTCGTACCCTGAATTTCCGGTGCAGACTCTTGACCACTTTCGCAATTATCTTGGCCTTTCTGACATTGGGGTTGGGGTAAGGTCCATACTTCCCGTCATAGTCGGCCTTCTTCAGGATGTCCACCATCTCCAACATCTCCCCAAAGGACATATTTGATGCCTTAAATCGTCTCCTTCTGGATCGTGACATTTCAGGCTCCGGGCTTTCCTCCACCTCCTCCTCGTTGCTATAATTAGCACGCACCTGCTGTGTATCCGCCATGTGCTCTTCCCCCACTGCGCAGAACGAAAAGGGGCGGGGAATAGACTAGAAAGAACGTCAGGGGCGGGCGGAGTTACACGCACGCGCAGTGTGTATAAAGCGTAACACGCGTGCGTATTACGTACGATCTGTGAGCGGAGGAAGGAGCATCGAAAGCGCCGATCGTGATAACGAAGGTAAGATCTAAACTTGGGCCTATACTGCTTCGAAATGGAAGCCTATATTGTAACCAGATTAGGGGAGTTTGGCCTGACCTTAGGGTTTGTCTTGTGTTGTGTCTTGCAGAGAAAAATGGATGGCTTCAATGACCACAACTTCCTTCCCCTGTTCATAGACAAATACGGGGAGCTGCCCTGTCTGTGGCAGGTGAGACACCCCCATTACAATAATAAACAAAAGAGGCAGGTCAGCACTGGAGAAACTGCTGGAGTTGGTGAAGCCGGTGGTCCCTACAGCAACCATCCCCTATTTAAAAACCAAAATTGGTGGCCTGAGGAGCACTTATCTTAGGGAGCGCAAGAAGGTCACGGATTCCCAGAGGTCCGGAGCTGCAGCAGATGATGTTTATGTCCCCAGGCTGTGGTACTATGAGAGACTGCGATTTCTGTCAGACCAGACTGAAGTCAGGGAATCCCTCTCCACTCTTCCTTTCACTCTTCCTTCCACCCCAGCTGAGGCTTCCGATGTCCAACCTGGGCCTTCCAGCCAGGAAGAATTGGAGGAGCCCAGCTGGAGCCAGGTATAGCATTCTTGTACAGATTTCTGGTCAATAACTAAATGATTACTAGATGTTATTATTGATCACTAATTGCTGATTGAAAAAAGTGTTTTACATATCAATAGACTTTAGTGGGCACCCAAAATTGGGACAAGCATGAAAAATGCTGGGCTCAGAATGATAGTCTGTTATATTTGTTAAC
Source organism: Lithobates clamitans (assembly GCA_037952925.1). NCBI lineage: Eukaryota > Metazoa > Chordata > Amphibia > Anura > Ranidae > Lithobates > Lithobates clamitans. The sequence continues at coordinate 10,849,027 of JBBGZY010000563.1, read as the reverse complement.
ATTCAATTTGCAACAGTCATGAGGTTAAAATTGTGTGTGATTGATGAATAAAAAACTAAAACTATGTCCCTTTTTCATACACAGGAAGACCTCAGCCAGGAGGAGGTTGTGGAATGTGGCAGTCAGGAGGAGGCCGGGGATTAGTGGCAGCCAGGAGGAGGCGGGGCTAAGTGTCAGCCAGGAGAAGCCTGGGACCAGTCGCAGCCTGACTGAATCGCAGGTTCCTCCCCTCCGCCTTCCATATAAAAGAGCGAGGAAGACAACTCCCATGCAGAATTCAGCGCTCAGGCTAATTCAGGAGGCTTCGGCGTCCCTCCGAGCCTTACCCACTCCTGAAGAGGCCTTTGCCTGCATGGCTGCCACCAAACTGCAGGGCATGCAGGAGGGTCAACGCCTCCTGTGTGAGCAACTTATTTATAAAGTCCTAACTAAGGGGGTAAGTGGGGAACTAACACCCAAGACCGACGTGATTGAGTTGGGCCATCCTCCTCCTCCTGCTGCCACAACTCCACCACAGCATGGAAGAAAGCATGGAAGGAAGACCAGAGAGTGATGACCCTGGGTTCAGTTTGGTCTGACAAAAGCTGCAGTCTCTTGTATGACCACAGCCTGGGGACACAGATGTCATCTGCTGCTTTCCGGATCTCTGGGACTTCTGGACCAGACTGCACTCCCTTAGATAAGGACTCCTCAGGCCACCAATTTTGCTTGAAAATAATTGATGTCTGCCCTGGGGGTCCAAGGCTTCGCCAATTTTTGCAGTTTCTCCAGCGTTGCCTCCCTCTTTGTTTAGTTGTGAGCCCTTAATAAAAGTTTTATTTTGGGAAATTATACTCTCCTATGTGTGTTTTCATCCAAAAAGGACAGTTTGTTGGTGACGATTCAGGTACATTTCTAACATAAAATGTGAAATTAACAAGGGACAACAACACCAAACAATCTCCTACAGATTAAATAGAACAACATATCAATGGTGTTGTGGTAACTTGACACAAAAAACACACCTAAAAATTTTCTGGAGTACAAATAAAAATCCCCCCCCCAAAAAATAAGCCTTGAAAAAATACAAACCAAAAAAAAAAAATCGGCCTTAAAAACAAAAACAAAAAATAACACCAAAATAATGTCAGATGTGACAAATCAAAATATATTGAGGGAATCCCGATAAATAGTAAAGAAATAAGTTTGTGAGAAGTGTGTGTGAATATGAGCAGCAAAAATACTTAATTCTTGTCACATTATAAAGAAGAAGAGAGTGCACTGTATAAAACCATTTTTAAGATTACAGCGTGACGAAAGTGCTGTATCCATTGCGAACGCTAATTTTACCAGACCGAGCTGTTCCGTGTATCCATTGCGAACGCTAATTTTACCAGACCGAGCTGTTCCGTGTCGGAATTTCTTCTGAGCATGCATGCGTGGCACTTTGTGCGTCGGAACAGGCCACACATGGTCAGAATTGACGCGATCGGATTTTGTTGTCGGAAAATTTTATAGCCTGCTCTCGAACTGTTTGTCGGAAAATCCGATGGAAAATGTCCGATGGCGCCCACACACGGTCGGAATTTCCGACAACACGCTCCGATCGGACATTTTCCATCGGAAAATCCGACCGGGTGCACGGGGCATAAGAGCTGTGAAAATGTGGAATAGACTCCCGCCAGAGGGGGTTCTGGCCAGCTCAGTAGATTGCTTTAAGAAAGGCCTGGATACTTTCCTAAATGTACATAATATAACTGGGTACTAACATTTATAGGTAAAGTTGATCCAGGGAAAATCTGATTTGCCTCTTGGGGGATCAGGAAGAAATTTTTTCCCCTGCTGTAGCAAATTGGAGCATGCTCTGCTGGGGTTTTTAGCCTTCCTCTGGATCAACTAAGGGTATAAAATTGGGTACATTGGATTGTACAATATTTTTATTTTATTTATTTATTGTTTTTAAGGTTGAACTGGATGGACTTGTGTCTTTTTTTTCAACCTGACTAACTATGTAACTATGTTGCCGACGCGTTCCCGAGGGTTTATCCACAAATCCTTATTGGATATTTACTAACTATATACATGTGTATATATATTCATATGTATGGACATGCTGTAATTTTTCCTAGGTATTGTGCGAACAATTGCGATTGTCCAGAATTTTATATTGAGATGCAAGTCTTTTAATTCAATAGATTTTTTACTAGCATTCTGCATTTTCTGGGCTTGTGAAGGTTAAATGTGTAATGGGGGTGGTGCTTTTCTTCTGTCTTTCTTTTGCCTTTCACCTATTGCGAGGTGTTTCACATGGTTTTTATTTTTTTTCAAGTATTTTTATTGTTTTTATATAAAGAGCAGTATAAAGCATGTAAAAAATAATAGACAAAGCAATCTTACATATCATATAGAACATATAGAACCATAAGAGGTGTAGTGAAGATGTGTGGAAGTACAGTTTCAAGCTGTATCTTAAAATATAACTTCATTAAAAGTATTCACTATAGACACATACAGGTAGCAGAAAAAAATAGGAAAATATAACCGAACATAGAGCACCTATGCGGGAGTTTGAGTTACTCCTGGAGAACTACTCTGCCTCCTTAATTTCCGAGGGGGATTAACCAGAGTGTCCCGCACACCCCTCCCCAATGGGAACTTTCTGTAGGAGTGTGCGGATAACCCCCTGTTTCCGAAACCCGAACCTTAGTAACTGACTTTTAAGATCTAGCGAAAGGCAATACAGGAGGTGCCCTCCTGAATGCAGTTCTATCCTAAGGATGGGAGATAACTATTATCTGCGGGAGGTATAATGAGCCTCCAGCGGGTAGGTAAGGTTTACATGTATTTTCCCTTAAGTGAGAATTATAATACCCTGTATGTTACCAGAAAGCTAGGGACAAGAGAGTCCCAAAGAAGGAGGAAAGTAAACGTAGGAAAGGAAGAAAGGGTGGGGGGGAGGAGGGAGAGGAATTAGAGTGAGTTGGGTCCGGTGGTGAGGGTGTGATTATTTCCTCCTCCTGTCATGCCTGGCAGGAGATTAATGTTCTGAAACGTAGCCCACGGTTCCCAGGTGGACATAAACCTTCCCACTTTGTCGTTAAGTTTAGACACTAGATGCTCCTGAGACATAATCCACGATACTTTCCTAATACAACTCTTGAGGGGTACTGTGGGTTTTTTCCAAAATTTAGCAATGGTGATCTTAGCTCCTAGTAAAAAAAAAAAATGAGACCTTAAGCTTGTTTAGATAAACCCGGTATATTTTGATTGAGGAGAGCAATATGTATGTTGGGGTGCACCGTTATTTTACATAAGGTACTGATAATGCGGAAAATTTTCCGCCAGAAGGTTCTAATACGAGGGCATGTCCACCAAATGTGTATCATTGAGCCCTCAAGCTCACAATCCCTGAAGCATAGGGGGGAAGCTCCGGGGAACATCCCAGCCAACCTGGCAGGAACATAGTACCACCTTATTATAACCTTTATGCTGGCTTCTATAAGGGATATATTGCAGATATCTTTTAAAGGAGCGTAACCAATATTTATACCATTCTGTCGAGGTCCATATCCGTCCCGTATCCTCCTCCCAGGACTTAGTATAAACTGGTTTGTCCGATTTTGTCATAAGTGCCGAATAGTTCAGGGAAATGCCCCCTTTTTGGTCCTGGATATTCGAGCACCAGTGTTCGTATGGGGTAATGGGAGAAGAATTCGAATTGTTGCGCCAAATGGTGTGTAGGAAATGTGAAATTTGTGAGAACTTGAATTTTTCGGAGTTCGGCATGTCGAGAGTCAGATAAGGTTATTGGACCTGTTGGGGTGAAGAAGCGTTCTATGCGGTAAAGGCCTTTATCAGTCCACCATTTAAAAGCTTTTATATTTACTCCCGGAGATATCCCCTCTTACCCCAAACAAAGCGTATAATGTCCAACTGCAGTTTGCGTAGGAAACTTTTCTTAATTGGGATGGGAAGAGAACGGAACAAATACAGGAGACGTGGGAGAAGTGTCATTTTAACCACGTGAACCTTCCCAGCCAGGAAAGACCACACCTAGCCCATTTATCCAGTTCCCCCCTGCATTTACATAACATGGGTGTATAATTTGCTTTAAAGAGGTTACAGATGTCCGCTGTGAGATTAATTCCAAGATATCGAGCGGACTTCTGGGCCCAAGGGAAGTCAAAATTGCTCGCGAGTTGGGAGAGAAGGCCGGCAGGTACTGAAATGTTTAGTGTGGTAGATTTGCCCATATTGACATTCAAACCTGAAACTGCACTAAATGCGGTGAGGACTTTGTATAATCCCGGAACGGAGATAAGTGGGGAAGTAATATACAGCATAAGGTCATCTGCATAAAGAGCACATTTGTGTTCCTGACCTCCGCACAACACCCTTAATGTCTGGGTTTGATCTAATAGCTATGGCTAGGGTTTCAATAGCTATCGCAAATAGAAGAGGGGATAATGGACACCCTTGTCTAGTGCCCCTGCCTATAGGGAACAAGGTGGAGTACCTTCCCATCAAGCGTACCTGCGCCGTCGGGTTTGAGTACAGGGAGCGAACCAGATTTAGGCAATAAGGCCCAAACCCCCATTTTTGTAGGATATCAAACAAGTATGTCCAATCTATAGAATCAAAAGCCTTATGCAGGTCAATTAATAAGAGAAATCCAGATTTGGGGGGACCTCCATCCCAGTGTGACTGCAAAAGGGAAATAATTTCAATGGTCCTTCTGATCTGATCAGTACCTTGCTGACAAGGATAAACCCCACCTGGTCTCTATGAATGTATGAGGAGATAAAGCTTGAAACCCTGTTCGCCAGAATTTTTGTTAAGATTTTAATATCATTATTGATTAACGATATTGGGCGATAATTACCCACCTCACTGGGGTCTTTCTCTGGTTTAGGGATCATGGAGATATAGGCTGTATTCAGGTCTGAGCCCAATGGTGAACCTCCTCTAAGGGCATTAAAAAATTTTGAGAGATGTGGGGCTAGAGTTGGAGCAAATTTTTTGTAGTATTCCGTGGAAAATCCATCCGGGCCTGGAGCTGAGCCTAATTTTAAAGAGTTGATTGTATCTAAGATTTATGTCTGGGAGAAAGGGCTCTCCATCAGATCGCTATGTTCCTTAGAGATGGAGGGTAATACTATGGAATTCAGGAAATCCTGTTGTGGTTTCGTTAAATGTGGTGGTCGTGGTTTATAAATATAAAGTTCCGCATAGTATTGGAGGAAAGCTTCCGTTATTTTAACTGGGTTCTGAGACAGTTCCCCAGATTGTATCTTCACTTTTGGAAAGGCTAGAAATCTGGGTTTAGGGCTAATCTTAACCGCAAGTTTTGAGCCAATTTTGTCCTTTTGGGAGTAAAGTTTGGCCCTCGACCATCTAAAATGTTTCTCTGCTGTTGTAGTAAGATTCAGGTTCAGCAGAGCCCGTGCCTTATCCAGTTGGTCTACTAATTCTGGTGAAGGGTTTAGTTTGTGGGCTCTTGAGAGGGATTTGAAGTCTGCTGTAAGTTTCAACCTGTCCGCTTTATGCTCTAACCGTAGCTGGGCTGTAATTTGGATTATTTTACCCCTTATCACTGTTTTGTGCGCAGCCCAGTCTCGGGGGAAACCTCATCCGTGGCATTTATGTCAAAGTATTCTTTAATGGCTCCTTCTATGATGGTACACTGTATGGGGTTACTTAAGATGGATTCCTGTAGCCTCCATCTTGGAGTGTTAGAGCGTTCCGAGACTCTTTGAGTGACTAGAGTGACCATCGAGTGGTCGGAAAGGGGGGTGTCCACAATCTTGGAGTTCAGAACCAACGGGATCATATGGGGTTTGGTAAAAATGTGGTCTATCCTGGCATAGGAGCAATGGGGGGCTGAGTAGTGTGTGTACTCTTTGGAATGTGGATTAGTTTCCCTCCAAATATCTATTAAGCCCATGTCATGAAGGAGTTTAGCACTTTGCTTGGAGGGGCGTTTGAGCTTAGGGATACCGGCGCCCGTCCTGTCTAATGAAAAATCAAAAGCTGTGTTGGAATCCCCACCAATAAACAATGTGCCTTTCATATGTGGTTGGAGCTTATGCAACAGGGAGTCAAAAAAAGCTTTCTGGTTCTTGTTAGGAGCGTAATAAGAGACGAAGGTGTATAACACCCCATCAATGGTCCCTGAGACTAAAATGTAACGGCCCAGGGGATCCAACACCGCTTCCGAGTCGGCTATGTTAATGTGTTTAGCGAAGCAGATAGCGACTTCCTTTGTTTTGTTTTTGGCCAATGCGAGAAAAAACTGTGGGAACTGATGATGGAGGAATGAGGGTTGGTAAGAGGTGGGGAAGTGAGTCTCTTGCAGGAAGAGGACATCTGTGTGCATGGATTTGTAGAGCTGAAAAAGTTTTCTACGTTTGATGGGGGAGTTGAGTCCCTGAGTGTTGTGGGAAATGATCTTAAGAGTATGCCTCCCTTTGGGGAGGGGTTAGCCATCAGATAGGGATGTTGAGGGCAGGCTAGTGAAAAAGATCTTACCGACCTGGTGAATGATTGGAGCGCCCATGCAATCAAGCGAGATTAAGGTATTCTTATCAAGTCCTGGGAGGAGAGACCGAGGCCGGACCCTGAACCTGTGAACGTGAGAGATCAAGAGGGGAGGAAGGGGGTTAAAAGAAATGAAAAAGAACAGGAGAGAAAACACAAGTGTTAAATTAACCTTCATACAGACACATATTTGTGAACTCAAGAAACATTGTATACAACTTGGGGGGCTCCTAGGCTCACCCCTTATCCCAGGGTAGGACGGGGAGCTCCCTCCTACCCCCATAACCTGAGAGGATCGGCAACCCAAGCCTGGGTCAACCGGTAGAAGAACCAATGGTGAAAACTGCGCCCTTGGTTCCTAGTGGAGATGCACTGATGCCACCTCTACCCTGCCACCTTTTATAACATAAATGTAAGAAAGGAGGATATCAAAGGGAATCCTCCTTGCTATAACTGTTAGAGCGAACCAAAAAAAAACTGTGTAACCTAACAGCGGGAGAGAGATGAGAAAGCTCCAAATAAAGTTCTCAGTCTTAGAAGACCCCTTCCCCTTGACCCGCCCCCCTCCCCTTGTACTCCGGAGAGGGGCGACAGTTCAAGTTGGCGAGTGCCCCGAATCCCAGTGCGGTAGGGAGTTAAACCCCCCACCACCCTGCGAGCTGGAGCAGGCACCTCTTCATTTTGAGCTGAGACTGAGGGGGGAATAAATCACATATTGCAAACCAGAAAGATCCATTTCCATTTCCTCCCCTCCCCGCCATCAGACCCCCCAAAATTGCGTACTCAAGGAAGTATAAAGCTATACAAACAAGAAAAAAGGGAAAAAACCCCCAACCCCCCAGAAGTTTCCTGAGCAGCTCCTGAGGACCAGAGTTCTGCTAGGGTCCCGAGATCCTTGACTCTCCCGCAGGACCGAAAGTCAGGTATTAGAGGCCGTTTTCGGGGGTGATTCCTCAAAGGGGGAGAAGACCGTCCGAGGTCCTGTTTTGGAGTGGACCCTAAGGCCCAAGGCCCGCAAGAGGAAAAAGTAATGCGTAGAAACTTGAAATTAATAATCGGACCGCGGTAGCCAAAAGAGAAGATCTGGATCAGGACCCTGATCCTGTGATGGCTGGGACATCAAGTAGGGAAGTTTTCTTTGGTGCATTTGGAACTTTGCTTCAGCAAGGAATGTTGTAGTGGGCTCGCAGGTGATGGACATTTCATGGAGGCGGGAGTGTTTCTGCCCTGTAGTGGGTATGACGGGTCTTGAGAAATCAGACCCAAGTGTAGTAACAGGCGTTCTCCTTCAACAAGGGTTGAAAAGCCATAGCTTTTATTTTTATACGCAAAATTTAGTCTCAGGGGGAAAGACCAACGGTAGGATATTTCTTTTCTCAATCAAGTTGTATCAGCGGTTTGAGTGAGCGCCTTTTTTTGCACCGTATATGGAGATAGGTCAGCAAAAATTTGAATCCTGTGGCCTAGCAGTTTGAGGTCAGCAGTGCCCCTAGACTTTCTCATCACCTCCTCTATGACTGAGTAAAAGTGAGGTTTCACGATTATATCTCGGGGAAGTCCATCTGAACGTGGGGGCTGCAGGGCTCTTTGTGCTCTGTCGATCTCCAGACGATGATCTGAAATGCCTGGGATAAGGCCTCTTAGCAGGATTTTGATTGCAGCATGGGTGTCCTTTTCGGTCTCCGGGAGACCTCTGAAATTGTACCGTCTCGATCTATTTTCGAGATCGTCGATTTTTAGAAAAGGCGGTTTCAAGTTGGTCCTGCAGATCCTGTATTCTGGCTGAGTTTTGGTTGATACGAGAAGCTGCTTGGTCAGCTTTCTGCTCAATGGTGTCTATCCTCTGCCCCAGTTGCTGCAGATCAGCATGGATGGAAGAAGTTATTTGTGCTGCGTTCAGGGCCAGGCTTTTAGTAACTGGGTGAAAGCCTCCATCATGGAAGGGAAGTCAGTGGGTGCAGGGATGTTTGCTGAGGATTCTGTCACTGCTAACAGCATCCCTGTATGTGGGTCCATCGTAGGGGTAGAGGGATAACCAGCTCCCATCCGTCCCAGCAGAGATTCTGTGTAAGTGGGTGAGGTGATCTGAGGTAGTGGAGGAAAGTCTGTACCTGGCGAGGAGGGGGTCTGATTGTCCTGATCCGCAATGGATTCCTCCGTTCCCCCTGTGGAGATGAGGGAGCCTTGTGGGGCCGCCGCCATCTTGGCATAGCTGGCCGGAGTGGCCGCCGCGGTCATCTGGCCTGTGAGGTTCCTACGTACGTGCGAAGTTATGGTGGTTTTGTTCCTGGGGGTCTCCCCCACCTAAATATCCCATTGACGAGCTCGGGGGTCCGCTCCAACTGCTGTGGTGGTGATCTAAGGGTAGCGGTGGAGCGGAGCTCTAGCAGCCGGTGGCCATCTTAGCTGCTGCCGCGCATGCGCCTGTTCACATGGTTTCTAATCGCCTACCTGTTATATGTACATGTTGTGACAACCTTCAACTTAGCTATGAGTAAGCATCGGTTGATGTGAAACACGTTAGCGGTTGTCCTGAATCATCCACTTTTTATGTGACCTGTTTGTCTATCTTTTTGCTACAATAAAGGTGCTTTTTTTTCTTCACGGAAGTGTGGCCATCCAGGTTTTTTCCTTGCTTTCTACAATTTGTGCAGAGCCAGCACCTGTAAGGCTTAGTGAGATGCCGATTTAGTCCTCAAACGTATCTTCCGGAAATTGGAAACTCTTATGGCAAAGGAAATTAAAGCATAGTGGGATGTTAATACGCTTACAGAATATATACAATTGGAGAAAATCTTTTGAGAAATTTCCTACCTTTGAACTCCCGGACGAGGATACGAAATTGGAATGGACTAATGCTGCGTACACACGGTCGGACTTTTCATCTACAAAACTACGACGGACGCCGACAGACAAAATACGGCTGACAATCCGATCATGTGTGGGCTTCGCCGGACTTTCAGCGGACTTTTCCAGACGCAAGTCTGACGGACTTGAGATTTGAAACATGCTTCAAATCTTTACGTCGTAACTACGCCGGACCCAGAAATCCGCTCGTCCGTTTGCTAGTCCGACGGACAAAAACCCACGCTAGGGCAGCTATTGGCTACTGGCTATCAACTTCCTTATTTTAGTCCGGTGTACGTCATCACGTACGAATCCGTCGGACGTTTGTGTGATCGTATGTAGGCAAGTCAGTTCGTTAAAAAGTCTGCCAAAAGTCTGTCGAAAGTCTGTCGGACTTTTGTAGCCGAAAAGTCCGACCGTGTGTACGCGGCATAATACTCTGTCTGCCTGTTCTTTTAAGTTAATGAATATCATTATTAATTCAAAACAAAAAGAGCGATTGGGTACAAATGGAAATAACTCAGCGTCAGCTGGTGGGGACCCTTGAGGGGGAGCACAAAGTCACCAAGGATATTGAGAGCACTCAAGTCACCTTTTTTGAATGAATTCCTTTTTCACAATCTCTAAAGAAACAGTTTAAATGCACAAATTTATGGACTACCTTATGAACACTATATGATCTTTGTCCATAATGCCTATGGACTTTGTGATTTATTGAAGTTAGCTTTATAGTTTGTTTTATGGACACTACCATTATTGTTGATTGCAGTTATTTGTTTATTTCTTATGTAAAGAAGTATACCACTGGCTACCACTAGGGGCTTTTCCACAGCCATTTTGGTTATAGCACTATTGAGAGATACTTCTTAGTATATCCTATGAGTATACCACTTATGGCACATTTTAATACACATAGAGGTTAAGGTATTTGGGATTTTCTAAGTTATACATATTTTTTCACACAGCTACTTGCACTATTGTTAACCATCACTGGAGGGGAAGTGTATGCTAGTAGTCTATATACACACTATCTGTACAAAGGTGGGGTATCCCCACTGTTGGGTCAGCAAGCCGGCTCTGTATTGGTGAGGATCCCAGTAGTTTTTTACTTCTTTTTACATTTCATTTTTCATATTTTATGTTTCATTGAGCTGTGTAGATGTTGCTGCACATTTTTTGTTTTTTGTTTTTGCTTCAGTAGCACAATTTATTTTATTCAAACATCTAGGACATTGTCTGAAAATCCAGGTGAGATGTCTTTTCTCACCTGTACATGTCTTAGATTGTAACATCTACCAGTAGTACACAGTAATCATTAATATGTTTTTGTTCTATAGACCATCAGCGGTCTATAGTTATTACTATTGGGCCCACACAATACAATAACTGGGATGAATTTAAACCCACTAATGCGATGTGTACTGCAGCATACGGAGTGAGACTCTTGCCTTCGCGGCGCAACTCACTTCATTTAATTAAGCTGGGACATGACCTTCTAGCTGAGATCTTCCTTTTTTTTTTTTTTTTTTCTTTCTTGTCCGCTTAAGTAGCATCTGCTTATATATACATTTCTTATAGATCGGAATTATTATCAGTAAATTCCAGTTACAATTATTGGCCTCTTGTAACACATTGGTGAGGTTGATTTTAATTTCATCAACGTATGATAGACTGCCGTGTACCAAGTAGTATTTTTGCCCTAATAGCAATTTTCACCCCACTTTAATGGATGGGGTGTACTTACCTAATGTCATTAACTATCCAGAATAACACTTTTTTGGCCCGTAGCAGCACATTAGTTAGTTACACTCAGGTTCAAACCATTTTTTATGGACTGTAACGTATGAAGAGAAACTTCATCATTATTGTTTTTTTTTCTCCCTTAAGGTACAGTCCTATTTTTGATCAACATTTCTATGACACTTTCAAATCTTTAGATACTGATATCTCGTATTGATATCTATTACATCTTTTTGTCATTCATATCTGGAGAACACAGTCTATTTCTATTGACCCATTTCTGTTGCCTGTCCTGGTACAGTGTATGTGGAGAGGTTCAGGTGGGTTTTTCTTTCTTTCATTTGGAGTCTTTGTTCCGCATCATATATTCTACTTGGCATAGGGTTTTACTCTTTGCCAGACATACAGCATGGTTTATATTTCTAGTTATTAGCGGGCTATTTTTACTATTTTTACTATATGTACATATTCTTTTTATGTCAGTCTGGGGGTCTATATCTGTTATAAGTTTGAGCTATCTATTTCCCACATTCGCATTCCTGTGCGCTTTTTTTGGATGGTCCACGTAGTGCCTAAAAGATATAATATAAGGGTAGAATCACCCTCTTTATTGTGCTCTATATTGTTGGCACGGTTTTGGTACCATCCAAAAAGGTTCAGTCCATTGTGCACTTATAAATAAGTAGTGTTGTAGTAGCATTTATAAATGAGTGTGCATACAGGGGTGAATTCATGTTTGTTTATTTATTTGTTTATATTTGTTATATCTGAATATGTTTCTTTAACCTTTTTTGACATTTTCCATTTGGATAACTTTGTAGCGCACTGTAGCGTGTATGTGGATCGCATAAGTTTAGCACTGTTTATAATAACCTTTGTTCCACACAGAGTACCTTGTTCCAACAAGGTTTTAGTATATTTTTGGTATATTTTCATCCGTACACATTCATGTATTGGATATTTACTAACTGTATACATGTGTATATATATTCATGTGTGGACAAACTAATTTTTCCTAGGTATTTTGCGAACAATTGCGATTGTCCAGAATTTTATATTGAGATGCAAGTCTTTTAATTCAATAGATTTTTTACTAGCATTCTGCATTTTCTGGGCTTGTGAAGGTTAAATGTGTAATGGGGGTGGTGCTTTTCTTTTGTCTCTTTCTTTCGCCCTTCACCTATTGCCAGGTGTTTCACATGGTTTTTAATCACCTACCTGTTATATGTACATGTTTTAACAACCTTCAACGTAGCTATGAGTAAGCATCGGTTGATGTTTTTATGTGACCTGTTTGTCTAGTTTTTTGCTACAATAAAGGTGCTTTGTTTCTTCATGGAAGTGCGGCCGTCCAGGTTTTTTCCTTGCTTTCTACAATTTGTGCAGAGCCAGCACCTGTGAGGCTGAGTGAGGGCATTTACTATTATACAGGAGTGGTAGTCCTGTGAGCGGCTTTCCCTTCTACTCTTTGTATCTGGAGTGGCATGAAGCTGCAGCGGAATCGAGTGCTTAGACACAAAGGCACTATCTGTGAACAGGCCTGCACCCCCGAAGTTGATTAGAGCCTGTCTCTTGATGGACGACTCAGACCAAGAAAGGGTAACGGAAACAAAAGGCTTATCCTTCAGGATAACTGGGGACGTAACAATGCCACCTAAGGTCTGTTCCCTACAGGACATCAGGTGCAAGCGTTTCCCTGACTAGTAGGACAGGACTTCAACAAGGGACCTGCCTGGCCACAATAAATGCACAATCTCTCCCTCCTCCTCAAGGCCCTATCCTCCACTGAGAGACATGTTATACTTCACTGGCAGACTTTGTACCAGGAGGCATGGGAGGTGAGGGAGGCAAGGGTGGGACTGCAAAGCTCGGAGCAAAACATACCTAAGGCTTCCGCAAGCGCTCCTTAAATAAAGGTCTCTCTCGGAGTCTGGAGTCAATCAGAATGGCAAACATGATCAACTTCTCCAGATCTGTAGGTATGTCTCAGGATGCTATCTTATTTTTGATGTTATGTGAGAGACCATGAGAAAAAGCAGCCACAAGGGCCTCATTGTTCCAAGTGACTTCTGCTGCTAGAGTACGGAATTCAATGGCGTAATCAGCAACAGTTCTCGTACTCTGAAGGACATGAGGCTCTTGGCAGCAGAAGTGGAGTGAGCGGGAACGTCAAATACTCTTTTAAAGGAAGCCACAATCTCTGGGTAACTCAGGGCAATGGGTTTTTGCATCTCCCATAGAGGGTTTGCCCAAGCCGAGGCTCTATCAGAAAGCAAAGAAATGATGAAGCCTACTTTGCTTCTGTCCGCAAGGAATGCCTGGGGCAGCATCTCAATGTATATACCAACCTGGTTTAGAAACCCTCTGCATGGAACTGGATCGCCCCCAAATCGCTGGGGAGGCAGAGCGAAACCAGACATACCTCTTACAGAGGTAATATTTGAGGCAGGTGCCTGCACAGAGACTGGAGTGGCAGCAGGGATGGACTGCCCCACCTGTTGTACTGGAACAGCCACAGTGGAAGGGTCCAGGAGCAAATCAGGAGCGTCTGTAACTCTATGGCAAACAGATCCATACGGTGATCCTGCTCATTCAATCTGGAAAAAATATTGCCACTAGGTGGATTTCCTGCATCTTATGACATCATGGCCTTCGCCTACTGTCAGGAACCATGAATCAGATGGAGACAGAAAATGCAGTAAAAATCACACATTTTTAATATAGTGGTAAAAATTGTACAAATAGTAAATGTAGTCAAAACATAGCCAGGGTTTGGTAATCAAAGCGGGTAGTCAGTTCAAGCCAGTAAATCAGCAAACCAGGAATCCGCATAGTCAGAGACCGCAAACAGGATCAGGAACCAGAAAGGACATCAGCCAGACAAGTCTTTAACAGGAACACAGCAGAGAATCTTCACATATGTTGACCAACCACTTAAGGACCAGAAGATTTTCCCCCTTAATGACCAAGATTTTTGTGATACTGACAATTGCGCGGTCTTGCAACGCTGTACCCAAAAAAAATTGACGTCCTTTTTTCCCCACAAATAGAGCTTTCTTTTGGTGGTGTTTGATCACCTCTGTGGTTTTTATTTTGTGCGATAAACAAAAAAAGACAATTTTGAAAAAAAAACAATATTTTTTACTATAATAAATATCCCCACGCCCCCCAAAAAATTAAAAAAAAATTCATTTCTTCATAGGTTTAGAAAATCGCAATAAGCTTATATTGATTGGTTTGCGCAAAAGTTATCACTTCTACAAATTATGGCATTTTTATTATTTCTTTTTTACTAGTGACAGCAATCAGTGATTTTAGTGGGATTGCGTCGGACAGATCAGACACCTAACTGACATTTTTTTGGGAACCAGTGACATTATTATAGTGATCAGTGCTAAAAATTTGCACTGTTATTGTACTAATGACACTGGCAAAGAAGGGGTTAACATCAGGGGCAATCAAGGGGTTAAATGTGTTCCCCAAGAGTGTTTACTAACTGTATGGGGGACTGTGTGACTGGGGAAACACGCAGATCTGTCTTCCTGCACATGGCTTGTTTTCCCGAATTTGGTGCTGGGCACCAGTGGCGGCTGGTGGGTTTTTTGGGGGGGGGCGGCAAACAACAAACAGCGGCGGCCGAAGATAGATTCATGCTATGCATGAATCTATCCACTACATATAGGGGGTGGAAAGGAGAGAGGGGGTGGTGCCCGGGCACACCTAATGGACGGGCAGTCACTGCTGGGCACTTTTCACACATCCAAAATCAAACTCATTTTTTGAAAACATCCTGCCATCTCAGGAGCTGGGCTTTGACCTTTTCTTTCCACTCAGGTGACAGCGGGGTGTTAAGGAGATTATGTCCTTCTATCCCTCCCCCAAATCAGATGGTGAGACTGGGGTGGCTGGATTCCCATGTCCTAACAGCATTCGGGTCAGCAGTTTCAACGGCGAAGCTGTAACATTCTGGACGCTGACAGGAATCTTCTGACTCCGTTGCAGAGCCCTAGTTGATATCACCTCTGGGTTCACCTCCACTCCCGTGTCCTCTTCCTGGCAGTCAGGCTTCAAGGACAACAAAGGGGCCCGATTGTTCCCAATTGAGTTTGACTGAAGCTTGTAGACACGCCACCTCTCCAGGCAGTAGTATCTTCTCACTTCTGTCTAATCGCCAAATATTTCCCACTCCTTCAGCTGGGGCTCTTTGTTCTTGAACTGGGTGCCGATACACTTGTCTCAGAATAGGGTGTATGCCCTTGGTTTGGGTGTCAGACTTTGATACAAAAGGAGTGACCAGCCTTCTGATGGAGGACAGTGTTCCTATTATCAGAGAACTTTTGCTGGCTCCTGATGAGCGAGGCCATACAATGACTAGGGTGCCAAATTTTTGTCCGGCCACGGAGGGGTCAAAAGTCAACTTGACCGGTAAGTATCCATCATATGGGAAATTCTGGGTTCCAATACCCCATATCTCTAGTTCCTTCAGTTTCTACAGGGGTGAGTGTTTGAGGTTCCTGTCATAAAAATGTTGATATAGCAGGCGTAATAGAATGTATAAACAACTGTGACTCCATCTTAAATATTCTCTTCCATTTTACATTGAGTACAAGTGAACTTTTCCTGTGTGTGTGTGTGTAAATCCTTGGGTGTCTAATTTAGCAGGGTGGACTGAAACTATGCATACTAGTGATCCCTTCCCCCGAGTTAGAGATAATGATGAATTTCATATGGATATGGTGAAAGGTTTATGTCTTGGTGACATGAAGCTTTCCCATGGTTTTCAGGAGACCCTCAGTGGAATATGAAAGAGGGAGGGGAAAATTGGCTTAATTTGCCCCATACTGGTTTCAGAGGGATAATAAGAAACCAAAGAAAGCAAAGAAATGTTTAACTAAGGAAGAGTATGACCTTAAACATAAGAAGGAATCTGAGGTCAAGAGACCCAATCCCATGGCTCCACTATTGCCTTTCTCTCATGTATCCCCACCACGTTATGCCAGTCAGGTCTATCCTAACCTCAGTAAGGACGAGATAGATCTTCTTGCTGGATATCATGCCACCCACCAAAGAACCCTTCCACGAGGCGCCCCACAGGCTCTGCCACAACAACAAGCACTTCCACAGACACAACAGCTAGCGGTACGAACCACACAGGCACCCGCCACCCCACAAAGACAAGCATCACAAGATTCTGGGGATAGTGATAGCACCTCAGAAGGGGCAACAGGGGGCCAAACATCAACTACCCAATCCCCTCAATCCCCCCTACTGTTATAGTAGTAAAGGAAGATGAGGAAGATTATTTTAATATGATAGAAACTACAAAGAAAATTGGGGCTGCTATTTTAAATGCATTAAGTCCTGATAGAACAAGGAGTGGAAACAAATATGGGATGGATGCAGATGTACAGGGTGTCAGCATGCAGGCTCTTTTTATAACTATAGGTAATGATATGCTTAAAAAGGTGATAGACATTGAGGACATCAATCAAATAATTAAACATTGTCCTAAACCCACTCAATCGTCATCCGCTACACTGAGTTATTTGAAAAAAAGCTTCTAATGGCAGAAACTATACACAAGAAGATATGCGGTTGTTTGTTGATGGGGTGATCAGACATACATCTGCTTTTGATTGGACAAAGGTTCCCAGTATTAATGATATACAGGGCAATGCTGGCCGTGCAGATCAATATAGATTCAATACAGAAGCTGGAAGGACCAAAATGTGGACCCAATTAGAAATTAGGAATTAGAATTTACAATTGTCTTTAAAGATAGAACCTCCCTCCCCACTGCCATAGCATGTAAACAGAAATCTGGAGAAAGTATGTTAGAATTTTGGATGTATTCATGGATGTATGGACTCAGGAGGATGAATTATCCACACTGCCAAACAAGCATAGTTTGATGATCCAGACTTTCATTAGCAACCTTAAACCACAACATGGTTTAATTGTAAAGCAGATGATTTCTGATTGGCCCACAAAATCAATAGAGGACTTTCAGAAAGCACTGCCTGAAAAGGACGCAGCAGATTGCTTTGATATACCGAAGGATAAAGCTACAGGTGCCCTTCTTCAAGGAGGTCCATCTCAACAGGATGCAAGACCTCAGGATAATTCTTATAATGGGAGGCAGTGGGGTAGAGGAAGAAGCCGAGGGAGAGGACGAGGGAAAAGTTTTTCCCGAGGCCCCCCTCCCTCCAGAACCGGATGCTTCAATTGTGGAGCTGAAGATCACTGGATGAGATTTATGACCCAAATAATCAACACCTCTTGAATAATACCAATGCTGGTCCTCAAAGATCCCAGAGTCAACCAGCTCCTGGCCCAAGGTTTCCAATTCAGTGGACCAAACCGAAACAACAATGAAGCTACCCAGAAGGTGGTATCCAAGCATTTCCTCTTGTGTCTCACTCCTTTGATGACCAACCTCTAGTGACCCTACATGTAAATGGTTTACTGATCCTGTTTCTCCTCAACACCGGGGTGACCCGGAGTACTTTTAACCAAGATTATTATAGAGGTGAGACCACAAATGCTGAGCCTTCAATGGGAATTAATGGGATACTCACCAAGACCTACAAAACCCCTCCCGATTGTAGATGAGGAACATGGGTCTGTAATAATCCATCACAGTTTTAGGATCATACCAAATTGTACAGTGAATCTCTTGGGTAAGGAAAATTGGGTATGAAGATAATAATTTCCCCAAGTGCGGTCTTACTGTCTATTCAAACAAGGTCCCCATCATTCCCATTTTGGCCCTAAGTAATGAAGTACCAACAGAAGAATTCCCAATAGATTTAAAAAATGCCTGGTCAGATGGGTCTTTGGATGTGGGTCTCATCTCCTGTACCACATACAAAGCCACCCTTAAACCTTGGTGAGAACCCATATACCACAAACAATACCCTAATTAAAAGAAAAGGAGGACTGAATTTCTCCCATGGTGGAACATGTCCTTAAACAAGGAATTTTAAAGGAAAGGAAACAATTTCACCCTACAACACTCCTATAAATCCAGTCAAAAACCCGGATGGCAGTTATAGGTTTGTTCAAGACCTTAGGGCCATAAATAATCTTGTAGTGCCCATAGCACCTATAGTACCTGATGTGCCATCACTCCTGACTTCCATACCATCCGATGCAGAGTATTTCACAGTAATTGATTTAGCAAATGCATTTTTTAGCATCCCGGTGGATGAAGAGACACTCTTCATCCACCGGCCTATTCTTGCATTTTGCTTTAGAAATTGCCAGATGACCTGGTGCAGAATGCCCAAGGGTATGTAGACTCCCCTGTAGACTATTCAGTTGTACTCCAAGCAACCCTACGGTCCTGGACTCCCTGACATGGTTCAGTCCTATTACAGTATATTGATGATTTGTTGTTATGCAGTGCGAACCAGGTTGCCAGCAGAGAGGATGGTAAAGATTTATTGTACTGGTTAGCAGAAAATGGTCACAAAGTCTCTAAAAAGAAATTGCAATGGTGTCAAAAGACTGTTTAATACCCTGATTTTACCCTCACAAAAGGAGAAAGAAGAGTCAGTCACAAGAGAGCTGTGGCTCTCATGGGTCTGCCCCACCCACTGACAAAGAAGGATATGCTTTTCTTGGTATAATTGGTTACTGCTGCCAATGGATACCTGACTGTTCTTTCTATGAGGTAAGCCACAGGCCCAGACATGCCAGATTGTGTAAAATGGACAAATGAAATGTGTGATGCATTTGTGTACCTCAAGACAGCAATGGTAACGGCCCCTGGTCTCGGATTGCCCAATTATGACAAGATGTTTCACTTGTTTGCCAGGGACAATTGTAAAACAATGGTGGGAGTCCAGTGCAGGAACACAAAGGAAAACTCTGCCCTATTGCATTTTTTTCAAGGGTAGTGTCAATACAGGTACAGGGCATGCCGGCGTGTCTGAGCTTTGGCATCCTGTGCTATGGTAGTAGAAATGGTTACTTCTTTTACTCTAGGACATCCAGCCACCTTATATACTACTCATAATGTATCCATTGTGTTGAAAAATATTCATACCCAGCATATGTCAGCCCAAAGATTGAGTGGATATGAGGTTATTCTCCTCTCAAATCCAAATCTCAAATTAAAATATGCTTCACCTACTTCAGGGCCAGCCCCGATCCTAAATGCATTACTAGGTTTAAAAGGAGAAGAGGATGAGGTAGTTCCTCAACATGAGTGCATTGAAATAATCAACCAGGACCCATCTCTACATGCCAGGGGCGGATCCAGGGGGGGCAACGGGGCAATTGCCCCCTCCGAGAATGCGGGTGACAGTGCGGGCGGCTCCGAGAGTGACAGTGCGGGCGGCTCCGAGAGTAACAGTGCTGGCGGCTCCCCAGGTGACAGTGCGTGTGGCTCCCCAGGTGACAGTGCGTGTGGCTCCCCGGGTGACAGTGCGTGCGGCTCCCCGGGTGACAGTGCGGGCGGCACCACGGGTGACAGTGCGGGCGGCTCGGTCGGTGAGTGGGCAGGTGAACGAGAGGGAGTAGCTGGGCGGCTCCTTGTGTGACTGAGTGGGCTGCTGGCCAATCAGGGAGCCAGCAGGCAGTGGAGCACAGAGATGACATTATCTCTCACCACCCTGCGCCTGCCCTGCATCCCTGAAGTTCCGCCCTCACTGTGAAGGCAGCTGTGGGCAGCAGAGAGATTAAATCATCTCTCTGCTGCCTGACTCTAGGACATAGCAAGAGGCCTCCTTAGCAGGAAAGTGACACAGCAGGTGACAATCCACATCTGGTGACAGGCGACGTGGCAAGTGACAATCCACAACGTGTGGCAGGTGACATGGCAAGTGACAATTCACAATGTGTGGCAAGTGACAATTCACAATGTGTGGCAGGTGACGTGGCAAGTGACAATCCACATCTGGTGACAGGTGACGTGGCAAGTGACAATCCACATTTGGTGGCAAGTGACATGGCAAGTGACAATTCGCAGCATGTGGCAGGTGACGTGGCAAGTGACAATCCGCAACATGTAACGGGTGACGTGACAATTTGCAGCGTGTGGCAAGTGACAATCCGCATCTGGTGACAGGTGACGTGGCAAGTGACAATCCGCATTTGGTGGCAGGTGACATGGAAAGTGACTCAGGGCTCCCACTGATTCTGCGTTATGGTGAGTTGAACTATTTCATTGTATATTACAATGTAAGAATAGAAATAATGCACTTCAATCATCCTGACACCATAATAACCATGGTGCTGTGGTGATTGAAGCACCAACACCATCCATTTCCCCGATAAATTGCCCGGAAAAAAAAAAGTATTTTCTGGCAGTGCCCCTCCCAAGACTAGACTCTGGATCCACCCCTGCCACGTGCAGATATGTCTTCCACTGCAATCCCTGGGGAACAAAATGTTTTTGTTGATGGTTCTTGTTCTAGACCAAATGACAACACATATCATGCAGGATATGCTGTAGACCAGTTACCTGATGTAGTGTTCGACGCAAACCCAGTTTCATTTCAATCAGCACAGGCTGCAGAACTGATTGCCCTTACAAGATCATGCCAGCTCTTTGAAGGACAAGATGTGAACAATTTACTGATTCTTTTTTTTCTTTTTTTTTTTTTTTATGAGCCATTCGCAGTTTCAGCTTGCCATATCAAAAAAAGAATAAATATTGCATAACACACCCCAGCAGCAAAAAATATATACAACTCTTGTCTTTACTTTACTCCCCCACTCTCCCCACTGCCTCAGAACATACCTCTACCCCTCTCTCCAGGGTCATTTCCTAATTCGCTCTTCTTCACTAGTCCAGGGCTTTCAATCTCTTTAGCATAGCTCCAGGATTTTAAAATTTTTTTCCAGCATTCCCATGCATCCATATTCCCTTTGTTTACTTCGTCTATAATATTCCCCAGAGACTCCATATTATGTTTCCTCTACCGCATCCATCCACTCCCAGGTCGCTGCGCTCTCATTCTTTTTCCAGTTTTTCGGTATCAATCTCTTTGCTGCGTTTAGCAGATGAGGGACCAGCGACCGCCTATATTTATTTATGTCTCCTTCTCCCCCGTGGAACAGCACAACCCATGGATCTTCCACCACCTCTATCCCCGTAATTGTCTTGATTAAAGAAAGGATCTTCTTCCAGAATATTTTAATTTTAAGGCAGTTCCACCAAACGTGGGCCATTGTTCCCACCTCTTGGCAGCCTCGCCAACAGAGTGCCGACCTGTTCCTCTGATATTTGCTTATTGTGTCTGGTGTTACATAACTCCTACTTATACATTTATAGTTCATTTCTGCAGTTCGAGTATCTACTGCCGAGCTATGTGCCATTTTCAAAATTTTTCTAATTGTGTTTTTGTTCTTCTGTGAACCCAATTCCCTCTCCCATTTCCTAATGAATGGCAGTATCTCCAATTTTTGTGTCCTCATCAAAATTTTATATAATTTGGAAATTATATTCCTCGGGTCTTCTGTGTCACATAACCATTCCATCTCTGTCAATTCGTTCCCTGACCTAATAGGATGGGGTAACTTACCGACGAAATGGTTCAACTGGAAGTACCGCCACTCGTCCATCCCCCGTGCCACCTTCCCGTGCCTAAGTTGGTGTAGTGCAATCATTTTACTCGGTTTAATTATATCTCTTAATTGTGTTATCCCCCAAAATGCCTCATTTCCTCCTACATTTTTTGTTCCAGGAGCAAAAAATTGATTATCTTTCAGTGCTAATAAAGGTGAGTTATATTTCCCATTCACTTTTTTATATATCCCATCCCAAATTTTAAAGACATTCCGTGTGATTACGTGAGTGTTGTTATCTAAAGTTGTAAAGTGTGGAGGGTTCCAAATAATACTTCCCAATTGTGCCTTACTAAGAGTTTTCTCTATAATCACCCACCTTTTTTCATTTTCTCCCTTTTGCCAATTCAACCATTCTTGACAGGACTATAGCTTTATAATAGTTCTGGAAATCTGGTACGGCCAGGCCACCATCTATTTTCCCTTGTTTTAATATTTGGAAGGAGACTCTTGGTCTTCTATTTTTCCATATAAAATTCATTATTATCGTTTTTAACCTTCTTAGATAGTATTGAGGGAGTACCACTGGGACCATCTGGAATCGAAACGTAATTTTAGGGAGAAGGACCATCTTGATGATATTGATGTGACCTATCCATGAGAGAGGCCTACCGGAGAATCTTTTGCAGTCAGATCTAACTTCATCAAGTAAAGGTAGATAATTTATATTGAATATCTTCTCTATTGAGTTTGCGAGTTTAATTCCCAAATACCTTAATTCCTTGGTCCAGCCAAAGTTAAATTCCTTTTTCACATTCTTTTCCTCTGTCTTACTTAAATTGATGTTCAATATTTCAGACTTTGCTAGATTTATTTGGAAGTTAGATACCTCACCGTATTTTCTCAGGGATTTTACTAGCTTGGGCATAGAGGCCATCGGGTTCGTTATATAAAACAGCACGTCATCAGCATTTGCTGCAAACTTGTGCTCCTCCTCTCCACCCTAATGCCACTTATGTCAGGGTCCTTACGTATCGTTGCCAAGAGCGGTTCTAGGGCCAGAACAAACAGTAGTGGGGACAGGGGGCACCCCTGTCTCGTGACGTTTTTCATCTTGAAGGGTTGGGACATTAAACCATTGACTTTTATTGATGCGGTAGGATGGTGGTACAGAGTTTTAATCCATTGGATCATTCTGGGACTTATTCGCATCATTTCCAAGGTCTGTATCATGAACCCCCAGTCTACTCTGTCAAAAGCCTTTTCGGCATCGATTGACAGCAGTAGACTGATTCTAAATACGCATTCGGTGTATGCCACGATTTTGGTATTATCTGGTTAAAAAGAGGGTACATAGCAGCTGATGTCAAATCAATTTCACATTCAACATTAATGTCCAGCCTTTTGGAAGCAATTAAATTGCCTCGTTCTATAGCTATCATTCACTGCAAGGCACATACCACAAACCCAATGATGTTTCAAAAGGAAATGCCTTAGCTGATAAAGCAGCAAAGGAAGCAGCTTCTAAACAAGCTACCATACAAATGCTATCACTTGCACCTGAAATGCCCCTGTTAGACAAAACTGTCAGGTCACCTGAGTCCAGGTGATAGGTGCACACCGTTGGTGTCAGGAGTGCACCGCTTAGGTAGTGGACCCCGGCTGACTGCTGTGGATGGAACTCTGGGTGGTTCAGGAAGGCAGGTCCACTGGAGCACCAACATGGATCCCACTGGGAGCTAGAGCATAAGATTCTCCAGGGCGCGGAGTCTAAGGGCCAGCAGGTGTTCACCAGAGCCTCTAGTGGTGAGGATGGACTGTGCTGCAACTGACTCTAGGTTGTGTCCCCCAGGGTCTCCAAGCTCACACTCACGGTAGGCTACAGGAGGACAGAGAGGAAGCAGCAGCCCAGGACAACAAGAGATAGTAAGGAGATAAGCCAAAGGTCAGGGTCACAAGCAGGGATAGTCAAGAATAAGCCAAGATCGGTAAACAGGATCAGACGTAGGACACAGAGCAACGAGCATGCGGAAGCCAAATCACACAATAATGATCAGCAGAGCTGGCTTGCAGTGCACAGGTTTATATATAGTTCCCTGATAGGGGCTTGGGTGGAGCCATGCTTTGAGGAGAGATTATTTAAGCAGCCAGGTGAGACTGACTGGCCTCTTAATCTGAACACATGGAGAGGTAAGCTGACAGACAAACATTACTGCATAACCATGACAAAAACCTTGTCAGATCTTCAGACACATGCTACAGACACAGATATTAACCACTTAAGCCCCGAACCATTTGGCTGGCCAAAGACCAGAGCACTTTTTGGGATTCGGCACTGTGGCGTTTTAACTGACAATCGGGCGGACGTGCGACGCTGCACCCAAACAAAATTGACGTCTTTTTTTTCCCACGAATAGAGCTTTCTTTTGGTGGTATTTGATCGCCCCTGCGTTTTTTTATTCTTTGCGCTATAAACAAAAAAAGAGCGACAAAAGAGCGACAATTTTGAAAAAAAAGCAATATTTTTTACTTTTTGCTATAATATCCCCAAAAAATATATAAAAAAACATTTTCCTCAGTTTAGGCTGATACGTATTCTTCTACATATTTTTAGTAAAAAAAAAATTGCAATAAGCATATATTGATTGGTTTGCGCAAAAGTTATAGCGTCTACAAAACAGGGGATAGTTTTATGGCTTTTTTATTATAATTTTTTTTTTACTAGTAATGGTGGCGATCTGAAATTTTTATTGAGACTGCGACATTATGGCGGACATGTCGGACAATTTTTGGGACCATTGGCATTTTTACAGCGATCTATGCTATAAAATTGCATTGATTACTGTAAAAAAGTCACTGGCAGTGAAGGAGTTAACCACTAGGGGGCAGTGAAGGGGTTAAGTGTATCCTAGTACGTGTTCTAACTGAAGGGGGGAGGGGATGAACAGACGATCTGTTTGTTCTCCCCTCAGAGAACCGGAAACTGTGTGTTTACACACACAGATCCCGGTTCTCGGTTTTCCCCCCGAGCGATTGCGGAAGCCCGGCGGTGATCGCTACCGCCTGGCACTCGCATTGGCTCCGTGTGCGAGCAGGGGGCGCGCGCACGCGCCCTCTAGTGCCCGTCTATGGTACCAATGTACCATGATGGCGATTCGCGCAGCTGAGCCATGCTGCCGCAGTGTAACTGCGCGGCTGGTCGGCATGCAGTTAAACAGTGGAATATTGCAGGAGTGCAGAAAAGCCCAGATACTGGACTTGTCTGTCAAGAGGGGAGACCATGTATACCTTTATTTCTCAGTATCATGGGGTAGGGCACAGAGGTTGGCAGGTCACATGTGAATTATTGGACAATGATTTCTTTATCCCAGTCTTCCCTCTTTAGTCAAATCAAATGTTGCAAGATGCATCGCATGCATCCAAAAACAACCCAAGCAATCCAAACAAGGCAAAACATGAACACCTTACATATCCGTCCACACCTTTTACACATTTACAGATTGACTTCACCCATATGCCTAAATTAGGTAAAAGACAGGAATATTTACTTGTGATAGTAGACATGTTCTCCAGATGGACAGAAGCATTTGTAACCACAAAATAAGATGCACAAGCAGTTGTAAAAATCCTCATGCAGGAAATTATCCCTAGATGGGGATGCCTGCTCCAAATAAATTCTGATAATGGTCCTGCCTTCACTTCAAAAGTGTGCCAAGATTTAGTGAAAGCATTTAAAATTGATTGGAAATTTCACATACCTTACCACCCACAGAGTTGAGGTATTGTTGAGAGAATGAACAGAACCATTAAAGATAAAATAAGAAAAGCAACAGGAGGCACATATAATAAGTGGCAGAAAGTCCTACCAGAAGTTTTGGCAGAAATAAGAATGGCCCCCTCTAAGAAAACAGGATACTCTCCATATGAGGTCCTTATGGGTAGGCCATTTCCCACCCTGTGGGCCAGACAACCACCTATGTTAGAAAGAGGGGACCTAGACTTAATACAGGAAGAGTATATTAGGAAACTCATTGAAACTCTGGACAGAGTTAAAAGAAATGTTGCTCGCACCTCTCCTTTCTCTTCACAGGAACCTACACACCCTTTCCAGGTAGGAGACGTAGTGGTGGTCCAACAGCTGAATCGTACTAAGAAGCAAGAGTACCCGTTCGGACCCCCGACCACTGCGATCGCATTCACATGTACCACAATCCTTACCGAGGGACAACAGTCCTGGATTCATGCCAGTCGTGTGAAGAAGATGAACCAAACACCTAAGAAGCAAGATAAAGCACAGAGAGGTGAAGCAGGTGATACAAATCCTCGAACAGTGAGTGAACCAGGTGGTCAAAACTCTGAAAAAGATAACCTCGCTTATTTCACCACAGACTTCTGGGAAGACATTTTGCCTCCTGTTCCTAATCTCTCTGATAGTGTTCCTACCTACATGGATCATAACTAATTGTATTTATCATCCTGAGGACTTGGGAGTCCTTAAAAGGCATATGTGGGTCACCTAATAAGACCATCGATAATACACATACCAGACATGAGAGATACACAACCAGATAATGAAGGAGTTAAAAGTGATAGTTTTACAGACAAATGTTGCTACTGAAATTCAATTTCCTGCGTGTGTGTGTTTTACCATAATCAACTTAAAAGTTTGCATAGAACCGCACCCTATGAGATATTGTGGTTAAGCCAAATTTGTGTCAGCAAAAGTCCTTAGCTATTTCTTGTTATCTAGTGAAGTGGTCTAACTCTTGATAAGAAAGTACTGAGTTTAAGTTTTGTAAAACTCTTAGGCATGTATTTTTACTGGTATGAATACTACCCTTGTACTGAATACAAATCAGAGATCTTATGAACACACTCCAGCTTGTTTCCCGTGTCTCATTTGGTCTCTCACGGATCTGAGAGTCGAGTGGTCTGCCTGCATAAACCAGGGTGGTCTTCAAAGTGTACAATTCCTTTCAGCAGGGTCACTTGGGCCCTGTGTCCTGTGTATAGATGCCTTCTACTCCACAATGGGAATCTACCAGGAGTAGGGTAGTTAGCTTGTCCTGTCATCTGTATTTGTGATCGGCTTTGGGTTTTGCTTGCATTTCAGTTGGGCCCCAGAGGGCTGAAGTGCATCTACTCTCTTCAACTGGGCACTCCTAGGTCGAGGAGAGGGGGTTGTATAGTCACTTGTAAACAGCAGCCAAGGCCCTCTGTAATGATTTGGGTTTCCGCTGTGGTTTCTTTGCGTCTTTGATTATGGAGCTAACGGCTGTAGGCAGGCTCCCGATTGGCTCCCTCACCAGGGCCCTGTGAAGTTTCCCGCTGGCTTTGGATGCTGGGTTTCAGACTTCAGTGGGCTTGGACAAACACATCGGTAATGCCCCACTAGTCCACAGTTGAAGCAAACTCTTTAATTCACTGGCTTCTCGACCTGAACAACTATAGGGTTTGCGGACTGCTTGGACTCCGAGACTTCCTCACCAGGTGAGACAGTGATCCTGGCTGTCAGTAAAGTCATCTCCATCTCTTTTTGAAAACTCATGAGTTTTCAAAAAGCCGCATTAGCTATTCAAACACAAACAACAGGCTCTGATTTCTGGGTCTTCTTTTTGCTTTCCAGTATGGCCTCCTCTTATCGTACAGCCCGGATCAAGTCAGTATATTTTAAGACTCTTCCATCTCCTCACATTTTCAGATGGATTGTGATAGGGTCTAGGGGTTGAGCCCCCCTCAAAACCTGTTGTGCCCTGACATCATATACTGCCCTGAGATCCAAGCCTTTTTTTTTAGTAACACCTGGTGCATTATCTTGTCTAGACGCCTCCTTCATTTTGATAAGTATGTTTGAACTGATACATAAGATCAGCAGCCTTTTCTGTTTGCCCAAACACATCTTGCAGAATACTCAAGAAGTCCTGAGCAGTACAATCCTGTTTACTGAGTTTTAATGGATGAATGGCTTCTGACGCAGGCCCCCTTAAGCTCTCAATAATTCTGTTTTTTCTGTACATTGGGAACATCCCATTCATCTAATGCTTGCATGGCTTGTTCCCGCCACTCCTCAAAGCTGTCCTCTCTGGCAGGCACTGGTTGCTTTCCCCAAAAAAACCTGATTTTTCGATATACAGACCCACTGTATGTTGGCCCCTTTCCACGATGGCTCCCAAGGCAGCAATGAACTCCGACCCAATCATTGCTACAGGTGCTGGTGGGGTAGCGTCTTCTGACGATGTTGCCTGGCCCAAACTTTCTGGGCTCACATCCAATATACTCAGCTGGATTAGATGAGCTTCAATATTGCCAGTCAACCGTAAGCTGGCCTTTTGAAAACATGTAGGGATCTCTTTCTTCCACTCGATTTGGGCATACGTGCGGAAGTTCTCTTGATCGGGCTTGATGTCTATCACCTACACTTTCGGATCTGGGGCTAGTGTTTTCACAGCGTGACTGATCCAGTTTCTCGGTCCAGGCCACCCCAGGGATGTCGATTACAACGCGTGACTCCCGTTGGCAATTTTCCTCCTCACACCACTGGGTTGCAGCAGCAGGGTCCATCTTGATACTGGGGCCTTTTCTTGGAAGTTTGCTAATAGAAAAAGAGGATCCCAGACAAGCCTCCGCGTGTAGCTTCACCCCTTAAGGAGCCACTTGGTGAATTTGGGTTCTCTGATCTCCGCCTCAACTCCAAGAATGACCTCAACCCTTCTCTCTTTCTCCCTTAGGTGGAGTTTCACCACACAGTCTTGTCACCTCACCACTCCTGTCCTCTGTCCCCTCTGTTGGGGGTAGACTGTGACACAGCAAAAGTTTTTTTTTTTAGGCTTGGTATCTCTGTCCAAGTGTCAGCCACTTCAGCTTCCCTTCCTCTCTCCTCACACACACACTCCTCTCTTTTCCTGGGCTCCAGGCTGCTACTCCCTCCTCTCCTGAGCATGTTGGGAGCTGTGGTTTAGACCATCAGGGATCCCTTGCTGCACTATGTCCTTGGGACTTCATTTCCCATGATGCTCCCTTGCCTTCCACCAATTCGTCCCTTGTCCACAGCCAATAGAAGGGAAGATTGGACTGATGCTTTGGTGGCTGGATTTCACAGAGCCGCCATTTCTCTCTCCTCTCCTTCTCCCACTCTGTGGCAGGATACAAGGGGGGACGAGCAGGAGAAGATGGACTGACAGCCCGCACTCTCTCCTTGTAACAGTGATCTGCCCGGTGGACTCAAGCAAGGGGGGGTGGAGCGGGCAGGAGAGTAGACATACGCCCGCAGCTTTACCCTCCCTCTCCTTATATGCAGGTCCTCCAGTCTTCTGCTGTGGCAACGATCCAAATTGGGGGGGGGGAACTCACAGCTGCCCACAGCACAGCCGGACCAGTGTCCCCCTGCTGCTATTATCTGTTTGCAGGGCGGGGGATGACTCTGCAAACCCGCTACATATATTTTATCAATTATTTTAGGTAAGCACCCTTATGGTCTCCATACATTTGTTAAGATTCTACAACAGTACGTAAATAATGTTTTTTAAATGATGTTATACAATTTAATAGTATGTAATGTTCTCATTATTTCATAGTTGATCCATGTTTACACCTATAGTTCCTTGTTCCACTCTTTATTGTTCCACCTAAT
Organism: Lithobates clamitans; assembly: GCA_037952925.1. Taxonomy (NCBI): domain Eukaryota; kingdom Metazoa; phylum Chordata; class Amphibia; order Anura; family Ranidae; genus Lithobates; species Lithobates clamitans. The sequence continues at coordinate 10,819,779 of JBBGZY010000563.1, read as the reverse complement.
GTGTCAGTCAATTGTTGTACTACCAACTATTGGGTTCATTATTGTACGTACTCACCATGGTGCAGCTTCAGCACGCCACCCCACTTCAGCTCCTATTTTTACCTCTTCTAAGATGGCCACTCAGATTGCCTGATGAGGGAGCATGCATGCTCCAAACGCGCGCAACGGCCACTCCACCCCTGATCCAAATGTGACATCAACAGCCGGCTCCGTGTGTACCCGGGTGTCCGGGAAGTGCTGGGAGCCACCATTGCTGCCGAAACCAATGGCTACCCACAACAGTACCACAGCACACCCCCCCCATCGAGTGGATGAACTTTTCCTGTACTTCATGTGTTGCTATACCTGCAACACTGAGTTGCTTTGCACTTATATTTGCCAATAAACATTTTTAGATTGTTGCACTTAGATGGCGCTGCTCTTTTCTTCTGTTTTTATGCACTTGCAGAGTTCCTTCTAGCTCTTTTTAGAGCCAGCAGCCATCAAGTACCAGATATCTCATCACCAGAGACTTTTATCATGATTGATGGACTTTATTACTTACATAGACTGCTTTCTTTGGCCAAGCCCTGCCTAAAAAATATCATTAGTAGTAATCAGCATGGGTTTACAAAAGGTCGTTCTTGACAGACCAATCTGTTAACATTATATGAGGAATTATATTATTTTATATGAGGAAGTGAGCTGCCATCTAGACAGGGGAAAGCCTGTGGATTTAGTATACCTGGATTTTGCAAAGGCATTTGATACAGCCCCTCATAAGCACCAAAAGTTGGGGTCCACGGGCATGGATATTAAGGTTTTGTTCTTCGGTAAAAAATTGGTTACAGGGGCGTGTCCAAAGGGTGGTGATAAATCACATGTACTCGGACTGGACTGGAGTGGTAAGTGGGGTGCCCCAAGGTTCTGTCTTGGAACCATTTCTATTAAATTTTTTCATAAATTATATATATATATATATATATATATATATATATATATATATATATATATATCCCATATAAATAGCTCAATCTCAGTTTTTGCACATGACACAAAAATAAGCAGGGCAATAACTTTACATGGCAAATGAAGTTTAATGTGGAAAAATGTAAAGTAATGCGCTTGGGGGCAAAAAACAAATGCAAACAACTCACCAGGGGGAGAACCACTGGGGGAATCAAGGATGGAGAAAGATCTGGGGGTCCTAGTAGATGACAGATTGAGCAATAGCATGCAATGTCAAGCTGCAGCTACCAAAGCCAGTAGAATATTTGCATGCATAAAAAAGGGGATATACTCCAGGTATAAAACTATAATCCTGCCACTTTATAAAACTCTGGTTAGGCCACATCTGGTGTATTCTGTCCAGTTCTGGTCACCAGTCCTCAGAAGGGATGTGCTGGAACTGGAGAGAGTCAAAAGAAGGGCAACACAACTAATAGGGGACTGGAGAACCTTGATTATGAATAACGACTGCAAACAAATGAAATGAAGCTTGAGAAGAGATATGATAGTGATTTACAAATACCTCAATGGCGATCCCAGCATAGGATAAAACTATTCTGTCTCAAGGAGTGTAAGAGGGCATGGTGACATACAATGAGATTGCTGCTCTACTACGCTGTTCTCTGGCTCCCTGACATTTTGGCTTGTCTGACTATCCGCTCCGGTTCCTGAACTCTGGCTATGTTTTGACTATGTTTACTGTTTACCTTTTTTATTATTATTAAACAAGTGTGATTTAACTGTACTTCTGTCTCAGTCCGATTCATGGTTTCTGACAGTAGGCGAAGACCAGGAATTCAGAAGATGCAGTCAATCCACTTGTTGGTAATATTTTTTCCCAGATTGGATGAGCTGGATCGGTTTGCCATGGCGTTACAAATGCTCTTGAGTCACACGGCTCACCTGTAATCTCCCACTGTGGCTGCTCCGGTACAACATGTGTTGCAGGCCATCCCTGCTGCTGCTGTTGCTGCTCCAGTCTCTGTGCAGGCACCTGCCTTGAGTATTACCTCTATAAGAGGTATGTCTGGTTCCGCTCTGCTTCCCCAGTGGTTTGGGGGCGATCCAGTCCAATGTAGAGGGTTTCTCAACCAGGTTGAGCTATACTTTGAGATGCTGACCCAGACGTTTCCCATGGACAGAAGCAAAGTAGGTTTTGTGATATCTTTGCTTTCTGAGAGAGCTTTGGCCTGGGCAAACCCTCTATGGGAGATGCAAAAACCTGTTGTCTTGAGTTACCCTGAGTTTGTGGCTTCTTTTAAAAGGGTATTTGACGTTCCTGCATGCTCCGCTTCTGCTGCCAAGTGCCTCATGTCCATCAAACAGAGTACGAAAACACCATTGAATTCCGTACTCTGGCAGCAGAGGTTGCTTGGAACAATGAGGCCCTTGTGGCTGCTTTTTCTCATGGTCTGTCGGATACCATCAAGGATGAGATAGCAACCCGAGATATACCCACTGTGCTGGAGAAGTTGATCACATTTGCCATCCTCATTGACTCCAGACTCAGAGAAAGACTCTCTTTTAAGGAGCGCTTGTGGAAGCCACCTGTACATTTCAAGCGTGGCAATCCCACCCTTGCCTCCCTCACCTTCCATGCCTCCTGGTACCGAGTCGGTCAGTGAAGGTGAACCCACGTACTTGGGTTTCACACGTCTCTCTGTGGGTGAGAGAGCCTTTAGGAGGAGGGATAGATTGTGCCTTTATTGTGGCCAGGCAGGTCACTTTTTGAAGTCTTGTCCTACCCGTCCAGGGAACGCCCGAACCTTGCGGTCCTGTCACGGACAAACCTTAGGTGGCGTTGTTTTGTCCCCAGTTATCCAGAAGGATAAGCCCCTGGTTTTGGTTACCCTTTTTTGGGCGAAGTCGTTCGTCGAGATACAGGCTCTAATCGACTTTGGGGCTGCAGGCCTGTTCATTGATGCTGCCTTTGTATTGAAGCACTCGATTCTGCTGCAGCTTTGTGACACTCCACTTGCCATCGAGGCTCTTGATGGGAGACCTCTACAGCCTGCCCATGTGACTCATGAGACTGTTCCATTGTCCATGGTCATAGGGTCTCTTCACCATGAGATAATCCAATTCCAAGTTATTTCCTCACCTAAGTTACCTAAACTAGGTGATGGGGAGGAGGGTCCAGAGGTAGAGTTAGTCAGCGTGGAACATATTCCAGAGGGTAGTATTGGGGGCATTAGTGGTAGGTTGACCAAAGCACATAAACCCAAGGTAAGTATAGTAGCAAGTCCTAGTTGGAATCTCGGAACGCCCAATAAGAGGATAATATGTGACCGGTCTAAACTATGTGGCATGTTCACCAATGCCAGGAGCCTGGGGGACAAGATGGGTGAACTAGAGATACTGTTGTACAAGGAGGATTTGGATTTTGTGGGAATTTCAGAGACCTGGTTCAACAGCTCTCATGATTGGCTGGCAACTATTCAAGGGTATACCCTTTATCACAAGGATAGAGAGGGTAAAAAAAGAGGAAGGGAATGCCGATATATCAAGATTAATGTACAAGTGAATGTGAAAGATGACATCACTAAGGGAGCTAGGGAGGAGGTGGAATCCTTATGGGTAGAGCTCCAAAGGGATGAAGCTAAGGGGAAAATAATACTGGGAGTATGCTATAGGCCCCCTAACCTGAGGGAGGATGGGGAGACAGATCTATCACAATTTGGATTAGCAGCAAGTATGGGAAGTGTTATCTTAGTTAGTAAGGTTGAATAAAGACCCCAGCCCATCCAGTTCAACTGGAGTGAGTGTGGGTTGTGTGTCTCCAATTGTCCCTATCCCTGTACATTGTGTCTCATTAAGATGCTCGTCTATTTTATTATTATTCATTTAAGGCACCCATATAGTACCGTCAATTTACGCAGCGATCCACACATACATCGCACACTCACATCGGTCCCTACCCTCAAGGAGCCCACAATCCAAGGTCCCCAACACATTTATATACTAGGGCCAATTTTGGACAGAAGCCAATTAACTTACCAGCATGTCTTTGGAGTGTGGGAGGAAACCGGAGTACCCAGAGGAAACTCACGCAGGCAAAGGGAGAACATGCAAACTCCAGGCAGGTAGTGTTGTGGTTGGGATTCGAACCTAGCGACCATCATAATCCTGCGAAGAATACAGAAAGGCCCAATAAACTGAGGTGCGAACTTCAGAGAGGGAACACAAAGTCAGAGGCTGTGAGATCACAGCCAGACCCTGTCCCCAACCTGGTAGGAAGGCACAGGCAGGCGTCTGCGGTCAGCATGGAGTCTGTACCTATCATTAGCATGTCGCAAAGACTCCTGGACTTGTGCCCAAGTGGAAGGAAGACCACGGAGGTGCTCCTCTAACGCAGGAATACTCTGCAGAACAAATGAGTCGGGCAACATGGAAGGTTGGAAACCATAGTTTGCCATAAATGGGGACAATCGAGAAGCAGAATTCAAGGCACTATTGTGAGCAAACTCTGCCCATGGTAAGAGGTCTGACCAGTTGTTATGATGGTCAGAGATATAGCAACGTAGGAATTGCTCCAAGGACTTATTGGCTCATTCTGCGGCCCCATTAGACTGCGGGTGATACGCAGAGGAGAAAGCAAGCTGAATTGCCAACTGTGCACTAAAGGCTCGCCAGAACCAGGAGACAAACTGTCTACCCATGTCTGAGACAATCACCTTGGGTAGCCCATGTAAGCGAAAGATTTCCCGAGCAGAAATGGAAGCCAGTTCCTTAGAAGTGGGCAACTTCTTAAGTGGAATACAATGGGACATTTTCGAGAACCGGTCAACCACCATAAGGATAACTGTGTTGCCCTGGGAGTTGGGTAACTCCACAATGAAATCCATAGACAGGTGGGTCCAGGGCCTCTCTCCACTGGGTATGGGTTGCAGGAGGAAGGTGTCGTGGAGTCTTACTCTGAGCACACATAGAACAGGCAGCTACAAAGGTGGTTACATCAGCACAAGAGTTGATTCTTCCCAGGGTGGCCAGCAGCCTTGGGAGAATGGTAAGTCTGGAGCACGGCAGTACAGAGACTCTCTGAGACAAAGTCACAGGGTTTCTCAGAAGAAGCAATGGACCTGAGCAGCAAGAATTTTGTCACCCAAAGGAGAAGCGAGATTGATGCGAACCGTAGCCAGAATACAATCAGGAGGAATCACAGTTGAACCGACTACTACTTGGAAGTGGAGATAAATTGTTGTGACAAGGTGTCAGCCCTTACATTCTTAGTACCGGGTAAGAATGAGACATTGTAATTTGGCTCTTTTCTTGTCAAGTTTCATGGGAGAGAGGCATTTAGCCTCAGACAAGAATGTGAGATTCTTATGGTCAGTAAGAATGAGAACCTTCACAGTGGTACCTTCCAGGAGATGTCTCCATTCTTTCGGGGCTAAAATGTTCGCTAACAGCTCTCATTCACCAATCTCGTAATTGCACTCCGCAGGTGACAATTTCTTGGAAAAGTAGCCACAAGGATGCATAGCGCTCTCAGAGGTAGGACGTTGAGACAGAAGGGCGCCAACCCCAGTCTCAGAAGCATCAACCTCAAGGATAAAAGGTAACGTAGGATCAGGATGTGCTAATACAGGAGCAGAAAAGAGGCAGCCTTGAGACTCTCAAAGGCCTTAATGGCACCAACTCTGTGGGTTACCGTCCTTTCTGGTCATATCAGTCAGGGGTTTGACCAGAGATGAGAAGTTACAAATAAACTTCCTATAATAGTTGGCAAAGCCAAGAAAATGCTGCAGAGGATGTGAACCCACAGGTTGGCGCCACTGTAGGACTGCTAAAAGTTTCTCTGGGTCCATTGAAAAACCAGCAGTGGAAATGACAACCCAGGAATTTAACCTGTTCACTATGGAATTCACACTTCTCCAATATACAATAGAGATTGTTCTCTCTTAGTTTCTGAAGCACACGGCAGACATCTGTGTGGTGGCTCTCCAGGGACTTGGAAAAATGAATATTGTCGAGATAAACCATCACACATAACTGCAACAAATCTTTGAGAACATCGTTAATAAATTCTTGGAAAACTGCTGGGGCGTTACAAAGGCCAAAAGACATTATGAGGTACTCATAATGGTCGCCACCCTCCTTATGCTCACAAGATTGTATGCCCCTCTCACATCAAGCTTTGTAAAAAGCGTTACTCCCTTGATTTGGTCAAATAACTCCGTAATCACTGGAATCGGATAGGCATTCTTAATTGTAAAATGACTGAGACCCCTATAATCAATACAAGGTCTAAGTTCACCACTCTTCTTCACAAAGAAGAGACCAGCACCAGCAATAGATGAGGATTGGTGGACGAAACCTCGAGAAAGTGTGTCTGCAACATACTCTTCCATGGCCTTATCCTCCAAGACCAACAAAGGGTAAACCCGGCCACGAGGGGGTATGGCACCAGGTTGAAGGTCAATTGCGCAATCGTATGACCGGTGTGGAGGCATACTACCGGCTTGAACTTTGTCAAAGACATCGCTCAAATCGTGGTACTCCTCAGGCAGGGAGGAGAGTGAAGAGGTGCACAGGACCTTTGCTACCTTCTGGAAGCATGTCTCACTGCATTGTGGCGACCAGGAGAAAACCTCAGCATGGAGCCAATCAAAAGAAGGGTTGTGTCTCTGTAACCAAGGATAACCAATAACCAGTGGAAACTTAGGTGAGGAAATAACTTGGAATTGGATTATCTTATGGTGAAGAGCCCCGACCGCCATGGACAATGGAACAGTCTCATAAATCACATGGGCAGGCTGTAGAGGTCTCCCGCCAAGAGCCTCAATGGCAAGTGGAGTGTCACGGAGCTGCAGCGGAATCGAGTGCTTTGATACAAAGGCAGCATCAATGAACAGGTCTGCAGCCCCAGAGTCGATTAGAGCCTGTATCGCAACGGACAACTCAGCCCAAGAAAGGGTAACCGAAACCAGGGACTTATTCTTCTGGATAACTGGGGGCGAGACAACACCACCTAAGGTCTGTCTGTGACAGGACCTCAAGGTTCATTCCCTGGACGGGTAGGACAAGACTTCAAAAAGTGACCTGCCTGGCAACAATAAAGGCACAATCTCTCTCTCTTTCTAAGGGTTCCCTCATCCGCAGAGAGACATGTGAAGCTCAAGTGCATGGGTTCATCTTTACAGACCGGCTAGGGTGGGACTGCAAAGTTCGGAGACAAATGTACAGGGAGGCTTCCGCAAGCGCTCCTTAAAAGAGAGCCTTTCTCTGAGTCTGGAGTCAATGAGGATGGCAAACATGATCAACTTCTCCAGCACAGTAGGTATATCTCGGGCTGCTATCTCATCCTTGATGGTATTCGAGAGACCATGAGAAAAAGCAGCCATGAGGGCCTCATTGTTCCAAGCAACCTCTGCTGCCAGAGTACGGAAATCACTGGCGTAATCGGCAACAGTTCTCGTACTCTGATGGACATGCAGCTCTTGGCAGCAGAAGCGAAGCTTGTGGGAACGTCAAATACCCTTTTAAAAAGCCGCAAACTCAGGGTAACTCAAGACAACAGGTTTTTGCATCTCCCATAGAGGGTTTGCCCAGGCCAAGGATCTCTCAGAAAGCAAAGATATCATGAAACCTATTTGCTTCTGTCCCTGGTAAAAGCCTGGGGCAGCATCTCAAAGTATAGTTCAACCTGGTTGTGAAACCCTCTGCATTGGACTGGATCACCCCCAAATCGCTGGGGAAGCAGAGCGAAACCAGACATACCTCTTATAGAGGTAATACTCAAGGCGGGTGCCTGCACAGAGACTGGAGCAGCAGCAGCAGGGACGGCCTGCAGCACAGGTTGTACCGGAGCAGCCACAGTGGGAGATTCCAGGTGAGCCGTGTGACTCAGGAGCATTTGTAACGCCATGGCAAACTGATCTATGCGGTGATCCTGCGCATCCAATATGGAAAAAATATAACCAGCAAGTGGTTTGACTGCATCTTCTGAATTCATGGCCTTCGTCTACTGTCAGGAACCATGAATCAGACTGAGACAGAAGTACAGTTAAATCACACTTGTTTAATAATAATAAAAAAAAGGTAAACTGAGTAAACACAGTCAAAACATAGCCAGAGTTAAGGAACCGGAACAGATAGTCAGACAACAATTGGGATCTAATGACTCTTAGATCCCATACTAGACTTATTTACAATACACATTCTAGCAGGCAACAGACAGACAGGTGGCTGGAATTGACATCAGCATCTCCTAACAGTATTTGTCCCAGCATAATGAATCGGCCAGTATTTCTAATATGGCAAATCCAGAGTCCCCAGAGTCTGTGTGTCCTGGGGGACCAGGACCCGAATCCACAGTAATACCACCTCAAGGGTCCCCAGGCATACAGCTCACAAAGAGCACCGTTCCCCCAAATGCCAGGGCCCACGATCGATCAGCAAGAGGCTAGCATTCAGCCCCCTCCAAAATTCTCTCTCCCGACTAGGTCTGTCACAGGACCCAAACAAACTTTCAGCAGTCCTACAGTGGCCCCGACCTGTGGGTTTACATCCTCTGCAGTGTTTTCTTGGCTTTGCCAACTATTATCAGAAGTTTATTCACAACTTCCCACCTCTGGTCAAGCCCCTGACTGACATGACCAGAAAGGACGGTAACCCACAGAGTTGGTCCCTGGAGTCCATTAAGGCCTTTGAGAGTTTCAAGGCTGCCTTTGTTTCTGCTCCTGTATTGGCACATCCTGATCCTATGTTACCTTTTAGCCCTGAAAGAATGGAGACATCTCCTCAAAAGGTACCACTGTGCCAGTTCTCATTCTTACTGATTATAAGAATTTCACATTCTTGTCTGAGGCTAAATGCCTCTCTCCCAGAAGGGAGCAATGGGCTCTTTTTCTTGTCAAGTTTCAATTACATTGTCTCATTCTTACCCGGTACTAAGAATGTAAGGGCTGACGCTTTGTCACAACAATTTTCCTCCACTTCCAAGATGGAGTCGGTTCCTGTGATTCCTCCTGATCGTATTCTTGCTATGGTTCGCATCAGTCTCACTTCTCATTTGGGTTACAAAATTCTTGCTGCTCAGGTCCATGCTCCTTCTGAGAAACCTTGTGATCGCTGCTTTGTCCCAGAGAGTCACCATACTGCCGCCGTGCTCCAGACTTACCATTCTCCCAAAGCTGCTGGCCACCCTGGGAAGAATAAACTCTTTTGGGCCATTTCCCAACAACAATTCTGGTGGCCTAGCCTACGTGCTGATGTAACCACATTTGTAGCTGCCTGTTCCGTGTGTGCTCAGAGTATGACTCAATGACACCTTCCAGAGGGTCTCCTAACAACCCATACCCAATGGAGAGAGGCCTTGGACCCACCGGTCTATGGATTTCATTGTGGAGTTACCCAACTCCCAGGGCGACACAGTTATCCTTATGGTGGTTGACCGGTTCTCGAAAATGTCTCATTGTATTCCACTTAAGAAGTTGCCCACTTCTAAGGAACTGGCTTCCATCTTTGCTTCGGAGATCTTTTGCTTACATGTGCTACCCAAAGTGATTGCCTCAGACAGAGGTAGTCAGGGTGCATCCCGGTTCTGGCGAGCCTTTTGTGCACAGTTGGGAATTCAGCTTGCTTTCTCCTCTGCGTATCAACAGCAATCTAATGGGGCCACAGAACGAGCCAATCAGTCTTTGGAGCAATTCCTACTGTGCTATATTTTGGACCATCAAAACAACTGGTCAGACCTCTTTCTGTGGGCGGAGTTCACTCACAACAGTGCGTTGAATTCTGCTTTACGATTGTCCCTGTTTATGGCAAACTATGGTTTCTAACCTTCCATGTTGCCTGACTCTTTTGTTCTGCAGAGTATTCCTGCATTAGAGGAGCATCTCCGTGGTCTTCGTTCCACTTGGGCACAATTCCAGGAGACTTTGCGACATGCTAATGATAGGTACAGACTCCATGCTGACTGCAGATGCCTGCCTGTGCCTTCCTATCAGGTTGGGGACAGGGTCTGGCTGTCATCTCGCAAACTCCGACTTCGTGTTCCCTCTCTCTGAAGTTTGCACCTTGTTTGATTGAGCCTTTCCGTATTCTTCGCAGGATTAATCCAGTGGCTTACACATTGGACCTTCCTTCAAATATGTGTATCTCAAATGTAATTCACGTCTCTGAGGACATGGTGGTAAAGTGGTTGCAGACCAAAGGTTTTAATACCTTTGGTCTGCAACCACTTTAACACCATGTCCTCACCCTGTTCAGGTTTAGAACTATGAGGAGTATGAAGTACAGTCCATTGTTGATCTCCGTGGGTTCCATGGGCGTATACAGTACCTGGTGCATTGGAAAGGGTACGGTCCAGAGGAATGCTCTTGGGTGCCATCCTTAGATGTACATGCCCCTGTCCTCTGTGTTTTCCCCTCAAGCCTGGTAGTCCTCTGAGGGGCAGGGGTCATTGAGGAGGAAGTAATGTCAGGGCCCAGCCCTTCCTTTTCTTCTCTTCCTTCTCAAAGCTGGCTGCTCAGCTGTTGGCTAATTGCCAGCTCCTATCTCTCCACAGTGACTCAACTGTTGATCCTGCTTGTCGGTCCTGCCTACTTAAGCTGTCCAGTCCAGATGATCTCTGCCTTCACCTTGGTCACATCTCTAGAGACGCTCTCCTGTGTTCCTGTTAAAGACTTGCTTGGCTGACATTCTTTCTGGCTCCAGACCCTGCTTGCTGTTCTACTACGCTGTTCTCTGGCTCCCTGACATTTTGGTTTGTCTGACTATCTGTTCCGGTTCTGTTCCGGTTTACTCTGTTTACTTTTTTATTATTATTAAACAAGTGTGAATTAACTGTACTTCTGTCTCAGTTTGATTCATGGTTTCTGACAGAAACAGAATCTATAAAGTGCTGCCAACCATTGATGTCCCATGGAATACAGCTTGGCCATAGTAAGGACATATGTGAGGGGGTTTTTATGCATTTTGACTTCGAATTCTGCACCGCACAGGTATTCTTTCAGCTTATCCATGACAACCCCTTTCAGCGCCAAAAATTCTAACTTGAGGGTAGGGTAATTTTCTCTCTTCGACTCACATAAGCAACAGGTCTCAGACATCCATGTTCTTGGTACAGCACCTAGTCCTTGTCTGCTGGTATAAACATGGAACTCATAGGGCTTGCGGGTGTCAGCGTAGGCTAAAACTGGTGCATTAGTCAAGCTCCGTTTCAACTGAAGGAAAGCTTGTTCGCATTGATCAGACCACTCTCATTCTATGGACTCCCGAGACTTTCTCGCTCCACTAATTTGCCAGACTACTTCTGATACCTCTTGCTCTCCTTCATCGTCTCTAACCCGCAAAAGTTCAGTGAGAGTCTGTCTATTTTGGCAAATCGCTTCACAAACCTCCTGTACTATGAGCAGAACCCAAAAAAAGATCTCAGCTCTTGCAAATTTTTGGGCCTGGGTCAAGTGTTAACAGCTTCCAACTTCTTGGGGTCAGTGGCCACTCCCTCCAGTGAGACAATATGTCCTAAGTAGGTGACTGATGATTGGTAGAACTGACACTTCTCAAGAGTAGGGATGAGCTTTGAGGGTTTGACTCGAACATCGCATGTTCGACCGTTCGTCGAATTGCAAATGATATGGGACGTTCACGCCAAATTCGAGTGGCATGTCACGGTCCATAATTCACTGCGAGATTGCAGTGCATTTGGCTAAGCATGCACTATGACCCGTATGCTTGGCCAATAACAGTGCCGTCTAGAGAGAGAGCCGTAATTGGCCAAAGCCAGGGTGACTTTGGCCAATTATGGCTCAGGGGGTTTAGTACACACCCCACACTATATAGGGCCGCCTGCACATCGGCCCTGTGTAAGGTATTCCGGCGTTGAGAGAGAGACAGTGTCAGTTGGTTTAAGTTAGCTAGAGTAGGCAGGCGAGTCAGTTAGTTGCACTTAGTGTATTGTGTGTGTGTATATATATATATATATATATATATATATATATATATATATATATATATGCATCCTAGGTGTTATATATATACATATACTGTATTCAGTTACCCTAGATCCATCCCTGTTGTTATTCTCTTCCTACTGACAGGCAGGCAGGTGTTTTTACAATATTTACAGCTACCTGAAGAAAATTATTCTGATCCTATTAGTTCTATTAGCTACAGTATTTACAGTTAGTGTAGTGCGTCCTCTGCACAGTGTGCACCTAAAGCTACATGAAGAAAATTGGTGGTGTTCTTCTAAACCTATTAGTACCACAGGCAGGCAGCTGCACTATTTACAGTTAGTGTACTGCGTCCTCTGCACAGTGTGCACCTAAAGCTACCTGAAGACAATTTCTGTTGTTCTGCTCCTATTAATACCACAGGCGGGCAGCTACAGTATTTACAGTTAGTGTACTGTGTCCTCTGCACAGTGTGCACCTAAAGCTACATGAAGAAAATTGGTGGTGTTCTTCTAAACCTATTAGTACCACAGGCAGGCAGCTGCACTATTTACAGTTAGTGTACTGCGTCCTCTGCACAGTGTGCACCTAAAGCTACCTGAAGACAATTTCTGTTGTTCTGCTCCTATTAATACCACAGGCGGGCAGCTACAGTATTTACAGTTAGTGTACTGTGTCCTCTGCACAGTGTGCACTTAAAGCTACCTGAAGACAATTGCTGTTGTTCTGCTCCTAATAATACCACAGGCAGGCAACTACTGTATTTACAGTTAGTGTACTGTGTCCTCTGCACAGTGTGCACCTAAAGCTACCTGAAGAAAAATGGTGGTGTTCTTCTGATCCTATTAGTACCGCAGGCAGCTGTAGTATTTACAAGTTAGTGTAGTACGTCCTCTGCACAATGTGCACCTAAAGCTACCTGAAGAAAATTGGTGGTGTTCTTCTGATCCCATTAGTACCGCAGGCAGATGCAGTATTTACAAGTTAGTGTAGTGCGTCTTTGTCACGTACCTGGTAGAAGAGCCCAGAATGCAGGGAACAGCCTCTCTTATACCTCTGACTCAGGAACCCCTGGTGGTGTTGACAGGGGCTCAAGAGTGCAGAGGGGCACAAGTGCCTGACTGGAAGGCTGGTGTAGAGGGCTGGATTCTGTAGTCAGCAGGGAGGTGCACGGTAGTCCAGCAGCAAGGTGCAGGTGGAAGACTGGATGCAGTAGACAGCAGGGAGGTGCACTGTAGTCCAGCAGCAGGATGCAGACAGCAGGGAGATGCACTGTAGTCCAGCAGCAGGATGCAGACAGCAGAGAGGACAGGCCGAGTCAAACACAGGTGGGCAGATCAGGTACAGAAGGGCAATCCAAAGAGTAGTCAAAGTCCAAGCCGGGATCGGGGCAGGCAGCAAGCAGAGAAGTCAGGAACAGGCCAAGTCAGGTAATAGATTAGGTAGCAAAGTAACAGGGCAGCAGGGGTCTAAAGGAAACGCTGTAGACCGGACAGCAAGGCAGCAAGGCCTCAGTCCCCTTTAAATAGCACATCTTGGTGCCAAGTGCTGTCACAAGGAGCGTGCGCGTTCCCGCGCGCCCCTATTCGCACTATTGCGCGTGCGCCAGATGGTCTTTCTTTGCACAGGCATTCTTCTAGTACTCAGATTGCTAGAACGTTTGCTGGAAAGCCTTTCCTGACATTGCCCCCCTCCAATGGGCAGCCTCTGGATGCCCAACTGGGCCAATTTACTTGGGTGAGATCTTTTAACCACTTGACGACCGCCTCACGCCAATGTACGTCGGCAAGGTGGCACGGACAGGCAAAATCACGTACATGTACGTGATTTACCTTCCGCGGGTGGGGGGTCCGATCGGTCCCCCCCCGGTGCCCGAGGTGGTCGCCATTTCTTCCCGGGCGATGAGAGGTCAGGGGGAGGCCATCCATTGTTGGCCACCCCCTCCCGATCGCTCCCGGCGAATGAAAATGCTTCCTTTCCCTCTGTAATGTAAACAGAGGGAAAGGAAGTGATGTCATCCCTCCTCGAGCCAGTCTTTTCGTCGCGGCGCTGAGGAGAGAAGACATTAAGTAAGTCTGCACAACACTACACTAACAGTAGAACACGCCAGGCACACTTGTCACCCCCCATCACCCCCCGATCACCCTGTACCCCCTGTCACTCTGACACCAATAGCATTTTTTTTTTTTGCATTGGTGTCAGTTTGTGTCAGTTACAAGTGTTAGGGCAGTTAGGTTTGCCCCCTTTAGGTCTAGGGTACCCCCCTTAGGTCCAGGGTACCCCCCTAACCCCCCCTAATAAAGGTTAACCCCTTGATTACCCCCCGTCACCAGTGTCGCTAAGCGATCGTTTTTCTGATCGCTGTATTAGTGACACAGGTGACGCTAGTTAGGGAGGTAAGTATATAGGTTCGCTGTCAGTGTTTTATAGCGACATGGACCCCCATATACTACCTGCTAAAGGTTTTAACCCCCTGATTGCCCCCTAGTTAACCCTTTCACCAGCGATCACCGTTTAAGTGTTACGGGTGACGCTGGTTAGCTAGTTTGTTTTTTGTAGTTTATTATAGTTTATTATAGTTTTAGGGCACCCGCCGTTTATTACCTTATAAAGGTTTAACCCCCTAATTGCCCGGCGGTGATATAAATTACATTTTTAGGGTCAGCTAAGGTCTGCGTCGCCCCAGGCAGCGTCAGGTTAGCACCAGTACCGCTAAAACCCACGCACGCAGCATACACCTCCCTTAGTGCTATAGTATCTGAGTGGATTGATATCTGATCAGATCTATACTCCCCAGCAGTTTAGGGTTCCCTGAAACGCAGTGTTAGTGGGATCAGCCCAGATACCTGCTAGCACCTGCGTTTTGCCCCTCGGCCCAGCCCTGCCCAGCCCACCCAAGTGCAGTATCGATCGATAACTGACACTTACAAAACACTAAGCACACATATCTGCAGCGTTCGCAGAGTCAGGCCTGATCCCTGCGATCGCTAACAGTTTTTTGGTAGCGTTTTGATACAGTCGCTGACAGTCAGGAGCTTTTTTGCCTGTGAGTCTCACTAGTGTACCCCTAAATTTAGAGCCCAAAATGGCAAATCGAAGGTACACTAGTGAAGAGGCCTACACGTTTCTGAGCATAACAGATAGTGAAGAGGAAGTCACTCATCTGTCAAGTTCAGGCTCAGAACACGAACCTGTAGAGGACAGCGGCTCCATGACAGGTAGCTCTGACGACAGAGTTGTGGTCCCTGCTAGGGTCAGGCGTACCAGACCCCAATCTTCTTCTGTCCTTGAAGTGCAAGAACCGCAGGGCTCTCGTATGGAGCAGAGAAGTACTAGCGCCGCTATTCCTTCTGGCGAACTGGCAAGCACCAGCGGCCTAGTACACCCTGGTCGTACATCCAGCACTGCAGTATCACGTGGTGACGTGGCGAGTCCCATAAGTGCAGTTCAAGCTGGTGAGCTGGCAAGCACTAGTAGTGTCCCGCTGCCACCAAGAAGACAAAGACAGGCCCGTCGTGCCCATAGTGCCCTTTCTGCTGCATTGGCCAATCCGAATTATGAACCCACCACTTCTGCAGCACCCGTACTTCCCCCTTTCATTGGCCAACCCGGAATTCAGGTGGAAACAGTTGACTTTACACCACTGGATTTTTATTCACTGTTTTTCACCGAAGATCTCTATAGATTTATTATGGACCAAAGCAATTTATACGCTGGTCAACACATCGCCGCTTATCCCCAGTCCTCCCTTGCCAGAGATTGGAGACCAATTACGGTCTCCGAATTTAAGACCTTTCTGGGCCTTTCCCTCCTCATGGGGTTGAATAAAAAGAGTAAGTTGCGGTCATATTGGTCCACTGACCCAATTTACCATTCGCCCTTGTTCTCTGCTTCCATGACCAGGGCACGATACGAGCAGATTTTGCGGTTCATGCACTTCAACGACAATGAACTCTGTCGTCCTTGTGGAGACCCTGCATACGATCGGCTCTACAAAATTCGGCCCCTCGTAAACCACTTCAACCAACGTTTTGCAGACTTGTTACCCCCCATCAAGTTGTCTGCGTTGATGAGTCCCTGATTAAATTTTCTGGCTGCTTGTCATTCAAACAGTACCTTCCCAGCAAGTGTGCCAGATACGGGTCAAGATGTATAAGCTCTGTGACAGGGCCACAGGCTATACATATAGTTTTATGGTTTACGAGGGCAAAGATAGTCACGTAGAGCCGACAAACTGCCCTGACTTCATAGGAAGCGCTGGCAAGATAGTGTGGGACTTGGTGTCACCCTTATTCGGAAAGGGGTACCACTTGTACGTGGACAACTATTATACGAGCGTGCCACTTTTTAGTCACTTGTTTGATCAGCAGATTGGAGCATGTGGCACCGTGCGACCTAATCGCCGGGGCTTTCCCCAGCGGCTTGTAGAAGACAAAGACAGGCCCGTCGTGCCCATAGTGCCCTTTCTGCTGCATTGGCCAATCCGAATTGGGAACCCACCACTTCTGCAGCACCCGTACTTCCCCCTTTCATTGGCCAACCCGGAATTCAGGTGGAAACAGTTGACTTTACACCACTGGATTTTTATTCACTGTTTTTCACCGAAGATCTCTATAGATTTATTATGGACCAAAGCAATTTATACGCTGGTCAACACATCGCCGCTTATCCCCAGTCCTCCCTTGCCAGAGATTGGAGACCAATTACGGTCTCCGAATTTAAGACCTTTCTGGGCCTTTCCCTCCTCATGGGGTTGAATAAAAAGAGTAAGTTGCGGTCATATTGGTCCACTGACCCAATTTACCATTCGCCCTTGTTCTCTGCTTCCATGACCAGGGCACGATACGAGCAGATTTTGCGGTTCATGCACTTCAACGACAATGAACTCTGTCGTCCTTGTGGAGACCCTGCATACGATCGGCTCTACAAAATTCGGCCCCTCGTAAACCACTTCAACCAACGTTTTGCAGACTTGTTACCCCCCATCAAGTTGTCTGCGTTGATGAGTCCCTGATTAAATTTTCTGGCTGCTTGTCATTCAAACAGTACCTTCCCAGCAAGTGTGCCAGATACGGGTCAAGATGTATAAGCTCTGTGACAGGGCCACAGGCTATACATATAGTTTTATGGTTTACGAGGGCAAAGATAGTCACGTAGAGCCGACAAACTGCCCTGACTACATAGGAAGCGCTGGCAAGATAGTGTGGGACTTGGTGTCACCCTTATTCGGAAAGGGGTACCACTTGTACGTGGACAACTATTATACGAGCGTGCCACTTTTTAGTCACTTGTTTGATCAGCAGATTGGAGCATGTGGCACCGTGCGACCTAATCGCCGGGGCTTTCCCCAGCGGCTTGTAGATTCCCGTCTTAGGCTGGGGGAGAGAGCCTGCTTGAAGTATAATAATTTGCTCGCTATGAAGTGGAGGGATAAGAAGATTGTTTTCGTTCTCACCTCCCTTCATGCAGACACGACGACCCAAATTCCTACGGCGACTGGTGTTGTGGAGAAACCCCTCTGTGTCTACGAATACAACCTTAATATGGGAAGGGTGGACCTCAACGACCAGTTGTTGGCGCCGTACCTAGTTGCCCGTAAGGCCAGATGCTGGTACAAAAAAGTGTCTGTCTATTTATTTCAATTGGCTTTGCTGAACGCTCATGTGCTATACAGAGCTTCAGGACGGACTGGATCCTTCCTTAAATTCCAGGAAGAGATCGTCAGAGCCCTTCTGTTTCCAGACGGTGCTCTACCTCACCTTCCCCAACCAAATGCAGTAAGCCGGCTGCATGAGAGGCATTTTCTTTATGCCATCCCGAGTACCCCTACCCAACAAGCCCCCCAAAAAAGATGTCGTGTCTGCAGCAAGCGCGGATTTAGGCGTGACACCCGGTCTTATTGTCCCTCCTGTCAATCCTGGTCTTTGCATGGGTGAATGCTTTGAACGCTACCATACACTAGTTGAGTATTAGCGTAGGGTTCAACACTGCACAGACTAGGCACACTAACACAGGGTCTCCCAAGATGCCATTGCATTTTGAGAGACCCAAACCTGGAACCAGTTACAAAAGTTAAAAGTTACTAAAAAAAAAAAGTGTAAAAAATAAAAAAATAAAAAAAAATAAAAACACAAAAAAAAATATAAAATAAAAAAACCAAAAATAGTTGTTGTTTTATTGTTCTCTCTCTCTCTATTCTCTCTCTATTGTTCTGCTCTTTTTTACTCTATTCTATTCTGCAATGTTTTATTGTTATTATGTTTTACCATGTTTGCTTTTCAGATTTTTTATACTTTACTGTTTACTGTGTTTTGTTGGTAACCATTTTATTGTTTTCAGGTACGCCATTCAGTTGCAGCGCGGATTTATTTATCTTGACAGCAACAGCGTTTGCTCCCACGATATATAAAGCCGTGACTCCAGCGCTGTCGGAGGTGATTTCACCACCACAGTTACATACTTCAGCATATATGCCGAAGCGTGGGGGCAGCAGTGGGTGGAGGAGCAATTTGCTCCTGCCTTTTGCGGGAGGATGCCCCCATGCTACGGCATATATATATTTTAGGCCCAGGTTGCGTTAAATGTTTTATTTTTTACTATGGTTTTTTTTTTTGTATTTGCTTTGCAGGTATGGTAAGTCTAATGCCCCGTACACACGGTCGGATTTTCCGATGGAAAATGTCCGATCGGAGCGTGTTGTCGGAAATTCCGACCGTGTGTGGGCGCCATCGGACATTTTCCATCGGATTTTCCGACACACAAAGTTGGACAGCAGGAGATAAAATTTTCCGACAACAAAATCCGATCACGTCAATTCCGACCGTGTGTGGCCTGTTCCGACGCACAAAGTGCCACGCATGCTCAGAAGAAATTCCGACACGGGTCAGCTCGTTCTGGTAAACTTAGCGTTCGCAATGGATACAGCACTTTCGTCACGCTGCAATGTTAAAAATGGTTTAATACAGCGCACTCTCTTCTTCTTTATAATGTGACAAGAATTAAGTAGTTTTGCCGCTCATATTCACACACACTTCTCACAAAGTTTTATTTGTGTTTTTTTAGTGGGATTCCCTCAATATATTGTTATTAGTTGTCACATCTGACAGTTTTATATTTTTTTGGATTTTTTTTTGGTTTTTAAGCCTTTTTTTTCTTTTATTAATTGGAATTTTTCCAAGGCTGATCTTTGTTCAATGTTATTTTTATTTTTACTCCAGAATATTTTTGTGTGTGTTTTGTGTGGCAAGTTACCCCAACACCATTGATATCTTTTATTATTTAATCTCCATGAGATGTTTTGTTGTTGGTGTCCCTTGTTCATTTCACATTGTATATTTGAAATGTACCTGAATCCTCACTAACAAACCATCATTTTTGAAGTAAAACACATAGGAGAGTATAATTCAAAACAAAAATCCTTTATTAAGGGCTCAGAACCAAACAAAGAGGAAGGCAACACTGGATCAACAGCAGAAATTAGTGAAGCCTGGGACCCCCATGGCAGACATCAATTCTTAAACCTCAAAATTGGTGGCCTGAGGAGTCCATATATAAGGGAGGGCAGTCTGGTCCGGGATTCACAGAGACTCGGATAGCAGCAGATGACATCAGTGTCCCCAGGCTGTGGTACCACAGAGGCTGCATCTTTTGGCCGACCAGACTGGATCCAGGGCAATCACTCTCTGGTCTTCCTTTCACACTTCCTTCCCGGCTGTGGCTGTGCAGTAGGAGATGTGGCAGGAGGAGGAGTAGGACCTGGAGGAGGAGGAGGAGTAGGACCTGGAGGAGGAGGAGGACTGGGAGGACCTGGAGGAGGACTGGGAGGACCTGGAGGAGAGGGAGGAGGAGGAGGAGGACCATCCCAAAGCTGTGTGTGAGGTGTAAGTTGTCCCCTCACACCTTTCTCCAGAGCCTCTGATATGAGGGCCTGACACATGGCTTGTTGGCCCTCCTCCATCCTCTGCATTTTATAGGCAATGAATGCCGCAAGGTTCTCCTGCCTGGTGTGGGGTGCTCCCAGGACCTCTGTAGCCCTCCAAAAAAATCTGATAGCCGCCTCCTCTAGGCTACTCCTCCTGCTGCCACTTTCTGTTTTCAGGGTGGGTGGAGGGACCTGCAGATCAGCCACCTCCTGGCTGAGACTTCCCTGTGTATGAAAAAAGGACATGGTTTTAGTTTTTGCATCATCAATCACAATCCTAAATTAGTACTCCCAACTAACATCTAGTTAACATCATTGATTGTACAAGCAGAAATATTTAGAGGAATGCTATACCTGGCTCAATCTGGGCTCCTCCACATATGGCCTGGAAGGCCCAGGTTGGGCATCAGAAGCCTCAGCCGGGGGGGAAGGAAGCGTGGAAGGAAGACTTGAGAGGGATGGCCTGGGTTCAGTCTGGCCTGCCAGAAAATGCAGCCTGTCGTAGTACAACATCCTGGGGACATAGATGTCATCTGCTGCTCCGGATCTCTGTGAATCCAGGACTTTCTTGCGCTCCCTCAGATATGTGCTCCTCAGGCAACCAATTAAGATCTTTAAATAAGTGGTGTCTGCCGTGGGGATCACCTGCTTCACAATTTCACACAATTGCTCCAGTGCTGCCTTCCTCTTTGCTTGGTTTTTGAAATGGGGGTGGGTAATCTCCCACAGACAGGGCAGCTCCCTTAGCATATCAATGAATAGTGACATGAAGTCAGTATCTCTCATTAAGATATCCATGTTCACTGCAAGACACAACACAAGACAAAGCCTAATGTCAGACCAAACTCTCCTAATCTTGTTACAATATAGGCCTCAATCTAGAAGCAGTATAGGCCCAAGTTTGTCTCTTCGTTCTCTTCGTCCCTTCGTTCTTACGATCGGCGCGTCCAATGCTCCTTCCTCCGCTCACAGATCGTACGTAATACGCACGCGTGTTACGCTTTATACACACTGCGCATGTGTGTAACTCCGCCCGCCCCTGACGTTCTTTCTATTCTATTCCCCGCCCCTTTTCGTTCGGCGCAGTGGGGGAAGAGCATGATGGCGGAGTTACAGCAGGTGCGTGCTAATTGTAGCAACGAGGAGGAGGAGGAAAGCCCGGATCCAGGCACGTCCCGATCCAGAAGGAGACGTTTTAAGGCCACAAATATGTCGTTTGGGGAGATGTTGGAGATGGTCGACATCATGAGGAAGTCCGACTATGATGGAAAATATGGGCCTTACCCCAACCCGAACATCCGAAAGGCCAAGATCATGGCGAAAGTGGTCAGGAGTCTCGAGCGGAATTTCGGGGTACGAAGATCAAAAGATCAGCTCAGGAAGCGGTGGTCGGACCTGAAGTTGAGAGAGCCGGAGCAGTACCGAAAGATCCGGAGAGTGCTGCAAAAAAGTAAGTAGTTGTGCTGTGTTTCTATTCTTTCTGGCTTTATTCCGTTCGTTCTGCTCCATATGATTTTAGTAATTGTAACGTTTAAAAAGGTCAACTTTAATGTTCATGGGCCCATTATTCGTTCGTATCAAACATTTTTCGTTCGGCCTCTAGAACACCATTGTTTGGGCCATATGCATTTTCCCACATTTTTTTGGGGCCTACTTGGATGCCAAATATTTGTTTAGGTAGATAGGTTTGTTACTAGAATGAAATGCAAACTAGATTGTGTGTAAGGAGAGGACACTGAGCAGCTGTTTTCACATCTGGACACTGGAGCACTAGTGTGGGACCCCAGAACACCATTTTTATTAGGGGGGGCACACAGGTGCTCCAGTGTATACTATAGGGGGGGTTACATGTGTGAAGCTTGTACCAAACAGGTAAAGTATTGCAGCTTGACAAAGGGCAATAAAAAAAAAGACATCTTTGAACTCGGCTAAAATAGACAATTGTACCCCACTTCCAAGCAATGTTTCCTATTTCTAGTTCTGCCATCAAATATCTGTGTGCTAATTATACCATTTTTGTTTTACATAGGGGAGAAAAGACTCGGACACTCCTCATCCCAGGAGAACACAGACCCCCCCCCTCTGGAAGAAGGGGAACTACCCCAAACACAAGAAGAAGAGCAGGAGGAAGAAGAAGACGTGGTGGAGATTGGCACCACAACAGGTGAGTGTCTGCGACCACAGACTTAGGTAAAAGAGATGGCTGGTGGCAGATTTTTGAGACCTGTTTTTTTTGTTCTTTATCTCTTTTTAGGTGATCGTGATGTGAGGGAGAGAGAACGCTTTACATCAGAAAGTGCCCAGATACTGATAGGGGAGATCATGGGATGTAATCTCCAATTGCAAAACATCCAGCAACAAATCACTGATGTTATTAAAAAAAATAATAACATCATTGATGTTTTGGGGCGAATTTAAACCCCACAAAATGACCTGTTTTATGTAATTTAAATTTTTACAATGTTTTGAAAAGCCAAATTTGGAGGATGCACACAGTGTGCCAACATGTGCTATCTGCCATCACGGGAGATCAATGGACGCGTTTTGGGGGTGCAACCCCTTCCTCAATTATAAAGTAGCGTTGAGGAAGGGCTTGCTCCCCCAAAACACGTCCCTTGATCCCCCCTGATGGCAGATAGCACATGTTGACATTCGTAAATTGGTGTGCATCTTCCAAATTTGGCTTTTCCAGGGGTGAGTTCCCCCCATCTGAACGCTATATCAAACCCAGTTCCTAAATACTGATGTCTGATATAGCCTTCAGGTTTTACCTAATGTGAACTTTGTAAGTTCAAGTTTTTTGGCTTTCTTGTTGGTTTTACACAGGCCTGTTTTATCTGAAATGGATATTTTGATTTTTCATAATGCTACTGCAAACATTTTATACAACAAACATGTTGGTTTGTTTTAAAAACCTTTGGTAAATGCGCATGTGATTGTGCAGGTATAAAAAAGTGCCTTACTCAAGAATGTGTGGATTATTGTCTCAACACTACAACACTTTTGGGGTGATGTAATTGTTGTTTTATGCACAAATGGGGGTTATTTCCTAAGGGCAAATACACTTTGCACTACAAGTGCAGGTTCAGTGCAGTTGCAAGTGCACTTGTAGTGAAATGTGTTTTTGCATTTAGGAAGTACCAGCCAACACTATTCTTTATAAGGTTACCCAATCACGACATTTTCTGCACTCAACACATTTCTGTCAGGGTCAGCTAAAACAAACACAAGCAGTAAATGTCCACCAAGAATTGCTTTTGGTTGTTTTTTATTTGAAAAAGGTGTCACATATTGTCTGGCATATTGATAGCCCCCCTACCCGCAAAGAACTCCAGGTATCGTAACCGGACATCACGGGCATTCAGGGAGGGCAAGCCAGGACGGCCGCTTTCAAGTGCCGTCACAGCCCCTCCTTAGTTACACTATTGGCAGCCCACTGGACAGGTAAGAAGTGTCATAATACAAAGATATAAATACACACTGTACACATTTGAGCACATTTGGACATTCTGCTATTACCTATCAAGATCATAATAGGATACAAGAACTTTAAACAGTACCATTGGAAAGTATACAGGCAGGCCCTTGCACTACATGCTTTGGGGAATTCATCCATAAATCTGACCAGGAAAGAGATGGGTATAGTGTGTATGGGTTTGGCAAAGTCAGCAGATAGATGATTGAGGATAGAGAATTGGGATCAGCTGACTTAGCAGTTGGGGGAGGGAGGGTTACCAAAAATTTGGGGACACCACAAAAAAAAGCCTCTGGCCCTCTGCCTGAATTTAAATCCAAAATAACATTTCCAAACATTTTAGGGGGTGTTTGGGGTAAAACACTACTATGGAGCTGATAAAAGACATTGTTAAGTGACTACATGAGGTGAATATAGGGCAGGGGACACCATGCTGGAGAGGTTATTGAAGGGCAAATATTTTTAAAGCTTTGGTTATTGCTTTTTTTATGTACAATAGACCAATATATCCCCAAGATGCATACAGAGGACCAGATAGAACGCTGATACCAACTTATAATAGATTTGACCCTATCAGAAACTATCAGGATCAGTACTACAAAGACTCACGTCATCACCAGAACGAATACGAACATAATTCACAACGTCATTTTTTAGAGAGGGAGAGGAGAGACTACTCCCCGAGAAGACAACTACAAGATCCTTACCCCTCTTCCAGGAGACGACCACAAGAAGACAGATAAGGAAACAGTCCAGAACAAAGAGAGTACACAGAGCGGGAAAGAGACTCCAAGCGAAAAAGAGAATAGTGGGAGAAAATGTAGTGAACCTCAGTGGTCGTCCAATTTCGGCTGATGAATTATCGGTACTCGACAAAGGATTAAAATATGCACCAGTCAATAATTTGAACAAATTCAATACCTATATACTCAAATCTCAAATGCATGTTGGCACAGGGCCTTGAAGGCGGAATCACTCCCCTCAGTCTCAGACTTGGCTGGATTATTCTGTTACTACGTGCCTGCGTAGTAAGCCGCGGACTCTTAACCCTTTCTCATTCCACATCCATGAAGATTGCTTAAGACTAGGGATGAGCTTCGTGTTCGAGTCGAACACATGTTCGACTTGAACATCATGTGCTCGTTCGTTCGCCGAATAACAAATGCTATGGGCCGTTCGTGACAAATTCGAGTGACGCATCACGGCCCATAATTCACTGCGGCATCGCAGTGCATTGCTGGCTGATGATTGGCCAAGCATGCACTATGACCCGCATGCTTGGCCAAACACAGTGCTCTAAATACAGAGAGCCATAATTGGCCAAAGCCAAGGAGACTTTGGCTAATTATGGCTCAGGGGGTTTAGTACACGCCCCACACTATATAAGGCCGCCTGCACATTGGCCCTGTGTAGTGTGTTGCGGTGGAGACTGGAGACAGAGAGACAGTGTCATTTGATTTAAGTTAGATAGAGTAGGCAGGTCGAGTCAGTTAGCTGCACTTACAGTGTATTGTGAATATATATGCATCCCAGGTGTTGTATATATACACTGTATTCAGTTTAGCTAGATCCATTCCTGTTATTCTCTTCCTAATATACTGACAGGCAGGCGGGTGTTTTTACAGTATTTCCAGTTGCACCTACAGTATAACTACCTGAAGCCAGGTGTTTGTGTAGGCCCTTGACGTATATTCCAGTTAGTGTACTGTGTACCCTGCACAGTTGCACCTACAGTATAGCTACCTGAAGCCAGGTGCTTGTGTAGGCTCTTGACGTATTTCCAGTTACTGTACTGTGTACCCTGCACAGTTGCACCTACAGTATAGCTAACTGAAGCCAGGTGCTGGTGTAGGCGCTTGACGTATTTCCACTTACTGTACTGTGTACCCTGTACAGTTGCACCTACAGTATAGCTACCTGAAGCCAGATGCTTGTTTAGGCGCTTGACGTATTTCCAGTTACTGTACTGTGTACCCTGCACAGTTGCACCTACAGTATAGCTAACTGAAGCCAGGTGCTTGTGTAGGCGCTTGACGTATTTCCAGTTACTGTACTGTGTACCCTGTACAGTTGCACCTACAGTATATAGCTACCTGAAGCCAGATGCTTGTGTAGGCGCTTGACGTATTTCCAGTTACTGTACTGTGTACCCTGCACAGTTGCACCTACAGTATAGTTACCTGAAGCCAGGTGCTTGTGTAGGCTCTTGACGTATTTCTAGTTACTGTACTGTGTACCCTGCACAGTTGCACCTACAGTATAGCTACCTGAAGCCAGGTGCTTGTGTAGGCGCTTGATGTATTTCCAGTTACTGTTCTTTGTACCCTGCACTGTTGCACCTACAGTATAGCTACCTGAAGCCAGGTGCTTGTGTATGCTCTTGATGTATTTCCAGTTACTGTACTGTGTACCCTGCACAGTTGCACCTACAGTATAGCTACCTGAAGCCAGGTGCTTGTGTAGGCTCTTGACGTATTTCCAGTTACTGTACTGTGTACTCTGCACAGTTGCACCTACAGTATAGCTACCTAAAGCCAGGTGCTTGTGTAGGCGCTTGACGTATTTTCAGTTACTGAACTGTGTACCCTGCACAGTTGCACCTACAGTATAGCTACCTGAAGACAAGTACAGGTGTTCTCATACTAATAATACTACAGGCAGGCATTTGTTTCTGCTAGCTGCAGTATAATCAGTATATATATACATACCAGTTTTGTGCAACTACATCTCACTGCAGGCCAATAGTATGTCTGGAAGGTCAACAAGGAGAGGCAGACAGTCACAAGCCAATAAAAGAGGGCAAGCAGTCTCTGTGTCTAGAGGCAACACTGCTGGTCATGGACACGGTGCATCTTCATCAGCACGTGGCCGTGGGACACGCTTGGCCTTTTTTCGGCAGCTGGCCGCGTTGAGCCGCAACATGCCGAAGACTTGGTCGAGTGGATGACCAAGCCGTCCTCATCCTCCTCATCCTCTCTCACCCATGCTCAGGGTACTTTGTCTGGCAAAGCAGCTGCCAACGCGGCCTCTTCCCTCGGCTTAATGCCATCAGTGACTCCTTCCCTAGCCTCACCATGTCCTCTTGAGGAGTCCCCCCAACTGTTTTACCACAGTGTTGGGTACATGCTCCAGGAGGATGCCCAGCATTTTGAAGGCTCCGATGATGGTATTCAGCTAGAGGAAGGCAGTAACTTGAGCCCAGACAGAGGGGGTGCCCAAGAAGGACAGTAATCTAGCAGTCATGTTCCCCCTGCTGCAGCATACTGCCAGGTTTGCTCCAGTGATGAGGAGGGAGGGGATGATGAGGTCACTGACTCCACGTGGGTGCCTGATAGGAGAGAGGAGGAGGAGGAGGCACATCACCAATGAGGCAGTATGCCCTCCAGGGGCCAGCCTAAGGGCAGCACACTGACTGCATCATACCGCAGAGCTCTGTATGTGGAGGGCACTGCTGTCTCTGCGCGTTATTCCAAAAGTTCTTTAGTGTGGGCCTTTTTTGAGACAAGTGCATCAGATCGCACCACTGCTATTTGCAAAATATGTCTCAAGCGTAACTCATGTGCCAAAACATCTCCTGCTTTGGCACCACATGCTTGACCAGACATATGTTGACCTGCCATGCAGTACGTTGGCAAGCGTACCTAAAAGACCTACACCAAAGAACAATGACGACCTCTCCTTGCTCCTCATCAGCTGGGATCTCCAACCCTACTATACCTTCAGTCCTCTCTGAGACCTGCACTGAGAGGAATGAAGGTGTAGAATTAGGTGTGTCACAGCCAAGTACTTGCGGGCAATCTGCTATCAGTACACCAACGTCAGATTGTACCAGACAAATTTCCCTGCCCCAGCTGCTGCACCGCCGAAAAAAGTTCGCTCCCAGCCATCCACATGCCCAGCGGTTGAATGCTAGCTTGGCAAAATTGCTAGCACTTCAACTGCTACTTTTTCAGTTGGTAGACTCTGCCCCTTCCATGAATTTGTGGAATGTGTGGTTCCTCAGTGGCAGGTTCCCAAATTCCACTTTTTCTCACGGAAGGCAATTCCGGCTCTCTACCGGCATGTGGAAGGCAATGTCTTGGCCTCGCTGGACAGCGCGGTCAGCGGTAAGGTGCATATTACTGCTGACTCATGGTCCAGCAGGCAAGGACAGGGACGTTACCTAAGTTTCACGGCGCATTGGGTGACTCTGCTGGCAGCTGGGAAGGATGCAGGACAAGGTGCAGTAGTGTTGGAGGTTGTCCCGCCACCACACCTCCAAAATGCCACTACTGGTGATTCTGACACACCTCTCTACTGCACCCCCTCCTCTTCTTCTTCCTCCATGGCCTCTTTCTGTGCTTTGTCCTTGGAACCAGCGGTGCTGCGTAGGCGTTCAAGGGGCTACGCAAGTACGCAGGCCAAAAGATGCCATGCGGTGCTTGAGCTGGTGTGCTTGGGGGACAGGAGCCACACTGGGGCAGAGATTCTGTCAGCTCTGCAGGGTCAGGTTCAGAGGTGGTTGACGCCATGCCAACTTAAGGCAGGAATGGTGGTTTGCGAAAATGGCACCAACCTCCTCTCCGCCCTCCGACAGGGACAACTGACCCATGTGCCCTGTTTGGCTCATGTCCTTAACTTAGTGGTGCAGCGGTGCTTGGGCAGGTACCCGGGCTTACAGGATGTCCTGAGGCAGGCCAGGAAAGTCTGTGTACATTTCCGCAGGTCATATAATGCCAGTGCTCGGCTGGCTGACCTCCAAAAGGAATTTAACCTGCCCAAGAACCGCCTAATCTGTGACATGCCCACCAGGTGGAACTCAACGTTGGCCATGCTGCAGTGGCTGCACATGCAGCAGAGGGCCATCAATGAGTACCTGTGCAACTATGGCACCAGGACAGGGTCAGGGGAGCTTGTTTTTTTTCCCCACACCAGTGGGCCATGATTAGGGATGCATGCACTGTCCTGTCACCATTTGAGGAGGCCACGAGGATGGTGAGCAGTGGCAGTGCATGCATCAGTGACACTGTCCCCCTTGTCCACCTGTTGGAGCACACGCTGCATAGAATAATGGACAGGGCACTTGAGGAGGATTGTGTCAGCATGGAGGTGGAGCCTAGCACTCAGCATCAGCAGCAGTCTTTAAGGGATCATTTACAGTCCCAAGAAACCCATGGACATGTACATGGCTGGGAGGAGGTGGCTGCGGATCATGTCGTCCTTACTGACCCAGAGGACTCCGGACCGAATGCCTCAGCAAACCTACGCTGCATGGCCTCCCTGATCCTGCAAAGCCTGCATAAGTATCCTCGTATTCGTGGTATCAAGGAGAGGGATCGTTACTGGCTGGTAACCCTCCTTGATCCACATTACAAGAGTAAGGTTGCAGACTTTATCTTGCTATCGCAGAGGGAGCAGAGGATGAAACATCTTTGGGAGGCCTTGCACAAAGGTCTATGCAACGCGTTCCCAAAGACTGGGAGGTTACAAACTCCTGTTCCAGGACAACGTGTTGCCGAGGCTTCGGTCAGTCAAAGAAGGAGCGGTGGAGAAGGTGGCCGTCTGACCGATGCATTCAGACAATTTTTTAGTCCTCGGCCCCAAGGTATGATCGGTTCCAGCAACCATTGCCTGCGTCTGTTTTACATGGTGCAGGAATAACTAGGGGCAAGATCTGACTTGGACATCTTTCCCACCGAAAATCCTCTGGGTTACTGGGTCTTGAGGATGGATCACTGGCCAGAGCTTGCACAGTATGCAATTGAGCTACTGGCCTGTCCTGCATCCAGCGTTATTTCGGAACACACATTCAGTGCTGATGGAGGCTTTGTAACCGATCACAGGGTGCGCCTGTCCACCGACTCAGTCGATCGACTGACCTTCATAAAAATGAATCAGTCTTGGATCACCACCAGATACCAAGCACCTGATGCTGATGTAACCGAATACATTTTTTTGAAATGCCAGATCCCTTCAAGACTGCCTATGCTGATGCTGAGTGACTATCCTGTTATGCTGAGTGACTATCCTCTTCCTCCTCAATGATCATGCTGATAGCTTGTAAGAATATTTTTGTTTCTGGGCACTGCCACCAGTGGCTAAGGCCCATTTTTTCAGCCCCTGTTTAACAGGGGCGTGTAATTACAAGTTTTGATGCAATACTTTGCAGCAGGGCTCGTTCCTGAGCTCCAACTAGAGTATCTGAGGGGTTGCAGTGTTGTGGCACCAGCGCCAGTGCCTAAGGCCCAATTTTTCTGCCCCTGTTCAACAGGGACATGTAATTACAATTCTTGATCTAATATTTCACAGCAGGGCCTGTTCCAGCGCCCACCAAGAGTAACTGTGAGAACTTACAGTGTTGTGGCACCAGCACCACCACCATCACCAAAGGCCCAATTTTTCTGCCTTGTTCAACAGGGGCATGTAATTACAATTCTTGATCTAATATTTCACAGCAGGGCCCTGTGAGGGCTTACAGTGTTGTGGCAACACTAACACCTAAGGCAAAAATTTCTGCAGAGGATATAGGGCAGGACCCTACTTTCAAACATCCAACTTACAAACGACTCCTACTTGCAAACGGAAGGAGACAACAGGAAGTGAGATGAAATCTACCCCTAGGAAGGGAAATTCTCTCCTGTAAGAGTTAATATGGGAAAAACATTTCTCCTTTCCACTGATGCTTTATCACCAATCCTTGTTTCACTAAAACAAGTTTTCTAAAAACATTCGTCATTGGGACAGAAAGTGAGGTGAAAAGGAGCACAGACAGCAAAACAAATGTCACAGATGTGATAACCCTTCCCTATGTTTTCCAAAAAGCTTAGAAATAGATTTTTTGGCTGGAGCCAAACACGTTAAAAATGTACCAGTTCAAAATTACAAACAGATTCTACTTAACACCAAACCTACAGTCCCTGTCTTGTTTGCACCGCCTGTATACTGCTGTTCAGAATATATAGGGCCTGGGGGCCCCACGCCTTTCCTTTTTTGAATTTGGGTGCGGGGTTCACCTTAATATCCATACAAGACCCAAAGGGCCTGGTAATGGACTGGGGGGTACCCATGCCGTTTGTCTCACCGATTTTCATCCATATTACCGGGACCCGACATTATATTTAAAGCCATAAGCAGTTTTAAATTACTTTTATTCTTTTAAAAATGTCATTTTGTGCAGGGACTGTTCTAAACACGGGAAACATGCGCCACTTTACAAGCATACTTTAGACACCTCCCAGGTACAATATTTAAAGGAATATTTCACCTTTTTTCTGGGGCAGGACCCGGGTCCCCAAACCCTTTTTAGGACAATACCATGCAAATTAGCCTTTAAAATTAGCACTTTTGATTTTGAACGTTCGAGTCCCATAGACTTCAATGGGGTTCTAACGTTCATGTGAATTTTCGGTCCATTCGCAGGTTCTGGTGCGAACCGAACCGGGGGGTGTTCGGCTCATCCCTACTTAAGACTGTAGATGCTCTTCTGAAGTTTACACACAAGGTTGTCTCCTTGCTCAAACCCTGGTGGTTGCTCCATGTAGAGGTCTTCCTTAATGTCTCCATATAGGAAAGCAGTTTTAACGTCTAGGTGTTTCACTTGCATGCCCTTCACAGCTGCAACATTAAGAAGCGCTCTGGTGGTGGAGTGTTTTACGACGGGAGCGAATGTTTCATCAAAATCTTCACTGAATTTCTGGGACTAACCCATGGCAACTAAGGATGAGCCGAACACCCCCCGGTTCGGTTCGCACCAGAACTTGCGAACAGACCAAAACTTTGCACGAACGTTAGAACCCCATTGAAGTCTATGGGACTCGAACGTTCAACATCAAAAGTGCTAATTTTAAAGGCTAATTTGCATGGTATCCTAAAAAGTGTTTGGGGACCTGGGTCCTGCCCCAGGGGAAATGTATCAATGCAAAAAAAGTTTTAAAAAGGGCTGTTTTTTCGGGAGCAGTGATTTTAATAATGCTTAAGGTCAAACAATAAAAGTGTAATATTCCTTTAAATTTCATACCTTGGGGGTGTCTATAGTAAGCCTGTAAAGGGGCGCATGTTTCCCGTGTTTAGAACAGTCTGACAGCAAAATTACAATTTAAAGGAAAAAAAGTAATTTAAAACTACTCGCGACTATTAATGAATTGCCGGTCCGACAATACACATAAAAGTTCATTGCTAAAAACTGCATGGGAATTCCCTACAGGGGAACCCCGAATCAAAATTTAAAAAAAACTGGCGTGGGGGTCCCCCTAAATTCCATACCAGTCCCTTCAGGTCTGGTATGGATATTAAGGGGAACCCAACGCCAAAATAAAAAAAAATTATGTAGGGGTCCCCCTCAAAATTCATACCAGACCCTTTAGGTCTGGTATGGATTTTAAGTGGAACCCCGCACCAAAATTTTTTTTTAAATTTGCGTGGGGTCCCCCCAAAAATCCATACCAGACCCTTATCCGAGCACGCAACCTGGCAGGCCGCAGGAAAAGAGAGGGGGACGAGAGAGCGCCCCCCCTCCTGAACCGTACCAGGCCACATGCCCTCAACATTGGGAGGGTGCTTTGGGGTAGCCCCCCAAAACACCTTGTCCCAATGTTGATGAGGACAAGGGCCTCATCCCCACAACCCTTGGCCGGTGGTTGTGTGGGTCTGCCGGCGGGAGGCTTATCAGAATCTGGAAGCCCCCTTTAACAAGGGGACCCCCAGATCCCGGCCCCCCCTGTGTGAAATGGTAAGGGGGTACAAAAGTACCCCTACCATTTCACAAAAAAACTGTCAAAATGTTAAAAATGACAAGAGACAGTTTTTGACAATTCCTTTATTTGTATGCTTTTTTTTTCCATCTTCTATCTTCCTTCAGTTTCTTTCTCCATCTTCTTCTTCCTCCGATCCTCTGCTTCTTTCTCCGGTGTTCTCGTCCGGCATCTCCCTCTGCGGCATCTTCTTCTCTTCATCTTCTTCTCTTCATCTTCTTCTCTTCATCTTCTTTTCTGGCCGCTCCGCATCCATGATTGGAAGGCTCCCGCTGTGTGACGCTTCTCTCTTCATGTTTTTCTCTTCATCTTCTTGTCTTCATCTTCTTGTCTTCATCTTCTTTTCGGGCCACTCCGCATCCATGATGGCATGGAGGGAGGCTCCCGCTGTGTGATGTTCTCATCTTCTGACTGTTCTTATATAAAGAAGGGTGGGTCCACCCGGTGACCCCGCCCCCTCTGATGCATGGGGACTTGACGGGGACTTCCCTGTGGCATTCCCCGTGATGTCAAGACGAGAAGCGTCACACAGTGGGAGCCTCACTCCATGCCATCATGGATGCGGAGCGGCCCGAAAAAGAAGATGAAGACAAGAAGATAAAGAAAAGAAGATGAAGAGAAAAAGATGCAGCGGAGGGAGATGCCGGACGAGAACATCGGAGAAAGAAGCAGAGGATCGGAGGAAGAAGAAGATGGAGGATGAAACTGAAGGAAGTTAGAAGAAAGAAGATAGAAGATGGAAAAAAGAAGACTTTAAATAAAGGAATTGTCAAAAACTGTCTCTTGTCATTTTTAACATTTTTGACAGTTTATTTGTGAAATGGTAGGGGTACTTTTGTACCCCCTTACCATTTTACACAGGGGGGGCCGGTATCTGGGGGTCCCCTTGTTAAAGGGGGCTTCCAGATTCCGATAAGCCCCCTGCCCGCAGACCCCCACAACCACTGACCAAGGGTTGTGGAGATGAGGCCCTTGTCCTCATTAACATGGGGACAAGGTGTTTTGGGGGCTACCCCAAAGCACCCTCCCAATGTTGAGGGCATGTGGCCGCTCTCTCGTCCCCCCCTCTTTTCCTGCGGCCTGCCAGGTTACGTGCTCGGATAAGGGTCTGGTATGGATTTTTGGGGGGACCCCACGCCAATTTTTTTTTAAATTTTGGCACGGGGTTCCACTTAAAATCCATACCAGACCTAAAGGGTCTGGTATAAATTTTGAGGGGGACCCCTATGTCATTTTTTTTTTATTTTGGCGCGGGATTCCCCTTAATATCCATACCAGACCAGAAGGGCCTGGTATGAAATTTAGGGGGACCCCCACGCCAGTTTTTTTTATTATTTTGTTCGGGGTTCCCCTAAGGGGAAATCCCATGCAGTTTTTATCAATGAACTTTTATGTGTATTGTCGGACCGGCAATTCATTAATAGCCGCAAGTAGTTTTAAATGACCTTTTTTCCTTTGAAATGTCATTTTGCTATCAGACTGTTCTAAACACGGGAAACATGCGCCCCTTTACAGGCGGACTATAGACACCCCACAGGTACATAATTTAAAGGAATATTACACTGTTATTGTTTGACTTTAAGCATTATTAAAATCACTGCTCCCGAAAAATTGGCAGTTTTTAAAACTTTTTTTGCATTGATACATGTCCCCTGGGGCAGGACCCGGGTCCCCAAACACTTTTTATGACAATACCATGCATATAAGCCTTTAAAATTAGCACTTTTGATTTCTCCCATAGACTTTTAAAGGGTGTTCCACAGCTTTCGAATTTGCCGCGAACACCCCAAATTGTTCGCTGGTCGGCGAACTGGCGAACAGCCGATGTTCGAGTCGAACATGAGTTGACTCGAACTCGAAGCTCATCCCTAATGGCAACTAGTCTGGCTTTGTATTTGTGAATATTCCCTTCTGTGTCTGGCTTTACTTTAAAAGTACACTTACTTTGTATAGGTTTGCAGTTAGGAGCGAGCTCTGCGAGTGTCCAGGTTTTATTTTCTGACGTGACGTTTAATTCTTCTTCTGCTGCCTTTCTCCATTTATTGGCTTCACATTTTGGCAGTTTTTCTATGTTTTTGCAGGATGTTGGTTCAAGTATGCTGTGTGTTTTGACAGTCTATGACAGATTGTGGGGTGGTATCCCCTTTGTAGTCCGAGTGGATCTTCTGACTTCAGGCAGTTCAGCAGAATCTGGTGGGGAACTTGATTTAGGTACTCCGAGTTACACCGATTGTTTTGATTCCTGTAGAGGTTCGCTTTGGTCGACCCTTTTTTTTGGTTTGCTGGGCATACTCACTTTACAGCTTTCAGGGATCTGTGTTTCTGGTGATGGATTCTAATCAAGATAAACACTACGGCTTATTGTCACTTTGTCAGTCTTTGGGTATATGATTCTGTAACCCTTAGTTTGCGCCCTGCAGCCTACTAGAATGCCCTCTATGGCTCTGTTCTATAGCTTGGATCGCTTTTCACTTGTAATATAGGCATATGTTATATATCCAAACACTCTGATGTGCCCTATGCTAGGCTTTGATCCATGCCACATTTCAAATGGAATACATTTAATGGCTTTTGAGGGTTGTCTGTTCTGTAGGTAGATCGCAGTCATGACTGCATCCCCATCCCCCATCCCCAGTAGTTGTGATGTAGGTTGGCATCTGGCAACATGCATCTGGCTATTTTTATAAGAGTGCAATTTTTCCTTTCTGCTACACCGTTTTGTTCAGGAGTGTATGGTGTGGTTGTCTGGTGAACTATTCCTTGTCTCTTCAGGTATGAAGCAACTTCTATGCTTATGTATTCTCCCCATATTATTCCTGCATATTATTCCTGGTTTGCATTGGAATTTGTTGCTAGACATGGCAACAAACTCTTGAAGTTTCTCTGATGTTTCATTCTTGTGTTTCATCAGATAAGTAGTTGTGTACCTGGAAAAATCATCAATGAAAGTCAGTAGATACCTGTTCCCGCCTGAAGTGGGAGTTTTCATTGGACCGCATACATCACTGTGTATGAGCTGCAGGGGTTGGGAGGTTTTTCTTTGAGATGCCTGAGGAAGGGGAGCACATGTGGCTTTTGCTTCAATACAGCACTTGCATTTCATGAGCACTTTGCAAGGCATTATTGTCAAATCTTCTAAGGCTCTCTTTATAATAGTCTGTATAGCTTCTGGACTTCTGTGACTCAGCTACCTGTGCCATAAGTGAATAAATTTGCTGTCTATGTCATTAGAGACTATATTGGCTTGCTGGTCTGTGGTGATGAACCTGTATATTTGATCATCCAGTTTTCCTTTTTCAAGGAATGGCTTATTATTGTGAATTGTGCATTCATCACCCTGGAACTTAACTGTGAGACCGTTGCTTGCAAACTTCACTGATAGAAGGCTGCCTTCTAGTTCTGAAACATACAGTACTTTCTTACAAAATGGAAAAAGACATATATGAGAGTCTACCAAGCTGCACACCCCAAAAGTATACAGGAAATTGAAGAATTTCCCTGGGGGGGGGGGGTTAGCATCAAAATCTTAGAGAAGAGTAATTAGTTAAAAGTCTTTTATTCAACCAAAGAATTAATTAAATTATACAATAAGATTTGAGATAAAAATTATGGTTAGCGACACAAACAGCATAAGCCATCACCAATGGCAAACAATACACCAAGGAGACCATGGTTTATAAATACATTATGACATTACTATCCACATGAATACCCCGATGCATTTCGACCCTTTCATTTTTGGTCTTCTTCGGGGGGATTTTTAATTCTAGGAAATATATCAGAAAATTCTAATTTTAGACAACATTGTTAACATTCTGTTGTATACAGAACATAATTAAGCATTTCATAGTGTTCAGAATTACATCTCCATATGTAAGGTGATATATTTACCATTACGAAGATTGAAAGGTGAGAATGTTTCGAACAAACAGGATTACTAAAAACAGCTGCATTCCACGGTCCCAAATTGTCTGTATGTCCCCTCCGCACCCTCCAGTGAGTCCACAGTCCACAGGGCTTACAGAGACCACTCTTTTGGATCTTGAGAGGAAGGTATAGGGCGAGGCACTTGCAATTTGGTATTGAGGAATCTCAATAAGTAATCAACAAGTTTTCTATGAGTATACAGTACTACTGTGCGATCTAAACTGGTCGATACTCAAGCAAGTGTTAGAATTATATGGACTGATATTACTCATTAATTCTATTTTATATGTTCATTTAATTGGTTTATACAGAGATTAATTAGTATTGCCATTCATATGAGGAAATAAGAAGTGATGATATTACCTAATTAGTCACTGTGCAAGGTAGTGAGGTGGTGTGTATAATGCCGCGTACACACGACCGGTTTAGCCATCGTAATAAGCTCGGACGGTTTCTCCGACGTAACTCCGACGGAATTCCGTTCAAGCGGTCTTGCCTACACACGGTCAACCCAAGGTCCGACCACAGTCCGACCGTCCAGAACACGGTGACGTACAACACTTACGACGGGACTAGAAAAAGGAAGTTCAATAGCCAGCAGCCAATAGCTTCCGTCTCGTACTTGCTTCAGAGCAAGTCTGTCGGACCAGCATACAGACGATCGGTTTTCCTGATAGGAATTGGGTCCATTTAGAACATGTTCTATTTCTAGGCCCGTCAGATTTTTAGAAAAAAAAAGTCCGATGAGGCCTACACACGATCGGTATATACGACAAAAAGCTTTCGTCTGACTTTTTCTGCCGGACAGTCTGCTCGTGTGTATGCAGCATTAGGATAAATGGGTAATTAAGTCTAATGAGGTGGGTGGCATAGAAGTGATGTGTGAGCAAAAAAAAAATTCTTGTGGGTGCAAAACACATAGTGGCAACCGCTTATTACCTTTACTAATAAATAGAGTTCTATTGTAGGTGAACAGGAATAAAATGTAAAGTGCCAGATAAGAGGGGATATGTGGCACTGATAACAAGTGTTCAAAGTGTTAAGGGTGAGACCATGTCTATGTTAAAGTTGAAATATCAATATGTTGGTTGATTTGTAAAAAGCCTCAATCATGAGAACTATGAATAGATTATTTGGTTAGTGTGATACAAATATCAGCCTGTCTGATAAGTCCAAAAGTTGCACTTACTTAATGCTACGATCCTTCCTAAGTGTGTTGACGACATTCCAGAGGTCACACCAGGATCCTGTGGGAGCTGAAAGTTTAAATAGTATTAAAATTGTATATCCATTGCTGGCAGGTGTTAGTCTCCACCCCATCCCCCCCCCATTTACAGTCCCTGCCCCCATGATTGTGGCATCTGTGTGGCCCCCTGGGCATACCGGAAGGCAAGGCCCCGGCATCCTCCGTCACCTCCGACGCAATTGCACGACGCCTCTGATCATCCGGCGGTGATCAAGGGATGCAGCCGGCACAGAAGATGCTCCCTCCAGTGGCCAAAGGAGAAAGTTCCAACTGTGGGAACATAAGGATTTGCGTCTCCCCACCGTGCCGGAAAGCCATGATGGAAAGGGGGGACACTCACCCAGGGCCGCAGAGAGAGACACACAGCGGTGTCCACGTGGCCCCCTCGGCGTTCCGGAATGGGGGGAGGAGGCTAACACCTGCCAGCAATGAATAGACAATTTTAATACTATTTAAACTTTCAGCTTCCAGAGAATCCTGATGTGACCTCTGGAATGCCGTCAACACACTTTGGAGGGATCATAGTGTAATGGAAATTTGTACATTGTGTATATAATTGTATTCTATTTTGTATGTATTGCACACTGCCCTCACTGTGCACACAGCGCTAATAATGTTTTCAGTACATATTTACATTCTTTCGAATCCTGATTAGAATTAGCCTGCCTATGTAACGCCCCTTGTTACCAAAAATGTACAATTGTAATATTAATGTGATACCTTTGTAATCATGTGCATAAAACCTTCAATTGCGTCATAATAAAGCAGAACAGTTATTTGTAAAGATGCTGAGCGTATCTTTTGTGTCTGTTCCCTACTGCAGTAGTTATTATTAATTTGGAACCACTAATCAATATGAGGATAGGCGTTGCCTATCATCAATTTAACCGAGTCAGCATGGTGAGCTTTGCCTTAGGAGGGGATTCCAGGTGACCCTGAGTATCCGAAACGAGGAGCTTGAGACGATCCGGGAATTTCTGATAATCAGCCGGCTGAGGTAAGCCTTTTTGCTTACATTTGAGTTATCAGACCTCCTTGATCGGTAAGGCATTTTCGGGACAAAGGGTACCTATTTTACTCCCCTTAATCAAACTGTATTGATTGGTGGTTATATGTTATGTTGTCACTGTCTATTGTCCATCGGAGTGTTATAGATAAGAAAGGGAAGAATAGTGCTGTTCACAGGTATATGTAGTTGTCATGAAGCTTGGAATACTGAAGTATTTCTCCTTTGATTCTATTACACAGTGGGGGGGGGGGATCTGCTGCCCTGTTTTAAGGAGCTTGAGACGATCCGGAAATTTCTGATAATCAGCCGGCTGAGGTAAGCCTTTTGCTTACATTTGAGTTATCAGACCTCCTTGATCGGTAAGGCATTTTCGGGACAAAGGGTACCTATTTTACTCCCCTTAATCGAACTGTATTGATTGGTGGTTATATGTTATGTTGTCACTGTCTATTGTCCATCGGAGTGTTATAGATAAGAAAGGGAAGAATAGTGCTGTTCACAGGTATATATAGTTGTCATGAAGCTTGGAATACTGAAGTATTTCTCCTTTGATTCTATTACACAGTGGGGGGATCTGCTGCCCTGTTTTAAGGCTAACCCCCTCCAGACGGCTCCATGGTCTGGAAGGAAGGCATTGTTCTGCGTTTGACTGTTTGTTAATGTACTTTAATTATCCCTGGGGCTTCTCTGTGTCATTACACATATCAGTCCTCCTATTCAAGCTATCGGACCAATCCCTGCTGACCCTGTTTCAAGTCCTCATTTGCATGGCCAAGAGGACCTTAATTGAAGACTAAAGTGTACTTTACAATTGATCAATAGGAAAGTGGTTGTTCGGGGCGGGGTGTTCAAACTGCTGTGTATAAAATTGTATTGTGAGATTCCTGTTTGAACTTGCATACAGCCTGCCTGGTGTTTGTTCTGAGCTATCACAACTGGATTTGATCGGCACATAGCTGTAGTTCGAATCCCGGAGCATTGGATGACCGAACCATGAGATGTTGCGATCTGCAATCTGATTCTATAGCCGCAAAGGAGTGTCGGGAGAGTGGAATCGAGCGAGCAGGGGCTTGTTACAGTAGTACATCTGCTAGATAAATTCGTTTAGAGGCAAGAGGGTATAGGCACACGTAGAGAAGACTGGCCAGTCATTATGGGCATTGAATTAAGGGAATGAAGGGTAAGAGACCCTCAAAAATGCCCAACGCAAGAGGAGCGCTATACATGAACCAAAGGTGCGGTTCCGCCTATGCTGAGCCCCTAGATTAATGGTTAAAGTGGACAGGGATCCACAATGGGTAACTGGGTTACCAAGGTCCACAGGGACTAAGAATCATGCAGAATAAACAGCTAGAGAAACAGCTATCTATGTGAGCAGGATGGATGAAGGGTGACATTAACACTAGACAGAAAGGGACATTTTCATGTTAAGTTGTGGGATGAATTTGGGGTCAGGCACTACAACTAGTAAAATCAGAAACAGAGAAATGAGAATTAAAACAGAATACTTTATATGTTGTCAGAGAGGGAAGATGGGATAAGCACTCTGGCTGCCCGTCTGATCATAGAAGCTAGATATAAAGGATATCTGAACAAAATAAGGAATGCAGAATTTAAGGCAGGGAAATATTAATGAGTTAAAAGACAGTGAGAGAATGATATGCATGTGTTGTGTACAAATGGGAAAAATTTAAGCGATTTTAGAGAGATATTGGTGTATGTGTGTGCAAAAGCTGGGACCTTTAGTTCTATTGCTTGTGTGTGTCATGTATGCAGATGTGACCCCCTCCTTTATGCATGCTCTCATGAAAGAATGTGGCTGAGATGAGAGGTCAGTGATAAGCTGGAAGGACACCATGCCAATTCCAGTTTTTTCGACAAAACATTTATAACAAAATGTGCCGGGTTAACGAATCTAATGATAAACAATGTGATCACAATTATTTTTTGAATCTGTTTTCCAGACATGGTAAAATGAAGGTTACATTTAATCATGTATTACACAAATTGAAAATCCTTTGATAGTGGAAACAGTGTATAAAAAAAAGGGAAATTAAGTAAAATTAAGTAATAATGAGTATTAATTTCTAATATGAGTTTAACAATTTTATCAATAATATAGATATATTGAAACTGGTTTAGACAACCTTTGGTTGGAAATTAAATCCAGGTTATTGGGGGAATTTGTAAAAATGGGATTAGTTTAGATTAAGATGAGGTTGTTAATTTGAATACAGCTGCCATAATATTTAACAAAGCCAAGATGGATGGGATACATAAGAAGTTTTTCTACAAAAATGAAATTTTAAGGTTTTTGATAATAACTTGTTGTGCGGTCCATGATGTGAGAGTAATAATAAATACAATTTAAATATAACAGACCCATCACATCAAGTCCACACACCCTGTTAGGATAGATGCCACCTGCAGCCAGTTGTTTTATAGTTTTTGATGCTTTCTGGTCCATCATACAGATTCTTGCTCCTTTTGTTTTATTTATTTTTATTTTTGAAATCCAAAGCAGAATGTGTGGATTGTGAAATTATGTGCCCCTTTTCCTTGTAAGTGCAGTAGTATAAGCAGAAGAATATTTTGGATTTATGGGCATCTCTCCATGATCGCAGGGTATTGTTATCATTTATTACAATATTGCCAGGAAAAAGTTGTCTTTTGAAACATGAAACTGGAGTTTCTTACACAAACAGCATGATAGA
Source organism: Lithobates clamitans (assembly GCA_037952925.1). Taxonomy (NCBI): domain Eukaryota; kingdom Metazoa; phylum Chordata; class Amphibia; order Anura; family Ranidae; genus Lithobates; species Lithobates clamitans. The sequence continues at coordinate 10,778,870 of JBBGZY010000563.1, read as the reverse complement.
AAACAAGCCATTGTACTATATTTATGCAAGCTGGACCCAGTAATGAAGGGTTCGTCCCGATATATCAAAGCTGTAGCTTTTATGCAAAAGTGCTATTAGACAAAGTTAGATATTGTTTTGGTCAAACATTTAATTTTTAATGGTCCGACATTCTATGCAGCAAATATACAGCTAACTAAATGTTTGTCTAATGAAAGGTTTAAAATATGAATTTGTTTATGTACAAATCTAACAATGAAAAATGTGTACATTTGAATCCAGCCACCTTATTGCCTCTATTGGAGGAGGCTGGAGACAAAGGAAGACACATGTGTTAAATTGATGACGTAGGAATCAGCTGCTGTGAGCCCAGTGCAGGACACACTCCCTGAAAACCCAGAAATTACATTTTTTGTAGATTTGAGTATGCAGTTTATCGCCCAGAAGGATACTCTGTATTCAAAGTCATTGGATCCTTTTTCCCCAGCTGAAGAAGCAGAGCTCCATGTTTTAGCAAAGCCTGTGAGCTATAAAAATAATGTATATTTATATAGATAGTCGAGATATAGAGAGCTTTTGGTTCCATTTGAAGGGCCAGAAGTTTGTTTTTACTTCGGTAGGTAAACCAATCAAGCATGCCAAGTTAATTTAATTGGCTGTTTTCAGCCTTCCAGGTTCTTGCTGAGGTAGCCATATTAACTTTCACACATGGAAGCAGACCAGATGACTAAGGATGCTGCATTTACAGCCCTGGACACTTGATGGGTCTGTGCAACTCACAGATTCCACCCTAGTTCTGGCCCAGTATAGCTGGGATTAATAATTCAACTTTAAGGACCCCAGAACGAGAAGAACAAGTGGTCCACAGGGGGCAACTTCTTATGAAACAGGACTTTGGAAAAGGTGATAATTTATGTCTGCCAGTCACTCTTTTCCCCCCAGCTTGACACATGGACGGTGTCATCAGTCACAAGCAGTTATGGCTGCCTTAGTAAATGAGCGTGGGATAGAGCCAGGGTTCTCCACAGTTGTTTTTATAACATACCACTTCTTGTTTTACCTGTTACCAAAGGTGTTACCAAAAGCTGAACATCCCTTCCAGAGATTACAAAAATATATATCCAGATGCCCAAGTTAGGATCTTACAAGTATGCATTTTGTCTGTATGAACATGTTGTTTGGATGTCCAGTGGCAAATGCTACTGCAAAGGCCACAGTAAAAAGTGTTATCAGAAGTAGTTTGTAAATATAGAGTGCAGAAAATACAGGGAGTAACAGAGGAAATCATTTTTATAGGAGAGTCCTTACTAGAAGTTTTGAGGTTTTATTTTTTTACACCCCCTACTGTCTACAATGCAGCGGACAAAGTAGAGTAAGAAACTAGAAAACTTTTGCCTGAATATTTTCTTAAATTTTTTGAAGCCTCTAAGGGGGATGTTGGACTCTGTCCCTATGGGATTTGGTTTGGGAGTGTGTTACTCACTTGCTTATATTTTGTCTCAGCAGCTGAAGTCCTCCATTTGGATCTCACAGAGAATGTTACTGATCTTTTAAGGTTTTTGACAAACTCATGTATGTGTTTTCTCCCCAATTCCAGATACTAAAAGTTTGGAAGGATCTAAAACTAAAGCCAGGTAACTTGTGGATTGTTAAGAGACATTTATATATAAGGAAATGTTTGGAGACTCAATACAGCATCTATTTCATGTACAGTTTTTGCAAAACTTGAAGGAAAAGTCACCTGGATCCACACCAGACACTGCAAAAATGACTAAATTAAAGAAATCTCTGTGTTTGATTTGTTCCCCCCTTGTGATCACAGTCTAGGGTACTTTTCGATTCAATTAATTTAATTGTAAGGGATATAGATATTTGAAAAGTAGTTTAGCCATATTGAAGTCATTATTGTCTTTTGTTTGTCTTCCATTTTATGTAGAATTGTCTGTGTTTACATATGCTGCCAACAATTCAGCTAGAAGGCCATTGTGGCCACAGGAGTGTACAGCCAGTACTCTGTAAATATGTCTTATCAATCATTTGGTTTTCACAATGAAAAGTCATTTTGTAATGAAAAAGTTGCTCAGCTATTATTTTCTCCACAATGGAGTTTTTTGCCTCTTTGGCCAGGACCAGCAGCAGGTATGGTTAGTGATCAAAATATTGATCAAAAGAGGGGAGACTGTAATGGAAATTTGTACATTCTGTATATAATTGTATTCTATTTTGTATGTATTGCACACTGCCCTCACTGTGCACACAGCGCTAATAATGTTTTCAGTACATGTTTACATTCTTTCGAGTCCTTATTAGAATTAGCCTGCCTATGTAACGCCCCTTGTTACCATAAATGTACAATTGTAATATTAATGTGATACCTACGTAATCATGTGCATAAAACCTTCAATTGCGTCATAATAAAGCAGAACAGTTATTTGGAAAGATGCTGAGCGTATCTTTTGTGTCTGTTCCCTACTGCAGTAGTTATTAATTTGGAACCACTAAGCAATATGAGGATAGGAGTTGCCTATCATCAATTTAACCGAGTCAGTAGCATTAAGTAAGTGCAACTTTTGGACTCATCAGACAGGCTGATATTTGTATCACACTAACCAATTAATCTATTCATAGCTCTCACGATTTAGGCATTTTACAAATCAACTAACATATTGATATTTCAACTTTAACATAGACATGGTCTCACCCTTAACACTTTGAACACTTGTTATCAGTGCCACATAGCCCTGCTTATCTGGCACTTTACATTTTATTTCTGTTCACCTACAATGGAATTCTTTTTATCAGTAAAGGTAATAAGCGGTTGCCACTATGTGTTTTGCAAACTTTTGCACCCAAAAGAATTTTTTTTTGTTCACACATCACTTCTATGCCACCCACCTCATTAGACTTCATTACCCATTTATCCTTATACACACCACCTCACTACCCTGCACAGTGACTAATTAGGTAATATCATCACTTATTATTTCATCATATGAATGGCAATATTAATGAATCTCTGTATAAACCAATTAAATTAACATATAAAATAAAATTAATGAGTAATATCAGTCCATATAATTCTAACACTTGATTGAGTATCGACCAGTTTAGGTCGCACAGTAGTACTGTATACTCATAGAATACTTGTCTTTTACTTATTGAGATTCCTCAATACCAACTTGCAGGTGACTCGCCCTATACCTTCCTCTCCAGGTCCAAAAGTGTGGCTCTCTGTAAGCCCTGTGGACTGTGGACTCACCTGGAGGGTGCGGAGGGGACATGCAGACATTTTTGGACCATGTAATGCAGCTGTTTTTAGTAATCCTGTTTGTGCGATACATTCTCACCTTTCCATCTTCGTAATGGTAAATATAACACTGTACATATGGAGATGTATTTCTGAACACTATGAAATGATTAATTATGTTCTGTATACTACAGAATGTTAACAACGTTGTCTAAAATTTGAATTTTCTGATATATTTCCTAAAATTAAAAATCCCCCTTTAGAAGACCAGAAATGAAAGGGTCGAAATGCATCGGGGTATTCATGTGGATAGTAATGTCACAATGTATTTATAAATCATGGTCTCCTTGGTGCATTGTTTGCCATTGGTGAAGGCTTATGCTGTTTGTGTCGTTAACCATAATTTTTATCTCAAATCTTATTGTATAATTGAATTCATTATTTGCTTGAATAAAAGACTTTTAAAGCGGAGTGCCGCCGAAATTTTTTTTTTTAAAGTCAGCAGCTACAAATACTGCAGCTGCTGACTTTTAAAACATGGACACTTACCTGTCCAGGGCACCCGCGATGTCGGCACCCGAGGCCGAAGCGTCTCTCCGTCCTTGGGTGCTGCCGCCTCCATCTTCTGTAAGGGAATCAGGAAGTGAAGCCGTGCGGCTTCACTTCCCGGTTCCCTACTGTGCATGCGCGAGTCGCGCAGCGCAATACGGATGGTCCCTGCTGCCTCTGGGACCCGTGTGTTTCCCAGCAGGCAGCGGGGAGGGAGCAGGAAGTGGCGTAAATAACCGCAGATTCTGCGGCTATCTATGCCGGAAGTAGGTACAGATACCTGTAATATACAGGTATCTTTACCCCCCTCCCCCCTGAAAGGTGCCAACTGTGTCACCGGAGGGGGGGAGGAATCTGATGAGTGGAAGTTCCACTTTTGGGTGGAACTCCACTTTAACTAATTACTCTTCTCTAAGATTTTGCTGCTAAAAAAAACCCCAGGGAAATTCTTCCATTTTCCATACAGTACTTTCTTTACATCTGCTTGCCTTGTGGTGTAATGCAGCTTAGGAAGCCTTGGCCCTTACCATTGGAGGTAATGCTTTTCCTGTTTGCTAGGAAAACTTTGTCTTTTGCAGTGTAATCAACGTTTGTGAAGAAGGTTTCATTGCTAGTCATGTGGCTTTTCGCACCTGAGTCTATGCACCAACTGCGTGGCTTGCCGCTTTGTGTTACTTTAAATGGGCCACTCCATGATGTGTCTTCAGTTTTCTTTGTGGCTGTTTTGACTCTTTCTTTTGCGCATAGCTGTACCTTTTGCTGCTCAGCTTTCCAGATAGAAGGGTCCTTTTTTAAGTGACCAGTCCTTTTACAGTGAAAACAGGCTTTTATTGTGCTTTGTGCCTTTCTACAACTTAAGAGTTTTGACATCATGGTGCATATTTGATTTCCTTCTGTCATATTCATCAATTAATTTCCCTTTGACATATGCTAGCATCAGCTCCTGCTCCAGTCTGGTTTCTAAAGAGTTTATAAGAGCAGTAAGGATGAGCTGAACACCCCCGGTTCGGTTTGCACCAGAACATGCAAACAGGCAAAAAATTTGGACGAACATGTGAACACCATTTAAAGTCTATGGGACACGAACATGAAAAATTAAAAGTGCTAATTTTAAAGGCTTATATGCAAGTTTTTGTCATAAAAAGTGTTTGGGGACCTGGGTCCTGCCCCAGGGGACATGTATCAATGCAAAAAAAGTTTTAAAAACGGCTGTTTTTTTGGGAGCAGTGGTTTTAATAATGCTTAAAGTGAAACAATAAAAATGAAATATTCCTTTAAATATCGTGCCTGGGGGGTGTCTATAGTATGCCTGTAAAGTGGTGCAGTCTTCCTGTGCTAGCCTCTTGCCGATCGATCATGGGCCCTGGCATTTGGGGGAACAGTGCTCTTTGTGAGCTGTATGCCTGGGGACCCTTGAGGTGGTATTACTGTGGATTCGGGTCCTGGTCCCCAGGACACACAGACCCTGGGGACCCTGTATATGCCATATTAGAATAGTGACTGATTCATACCATTGGGACTCCTACTGTTAAATGCTAATGTCATCAATTCCAGCTACCTTTCTGTTGTCTGCTAGAATGTGTATTGTAAATAAGTCTCTAGTATGGGATCTAAGAGTCATTAGATCCCCATTGTTGTTTGTGTTAATTAACTCTGCTATTGTGATAATGTTGATTGGGTTTTCTGAGCTACAAGAAGGCCAGTCTGGCCTAAAGGTCATGTCTGAGTCATCTAGGCTGTCTAAAGGGATTTGTTAATTAGCCCATGTTAATTAGGTTTCTGGTCACAGGTGTATGTTCAGAGTAATATGAGCAGGAGGTATACACCTCCTCTTTTACTGTATAAAAGAGGCTGTATTTGGCAATAAAAGAGATTCCTGTTTGAACTTACATACAGCCTGCCTGGTGTTTGTTCTGAGCTACACAACTGGATTAGAACGGCACATAGCTTTAGTTCTAGTCCCAGAACATCGGATGACCGAACCATCAGATGTTGCGATCTGCAATCTGATTCTATAGCCGCGGAGGAGTGTGGGGAGAGTGGAACCGAGCGAGCAGGGGCTCGTTACATTGGTTGGCAGCGGTGGGATTTGCTCTCCAGTTACTGGGACACTCCAAGCCAGCCTGCAGGAGAGCCACACTGAAAGACTTACTTGAGAGCCGTGGAGAGAATGGTGGGATCGTGCTTCCTTGCCGTGAACACATCCAAACCATCACCTGGATCCAAGGTCCAGATACCAGCCACCATGGAAGAGGAATTCAGAAGGAGGTTGCGAGAGATGCAGATACAGCACAGAGGACCAGTATCAGAGCAGGTCCTGCCACCATCAAAACTGCCCCATCAGAATTTCCCCATCAAAACTGCCCCATCATATTGCCACCGTCAGAATTGCCCCATCAAAACTGCCCAATCATATTACCACCATCAAAACTGCCCCATCATATTACCACCATCAAAACTGCCCCCATTATATTGCCATCAAAACTGCCCCATCAAAATTGTCCCCATCAAAACTACCCCATCATATTGCCACCATCAAAACTGCCCCCATTATATTGCCATCAAAACTGCCCCATCAGAATTGCCCCATCAAAACTGCCCCATCATATTGCCACCATCAAAACTGCCCCATCAGAATTGCCCCATCAAAACTGCCTCATCATATTGCCCCCATCAAAACTGCCCCCATCAAAACTGCCCCCATCAAAACTGCCCCATCAAAACTGCCCCATCAAAACAGCCCCATCAAAACTGCCACATCAGAATTGTCCCATCAAATCTGCCCCATCATATTGCCACCATCAAAACTGCCCCATCAGAATTGCCCCATCAAAACTGCCCCATCATATTCCTCTATTATAAATCAGTACATGGTGTGTCTGTCCCCTCCCCCGGGCTCTGTAATCAGAGTTGAGATGCTCCAGCCACCTCCCCCCCTGTGTATAACAGAAGCTTTGGTAACCATGGCAACAAAAGCAACACAGTACACTCTGATTAATGGCTAAAATTCCCTGAAATGACCTCTAAACAAAAAGCTTTTTCACAAAAACTGTAAAAGATATCAAACTCAAAAGATATAGCCAGATAGCTGAATATTTTGTGAACTTTTTAAATTTTGTTTGGCGTCTGTAGGTGAAAGTATGAAGGAGCTGAAACTTTTTGGAGCGGAAGAAGATTTTAAGGATCTGAAGCATGCTCTCATTACCTTCAATGTTAAAAAAAGTGATAAAAAGCTTAATATTTTAAAAAGTTGAAAAAGTCCCATCAGCTGAAAGAGACGAACATTTTAATAGTTGAATGGTTTTAATAGCTAAAAGTATGCAGAAGTTACGCAGAGCCAAAAAACGTACGGAATAAAATTAAATAATAAATAAAAATAAATAAAATCAAACAACAATAGTGGAACTGCTAAAGCATTCCCACTAATTTAATCGAATAACAATAGTGGGACTGCTAAAGCAGTCCCACTAATAAATAAAAAAACGAATAACAATAGTGGGACTGCCAAAGCAGTCCCACTAATAAATAAAATCGAATAATAGTGGGACTGCTAAAGCAGTCCCACTAATTACACTTTTAGGGAAATGTATACAGAGTGTATATGACACGCTCTAGAATTTTAACATGTCACCATACAACAATTGTCAGTGTTGTGACAAATTCATGTAACTGTTGTAAACAAGTCCATGAATCTGGAGCACATATCATGTGCATTAGCGTAGGTGCACTGAGACACTTCAACCTCAGTGCTGCTGTGCTTTCTCCTGCTGCTGCAGTGGTTACACAGACAGTAAAGTAGTGGGGAGTTTTGAAGCTGGGTGAGCAGATCCTGATGGGAACTCACAGATGCTAGCTCCCCATCTGGCTCACTCCCCTTGTGATTGATAGCAGGCAGTGTGAGAATCTATAGCCAATAGACAGCCTGCTGTTGGCTATAGAATCCACCCACTGCTTGTTATCAATCACATGGAGAGTACACACCTGTTGCTCACTGTAGTTTCACTTGTTGTTAGAAGACTGTCAGCTGTGAAGCTAACAGCGTCCTTAAGCCCTGGTTCGCATCGGTGCATTTTGACATGCGATTTTAAATGTCAAATCGGTGGCAATGGTGCGATGCTGCGTTTGTGTCGCCACAATGATTTAAAAAATCAGTTTCTGTACTACTTTTTACGATTTCAGGTGTGATTTCCATCGACATCTTTGCAGAAACCTGCACAGATGTCTGTAAAATCACAGCTGAAATCAGGACTGACATGGGGGCGTCAAATCATGCGAGTTCGTCTGAACTCTCATGGCTTCATTCCCGCTGCTCAGTGTGAACCAGGGCTTAAGGATAAGTTTACCTTTGTTCATATTTTTTTTTCTAGATTTCAGCCCCCTATGTACCTATTTTGCAAAAAAACCAAAGCTTTCCATTAAATCTACACTTACTTCACTTGTCCTCATCCATGTTTCCAAAGGTATCGTTTCGTAATGCCTTACTTCCTGGACACACTATAGGTCATGACACAGGAAGGAGTTGATCAGCTGACCTCATTAGCATACACCTTGCATCATCCACCCTCCTACCTACCCACCCACCTCCAGGTGCATGTTTTTTAAATGAAATGCAATCAATCAGTAATTACCTTTCTGATTAAATACACAATATACAATCAGATTGCATAGTATATGGCCATCTTTATGTAAGTACATAGGAGGGAGTGGAGAGAAACACTCAGCTGCCAAGCCCCGTTCACGTCTCTCAGAATAGCGGGAACTCGTGTTTTTTGTTTTTAACGGGGTGGGGGGGTGTTTTGGAGCATTTTTACTCATCACACATATGGCAGCAATGGACCCAAAGAAGCGTCAGATTTTTTTTTAGAGCTTGTTGCATTATACTGTGGTTTTTGGTGCCTTGCATTTCTGAAATGCAAGGAAACACACAAAGGTGAATGGAGCCTCATTGTTCTTATGTAATCGCACCAATTTCACTTTCAGGCCCCAGGTGTTCAGGATAGGTGTTTCTTCCTATTATATAAATCTGGTAAATCTAAAGGATATTGTACAATCAGATTGTATAGTGAATTGCCCCTATTGTATAGTGAATGGCCAAAACACCAAAATGTCCCCCTGAAAGTGAAATTGGTGCATTTACACAAGAACAATGAGGCTCCATTCACTTCTGTGCGTTTCCTTGCATTTCAGAAATGCACTGCACCAAAATTCCAGTAAAAAACACACCAAGCTCCACTCTAAAAAAAAGTTTTGAAGCTTCTTTGGTGCGATTGCTGTGTGTAGGGCAGTCCATTCAAGTGGATGGGCTGGCCTATGCGTGATGAGTGAAAATGCTCCAAAGAAAAAATGCATGTGGGAATGTGAGTTCCCCACTAAGCAGAGATGTGAACAGGGCTTGACAGCTGAGTGTTTCTGTCCACTCCCTCCTATGTACTTGTATAAAAGATGGCAATACACAATGATTGCACTAACTGATTGCATTTCATTTAAAAAACGTGCAGCTGAGAATGGGTGGGTGGGTAGTAGGTTAGATGATGTAATGCGTATGCTAATGAGGTCAGCTGGTTAACTCCTTCCTGTGTCATGACCTCTAGTCTGTCCAGGAAGTAAGGCATTATGAATGGATAAGGACAAGTGAAGTACAGACTTGCCAACAGTCCTGATTTTCCCGAGGCAATCCCGATTTTGGGACCCTCGTCCTGATCGGAGCTCGACCCGATTAATTTCCCGGGATTTTGCTGTCCTGAGAAAATCGGGAATGTTTTAGGCTACAAAAAGATGGCCACCGCATTTCTTCTTGTATTCAGTGGAGAGGGGAGGGTCAGCCAATCAGCGGCCCTCTTCAGTGTACAGTGGACAATTCTCTTGTACAATGAAGCCTATTGGCTGCACGGCCCCGCCCCTCTCCACCGAACACACATGAGGAATTGTAGCTGTTAATGCTGTAATGAAGGAGATCGCTGCTGCCTGGGGACACTGATGTGAGGAGGGATCTCAGTGAGGAGGTTTGCAGAGCATTGCACCATTACATGTGGGCTATATCACAATGACCTTTGCAGAGCATTGCAACCTTGCCTATATCACAGTGAGCTTTGCACCCTTGTATGTGACTATATATTAATGACTAGGGATGATCTTCGTGTTCGAGTCGAACCCATGTTCGACTCGAACATCTTCTGTTCGACCGTTCGTCGAATTGCGAACGATATGGGCCATTCGCGTCAAATACGTGTGGCGCGTCACGGCCCATAATTCACTGCGGCATCGCAGTGCATTGCTGGCTGATGATTGGCCAAGCATGCACTATGACCCACATGCTTGGCCAATCACAGCGCCGTCAGTAGAGAGAGCTGTATTTGGCCAAAGCCAGGATGGCTTTGGCCAATTATGGCTCAGGGGGTTTAGAACACGCCCCACACTATATAAGGCCGCCTGCACGGCGGCCCTGTGTAGTGCGTTCCGGCGAGACAGAGACAGTGTCATTTCATTTGAGTTAGCTAGATTAGGCAGAACAGTCAGTGAGTTAGCTGCATTTACAGTGTATTGTGTATATATATGCATCCCAGGTGTTGTGTGTGTGTATATATATATATATATATATATATATATATATATATATATATATATATATATACACACACATACACACTGTATTCAGTTTAGCTAGATCCATTCCTGTTACCTTTCAGGCAGGCTTGTCTTGTTACAGTATTTACAGCTACCTGAAGAAAATTGCTGGTGTTCTTTTGATCCTATTAGTACCACAGTCAGGAAGCTATACTATTTACAGTTAGTGTAGTGTGTCCTCCTCACAGTGTTCAGTTAAAGCTACAAGTTAGTTTAGTGTGACCTCTGCACAGTGTTCAGCTAAAACTACAAGTTAGTGTAGTGTGTCCTCCTCACAGTGTTCAGCTAAAGCTACAAGTTAGTGTAGTGCGTCCTCCTCACAGTGTTCCGCTAAAACTACAAGTTAGTGTAGTGCGACCTCTGCACAGTGTTCAGCTAAAGCTACAAGTTAGTGTAGTGCGACCTCTGCACAGTGTTCAGCTAAAACTACAAGTTAGTGTAGTGTGACCTCCTCACAGTGTTCAGCTAAAGCTACAATGTAGTGTAGTGCGACCTCTGCACAGTGTTCAGCTAAAGCTACAAGTTAGTGTAGTGCATCCTCTGCACAGTGTTCAGCTAAAACTACAAGTTAGTGTAGTGTGACCTCTACACAGTGTTCAGCTAAAGCTACAAGTTAGTGTAGTGCGTCCGCCTCACAGTGTTCAGCTAAAACTACAAGTTAGTTTTTTGCGAGCTCTGCACAGTGTTCAGCTAAAGCTACCTGTAGAAGGTTGGTGGTGTTTTCCTGATCCTATCACTACCGCAGGCAGCTAAATAAGCTACAAGTTAGTTTTTTGCGAGCTCTGCACAGTGTTCAGCTAAAACTACAAGTTAGTGTAGTGCGAGCTCTGCACAGTGTTCAGCTAAAGCTACCTGTAGAAGGTTGGTGGTGTTTTCCTGATTCTATCACTACCGCAGGCAGCTAAATAAGCTACAAGTTAGTTTTTTGCGAGCTCTGCACAGTGTTCACCTAAAGCTACCTGTAGAAGGTTGGTGGTGTTTTCCTGATCCTATCACTACCGCAGGCAGCTAAATAAGCTACAAGTTATTTTTTGCGAGCTCTGCACAGTGTTCACCTAACGCTACCTGTAGAAGGTTGGTGGTGTTTTCCTGATCCTATCACTACCGCAGGCAGCTAATAAGCTACAAGTTATTTTTTTGCAAGCTCTGCACAGTGTTCAGCTAAAGCTACCTGTAGAAGGTTGGTGGTGTTTTCCTGTTCCTATCACTACCGCAGGCAGCTAAATAAGCAACAAGTTCGTTTTTTTCGAGCTCTGCGCAGTGTTCAGCTAAAGCTACCTGTAGAAGGTTGGTGGTGTTCTCATACTACAGGCAGGCAGTTGATTTTGCTAGCTGCAGTATCAGTATATATATATCCCAGCTTAGTGCAGCTACAGGCCATTAGTATGTCTGGAAGGCCAATAAGGAGAGGCAGACAGTCACAAGCCAATAAAAGAGGGCAAGCAGGCTCTGTGTCTAGAGGCAACAGTGCTGGTCGTGGAGACGGTGCATCCTCATCAGCACATGGCCGTGGGACACGCTTGGCCTTTTTTTCGGCAGCTGGCCGTGTTGAGCCGTAACATGCGGAAGACTTGGTCGAGTGGATGACCAAGCCATCCTCATCCTCCTCATCCTCTCACACCAATGCTCAGGGTACTTTGTCTGGCAAAGCAGCTGCCAATGCGGCCTCTTCCCTTGGCTCAATGGCATCAGTGACTCCTTCCCTAGCCCCACCATATCCTCCTGAAGAGTCCCTCAAACTGTTTGACGACAGTGTTGGGTACATACTCCAGGAGAATGCCCAGCGTTTAGAAGGCTCTGATGATGATACTGAGCTAGATGAAGGCAGTAAAGTGAGCACAGACAGAGGGGGTGCCCAAGAAGGACAGCAATCTTGCAGTCATGCACCCCCTGCTGCAGCATACTGCCAGGTTTGCTCCAGTGATGAAGAGGGAGGGGATGATGAGGATGATGAGGTTACTGACTCAACGTGGGTGCCTAATAGGAGAGAGGAGGAGGAGGAGGCACATCACCAGCCTAAGGGCATCACACTAACTGCATCACACCCCAAAGCTCCGCATGTGCAGGGCGCTGCTGTCTCTGCGCGTTATTCCAAAAGTTCTTTGGTGTGGGCCTTTTTTGAGATGAGTGCATCAGATCGCACCGCTGCTATTTGCAACATATGTCTCAAGCGTATCTCACGTGGCCAAAACATCTCCCGCTTGGGTACCACATGCTTGACCAGACATATGTTCTAAAAGACCCACACCAAAGAACAAAGAGGACATCTCCTTGCTCCTCATCAGCTGACATCTCCAACCCCACTATACCTTCAGTCCTCTCTGAGACCTGCACTGAGAGGAATGAAGGTGTAGAATTAGGTGTGTCACAGCCAAGTACTTGCGGGCAATCTGCTTTCGGTACACCGACGTCAGATTGTACCAGGCAAATTTCCCTGCCCCAGCTGCTGCACCGCCGAAAGAAGTTCGCTCCCAGCCATCCACATGCCCAGCGGTTGAGAATGCTAGCTTGGCAAAATTGTTAGCACTTCAACTGCTGCCTTTTAAGTTGGTAGACTCTGCCCCCTTCCGTGAGTTTGTGGAATGTGCGGTTCCTCAGTGGCAGGTACCCAAACGCCACTTTTTCTCACGGAAGGCAATTCCGGCTCTCTACCGGCATGTGGAAGGCAATGTCCATGCCTCGCTGGACAGGGCGCTCAGAGGTAAGGTGCATATTACTGCTGACTCATGGTCCAGCAGGCATGGACAGGGACGTTACCTAAGTTTTACCGCGCATTGGGTGACTGCTGGCAGCTGGGAAGGATGCAGGACAAGGTGCAGTAGTGTTGGAGGTTGTTCCACCACCACGCCTCCAAAATGCCACTACTAATGATTGTGACACACCTCTCTCTTCCACCCCCTCCTCTTCTTCTTCCTCCATGGCCTCTTCCTGTGCTTTGTCCTCGGAACCAGCGGTGCTCCGTAGCCGTTCCAAGCGGCTACGCAAGTATGCAGGCCAAAAGATGCCATGCGGTGCTTGAACTGGGGTGCTTGGGGGACAGGAGCCACACTGGGGCAGAGATTCTGTCAGCTCTGCAGGGGCAGGTTCAGAGGTGGTTGACGCCACGCCAACTTAAGGCAGGAATGGTGGTTTGCGACAATGGCACCAACCCCCTCTCTGCCCCCCGACAGGGACAAATGACCCATGTGCCCTGTTTGGCTCACGTCCTTAACTTGGTGGTGCAGCGGTTCTTGGGCAGGTACCCGGGCTTACAGGATGTCCTGAGGCAGGCCAGGAAAGTCTATGTGCATTTCCACTGGTCATATAATGCCAGTGCTTGGCTGGCAGACCCCCAAAAGGAGTTTAACCTGCCCAAGAACTGCCTAATCTGTGACATGCCCACCAGGTGGAACTCAATGTTGGCCATGCTGCAGCGGCTGCACATGCAGCAGAGGGCCATCAATGAGTACCTGTGCGACCATGGCACCAGGACAGGGTCAGGGGAGCTTGTTTTTTTTTCCCCACGCCAATGCATGCATTGTCCTGTCACCATTTGAGGAGGCCACGAGGATGGTGAGCAGTGACAGTGCATGCATCAGTGACACTGTCCCCCTTGTCCACCTGTTGGAGCACATGCTGCATGGAATAATGGACAGGGCACTTGAGGCAGAACAGAGGCAGGAAGAGGAGGACTTCCTTAGCTCTCAAGGCCCCCTTTATCCAGACAGTGTTCCTGCGTGCCCGCCGATCACACAGGAAGAGGATGAGGAGGAGGAGGAAGAGGATTGTGTCAGTAGGGGGGTGGAGCCTGGTACTCAGCTTCAGCAGCAGTCTTTAAGGGATCAGTCCAAAGAAACACATGGCCTTGTACGTGGCTGGGAGGAGGTGGCTGTGGACCATGTCGTCCTTAGTGACCCAGAGGACTCCGGACCGAATGCCTCAGCAAACCTACGCTGCATGGCCTCCCTGATCCTGAAAAGCCTGCGGAAGGATCCTCGTATTCGTGGTATCAAGGAGAAGGACCAATACTGGCTGGCAACCCTCCTTGATCCACGTTACAAGGGTAAGGTTGCGGACCTTATCTTGCCATCGCAGAGGGAACAGAGGATGAAACATCTTCGGGAGGCCTTGCAGAAAGGTCTGTGCAACGCGTTCCCAGAGACTGGGAGGTTACAAACTCCTGTTTCTGGACAACGTGTTGCTGAGGCTTCGGTCAGTCAAAGGAGCGGTGGAGAAGGTGGCCGTCTGACTGATGCGTTCAGACAATTTTTTAGTCCACAGCCCCAAGGTATGATCGGTTCCAGCAACCATTGCCAGCGTCTGTTTTACATGGTGCAGGAATACCTAGGGGCAAGATCTGACTTGGACACCTTTCCCACCGAAAATCCTCTGGGTTACTGGGTCTTGAGGATGGATCACTGGCCAGAGCTTGCACAGTATGCAATTGAGCTACTGGCCTATCCTGCATCCAGCGTTCTTTCGGAACGCACATTAAGTGCTGCTGGAGGCTTTGTAACCAATCACAGGGTGCGTCTGTCCACCGACTCGGTCGATCGACTGACCTTCATAAAAATGAATCAGTCTTAGATCACCACCAGCTACCAAGCACCTGATGCTGATGTAACCGAATAATTTTTTTTGAAATCTCAGATCCCTTCAAAGACTGCCTATGCTGATGCTGAGTGACTATCCTGAGTAATTATCCTCTTCCTCCTTAATGAGCACGCTGATAGCTTGTAAGAACATTTTTGGTTCTGGGCACCTCCACCAGTGCCTAAGGCCCAATTTTTCAGCCCCTGTTTAACAGGGACGTGTAATTACAATTTTTGATGCAATACTTTGCAGCAGGGCTCGTTCCTGCGTTCCAACTAGAGTATCTGTGAGGGGTTGCAGTGTTTTGGCACCAGCGCCAGTGCCTAAGGCTCAATTTTTCAGCCCCTGTTCAACAGGGGCATGTAATTACAATTCTTGATCTAATATTTCACAGCAGGGCCCGTTTCTGTGCCCACCAAGAGCTAGTGAGGCTTACAGTGTTGTGGCACCAGCACCACCACCACCACCAAAGGCCCAATTTTTCTGCCCCTGTTCAACAGGGGCATGTAATTACAATTCTTGATCTAATATTTCACAGCAGGGCCCTGTGAGTGCTTACAATGTTGTGGCCACAACAACACCTAAGGCCCAAATTTTTGCTGAGTATATAGGGCAGGCCCCTACTTTCAAACATCCAACTTACAAATGACTCCTACTTGCAAACGGAAGGAGACAACAGGAGGTGAGATGAAATCTACCCCTAGGAAGGGAAATTCTCTCCTGTAAGAGTTAATATGGGAAAAACATTTCTCCTTTCCACTGATGCTTTATCACCAATCCTTGTTTCACAAAAAAACCCAAATTTTCAAAAAACATTTGTCATTGGGACAAAAAGTGAGGTGAAATCTTCTGAAGAGGAGCACAGACAGCAAAACAAATGTCACAGGGGTGATAACCCTTTCCTATGTTTTCCAAAAAGCTTAAAATAGATTTTTTGGCTGGAGCTAAACACGTTAAAAATGTACCAGTTCAAAATTACAAACAGATTCTACTTAACAACAAACCTACAGTCTCTGTCTTGTTTGCACCGCCTGTTTACTGCTGTTCAGAGTACAAAGCCTGTATACTGCTGTTTCCTTTTTTAATTTGGGTGCGGGGTTCCCCTTAATACCCATACAAGACCCAAAGGGCCTGGCAATGGACTGGGGGGTACCCATGCCATTTGTCTCACTGATTTTCATCCATATTGCCAGGACCCGACATTACATTAAAGCTTCAAGCAGTTTTAAATTACTTTTCTTCCTTTAAAAATGACATTTTGTGCAGGGACTGTTCTAAGCACGGGAAACACGCGCCACTTTACAGGCATACTATAAAATGAGATAATATGTGGCGCTAATCTACCCTCCTGTACCACACTGCAGAGAGCAAATTCCCTTCTATTAAATCAATCACCTTCCAACCATTCAAAGAGAAAGGGGATCTGCGAAGAACTCCAGTTGCTATCTCAAATGAAAATGCCAAAAATGTCCTTGATAGTATACTGTGTAATGATCTTAAATAAATCTTACGTGCCACCTAACATCAATAAAGTGACTGTGTGCAAAATTGTAATTACTGATGCAATAACCAAATTAAATAAAAAATATATGTATCAAAAAATATTATGATAAAATTATACAGTGACATCAATACGTGACTGCAAAATAGAACCCAAAAACACTTAGGCCTCTTTCACACGGATGATCCGTATGTCCGTTTTTTTCCTTCCGTTTTCGGATGAAAAACGGACATACATTCATCCCTATGGAGCGTCGGATGTCAGCGGTGACATGTCCGCTGACATCCGACCCGCTCCGATCCGAAAAGTGTAACGGAGGAAAAACCTACTTTTCCATCCATTTTCGGATCGGATCGGATGACGACGGACACTACGGACCATCATCATCCGATCCCCCCATAGGGGAGAGCGGCGCTCTCACAGGTCCGTCGCTGCACAGCGTGCAGCGACGGACCTGTCATCTTCCTGCTCAGCGGGGATCGGCGGAGCTATCCCCGCTGAGCAAGCGGATGTTCACGGGGCGGATCATGACTGATCTGCCCCGTGTGAAAGAGGCCTTAATTGAAGTGAAAATTATTTGAATAAGTGTGCAGAATATTCAAATGCTACGTGTTATATTATTCGAAAAATGAACTCATCTCCTCAAAATATAACAATGCAAATAACCCGAATGTGCAAAAAAATATCATAAAAAGTAGAAATGCAGCTCAAGATGCGGAAAAAACTTCCCGCAGCAACACATAAATAATAATAAGCAAATGGTGACATAAGTGCAACAATGTTGTAATAATAATAATAAAGTCCAAAAAGTGACAATAGTGCCATATAGTCCACACCAATGCTATTATCATGCAAATAGTGATTTCTGGTGTTCACACACAAAAGTCTATTTAAGAGATGCAAATGACAGTGACTTGTGCTGTTCTTCTAGTTCTCTTCTGGTGCACACACCAATTGTTCCCCCCAGCCTCTCACCTCTAGTAGCGGCCCCCAAATGGGCCGAGTAAGGCAGATGGACTATGGTAGAGGGGTTTCCTGCAGCAATACACCTTTCCTGAGGGATTCCCTTGGATCTGGCTCTCCGTCTCACCACTCGCCTCTCACGGCAGTCCCACAGCAGTAGTTGAAAAGAAAGGAAAAAACTCCCATAGTGTAGTAGGTAAAAATTCCAATTTATTGAAACAAACGCAGTAACTTACACTGAGGTAATAAACGAGCAGTAAAAGCAATGTTGCGGCTTCCGGGTTCGGCCGTCCCCGGGAAGCGTCGGCACCTGGCTCCTCCTACCCTGAACGCGTTGCGTCACACCACATGACTTTCTCAAAGGGATGAGGAGTCCGGTGCCTGCTAGCCAGTTAAAATAGACGCCGCTGTCATGGCAACGGCATACACAAACATTAAAACGAATCTCCGTACATATTAGATACGCTCGGTGGAAGGTATAGGCGATACATTGGTGTAAGTTTCTTATTACATGATCAATAATCCTAATTTCCTCTCCATAAGCAAGACTCAGCAAGGGGAACAACGTAAATACCTAAAAATAATTAAAAATAATTAATCTAAAATCCCATTGACATCTGTGTTTTCCGCAGCTCATACACCACCTGCGCCATCTGGTGGTGACTAAAACAGCTCCCACAGTAGAGTAAAATCCCTGGGGAGAAAAAGGAACACAGAAACAAAAGAAACAATGGGGAAAACAATAACAATATATCGCTGGTCCATTCTCCTGGACCTAGCGACACTAATCACTAGGCTCATATGCTCAAGTAGAGGCCCATACGAAAGGCAAAATACCCAAGGCAAAAAGAACTCTCATCTAGGCTAATCAAGGTGAAACTAACTCCACACAATAAAATAAGGATACAATCCAATCTAACATATGGTGCCATGGTGTATGATGAAAAAGATGCACAGTCCACTTATTAATAACCAACAAGTGGATTGTAATAAATATAGGATGAAAAATATATGTTAAATACCCTACAAAAGAATATATATAAAAAATATTAAAAAATATAAATATACAATCTATTCACAATTTAATTTTTAAAAATATAAAAAATATTTAAAAATTGGAGATAAAACAGTTCAAATCAAATTCCACGTTATGTCCTGAAGGCGATAAAGTTCGTAATTCGTAGATCCATCTGGACTCTGCCTGGCCGATTCTAATAATTTTATTGTCACCCCTCCAGTGGGGTTTGTATTTTTCTATTCCACATACTCTCAAAGATGAAGGGTCACTGTTATGGTACTCTGCATAGTGTTTAGATAAACTATGCTTATCATAGCTCTTTTTAATATTACGTACATGCTCTTTTAGTCTCATCCACAGTGCCCTCTTAGTTCTGCCGACATATTGGATATGACAGGGGCATTCCAAAAGATAGACAACCCCCTTCACTCCTGCACGAGATGAAGTCCTCTATCTCATAGTTTTGTGCCGTAACGGTGGACATGAAGCTTAGTTTTTTCTTCTTATCTTCTCTCGTGTGTCTGCAAGTATAACAATTTTTACATGGTTGAAACCCCTTACCTTCAAAGAAGGAGAATTTTTTCTTTTTTGGGGGGTCTAGGACATTTTTTGCCAAGCGGTCCCTTAATGTCGGGGCCCTTCTATACACAAATTTTGGTAGGTTTGATAGAATAGGTCCTAAATGACGATCAGTTTTAATGATGTCCCAATACTTTTTGAAAATTTTTTTAATCTGTTTATATTGGATGTTATAATCCATGATAATGGGTACATTATCTTGCTGAATTGAATTTTTTTCTCCATCCTGTATTAATTTTTCTCTATCCATTAATGTGACATCTTGTATTTTTTCTTCAATAACCTTGGCATCATATCCCTTCTGGACGAACCTTTCTCCAATCATTTTAGCTTCTTCCAGGAATGTTTCTTTCTTAGTACAATTCCGTCTAAGTCTCACCAACTGACCCTTTGGTATGTTGTCCAACCATAATGAATGGTGGCAACTATCAAGGGGTAAGTAACTATTCCTGTCTACTGCTTTAAAATATGTCTGGGTGCATAACTTTATTCCTTCTTTCTTGATTTGGAGATCTAAAAAATTTATTTTCTCATCATTGATTTCCCAGGTCAATTTTATATTTTTGTTATTAGAATTAAGATAAAAGCAGAAGTCAATGAGACTCTCTCTATTGCCACTCCAGATAATAAAAATATCATCAATAAAACGTGTAAAAACTAACAGTTGTTGTGGTCGATTACTATACAATACTTCTTCTTCCCATTCTGACATATACAGGTTCGCCACACTGGGCTCATATTTAGCGCCCATTGCAATTCTGCATATTTGTTTATAAAAATTGTTATTATGCCAGAAATAATTGGAGTCCAAGCTGTATTTCAAGCAATCTAAATAGGAATCTTCTTTGTTTACATTTCAAGTTACTAAACTTCCTCAAGGCCCATTTGGTTGCCTGTACCGCTTCATCATGATTAATAATTGTGTACAAGGACGAAACATCAGCCGTTGCCAAATATACCGGGCCATCACTCAGGGTCACATCATTAAGGAGTTGAATAAGATGTTTAGTGTCTCTCAAGTAAGATCTCGTCATCTTCACTACTGGCTGTAAGAACCAGTCAATGTATTCGCCAATTCTTGCACCTACCGAATTGATACCATTAACTATAGGCCTCCCTGGGGGTTTGCACTTATCCTTATGGATTTTTGGTAGCGTATATATTACAGGTATCTTACAAGTTTTCGGCTGTAGGTATATAGCTTCTTTTTTATTAAGGAGGCCTTTATCTACTCCTTTCTGCACAACCTTCGCCAATTCTTTTTTGTATTTTACCGTTGGATTGCTTAATAATAACTGGTAGGTGTCCTTATCATTGACCTGTCTATTCAGTTCTTCATTGTAATCCTCCTTAGATTGAACAACTATGGCTCCTCCCTTGTCGGCCTGCCTTATTACAATGTCATTTCTTGCGTCTAGTTTTTTTATACCATTTCTTATACTTCTTGCATCCCACACCTTTTTCACTTTAAGTTCTTGTAGGTCTCTTAAAATCATTCTTTTAAACACTTCTATGTGTCCATCTTTCCCAGTAGGTGGGTTGAAGAGAGATTTATTCCTCAAGTTACTAAATACAATTCCATTATCATTAGGTATAGTAGTAACTCTTCTTTCTAGTGGGTTGCTAATCATGTATTTTTTTATATTGAGACTCCTAATGAATTTGTTGATATCCACATATGTATTGAACTTGTTGAGGTTCTTCCTTGGGGCGAACTTTAATCCCTTGTCTAATACTTTAATTTCTTCTGGTGTTAGTTCTACCCCACTAATATTGATAATACCTTTCCATAGTGTTCTCTTTTCCTTTTGTTTCTTGATTCCTGCTCGGCATCCTCTTCTCGTTTTTCGTTTTTTCCTTTCTTTTTTCCACAGATCTTCTCAGAGTATTCCTTTGATATTCTCCCCTGTCTTGGTTCCTCTGTCCTTCCTGTTTCCTGTCTTCTCTCCTTCTTGTTCTTCTGTCCGGACTGGGATTTGGGGTCCGCCTGTCTTGTCTCCGTGGGGGATCCTCTCGATATTGACATCTCGGGGATTCTCGATGGCGTTGCTCTAAAAAACGATACGGTGTTCTTTCTTGCTCATATCTGTCATTTTGTTGTTTAGGATACCATGGAGATCTCCCACCATCATCATACCTTTGCAACTGTTCATATCTATTTTGTGTCGGAATGGTGTAGTGATCCATACGTGGGGGAGAATTCCTTCTTCTATTTTCATATTGAAAGTATCTCTCATCTCTCAGAGGTCTTTCATCTCTTCTTGTTCTCTCTGAATGATAATTATTTCTTTCTCCATTATTTTCATAATTTTTTCACCTAGGATATGGGGATCTTCTGTCCCATGGGGACTGATGGTAGGGCCTCCCTTGGTAGTTATTGGGATGTCCATTATTTTTCCAGAAAGGTTTTTTTCCAATTTATTAAAAAGAGCTATGATAAGCATAGTTTATCTAAACACTATGCAGAGTACCATAACAGTGACCCTTCATCTTTGAGAGTATGTGGAATAGAAAAATACAAACCCCACTGGAGGGGTGACAATAAAATTATTAGAATCAGCCAGGCAGAGTCCAGATGGATCTACGAATTACGAACTTTATCGCCTTCAGGACATAACGTGGAATTTGATTTGAACTGTTTTATCTCCAATTTTTAAATATTTTTTATATTTTTAAAAATTAAATTGTGAATAGATTGTATATTTATATTTTTTAATATTTTTTATATATATTCTTTTGTAAGGGTATTTAACATATATTTTTCATCCTATATTTATTACAATCCACTTGTTGGTTATTAATAAGTGGACTGTGCATCTTTTTCATCATACACCATGGCACCATATGTTAGATTGGATTGTGTCCTTATTTTATTGTGTGTAGTTAGTTTCACCTTGATTAGCCTAGATGAGAGTTCTTTTTGCCTTGGAAAAGTCTGCTGTTTTTTTCACGTATTTCGTATGGGCCTCTATTTGAGCATATGAGCCTAGTGATTAGTGTCGCTAGGTCCAGGAGGATGGACCAGCGATATATTGTTATTGTTTTCCCCATTGTTTCTTTTGTTTCTGTGTTTCTTTTTCTCCCCAGGGATTTTACTCTACTGTGGGAGCTGTTTTAGTCACCACCAGATGGCGCAGGTGGTGTATGAGCTGCGGAAAACACAGATGTCAATGGGATTTTAGATTAATTATTTTTAATTATTTTTAGGTATTTACGTTGTTCCCCTTGCTGAGTCTTGCTTATGGAGAGGAAATTAGGATTATTGATCATGTAATAAGAAACTTACACCAATGTATCGCCTATACCTTCCACCGAGCGTAATCTAATATGTACGGAGATTAGTTTTAATGTTTGTGTATGCCGTTGCCATGACAGCGGCGTCTATTTTAACTGGCTAGCAGGCACCGGACTCCTCATCCCTTTGAGAAAGTCACGTGGTGTGACGCAACGCGTCAGAGTAGGAGGAGCCAGGTGCCGACGCTTCCCGGGGACGGCCAAACCCGGAAGCCGCAACATTGCTTTTACTGCTCGTATATTACCTCAGTGTAAGTTACTGCGTTTGTTTCAATAAATTGGAATTTTTACCTACTACACTATGGGAGTTTTTTCCTTTCTTTTCAACTACTGATGTGGGACTGCCGTGAGAGGCGAGTGGTGAGACGGAGAGCCAGATCCAAGGGAATCCCTCAGGAAAGGTGTATTGCTGCAGGAAACCCTTCTACCATAGTCCATCTGCCTTACTCGGCCCATTTGGGGGCCGCTACTAGAGGTGAGAGGCTGGGTGCACCAGAAGAGAACTAGAAGAACAGCACAAGTCACTGTCATTTGCATCTCTTAAATAGACTTTTGTGTGTGAACACCAGAAATCACTATTTGCATGATAATAGCATTGGTGTGGACTATATGGCACTATTGTCACTTTTTGGACTTTATTATTATTATTACAACATTGTTGCACTTATGTCACCATTTGCTTAATATTATTTATGTGTTGCTGCGGGAAGTTTTTTCCGCATCTTGAGCTGCATTTCTACTTTTTATGATATTTTTTTGCACATTCGGGTTATTTGCATTGTTATATTTTGAGGAGATGAGTTCATTTTTCGAATAATATAACACGTAGCATTTGAATATTCTGCACACTTATTCAAATAATTTTCACTTCAATTAAGGCCTCTTTCACACGGGGCAGATCAGTCATGATCCGCCCCGTGAACATCCGCTTGCTCAGCGGGGATAGCTCCGCCGATCCCCGCTGAGCAGGAAGATGACAGGTCCGTCGCTGCACGCTGTGCAGCGACGGACCTGTCAGAGCGCCGCTCTCCCCTATGGGGGGATCGGATGATGATGGTCCGTAGTGTCCGTCGTCATCTGATCCGATCCGAAAATGGATGGAAAAGTAGGTTTTTCCTCCGTTACACTTTTCGGATCGGAGCGGGTCGGATGTCAGCGTTTTTTTCCGCATCTTGAGCTGCATTTCTACTTTTTTTGCACATTCGGGTTATTTGCATTGTTATATTTTGAGGAGATGAGTTCATTTTTTGAATAATATAACACGTAGCATTTGAATATTCTGCACACTTATTCAAATAATTTTCACTTCAATTAAGTGTTTTTGGGTTCTATTTTGCAGTCACGTATTGATGTCACTGTATAATTTTATCATAATATTTTTTGATACATATATTTTTTATTTAATTTGGTTATTGCATCAGTAATTACAATTTTGCACACAGTCACTTTATTGATGTTAGGTGTGGCACGTAAGATTTATTTAAGATCATTACACAGTATACTATCAAGGACATTTTTGGCATTTTCATTTGAGATAGCAACTGGAGTTCTTCGCAGATCCCCTTTCTCTTTGAATGGTTGGAAGGTGATTGATTTAATAGTAGTGCATTTGCTCTCTGCAGTGTGGTACAGGAGGGTAGATTAGCGCCACATATTATCTCATTTTATTATTCACCCACTGGGGTGTTGAGTGCACCCATCTATGTTGGCAGCTTTTTTATCTGGTACTGTATTTTAGAAAAATTATTTTATACTATTGTTTATTTTATATATTAGTTTGTGGTTTTGCGCATTAGTTCTTGTACTACTACAGGCATACTATAGACACCCCCCAGGTATGATATTTAAAGGAATATTTCACTTTTTTTTTTTTTTTACTTTTAAGCATCATTAAAATCACTGCTCCCGAAAAAAAACAGCCGTTTTTAAAAGTTTTTTTTGCATCGATACATGACCCCTGGAGCAGGACCCGGGTCTCCAAAGCCTTTTTAGGACAATACCATGCAAATTAGCCTTTAAAATGAGCACTTTTGATTTTGAATGTTCGAGTCCTATAGACATCAATGGGGTTCTAACGTTCGTGCAAATTTTCAGTCCGTTCGCAGGTTCTGGTGCGAACCGAACCAGGGGGTGTTCGGCTCATCCCTATTAATGACCTTTGCAGAGCATTGCACCCTTGTATGTTGGCTATATCACAGTGAGCTTTGCACCCTTGTATGTGACTATATATTAATGAACTTTGCAGAGCATTGCACCCTTCCATGTAACTTTATAACAGTAAACTTTGCAGAGCATTGCACCCTTGCATGTGTAGCGCCCTGCTCCTTTTGACCAGGCACTCACAAGTAAATTTAGTTTTTGGCTGAACTGTAATCAGCTCAGATTTAATGTATATAGTTTTCTGGACCTGTTCTGGAATTTACTTGGTTGTGCAGTTTCCCACTATTGCCAGTAGGTGTCACTGGTGCCATGGGACAGTGTGCAAATAACAACTTAGTGAAACTTTAATGAATATTCTTCTTTCCAAAACAGCCCAGTGGGAGGTTCTTGCTGCTGTGCATTCTGGGGGAGAGTATTTATGGGACAGATGCCATGTGCTAGGGATCAGTTCTTACCTCGTGGCCCTCAAGGCTGGAGGGCTGCATCACTGCAGCTGTGCAAGTAGGCCCAAAAGCCTGTCTGGGGCCTACTACTGCAGAGGTGGTCCTTAGGCTGCCTTGCCTGGGTGGAGGAAGCCAAGCTGAGGAGATCCAGGGGAACCCTTGCTGGAGAGAGCCAGGATGAAGGCTGGTCTCTCAGAAGGGCCTGGTGACTTACTTGGAGGACGCACCTCTCTCTAACCTACTCTCACAGTACTGCCGGGATGGCTTAAAGGTTCTGGTACTGTGAAGAAGCTGTTCTATATTTAAACTACCCTTACAGTATCGCCGGATGGCTTAAAGGTTCTGGTACTGTGACGCTGTTCTACAATTCAATCAAGGTAATACATTCCTGGTTGCTAAGTTTGTGAGAGAGACTTATCCAGGTATCCGCGGGCTGCTAAGTCCTGTGAGAGAGGCTTATCCAGACATTATACTGTTTGTTAGGTCTGTGGCAGAGACCTACTCAGCTATACAAGATTCCGCTAAGAGAAAGCTGTGTTTTATCCTCTATTCTGAAGAGTCTGTAAGTGATCTGCTACAAAAAGGTATCTGCAACCTCCCCTCAACCTCTTTACTACTACTTCTTTCAAGTTTTTCATTAAAGCATTGAAAAATACTAAAGTGACTGGCGCCCGTATTTGTTCTGACTTCCCATTATTGATATGGACTCAGCCCTGGGGTGATTGTAAGCCTGCTCCCGGTATCTGGAGGTGTCTCTTTGTTCCCAGTATACTCAGGGGGGTGCTACATTTTGGCGCCCAACGTGGGGCCTGGCGGAATAAGTTTGCCATTGTCCCTAGCAACCTATTGCAACTCAGGAAATTTTGTCATGGCTCCGTGGGGATTGTGAATGGTTTTCTGCAAGTAAAGCCCTTGAGACTGGTTCCAAAGTGCTGCACTATTCACTGGGGAAGAACCCGAGAGTCTCTGCTAAAGAGGGGTTCCTGGACTTTGTCACTTTTTCCATGAAAAAGAGGGGTTAAACTGCAAGATCACTGCGTAGGCTGCGGGTGGAGAAGTAAAAGCCCGGGAGCTACATGATCAGAGAGAAGCAAGTGGGAGTTATACCTGCTTGCTGCTGCGTGAGACGCTGTGTGTGTGTCTGGCGCTGAAGAAAGAGAGAGTTTGCTTTTACTACAGGGGAGATCAGAGCCCAGCTATGGCTGAATTTTCTCTTGTGCAAACTGCAGTGGGGTCCAAGATGTTTCCTGCCAGCACCGCTGCAAGTACTATGCTGTTCGGAACCCTGATAACAGAAACCGGCATCCGCCTGAAGCCACATGGTTGGTTTGTGCTGTATACCGTCGGGGACCATGAAGCGCTGGGTATGTTATGCCACAAGTGTGAAGGACTGTCTGTATACCTTCGTCAATTTGTTCGTTGTTTGCACTGCGGGGAGTACCTGTTTGCTGTAGAACACCCTACCATGCCACCCCGGGCCTACAGAGTTGATTGGGCCACCGGTGTTGCTACAGCGGAGGCTGCTGCTTTTGCTCCTGCAGGGAAATCTACATTCACCGCGCCTGCTACTGTGAGTGTTACAGTTGATGTCGCTGCTACTGTTTCCAAAGTGCCATCAGCAGACACTGCCATTGCTACTGTGCCTGCTATACCTGTACAGGAGAAGGTGGGCTATGTAAAGGTGTCCCGCGGCCGCAGTCGAGGCCTACCCCAGAGACCACCAGGACCAGAGCCCAAGGAAGGCGTCACTCCTGGAAAATCCATGTCAGGAACTGGTGAGAAATCTGGGACAAATATTTCAGTGGGGTCAATGTGTAAATATGTGCCTGCTGAAGAATTAAGGTATTCTGAGCTGGATTCCTTATCTGATTTATCTGGTGATAATGAACTGTTTGAATCTATGTCACAAGAACTGTTATGGGCTAATAGTGAGGATGTTGCTTCTGCCTTCACTTTCCCTGATTGGGTAGCTTTGATCTTTGGGGAGACATCAACTAGTGTGGAAACGCCAAGTGTTACTAGTGAGCCCCTGCCTAAAGTCATCAATCCAGAAAAACCTAAAAAATTGTCCGCTAAAGCTATAGTGCAGAAATCTTTGAATCCATGTGTGCTTCCTGGATTGGGATATACCAGAGCTTTACCAAAGCTTGCTCATTTGCAAAGAGTGCTTAACAAAAGAGTTGCCACAGAATATGGTTTGGAATTTCCATATGTTTCTGCAGAGACAATGCAGGAAATTGAACTAAAGCGAGAGGAATGGTGTAGAGACGCTGTCTGTGACTACCTGTCTGTACCAAAGCCTTTCAGAAAAGCTGGCTATTCGTCCGTCATGGATCAGCATTATGATGGATGCATGCTTCAATGGAACTATGGCTGGCATATCTACTCTGACAAAGTGGTCATCTGCAGACCTGGAAAAGAAAATGTTGTTTACTTTGTCACTACTGTGAATAACCAAGGGAAACCAGTTACTTTGCCAGATCCTCGTTTCTACTGGTAACTGTTTAAAGGGACTGTCATAGTTCAGCTGGAAAATGTCATTCTCTACTATAAAGCGACAGTTTGTTCCTGCTTAAACTACAGAAGAAGAGTCTTCAATTTTTGAAAGAGAATGAGAGAAGTTTGTTGCTCTGAATGAACTATGGGGTACATAGCCAGATAGTCATAGGTTTAGAGAACTTCGTGGTCAAGATTCTCTACTGTGTACAGTAATTTCAAGGCTCTGCTATTCAGGACATTTGCCATACTGGTTACTGTGCGTTAGATGGTGGAAGCTACTTATAGATAGGGATGGACTTTTAAGTTACATTTATTTTACTTTGCATTTAAAAATGTGTGGAAGAAAGTTTCATTCTCTTGGGAGTGAGACTTTGCTCCCAATTGATTAGTGATGCTGATGTATATCTCCGTGTCAATAACTTTGTTCTTTTTCAGGTAAAACCAGATCTCCTATCAAGCTGTTAGAGGCATTGCAGTTAGATAGATAGTGAGGTTCCTGTAACATGACTGATGTGAATATGCTGTTGATTAATGTTTGAAACTGTAACATTCTTCTTTACTGTCTTTCTTTTCTCCCATCCAAGTTTGGGTTCAGGTACCTACTCTCAGGCTTGAGAGTCATTTTTTTTTTACAGACACTGAGGACATCATCTATTTTAGTGGGGGGAGTATGTAGCGTCCTGCTCCTTTTTGACCAGGTGTTCGCAAGTAAATTTAGTTTTTGGCTGAGCTGTAACCTGCTCAGATTTAATGTATATAGTTTTCTGGATCTGTTCTGGAATTTACTTGGTTGTGCAGTTTCCCACTGTTGCCAGTAGGTGTCACTGGTGCCATGGGACAGTATGTGAATAACAACTTAGTGAAACTTTAATGAATATTCTTCTTTCAGAAACAGCCCAGTGGGAGGTTTTTGCTGCCGTGCATTCTGGGGGAGAGTATTTATGGGACAGATGCCATGTGCTAGGGATCAGTTCTTACCTCGTGGCCCTCAAGGCTGGAGGGCTGCATCACTGCAGCTGTGCAAGTAGGCCCAAAAGCCTGTCTGGGGCCTACTACTGCAGAGGTGGTCCTTAGGCTGCCTTACCTGGGTGGAGGAAGCCGAGCCAAGCTGAGGAGATCCAGGGGAGGACCCTTGCTGGAGAGAGCCAGGATGAAGGCTGGTCTCTCAGAAGGGCCTGGTGACTTACTTGGAGGACGCACCTATCTCTAACCTACTCTCACAGTACTGCCGGGATGGCTTAAAGGTTCTGGTACTGTGAAGAAGCTGTTCTATATTTAAACTACCCTTACAGTATCGCCGGATGGCTTAAAGGTTTTGGTACTGTGACGCTGTTCTACAATTCAATCAAGGTAATACATTCCTGGTTGCTAAGTTTGTGAGAAAGACTTATCCAGGTATCCGCGGGCTGCTAAGTCCTGTGAGAGAGGCTTATCCAGACATTGTACTGTTTGTTAGGTCTGTGCCAGAGACCTACTCAGCTATACAAGATTCCGTTAAGAGAAAGCTGTGTTTTGTCCTCTATTCTGAAGAGTGTGTAAGTGATCTGCTACAAAAAGGTATCTACAACCTCCCCTCAACCTCTTTACTACTACTTCTTTCAAGTTTTTCATTAAAGCATTTAAAAATACTAAAGTGACTGGCGCCTGTATTTGTTCTGACTTCCCATTATTGCCATGGACTCAGCCCTGGGGTGAATGTAAGCCTGCTCCCGGTATCTGGAGGTGTCTTTTTGTTCCCAGTAGACTCAGGGGGGGCGCTACACTTGTGACTATAGCAAAGTGAGCTTCGCAGAGCATTGCACCCTTGCTTGTGACTATAGCACAATGAGCTTCGCAGAGCATTGCACCCTTGCATGTGCGCTATATCACAGTGAGTTTGTAGAGCATTCCACCCTTGCATGTGACTATATAGTAGTGAGCTTTACAGAGCATTGCATCTTTCTTAGTGGCTGATACTACAAGGTGCATTGCACACTTATGTTTTTGATGAGTCTGCAGAGCATTACACCTGTGCCTTACACTATTATTGCCAGTCTGTCCCACCAATTCACATACAATAGTGCAAGGTGATGTAAAAAGCCCCACAAATGCCTCCTCCATTGGCAGTGGTCATCAGGGTTTCACATCCTGTCATTAGCGAACGATTGTTTCCAGGAGTATTCCAGGGGATACCCAGAGACCCCTGAACTGTCTTATAATGAATCCAACACACACCTATCACCAGAACAAGGCCTCCCCTCCCCCCACCACCACCAAGATCCTTTTCTTGCACCTAGCAGGTGGACACCCCCTTTAAGAAAAATGATCAGAAAGTTGAATGTAGCTTCAGGAGGTTTTGTGCACATTGTACTGTAATTTTCCAGAGTTTTCTCTTAGGGAGTTGCCTGGCTTCCTTCCACTGCAAATATGAGATGAGCAAAACATCACAAGGTGGGAGGGAGGAGCCAGGCAGGGGTGAACTGAGGTGGGGGAGGAGTTATAGGAAGGTTGTCAGGGGGCGGAGACAAGGAACACTGAGCCAGTCACATCAGTCTCTGTGCCAGAAGAGCATACACTCCAATGTCCCCACAACAGTCACACACTATCATTATTATTATTATTATTATTATTATACAATTACATAGCTCTGACACATTCCATAGTGCTGTACAGAGAACACTGAGCCAGTCACATCAATCTCTGCACCAGAAGAGCTTACACTCTAATGTCCCCACAACAGTCACACACTATTATTATTATACACTTGTATAGCTCTGACATATACCGCAGTGTTGTACAGAGAATACTGAGCCAGTCATATCAGTGACCCGAAGAGCTTACACTCTAATCTACCTCCAGTTATATACTATTATTATTATACATTTATATAGCTCTGACATATACCACAGTGTTGTACAGAGAACACTGAGCCAGTCATATCAGTCTATGATGAAGAGCTTACACTCTAATGCTCCCACAACAGTCACACACTATCATTATTATTATTATACATTTATATAGCTGACATATACAGTAGTGCTGTACAGAGAACACTGAGCCAGTCATATCAGTGACCAGAAAAGCTTACACTGTAATCTCCCTCCAGTTATACACTATTATTAATATATATTAATATAGCTCTGACATATACTGCAGTGCTGTACAGAGAAAACTGAGCCATTCATATCAGTGACCAGAAGAGCTTACATTCTGATCTCCCTCCAGTTATACACTATTATTATTATTATTATTATTATACATTTATATAGCTCTGACATACAGAGAACACTGAGCCATTCACATCAGTCTCTGCATGAAGGTAAAAAACTTCTGTATGCAGCAGCCCCCCTTACTTGAGCTCCCTCTCGATCCAGCGATGTGCATGAGAGCATTGGCTTCCTGGGGACCCTGCCTTTTCATTGGCTGAGAGAGCATTGGCTCCCACTGCTGTCAATCACAGCCAGTGAGTCTCCGCTGGGAATGCCTGGTGTAAGGAGGGACTCTACTGGGATTGCCTGGTGTAAGGAGGGAATCCACTGGGAATGCCTGATGTAAGAAGGGACTCTACTGGGGGTATCTGATGTAAAGAGGGACTCTACTGGGATTGCCTGGTGTAAGGAGGGACTCCGCTGGGGACATCTGATGTAAAGAGGGACTCTACTGGGATTGCCTGGTGTAAGGAGGGACTCCGCTGGGGACATCTGATGTAAGGAGGGACTCTAATGGGATTGACTGGTGTAAGGAGGGACTCTACTGGGATCGCCTGGTGTAAGGAGGGGCTCCGCTGGGGACATCGGATGTAAGAGGGACTCCGCTGGGAATGCCTGATGTAAAGAGGGACTCTACTGGGGATACCTGGTGTAAGAGGGACTCCACTGGGATTGCTTGGTGTATGGACGGACTCTTCTGGGGACACCTGATGGCATCTGGTGGCAAGTGACACACTGAGTGCTTCCACTGATTCTACATTATGGTGAGTTAAACTATTTAATTTTATATTACAATGTAATAATAGAAATAATGCGCTTCAATCATCCTGTCACCATAACAAACCTGGTGCTGGGATGATTGAAGCGCTAACACCAGGCGTTTGGAGTATCTTTATCTGCTGATTTGTTAAACTCTGGAATACACATTGCTATTGTGGTGTAGGATCTAGGCCTGCTGTCCCTCCATCCCTCTTTCCTTCCTTCTCTCTCCTTCCCTCCTTCTTTTTCTCTCCCTCCCTCCCTCTTGTCTCCTTTCTTTCTCTATCTCTCATTCATCTCAGACCCTAACCACAGCCCCATTTGAACAAGGCCCATATAAGCCACGCCCACTATTCCACATAAACCACGCCCAATAATCGGGGCCGCATTTTTCTTTTTTACTATGTCACACCTACAAATGCATGCCCCACCCCCTAATTATAATATGACTCTGCCTACAGCCAAAAAAGTGTCCCTATAATTTTTTTACAATGTTGGCAACTATGGAAGTAAGTGTCTGTAGATTTAATGGAAAGCTTTGATATTTTTGCACAAAAAAGTACATTAATGCTATATAGGTACATGGGGGGGCTGGAATTTACAAGGGAAAAAAACGTGACCAAAGGTGAACTGATCCTTTAAAAAACAGTGATATGTGGGGAGGGGAGGAGGTAGCAGTGCAAATATGCAGCCTGCTACACATTGTACAGAGACAGGCAATCTGCATGCCAACCTAAAGTTGGTCTTAATTACATCCAGGTTCATTATCTAGGAACTGAAGGTAATTATTTCTGAATTTGGTGCAATAATAGTTAATCTATTAAGAATGACCTGAATCTGCTTCATGTGTCAGTAAAGCTACTGAAAAGGGGGGCTATTTTCAAAGGGCCATAACACGAGAATAGTGTAAGCACTGGAATCCATAAGCACTCTGGATTCAAGTGCTTATTGTAGCACCGGCTTAGTATTGCCTCTTTAATATATGCAGAGTATTGCTCTATGAAACATTGCATTTAATTTTCTGATAGCTCACAGAGACTAGAGGAGAGACTCTATTGGGTACAGCTGCAGGATTGACGGTGGATTGGTTAATGCTGTAGCTAAGAAGGAAGCCCACCCCTAACACCCAAGGCAAGGAAGGACATGATTGGATATCAGCCCAGGAGAGCTGTGATTGTGGGGCAGGCCGTTTTTTAGCAGGTCTGACACCAGCAACACAGTGGTCAGGGCAGCACAGTGGTGTAGTGGGTAGCACTCTTGCCTAGCAGTAAAAAGGGTCGCTGGTTCGAATCCCAACCGCAACACTACCTGCCTGGAGTTTGCATGTTCTCCCTGTGCCTGCGTGGGTTTCCTCCGGGTACTCCGGTTTCCTCCCACACTCCAAAGACATGCTGGTAGGTTAATTGGCTTCTGTCCAAAATTGGCCCTAGTATATGAATGTGAGTTGGGGACCTTTGGATTGTGGGCTCCTTGAGGGTAGGGACCGATGTGAGTGTGCGATGTATGTGTGGAGCGCTTCGTAAATTGACTATATTAACTATATAACTATATGGGTACCTTAAATAAATAGGGATAATTGTAGACATGCACCCACACTCACTCAGGTTGAACTGGATGGACTGGTGTCTTTATTCAACCTTGCTACTATGTAACCACGAGGAAGACACAGGGAGAGAAACACAAACTGGCATTGTGGCAGCCAGACAGGGGAAAGTGTCCCTTTTGCTTGTCTCCTGTGCAATGCCAAAGCCTGTGATTCTGGCCATGACTATCCTAAAGAGAGGAGCAGACTTGAGAGGGTAGTTTGCAGTGTGTTATTCTGCCCTTTTTGCCTGATTTCTGAGGATGTACTAACAGTGCAGTGACATCTAGAGAAAAATTTCCGTACTGCAGCAATCATCATCCGAAGGATTCTGTACCCTGCGTTGCTCTCATTGCTGTCCAGTTGGCAGAGACAGCAAAATCTACCAAATGCTGGAAGGAAGATATATCAAGTGCATCTAATGGTGAGAGATCTTTTACCACCCTTGTGTGAGTGAATCTTGCTTAATACTGCTAGGTCTTATTTACCGCTAATGCAGCTCTATCTGAAGGTGGATCACCACATCTGTTAATCTTTGTTACCCTGTGACATTTTCCGAAGATACCCCTTTCCATTCTGTGGATTACAAGTATTACTCAAAAGGCTGAGTACTCAAACACAGGATTTAAAGGGACCCAATGCTGGCAGACTTTGTGTGTGTGTGTGTATAGAATTCCCAGTGGTTAGCTAGAACTTACAAGACTCATAGTCAGTAATATCACTTTTGGGTAATTGTTGAACATTTTTTTTTTGTATTGTGCAACTGACAGTATTCGTACACCACTCGCTCAGTGCATTTCAGGCAAGGCCTCTCACTGGTGGTTAAAGTGAACGAAGATCAATCCTGTTTAATTTGCTGAGCGGTTGTATGATATCATTGCATTTAATATTGGTACCCTATTAATCAGTTTATCTCTTTCCAGGGTTTATTGCTAGTTTTATTAAAGCCCAGATAAAAGTTTAAATGGTGTATCAATGTTACTTGGATCCAGGTGAGGGTGAGTCATCACTGGTGTGGGACAGAAGACCCGTATATTACAGCGGCCCTTGCGGGGGGTAGCGCTACACGTGGGGTTCTAGTTCATGATACCTTCTGGTCCCTGTCACAGAGTGATGACTACCTCTACCAGCCAAGTCACCATGATAAACTTGATTACGCATATAATTTATA
Organism: Lithobates clamitans; assembly: GCA_037952925.1. Lineage (NCBI taxonomy): Eukaryota > Metazoa > Chordata > Amphibia > Anura > Ranidae > Lithobates > Lithobates clamitans. The sequence continues at coordinate 10,744,742 of JBBGZY010000563.1, read as the reverse complement.
ATAGTTCCTTTATTCTCTGGCCCCATCGAGCACTGTTTTTTGTGTAATTTTGATGTTTACCTTTCTCCAGAGGCTAACAGCTGCACTGGGGTCCAGACAATTTTTAAATAATGATTATGACATGATAATGATTTTTTTTATAACTGCTTTTTTTTCGCTTAAGGACTATATTGTTTCTTTCATGGGGCTCTGGGTCTCACCTGGACTGTGAATCCGTCCAGCAAGTAGTGTCATCTTTGATGCCTGTTCGAAAAACATTCATATTGGACCTGAAAGTTGATCACACAGCCTCTTGCGCTTATGCTTTGCTAGAATGGAAAATAGGGATCCTGACCTGTTTCCAGGGAGTTAGCATACCAGGGGACCTCGAAGCTCAGCTTATACAGCCAAGTATGCTGGATGACCGCCCTGAAAAGGCTAGCTCAACAACATCAGGACTAGGAGTATCAGCTACTACTTCCACCCCAACTACAGGGTTCCCTCCTGCTACATTCTTTACCGATATAGGAAAGCTGGAGGAAACATTGACCCAAAACTGATAAGATCAGGCAGTGCAGGCTGTGGAAGAATGGGAAATCACTGACACAGTGAAAACACAAAGGTTAATCGAGAGCCTAAGAGCTCCCGCTTCAGATGTAAGCAGAAACCTAAAAAGGGACAAGCCGGGCTGCACAGCCACTGAGTGTCTAGAAGCTTTACGAGAGATTTTTAAAGGGGTGGAGGACTGTGCTGAGCTAATTTATATGTTCTCACACACCTATCATAACAAAGGAGAAGAGTTATTCCCTTATGTCCGACGGTTGGATAAAATCCGTCATCAGGTTATTCTTAAAGGAGGCATAGAGCCGAGTCATGCAAGCAAAGCTTTGTTGGATCAAATTCTTAAAGGAGTACTCCCACTGGATCCCATAATGCTGAAATTTCAGACTAGAGACCAGAACAAGTCATTGACTTATTCCAAATTGGTCAAAGCTATCCTAGAAAAAGAGGCTTTAATTAAGGCTAAAAAAACTGCTAGTGCTTAACATGCAACTTTCACCATAGAAGTAGGAACCATGGGCATAGTGGAAGTCCAGTCCGAAGTAATGGCTTTGAAAACTCCGATGTCACAGATGATGGAGTTGATGACATTGCTGTCTGCCAGGATTGCCATACCAGAGAGGGGGAAAAGACATTGAAACTGCCCAGGGCTCCCAGGGCTAAGGCAACACACAATGTTCCTGCTGGGGAACCCTTTAGTTCAGTGGTCCGCTATAATTGTGGGGGTAATGGTCACTATCAAAGTTCCCTAGTCTTAAACGAAGAGCCAGTAAGGCCTAATCCTTTGTACAAAGCCTCACCCAAAGTCTCAGTTAGGCTGCCCAAGCTACTCTCAGAGTCGGGTCCCAGATCACGGAAGATCGGTGCACACCACACCCAAAACGGTCAGTCAAGACGACAACGGAAATTGGCAAAGACCAAAAGAGGGATTCAAGCCCAAACAACCGAGCAAGTTCCCCGAAGAGCTGGTGGGTCTTTCTTCTATAGTGACAGTTCAGGTGGAAGGTGTATACACAAAAGCCCTTCTAGACTCTGGCGCCCAAGTGACTCTAATTTACCGTGATTTCTATAACACCTGAAACACCTGCCCTTGCAGAAGTTAGAAAGTCTAGAGATCTGGGGCATAGGAACTAAGAAGCTCCCCTATGACAGATATCTTCCAGTCAAGCTGGAATTTGGCCCATCTGTTGTAGGGTAGCCAGAGACTTCTGACACATTGGCCATTGTATGTCCCCACCCTCCGGGGGCTAATCGGAGTTCCATGATTGTGGGGATGAACACTGACTTGGTTCGACGGTTACTCACTCCTCAGATCTCAAAGGGTGAGGCTGCAGCTAAAAGTGTACATCTGATGTTGCACTCAGTGTACAATCGATTGATCCAGGAACAAAAGGCCTCAAAAGAAGGAGTGGAAAATTGTGGAAGTTGGACAAGACGGAGAAGGTCTTACAGCCAGGTGAAGTAGCATGTCTGCGGGCTTTAGTCAAACTGAATTGGGACCAACCTGGTCCTTATGTCATCCTTAAAGGTGACCCACAGAAGACAGATTCGGGTTTGGAACTGATTCCGGAAGTCAGTTCTATGAAGGCCTTACAGAGAACCAATGGAAAGTTTCCTGTCAGTGTTGGTAATGCTACTGATTCTCCAGTATGGTTTTGGGCCCGAATGATGATAGGGCAGGTAAATCCAGCCACACCTATCACACAAGATGGTGTAGTGGGGAAAGCCAAGGAAGAGTTACCAGAGGAGTATTTCTACCCAAAAGGCTCTCCTATGACACCTGAATGAAAAGAACAAACAAAAAGACAACTTTTAAAGTGGGGGAAATTTTTCTCAAAGAAAGAGTTTGACATGGAATGCGCAGAGAGTGCACAGCATCATATTCGTCTACAAGAGGTTTGGCCATTTCAAGAAAGGTCTTGACGAATCCCATTAGCAGATTTAGATGACCTTAGAGAACATATTGCGGAGTTGAAGAGGACGGGAATTATTTGGGAGTCCTGAAGTCCCTATGCTGCTCCCATTGTGGTAGTGAGGAAGAAAAATGGGTCATTAAGGATGTGTATCGATTATCGCACTCTCAACAAAAGAACCATTCCAGATCAGTACACCACTCCACAAATAGAAGAGGCCCGGCAATGCCTTTCAGGAGCCAAATGGTTCAGTGTGTTGGACTTGAGAAGTGGGTACCATCAGATCCCCATGCATCCAGATGACCAGGAGAAAAAGACTTTCATCTGCCCCGTGGGGTTCTTTGAACAGATGCCACAGGGTCTGTCTGAAGCCCCTGCTACATTCCAACGCTTGATCGAATGGACTATTGGTGACATGAACTTAATTGAAGTGTTATTGTACCTAGATGACATAATTGTTTTTTGACGGACTTTGAAAGAACACAAGGAACGTCTATAGAAGGTTCTGAAGCAACTCCATGAAGAGGCGTTGAAGCTGTCTCTTGAGTAGGGATGAGCCGAACACCCCCCGGTTCGGTTCGTACCAGAACCTGCGAACGGACCGAAAGTTCGCGTGAACTTTAGAACCCCATTAAAGTCTATGGGACTTGAACGTTCAAAATCAAAAGTGCTCATTTTAAAGGCTAATATGCAAGTTGCTATCCTAAAAAGGGTTTAGGGACCCGGGTCCTGCCCCAGGGGACATGTATTAATGAAAAAAAACGTTTTAAAAACGGAACCCCGCACCCAAATTAAAAAATAGGAAAGGGGTGGGGCCACCAGGCCCTATATACTCTGTACTATATACTACTATACAGGCTCTGTACTCTGAACAGCAGTATACAGGCAGTGCAAACAAGACAGGGACTGTAGGTTTGTTGTTAAGTAGAATCTGTTTGTAATTTTGAACTGGTACATTTTTAAAGTGTAGCTCCAGCCAAAAAATCTATTTTTAAGCTTTTTGGAAAACTTAGGGAAGGGTTATAACCACTGTAACATTTGCTTTGCTGTCTGTGCACCTCTTCAGAAGATTTCACCTCACTTTCTGTCCCAATGACAAATGTTTTTTGAAAATTTGGGGTTTTTAGTGAAACAAGGATTGGTGATAAAGCATCAGTGAAGACGAGACACGTTTTTCCCATATTAACTCTTACAGTAGAGAATTTCCCTTCCTAGGGGTAGATTTCATCTCACTTCCTGTTGTCTCCTTCCATTTGCAATTACCCTGTCCTGCATCCTTCCTAGCTGCCAGAAGAGTCACCCAGTGCACGGTGAAAGATAAGTAACATCCCTGTCCATGCCTGCTGGACCATGAGTCAGCGGTAATATGCACCTTACCGCTGACCGCCCTGTCCAGCGAGGCCAAGACATTGCCTTCCACATGCCGGTAGAGAGCCGGAATTGCCTTCCGTGAGAAAAAGTGGCGTTTGGGAACCTGCAGCTGAGGAACCGCAAATTCCACAAATTCACAGAAGGGGGCAGAGTCTACCAAATGAAAAGGCTGCAGTTGAAGTGCTAGCAATTTAGCTAAGCTAGCATTCAACCGCTGGGTATGTGGATGGCTGGGAGCGAACTTCTTTCTGCGGTGCAGCAGTTGGGGCAGGGAAATTTGCCTGATACAATCTGATGTCGTTGTACCGATAGCAGATTGTCCGCAAGTACTTGGCTGTGACACACCTAATTATACACCTTCATTCCTCTCAGCACAGGTTTCAGAGACGACTGAAGGTATAGTAGGGTTGGAGATCCCAGCTGATGAGGAGCAAGGAGAGGTCTGCTTTGTTCTTTGATGTGGGTCTTTTAGGTACGCTTGCCAACGAACTGCATGGCAGGTCGACATATGTCTGATCAAGCATGTGGTGCCCAAGCGGGTGATGTTTTGGCCACGCAAGATACGCTTGAGACATATGTTGCAAATAGCAGCGGTGGGATCTGATGCGGTGTGGAGTCATTTAAAAGTAGGGGCCTGCCCTATATACTCTGCAGAAATTAGGGCCTTAGGTGTTGGTGTTGCCACAACACTGTAAGCCCTCACAGTTACTCTTGGTGGAGCTCAGGAATGAGCCCTGCTGCAAAGTATTGCATCAAAAATTGTTATTACATGCCCCTGTTAAACAGGGGCAGAAAAATTGGGCCTTGGCCACTGGTGGCGGTGCCCAGAACCAAAAATGTTCTTACAAGATATCAGCATGAAAATTGAGGAGGAAGAGGATTGTGACTCAGCATAACAGGATAGTCACTCAGCATCAGCATAGGCAGTCTTGAAGGGATCTCACATTAAAAAAAAATCAATGGGTTACATCAGCATCAGGTGCTTGGTAGCTGGTGATCCAAGACTGATTCATTTTTATGAAGGTCAGCCGATCGACTGATTCAGTGGACAGGCGCACCCTGTGATCGGTTACAAAGCCTCCAGCAGCACTGAATGTGCGTTCTGAAAGAACGCTGGATGCAGGACATGCCAGTAGTTCAATTGCATACTGTGCAAGCTCTGGCCAGTGATCCATCCTCAAGACCCAGTAACCCAGAGGATTTTCGGTGGGAAAGGTGTCCAAATCTGATCTTGCCCCTAGGTAATCCTGCAGAAAAAACAAGGAAAGGAGGCGCCTCTAAGTGCAGTATGTAAACTGAATTTAATAAAAACACTGTGCAAAACACTCGCATTTAGTAGATTAAAATAAAGCATATAGTGTAGTTAAATTCCAGGAGGAGGGGAGACCATCAGTTCTGTCACTGCATCGCTGTTTCCTGCTGTGCGTACGGCTGTGCTTGAGACACCGCTAAAGCCGGCCGCGGTGATGAGATGCTCCAAAGCGAGGCCTAGAACGCTGGTGGGAAGCAGGCGCAGGGCTGTGACGTCACCGGAATGCGACGCCTGGAACGCTTCCCACCAGCGTTCCAGGCCTCGCTTTGGAGCATCTCATCACCGCGGCCGGCTTTAGCGGTGTCTCAAGCACAGCCGTACGCACAGCAGGAAACAGCGATGCAGTGACAGAACTGATGGTCTCCCCTCCTCCTGGAATTCAACTACACTATATGCTGTATTTTAATCTACTAAATGCGAGTGTTTTGCACAGTGTTTTTATTAAATTCAGTTTACATACTGCACTTAGAGGCGCCTCCTTTCCTTGTTTTTTCTGCAGATTTTTGGGGCTTGGTTTCAGCTCTTCTTGGAAGGCAGCCATCTGTGTGGACTTTTAACTTTTAAATTGAACTTGTTCTGCTCATATAGACTTTTTATGGACTATATTAGTCACAATTACCTTCCGTCATTTACATGATGGTAATATAGAGATATCCAGTTCTTTGCGCCTTTACTTGCTCACAGTTACCCCTAGGTAATCCTGCACCATGTGAATTATAAGCTGACGATGGTTGCTGGAACCGATTAGACCTTGGGGCTGCGGACTAAAAATGTGTCTGAACGCATCAGTCAGATGGCCACCTTCTCCACCGCTCCTTCTGTGACTGACCAAAGCCTCAGCAACACGTTGTCCAAGAGGACCAGGAAATTGTAACCTCCCAGGCTCTGGAAACGCGTTGCACAAACCTTTCTGCAAGGCCTCCCAAAGATTTTCATCCTCTGCTCCCTCTGTGATGGCAAGATAAGGTCCACAACCTTACCCTTGTAACGTGGATCAAGGAGGGTTGCCAGCCAGTAATCATCCCTCCCCTTGATACCACGAATACAAGGATCCTTCCGCAGGCTTTGCAGGATCAGGGAGGCCATGCACCGTAGGTTTGCTGAGGCATTCGGTCCAGAGTCCTCTGGGTCACTAAGGACGACATGATCCGTAGCCACCTCCTCCCAGCCACGTATAAAGTCCATGGGTTTCTTCTGACTGTAAATGATCCCTTGAAGACTGCTGCTGATGCTGAGTGCCAGGCTCCACCTCCATGCTGACACAATCCTCCTCCTCCTCCTCTCCCTGTGTGATTGGCGGGCATGCAGGAACACTGTATGGATAAAGGGAGCCTTGAGAGGTAAGAAGTCCTCCTCTTCCTCCCTCTGTTCTGCCTCAAGTGCCCTGTCCATTATTCCACCCAGCGTGTGCCCCAGCAGGTGGACAAGAGGGAAAGTGTCACTGATGCATTCACAGTCACTGCTCACCATCCTCGTGGCCTCCTCAAATGGTGACAGGACAGTGCATGCATCCCTGATCATAGCCCACTGGCGTGGGGAAAAAAAATCCAAGGTCCCCTGACCCTGTCCTGGTGCCATAGTCGCATAGGTACTCATTGATGGCCCTCTGCTGCGTGTGCAGCCACTGCAGCATGGCCAACGTTGAGTTCCACCTGTTGGGCATGTCACAGATTAGGCGGTTCTTGGGCAGGTTAAATTCCTTTTGGAGGTCAGCCAGCCGAGCACTGGCATTATATGACCTGCGGAAATGCACACAGACTTTCCTGGCCTGCCTCAGGACATCCTGTAAGCCCGGGTACCTGCCAAAGAACCGCTGCACCACCAAGTTAAGGACGTGAGCCAAACAGGGCACATGGGTCAGTTGTCCCTGTCGGATGGCGGAGAGGAGGTTGGTGCCATTGTTGCAAACCACCATGCCTGGCTTAAGCTGGCATGGCGTCAACCACCTCTGAACCTGCCCCTGCAGAGCTGACAGAATCTTTGCCCCAGTGTGGCCCCTGTCCCCCAAGCACACCAGCTCAAGCACTGCATGGCATCTTTTTGCCTGCATGCTTGCGTAGCCCCTTGAACGCCTACGGAGCACCACTGGTTTCAAGGACAAATCAGCACAGGAAGAGGCCATGGAGGAAGAAAAAGAGGAGGGGTGGAGGAGAGAGGTGTGGCAGAATCACCACTAGTAGAATTTTGGAGGTGTGATGGCGGAACAACCTCCAACACTACTGCACCCTGTCCTGCATCCTTCCCAGCTGCCAGAAGTGTCACCCAGTGCGCGGTGAAAGATAGTTAACATCCCTGTCAATGCCTGCTGGACCATGAGTCAGCCGGAATCGCCTTCTGTGAGAAAAAGTGGCGTTTGGGAACCTGCCACTGAGGAACCGCACATTCCACAAACTCACGGAAGTGGGCAGAGTCTAACAACTGAAAAGGTAGCAGTTGAAGTGCTCGCAATTTTGCTAAGCTAGCATTCAACCGCTGGGCATGTGGTTGGCTGGGAGTGAACTTCTTTCGGTGGTGCAGCAGCTGGGGCAGGGAAATTTGCCTGGTACAATCTGACGTCGGTGTACCGATAGCAGATTGCCCGCAAGTACTTGGCTGTGACACACCTAATTCTACACCTTCATTCCTCTCAGTGCAGGTTTCAGAGAGGACTGAAGGTATAGTGGGGTTGGAGATCCCAGCTGATGAGGAGCAAGGAGAGGTCCGCTTTGTTATTTTGTGCATCTTCCTGTCCTATGCGCTGCCTTCCGGGGTCCAGTCACATCTCATTATCGGTTCGCCATGTCATCCTTTTTATTGGCTCTCATGCGCATTTTTGGGTGACCGTATGGACACCCAGGGTGTTCCTGTCCCTTCAGCATGGCACCCGATTCACTGTACTGACATGTTTCTGCTGTCCTGGCCTCTTTATCTCATATTGTCTCTAGAGACGTGAGATTTCCCCTGCTTACCACCAGAGGGAGTTTCCCGTCTTGTCATGCCTTCCGGACCTTAGGACCCGGCGGCAGACTGGGGAGTAAGCAGCCATGACGATGCTTGCACCTGTGCAGCCCAGTCCATGGTCCGCTTCCGGTATCAGTACCGGATGGATGGTATTTAAAGCCGCTGTTAGCAGTCAGTTCATGTTGCAGGAACCAACGGACCCATGCACTTCAATCTCTTCACTCAGGTATTTACATAAGTAGCTTTTTTTTTTTTTTTGTGTTAAATTCATCATGCCCGTTACCGCTCTGTGCCACTTGATGCTTATACTGAAGGACATTGTCCTCTTTACTGCTGACACTTAGCAGCAGGTATTATATATTGTGTTTTGTGCTTTATTCAGGCATTCCTTTAAAGTGATCTGTATCCTTGGAGGTGTGTGGTCCCTGGCATTAAGCCAGCTGCTGTATCAGCCCCTGTGAGTGTTAACCCCTATTATTCATTGTGTGCCATGATGATGTGAAGGTTATTTCCAGCTTACCCTCACACATTAGAACATTATCGTTTCCTTTTATATATTTTAGCTGGCCTTTTTGTACCATCTACGCTCACCTTCAGCGCAGGGCTCCCTCGGTACGGCGGTAGCATTTTTCTATCCTGGCAGACCTACCCCACTCTCCCCTTTTTCCCCCCGTTCTAGGAGATACAGGTAGGCAATCGCATTATGACAGCTAAGATGCACATGCATGTAATTTAGGCAAATGAATTCACATTCTCTGTATTTATGTTGTGTTCTAATATACAACTATTGTCATATGTTTTTCGCTAGAAGGCAGTGTACTCTGCATGTGACCAGCATCCCCTAAGGAAGCCCGACGGATGGGCGAAACATGTTGGGAAGTACATTGTTTATGCTGTGTTACTGAATCTGCAATTAAATACATGTGGCACTTCCGTATATAAATCTCCTTTTTATATTTTGATGTGGAAAATATTTTATTGTATTTTCTTAATAAAGTAAAAGTCTTTTTAAACAAAAATATTTGATACTTATTCAACTTGCACCTTAAAAATCATTACTCCTTTTGGTTCTAAACACAATTTTTCTTGGGATGTGGTGCTAGAAATTAAACTTGGGTTTGTGCTCACATAACTTTCGTTGTCTTTAGGTGTTACATCTCACCACCCTCTGACCACGAGCCCTAGGTTTACTTATCAAATATTGTTGTGAGTCTGTATAACTCTTTTTTTCTTTTTTTGTCTCTATTATATGACTTCTTTGCTGGAGTCAAATGATTATCCATATGAGATTTTTGATAAGCAGGAATATTAAAGTTATTTTTATTCAATGAATGGTTAAACAGGTAGCTATTGCAATTCAATATATACCCTGATTGGATTCAGTTGAACCATAATGGCCAAATTTTGTGGGTATGACTGGGAAGGCTTAATGACAAAGATACACCTGTCCCAGAATTCAGCAGGAGCTAAGGAGGCAAATCTAGACAAATCATTTATTAAACTACAGCAACTTATTGAAAAAAAAGTAAGAATCTTTTGGCATAAAAGATACTTTGAGAAATATATAGAGAATCGAGTCACTCCATGGGGATTGAGGATCCAAATCTTCCCAAATTTGAGAAAAATTGACGATAATTTAAAAAATAGGTGGGAATCGAGACTACAAACATGCTCTTTTGAGCTGATGTTCCTTTTGAGTGAGCAATATGACATTGAACTTAATGAACTGGATGAATTAATCAACAAATGGTATACTGAACATGTGACTGTGGAAAGTTTGCCTTCCTTTTGTGAGAAGGAACGCAAACTGAGAACACATATTGAGCAGTACACTATTGAAGTAATAAATAAACAAAATTCCTACGTGACCAATTGGCTCACGATATGGGCTTTGCCTATAAGTGGAATCAGACATCTCATGGTCAACAAAGACGCCAAACCAAATCTAATAATCAAGCACAATCTAATCACTCTAGCCTTGTTTCTAATGCCTGTACTGTTTCTCCTTCCTCTTCTAGTCAGTCCACGATCTATTAAGATATTGCGAAGGAGAGATCATCGAAAAAACGAAAGGGAGATTTTAATATCTCATTTTCAGACAATCCAAAACCTACGGCTGCACCTGCGCCCGATCACACATCACCCGTGGTCCGGCCTAAAAATTCACAACAACGTCTAAACACCACTCACCCTGCCTTTAAATGTACGTGGCACCAAGGGTTGTAAAACCAGTGGTACAACGGGCTCTCTGTCTATCCCTATTTCTTCTTCTTCGGCTATAGCACCTATTATCACTACATCAAAGGTAAGTGACTCTACAAATGCGAAAAGAGATCTTAACCATAAAGCTTTCTTTTGGTGGTATTTGATCACCTCTGCGGTTTTTATTTTTTGTGCAACAAATAAAAAAAGGGCGAAAATTTTGAAAAAAAACACGTTTTTCTTTGTTTCTGTTAAAATTTTTCGTAAATAAGTATGTTTTCTTCTTCAATGATGGGCACTGATATGGCTGCACTGATGGGCACTAATACGGCAGCACTGATGGGCACCGATGAGGTGGCACTGATGAGGTGGCACTGACGGGCACTGATGATGGACACTGATAAGTGGCACTGATGGACACTGATAGGTGGCACTGGTATGCGGCATTGATGGGCACTCATAGGCAGCACTGATGGGCACTCGTAGGTGGCATTGATGGGCACTCGTAGGTGGTAGATATGGGTGGCACTGATAGTTGGCACAGATGGGCACAGATAGGTGGGCACTGACAGGTGGCACCGATGGACACTGATGGGTGGCATTGATGACACTGATTGTTTGCACTGATGCCCCTAAGGGTGACATTGCTGGGCATCACTGCAACATAATGGTGCCAATCAGTGCCCATTTGTGGGCACTGATTGGCACAGATTGGGCACTGACTGGGCACACTGGGTACATGTGGATGGCCATGGGGTACATACCCGGCCATCCACATGTTGCCCCTTCCCTGGTGGTCCTAGTGGCGATTCCTGGTGGTCCAGTGTGGTGATCTGAGGGGGGGCTGCGCTGATAAACAATCAGCGCAGACCCCCCGCCAGGAGAGCCGCCGATCGGCTCTCTTCTACTCGCGTCTGCCAGACGCGAGTGAGGAAGAGCCGATCAACGGCTCTTACTATTGACATCGTGATCAGCCGTGATTGGACACCGGAGGCTCTTTACCAAGATCGGTGTAGCGGTGTGTCAGACTGACACACCGGTCGCTGCGATGCGCGCCCCCCACGGGTGCGTGGTGGCATGGTATCCTGCTGGACGTCATATGACGCCCCGTCAGGATAACTGAACCACCGCCCGGCCGTCATCTGCTATGGGCCGGGCAGGAAGTGGTTAAAGTAGCATCCATTTTTTTACCCCTAAGCACACCAGAACACCCAAACCCGGTAAGCCTGTAAACTCTGGTGACAAGGCCCCAAAACAAGGTAATCAATTTACCATTTTGAACATTTCATCCCACTGCCTTACGGCAGATGAAATTGAGATCTTGCAACTAGGCCTCACTTTTTGCCCTGAGATCAACCTTGATCATTTTGAACTAATCAAGGATATACACCTGTTTGCCTGACGTCTATTTAAAATTATTTACCACAAACCTGCAGAGATTGCACACCTTACCTCTTCTACAGGGGAAAAAAATCTTACCATTAGAGAAATCCAAGCCATACAAGATCTCATGGACCTCTGAGAGGAAGGTGGCGACTCGATTGACTCGCCAATTGGCCCCCCAGCACGGACCTATACAACTTCAGAGAATATACTCCCCCCCCCCACAGCTATTTAGATCCAAATCTAGGAATTTCTCTTCTTTGGGAAGCAATCCAAACATTTGGGCCTTTGTACAGCAGGTAACCAAGGAAGTGGAGGAGATGAAATGTCAGAACTTTTTCACTGACAATTTATGTCCACAACTCAGACAAGCGTTAACATCATTGAAAAAAAATAGTGAACTGATAATTAAACCTGCCAACAAGGGAGGTAACCTCGTGGTCATGGATCGTACCAAATACGAACTAATGTGCTTGCGTATCCTTAAAAATCGGGAATGGTATAGACCCATTTCTCAAATGGTTATAGAATCCTACTATAGTGAATTCAGGAACTTAGGACCCGGCGGCAGACTGGGGAGTAAGCAGCCATGACGATGCTTGCACCTGTGCAGCCCAGTCCATGGTCCGCTTCCGGTATCAGTACCGGATGGATGGTATTTAAAGCCGCTGTTAGCAGTCAGTTCATGCTGCAGGAACCAAGGGACCCATGCACTTCAATCTCTCCACTCAGGTATTTACATAAGTAGCTTTTTTTTTTGGTAAATTCATCATGCCTGTTACCGCTCTGTGCTACTTGATGCTTATACTGAAGGACATTGTCCTCTTTACTGCTGACACTTAGCAGCAGGTATTATATAGTGTGTTTTGTGCTTTATTAAGGCATTCCTTTAAAGTGATCTGTATCCTTGGAGGTGTGTGGTCCCTGGCATTAAGCCAGCTGCCGTATCAGCCCCTGTGAGTGTTAACCCCTATTATTCATTGTGTGCCATGATGATGTGAAAGTTATTTCCAGCTTACCCTCACACATTAGGACATTATCGTTTCCTTTTATATATTTTAGCTGGCCTTTTTGTACCATCTACGCTCACCTTCAGCGCAGGGCTCCCTCGGTACGGCGGTAGCATTTTTCTATCCTGGCAGACCTACCCCACTCTCACCTTTTTCCCCCCATTCCAGGAGATACAGGTAGGCAATCGCATTCTGACAGCTAAGATGCACATGCATGTAATTTAAGCAAATTAATTCACATTCTCTGTATTTATGTTGTGTTCTAATATACAACAATTGTCATATGTTTTTCGCTAGAAGGCAGTGTACTCTGCATGTGACCAACATGCCCTGAGGAAGCCCGACGGATGGGCGAAACATGTTGAGAAGTACATCATTTATGCTGTGTTACTGCATCTGCAATTAAATACATGTGGCACTTTCGTATATAAATCTCCTTTTTATATTTTGATGTGGAAAATATTTTTATTGTATTTTCTTAATAAAGTAAGTCTTTTTATACAAAAATATTTGATACTTATTCAACTTGCACCTTAAAAATCCCCACTCCTTTTGGTTCTAAACACATTTGTTCTTTTGGTGTGGGTCTTTTAGGTACATTTGCCAACGAACTGCATGGCAGGTCGACATATATCTGGTCAAGCATGTGGTGCCCAAGCGGGTGATGTTTTGGACATGCGAGAAACGCTTGAGACATATGTTGCAAATAGCAGCGGTGGGATCTGATGCACCCGTCTCAAAAAAGGCCCACACCAAAGAACTTTGGAATAACGCGCAGAGACAGCAGCGCCCTGCACAGGCGGAGCTCTGCGGTGTGATGCAGTCGGTGTGCTGCCCTTAAGCTGGCCCCTGGAGGGCATCCTGCCTCGTTGGAGATGTGCCTCCTCCTCCTCCTCTCTCCTATCAGGCACCCATGTGGAGTTAGTGACCTCATCACCCCCTTCCTCCTCATCACTGGAGCAAAGCTAGCAGTATGCTGCAGCTGGGGGAACATGACTGCCAGATTGCTGTCCTTCTTGGGCACCCCCTCTCTCTGGGCTCACGTTACTGCCTTCCTCTAGCTGTGTACCATCATCGGAGCCTTCAAAACGCTGGGTATCCTCCTGGAGCATGTACCCAACACTGGGTTCGGAGGACTCCTCAGGAGGACATGGTGGGGCTAGGGAAGGAGTGACTGATGCCATTGAGCCAAGGGAAGAGGCTGCGTTGGCAGCTGCTTTGCCAGACAAAGTACCCCGAACCTAGGTGAGAGAAGATGAGGGGGATGAGGGCGGCTTGGTCATCCACTCTACCAAGTCTTCCGCATGTTGCGGCTCAACATGGCCAGCTGCCAAAAAAAGGACAAGCGTGTCCCACGGCCACGTGCTGATGAGGATGCATCATCTCCACGACCAGCACTGTTGCCTCTAGACACTGCTTGTCCTCTTTTATTGGCTTGTGACTGCCTCTCCTTGTTTGCCTTCCAGACATACTAATGGCCTGCAGTGAGATGTAGCTGCACAAAGCTGGGATGTATATATATACTGATACTGCAGATAGCAGAATCAACTGCCTGCCTGTGGTACTAATAGGATCAGAAGAACACCACCAATTTTCTTCAGGTAGCTTTAGGTGCACACTGTGCAGAGGACTGTCAGGAAAGGTTTTCCAGCAAACGTTCTAGCAATCTGAATACTAAAAGAATGCCTGTGCACAGAAAGACCATCCAGTGCACGCGCATGCGCAATAGCGGCGCACAGGCGCACGCGGGAGCGCACACGCACTTCCTTGTGACAGCACTTGGCGCCGAGATGTGCTATTTAAAGGGGACTGATGCCTTGCTGTCCGGTCTACAGCGTTTCCTAAAGACCCCTGCTGCCCTGTTACTTTGTTACCTAATCTATTACCTGACTTGGCCTGTTCCTGACCTCTGTTTGCTGCCTGCCCCGATCCCGGGTTGGGCTTTGACCACTCTTTGGATTGCCCTTCTGTACCTTATCTGCCTGCCTGTGTTTTACTCGGCCTGTCATCTCTGCTGTCTGCATCCTGCTGCTGGACTACAGTGCACCTCCCTGCTGTCTGCATCCTGCTGCTGGACTACAGTGCACCTCCCTGTTGTCTACTGCATCCAGTCTTCCGTCTGCACCTTGCTGCTGGACTACCGTGCACCTCCCTGCTGACTACAGGATCCAGCCCTCTACACCCGCCTTCCAGTCAGGCACTTGTGCCCCTCTGCACTCTCGAGCCCCTGTCAACACCACCAGGGGTTCCTGAGTCAGAGGTATACGAGGGGCCGTTCCCTGCATTCTGGGCTCTACTACCAGGTACGTGACAATACCGGACAGCCATGTCCGAGCCCATGCAGGGAACCTTGCCCATGGAGGACTTATGCCGTCATCTAGCTGGACTTACTCAAGCTGTTAAGGACTTACAAGACGGTTATAACCGACTGGAAGAGCGTGTAAAAGTTCTTTCTACCACAGCTCCTGGAACGTCCACTGCTCCTTCAGTGGTCATGCTTCCCCCAGAACCCAAGGTCCCCACACCATAAAGATTCTCTGGGGATCGCAGCAAGTACAGGGCATTCCGTAATGCCTGTGAACTTTTTTTTGCATTACAGCCCAAGACTTTCTCTCTTGAAACTACCAAGGTGGGCTTCGTAATTTCCCTCTTACTAGGCGAACCCAAGGCATGGGCCCATTGCCTCCTGGAGCAGAAAGATAACTGCCTTAACCACCTGGATACCTTCTTTCAAGCCATGGCCCTTCTCTACGAAGATCCGCAACAAGCAGCTACCGCAGAAGCAGCATTATTCTCTCTTCAGCAGGACGCCGCCCTACGTTACCAGTTCTGCATGGGCCTCTCCAAGCCATTAAAGGATGAGCTGGCCTGGGTTGGCATTCCGGCAACACTTGAAGCTCTCATCAATCTGTCCATCCAAATAGGCGTTTAAGAGAATGAAGAGCAGAATGTACAGCTGGTCCCTCTCGCCCAGTATGGATGTTACCACGTGTACCAAATCCTCCTGTTTACACTTCCACTGATACATCTGAGCCAATGCAACTAGGCTTGATTCTCTGATTCCTGAAGAACGTCAATGCCGGCGGGCTAACAACCTTTGCCTCTATTGCTGAGAATCTGGACACTTTGTGAGGACTTGCCCCGCAAAGATCCGTAAGCACACTACCCTCTCCTCTACTTCCTTACCTGTTGTGTTTAATAATGCAACTCATTTGGCTATCTCCATTTCTCTACAGCTTCCAGGAGGGAATACTCAAGCAACCGCCATAATTGATTCCAGAGCTTGCAGCGGGTTTATGGACTTATCTTTTTCCCGAAAACTCCAAATTCCTCTACGACCCAGAGCACAGGGATTGTCTGTACACTTAGCTGACAGATCAGCTATTAAATCTGGGCCTGTAACGCAAGAGACGGTTCCCTTAAACACCATCATTGTCGGCAACCATCGGGAACTACTTTGTCTTGACATCATCGAGTCTCCCTGGTTTCCCATCATACTGGGCATGCCCTGGCTCAAAGCCCATAATCCACAAATTGACTGGTCCACTGGTGGAATTAGTTTTCACTCCCCCTATTGCCGTCAGCATTGCCTGCAGGGAGCTACCAACGTCCCGTCTGCCTTGCTGTGTCTGGAAACTGATGCTGAAACCTGCCAAGCTATCCCAGAAGTATATCATAGTTTTCTGGATGTGTTCAGCAAGAAGGGGGCAGAGATACTTCCTCCACATAGACCCTATGACTTCCCGATTGAACTTCTCCCTGAAGCAGAGATTCCCTTTGGGAGAATTTTCCCCTTAACCAAACTGGAGCTAGGAACTCTTAAAAACTACATTGATGATAATCTGAAAAAAGGGTTTATACGCCCCTCCACCTCCCCAGCAGGTGCAGGGATTTTCGTTGTGGAAAAGAAAGATCACTCCCTACACCTCTGTGTAGATTATCGGGACCTCAATAAGATTACAATTAAGAACCGGTACCCCCTACCTTTGGTACCTGAACTCTTTCAGAGACTCGGAACTGCAGCTATATTCACCAAACTGGATCTTCGCGGAGCTTACAACCTAGTCCTGATCCGAAACGGTGACGAATGGAAGACTGCCTTCCGCACCCGCTTCGGACACTTTGAGTATCTTGTAATGCCCTTTGGGTTATGTAATGCTCCTGCCACTTTCCAGCATTTTGTTATTTATATTTTTAGAGACTACCTTGATCTGTTTGTCATAGTTTATCTGGATGACATCTTGATTTTTTCCTCCTCTCTGTCTATCCACCGGGAACACATCAGAAAAGTTCTAACTCGGCTTCGCCAACACGGCTTGTACGCAAAACCTGAGAAGTGCGAGTTGGAACGCCAAAGCATTCAGTTTCTGGGCCTGATTATTTCCATAGATGGTGTCAAGATGGATCCGCAGAAGGTTTCTGCCAACCTGGACTGGCCAGCCCCTACGGATAAAAAGGGAATTCAGCGCTTTGTGGGTTTTGCGAATTTTTATCGCAAATTTATCAGGGGATTCTCTACCATCATCTCTCCCATCACAAGACTGACAAGACTGACTCGGCAAGGCACCCAGTTCCAATGGTCCCCTGAGGCTCAAGCTGCTTTCACCTCCTTAAAAGATCAGTTCGAGTCAGCTTCTGTCCTGAAGCATCCTGTCCCAGCTTTACCTTACATCCTGGAGGTAGACGCCTCTGAGATAGCAGTAGGGGCAGTACTTTCATAGAGACAAGGATCCAGGACTTCCGGTTCCAGCGCCACATGAGAAGGAGGTAGGCAGAGACAGCTCCCGCTGCACTCCTCCTTTAAAAGCCGGCGAACACCTCGGGGACACCCCCTCTATCTCTGGAGACGGGCGAGACTCACATGGACACCTCTTGCTCGGGCCGTCTCATCGATTAACCTTATAGACTTCTGGCAACTAGTCCACCCGACTGACCGAGACTTTACTTTTTTTTCACGAATAGACTATTTTTTTGCAACCCAGGCACTACTTATCATCAATTAGCGATCCAGAGATTAGTGACACGGTAATTTCAGACCACAGTCCAATCACTGTACACTTAACCAATGCCAAACCTTCCTCACCATCGCCCATATGGCGATTCCCATCATACTTAGCCGAAAACTAGGACTTTCGCTACATGCTATTTACCTCTTGGGAGGACTATACCTCCACCAATGGTGCGCACCTTACTGACCCAAACCTTTTTTGGGAGGCAGGCAAAGCCTTCCTTAGAGGTAAAATCATCTCATACACGGCACAATTTAAAAGGCATTCCAGACAGCAATTCCTGCATGCTAGTGAAAAGCTAAGATCTGCACACTGTACTATGATGCACAGTCGCACTTTGGATAACATCAAAGCCTGGCAATCTGCGATGCAAAACTTTGATCTATAGGCTGAGCAACAAGAAAAAAGGAAGACACACATAAAAGAGACAAGAAAGGCTGCGCACCCCGGAAATTGAATTAAAGAAAAATAATTTTCCCCATGGGGCTTTAAAACAGCAATGCACATAATGAAAGGAAGTTCTTAATAGATGTATAAAAAGTTTTATCCAATATCATGGTTTGAAGTACAGTATAGAAAATCATCTGGTACAGTAACACACATCTTATTCCCCAGTGCAGTAACAAATACATATAATTAGGTTACATGTTACATAAATAGCAAGCCCCGACGCGTTTCGACCTGTATATGGTCTCTTCAGGGGGACAGTTGGATCTAAAAAAGAATTACATAAATTAAATTCAAATAGATAAATATATATTATTGTGCATCACTTGGATTAAACCAAGATAATGAGTCTTTACCGCTAAATGGTGGAATGGGTGTTCTCTAGTCCAGGATATGTGCTGAGGGCCAATGGAAACACTGGAGGGCTCGGGGGGCCACCCTCACTCTCCCAGGAGAGCCAGCCTCAGGGGGCTTACAAGGAGCCACACTTAGCGCGCCCCCCGGGAGGGGGGGGGGGGGGGGAGATGAGGGGGAGGAGCCCACACCTGCAACAGAAACCCAAGAATAGCCATGTATTAGTTAGAGGAAGTTTGATAATTAACTTGGTAATGTACTGAGTGTTTCCAATTTGTCTATGTGGAGACTGGCGTTGGATAGGATTTTTACTATGTAAATATATTGAAATGTTAATACCATTCCATAAATGTAATCGATAAGATTTAATGATCGTGTGATCCAACAATGCAGTGGTATGGTAGGTGTATTATACTATTGTAATGGATAGGTTAATAAGAAGGATAGAATGGGTGAAAAAGAGGGAAAAAGATGTGTGTGTGGAAGAAAAAAAAAAAAAAAAACGCAGCAACAACGATGGCCTGAATGGAGAGGAGTGCATTGTGTGGTGAAGAATGGTGTGAATGAGGTGGTGCATGGTGTGGTAACATGACATGGTGCTTGCTTGGTGCCTACTGTGTGAAAACAAAAATGAAAAGTGAACTAAAAAAGTGAAAAGCAAATCAAAATGTGAAAGTGTGTATGTAGGATGGTGTGTGTATGTAGGAGAGTGCTGTGTGGAATAAAAGTGAAATAGCAAAAAGTTTACCTTATCAGTTGTATAAATCGTGTAGGTTGGAGATAATGTTGGACTTGTTGATAGGTTCAATGTGATAAGCTTGGTGGCGATCATGCAAAAATAAGGGCTCTAGTGTAGAAAGAACCTGGCAGCAGTAGCATTCATCCTGGCCTGTAGGAGATCATGTCTGATTATCAGGACTCCAGTCTCCCTTTATATCCAAATTCAGGCAAATGGGATAATCATGTGCAGGTGCAAACCCCCCACCCACACCGCCTCCAAGAAAAAAAAAAAAAAAAAAAAACCCGGAGGGATTGGCACTGGAACCGCTGATGGAGCAGCCCCTGTGTGGCTCCCTCGGCGTCCCGGAAGGCCTACAGGCCCCGACCACTGTCGTCATCTCCGCCGCAATGCGCGTGACGTCATGACATTGTGCGCAAGCCGGGCCCCTACAGGCATGCGCACTCCGTCAAACGTCCGGAGATGAACACGGGACGCCGCCGGCAGGATAGAGCTCACCTTAACTGCAGCGGTGAGCAAAAAAGGGGGCACGCAAAAGAATTCGCATGCCCCCCCCCTTTTTCCTGCCGGGAAGCCGCGAGGGGTCAGACTCACCCCAAGAAGGGAGAGGAGGCACCACCAACACCCGCCAGTCCAAAAAATAGCCCTCAAAACAAAAACAAAAATATTGGGGATGGTGTCAGTAGGACATGAATGACTGACTTCATGGGATCACCAACATAGCACACAGCAAATGTTGATGGTCTGGTATGTTTTTAGTTTATTTTGCATTTTTAACATTTTTTGAATTTTTTACATGGGCTGTGTGTTGGTTCCAGGTCCTCACGTTCCTGCATCGAAAGTCAGTATGAAAATAGGTAGAATATAAATAAAGTTTGTCAGCAATTGCCATGTAAGGCAATTGAATATCATGCAGTGTGGGGGTCTAAGTTAGATTCCCCCTCATGCATGGGATTGTTAAAAGTTAACCGAGTGGGAACAATTGATTAACAGTGCGCAGGATACGTGAAGAGAAGGAAACACACAGCCCATGTCTTATCTCTAATGTGTCAAGGTGGGGAGGGGTGTTTAACCACCCAAAATTGAAATATGAAAAAAGGAAGACACACATAAAAAGAGACAAGAAAGGCTGCGCACCCCGGAAATTGAATTAAAGAAAAATAATTTTCCCCATGGGGCTTTAAAACAGCAATGCACATAATGAAAGGAAGTTCTTAATAGATGTATAAAAAGTTTTATCCAATATCATGGTTTGAAGTACAGTATAGAAAATCATCTGGTACAGTAACACACATCTTATTCCCCAGTGCAGTAACAAACACATATTAATACACATAATTAGGTTACATGTTACATAAATAGCAAGCCCCGACGCGTTTCGACCTGTATATGGTCTCTTCAGGGGGACAGTTGGATCTAAAAAAGAATTACATAAATTAAATTCAAATAGATAAATATATATTATTGTGCATCACTTGGATTAAACCAAGATAATGAGTCTTTACCGCTAAATGGTGGAATGGGTGTTCTCTAGTCCAGGATATGTGCTGAGGGCCAATGGAAACACTGGAGGGCTCGGGGGGCCACCCTCACTCTCCCAGGAGAGCCAGCCTCAGGGGGCTTACAAGGAGCCACACTTAGCGCGCCCCCCGGGAGGGGGGGGGGGAAGGGGAGATGAGGGGGAGGAGCCCACACCTGCAACAGAAACCCAAGAATAGCCATGTATTAGTTAGAGGAAGTTTGATAATTAACTTGGTAATGTACTGAGTGTTTCCAATTTGTCTATGTGGAGACTGGCGTTGGATAGGATTTTTACTATGTAAATATATTGAAATGTTAATACCATTCCATAAATGTAATCGATAAGATTTAATGATCGTGTGATCCAACAATGCAGTGGTATGGTAGGTGTATTATACTATTGTAATGGATAGGTTAATAAGAAGGATAGAATGGGTGAAAAAGAGGGAAAAAGATGTGTGTGTGGAAGAAAAAAAAAACAAAAAAACGCAGCAACAACGATGGCCTGAATGGAGAGGAGTGCATTGTGTGGTGAAGAATGGTGTGAATGAGGTGGTGCATGGTGTGGTAACATGACATGGTGCTTGCTTGGTGCCTACTGTGTGAAAACAAAAATGAAAAGTGAACTAAAAAAGTGAAAAGCAAATCAAAATGTGAAAGTGTGTATGTAGGATGGTGTGTGTATGTAGGAGAGTGCTGTGTGGAATAAAAGTGAAATAGCAAAAAGTTTACCTTATCAGTTGTATAAATCGTGTAGGTTGGAGATAATGTTGGACTTGTTGATAGGTTCAATGTGATAAGCTTGGTGGCGATCATGCAAAAATAAGGGCTCTAGTGTAGAAAGAACCTGGCAGCAGTAGCATTCATCCTGGCCTGTAGGAGATCATGTCTGATTATCAGGCCTCCAGTCTCCCTTTATATCCAAATTCAGGCAAATGGGATAATCATGTGCAGGTGCAAACCCCCCACCCACACCGCCTCCAAGAAAAAAAAAAAAAAAAAAAAAAAACCCGGAGGGATTGGCACTGGAACCGCTGATGGAGCGGCCCCTGTGTGGCTCCCTCGGCGTCCCGGAAGGCCTACAGGCCCCGACCACTGTCGTCATCTCCGCCGCAATGCGCGTGACGTCATGACATTGTGCGCAAGCCGGGCCCCTACAGGCATGCGCACTCCGTCAAACGTCCAGAGATGAACACGGGACGCCGCCGGCAGGATAGAGCTCACCTTAACTGCAGCGGTGAGCAAAAAAGGGGGCACGCAAAAGAATTCGCATGCCCCCCCCCTTTTTCTGCCGGGAAGCCGCGAGGGGTCAGACTCACCCCAAGAAGGGAGAGGAGGCACCACCAACACCCGCCAGTCCAAAAAATAGCCCTCAAAACAAAAACAAAAATATTGGGGATGGTGTCAGTAGGACATGAATGACTGACTTCATGGGATCACCAACATAGCACACAGCAAATGTTGATGGTCTGGTATGTTTTTAGTTTATTTTGCATTTTTAACATTTTTTGAATTTTTTACATGGGCTGTGTGTTGGTTCCAGGTCCCCACGTTCCTGCATCGAATGTCAGTATGAAAATAGGTAGAATATAAATAAAGTTTGTCAGCAATTGCCATGTAAGGCAATTGAATATCATGCAGTGTGGGGGTCTAAGTTAGATTCCCCCTCATGCATGGGATTGTTAAAAGTTAACCGAGTGGGAACAATTGATTAACAGTGTGCAGGATACGTGAAGAGAAGGAAACACACAGCCCATGTCTTATCTCTAATGTGTCAAGGTGGGGAGGGGTGTTTAACCACCCAAAATTGAAATATGAAAAAAGGAAGACACACATAAAAAGAGACAAGAAAGGCTGCGCACCCCGGAAATTGAATTAAAGAAAAATAATTTTCCCCATGGGGCTTTAAAACAGCAATGCACATAATGAAAGGAAGTTCTTAATAGATGTATAAAAAGTTTTATCCAATATCATGGTTTGAAGTACAGTATAGAAAATCATCTGGTACAGTAACACACATCTTATTCCCCAGTGCAGTAACAAACACATATTAATACACATAATTAGGTTACATGTTACATAAATAGCAAGCCCCGACGCGTTTCGACCTGTATATGGTCTCTTCAGGGGGACAGTTGGATCTAAAAAAGAATTACATAAATTAAATTCAAATAGATAAATATATATTATTGTGCATCACTTGGATTAAACCAAGATAATGAGTCTTTACCGCTAAATGGTGGAATGGGTGTTCTCTAGTCCAGGATATGTGCTGAGGGCCAATGGAAACACTGGAGGGCTCGGGGGGCCACCGTCACTCTCCCAGGAGAGCCAGCCTCAGGGGGCTTACAAGGAGCCACACTTAGCGCGCCCCCCGGGAGGGGGGGGGGAAGGGGAGATGAGGGGGAGGAGCCCACACCTGCAACAGAAACCCAAGAATAGCCATGTATTAGTTAGAGGAAGTTTGATAATTAACTTGGTAATGTACTGAGTGTTTCCAATTTGTCTATGTGGAGACTGGCGTTGGATAGGATTTTTACTATGTAAATATATTGAAATGTTAATACCATTCCATAAATGTAATCGATAAGATTTAATGATCGTGTGATCCAACAATGCAGTGGTATGGTAGGTGTATTATACTATTGTAATGGATAGGTTAATAAGAAGGATAGAATGGATAGAATGGGTGAAAAAGAGGGAAAAAGATGTGTGTGTGGAAGAAAAAAAAAAAAAAAGCAACAAGAAACAGCTAAAACATCTTACTATTCACTTCGATTGCATAGATACGGCAACGAGGCGGGCAAACTTTTATCCCGACTATGTGCAGGTTTCAAACGACCCACCTATATTTCAGCTCTAAAGAACAATGCTGGCTCCCTTGTCACCTCCCCTGCAGAAATTAATAAATGACTCACTGATTACTATACCTCCCTTTATTCTGAGGATCCCATTGATCACACAATGGCTGAGAATCTGCTATCCAAGGTGAGACTGCCTCAACTTACAACTGAACAATTGGAGGGCCCTAATGCTCCCATTACAGTGGATGATATCCGATTAACGATCAAATCCCTGGCCTCATCGAAGGCCCCAGGCCCTGATGGATACATTGCTGAGTTCTACAAATTAACCAGCGATTTCATCCCCGATACCTTGAAACATGTATTTACTGCCATGTGGGAAGGGGGCCCGTATCTTCGTACGGGCATCCAAGCACACATTAAATTAATCTCCAAAAAAGGGAAAGACCCGTTAAACCCAGGTTCATATAGGCCTATTTCATTAATAAACACCGATGTGAAAATTCTTTCTAAAATAGTCGCCTCACGTCTAGCTACCATACTCCCCTCCCTGCTTCACCCAGCCTAATCGGGTTTTGTTTCGGGACGCTCAGTGACTTTGAACATCCGCAAAGTCTTGATGGCTCTGGAGCATGCCAAATTACACCCAGATCTGGACACCGCCATCATATCATTAGACGCCGAAAAGGCTTTCGATAATATTAGTTTCTCATGGTTATTTAGGGTGATGACAGCGTTCAGTTTTTAGGGTTCAATCACGCGTTTTTTACACCAGATGTATGCATCCCCAATGGCTCGATTAGTTACTCCGAACTTCATCCCGGGCAATATACCTCTTACAAAGGGAACAAGGCAGGGCTGTCCCCTCTACTCTTTAATTTAGCGATTGAACCATTGTCCAGAATCCTTAACTCACCTGCTGGTATTAGCGGCATAACTGTCGGAGACCAAACAGTACGTTCTGCTCTGTTTGCGGATGATATTCTACTCTTCTTATCTAATCCTTTCTCAGACTTTAATGCATTACGTGACTGTTTGCGGCCTTTCGACTTAGCTCTGGCTTCAGAATAAACTACGATAAAAGCAAGGTTCTAGCTTTAAATCCCCGAATGTCTATTAAATGGCGAGTATCTTCACCGTTCGCCATAGCCAGGCATTACATCACATACTTGAGGATACACATAGGTCGAGAGCTGTCCTCCCTATACACTCTCAATTACCCACCCTTAATAACGAAGATTTAAAGGAGTTGGAAGCTTGGGTAAGTCTCTCCCTCTCACTCTTTGGGAGATGTCACCTGTTTAAAATAGTATCCTTTGCACGTCTATTATATCCGATGAAGACTATCCCACTCTTATTGAAACACTCAGATGTGCAGAGGATACACAAGGCTTTAACTGTTTTCCTATGGGTTAACAAGAAGCCACGTATCGCTCTCCAAAAACTTTGTCTCCCAAGGGCTGAAGGTGGTGCAGGCTTACCCAATTTATGCTTTTATAATATTTCATGCTTACTTAGACAAAGTCTGGATTGGTTATCGGGTAAATCCCGATATTCAAGCCATATGCTCGAGGGGGCTTTGGTTTCCCCGTACACCCTCCCAGCTATTCTTCACTCAACTCTAACAGCCTTGCCTCTACATCTTAAATCAAATGTCCTCATCAGAGACACAGTGATTGCCTGGAGGGAGGTGCGGAGACTGCTGGGACTACCCTCGACCATATCCAATCATCTCACCATCCAATGTTTCTACCTTCCATTGTTTACATGGCCTTTAACCTTTGGAGCAAGCGTGGCCTCACTACTGTTACTCCTCTATATAGTGATAAGCCATGAAAATTCAAACCATACCAGATCCTCTCCAGAGAATACTCGCTTCCACCATCCCATGCTTTCCATCATCAGCTACTCAGCTATCTACGAACGTGTCATGGACCCCAAACAGATCCCCTTCGAAAATCCTACCTAGATGTTGTACTCCAGAAAGATGATTACTCTATCTCCAGCCTGTACTCCCATCTAATTACACACCAATCGGAAAAATATCATCTTGCCCCATTCCAAAAGTGGTCCTCAATATTTAATGATCCTGATCTACCAGAAAAGATACTACAAAGCTATCGCCAGTTACACAAACTCACTATATCTGAGACATGGCGAGAAACCCAATTTAAAATTATACACAGAGCCTACTACCCATTTCACACCAACATCTTGGAACCTACCCTAGCTCAATGCCCCTGGTGCTCCTTGGCCCGTCCCACCTTGATACACCGCCTGTGGGACTGCTCTGTAATCTCTACATTTTGGGGCACAGTACTCAAATATATTTTCAAGGTTAACAGGACACGGCTCATCAAAGATCCACTTTTATGCCTGTTTGGCTGTGTTCCACCGGTGTCCCCCTCAATTCTAACGGGGTCGCCCACCCCTACTCAATGGTCTCATATATGCCTATTGGTGGCTCGTAGAACAATAATGAGCCACTGGATCAATCCATCTCCACCTTCCTTACAAGCCGTAAAGCAAGCTCTGCTATCATTATTCCATATGGAGGGACTGGACACCATAATTTTGCACTTCCGATCCACTAACCGCTTCTTTGCCAGATGGAGAAAGTATATAGAACATACGTTTGATACTGAGGAGCTAGTACCCATCATCCATCCGTTCAGATTCACAGACTGGTATTTGAAACGTGATCTCACTAACACCCTGGGCAAACTCAAAATAAGCAACTCGGAGCTCCCCATTGACAAACTACTGTATTAAAACGGGTATCTTCACTTAATAATATTATAAATAAGGCTATGTTCCTAACACCTATTCCAGTCTTCTCTCTGATAATAATAAGAATGCTTCCACTCCTGAGGGTTATAGAATACACATTCTGTTTTACTGCCACTGATTTGACAACGATCTGAATCAGTCTAACTATACCCTATTCGCAGGTAAACCTATCCTTTTTTCTCATCTTCCCCCACCCCCTCCCCTTCCCTTCATTCCTACTCTATATATTGTACGATCACTCTGTCTTGAGTTATTCAGCTGTATATTTTGTTTTTGTGTTTTTTCTTTTCTTGGTTTTTGTACAATGTTCGATATAAACTCAATAAAAATATTTAAAAAAAAAAAAAAGATTGAATAAAAAAAAAAAAAAAAAAAAAGGGTCCAAGGCTCTATTACATCTACTGGCATTCTTCTCCCGCAAGTTATCAGAAGCTGAGAAAAATTACGATGTTGGGGACAGGGAGCTACTTGCAATCAAAGCCGCAGTTGAAGAATGGCGCTACCTCCTGGAGGGAGCGGCCCACCCTATTCTGGTGTACACCGACCACAAGAATTTAGAGTACTTGAAAGTTGCCAAGAGATTAAAACCACGTCAGGCCAGATAGGCACTCTTCTTTACTAGGTTCACTTTCCACATCACTTACAGGTCGGGATCAAAAAATACCAAACCAGATGCGCTGTCTCGGATGTTCAGCGAACTTGAAGTCGCTTCTTCCCCAGATACCATTCTTGCTCCTGGAAACTTTCTCATGCTACAAGGAGACCTACTTTCTCAAATCAAACAGGCATCTTCAACGGCTCCCTATCCAACAGATCTCTTTTTGTGCCTCAACAGTCACGGGTTGCCGTCCTCAAATCTTGTTATGACCATGAACTAGCTGGCCACTTTGGTATACACAGGACCTCCGAACTCCTAAACTAAATGACCAAGGCACACCAAACAGAGTAAACTACAAAAAGGTTTTATTAGCTATATAAAGCTGAACACAGAAAAATGTGTACACAACCACCCCTAAAAGGCAGATATGGTGGGGATACCGGTAAAGGGAATCCCACCAATCTGTCTAAACCCTCCCTGTAAACAGTATATGATCCCTCATAGAAAAGCGGGGAAGCCCACAGGCGCGGGAGGTTCCTCCCTACCCCAATAAGTAGCACACCCCTAGTTCACACTGTTCCCAGACATAAACAGCTCAATGGCTAGCCATGGTATCAGCAGTCCATCCGTCAGTCAAAAGGAAAGATGGGTGATAAAAAATAGGAACAAATTGGACAGAAACAAAAAAAAAAAAAAAAAAAAAACACACACAATGGAAGGACAAAAAATATGATGCAATGTTGTAATACAGGAGAAAACAGAGGGGCCTGATTCCACCTGGTAGAAGTTAGTATCCTGAGATGTAAATCAGTCCAAAGTTCTCTTCCTGTGTTATTTTAGAAAAGGATATAATAGATGTCCAGCATAGTGTTTGCCGCTGGATATGAAAACAATGTGTAACCACACAAATGGGGACATGTGAGTAAATAGATATGCACTATACCCATATGCTGAGGAGTCTATTATAAGACAGTATGTCTTCACAGCTGAATGGATACTAGATGAGGACACAATTCCAATAAACAATTGATAGCTGTATGTCCTCCTTATATTGTAGCTAGCATAAGTGCAGACAAGGGTATATGCAAAAAAAGCCAGGGTTACTCACTAATGGTAGATAAACATGGATGTCCCTCTGAGATAAACGACCTTGATGCAGATCTGTATGGTATGTATATCCAAACGATGTTCCAATATGTCCATATTTAGAAGCAAGGCATAGGTGCCTCTTCACCTGAGCTGCTTAGCTCATCAGCAGGGCTATGTTCCATTCCGTGACACCTGCTGCTGGTCTGATCCGTGGCAAATAATTTGAGAAAAAGATAGATTTGTGTCCAAATAGATAAGTCAGGTAGCGGTTCAGTACCCCGATTCCATATATCAGTGTAGGCTGCGGGGGGGGGGGGGGGGGGTTGCATGGCGGAGGGGCTCTCCCAGCATAAAACAGCTTACATGTTTCGTTCCCTTACTTCATGGAACTTCTTCATTGTCTGTTTAAATAAGGGAGCTAAAAGATCACCCCTAATTAAGTGTAATTAAAACCAGGTGCTACCCACCCTTCAACCAAGTAACCATGTGATAAACATAAACAGACCTATTCTAAAAAAGATTCCTCTGAAGTGATGTGCCGCTCATTACATACAAATAACATAATGTCATTTCTAAATCCCTTGGAATATGACAGAAACAAGAGTAATGAATAAAAAGATTGACATCATGAATGATGCATAGAAAGATCCCAGAGATACAGTGACAAATACAGCTACAAATGTCTCACAATACTATGAGCATAGATCTATACATTATAGTATGTAGGAAAGTAGGATGTGGGTGCTGTATATGCACACATCTACATTATATACTCATTAATTCATTCCGAGCATAAATTATATAAATAATGCAGCGCTAGACTCATGAATTGATATGGTGAAAACAAATTAAAGAAGAAAACTAAAGCAGACACATATGAAATATACTAATGTTGTGAAAATTGAACCACTTAATGATATAAAATAAATCAAATATACATAATTCATATGCACATAAGAAACATTGATATTCAAAAAGTGGATTAATATACTTCACGGTTGCAATGTTTGGAAAATTTTGTGAATATGTTAATCACAAGTGAATTCTATTTAACATGCATGATATGTAATAAAATTACACATATTATGCTATGTCTCGGTGAGTTGATCAGTCAAGTTTTATTGCAGGACGCAAGTATATTCATCATCTGTGTGCAGGGTCACGCACAAGGCACTATACAGTAATTCAGCACTCAAAAGATGTGTATCTTCCATTTTTAACCCCTTGGTTCAGGGGTGGATCCAGAGCCTAGTCTCGGGAGGGTCACTGCCAGAAAATACTTTTTTGGGGGTAAATTGAATGGGGAAATGGTTGGTGTTAGCGCTTCAATCATCACGGCACCATGGTTGTTATGGTGTCAGGATGATTGAAGCGCATTATTACTATTATTACATTGTTATAAAAAAAGAAATAGTTCAACTCACCATAATGCAGAATCAGTGGGAGCCCAGAGCGTGTCACTTGCCACTGTCACCTGCCACACGTTGCGGATTGCTACTTGCCATGTCGCCTGTCACTAGATGCAGATGGTCACTTGCCACGTCCCATGCCACACGTTGCAGATTGTCACTTGCCACACGTTGCAGATTGTCACTTGCCACGTCCCATGCCACACGTTGCAGATTGTCACTTGCCACGTCCCATGCCACACGTTGTGGATTGTCACTTGCCACGTCCCATGCCACACGTTGCAGATTGTCACTTGCCACGTCCCATGCCACACATTGCAGATTGTTACTTGCCACGTCCCATGCCACACATTGCAGATTGTTACTTGCCACGTCCCATGCCACACATTGCGGATTGTTACTTGCCACATCCCATGCCACACATTGCGGATTCTTACTTGCCTGTTATAATCATCTTTTGCTGTGTCCCAGTCAAGCAGCAGATAGATGATGTAATCTCTCTGCTGCCGCGGCTGCCTGCACACTGCACACACAGTGAGGGCGGAACTGCAGGGATGCAGGGCGGACGCTGGGCGGTGAGAGATGATGTTATCTCTCTGCTCCTCCGCCCGCCGTCTCCCTGATTGGCCAGCAGCCGCTCACACTGTCACCAAGCCGCACAGCTGCTAGCCAACAGTGCAGCCCGCTGTCTCTCTCCAGTCCCCACTGGAGCCGCCTGCTGTCTCTCCCCAGTCCCCACCGGAGCTGCCTGCTGTGCTATCTCTCCCGGTCTCCCCAGTCCCCACCGGTGCCGCCCGAGACCCGCTGTCTCTCCCCACCGCTGTCTTTCAGCCGCGGAGCCGCCCGCCGGCTCTCTCACCCACAGCGAAGCCTGCCAGCACATTTAATGACCCACATTCTCGGAGGGGGCAATTGCCCCGTTGCCCCCCCCTGGATCCGCCCCTGCCTTGGTTGGAGTGCCGAGTAGACAGGGAAAGGAAACCAGTCTCTCAGACATATGTATGTGTGTTTAGCCCATCTTAATCCCTCACACATGCGCTGATCTTATTCAAAACCTTGTTTTGCTCAATTCAGGACACAAATCGGCACATTGCTTGATTTAAACTAATGTGGAAAGCGTGCTGAGAGTGACAGCACAGACACGCACACCATATCACCAAAAGATCCTTATATAAATAGGGGTTTACACACACACACACATATATGTCTTATAGATTTAACCCTTTTGTTTATGTGTAAAGTATGGAATGCGTATGTTCTACCTATATAACTCAAAATCTTTTAGCCATTCCAAACCACTAATAGCAAAGAGCATCAGGTGTGTGCGGCGTTATCCATCATACACATGTTCCTCACCAGTTGGATAGTTCCAATCGAAGCAAATCACCCATTGTAATGTATGGGTGAATGCATATTCAATCTTCACAAAGAGGGTAGTGTCCAGCCGCACAAAGACGCACACTGATACCCAAATGGATTCCAATGCATGTAATGTGCGACTATGGGCACCCCGATCTCCTGTGATTCGATTGTAAGCAAACGATTGGAAAACTATGGGGTGTTCCAGACAGAATCTACACATCATTGAATAGCTATGTACTGACGGACCAACATATACAGATAGATGCTGATATATCACCTATATATGCCGACCATTCCTCCCACCGAGGCATTTAACTTTCACTACCATTAATGCATATAGTATCATCAAAATGTGTGTGCACTTTTAAAGAGTATCAATAGTTTAGCTAAACCCCCATCTGCTATTCCTGTTATACATCCACTTAATTAGCCCGAAAGGGCACATATTTCTGTAATCACTATTGTAGACACATGCCCATAAATACACAGATAGTGTTGTACAATCCAGGACAGATCGATAAAGTTACTCGATCTATGCAGCTAGTCCTTAGTATTGAGAATAGGGGTATAGCTACCATTGATAGAATGCAGAAACGGAAAACAGAGAACATTTAATAAGAGTAAAAAGACAAACTGAGAGTACAGTGATGAGAGGGGGCTGTAGTTTAAAGAATCCCTAAAGAAAGCACTGTAAGGACATATCTGTATTTAACCCCCTAGGGGTCATTGAGTTTAATAAGAAGATCCATTTGGCCTCTTTTTGCAATAGCATTTTATCCCAGTCTCCTCTCCTATTTGATATCTCAAGTTTGTGGATAATCAAACATTTGAGACCAGTTGGTTTGGCTCCATGGTGGTCTCTAAAGTGAATTGCTACCGGAGATTTATCATCCTTAGTACATATGCTGGAGATATGTTCGCCCAGTCTTTTTCTAAACTCTTATTGTTTTCCCTACGTAAATATTCCCGCAAGGACAAACAATTTGGTAAACAACATTTGGAACAATTCACAAATGGTTTTATCTTGAATTCTTGTTTTCCAGTGGAATCCCTAAATGTCTTAGTTTTCATAACAAATTTGCATACCGAGCAATGCCCACAGGCATGCATGCCTTCCATTTGTGGGATGAACGATAAACTGGATTGACTTTTAATTTTGTTTTTCTGAGTGTACTCACTATGAACCAACGCATCACCTATTGTAGGTGCTCATTTTGCTATCAGATTAGGTCGGGGCCCCAAAATGTGTTTTAACTTATTGTCAAGCATAAGCAAATGCCAATGCCTGCTTAGTAGATTTTTCAAATGATTCCAGTGGGTGCCATATGTAGTCACCAGTCCTATTCTCTCTTGTGGGGTTCTGTTGGTTTCTTCCTTGTCCTGCTCTAGTCCCAAAATGGTTTACCTCCGTTTTCTCTGCTCTTTAAGTTTGGCTTGTTTGATAATGGAGTTGGGGTATCCCCTTTTCCTAAATCTAAGGGTCATGTCCTTGCTTTCAGTTTGGAAATCCCTATAACTGGAGCAGTTCCTGCGAATCCGCAGGAACTGACCCACTGGGATCCCCCTAATAAGGGGCCAGAGATGATGGCTGGTGGCGTGGAGGAGTGTATTCCCGGCTGTAGGTTTTCTGAATGTCATAATTCTACCGATCTTCTTGCAAATCAGTAGGTCCAAAAATTCAATTTGATCTCTGTCAATCACATAGGTGATATTTCTGGTGTTGTTATTGATTTCATTAATAAATGTCTCAAACTCCAAGATAGTACCCCTCCACACCACCAGAACGTCATCAATAAATCTTACCCAAAGGGCAACATATTTGAGGAAGGCTGGGTGCTGATAAAACTCTTCTTTCTCCCACCAGCCTAAATGTAAGCATGCATAAGATGGAGCGCAGGATGCTCCCATTGCTACTCAGTAAAATTTTCCTACAAAGATGAAATAATTATTATTAAGGACCAACTCCAATAATTCTATTAGAAATTCATTATGCGGACCTGCCTGTGGGTGTCTAGTATCCAACCATTGGGATACCGCATGTATCCCCACTGAGTGGGGAATCGATGAACATAAGGATTCCACATCTATACCTACCAATAAACAATCATCAGAGATCTCCATATTATTTAATTTTCGTAGTATATCAGCGGAGTCCTGTATGAAAGAGGGCAATTCCCTAACCATATGTTTAATTCTCTGGTCAATATATCTACCAACTTTTTAAAGGGGTCCCCCTACCCCCCATTCAATGGGTCTCCCAGGGGGGGGTTTTAAGATGTTTGTGAACTTTTGGTGTGATATAAAAAGTTGGTATATTATATTAAATAATTTGAAAAAATAAAAATTCTTTTTGGTTAAGTAACCCTACTCCCTGAGCGTTGGTTAAGCGATAGTTGATTTCATCAACCAATATAGGGAAGGGATTGTCTGGCCATCTCTTATAGCAACTGTTGTCATTTAGTTGCCTATAAACTTCCTCCAAATAATCATTTTAAGACCATAACACTACATTTCCACCCTTGTCACTAGGTTTTATAATACAATTAGGTAGGGTTTTTAACTCTTGAAGAGCCTTCCTTTCATTGAGTGAGAGATTGTCAGTAGTTGGTTCTATCTTGTCCCATCTAATGGTTCGTATGTCATCTATAGTTGCCTCCAAAAACATCTGTAGGTATTTGTTATTAGTGAAACTAGGGAACCTCTGTGATTTATTAGCTAGGCCTGATGTAGGTGGAGGATCCAACATCTCAGAATCAATCCACATATTTCCCTCAAAGTAATCGACTAATTGGGATTCCTCTATCTCTAGAATAGTTTGTTCTTGATTTGCTTTTTTAGTTAATTTTTCTTTTCCAAAGAACATGAGCTTAAAATTGACCCATCTGAGAAAAAGACATATATCTTTATATGTTTCAAAGGAATTCCCTTTATTACATGGGGAGAACCCCAGCCCTTTACTCAACACAGAGATATGGTCAGGATTAAGCACATATTCAGTGAGGTTGATGACATTTAAGTTTGGCTTCTCTGGAGTCTTGTCACCCTGTTGTCCTGGGAAGTAGAGTTCCCCATTTTGGATGATTTCTGATTGTGTGTGTTGGTGGTAGTGGTTCCTCTTTCTTTTCCTTCAAGACTTGTCCCCCTGGGTATATTTTCCTTTTTTTTTGTGCTTTCTCTAAAAAAGTAACTGTTTTTCCCCCCTCCTGGCTATTGTTCCTACTGTTTTGTCTACGCGATTTGTTACGGGATCTGCGTCTTCCTCTCTTTCTCTCCAGATCCAGTATATTTCCTGTTTCAAAGTCAACTGTGTCTCTTTGGAATTTTTTCTGTTTCCCTATTTTTTGTTCTTTTTGGAATTCTTCAACTTCCTTTTTTAATCTTTCATTACATTTGTCAAGTTCTTCTATATCCTGATATTCATCTAGATGCTTAATACTATCCTGTAACTGGATTTCAAGTTCCTGTAGTTGCACTTTCTCTTCCTGAATAATCAATTCTATCATAAGTGTGCCACTTTGCATTTTTAGATTGTGATTTGATTTCTGTGTTCTTGTTTATGTGGGTAGTGATACATTCCCTAATATGGCTTTCCGAATTGACACTGAAAAAATTGAGTACTGTCCGTGATACTTTTTTTATTTGCACTAACATACAATTTTTCAGGACAAGCTTTCGGGGTATGTCCCCTTCTTCAAGGTCCAAGCAGTACTGATTCACAAATTTTTAAGCAGAATGTTAGAGAAAAAAAGGAAAAAAAAAAAAAAAAGAGAAAACAAAACACATACAAAAGAGAAAACAAAACACATACAAATCAATGGTATTAAAGATAGCAGCAGAGTTAGTGAGATAAGACAGAGGGAGAGCACTGAATTGACACTGAAATGGAACAAGAAATTAGAGCAGTATTCAGTAAGGAGGAACAAAATGTTCCTAAATGTCAAAACGAATTTAGACAACTATTAAACATTTAAAGTGAAAATGGAATATTATAGCGTTGGAGGCATATTTAGAAGCAGAAATGATACCACGAGGACTAAGGGAACGTATCATACCCGCTGAACATTTGCACAATGACCGATTCCTAAAGATATGGATCGATTAATCTGTTAAACATGGATTACATATGATAGAATTGATTATTCAGGAAGAGAAAGTGCAACTACAGGAACTTGAAATCCAGTTACAGGATAGTATTAAGCATCTAGGTGAATATCAGGATATAGAAGAATTTGAGAAATTTAATGAAAGATTAAAAAAGGAAGTTGAAGGGAGGGAGGCGTGATGAGGTAGTGCGCATCACGGAGGGAGGTGAGAGTGCCGGCAGTGGAAGCGGGCTCTCCTAGGATCCCCGATTAGCGCGCTCTCGGATGCCGCTGCATAAAGAACCTATGCTTACCTACGAGGGGGAAAGGAAGATCCCCGCACGCCGCTGAGGGTAGCCCCAACGGGGGTTGAAGAGAGAGCTCCATATGCCGCTGCAGAGCGGGTCAGAAAAAGAAACTGGAAGTAAGGAGTGTGGTAGCAAGTAGATACTGACGGCGTGCACGGGAGGTTTGGACGGCGTTCTCCTCCCCCTCTCCCCCCCCCGCACCTCTCTTTGAAACGCTGAGGATCCCCCCTGATGCCCAGGAGATGGTAATGTAGAAACAGACTTGTTTTTCCTTTGTCTCTTCGCCGATCTCTCCCTGTGATATCTCGGTATATGGTTTAATTCAGTAACCAGGAGGCAAAGGAGGACCGTAATTAAAGGTACTGGAACACCTGATTTATTAAGCTGAACTGAGTGAAAATAGCCTGCTAGCACTTGTAAGGGGGAAAAAAGGGAAGTTCACCCATTGTGTAAGGTGTGAGGAGGTATGAAGAGGAGTGAACACAAAGAAGCTACACCCGGGGTTTGGCCCATTAAAATAAGGGACTAAAAGTAACTTACAAACTAAAGGACATATACAATAAGATGAAGAGAGGATTGTGAAATTACATAAGCTCTGAAGGGAAAATAGAAGATCCCAAGGTGGGGAGAGTCGGTTCGGGATATCCCAGAGGTGCGGGCGTGTGGAGGGATGATCAGGTCTCCTGACACAGAATTGTAACCCTCCCCCCCGGTCATCAGTGCTGAAAAAAAAGGGAGAAGCTGCAGGTGAAATAAGGTCCAGAACAAGGCCTTACTTGGTCTAGAACCCCAGTAAGAAGCTCATTCCACAGGAGGAGGGAGAGAGCTAGATTTAAAACTGGGGAAACAAACAGGAGGGCCAAGAAAGAAGGGAGCGATGAGCAAAGCAGCACCCAAAACAGGAAAAGGGGGAGCACCTAAAACCCCTAAGGAGAAGGCTGCAGGAAGCACGATAAAACAGTTTATGTCCCAAGGTGCGAGCCCAAGAGGTGGGGAGCAAGGGGCTCAGGGAGGATCAAAGACGGAGGGAAAAGGGGGAACCCCAAATAAAGCTGGGGATAAAACGACCCAGTCCAGGGAGAAGTCTATAATGGAAAGTGAAACGGAAATAAGTCTGGTGGAGGAAAGTAGAACAAGTGGCCAGATGCTTTCAAAAGAAGAACTGAGTGATATGCTTAAAAAGCTTGAGAACTCAATCAAATCAGAAATAGGCCTGGTGAGAGCAGACCTGGGAAGCCTTCTAGAAAGAGTGAAAATAACGGAAAGGAAAACAGAGGAATCAGAAAGGGAGATAATGAATCTCAAAGAACAAATAAAAAGCGCCAGACAAAATCAGAGGAAAATTCTATATAAGATCGAGGATCAGCAAAATAGAGAAAGAAGACAGATTATAAGACTCCGCTTTGTCCCAGAAAATAAAGGAGAAGATCTGAGCAGCGTGGTTTCCTCAATACTAGGCCCAATATTAGCGGAAGAGGTAATGGAATTCCCCAAAACAGAAAGGATCCATCGGGTGGGAAGATTATACAATTCAGAGCACCAGAGGCCGAGGGATGTAATAATAAGGTTCACTTACTATGAAGATAAAGCGACAATTATATCTAAAATGAGAAGTAAACCCCGTTAAAGTTTGAGGGGTCAGAGATCCAAGTGAATACAGACCTCGCCCCTGAAACTTTGGCAAGGAGACGGCTCCTGAAACCTCTATTAGACCTTTTGTGCTTAAAACATCATGCATTGGGGGGGGGGTAAGGGGCACACTCAGACTTTCACCTCAACAAGAGATTCGTCAGCTCCATGGTATCCATGGCGCCTGGCGAATGGGGAGCCAAGGGATGGCTTGGGGGAGGGGAGGGGAGGGGGGGGGAGAGGGAAGGGGGAGAGGGAGAAGGGGAACTCTGTGCACAAGGAAAGGAAAGAGGAAAGGATAAGAAAAAAGGGGGGAAAGGAAAATCTAGTGTTAGCTCAGTAATGCAGCTCCAACATAAAATATGGAGGAGATGAGGAAGTTGAATTTTTTGACATATAATGTAAAGGGCCTCAACAACCCTACGAAGAGATATAAGATTTTGGGGGAATTGGAGAGATACAAAGCTGAGGTTGTGTTCCTCCAAGAAACCCACTTAACGTGTTATTCAAAGATTAAGTTATGGTCAAAAGTTTTTCCAAACTGGTTTTTTGGGGATTCAATAACAACAAGAGGAAGAGGAGTGGCAATAGGAATAGCAAATGGGGTAAATTTTAAGGTAAATGAGAGATTAATAGGAGGGAGGTATATTTTTTTGAAGGGCTCTCTGGAGGGATGGAAGTGTACGCTGGCTAATGTATATGCGCCAAATATAGAGGCTAGTGGATTCCTGGTAAAAACACTGGAAAGATTAATGGAGTTTAAAGAGGGGGGGGTCTGATTATGATGGGAGATTTTAATTTATGTATAGCACCAGAGGTAGATAGTACGTCACGTGCACTGGGGACAATGAACGAGAGGTTGAGAAAGCTGAAACGAAAGTTACATTCCTGTTAATTGGTGGACATATGGAGGATTATGAACCCAAACAAGAAAGATTTCTCGTTCTACTCCCCAGTGCATGGGACGTACTCTAGGATTGATTACATATGGACTGAACATTCGCTCTTAGACAGAGTGGTGGAATCTAAGATAGAGGCTACTACTCTGTCAGACCATGCCCCGGTCAGGATGGGTATGTATATCTCAGGAATCCAGAGAACCCCAGTAGGCTGGAGATTAGAGGAAGATCTCTTACAAGATGCAATAAATGTAAAGATAATAGGACAGGTACTTAATCACTATTTTCAAATAAACGATACAGGAGAAATATTAGGGTCCTCCCTGTGGGAGGCCCACAAGGCTTATATTAGGGGGATATTAATGAAAATGGGAGTCAGAAGGAAAAGGGAAACGAAAGAGCAAATTAATAAACTAACTGTAGAGACATATAATCTGGAGCAGGAGCATAAGAAAGGACTAGGTCAAGACAAGAGAATATACCAAAAATTAATTCTAAAAAGAGAGGAATTGAAAGATCGTATGGATAAAGAAACAAAAAAGGCCTTTTATAAGGTAGCAAGGGAAAGGTATCAAGGAAGAAATAAGAGCAGTAGATTTCTGGCCAAAATCTTGAAAGAAAAAAGCCAGAAATTATATAGAAAAAATCCAAAATAGCAAAGGAGCCATGGTCCATACAACGAGAGAAATAGGGGAATCTTTTAGGGAATATTATAAGGACCTATATTCAGTAGGCAAAAATACAAAGCATGACGGAGTACAGGAAAAGAAGATAGCAGAATTTCTAAGTAAAGCTAACCTCCCTAAGTTGACAGAGAATGATAAAGACAACCTAGAAAGCCCAATAACGGTAGATGAGATAAATAGAGCATTAACCGAATCAGCCGTAGGAAAAAGCCCAGGTCCAGATTTACTAATGCTTATTACAAAAAATTTAAAGATATTTTAATTCCTAGACTTTGCGAATACATGAACGGTTTAGGCATGGATTTTGAGTTAAGTAGAGAGGCCCTTAAAGCAGAGATCATGGTTATCCCAAAAGAAGGAAAAAATGCCACGATCTGTTCGAACTATAGGCCTATATCACTTATCAACACAGATGTAAAATTGTATGCTAGAGTATTAGCAAATCGGTTGAAAGAGAGAATGAGGGAATGGATTCATCCAGACCAAGTGGGGTTTACCCCTAAGAGAGAAGGGAGGGACAATGGGGTGCGAACGCTCCTTCTGCTGCAACATATTAGGGACAAGGGACCCCCAGGTCTACTCTTGTCTATAGATGCCGAAAAAGCATTTGACAGAGTAGACTGGGGGTTCATGTTCCAAACCTTCAAATACATCGGAGTGGGCCCGAAAATGATAAATAGGATAAGTGCTTTATATAATCATCCTACGGCCTCAATAAAAATCAATGGCTCCCTTTCGGAGGCATTTGAGATGGAAAATGGGACAAGACAGGGGTGTCCCCTGTCCCCTTTGCTCTTCGTCCTTTCCCTGGAGCCTCTGCTGTCGGTGATTAGAGGGGATCCGGACATTGGGGGTTTCGGGGTAGGGGAAGAGGAGCATAAGGTCGCGGCATTTGCCGACGATATTCTGCTCTTTATAACCAATCCGAGAATTACAATGCCAAACATACTCAAAGTCCTGAGACAGTATGGGGAAGTGTCAAACTTCAAGATAAACTCGGCAAAATCAGAAATCTTAAATATTAACTTGGATAAGGAGGAGGAAAGTAAGCTAAAAAAGGAATTTAATTTTATATGGAAAAAAGAAATAAAATATCTGGGCATAAGGCTGGCAAACTCACTGGTGAAGATCTACAAAGCAAACTTCATTCCATTACTAGAGGAAATAAAAGCTGAAAGTAAAAAGATAATGAATAAATCATTTTCGTGGCTAGGACGCATAAATGCCATAAAGATGGTATTACTACCTAAGATTATCTATAAACTACAGATGCTCCCACTAGATATTCCCCAGCAGGGGCCTTGCTAGGTGGCAAAAAGACCAGGGGCTTCAGCCCGAAGTCCAAGGCCGGCACAGGGGGGGGGGCCTCTAGTGGCGCTGGTTTTTTTTGGTTGGGCGGAGGGGTTGTGTGGTGGGGGTAGGCTGACTTGCTGGTTGCTGCCTGGCTTACCAGTGCCCATCAATGCTGACCACTAAACTGACCTACCTACCTGACATACACTGACCTACCTGACATACACTGACCTACATACACTGACCTACCTGACCCACACTGACCTACCTGACATACACTGACCTACCTGACATACACTGACTTACCTGACACACCCTGACCTACCTGATACACACTGACCTACCTGACATACACTGACCTACATACACTGACCTACCTGACATACACTGACCTACCTACACTGACTTACCTGACCCACCCTAACCTACATACGCTGACCTACCTGACCCACCTGACATACACTGACCCACCCACACTGACCTACCTGACCCACACACACTGACCTACATACACTGACCCACCCACAC
This sequence comes from Lithobates clamitans, assembly GCA_037952925.1. Lineage (NCBI taxonomy): Eukaryota > Metazoa > Chordata > Amphibia > Anura > Ranidae > Lithobates > Lithobates clamitans. The sequence goes on along the minus strand of JBBGZY010000563.1, from coordinate 10,704,524 downwards.
TGACCTACCTGACCCACACACACTGACCTACATACACTGACCTACATACACTGACCCACCCTGACCTACATACACTGACCTACCTGACCCACACTGACCTACCTGACCCACACTGACCTACCTGACATACACTGACCTACCTGATACACACTGACCTACCTGACACACACTGACCCACACACACTGACCTACCTGACCCACACTGACCCACCCACACTGACATACCTGACATACACTGACCTACCTGACCTACACTGACCTATACTGACCCACACACACTGACCTACATACACTGACCCACCCACACTGACCTACCTGACCTACACTGACCTACACTGACCCACACACACTGACCTACATACACTGACCTACCTGACATACACTGACCTACATACACTGATCTACCTGACCCACACTGACCTATCTGACATACACTGACCCACCCACACTGACCTACATACACTGACCCACCCACACTGACCTACCTGACATACACTGACCTACCTGACCCACCCACACTGACCTACCTAACATACACTGACCTACCTGACCCACACACACTGACCTACATACACTGACCTACATGACATACACTGACCTACATACACTGACCTACCTGACCCACCCTGACCTACATACACTGACCTACCTGACCCACACACACTGACCTACATACACTGACCTACACACACTGACCTACCTGACCCACACTGACCTACCTGACCCACCCTGACCAACCTGACATACACTGACCTACCTGACCCACACTGACCCACACACACTGACCCACCCACACTGACCTACCTGACATACACTGACCTACCTGACCTACACTGACCCACCCACACTGACCTACCTGACATACACTGACCTACCTGACCCACACACACTGACCTACACTGACCTACATACACTGACCTACCTGACCCACACTGACATACACTGACCTACACTGACCTACATACACTGACCCACACACACTGACCTACACACACTGACCTACATACACTGACCTACACTGACCCACACACACTGACCTACCTGACCCACACTGACCTACCTGATCCACCCTGACCTACATACACTGTCCTACACTGACCTACCTGACCCACACTGACCTACATACACTGACCCACACACACTGACCTACCTGACCCACACTGACCTACCTGACCTACATACACTGTGCCACCCACACTGACTGACCTGACCTACATACACTGACCCACCCACACTGACCTACATACACTGACCCACCCACACTGACCTACCTGACCTACATACACTGACCCACCCACACTGACCTACATACATTGACCCACCCACACTGACCTACCTGACATACACTGACCTACCTGACCCACACACACTGACCTACATACACTGACCCACCCACACTGACCTACACTGACCCACACACTGACCTACCTGACATACACTGACCTACCTGACCCACACTGACCTACCTGACACACACTGACCTACCTGACATACACTGACCCACCCACACTGACCTACATACACTGACCCACCCACACTGACCTACCTGACATACACTGACCTACCTGACCCACCCACACTGACCTACCTAACATACACTGACCTACCTGACCCACACACACTGACCTACATACACTGACCTACATGACATACACTGACCTACATACACTGACCTACCTGACCCACCCTGACCTACATACACTGACCTACCTGACCCACACACACTGACCTACATACACTGACCTACACACACTGACCTACCTGACCCACACTGACCTACCTGACCCACACTGACCTACCTGACCCACCCTGACCAACCTGACATACACTGACCTACCTGACCCACACTGACCCACACACACTGACCCACCCACACTGACCTACCTGACATACACTGACCTACCTGACCTACACTGACCCACCCACACTGACCTACCTGACATACACTGACCTACCTGACCCACACACACTGACCTACACTGACCTACATACACTGACCTACCTGACCCACACTGACATACACTGACCTACACTGACCTACATACACTGACCCACACACACTGACCTACACACACTGACCTACATACACTGACCTACACTGACCCACACACACTGACCTACCTGACCCACACTGACCTACCTGATCCACCCTGACCTACATACACTGTCCTACACTGACCTACCTGACCCACACTGACCTACATACACTGACCCACACACACTGACCTACCTGACCCACACTGACCTACCTGACCTACGTACACTGTGCCACCCACACTGACCGACCTGACCTACATACACTGACCCACCCACACTGACCTACCTGACCTACATACACTGACCCACCCACACTGACCTACCTGACCTACATACACTGACCCACCCACACTGACCTACATACATTGACCCACCCACACTGACCTACCTGACATACACTGACCTACCTGACCCACACACACTGACCTACATACACTGACCCACCCACACTGACCTACACTGACCCACACACTGACCTACCTGACATACACTGACCTACCTGACCCACACTGACCTACCTGACACACACTGACCTACCTGATACACACTGACCCACCTGACCCACCCTGACCCACACACACTGACCTACACTGACCTACATACAATGACCTACCTGACATACACTGACCTACCTGACCCACACTGACCTACCTGATACACACTGACCCACCTGATATACACTGACCCACCTGATACACACTGACCCACCTGACCCACCCTGACCTACGTACACTGACCCACACACACTGACCTACCTGACCCACACTGACCTACATGCACTGACCCACCCACACTGACCTACCTGACCCACACTGACCTACATACACTGACCCACCCACACTGACCTACATACACTGGCCCACACACACTAACCCACACTGACCTACCTGACCCACACTGACCTACATACACTGACCCACCCACACTGACCTACCTGACCCATACTGACCCACCCACACTGACCTACCTGACCCACACGGACCTACACTGACCCACACACACTGACCTGGTACCTGCCATACACACACTGACTGACCTACCTGTGTCCAGGTCCTGCAGCAGCAACTCAGCCGTGGTGCTGGTGTGTGAGGCAGCCAGAGGAGAGGAGGAGAGCCGCCCGCCCAAGCGCCGATCGATGTTCTCTTCCAGGCTCAGCGCGCTGGGATAGGACAGCATCGCACCGGAGGGCCGCTCCAGTCCAGAAAGGGCAGGCCCCATGAGCACTAGCGCGGAGGAGGAGGAAGTGCAATCCTCCTCCGCTTTGAATGCCGGGCAGTGACGTCACTGGTTGCTAGCCGCTAGGCGGCTATAGCAACCAGTGACCAAGAGTAGAGTGGGGGGGCGGAGCTGGAGCCGGAGCCAGCGCTACCACGGCTTTAATCCGCCCCTGTCCCTTGCATTCGAGGACCGGGACAAGAGACTCTGGGCTATTAGCCCCAGGCTCGGGGCTATAGCCCCAATAGCCACCCCCTGGTGACGCCTCTGTTCCCCAGTATTATTTTAGAAAACTTAAATCAATTATCATGAAAACAGTTTGGAAGAATAGAAGGGCTAGAGTGTCGTTTGATATCCTAAAACAGGAAAAAAAAAAAGGGGGTCTGGCGATGCCAGATATTCAGGGCTATTATAAAGCGATATTGGTGTCTAGAGCGATAGAATGCAACAGAGAAAATAAACAGAAAAGATGGGTGAATATAGAAAATAGTTTGAGTAAGGCACATTTAGGACACATGATTTGGAACCCCCCACATTATAGAGAATTAGATGGCAACACACATGCACTGACAAAAGTAGTTTTTAGAGCTTGGGACACAGTATATAAACAAGTAAACAAGGTATATAATTCCCCTTTAAATTTCACTTTGGGAAAATGATTACTTCGCACCGGGGAAAAAGGAAATTGGTGGTGGTTGGATAAAAAATGAAATGCCCCATACACACGGTCGGACTTTGTTCGGACATTCCGACAACAAAATCGTAGGATTTTTTCCGACGGATGTTGGCTCAAACTTGTCTTGCATACACACGGTCACACAAAGTTGTCGGAAAATCCGATCGTTCTGAACGCGGAGACGTAAAACACGTACGTCGGGACTATAAACGGGGCAGTGGCCTATAGCTTTCATCTCTTTATTTATTCTGAGCATGCGTGGTAATTTGTCCGTCGGATTTGTGTACACACGTTCGGAATTTCCGACAACGGATTTTGTTGTCGGAAAATTTTATAGCAAGCTCTTTGTGTGTCGGAAAATGATGTTGGATCCTACACCTACATCAGGACTAGCTAATAAATCACAGAGGTTCCCTAGTTTCACTAATAACAAATAACAAAATTTTTTTTTTTTGTTTCTGTCCAATTTATTCCTATTTTTTACCACCCATCTCTCCTTTTGACTGACTGATGGACTGCTGATACCATGGCTAGCCATTGAGCTGTTTGTGTCTGGGATTAGCGTGAACAATTAGTGCATTTGCATTATTACGCTGTCCCCTCAGGAACTGTATGGTTCAGCCTGTAATCTCAGGTAGTAGAGGGTTTCATAGGTGCTATAGGGGTGTGCTACTTATTGGGGTAGGGAGGAACCTCCCCCGCCTGTGGGCTTCCTCGCTTTTCTATGAGGGATCATATACTGTTTACAAGAAGGGTTTAGACAGATTGGTGGGATTCCCTTTACCGGTATCCCCACCATATCTGCCTTTTAGGGGTGGTTGTGTACACATTTTTCTGTGTTCAGCTTTGTATAGCTAATAAAACCTTTTTATAGTTTACTCTGTTTGGTGTGCCTTGGTCATTTAGTTTTTTTATTTTTATTTTTTCTTCATATATAGTTTTTGATATGTGGTTAGTACTACTAAATTTCTATCCTGACGGAATTCCCATTTTTTCCTATTTTTTGGTCTACATTCAGAACAAGGGCAGCAAGACCAAGGCTTGGGGGCTGCTAAAGCCTCTCCCTGTTCCGGAAAAACCATGCAGGATGATCTCCATGGATTTCATTGTTGAATTACCACCATCAGAAGACTACACCACCAACTTCGTAGTGGTCGACAGACTTTCCAAGATGGCTCACTTCCTGCCTATGAAGGGTACCCCCTCCACCTCTGGAACCGCAAGGATCTTTATTAAAGAGATAGTAAGACTCCATGGTATACCTGCAAACATCGTATCTGATCGGGGGGTACAATTTACATCCAAATTCTGGAGAGCTCTATGTGAATCCCTGAAGATTGATCTTTCTTTCTCCTCTGCTTACCACCCCCAGACTAATGGTCAGACTGAACGAACAAATCAAACTCTCGAGCAATACTTACAATGCTATTCTTGTCTTTCTCAGGATGACTGGGTGCCTCTATTACCTCTTGCCGAGTTTGCCTATAATAATTCTGTTCATTCTGCAACTAATCAGTCTCCATTTTTTGCGAACTATGGTTTCCACCCCTTGTTTTTGTCTAACAATGTTCCAGAGTCTGCAGTACCGGCTGCCCAGGAAGCCTTGAGTTTTTTTAGCATAAATAACAAACTACTCCAAGAGACAATGGCAAAAATTCAGGAACATAACAAGGAGACATTTGACAGAAAGAGGAGAGCTTGACTTGACTTGAAACCTGGAGATCAAGTCTGGTTGTCCACCCTGAATCTAAAGCTAGCATGTCCATCCAGGAAATTGGGTCCTAAGTTTGTGGGTCCCTTACCAGTGATAAGAAAAATCAATAACGTGGCTTATGAATTGAAACTACCAGAGTCATTTCGTATACACCCAGTTTTTCATGTTGCTTTACTTAAACCTTTAGTCCCGGACCCCTTCCCCAACCAAAATACCGGTCCTCCTGAGCCTGTAAGGATACTTAATTAGAAGTCCGCGCTTAGGAAAATGATCAGAAAGGCTGCAGCCTCCCCTTAATTAATTCCTAATAGGAGTTAATTGAAAGTATATAAAGAAGAGGTCTGGGGAATTGGCTCTGCCCTATTAACAGTGTATATTACTTAAAAGTCAAAATAAAAATAAATAAGTGACAAAAAGTGCGTGTAAGAGAAAAGGACTTAATGTATGTCCCTTAGGTGAATATACCCCTACGCATGTGCAGAAATAAATAAAGTGAAGAAAGTTTAAGTATTTGGTGAAAAAATATATATATATATATATAGTATATGACCCTTTAAAGGTGAACGTGCAATTCCTCTGTATTGTTTATGTGAATGATACCTCTCATATGTTCCAACAAGTGGGTTGGGTTTACACTTGCCCAACTTCCATTATCAACCTTTGCATTTGTAGCAAACCACTATAAATTTTCTAAAATAGTGTGTAGCCTCTTTTTGAAATTATTGGGGTCCGTGAAAAAGCACACTATTTGGGGGCTACCAACATCCGTGTAAAATTACCACATATCCACAATTTGTATAGTGACTGAGGTGCACTGTGTGTAAAAAAGAACAAAGTGCTAAGACTCTATATTACAGTATGTTAGACTTCCTCAAAATTCATATATAAAAAAAGGAATCCAAACATCAGTTAATATATAAACAGCATATATGAATGCAGCATCTATAAAAAAAGTCCCTGTAATGGACCCAGGCAAAAGTAAAATGTCTTATTTGCAGCGACAGAAATATTAAGAACACCAGGATCGGTTGACATGCAGTTAGAAATGCCCAAGGGGTAATAAGAGGTGACTTCCGTGCATGTAGAAGCTGGTGACTCCAAGTGCCCCCCCCCCGTGCTCCCCCACTCACCAGAATCCGTCACCCCCTAGGGGGTACTAAGCAGGAGAGTGGGTGTCTTTGGGTAGTTGCCTCTGATAGATGTCCCTCCTAGGCTTCACTGCTCCGTGAGGTTCCTCCGGTTATAAGGGTCCCCTTATAATGATCAAGGCCCGGGTACCTCCACTATTATCCACCTCCGTACTGCTAGATCCTCCTCATACAAAGAAATAGACAGGGGGCTTGCGTAGTGAAGTATGTCCAGTTTATTTGACAAGTTAAAAGTCCATAAAAGCATTACAAACACGGCTGTAAGCTAAGAATGGGATCGGGAAGCAAAACCGAACATGCGTCCCACCTTGCGTTCCAGCCGGCTCTTCCGGGTATGACGTGTGAGCGTGACTCCGCCTTAGGTGAAGAGGAATTTGAGGTTGAATCAATCATAGATTGCCGGAAAAGACACAATCAAGTTCAGTATCTGGTAAAGTGGAAGGGATATGTCCCCGAGAAAAACTCTTGGGAACCAGAGACTAATATCCACGCCAAGAGACTGATGCTAGCTTTTAACCACTTGAGCCCCGGACCATTATGCTGCCTAAGGACCAGAGGTCTTTTTCCAATTTGGCACTGCGTCGCTTTAACTGCTAATTGCGCGGTCATGCAATGCTGTACCCAAACGAAATTTGCGTCCTTTTCTTCCCACAAATAGAGCTTTCTTTTGATGGTATTTGATCACCTCTGCGGTTTTTATTTTTTGCGCTATAAACGGAAAAAGACTGAAAATTTTGAAAAAAATGATATTTTCTACTTTTTGTTATAAAAAAATCCAATAAACTCAATTTTAGTCATACATTTAGGCCAAAATTTATTCGGCCACATGTCTTTGGTAAAAAAAATGTCAATAAGCGTATATTTATTGGTTTGCGCAAAAGTTATAGCGTCTACAAACTAGGGTACATTTTCTGGAATTTACACAGCTTTTAGTTTATGACTGCCTATGTCATTTCTCGAGGTGCTAAAATGGCAGGACAGTACAAACCCCCCCAAGTGACCCCATTTTGGAAAGTAGACACCCCAAGGAAATTGCTGAGAGGCATGTTGAGCCCATTGAATATTTATTTTTTTTGTCCCAAGTGATTGAATAATGACAAAAAAAAAAAAATATTTACAAAAAGTTGTCACTAAATGATATATTGCTCACACAGGCCATGGACCTATGTGGAATTGCACCCCAAAATACATTCAGCTGCTTCTCCTGAGTATGGGGATACCACATGTGTGGGACTTTTTGGGAGCCTAGCTGCGTACGGGGCCCCGAAAACCAATCACCGCCTTCAGGATTTCTAAGGGCATAAATTTTTGATTTCACTCCTCACTACCTATCAAAGTTTTGAAGGCCATAAAATGCCCAGATGGCACAAAACCCCCCCCAAATGACCCAATTTTGGAAAGTAGACACCCCAAGCTATTTTCTGAGAGGCATGTTGAGTCCATGGAATACTTTATTTTTTGACACAAGTTGCGGGAAAGTGCCAATTTTTTTTTTTTTGCACAAAGTTGTCACTAAATGATATATTTCTCACACAGGCCATGGGCATATGTGGAATTGCACCCCAAAATACATTTAGCTGCTTCTCCTGAGTATGGGGATACCACATGTGTGGGACTTTTTGGGAGCCTAGCCGCATACGGGGCCCCGAAAACCAAGCACCGCCTTCAGGATTTCTAAGGGGGTAAAGTTGTGATTTCACTCCTCACTGCCTATCACAGTTTTGAAGGCCATAAAAAGCCCAGATGGCACAAAACCCCCCCAAATGACCCCATTTTGGAAAGTTGACACCCCAAGCTATTTGCTGAGAGGCATGTTGAGTCCATGGAATATTTTATATTTTGACACAAGTTGCGGGAAAATGACAATTTATTTATTTTTTTTGCACAAAGTTGTCACTAAATGATATATTGCTCAAACATGCCATGGGCATATGTGGAATTACACCCCAAAATATATTCTGCTGCTTCTCCTGAGTATGGGGATACCACATGTGTGGGACTTTTTGGGAGCCTAGCCGCATACGGGGCCCCGAAAACCAAGCACCGGCTTCAGGATTTCTAAGGGCGTTAAGTTGTGATTTCACTCCTCACTACCTATCACAGTTTTGAAGGCCATAAAATGCCAAGATGGCACAAAACCCCCCCAAATGACCCCATTTTGGAAAGTAGACACCCCAAGCTATTTGCTGAGAGGCATGGTGAGTATTTTGCAGCTCATTTGTTTTTGAAAATGAAGAAAGACAAGAAAAATGTATTTTTTTTTCTTTTTTCAATTTTCAAAAGATTGTGACAAAAAGTGAGGTCTGCAAAATACTCACTATACCTCTCAGCAAATAGCTTGGGGTGTCTATTTTACAAAATGGGGTCATTTGGGGGGGGGGGGGTTGTGCCATCTGGGCATTCCATGGCCTCCAAAACTGTGCTAGGCAGTGAAGAGTGAAATCAAAAATTTACGCCCTTAGAAAGCCTGAAGGCGGTGCTTGGTTTTCGGGGTCCCGTGCGTGGCTAGGCTCCCAAAAAGTCCCACACATGTGGTATCTCCATACTCAGGAGAGGCAAAAGAATGTATTTTGGGGTGAAATTTCACATATTCCCATGGCATGTTTGAGCAATATATCATTTAGTGACAACTTTGTGCAAAAAAAAAATAAAAAAAAAATTTGTCTCTTTCCCGCAACTTGTGTCACAATATAAAATATTCCATGGACTCGACATGCCTCTCAGCAAATAGCTTGGGGTGTCTACTTTCCAAAATGGGGTCATTTGGGGGGGTTTGAACTGTCCTGGCATTTTATGCACAACATTTAGAAGCTTATGTCACACATCACCCACTCTTCTAACCACTTGAAGACAAAGCCCTTTCTGACACTTTTTGATTACATGAAAAAATAATTTTTTTTTGCAGGAAAATTACTTTGAACCCCCAAACATTATATATTTTTTTAAAGCAAATGCCCTACAGATTGAAATGGTGGGTGTTTCATATTTTTTTTTCACACAGTATTTGCGCAGCGATTTTTCAAACGCATTTTTTGGGGAAAAAACACTCTTTTTTAAATTTTAATGCACTAAAACACACAGTATTGCCCAAATGTTTGATGAAATAAAAAAGATGATCTTAGGCTGAGTACATGGATACCAAACATGACATGCTTTAAAATTGCGCACAAACGTGCAGCGGCGACAAAATAAATACATTTTTAAAAGCCTTCACAGGTTACCACTTTAGATTTACAGAGGAGGTCTACTGCTAAAATTACTGCCCTCGTTCTGTCCTTCGCGGTGATATCTCACATGCATGGTGCAATTGCTGTTTACATTTGACGCCAGACCGACGCTTGCGTTCGCCTTTGCGCGAGAGCTTTTTGCTTTTTTATCTTATTTTTAAACTGTTCCTTTCATTTTTATTTTTTTTTAATTAATTTTATTGTTATCTCAGGGAATGTAAATATCCCCTATGATAGCAATAGGTAGTGACCGGTACTCTTTTTTTTAAAAAATTGGGCTCTATTAGACCCTAGATCTCTCCTCTGCCCTCAAAGCATCTGACCACACCAAGATCGGTGTGATAAAATGCTTTCCCAATTTCCCAATGGCGCTGTTTACATTCGGCGAAATCTAAGTCATGAAATGCTTGTAGCTTCCGGTTTCTTAGGCCATAGAGATGTTTGGAGCCATTCTGGTCTCTGATCAGCTCTATGGTCAGCTGGCTGAATCAGCGGCTGCATTTTCAGGTTCCCTGTTGGGACCGGAGAGCCAGAGAAAAACATGGAAGACGGTGGGGGGGGGGGCATTCCCTCCCACTGCTTGCAAAAGCAGTCTAGAGGCTAATTAGCCACTAGGATTGCTTTTACATGAAAGCCGACCGCTGGTTGAAAAGAATGATACCAAGATGATACCTAAACCTGCAGGCATCATTCTGGTATAACCACTCAAAGTCCAGCAACATACCAGTACGTTGCTGGTCCTTGTTGGGCATATATTGTAAACTTTTTTTTCTTGCAGCCTGTGGGCTGAACGAAAAAAAGATATTGATCGGTGGGTATGCCCACCATTAGAATACCTCCCTTCATCCACCTACTTCTAACCATGGGCATACATGCACCATTTATATATGCCGAAGCATGGGGGCATCCTCCCGCAAAAGGCAGGAGCAAATTGCTCCTCCACCCACTGCTGCCCCCACGCTTCGGCATATATGCTGAAGTATGTAACTGTGGTGGTGAAATCACCTCCGACAGCGCTGGAGTCACGGCTTTTTATATCGTGGGAGCAAATGCTGTTGCTGTCAAGATAAATAAATCCGCACTGCAACTGAATGGCGTACCTGCTAAGCAATACAAAAAAAACATAGTAAAAAATAAAACATTTAACGCAACCCGTGCCTAAAATATATATATGCCGAAGCATGGGGGCATCCTCCCGCAAAAGGCAGGAGCAAATTGCTCCTCCACCCACTGCTGCCCCCACGCTTCAGCATATATGCTGAAGTATGTAACTGTGGTGGTGAAATCACCTCCGACAGCGCTGGAGTCACAGCTTTATATATCGTGGGAGCAAACGCTGTTGCTGTCAAGATAAATAAATCCGCGCTGCAACTGAATGGCGTACCTGCTAAGCAAATGATGGTTAACAATAAAACAAAGCAACATTACAGTATAACAGTTATGCCCCGTACACACGGTCGGACATTGATCGGACATTCCGACAACAAAATCCTCGGATTTTTTCCAACGGATGTTGGCTCAAACTTGTTTTGCCTACACACGGTCGCACAAAGTTGTCGGAATTTCCGATCGCCAAGAACGCGGTGACGTCAAGCACGTACGATGAGACTAGAAAAGGCCTGTTCAGAACCAAGCGCAGCACCCTTTGGGCTCCTTTTGCTAATCTCGTGTTAGTAAAAGTTTGGTGAGAGACGATTCGCGCTTTTTCAGACTCGTGGCTTTCAGATCGTTTTCTGCCGTTCAGTTTGTGCTTGTGGGTTTGTATCTGCTCTTCAGTGCGTGCAAGCAAGTTCCGCGTGACTTTAGTCACTGTATTCTTGTTCGTTCGTTACTGGTTTTCAGGTCGCTCTTCACAGGCCTTGCTGTTCTTCAGTGCGTTCTGTTACTTCGTTCTGAGCAGCCGACCGTTTTATAGCCATGTTTCGTATGCGTACTCCTCGTAGAGTTCGTGCTGTGCGGGGGCTTGGTGTTGGGGTCCTGACCTTGACACAAGTCCAGTCCATAAACAGGGTGGGGAGGAGTTCATGGACCAAGAATTGGTTGCTTCAGCGTGACCAGTTCTGTCATATGCCTTTGCTCCGTGAGATCCGTGAGAATAATCCTGATGATTTCAGGAACTTTCTCAGGATGACGGACCCCGTGTTTCACTGTTTGTTGGCTTCGCTGACCCCCTATATCAGCAGGCAGGATACCTGCATGAGGCAAGCCATCACTGCGGAGCAGAGGTTGGTCGCTACCTTGCGGTATTTGGCCACAGGGAGAAGCCTGCAGGACCTCAAGTTCTCAACAGGCATCTCCCCCCAGGCTCTGGGGATCATTATCCCAGAGACCTGTTCTGCCATCATCCAGGTCCTGCAGAAGGAGTATATGAAGGTAAGATTTTTATCCTTTAATATCACACTTTATTGTATTGAATGTTTGCTAATATATTGTATTTCTTTCCTCATTCCCCAATTACCATGATTGTAATATGCTGTGAATGTTCCCTTTGTCCTCATGCATGCTTGATTTTTATGTAATTATTATTTTATGTTAGAAATTACAGGTGTGTGTGTAAAACATTGCGATAATCAAAAAAAATTTACATAAGTCCATACATATATCTATAAATTGAAAATAATATCCATGTGTAGTGGATGGGAATCCTTGTATGAAATGATTAGCCAAAATCAGTCAACAGGCTGGAGGCTCATTTGGCAGCTTGGAATTGACACAGACTATATTTTTTTCTGCCCAAACGAGACAGCACATGGCTGTCAGCATTGGATTTTGCTACGCTTGAAACATCCACAATCGGCATTATCCTTCTTTTGTCTTGTCCTAGTGGCAGACTGAAGGTGAGGAACCAAATCTAAATATATGAGAGAAGTTTATTTACCAATCACCTGGGTAATGGACCACCCGTGTCACCACGATAACAGAAATGACCTAAATGTCTAAATCATTTCTTTTGACTGCAACATATAAGGCCTGTGAGACGAGAGTTTGGGGTCCTTGCCATATCCTCCTAGCCACGCTGTATGCAGTCAAGTACACCAGCTGGATTTCCCATACCAGGACGGAATATAGGCTGTTTTTTGCTTGCCTTGCAGTAAGCGCAATATTTGTGTGGTGGCAGTTCACTGAGTGTGGTGTCTCTCTCATCCTTACCACCGAGTTCGGTTGTGTCCACTCAAGGGTTTCTCTCTTGGACTGATTTTGGCTAATCATTTCATACAAGGATTCCCATCCACTACACATGGATATTATTTTCGATTTATAGATATATGTATGGACTTATGTAAATTTTTTTTGATTATCGCAATGTTTTACACACACACATGTAATTTCTAACAGAAGTTTTCAGGATTATTCCATGTGTCTCACTAATATTTAGCGCGGTTATTTCTTTTTTATGTTTGGTATTTTGGTGCACATCTCACTGTTTAACTGCTGCTTTTTTGGGGGGTATAATACCTAATGGTAGCGCAGTATATTTTTTGTTTTTTATATTGGTCTATTGTAGTCTCTCAGATTTCTTTCATTTGCCAATTGTTATAGGGCTTTTTAAATGATTTTTTTGAATGGTTTCTTCCATTGTTGTTTTGGAGTGCATTGTCCATAATTATTGGTATTCCGTTGTTCATATTGTGGTGTTCTGGTTCCGTGTTGTGGCCCTGTTTCTTTGTATGTGTCTCTATTATCCCATCTTGGTGGATTCTGTGCATAGGCCATAGTTGGATCACAACTTCTCTCTCCGGTGTGGAATATGTTGAGCTTGATGGTATTAGGTCTATTTTCTTTTGCCATTTAAAAACTTGTTCTGTTTTATAATCTTCTATATCTCGTTGGTATTTCTTCATCTTGCGCTGTTGTACTTCAAGGTCTTTGGCATTCAGATCTTTATTAAGTTGTGTGGCCAGTTTTTTTAATATCTGAGGACTCTTTCTAGGGTTCTAAATTTAGTTTGATTTCTTCTATTTGTTGTTCTAGTATTCTAGTCTTCTTCTGTTTTCTTCCTAATAGGAATTGTAGGCCTTCTATACTCTTGCTGTTAAGGTAGTTAAAAAAAAAAAAAAAAAAAAAAGTGTCCTGATTGTATTACTGGTTTACACAAATTTGTGTTTCAAGAAGGATTGACAGTGCAGGGAGTAATGTCACTTATTGGAAGAGCAGGGGAGACTTATCAAGTCTGTCCCCGGTCTTTGAAGTATTGTGACATTAGGGACGTTTTTACCATTTAAAATATGGGTAGAGCGTTAACACTTTTTTAAGGTAATACATAAATTGGTAAGGCTAACTTTTGATTAAAACATGTTATTTGAATAATTCTTTTTGCTACTGACATCTCTTGCAAAGAGGAAGTCAGGTGCAAAATTTGCACATTTGCTTTTTGCCAACAGGGTACAAGTACTAATATCTCACTGACTGTAATAGATGGTGGGAAATTGTTTGCGGCATTAGTACTACCGCAATTGAAGGCACTGTTTGAACCTGTTGGCATACTGCAAAAAGGAAAAAAGAGACTCAGTTTCTAATTACAATGTTTAGAAAGAAAAAATAAATATATATGTTGTGGAGATCGGCTGGACCGAGGCTCCCTATAGTATCCTAGCCCATACATTGTTCATGATGGGTTTAGCAGAGTCATGGGATGGTAAATTAAGGTTTAAATCTTACATACCACAACGCAGAAATTGAAAGCTGCAGAGGCTGCACACGCTGTAGAAAGTCAGAATACAAAACACGTAGTTTTAAAGCAAGCAGAAAGCACAGAGAAAAAAAAAAAAAAAAAAAGGAAGTAACTATGCAGTTAGTTAGTGCTCTAGGTTTCCTTTCATTACACGCCAGATTTAACACTTAAGATAAAATACACAGTCTTTTAATACAGACTTATTAAAGTCTGTCTTCAAAAAAAAAATAAAAAAAACGATGAAATTTTTTTTTTTTTTTTTTTTTTATGTGAAGATTGTACGGAGGGTTGCTCTATAGGGATCAATGGAACTGATGTGGTACACAAAATTACACCTCTCCTAGAGGCCTGTGATTTGGAGAACAGAGTGTTAACCAAATCTAAGTTTGCAATATTACCACAATGTCCCCTATGCCTAATGGGCAGGGACCTAATGTCTAAATTAAAACTGAATATAACTTTTACAGCAGAAGGAGGGATTATTGCCAAATCCCCTCACTGTGATTTACAGATGCCAAAAAGACAAGATTTTCTGTGTTACTTCATGTCAGTTCCTACATACTTAGAAACACATCCCATCTGGGCAAAGTCCAAAACTGATGTAGGACACATATCTTGTACCTCATATGTGCCCACCTTCAAACCAGACACAGTACCCACATTCCAGAAACAATACCCTTTGCCAAAAGAAAAGATCATGGGACTTCAGCCTCTGATAGAAGAATACCTAACATTAGGTATTCTAAGGCCTATAATTAGTCCCTGAAACACACCAATTAATCCAGTAAGGAAGGCTAATGGGGAATGGAGGATGGTGCAGGATCTTAGGGTAGTCAACAAAAGTATACAACAACCCTTACCCCCACTACTGGCAGACATTTCAGGGATATTCATCAATATTCCTGCACGGTCCTCCATATACACGGTACTAGACCTGTCAAACGCATTTTTCAGTATAGAAGTGCAGTAAGTTCCAAGACATCTTTTCTTTCACATGGTCCACCGAGCAGGCCGTTGGCCAGCAACTAACCTGGACCAGGCTTCCGCAAGGTTATGTGGACAGTCTGGCAGCCTTCTCAATGGTGCTTAAAGCCACCTTGGATGACTGGGTCCCCACAATGAAATCCACACTCTTGCAGTATGTTGATGATCTACTGATATGTAGTGAAAGTAGGGCACAATGTGAGGTCGATTCCGAGAGTCTGATGTCGCACCTAGCACTCAAGGGTCATCTCGCGTCTAGAAAGAAGATTCAATGGGCCCAAGAGCAGGTAGAGTACCTGGGGTGCGTCATTGCAGAGGGAACACGGATGGTGTCTCCAAAACGGGTCGAAGCCCTCACTTGTCTCGGCCCACCAAAGGACAAAGCGTCACTATTGTCCTTTCTAGGTTCAATAGTTTACTGCAGACAGTGGATTCCTGATTGTTCCCACTATGACTCTCTGCTAAGGCAGGCTACAACAGCACAGGCACCAAAGCTGATCACATACACCCCAGAAATGACTGAAGCCTTTCAAATTCCTTTGAAATCACTAGCCTCGGTCCCGGTCCTCGGCTTGGAAAATTATGAAAAGCCCTATGCCCTATACTGTGTGGTCAGGGGTCATGCCTTTGCTGCAGTTCTAGCCCAAATGCATGGCACCCACTACCGCCCCGTAGCCTACATCTCAAAAAAATTACCAGTGACAGTCCACGGGATGCCGGGCTGCTTGCAAGCGCTGGCAGCCTGTGCAATGACTGTAAAAGAAGCACAAAAGATCACTTTAGGGACTCCAACCACCCTATACACATCACACAGTGTCCTCCATTTGTTACAAAACATGAACACCCAACACATGACTACGCAACGTTCATCAGGGTATGAAATCATTCTTACAAACACGCACAACTTACCTGTCAAAAGCTGTGCTGAAGTAACACCGGCAATTAAACTCTTACACGCTTTGCTAAAACTCCCAGTCATTCCCCAAGACTGTCATGACTGTACACAAGAACTTCTCACTGTCACAGCACCTCGAAGAGATCTCACTGATCTGCCTAATCCAGACTACCCTAATGTCTTTATAGATGGTAGCTGCACACGTCCAGCAGACAATCAATACAAGACAGGCAGGTAATGCTACCGGATCTCATTCTAGAAGATGGTTACCTTACTGGCGCAACCTCCGCACAACAAGCTGAGCTGTATGCACTCACCAGGGCATGTTTAATACACAAAGGACAAAAGGTGAACATTTACACAGACAGTAGGTACGCATTCGGAGTCGCGCACGATTATTGCATGATTTGGTTTAGGCGTGGATTCCGCACCGCAGATAACAAAAAAATAAATAACAGTGGTTATGTGTACGATCTAATTAATGCAATACAACAGCCCGATAAATTAAACATTATCAAAGTTAAGGGACATGCCACTGACGGATCTCTAGAGTCACAGGGAAACGCTCTAGCAGACAGAGTAGAAAAAGCTGCAGCAGAAAGGCAGCCACAACCACATGACACAAAGCACCTAATATTCCAGAATGACTTTAACACCCCCTCGTTCCAACACACATCTGCACTCTTGCAAAAACAGGCATCGGCTGATGACCTGGACTACTGGAGCGATTCAGGTTTGACCAGAGACCCTACAGGTCTCTGGACAAACAAGGAGGGAGTCATAGGGATACCTAGAGCAGCAGCGCCCCTATTGCTGTCTTATCTCCACGGCTTTCAGTAAGGCTAGGGGTCCTCTTCCAGATAAGAACCACCCCCCACAGTAGGACAGGCTTATCCCCATATGAAATACTAATGGGAAGGCCGGTCCAAAAGAAAGCAATTGAAGGAGAGGAGGTTAATCTTTATTCCTTACAGGAAGAGTACGTGAAACATCTGGTAAGTAGCCTTACTGAAAACTATGACAAGGTAGCTGTCACTTTTCCTCCTCTTTCCACAGAACCTACACACCCCTTCATACCCGGTGACAGAGTCTTGATAAAGCTGCTTGCAGCAAGGAAGGTACCAGGGCCCATCTACCAAGGACCATTTGAAGTACTTAAAGCAACCCGAACTACCATCCTCACAGACCAAGGACCACAATGGATCCACGCATCAAGGATAAAGAAAGCACCAAGCCTAGAAGCAAGCCAAGGACCACAAAAGAAAGAGACATATCATATTGAACTCAAACCCCTGCCCAAGCCCTCTACTATCTCCACCCAAAAGCCCCCCAACCCCCCCCAATCCCTAGAGATCTTAAGCAATCCCTCTGCAGCACCCTCCCTAGAGGACTTGGGAGCCCCAGAAACATTAAGCAAACCCTCTGCAGCACCCTCCCTAAAGGACTCCGGAGCCCCAGAGACCTTAGACCTAATGACATTCGAGTAGTAGATGTTCAGGTATTTCCCCCAGGTTCCCAGGACCCACCTGAACAGCCCTGGAAATGTACCACTCAAATAATTTTAGTCTTTGCCGCCCTGATCACTCTTAAGATTATTCTGTTAACTACCTTTGTATGTTGGATGTGTAATAGTTGTGATTTCCAGCTCCCCTCTAATTATACTAACCATATTCGTACTAAGTGAGGTTTTATGGGAAATTCTATCTATCCTTGCTGCACTCAAATAGCCGGACAGATGTCCAAAGCCCAAACTCAAACCGTTACGGGGTATCATATTCAAAGGAGGGATGGGAATTGTCACATAGCAGCCATTGTCTTTACAGCCAAATATAAGGGAGTAGAAAGGACTTGGTGTATGGATCCCAATCATAAACCAAGTCAGAGCCTGGTGTCCAAGTTTAAAAAGGCCAAACTCAGAGATATAGGAATCAGCCAAGTTATTCAAAATAAGAGATCAAATTATGCTCCCTTTGCACCATTAAATGATACTAGTATGAAAAAGGCCCCCGAATCAGAATTCCAATTTTTAGAATCCAGAAGGGAACTCCTAAGACCAGACTTTAGAAGTATTAATAATGGGGCACAGCTAGATCCTGAAACTTATTCAGTACCCGGGACCTCACAACCAATAGTAAACCCCTTCTCTTTACAGGATACACCAGGAGTCCACAATTTTGTTTTCTTAATGGAGCAGGTAAAGACTTGTATAACGGTAGATTTTGCAGAGACACAGTAGTAAATTTTACACTGGTAGATTTGGGGCTCATAGCCAATGGGACACTAGATATAGAAGGACTTCTCGCACACAACATAACAGACCCTGATGAACGCATTGGGAACATGTCCTCCTATAGTATTTCAAATTGTATGAAAGGGAATAGCTCGATCACAGAATCTTGGCTTATCAGCACACATATGAATAGTTCATGGATGGAGGAGCGGGAGGATGAGGCACCCTCCATAGGGGACTGGATGTGCCTAGTGGGACTAAGGTTCAACCTACATTCAACTGGGGATGTACCCGCCCCTCATATGCCCCACGGATGGATGGTGTGCTGCGGCCTTTGGTGCCACACCACCATCCCATATCCCCTTGATAGAAAGACCTCAGGGTGGTGCACCCTCGTAGAAATGATTCCTTTCATGGGTGCTACTCCAGGGGACTCCCCTGTTGAGATGATACAAGCACATGGTCATTTAGAGTTTGGGAGGCACAAAAGAGAGGTCACAACCTGGTGGGACAAGGTATTCGCTTCCATGGGAGGGGCAGGCATGTACAATGCACTAACAAAGGTAGATGAGTTTGGGGAACTAGTAGATTCCTGGATGAATAAAACATCAGCTGATGTGGGCTTCATCAATGAGGAATTGAGGAAAATCCTGTTTGAACAGGAAATAATCAAGCAGCGTCAAGAAAGGATGATGATGGTACTGACAGGGCTATGTGATGTGACAGGGGATAAAAGCCTATGTTGCACATATATGAAAAACTTAACCAAACCCAGTGAAGATTTAGAGGTACCAGATTATTATGATATAATCAAAGGACACCAGGAGGAAAGGGCAAAGTTGCAGACACAAATGAGGAGATTGGGAGACTCTTGGAACCCACTCTCAGGAATTGGGGGTTGGTTCGGATCATTTTGGGATAGTGTAATGGGTTTCTTTAAAAAGGCAGGCATGATATTGATCATGATAGTACTCCTGGGTATCGCCATTTATGCCACTATCAAATTCCTATTTTATATTACAAGTAAAGTCCCTGATATTACAGCAAAGATTAAATCGGACTCTGAGCTCAAGGAAACTATGGCCATGTTCTACATTGACCCCCTCTACATTGAGCCAGAGGAAGCCACGGCTATGTTCTACACAGAACATACCTGGTACTCCAAACATTAGGAAATTTATGATCAGGGAGAATGAAATCCTCCCTGATCAAAGGAGGGATTGTAAGGAAAATGGCTGCACTTTGGTTCACTTGGTTCACTATATATATATATATTTTTGATAATAGGCCTGAACTCCTTTTTGAAACGCTTTTTATGCAAGGCTTTGACAATGTTTAAGTGGAAATTTTACTGCGAGCTGTCTGCAAAAACAGAAGGTTTGCGGTGACAGATCTTGTACATATGTACAGGAACAAGACAGGACATCTCACCACAAGTCTGGGCCTAATGCCAGGAGGCACCTTATCGAAAGTACCTTTAAAGGTTATTTCTATATTACTCTCTTTTGTAGGAATTAAGCTAAGAAAAATATATATATATATATATTTGATAAGGAAACTTTGGGGTAACTTTTTTTATTAGGTACTTTTTAAGCACGTCATCTAGCAGAAAGGTCATTGTCTTTTTCCTATATGCCATATACCATGTAACTTGTGATACTTGTACTCTTGTGATTGGATAAGCTAAGGGACCGCCCCTTGGTTTGCCCCTTATGATGTATATTGAATTGTTATCATATATACCAGGGAAAGAAAAACATAAAGTTATATTTTACGATATCCAACTATACTGTGTGGTGTCGTTTATATCACTCATTTTTCCAATCGATTGAAGAGGCCTTCCTGATGTCCAAGTTCAGCTTGAGCAAGAAAAAGGTTTGGGGGCGCACTTGACCAGTTGACCAGTTGACCACTACCCTCACAGTGGCCCTGTTTCGTTGTATGTGTCTCTATTATCCCATCTTGGTGGATTCTGTGCATAGGCCATAGTTGGATCACAACTTCTCTCTCCGGTGTGGAATATGTTGAGCTTGATGGTATTAGGTCTATTTTCTTTTGCCATTTAAAAACTTGTTCTGTTTTATAATCTTCTATATCTCGTTGGTATTTCTTCATCTTGCGCTGTTGTACTTCAAGGTCTTTGGCATTCAGATCTTTATTAAGTTGTGTGGCCAGTTTTTTTAATATCTGAGGACTCTTTCTAGGGTTCTAAATTTAGTTTGATTTCTTCTATTTGTTGTTCTAGTATTCTAGTCTTCTTCTGTTTTCTTCCTAATAGGAATTGTAGGCCTTCTATACTCTTGCTGTTAAAGAATTCAAACCATTCATCCATTGACTCTTTATCCATCAGACCATCATTTGGTGGTAATTCCCACCGTAATCTCCTAAGGTACAATATTTTCTCTGATGTACCTTTCAAAAGTATTAGTGTCCCACCATAGGGAGACTTTTTTCTCCATATGGTGTCCCAATTTTCTAACCAGACTTTCTAGATCGGTGTTACGTGTCTTATTCTGTGAGTTAAATATGTCATCTAGATTGACATTCCTATTCTCCATGAATGTGAAAACATCCATTATAGCAGCAAAGGTGAATGAATGTAAATCTCTAAAATGCAAGTAGAAGTGTCCTTCGCGCTATTGATGAGTAATTGCAAGGAATGTATGCAAAATGACAAATAAATAATAAATATTAAAAATATGTATGTGTGGTGATATCTGAAAAGATAGCAGCAAAATCTAAAAGTGTTCACACTATACCTAAATGGAAATGTTAAATGGAAGTGATCTTGCGCATTCAAATCCTTACCCCTCTCCCAGGAGACGACCACAACAAGAAACAGTCCAGAACGAAGAGAGGACACAGAGCGGGAAAGAGACTCCACGCGAAAAAGAGAATAGTGGGAGAAAATGTAGTGAACCTCAGTGCTTGTCCCATTTCGGCTGATGAATTATCGGTACTCGACAAAGTCAATAATTTGAACAAATTCAATACCTATATAGGGATACTTAAATATATAAGAAAAGTCAATGTTAAAAAATATTATTTGTCTAATCCCTATAAAACTACCAATACGGCAATAAAATACCTCAACAATGTCTATACACAGCACATTACGAAATAACTCTGTGTTTAATCCACAAGCCTCTGATAACCAACACATAGAAGTGTTTAAGAAACTAGTATTACAAGATCTTGAATCTTTGGAAACAAAAAAAGTGTCGGATCCCATACACATTAAGAAAGGCATCAAATCCTTGAAGGAAAGAAAAGACATTGTAGTACGTCCAGCGGACAAGGGAGGAGCGATTGTAGTACAATCAAAGGAACAATACCAAAATGAACTTTGAAGACAACTACAAGATGAAAGTACGTACATTAAATTATTGGGTAACCCTACTAACAAATATAAGAAGGAGCTGGAACATCTAATACACTTAGGAACCAAAAAGGACATACTGAATAAAAAAGAATCAAAGTACCTCATACCAGAGGCGTGTAGAATAGCGGTTATCTACACAGTCCCAAAAATTCATAAATCGTTAGACAATCCACCAGGTAGACCAATCGTTAATGCGATTGATTCCCTTACATCTAGATTGGGACAATATTTAGACCAATTCATTCAGCCAGCGGTACAACACACACCGGCCTACCTGAAAGACACGAAACACATGCTACAACAACTTCTGGACACATTACCGGTCCTAGAAGGAAGAACGTTACTAGCCACGTCAGATGTAAGCTCGCTATACACTATTGTTCAACACCATGATGTGTGCTCAGCAACAAAGTGGCTCCTTAGAAAACATAGCCTGATGTGCAAACAGAGAAAATATCTTATCAAATGTCTAGATGTTTGCTTGAAATGTAACTACTTCTATCATGATCAGGCATATTACAAACAAGCCATCGGTATTGTGATGGGAGCGAAGTTTGCACCAAGTGTGGCCAATGCCTTCATGGCACAGTGGGAAGATTAAGCTATCTATGGAGACACACCTGCGGAACTCACTGTGTACAAAAGGTACATCGACAATGTGATCATAGTCTGGAATGGTAATAAAGAGGGACTTCTTCAATTCTTAAACAATTTGAATACGAATGAGAAGAATCTACACTTGTGGTGGAATATAGATGAAAGATCAGTTGAATTTCTAGATTTGAAGAACAGCTTAGTCAAATCTAGAGACAAATTGGTCACCAAAACGTTTTTCAAGAATGTGGACACTAACAGCTATCTCTCTGTAGATAGCTGCCACCATAAACCATGACTTTACAATATCCCAAAAGGACAATTCATCAGAATCAAAAGGAATTGCACAAAAGATGAAGACTATAAGGAACAAGCTGGACTAATTGGAACAAGGTTTAAGACAAAAGGATATGAGGACTTATGGATAGAGGAACAAATTCAATATGTCAACGAAATGGACAGGACAAAAATGTTGGAGAATAAACCCAAAAAGATATCCCAACAGGAGACACCAAGTCTAATCCTGGACTATAATGTACAGTACAAAGAAGTATCAAAAATAATCCAACGCCATTGGCACATTCTCAAGAATGACAGAGACTTAAAGAACACACTGCCGGACTTACCAAGCATAATATATAAGAGAGCACCTACCATCAGAGATATGATTGTGAAGTCGGTGGTA
Source organism: Lithobates clamitans (assembly GCA_037952925.1). NCBI lineage: Eukaryota > Metazoa > Chordata > Amphibia > Anura > Ranidae > Lithobates > Lithobates clamitans. The sequence continues at coordinate 10,681,065 of JBBGZY010000563.1, read as the reverse complement.
GAACCTCCCTCCAAAGTACCATATTCATTTTTCACTGGAAAAGGATTCTTTCCCTGCAGAAACTGTTATGCATGTAGACATGGCCAGAAATTTCAGGGCAGAAAAACAGATTTTACAGCTATTACTACAAGAGAGACGTTTAAAATCAGTGACTTTATAGGATGTCATACCGAGGGAGTAGTATATGTGTTACAATGCAGCTGCAAACTCCAATATGTAGAAAGAACTAAGAGAGCCCTTAAAGTCAGAATAAAAGAACACATTCAAAACATCAAAAAGGGAAATCCTAAACATAATGTATCCAAACATTTTGCATCAGTACACAATCAGGATCCTACACATCTTAAATTCTGGGGTATAGAAAAATATAAAGGGTCGTGGAGAGGTAGTCACAAGATAAGGACCATAAGCCAAAGAGAGTCCTATTGGATACACACCATGCGCACATTTAACACCCAGAGGTATGAACGTAGAGTTCGACCCTAATTGCTTCCTCAGTAATTTTTAATAATTAATTTTAATAAATATTTTATTGATCTTATCCACTAGCTATATTTATATGCATCATTAATGTTTAATATTTAATTTTATTGATATTTTTATTATACATTGAAATTTCCATCTAGTTGATTCACATACACTAAGCTCATATTTATATTACACTATCCATTTATTTGTGTATGTATACTATGTGCAGGAAATATGCATGTACTAGGGTACCTCTTTATGTACTATGGTATACGACTGATGTGCCCCACCAAATATTTTTAATTTATCTTCTCTCTCAATTATTCCTGTTGGAAAAGTCAAATAGAATATTCACTTTTAATCCTCGAATGGTATTACATATTTTATGTCATTATCATACATTAGCATCTATGACAGTCGTTGTCCAATCCACAAGAAAATGGCCGCTATTTACATTTATCTACCACCAAAAAAATGGCTGCGCTGTTAGATGCGAGCGGACCACAAGAAAATGGCCGCTACAACATTTCCGGTTTAACTACATAAAAAGCAAAAAGCATACCTCTCTGGCCAATCCGGTTCCCCAGATGAAGTCATGAGCGGTGACGTAACGCGTAGGGAGTGGCGGAGAGCAGACGTAAACCGGAAGTCACGTAAGGAGGCGCTCTAAACGCCGTTCCACCTGTACTTGCTCGTTTTTACTGTTTTAATGTAGAGAAACCACCTTGAAGCCCTTAAATAAAACTTTATTTTATTTACCCAACATACTACACTATTGGAGGCTTTCTTTTCTCCCTCTCTTTTCCACTGGACCTTTTGTGCCTTGATGGAACATACTGTAACAGGCAAGTGTGCTGCATTGAGAGCAGAGAGGAAAGGATCAAAGCCGTGATGAATGGATGAGAATGTTTTGGCCAAAATTGTGACGCTGTATACAGATCTAGAAACAGATACCCAATAACGATGCCTGTTTTAATATTCATTAAGGTGAGAGTTCTGAGAGCCTGATGTTACCTTGAGACTTTCTTTGAGGACTTTTATGAACTTTGGCCAACCTGTTTATTTATTTTAACACTGAGTCACTTTATGCAGTTTCACGGCCAGGATTGGACTTGTTCACTTTATGAACTCCCACTGCATGGATATAGAGCACTTTATATTCTGATATTTCATTTTTATCGATTATGTAGACATTTCACCTACTGTATTTTATGCACTTGATTAATATTACGCACTTTACAATTTTTGCAATATTTCATTATGTGTGAACAGATTATAATGTGCAAGATCACTTCCATTTAACAAGGTGTCCCTCATTCCCATCTCAAAAAGTTGTGAGGTATGTAGTAGCCTGAATTTTTATAGCATAACAGGATTTACAGAGGTGAGCATGAGCGATGTCCTTTATCAGAAACAATATTGGCAAGGTCATTGCTTATGCCAGTAAGACGCTATCCCCTATAGGAGATTACGTTTAATGACTGTGAGAAGGCTTTGTTTTTTACTGTGTGGGTTCTGCAAAATGTCCGCAGCTACGCCTAGGGCGAGAGAATTATTGTGGAAACCGTGCATCAGCCTTTACAGTATTTACAAAGCGTGATGGTAACATGTGTAAGAGTCACACAGCATGGACTTTATCACTACAGGTGTGCCTATTAGAAATTCAATACAAACAAAACAGGGCGTTTTTACAGCTGCTCTTACCAGCGTCAGACTTTTTTTTTTTGCAGCTTAAAAACACCTCTCCATGTTAGTCTATGGCCTCAAGCACACACAGACTTTTAGGAGCTGTAAATCGTATAAGTGTTTTCAAGCTGCAAAAAAACCCCAGGGCCAGCACGTTCTGTGGACCAGTGTTACAGCTGTAAAAATGTCTGACACTGCTAAAGGCTGCTAAACGTGGCTTAACGACGCGCCAGAGTTAAAGGGGTTGTAAAGGTAAACATTTTTTCACCTTAATGCATTCTATGCATTAAGGTGAAAAAACTTCTGACAATACCGCCGCCCCCAGCCCCCCGTTTTACTTACCTGACGCCTCGAAAGTCAGCTTCGCATTCCTGACATCTATTCCTCCGCTCACCCTGGCCGCTGATTGGCTACAGTGGATGGATTGGAAGCAGCGCAGCCATTGGCTCACGCTGCTGTCAATCACATCCAATGATGCGGCGCGCTGGGGGGCGGGGCCGAGTGATACAGTGAGCGGCTATAGCCGCCGGCTGTATCACGGGAGAGCGCCCGCAAGCACTAACCACCATGCGAGGGAGCTCGCATTAAGGTGGTTAATGCTTGCGGGGAGGAGCTGAAACAGCCGCCGAGGAACCCCAGAAGACCACTTTTGGGGCCACTCTGTGCAGAACGAGCTGCACAGTGAAGGTAAGTATAACATGTTTGTTATTTTTTTTTTTTTTAAATTACCTTTACAACCCCTTTAAGCTACGACAAGTGTTTTTTTTCTTCATATGTCAAAATCAATGGTTCCCTTTGAGAGCCTATTGATTTGAATAGAAGTCGCATCCAAGTCAGGTCATAATGATCTGACTTGTGGTGCGACTTGGGCTCTGAGGATCTTGAAGGGGAACCCCATGCCAAAATTTAAAAAATAAAAAAAAACAGTGTGGGGCCCCCCCCAAGACCATACCAGACCCTTAACCAAGCATGCAGCCCGGTAGGTTAGGAAAAGGGGGGAGTAGCGAACCCCCCTCCTGGACCATACCGGGCCACACACCCTTAACATAGGAGGGTGGGTGCTTTGGAGCAGGGGGGTTCCCCACCCCAAAGCACCTTGTCCCCATGTTGATGGGTACAAGGGCTTCTTCACCATAACCCTGGGTGGTGGTTGTGGGGGTCTGCGGGCAGGGGGCTTATTGGAATCTGGAAGCCCCCTTCGAAAAGGGGGCCCCCAGATCCAAGGCCCCCCACCCTATGTGAATGAGTAGGGGTACATTGTACCCCTACTCATTCACCCAAAAAAGTATTAAAAAAAATCCTGACCTGCCAGGCTGCATGCTTGGATAAGGGTCTGGTATGGATTTTGTGGGGGACCCCATGCCGTATTTTTTTTTTGGTATGGGGTTCCCTTTCACGATCAATACTAGACTCAAGGGTCTGGATCCTGGGGGGACCACACAAGGTTTTTTTTTCATATTTTGGTGTGGGGTTCCCCTTCAAGATCCTCAGAGCACAAGTCGCACCCTAAGTCGGATCACCATGATCCGACTCGGATGCAACTTCAAATTCAAATCAATGGGCTCAAAGTCGGATCAGTTAAGAAGGCTCTCATAGGAAACCATTGATTTTGAATAGAGGCAGAGAAACTCTGCTAAAAGCTAACATGGCTAAACGTGCATTAATGCCAATGCAAAAAGCTACTAAAAGCACATTTTTACAGCCGCTTTTTCCTGTACTTGTACTAGAGTACTAGTGAGGATTAATTAGAAGAGCAGGTATCTTCTCCCTATAAAGTTTACCATGAGGATTACTGTCAGCAATTGCCATGCGTGTATGTGGATAGCTGCGCCGACCAGTAAGGAATGCCTATTGGTGGCAAGTATAGGAATAGTCTGGACACAGACTATCCATTGGATACCGGATTGGGCCTAGAAGCAGCCAGGTGGCAGAGTTGACAGCAATCCTCAAAGTTATTGAAATTACTGTAGAATACAACATTAAAGAGATTACCATTGTATTTATGGAACAGTTGACACAATTATGTACGGAACAGTTTTGTAGAGTATTTGCCAAGCTGGAAAAGGAATGGTATGTTGAAAAGTAACAACAAACCAGTCAAGCATGGCAAATTATTCTGCAAAATAGACACACTGGTAACATCAAATGGCATAACCATCTTCTGAAAAAAGACCAAGGGTCACTCCAAAGTACAGGGAGTAGAAAAAGAGGGCAATGATTTAGCAGATTCATTAGCCAAAGAAGGGGCATTAAAGGGGTAATTCCTAGACATTGACAACTTAATGGGTACAGTTCAAATAGAGACTATCACTAGACAGCAAGCTAAGGCCCAGGAAGAGCCCCAGGTAGCACAGTGGAGTCAGAATTCTCCCAGTGAGGCCCTGATTACTGCTCAACAGGCGGATCCCACCATAGGTTTATTATATAAACATATGGAGGATCCAGACAAAAATCCTATCACCAACGAGAATTGTGTTGGCGAGGACGATTTAAGTATTTTAATGAAGTCTAAATCCCAGTTCACCCTACAGAAAGGGCTCCTAGTCAGAACATCCAAAAATGGGATCCAACAGTGGATTGTTCCACTCAAATTTCATGATCTCATGTTACATCATGCCAGGGGCGGACTGACCATTGAGCCACTCGGGCACTGCCCGAGGGCCCTGGGCCACTAGGGGGCCCCATTAGGGTTGCCAGCCTCAGTAAAACCTGTCTATGTATGAATCTGTGTTTTTTTTACATCTGTCTGTGTATACTGTGTGTACATGTATGTGTATACTGTGTGATTGTATACTGTGTGGCCCCATAATCTCTGATTGCCTGGGGGCCCCATAATCTCCTATTGCCCGGGGGCCCCATGAGTTATCAGTCCGCCCCTGCATCATGCCCATGTTGCCCCTACATCTCGTCATGGGGGGGAGAAAATCACTTATGAGATCCTACAAGGTTATGCCTACTGGCCTCACATGCTTAGGGATGTTTAGACTTGGAATCAAGGGTGCTTAATATGTGCCCAATTCCAACCTACTGCACCCACTCACCGCGCACCTCTCCACAAAAGAGAAATGGTAAAGCCATGGTCCGACCTCCAACTTGATTTTATCGACCCTGTTATTAAATCTTCTAGGGGTAATTAATATATGCACACTGTCACTTGCCTCTTTACAAAATATGTGAAATGTCTGCCAGCACCTAATACACTGGCTGTGTATGACTGCCTGAAATGCCTGCCTTAGAAGATCTTGCAAACCTGCAAGATGACCTGTTTAAGAAACGGTGCATCACCAAATTGAGGACATGTACCAGGCATGGCACATGTGTCAACTTTCCCTGTCGAAGTACGAACATACGGTTAGTGCCATTATCGCACACCACCATTCCTGGCTCAAGCTTCCGTGTCGTTCACCTCTGGGCCTGCCCTGCAGAGCTGAAAGAATCCCTGCTCCTGTGTGGCTCCTGTCCCCATAGACAGACCAGCTGAAGCACTGCATGACATATTTTGGCTTTTGGCTTGTGGCTTGTGGTGTGCTGCTGGCAGACTTGTTGCAAGGACCTATGACACCCTTTGCTTTACCATCATGAGGTCATGAGATATAGCGGGGGTAGACATGAAAGATGAGGAGTGAGGAGAAGAATTGTGTCCCTTTTGTGTGGCTTTCAGGTGCTCTTGCTAACAGTGGTGGGAGGTTAACCACTTCAGCCCCGGAAGATTTTACCCCCTTCCTGACCAGAGCACTTTTTGCGATTTGGCACTGCGTTGCTTTAACTGACAATTGCGCGGTCGTGCGATGTTGCATCCAAACAAAATTGCCGTCCTTTTTTCCCCACAAATAGAGCTTTCTTTTGGTGGTATTTGATCACCTCTGCGATTTTTATTTTTTGCGCTATAAACAAAAAATAGCGACAATTTTGAAAAAAACGCAATATTTTTTACTTACTACTACTTTTTGATTACTGTAAAAATGTCACTGGCAGTGAAGGGGTTAACCACTAGGGGGTAGTGAAGGGGTTAAGTGTGTCCTAGTGTGTGTTCTTACTGAAGGGGGATGGGGACTGTGCAGGGGAGATGGCAGATCGCTGTTCATACTGTGTATGAACAGACGATCTGTCTGTTCTCCCCTCAGAGAACCAGAAACTGTGTGTTTACACACACAGATCCCAGTTCTCGGTGTGCCCCGAGCGATCGAGGGAGCCTGGCGGTGATCGCGACTGCTGGGCACTCGCTTCGGCTCCGTGGGCGAGCAGGAGGTGCACGCACATGCCCCCCCTAGTGGCCGTCTATGTTACCGACGTAACATGATGGCGATCCTCGCAGCCGAGCTATGTTGCCGCAGTACAACTGCGGCGGCTGGGCAGCATGCGGTTAAATGCCTTTGCAAGCATGTGGTAGCCAAATGGATAGTGTTTTTGCCACACTTGATCTGCTTTTGGCAGAGGTTGCAAATAGCAACAGTGTGATCAGCTGCACATGTGCTAAAAAATGCCCACACAACTGAGCTGTGGAAAGTGGGTTGGAAGATAACAGCTCCACAATCTGATGGAATAGGATGGCTGCTCTCTACTGTTACATGATGGCTGCCTCTGGAGGACATCCTGCCTCGTTGGGGTTGTGCTTCCCCCTCACTTTCCTTTCTGCTCTATCTGGTACCCAAGTCACGTCAGTGACCCCATCATCACCATCCCCTCCATCCTCATCACTGGAGCCAACTTGGCAATATGCTGCGGCTTGGGGAACATGACTGCCAATTTGTTGTATATCAGTGTTCTTCCCTCTCTGTAGGATCACGTTACTCCCTTCCTCAACCTCAGAACTAACATCAGAATCAAGTAATGTCTGTGCATCATCAAAAAGCAAGTGGCTGATGCTGTGTTCAAATAAATCAGCTGACTCCTCCATGCATGATGCTGAGGCTATGGGAGGAGTAGCTGTGGACAAGGAGGCAGAATAAGCGGCTCTGGCAGCTGCGGTCGACTGGGCACTAGTCTCAGCATGCGTGATAAAGGATGAGGAGGATGAGGGTGGTTTAGTAAGCCAGTCCACCACCTCCTCTGTACACTGTGGCTGGATAGCATGGGCAACATGAGCAAAACACTAAACAGAGAAAAACGTGCCCTGCCTGAGGTCGGACCAAGTCCACCCATACAGTTGAACATGCTGCTGGCCCCCTCATAGTGGCATGGGAATGTCTGCCTCTCCTTGTTGGCCTCCCAGACATGATAGGGGGGCTTATTACCCAAATGTAATAGATACTGGGAACCAGAGGAGAAGAAGGCATAGATTTTGGATCCATCCCGTCATCGCCCAAAGGGAAGGGAGAGGCCAGTTTGTGTTTTTTACAATGACCCCCGTACTCATGAAGAAAAATTCTTCAACTACACACGTATGTCAATTAGAAGGTGAGAACATTTGTTTATGTCAACTTGCAAAGGCTCCAAGATATATTTAGGAAAACGTGTATATGCATGGTCGCTTTGACTCTTTTTCGAATTTTTAGCTTTGAATAGATAGAAGTGTTAACAATAACCTGATCAAATGTTTTAAAAAATGGAAATAGATTTATAAATGGTTGATTTTTACATGGCCAATGTAGATAATAGCCATACATTTTCTCTTTTCAGTTTTGATGAATTGTTGGCTTTGCTCTCTAGCCATCTAGAGCCACAAAACACCAGTTTTCGAAGCAGTATTCCAGCTGTTGAAAGACTCATATCATTGAGGTAACTTTTCATACCTATTTTTTCTTCTTATTACCTCATATGTGGCATTTGGATATCCATATCATTCTTTCATCCTCTTTACATGAATTGAAATAATAAATACTAGCATGTTATTGTGGATGTGATTGTTTTTACAATATTAATTGTCCCTGTACATCACCAGTGTCTCTCCTGCTCCTCTTCTTCCTTCACTTCCTCAGGCACCTCCTTCCAAGCTCGTTTTTAGTTCTAATATATAGAAGTAGCTTATTGTTAATATGTATCATTCTAATAAACTGTATTTACTCTTCCATTTTAGGTACCTGGCAACTGGACATTCCTTTGCAAGTTTGCATTTTGAGTTTTTGGTTGGCAAAACTACTGCCAGCAATATTGTACATGATACCTGCAGAGACATCTGGAATGTTCTTAGGGATTTGGTACTGAAGAAGCCCACTCCCGAAGATCGGTGCAAGATAGCGGAAGTTTTCTAGGACCGATGCTATAAAAAATATTTTTCATTTGTCTTACTAGCAGTGGCTGATGCCAATTATTGTTTTAGATATATAGACATAGGATCGTACGGCAGCAGCTCAGACTCAAGCATTTTTGCACAATCATCTTTTGGAAGAATGTTGAGGGAAAATTGCCTGGACCTGCCACAGGACTGTCCGTTGCCAGGAACAAATGGACCGCCACTGCCATTTGTGTATGTTGGGGATGAGGCCTTTGCTCTCAGTGACTAGAGTCTACTAGACCTGTGCATTTGTTTTCGTTCGAATGCATTTTTGTCCGAATTTCGGGTATTTTCGTTATTGTTTTAATAAACGATAATGAACGTGCAGAATCTGAAAACCGAAAGATCCGACATAAACAAATGCTTTATTTTCGTTTTCGTTGTGACAGATAGGAGATTCAACATGCCACTGACAATAGCAATCTGTGTCCATCAAACCTGTGGTCAAATATGCCTAACCTTAGCTCTATTAGTCTAAGATTATTCTACATAGAGAGAAAAGATTCGACATAGAGAGAAGAGATTCAACATTATAGAGACAATAGCAAAAAAGACCGAATGTGCCTAACCTAACTCTATTAGTCCAAGATTATTCGACATAGAAAGAAAAGATTTGACATGAAGATTCGACGAAGCAGTCGCCGCAAGCGTACATTTATGGTCAGATGCTCCGCCCATAGGCTATAGAAGAATTCTAATGTTGGTTGACTAGTAATAATAATTAATAAATATAATTATTACTAGTGTCATACAACATTAGAATTCTACTATAGCTTGTAGGCGGAACATTCGACCGGAAATGTACGATTGCGGCATCGTACAGTTTAGCTGCTCCGTTGAATCTTCTCAGAACATTCGACAGACACCATAAGCCTTCAAATGACAGATTCGACCTTAATTATTTTAGATTTTCGGACAAATGCATTTTTTAACGAAACAAAATAAATTAAAACGAATTTCGGGAGTAACTAAATAAATTTATTTTTTGGATGAAAACGAAATTCCGAAACAAAATATTTCAGTGTGCACATGTCTACTATCTACTAAGGCCTTATTCCAATCAGTCTCTGAGTGAAAAGAAGAGAGTCTTCAACTACCGCTTAACGAGGACAAGACAAGTTGTCAAATGTGCATTTGGCATTTTATTGAACAAGTGGCGGTTCCTACATACAGCTATCAATTTGAAAATGGAGAATGCAATATTTGCGGTAAAAACAGCATGTGTGCTTCATAACTATGTTTGAATTCGTGATGGGTACCTTTTTGAAGATTCCCCCATGCATGAGATGGAAGGTGCACAATGGAGTGCCAATAGGGGCACCACCAGTGCGTGAGGGTTTCACTTCGTTTTTCATGTCTGCTGCTGGTTGTGTCCCCTGGCAGCAGGATGGCATTGCATAATGTATATCACACATTTTTTTATTTATTATTATTTATATGTCTGTTATGTTTAATTGCATTCAAATGCTGAATATCAGGTCTTTAGCACAAAATATAAAAATGCATAATAAAAAAAGCATGTAACCAGAATAATTTTTATTTTTAAAATTTTTGGGCAAGAATGCACCAAAAATAAAGAATTTTTTTGGTGAACTACACCATTTTTTTTTTGGACAACCACAACAAGGAAAAATAAATTAACATATATAAATTTGAACACCACCAAAAAAAGGCATACAAAAAAATAACAATATATAATCTGAATCTTTTTTAGCAGCAAAATCTTTTTGCAAGAAGCAAAAATAACAAAATAATAGTTTCCGTGAAATAAACCTTTTTTGGGTTGTTGTTTTAGCAACCACAACAAAAAAACATAAATGAACAAGCATCAAAACAACACCAAAAAAAACAAAAAACTTACAATTGCTGGTATGTTTTTGTTTCAGTGGTCCCGGAAACTGAACTAGTGGTTGGTCCACTGATGTTCCCGGGTAGTATTTCCTTTCAAGAAAAAGCGAAACCTGGCTGGGTGTAGGCTGCCTAAGTTGGTGAGTGGTCGGGGGGGCCAAGGGTAGAGGTAGTGGGGGCAGGAATTGGATGCAACATATGTGGCCTTGAGGGATTCAGCATATTACCATACTGGTCACAGTATGGCCTGGTTTATTGGTGGAGCATACTGTGTAATTTGAAAGTGAGGGTATTGTTGATAAGCAGGATATGGGAGGGGTGAATATATGCTGAGGATGTTGGTGGCTCCTCACCTACAAAGGATTGAGCAGTTGACATCAAAGCCATCCTGAGTGCATATTTTTTCTCTCTGGGGACCTGTTTACATATGCCTAAAATTACAGTTTTCAGCACTGGTTTTCAGCCATTTTAGTGGACATCTGACTGACTACATCTAAGATTTTATCCATGGGTTTCCCAGACCTGGCACTTCCCCTTGAAGATCTTTGCAAAGGCCTAGAGACATTGCTAGGCCCTGGTTCTGCATCCTCCTCATTCATGGAGTTTGTTGATGACCTTGATTCATCTACAAACAGTTCTTTGTCAACATTGTCTTGGAATTCTTCTTCCTCCCCTGCAGCAGCTTTCTCTGACTCATCTTCCGGTGGCAAACCCTGTGTGCTGTCTTCCGAGCTTGCTTGGGTTTTGAAATACGAATGACATATTTTTAAAGTAAGCATTACAATTTTAGATGTCAAATTCATAAAATATGCCTGCTGATTAGGGATGGGCTATCTGTTCTAGTCGAACATGAGCTTGACTCGAACAATGTGTCAGTACTAGGATCCCTTTAGGACCCAGCACAACTCACCTGACACAGCCTTTACCTGGGAAACAACAATGATTGGCCAGCTCACCTTTAAATAACTTGCATCAGCATTCAATCATTGCTCGTGTTAGAGTTTACCTGTGTTTGATCCAGTTGATATCTGCTCTGTGTATTTCGTGTATGACCCGGCTCGTTTGACCCTGTTTGCTTGCTTCTGATTCGGTAGCGTTTGGACTCTGATCTTCCTGTGTATGACCCAGCTTGCCTAGACTACGTTTTTGCCTGATACCACTAGTACCTTCATCTGCAGCAGTGAACTACAAGCACCAGACATCTATCCTCCACCTGCAGCGGTGAACTACAAACACCAGACACCATCAATCCTCATCTGCAGCAGTGAACTACAAGGTCCAGCAAACATCTACCTACATCTACAGCGGTGAACTACAAGTCCCAGCTGACCTGCTCTGCTCAAACCTGCTCATGGTATGTGCTCTTGTTCTTTGAACTCTTTGCATAATCAGAACACCTGAACTGTTACCTGTTATATGCTCTAGCCTGACATTAACACGAGCCATACATAATAAAGATCCTGAGCAGGCTCAGTTGTTTGCACAGGAACTTTGCCGCTTATCCCATCAAGTTCAGGAAATGACCACAGAGCTCACCAAGGTGCAATCTCCTTCTATTAGCACTGCTACAAAAACTCCATCTGAACCAAAAATTCCTTTGCCTGACCGGTTTTCTGGTCACCGTAAAGGGTTTTGCAACTTTAAAAACAGCTGCAAATTATATTTCAAGTTAAGGCCATCCTCGTCTGGCCCTGAAACTCAGAGGGTTCAAATCATTATCTCTCTACTACAGGGTGACCCCCAGGCTTGGGCCTTTAACCTGGAACCAAACCATCCAGCCTTGCTAACAGTAGATGCCTTCTTTGAAGCCCTAGGGTTGCTTTATGATGATCCAGATCGTGCTGCTACTGCAGAATCAACCCTGCGTAACTTAAAGCAAGGAACTACCACAGCTGAAATGTATTGCTCAGAGTTTCGCAGGTGGGCCCCAGAATCTGGCTGGAATGATGCAGCACTCCGCAGCCAGTTTAGATTGGGCCTTTCAGATGCAATTAAAGATGCTCTGGTCAACTTCTCCTACCCAGCCTCACTGGAGGAGGCTATGAGTCTAGCCATTAGAATTGACCGCCGCCAGCGAGAGAGGAGACGAGAACAAACTACAGCTGTGGCAAACTATATACCTCCCTTGCCACCTGACTATTCCACCTCCAGTGCCAAATCTGAGGAAGAACCCATGCAGTTAGGCTCCACCCGGTTATCTGCCCAGGAACACACGCGCCGGCGTAACATGGGTCTCTGCTTGTATTGTGGTCTCAAGGGTCATATGCTCCGTTCGTGCCCTACACGTCCGGGAAACTCCAGGACCTAGGTAATTGCGGGGAGGTTACCTTAGGTCTGCTCTCATCTCCTCAGGGGGACAATCGTATTCTTTTACCCGCTGTCATTCACTTTGGGACAGGAGCTCATGAACTGCTGGCCTTGGTAGATTCTGGAGCCGCTGAGAATTTTATTGATAAGACTCTGATTACCTCTTTGTCCTTGGAAACTCATGCTCTAGATTGCCCAGTCCGCCTGATTTCCGTGGATAATCGTCCTCTCTCACAAGATCTAGTGCTCCAAGCCACGAAGCCTTTCCAGTTACAATTGGGGGCTTTGCATTGGGAGAAGACTTCATGTCTTGTTATTGACTCTCCATCCACTCCTTTGATCCTAGGCCTTTCTTGGCTTCAGAAGCACAATCCTGTAATTGACTGGCGAACAGGAAATATTCTGGCTTGGTCCAATCTGTTTAAAAAGAACTGCATCCAGCACCCTGTTCGACTGGCTACCTGTCAAGTGGGAATGGAACAGATTCCACTTTGTTATAAGGACTTTTGGGATGTGTTTTCTAAAGGGATTGCTGACACTTTACCACATTATCGCAGTTATGATTGTCCCATTGACCTCTTGCCTGACACTACACCTCCACGAGGGAGAGTCTTTCCACTGTCTGAGCCAGAGAATCTTGCCTTGCAAGAATACATCCAGGAAAATCTAGCTAAGGGTTTCATCCGTCCCTCCACTTCTCCCGCAGGAGCAGGATGCTTCTTTGTCCCAAAGAAGGATGGGGGACTGAGACTTTGTGTTGATTACAGAGGTCTAAATAAAATAACTGTTCCCAATCGGTATCCTCTTCCTCTCATCACACAATTGTTCTCTCAAATCCAGGGAGCCAAAATCTTCTCCAAACTGGACTTAAGGGGAGCTTATAATCTGGTGCGCATACGTGCAGGCGACGAGTGGAAGACAGCCTTTAACACCAAGGATGGTCATTATGAATGTCTTGTCATGCCTTTCGGTCTCAAAAATGCACCAGCTGTCTTTCAGAACTTTATGAATGACATTTTCCGTGACATGTTGGGTCGCTTCATGCTTGTATATTTAGATGACATTTTGATATATTCTCCCAATCTTGAAACACATCAGAAACATGTCTGCTCAGTATTGGCCCGATTAAAGACTCACTCCCTTTTTGTAAAGCCTGAGAAATGTTCATTCCATGTTAAATAAGTACCTTTCCTAGGCTACCTAATTTCTGACACAGGCCTCACCATGGATCCAGCCAAGATTCAAGCCATTTTAGACTGGGCACCACCTTCAGACCTGAAGGCAGTTCAGCGCTTCCTGGGCTTTGCAAATTTCTATCGAAAATTCATTAAGAACTTTGCCACCATTGCACATCCCATCACCTCTCTCACCAGGAAGACTCCGACTACCTTTAAATGGACTACTGAAGCCCAGGCAGCCTTCACTCAGTTAAAGAAAGCCTTTACCTCTGCACCAATCCTACGCCATCCTGTTCCTGAGCTACCTTTTATTGTGGAGGTAGATGCATCTGAAGTAGGGGTAGGGGCGCTTTTGTCACAAAAGGATCCTGTAAATGCCGCCATCCACCCCTGTGCCTTCTTGTCTCGGAAATATTCCCCAGCAGAGCGCAATTATGATATAGGCTACAGAGAACTTCTAGCCATAAAGCTCGCTTTGGAGGAATGGAGACATTGGCTGGAGGGAGCTCGCTATCCATTCATAGTTCTGACTGACCACAAAAACCTTGAATACATCCGTTCTGCTAAAAGACTGAACTCACGTCAAGCCAGGTGGTCATTGTTCTTCTCCAGATTTGACTTCACAATTTCATATTTACCAGGACCAAGAAACATTAAGGCTGACACCTTGTCTCGCAGCTTTCTTTCAGTCTCCTCCTCCGCTTCCTCCACAACCCATTATCTCTGAGGATAGGATTTTGGCTTTCACCCAGACTGACATCTCTAAGGCCTTGTTACCTGCACAGGCTGAAGCCCCTCCCTCCACTCCCTCCGGTATGCTTTTTGTGCCTCTGGCTCTTCGTTTGCAGGTATTGCAGCAGGTACATGCATCAAAACCTGCAGCACATCCAGGGTTTAAACAAACTTTTGAGATTATCTCTCGCAACCTCTGGTGGCCATCGATTAGGCAGGATGTGTTAGCCTTCGTCCAGGCCTGTGAAGTTTGTGCCAGAAGCAAGAGCAGTACCTCTAAGCCGCCTGGTCTCCTACGTCCTCTACCAATACCTACCTGTCCCTGGACCCATTTATCTATGGACTTTATCACTGACTTGCCTCCGTCCCAGGGATGTTCCACGATCTGGGTGGTGGTAGACAGGTTCAGTAAAATGGCCCACTTTGTTCCGCTTCCGAAACTTCCATCTGCTAAAGAACTGGCATCTTTATTCATTAAACATGTTTTCAGGCTCCATGGGGCACCAATCAACATTGTCTCAGACCGTGGCTCTCAGTTTATAGCCCAGTTTTGGAAGGCCCTTTGCTCTCAGCTGGGGATTAAGTTATCATATTCTTCAGCATATCATCCTGAGACAAATGGCCAAACAGAAAGGACTAATCAGACTCTAGAGAAGATGGTACGTTGTCTGATGGCCAATGATGAGGTGGAGTGGGTCAACGTCCTGCCATGGGCAGAGTTTGCCTTTAATAACTGTGCCAGCACATCTACAGGGACCTCTCCTTTCTTCTGTGTTTACGGGTTGCATCCTCGTGTGTGCTCCTTTGCTCTTCCACCCTCTGATGTGCCAGATGCCAACACCACAATAGAAATTATGCTATTTCTCGCTCTGTGCTGGCTTTTAAGAAAATAGAGGACAAGAGGCGCTCAAAGGCACCAGGATATAAAGTTGGTGACAAAGTGTGGCTATCATCCAGGAATCTGTCCCTGCATGTTCCATCTAAAAAACTTGGCCCAAAATTCATCGGGCCCTATGAAATTTCGGAGATTGTTAATCCTATATCCTATAGATTAAAACTCCCCCATCCATGCGCATTCCAAATGTCTTTCATGTTTCATTGTTGAAACCTGTTCATTCCAGCCTCCAAGTAAATGAACCAGAACCTGTGGATGTGTTGGACAGTCAGGAATATGAAGTGACATTTATTCTTGATTCCAGACGAGTGCGCAATTCCTTACAATATCTCGTTCATTGGAAAGGTTTCGGCCCAGAGGATCGATCTTGGGTCCCAGCTCGTGATCTTCATGCTGACCGACTTAAGAAGAAGTTTCATCTTCGTTATCCAAGTAAGCCGGGGGGTGCAGGAGCAACCCCTCGAGAAAGGGGGGGTACTGTCAGTACTAGGATCCCTTTAGGACCCAGCACAACTCACCTGACACAGCCTTTACCTGGGAAACAACAATGATTGGCCAGCTCACCTTTAAATAACTTGCATCAGCATTCAATCATTGCTCGTGTTAGAGTTTACCTGTGTTTGATCCAGTTGATATCTGCTCTGTGTATTTCGTGTATGACCCGGCTTGTTTGACCCTGTTTGCTTGCTTCTGATTCAGTAGCGTTTGGACTCTGATCTTCCTGTGTATGACCCAGCTTGCCTAGACTACGTTTTTGCCTGATACCACTAGTACCTTCATCTGCAGCAGTGAACTACAAGCACCAGACATCTATCCTCCACCTGCAGCGGTGAACTACAAACACCAGACACCATCAATCCTCATCTGCAGCAGTGAACTACAAGGTCCAGCAAACATCTACCTACATCTACAGCGGTGAACTACAAGTCCCAGCTGACCTGCTCTGCTCAAACCTGCTCATGGTATGTGCTCTTGTTCTTTGAACTCTTTGCATAATCAGAACACCTGAACTGTTACCTGTTATATGCTCTAGCCTGACACAATGGCTGTTCGCCGTTCGCCGAACAGCGAGCATTTTGGGGTGTTCGCAGCAATTTCGAAAAGCCGCGGAACACCCTTTAAAAGTCTATGGGAGAAACCTAAAGTGCTAATTTTAAAGGTTAATATGCAAGTTATTGTCATAAAAAGTGTTTGGGGACCCGGGTCCTGTCCCAGGGGACATGTATCAATGCAAAAAAAGTGGGGGTCCCCAAAATTCCATTACCAGGCCCTTCAGGTCTGGTATGGATATTAAGGGGAACTCCTCGCCAAAATTTAAAAAAAAATTGTGTGGGGTTCCCCCCAAAAATCCATAAGGGTCTGGTATGGATTTTAAGGGGAACTTTGAGCCAAAATTTTTAAAAAATGGCGTGGGGTTCCCCCAAAAATCCACACCAGACCCTTATCTCGGATAAGGGTCTGGTGTGGATTTTTGGGGGAACCCCACGCCATTTTTTTTTTTAAAATTTGGTGCGGTATGGATTTTTGGGGGGAACCCCACGCCATTTTTAAAATAATTTTGATGCAGAATTCCCCTTAATATCAATACCAGACCTGAAGGGCCTGGTAATGGAGTTTTGGGGGCCCCCCACGCATTTGTTTTAAATTTTTCAATGACTTTTATGTGTATTGTTGGGACAGACAATTCATTAATAGCCGGCACTAGCGCTAGTACTTTTAAATTACTTTTTTTCCTTTAGAAATGTCATTTTGCTCTCGGACTGTTATAAACACGGGAAACATGCGCTACTTTACAGGCATACTATAGACACCCCCCAGGTTTGAAATTTAAAGGAATTTTTCACTTTTATTGTTCCACTTTAAGCATTATTAAGATCACTGCCCCCGAAAAAAAAGTCTGTTTTTAAAAATTTTTTTGCATTGATACATTCCCCCTGGGACAGGACCTAGGTCCCCAAACACTTTTTATGACAATAACTTGCATATTAACCTTTAAAATTAGCACTTTTGATTTTTCATGTTCGTGTACCATAGACTTTAATGGTGTTCGTGTGTTCGAACGAATTTTTTGCCTGTTCGCATGTTCTGGATGCGAACCGAACAGGGGGGTGTTCGGCCCATCCCTACTGCTAATAACTTACTCTCGCATTTCCAAAACCAGTTTTAAAAATTCAAGATACCCGACATGGGCATAGGGGGCTAATCTTTTTGAGCCGGAAACACTCCTTCCTTCTTTTCATTTTCGCAGGTACCGGTAACAGTCTTTGAGACTTCCCTATCGAGTTTGTAACGAGTGCACTGCAAAATATAAAGACAATACCAAGTTCAAAAATCTTTCTTTATTAACTGCCCATAGGTCATTCATTTGCTAGGCTGCATAATTGATGTTGATGGTGGGAAAACAACTGCAAGATATATTATCTATGATACCTGCAGAATTTGTGATGTGCAGAAGGATGTCGACAGGGCCATCTTTAATATTGTTTGGACCATGGGCAAATATTATTTGGGGCCCCACACACACACACACAGATTTACTTTCCTGCAGCCACAGGTTGCAGGAAAGAAACTAGCTAAATTCCACCATCAACACAGATAGTGTTTGACAGGGGATTCCCTCCTGTGAAAACATTGTGATCTCCCGGCAGGAGAAGTGGTCCCCACCAAGAAAACACAGTGTACATTATTATATATGTAGCACTAACTCACGGTGGAGCTGCTGGTTTAAACGGGTCTGTTACCTTCACTTCGCTTCCCTCTGTTTCACCGGCACCGGGTCTAGGGGTTCCGTTGAGTTTACTGCTGGACGACACACGCACCAACACGGGAGTACGTTTTCAATGCTTTATTGAACAGTCAAACTTTAGGAAGTAGCAGGAAAGAGACGGAAAAGGAAACTTTCAGGAGAAACTCAAATATCTTCTTACAAGATCCTAGCGACAAATGTCAGGGTAGAATTCAGATAATTATTTGGAATGTGTTCCCCTCATGAGACACATTCTTTGCTCATCTGGATAGGCCTCTCTCACCGGTCCAGCAGCCAGCACGCAGCACGAATCTAAAGTCTCTGCCACAGACTTATTTGGGGAGTAAATCTGCACGATCCTCTGCCACAGGATGTATCACATCTTCTGCAGTGAACAGTCATTCACAGTGCCTGAACCTTTAAGCCGTACGGGCAACACTATGCCGTATAATTACTTATTTTGGATACATACTGCAACCTAGTCACCAGGCCCCTCTATAGACCAGCACGCTGCACGATCTTTCCAAGACTGGACCTCCCCTGGGATCTCCTTGGCTGTCCAGATTCGTCACACAGGACCATTCCTCGGCCGCGGTGGTAGGCCCCAGACAATCCTCTGGACCCACCCCTGCGCTGTAGCATCATGGGCCTCCCGATCGGAGGACCACGAGGTAGCTCCTTAATGCATACCTGTCGGCCAGGAGGGCCAGCAGGTGGCTGCAAAACCGACCTTAGAACATGGCGTCTGTCCCATAAATACCCCCTTCCCAGAATGCAGCTCGGAGGACCACCTCCACCGAGCTTGTCTCCGAGACAGAGGAGCATCTATACACTTTGACACGTTGCCTTTCCAACACTGACTAATGGTAACAGCGACACCCACCGGTCAGCACGGAAGCATACACAACGTCAGCCAAGCTGGAACAGAGGCAAACTTTTAACCTTCCTAACACACAATTTACTAAATTTACCTAATCTGCGGTAGATTGTAAATCTACCAGCACTACATACTCCCCCCACTACAATAGACGTTGTCCCCAACATCTGTCCTGAACGCAGTAACAGTAACTCTCAAGCCTGAGAGTAGCATTTGAGTTTCTCATAACTTTAGATAGGCAAAGAGAGAGAAAAAGGACAGTTTAAAGACATTATGAGACTTATATCTATAAAACATTATGTTCACAGCCACGAACAAAACCACAATATAATTTTTTTTTTACAACCTCACTAACTAACTAGCTGAAAAGCCTCCCAGCTATACACATGATCCCTGAAAAAAAAACATATTTAAAACACACACATATATATACACACTGCGCAACACCAGGAGCAAAGCCTCATTTAAAATAAGATTCTCTTCCTCTGATTTTTATTAGAAAGAATATGTACTTTTCTTATAAAAGAAATCCGGCTAGCAAACAGAAGTCCTTGGATTTAAACACAGAACAGGATCTATAGATCTTGACCACGCAGATCTCTTTACCCTGTCGCTAACTAGCTAACTTCAAAGTAATAGTGTCCATAATTACCAGTAAAACCGAGGATCTGGTTTTATCTACAGTGGTAATAAAATATACAGCATTGTCCTTTCCCAGTCTGCAGATCACCACTTTATCAGCATAGATATGCCGACCATAGTTCCAATGAACAAAGCATCCGTTAAAACGTTCATCCATCCGGACAGAACATCCAGTCTTTCTAAAGGGCTTAGGCACAGACAAGTAGTCCCTAATAGCTTCATTGTACCAAAGTTCCCGATTAGTAGGGATGAGCCGAACACCCCCCTGTTCGGTTCGCACCAGAACATGCGAACAGGAAAAAAGTTTGTTCGAACACGCGAACACCGTTAAAGTCTTATGGGACACGAACATGAATAATCAAAAGTGCTAATTTTAAAGGCTTATATGCAAGTTATTGTCATAAAAAGTGTTTGGGGACCTGGATCAATGCAAAAAAAAGTTTTAAAAATGGACATTTTTTCAGGAGCAGTGATTTTAATAATGCTTAAAGTCAAACAATAAAAGTGTCTCTTCTTCATTTTGCTGTGGGGATGAGGCCCTTGTCCTCATCAACATGGGGACAAGGTGTTTTGGGGGGGTACCCCAAAGCACCCTCCCAATGTTGAGGGCATGTGGCCTGGTATGGTTCAGGAGAGGGGGGGCCGCACTCTCGTCCCCCCTCTTTTCCTGCGGCCTGCCAGGTTGCGTGCTCGGGTAAGGGTCTGGTATGGATCTTTAGGGGGACCCCACGCCGTTTTTTTTATTTATTTTTTTTTGGCGCAGGGTTCCCCTTGTCATTTTTTAAAAAAATTTTGGCTGGGGTTCCCCTTAATATCCCTACCAGATCTGAAGGGCCTGGTATGGAATTTAGGGGGACCCCCACGTCATTTTTTTTTTTTAAATTTTGGTTCGGGGTTCCCCTGTGGGGAATTTCCATGCCATTTTTATCAATGAACTTCTATGTGTATTGTCGGACCGGCAATGCAATAGCCGCGAGTAGTTTTAAATGGGTTTTTTCCTTCAAAATGTAATTTTGCTGTCAGACTGTTCTAAACACAGGAAACATGCGGCCCTTTACAGGCATACTATAGACACCCCCCAGCTATGAAATTTAAAGGGATATTACACTTTCATTGTTTGACTTTAAGCATTATTAAAATCACTGTTCCTGAAAAAATGGCCGTTTTTAAACCTTTTTTTTGCATTGATCCATGTCCCCTGGGGCAGGACCCAGGTCCCCAAACACTTTTTATGACAATAACTTGCATATAGGCCTTTAAAGTTAGCACTTTTGATTTCTCTCATAGACTTTTAAAGGGTGTTCCGTGGCATTCGAATTTGCCGCGAACACCCCAAATTGTTCGCTGTTCGGTGAACTTGCGAACAGCCAATGTTTAAGTCGAACATGAGTTCGACTCGAACTCGAAGCTCATCCCTACCGATTAGCTTCAATCTCCTGCATGACATCCTGGGGCACATAGGGGAATTCTAATCCATACTCTGCGGCCACACGCTTGTTTAACATCCTTTGCAAGCGAGCAAGTTTTGGCAAAGATCTGTCTTTTCCCATACCAGGCGGTACACAGGAGTCTAATGACTTTTTCACCATAGACCCAGCCGGTGTCTGTAGTGAATCAATAACTTTTGAGAAAGTCCCAGCAACAGCACTGTGCGTCTCCACACAGGGCGACGTCTTCCCAGAACTCATGGCAGTTCATTCAGGAAGGGTCATTGTGGAGGCAACATCCTCGCCTTGTGACCACAATAGCTCTTGCAACATGGTTTTAAACAAGTCATCATCCCCGGAAAGATCCGGCATGGATTCTATTTCCGAGTCTCTCAATTTTTCCGCTGGCAAATACTTATTTACAGTCCCCAACAATGGCTTACCCGTCCCAGGCGTAGACTTTGGTAGCTCCGGCTCAGGTAACCTCTGGGGTAGGCCTCGACCATGGCCGCGAGAAGCCTTCACATAGCCCACCTTCGTCTGAGTAGGCACCACAGGAACAGGTGTAGTGGACTCAGGAATCAAAGTAATGTCTCCTGATGAGACGGCAACAGCAGTGTCTCTTTCTGAAACATTGTCGGTAGCAACAGGCGAAGTGGCGGCCCATCGCTCTCTCTCTGTAGCGATAGCAGCTTCCACTGTAACGATACCTGTCAACCCAATCCATCCGGTAGGCACGAGGTGGCATAGTAGGTGGCTCCACTACAAACAAATACTCTCCACACTGCGGACATCGGCCGAATGGACGAAGATGTACGGCCAATCCTCCACATCGATGGCAGGTCATGCCCAGTTTCATTCGAACTCCAGTATCCGTGAGCAGAGTTCCAGATTGCACAGTATTCATCACGGTGCTTGCAGGGAACACTCTGGGTCTCACAACAGATTGCAATGCCGGAAAAGACATGGCCACACTCTGATCTTTTCAGCACGATCACGAGGCTTCTCTTCTCCTCTGGCACCAAGCACACTACACGCGTCCCACGCCGTAGCAATTAGGGTAACTCCTCCCACTTGTTCTTTCAGTCACGTAGCTCCCGGGCCTCTTCTGGCACCCAGCGTCTACGCACTTAAAAGCAAAGTCCTGCAGTTTAACCTTTCCTCTTCCTGAAAAGATTTTTTTTTCAAAGTCCAGCTCTCTCTGTAAACTCCCGGTAAAACACTCCACTGGGTTCCAATAATTGTCGGTCAACAAATCCCGGACGATGCCCCCACATGTAGCACTAACTCACGGTGGAGCTGCTGGTTTAAACGGGTCTGTTATCTTCACTTTGCTTCCCTCTGTTTCACCGTCACCGGGTCTAGGGGTTCTGTCGAGTTTACTGCTGGACGACACACGCACCAACACGGGAGTACGTTTTCAATGCTTTATTGAACAGTCAAACTTTAGGAAGTAGCAGGAAAGAGACGAAAAAGGAAACTTTCAGGAGAAACTCGAATATCTTCTTACAAGATCTTAGTGACAAATGTTCCGGTAGAATTCAGATAATTATGTGGAATGTGTTCCCCTCACGAGACACACTCTTTGCTCATCTGGATAGGCCTCTCTCACCGGTTCAGCAGCCAGCACGCAGCACGAATCTAAAGTCTCTGCCACAGACTTATTTGGGGGGTAAATCTGCACGATCCTCTGCCACAGGATGTATCAGATCTTCTGCAGTGAACAGTCAGTCACAGTGCCTGAACCTTTAAGCCGAACCGGCAACACTATGCTGTATAATTACTTCTTTTGGATACGTCCTGCAACTGAGTCACCAGGCCCCTCTATAGACCAGCACGCTGCACGATCTCTCCAAGATGGGTCCTCCCCTGGGATCTCCTTGGCTGTCCAGCTTCGTCACACAGGACCGACAGCTCAGGACCATTCCTCGGCCGCGGTGCTAGGCCCCAGACAAGCCTCTGGACCCACCCCTGTGCCATAGCATCGTGGGCCTCCCGATCGGAGGACCATGAGGTAGATCCTTAACGCATACCTGTTGGCCAGGAGGGCCAGCAGGTGGCTGCAAAACCGACCTTAGAACATGGCGTCTGTCCCATAAATACCCCCTTCCCAGAATGCAACTTGGATGACCACCTCCACCGAGCTTGTCTCCGAGACAGAGGAGCATCTATACACTTCGACACGTTGCCTTTCCAACACTGACTAATGGTAACAGCGACACCCACCGGTCAGCACGGAAGCATACACAACGTCAGCCAAGCTGGAACAGAGGCGGACTTTTAACCTTCCTAACACACAATTTACTAAATTTACCTAATCTGCGGTAGATTGTAAATCTACCAGTGCTACATATATATATATATATATATATATGTGTGTCAACTATTGCACATTATTAACACACACATTGGTTGCTAGAGGTTACTGCACATTATTAACACACACACATTGGTTGCTGCATATTTAAATAGGTGCAAGCCGCAAAATGCTAAGCAGCATATATCAACCACTTACTTTTTGCAGACCGTTCTGTAGCTGATAAAGAGTCCCAGGTATCATAATATATGCGAGCCACTTCCAACCATGCTCTCTTCTTCTTTACATGATCTTTGTAACATGGATCTCTGAGGTCATATATTGCCGGACATTGTCTGACAAGCCAAATGATTTCTTCATTGTCATGAACTTGTTGCTTGTTCTTTTTAGCCCTAGGCATGCTTCCTGGTGTCTTCCACACTCACGTACATACATATAGGAAGTGATGTATTTGGGAGGAGCAGAGATCATGTGCTTCCGTAGACTTCTGTGGAAGTCGCAACAAAGTCACGGTGTCATACATGTACATGCGACTGCATTGCGACTTAATTACTTTCTATGGAGAACAAGTCGCACCGAAGACGGAACAAAGTAGTGCAAAAACCTTTTTTGGAGTCGTTGCGACTTGAGTCACACCAATTAGAATGGGAACCATTGAAATACATAGATTTTGACTTGTCATGCAACTTCACGTATTCTGCAATATTTTCTCCATGAAGTAAAGGAAATGTTCTTTCATCTCTGGTTTTCTTTGAAGATTGTGTCTTAGGGAAGTGAGGCGTTTATATGCTAGTTCTCTGTTGTTAGGCAAACGTCGTCTTTGTGGTCTAAAGGGAAGAGGTGCAACCCAGCTATTAGTCCTGTCTTTCTCCATACTCCTTTCCACAACTTCTAGGAAGAGCCTATCCTCAATGGACATTGCTACCTGGTTATCTTCCTTTGTTCTCTTGAACACTTTGCTTCCTAATTCGCTTTGGTCGTCATCATAGGTATTACTGTCACAGAGGGGACTTAGGAAGGGAAGAGGTACAGGGTTGTTGTGTGGTAGCTCCTTTATGAGGATGTGATTTTGACAGGGTTGGAAAAGAGAAGGACGACAATTCTCGAGGGTACTAGTGAGCAGGTTATTAACAAATTGTGGTTTGTGTGCACCTCCCAGGTAAGCATCATCTATAATGTCCCACCCGAGGTCCAGTTTTTGGGCATATGCGGCGTTTTCAGGGCCGTTGATCAGTTTTCTTACTTTGTGGACTTGCAAGATATCTCTCCCTAGAAGTAGATTATCTGAGCCTGATCATCTAGTTCTGGTATGAGATGTGCTATGTGGTTCAAGTGAGTCTGGTGAGCTGCTGCGTCTGGTGTGGGAATCCCTGACCTGTTGTCTGGCATCTGGTTGCACTCTATTATGGTTGGTAAGGGTAGGCACGTCTTACCACCCATAGATTCAATTTGTAGGCCGTCAGCTCTTCTCCCAGCCGTTTCCACTGTACCTGCAGAAGTCCTAAGAGAGTAAGGGCTGCTGGAGCCCTTCAGGTTTAGAATGTCAAAAAACACAGATCTAGCTTGTGACTTATTACTCTGATAATCCAAGATGACGTAGAGCTTGACTGCTTTGTCTCTGCGTCCTTTTGGTTAAACTCTCACTAGACAGATTTTAGAGCAGAATCTGCCACCTGTACTTCCTTTGCAGACTTCAGCGCACTGTGAAGTGATTGCTATGGCATCTGTACTAGAGTCTTTGGTCTCCCCGCCTTGCTCCTTGTCCCTATGAACAGGTGGAAAAGTTCTTGGAGTAGGCCTTGGGATTAGAGCTGTGTTGTGCTCTGTGCTGTCACATTCTGTACATTTGACACTGACCTTACAATTCTTGGCAAAGTGTGTGGATGAAGAGCAGCACTTGTAACAGATGTTGTTCTCTTTGAGGAAAGCTTTGTAATCTTGGATGGTCTTTGTCCTGAAGGCTCTGCATTCCAGAAGAGGATGCGGCATCCTCTGTAAAGGGCAGAACTTAGTAGGGTCGCTGTCTTAATCCTCTGACTGAGACTCTGCAAATCTGTGGGAAGAAATGTTAGTTTTGTGCACTGCTACTGGAGCTCTGACTTGTTTAGGCAGAAGAAGTGGTATAAGACACTGTAAAAATGAAGCTGGGGTCATCTTTCATTCCTGCTCATCTGTCTACGAAGTCTACAAACTCACTAAAGGGTGGAAAAGGCACATTGTGTTTTCGTTTGTAGTTACAGCCATGAGTAATCCATCTTTCGTGTAACTCATAAGGAAGTTTTTGTGCTAAGGAGTTAATACCTCTAGCAGAGTCGAGATAAAAAAGGCCAGGTAAGTCTCCTTCTGTTTTAGCCACTTGTAACTCCATACACAGGTCACTGAATTCTCTGAGTCTTTGGTAACCTCTGCTGGGTATTTTTGGGAAGTCTTCTATCCTTTTAAACAGTGTACTCTCTATAGCCTCTGGTGAGCCATAACATCTATCCAGTCTGTTCCAGATGTTTTTAAGGCCTATCTCAGGGTGGTTTATATTAATGTCTCTGATCCTTTTGGCATGTTCAGCAGAATCATTGCCAAGCCACTTTACGAGGAGTTCTATCTGTTCCCTGCAGGATAGATCTAGACCTTGAATGACACTCTGGAAAGCCATGCCCTGTAGTGTTGAGGGCGATCACTAAATTTGACAAGTCCTTGGGTAACTAACTCTCTTTTGGCCAGGAACTTGGCAAAGTCTACAGTAGCCTGATTGGCATTGGGGTAGGCTGCTGGTGTATTGTGGTGCGGTGCAAAGGCATACCTGGTAAAGGTCTCTTCTTTTGGCGCGCAGGGTTTGAACTTGCATAAAGTAGGCAGTTCGTACTGGTTCATTGCATACACCTTTTGAAGTGAAGACTGGTGTTTGATGTTTGTTTGAAGGCTGGGTACCTTGTGAAGTAGAAGGTTTGGTTGGGACTGGAAAGTCTGGAACTCTGTCAGATTTTTCTTGCTTTTAGCACTGGGGTCCCAGGTTGTCTGTTGCTGCTTTATTTGATGTGACTCACTGATGTCATATTTAATTTCTTGTTGTGGGATGCTACTTTGGTCACAGTGCTGGTAGACATAATCTGACGTGCGTTGCGAAGAATCTTGTTGGTCCTCTTCTAGACCCGGTATGCTACTGCCTAGTCTTGGTTCATCGTAGACGGCTTCTGCTTCCGCAATGGCGGCGGCAGCGTCTCTTTCTACTGCCAGCTTCTCCATGTTAGCTTCTAAGATAGCTTGCTGCAATTTCAGAGATGCTTCGTGCTGGGCTAGCTCTTCTTCCAGGCATATTCTTTCCATCTCTCTCTCTTGTTCCATGCGTACTCTTTCTTGCTCCAAGCATACTCTTTCTTGCTCCAAGCGTACTCTTTCCTTCTCTCTCTCTTGCTCCCATCTCACCTTTTCTGCATCAAGGCGGGCCTTTTCTTTTTTCATTTGCAACTCTTGGTCTGTGAATGCAGCCCTGGCTTTTGCTGCTTCGGCTTTTGAATGGGCAATAACTGCTGCATTTGTGACAGATGACTTAGATGAGCTTGCTTGTGAACATGTTTTGTAAGAAAATGTCCCACTGTGAGACATGGCTGCAGGGAAGAAGCTGTCTTGCTGTTTAGAGACTGTTCTAATGTTGATGCTGCTTGACAGAGCGCGTCTCTGTGTAGCGTGGCTGCTTGCTTTGCCTGCAGCAGGCCTGTTTCTTTAAGGCCTCTGACTGTATGGATACTGCGTAGCCCCGGGCTGTACAGACTTCCGAAGTCGGCTTATCTTCCCTTCAGAGGTCAGCTTAAAAATTTCACTGTTCTGTCTCTGGGGCAGCTAACTAAACCTTCTTATCCCAATAACCGTAGATGCCATATTTCTTTGATCTCAGTTTATTAGAACAAGCCAGGTGAAACTACAAAATAACAGAAATAGACCTCAATAAGTATAATATTGCATACAATATGGCATACATTGCATAAACAACGATATACAGTACAAGATGAGATAATAAAAACTTACTTTTTAAGTTCTCTAAGGAGTGATGACAATAGATTGGGAAAGACATGTCTTCCTGCAATGTATTGAAAAGAATGGTGGCTGGTTCACTTCCTGTGAAGATTCTACCCAGAATTCCCTGCTTGCTGACAACATCCTTAATTACACATACATAAAACAATTAAACAGAGCTGCAGTAATACCAAAAAGTAACGCTAGATGGAGCCTGCACACCACATATGATTGTCTTAAAAGTAGCAGGCATGAACTTCGGATTCCGGCGCCACATGAGGAGGTGAATAGCTCCAGCTCCCGCATCGCTCCTCACATACCCGGCATACAAACCCGGCCACTGCTTTGGGGAGACCCCCTCTATCCCTGCTTCACTGTGGGCACTGATGGATCGCTTTGTAAAGCGATCATATGCATGGGTGGTATCCTCCATGATACCCCCAGCGGGAGAAACAGCGACCAACACAGCCAAGATGGCGGCCGCCCCAGGCACACCAGAGCTGCTGCAGATGCAGCCACAGCCTCCTTCGGCTTCAGAAATGGCAGGTACAGATCCTGCCTCCCCTGCTGGCAACGCACAAGCAGTGGTGACACTGCTGGGACCCACATTAGCAGCCACTGTGGATGCAGCAGTTCACAGAGGACTGGAGGAGCTCAGGCACAGCGAATCATTCATGTGGAAGAGAGGATATCATCCCTTGAGGATGAATGCACAGCTTCATCTCCCGCGATTGCACGCACCACCGCCACAAACAGGGACATATGGGATAAACTTGACGATCTGGAAAATCGTTTGAGAAGGAACAATTTGCGCATAATCGGTTTACCAGAATCGGTACCCGCTTCCCAGCTCACGAATATTTGCGCAAAAACCATCCCAGAGCAACTGGGCCTCCGCATACCCTGCACTATTGAACGTGCACAGCGCATGGGTCAATACCCAGAAACCCGCGCCAAACCTCGTCATGCTATAGTTAGATACTTAAACTATGCTGACAAGAATGCCATAATGCAAAAATTTTGGCGCTTGTGTTCATTAACTGTGGATGCCGCAAAATTGCTGCTCTTCGCGGATTATTCCATGGAGGTGATGAAACAACGTAAAGCGTTTTCGCCGATCTGCTCAACTCTACATAACAACCAAATCCGGTTCTCCTTAGCCTATCCAGCTATCCTCCGCATCCAAACTCATGAAGGAGAACACCTCACCTTTAACACACCTGATGAGGGGGAAAATTACCTAACTACCCGGAGCACCGAAATGGAACACAGCACCACTGCAGAGGGCCCACCATCAACATCACCGTCTTCTTCAACTGCACCATCTAAACATCAACGCAGCCCGACCAAACCTCCATATAAACGCAGCCGCTTCCCCAACCAGGAGGACCGCTCTGGCAATCACTGAAGGACTTCAGGAACCCACTTTCATCACTTGTGCTTGCACAGACGGGTAATATTAACCCCCCCCCCATATCTCTCTCGTTGCTTAATGTTTTTTTTGTGCTCTACAGCCTACCACCCCAGTCGCCAATAAGGCCGCATGCTATCTGTTTAGAAGTTCACTCTAGGGACCCATGCAATAATCGCAGTCATTGCACCTGCGTAGTTTAGATCCATGAGCTGAGCCTTCACTCTTCTGAGCCTATCATAGTGCCTAAATGTGAGTTGCTCTTTCCCCGACATTCTCCCCTCTGACTACCCTTCCCTGTTATCCTCTACCCATTTCCTTCCCTCCCCCCTTTCCATCTTTTCCTTCTTTTCCTCCCTCCCTCCATCCCCCATAGCTTACATCCTGCCCCTTCGTGAGGAGCTAGCGACCGGCGGGGGCTCTGATAGGTAGTTGAACCTCATGTGGAAAAACGTGAAGTCCACTATGTTCACTTTGCTTTCCCTTAACCGAAAATCCGCTTTGTTAACGTTTGTTCTCTATTGTTGTTTAGAAGATTTGAAATTCATGTTTGCCTATCTTGTACCTATGTTCTCAGGAGATCTGCAGCGCTTTGGTGACTCTCAAATGGTAGATACTCTACCTACAGAGGGGCTCCATTGCAAGCCTCTAACCCAAAACATTGTTTATTGCCAGCCATGTCACAATCTACCGATGGGAGTCACCTAAAGTTTGTTTCGTGGAATATTAAGGGGCTTCGCTCTCCAAATAAACGCATGTCAATCCTTAGGCACTTGCGGCATCTGTGGCTCTGCTTCAGGAGACACACCTGTCCGCAGACGATTTAACATGCCTCCAAAAAATGTGAGTGGGTTCTGTCTATGGCTCTCCGGCAGTAGGCCGAAAAGCGGGAGTTGCTATCCTATTACACGAAAACTTACGTCACACTGTCAGAGATGTTAGGTTTGATACGGTTGGCCGTAAAATAACCCTACATTTGACCCTAGGCGAGAAAGCTGTTGCTGTCACCAATATTTATGCTCCTAACTCGCCTGATGCCTCTTTCTTTCAGGATCTGGTACAATGGGTGTTAACTGCCCCTGAGATGCTACACCTAGTGGGTGGAGACTTTAATTCTGTTATGTCCACGCTGGCAGATCGCACGTATCACCCGTCACAAAGACCGCGTACCCATACCCCCCTGTACCGAATGCTACTCTCCTAGCGCAATCCATCGCTTCCATGCAATTCGTCTACGTTTGGCGTTTAATGCACCCTACGGATCGAGAATATACCTTTTTTCGCCCCCACACAACACTTTTTCTTGCATAGATTATTTTTTTGCCTCCCCTGCTCTAATCTCCACAATATGTGCCCCAGACATACATGATGCCAGAATATCAGACCACAGCCCTATTGCTGTACACATAACTCAGGCTAAAACTTCATCTCCCTCCCCTACCTGGCTGCTTCCCTTCGTACCTGGCAGATAGTGAAGATCTCCGACACATACTATACGGAGCCTTGGAGGAATACATCTCCACAAACAGAGCTCACATTTCTGACCCAAACCTTTTTTGGGAAGCCGGCAAAGCCTTTCTATGGGGTAAAATCATCTCTTATACCACCCAATTTAAAAAACGGACCAGACAACAATACAGACAGGCCAGCGAAGCTTTACGCTTGGCTCATGAGCGGCTAACACTAAACCGTACCTGTGATAACATACAAGAATGGCGACAGGCTAAACATAATTTTGATCTTTGGGCAGAACATGAAGCGGCCAAAACATCATACTCTACTCTACATTTTCACAAGTTTGGTAACAAGGCGGGCAAGCTGCTGGCTAAATTATGTTCTGGACCTAGACATCCTACTCACATCTCTACCCTGAGAAATGTGGCCGGCTCCCTGGTTACCTCGCCTGCTGAAATTAGTAAACTACTTGCAGAGTATTACACTAATTTATATAGAGCTGACCCAAATGACCAACCTACGGCAGAAGCTCTGCTGGCCAAGATACGTCTGCCCAAACTCCAAAATACACAATTAGAGGCACTCAATGCTCCTATTACCATAGATGACATCCGGCACACAATTAAATCCAATGCGTCTGCCAAAGCCCCAGGACCCAACGGTTACACGGCTGAATTTTTCAAATTGACAAATGACTTTATCCCCGACACCCTGAAACATGTATACGCAGCCATGTGAAATGGAGGGCCCTATCTTCCCACAGGGACACCGGCTCACATCAAACTAATTTCCAAGAAAGGCAAAGATCCCCTATTACCAGGATCATACCGTCCGATTTCATTAATTAACGTTGATGTAAAAATCCTGTCTAAAATAATTGCATCACGCTTAGCTCTCCTACTTCCATCTTTATTACACCCAACACAATCTGGCTTTGTTTCAGGACGATCAGCTACCCTGAACATTCGCAAGGTTTTAATTGCTTTAGAATACGCTAAAACTCACCCCGACCAAGACGTTGCCATCATGTCCCTCGACACGGAAAAAGCCTTTGATAACATCAGTTTCTCCTGGATTTTCAGAGTGATGGAACAATTTGGCTTTTCGGGTCAAATTATGCAATTTTTATTACAAATGTATGCCTCCCCAACGGCGCGTCTTGTCACCCCTGACTTTGTCTCCGACACAATCCCCCTAGCAAAGGGAACGAGAGAGGGATGCCCCCTGTCCCCGTTGTTGTTCAACATACCGATTGAACCTTTATCTAGAATACTCAACTCAGATAATGGGGTCAGTGGAATCACCTTAGACAACCAAACTCTTCGCTCCGCCCTGTTCGCAGACAACATACTCTTATTCTCTACCAATCCCATATCAGACTTTGACAGACTCAAACAACTTTTTACGGACTTCTGACTTTGCTCGGGCTTCCGCATTAATTTTGACAAAAGTGAGGTTTCAGCACTACACCCACGCCTATCTACTAAATGGAGACATCTATCTCCACTTGCCCTGGCCACTCAACATATTACATACTTGGGTATTCGAATAGGACTTGAACCATCTTCTTTATATTTATTTAATTATCCCCCTTAATAACCAAAATTGTGAAGGAGTTGGAGGCTTGGGGGGCCCTCCCCCTCTCGCTTTTTGGGAGATGCCACCTTTTTAAAATGGTGTCATTTGCGCATCTGCTTTACCCAATGCAGATCATACCTCTCCTACTGAAACACTCTGATTTTCAAAAATTTTTTATATGGTCTCGCAAGAAACCACGCATCGCGCTACAAAAATTATGTCTCCCGAAGGGCGAGGGCGGGGCGGGACTACCCAATATGCGTTTCTATAACCTAGCATGTTTACTTAGACAGAGCCTAGATTGGCTAACTGGAGGATCTAAATATTCCAACTTCGCACTTGAAGGAGCTATGGCCTCCCCCTATGACTTTTCAGCCATCCTTCATTTCAATCCTAATACTCTGCCTCCCCACCTCTAGTCCAGTGTACTTTTCAGAGATACAGTCATTGCCTGGAGAGAGGTCAGAAAATTACTCAGACTGCTATCTAACATCTCCCACCACCTGAAAATCCAAGGCAACCCTATGTTCCTCCCATCCACTCTACATAAAGCTTTTGGTCAATGGAAACTCAGGGGCCTTACGAATATAACATCCATCTACCATGACAAACCTGGCGAATTTAAACCCTTTCAAACCTTGATGCGGGAATTCTCACTACCACCAACGCACATCTTTTTTTATCACCAACTCACCTATTATTTAAAGTCTTGCTGTGGGTCTGAGTCTGATCCCCTTCAAACATCCTTCATTGACAACTCTACTTCAAGGAAATAATTATTCTATCTCCAATATATATTCCTGCCTCATACAACACCATGCATGGAAGTATTGCCTCAAACCTTTTAAAAAATGGTCTCACTTACTGGGTGACAACGATCTGCCAGAAAAAATCCTTGAAGGATACAGGCATATCCGCAAACTTATAACTTCTGAAACATGGCGGGAGACGCAATTCAAAATCATTCAAAGGGCTTACTTCCCATTTCGCTTCAACAAAGCGGACCCAACTCAAGCGCAATGTCCCCGGTGTTCCTTACCTCACCCCACCCTGCTTCACCGTCTTTGGGACTGTACTACATCAACAAAATCCATAAAACACAAATATCTAAGGACTGTCTCTTATGCTTGTTCAGTATACCACCATCATCCTCCTCATCAGCGATGGACCTACAAAATATTCCACAATGGGCTCATCTATGTCTCCTAGTTGCCCACAGAACCATTATGTCTCAGTGGATCTCAGCAACACCACCTACTTTAACGGCGGTTAAAAAAGCCATGTCCACACTCTTCTATTTGGAGAGATTAGATACCATCACACTGAACTTTCGTTCTACCTCACACTTTATCAAGAGATGGAGAAGGTATATGGAAGCCACATTCACTCAACAAACAATACAGAACAACAGAGAATATCAAATATAATATATAAAAAATTATTTTATTTTGAGGAGCAAAATAAGAATTTACACATTAAAAAAATCAGAAAAGGGGGTAGATGCAGAATGGCAAGTACAGTTAATTACAGCCACAGTAACACAGCAATAGAAGATGTACAGTGCCTTCTATCAAGAAACACATAAACAATTGAATAGATTAGATCACAAGTTTATATAATCATTTATATTTAACATAATTCTCATTCATATGCGTCTCCACTGCCATGGCGCAACTGCTTACCTATATCTCCTAAAAAGGGGGAATATTAAAACTGCCGAGATGACTAGATGTTTCCACTGTGCCAAGGAAAACACGCGCTGAAGGTGACCATAGATGGTACAAAAGACCAACTAGAGAATGGAAAAGAAACAATAATGCCTTTTAATGTCTGAAGGTAAGATGGAATATCCTATATGACAGCAAAACACAAAGGCAACAATATAAGGTTAGACTTACAAAGGCAGGCACAGCAACTGGCTTAATGCCAGGGGCCACACACCTCCAGAGATACAGGTCACTTTTGAAAAAGTATCTAGTGAGTATAAAAAGCAACACTATATTACCAGCTATTTAATAACAGCAAGGAAAGAGACTAAGTCTTCAAACACAAGAGTCACCACTCTTTGCTCACTGAAGGCTGAGAACTGAGTGATTAGCGGCCTTTAATCGCTCTGTTGTTGGTCTTAGAAGCAGCTGGGGACAGATGCAACATTGGATCGAGGCTCCATCCATCTAGATAATATAATTTAAAAAAAACATCTCTTTTTAAGGAAAAAAATCCCCCTCTCCCTCCTAAGAAACCTCCCACCCCAAGCAAAGATTCCCACTGTAAAATATCTCCCTCCCTCAAATATACCCCCAAAAATTAACCCCCCCTGTCTCTAAACGGACCCCCAAAGCAAAAATATCTCCCCCAGTTAACACCCTCTGCCCCAGCAAAGATTCCTAATTCTGAAGAAAATCTCTCTTCATCCAATCAAACTCCCTCTCAGAAGCAAATCCCTGCCATTAACCACCCCCTTTAAACTTCTCTACAAGAAACTCCCCCTTCTCCAAAAACAAACCTGCCCCCCTTTCCTTAACCCCCCACCAAAAGAAACTCCCCCAGGCTGGAATTCTCACTTCTTCCTTCCCAAAGCAGAAAATCCATGCCTCCCCACTTACCAGACCTCAGATTAAGCACGGGAAAAAGGAGTAGGAAAACTTCTGTATCCCCAGTCTCCCTTTGGCTGTGTCATATGATACCTCGAGGAGAAGTCTAGGAGTTCCCTCAACCGTGTACTGTCAATTGCCGGCATCTAAAACCTTGCAGTAATTTAATGCTTTTCAGGGGGGCCCCTTATTAAACTGAGGAGATGGGGCACAACAGAAGGGGGCTGGCTGCTTCACTCTGAAACTCTGATTGCTTCTACTGTGCTGATGCTGAGGCTAAACAATAGACTTGTGCACAACAGGAAATTTCATTTAGTTTTGGTTCGTTGTCATTCATAAAATACATAATTTCATTCTGTAATATTCATTATGTTATGTTAACTCATTTTCGGATAATTCATTATTATTCATAGAGTGTCGATATTCGTTATACTGAATCTCGAATCATGTCAAATTCATTCGTTATATCCACTATAATTTATTTTGTATTAGTTGAAATTCGATATTTATGTATGTATATATTCCTGATAATAATTTGTAGTTTGGAAAATCATTTGTTTATTGAATCTATTAACACACACAATGACAATATCTCTTCTCCTCTGCTCAAATACAATACAACACCCTTCTCACTCAGGAATGCACTTTGCCAGTAGGGATGAGCCGAACACCCCTCGGTTTGGTTCGCAGCAGAACATGCGAACAGACCAAAAATTTGTACGAACACGCGAACCCCGTTAAAGTCTTTGGGACTCGAACATGAAAAATCAAAAGTGCTAATTTTAAAGGCTAATATGCAAGTTATTATCATAAAAAGTGTTTGGGGACGGGTCCTGCCCCAGGGGACATGTATCAATGCAAAAAAAAGTTTTAAAAACAGCCGTTTTTTCAGGAACAATGATTTTAATAATGCTTAAATTGAAACAAAAAAAGTGTAATATTCCTTTAAATATCGTGCCTGGGGGGTGTCTATAGTATGCCTGTAAAGTGGCGCATTTTTCCCATGTTTAATACAGTCCCTGCACAAAATGACATTTCTAAAGGAAAAAAGTCATTTAAAACTGCTTGCGGCTGTAATGTAATGTTGCCCCCCCGCCAGCCCATTACCAGGCCCTTTGGGTCTGGTATGGATATTAAGGTGAACCCCGCACCCAAATTAAAAAAAAAAGGCTTGGAGCCCCCAGGCCCTATATACTCTTAACAGGAGCAGTATACAGGCGGTCCCTGGGTTACAAACAAGATAGGGACTGTAGGTTTGTTTTTAAGTTAAATTTGTTTGTGATTTGGAACAGGTACATTTTGTAAGTGTAGCTCCTGCCAAAAAATCTATTTTTAAGCTTTTTGAATAACATAAGGAAGGGTTATCAGCAGCCCTGTAACATTTGTTTTGCTGTCTGTGCCCCTGTTCAGAAGATTTCACCTCACTTTCTGTCCCAATGACAATTGGATTTTGAAAATTTCAGGTTATTAGGAAAACAAGGATTGGTGATAAAGCATCAGTAGGGAGACACCTTTTTCCCATATTAACTCTTACAGGAGAGAATTTCCCTTCCTAGGGGTAGATTTCCTCTCACTTCCTGTTGTCTCCCTCCATTTGTAAGTAGGAGTCGTTTGTAAGTTGGATGTTTGAAAACAGGGGACCGCCTGTATATGCTATACGGCCTGCCCTATACACTCTGCAGAAAATTGGGCCTTAGGTGTTGGTGGTACCAGAACACTGTAAGCCCTCACAGTTACTCTTGGTGGGCACTGGAACGGGCCCTGCTGTGAAATATTATATCAAGAATTGTAATTACATGCCCCTGTTAAACAGGGGCATAAAAATTGGGCCTTAGGCGGTGGTGGTGGCACAACACTGTAAAGCCTCACAGATACTTTTGTTGAGCGCAGGAACAGGCCCTGCTGTGAAATATTAGATCAAAAATTGTAATTATGCACCCCTGTTAAACAGGGGCAGAAAAATTGGGCCTTAGGCGGTGGTGGTGGTGGTGGCACAACACTGTAAAGACTCACAGATACTTTTGTTGAGTGTAGGAACAGACCCTGCTGTGAAATATTAGATAAAAAATTGTAATTAGGTGCCCCTGTTAAACAGGGGCAGAAAAATTGGGCCTTAGGCAGTGGTGGTGGTGCCACAACACTGCAACCCCTCACAGATACTCTTGTTGAGCGCAGGAATGAGCCCTGCTGTTAAATATTTGATCAAAAATTGTAATTACGCGTCCCTGTTAACCACTTCAATACCAGGCACTTTCGCCCCTTCCTTCCCAGGACAATTTTCAGCTTTTATCGCTGTCACACTTTGAATGACAATTGCGCGGTCATGTAACACTGTACCCAAGCAAAATTTTTATTATTTTCTTCACACAAATAGAGCTTTCTTTTGGTGGTATTTTAATTTTTTTATAAACAAACTAAAAAAGACCCAATAGTTTTTGTCATAAAATTTTGTTTTCCCCTTCACTGGCGTGCACTAATGAGGCGGCACTGAGGGGCACTGATGGGCACTGATGAGGCAGCTCTGATGGGCCCTGATGAGTTGGCAGTGATAAGGTGGCACTGATGGGCACTGATGAAGAGGCTCTGATATGTAGAATTGATGGGCCCTGATAGCTGGCACTGATATGCAGCACTGATGGGCACTGATAGGCGGCACTGATGGGCACTGACAGGTGGCTGTGATGGGCACTGACAGGCGGGTGTGATGGGCACTGACAGGCAGCACTGATTGGCACTGATAGGTGGTACAAATTGGCACTGACAGGTGGCACTGATGGGCAGCACTGATGATGAGCTACTGATGTGTTACTTACAGGTGTTACTGCTGGGTACTGATTGGCACTGTGGTGGGCATTGATTGGCACTGTGCTGGGCACTTGAATGTTTTTTTATTGGGGGAATGCCGGGCACTGATTGGTAGTGTTTTTTGCACATCTGAGGGGGCTGTGTTGATAATCAATGTGCTGATTATCAGCACAGACCCCCCTCTGACAGGGAGAGCCGCCGATTGGCTCCGATCAGCTCTCCCTGTTAGCGTGAACCGAGGAATGCCATTTACCAACACTTCCTGGTTCATGCTGTGATCAGCTGTGATTGGTCACCGCTTATCAAGTGGTAAGAAGCCTCTGACAGAGGCTTCTTATCATGATCGGAGATGCAGGGTGTCAGACTGACTCGTCCCACTCACGATTGCCGCGCTGCGCGCCCCTAGGGCGCGCGCCGGCATTTTACCCTGCTGGGTGTCATATGACGCCCAGTCAGGATAACAGAACCACTTCCCGGCCATCAATCTGCTATAGGCCGGGTAAGAAGTAGTTAAACAGGGGCAGAAAAATTGGGCCTTAGGTAGTGGTGGTGGTGCCCTGAACCGAAAATATTCTTAGAAGCTATCATCATGAAAATTGAGGAGGAATAGGATAGTCACTCAGCATATGCAGTCTTCAAGGGATCCCACGTCCATAGAAAAATCATTCGGTTACATCAGCATCAGATGCTTGGTAGGTGGTGATCCAAGACTAATTCATTTTTATGAATGTGGACAGGCGCACTCTGTGATCAGTTACAAAGCCTCCAGCAGCACTGAATGTGCGTTCAGAAAGAACGCTGGATGCAGGACAGGACAGTAGCTCAATTGCATATTGAGCAAGCTCTGGCCAGTGGTCCATCCTCAAGACCCAGTAACCCAGTGGATGTTCTGGTGGAAAGGTCTCCAAGTCTGATCTTGCCCCTAGATATTCCTGCACCATATAATTCAGACGTTGGCGATCGTTGCTGGAACCGATCAGACCTGGGCGCTGAGGACTGAAGAATTGCCTGAAGGCATCGGTCAGCCGGCCACTTTCTCCACCGCTCTTTCTGTGACTGAACGAAGCCTCAGCAACACGTTGTCCAGCACCAGGAAATTGTAACCTCCCAGGCTCTGGAAACGCATTGCACAAACCTTTCTGCAAGGCCTCCAAAAGATGTTTCATCCTCTGCTCTCTTTGCGAAGGCTGGATAAGTTCTGCAACCTTACCCTTGTAATGTGGATCAAGAAGGGTTGCCAGCCAGTAATGATCCCTCTCCTTGATACCACGAATCCTAGGGTCTTTACACAGGCTTTGCAGGATCAGGGAGGCCATGCAGCGTAGGTTTGCAGAGGCATTCGATCCTGAGTCCTCTGGGTCACTAAGGATCACATGATCCTCAACCGCCTTCTCCCAGCCACATACAACTCCATGGGTTTCTGGGGACTGAAAACGATCCCTTGAAGACTGCTGCTGATGCTGAGTGTTGTCCTCCACCTCCATGCTAACACAATCCTCCTCCTCCTCCTCCTCCTCTTCTTCTTCCTGTGTGATCGGCGAGCCTGCAGGAATACTAGTATCTGGATAAAGGGGACCTTGAGAGGTAAGGAAGTCCTCCTCTTCCTCCCGCTGTTCTGCCTCAAGTGCCCTGTCCATTAATCCATGAAGCGTGTGCTCCAACAGGAAGACAAGAGGGACAGTATCACTGATGCATGCACTGTCACTGCTCCCCATCCTTGTGGCCTCCTCAAATGATGCCAGGATGCCAGGACAGTGCATGCATCCTTGATCAGCAGCCATTGGCGTAGCAAAAAAAAGCCAAGCTCCCCTGACCTGGTGCCATACTCACACAGGTACTCATTGATGGCCCTCTGCTGCGTGTGCAGCCGCTGCAGCATTGCCAACATTGAGTTCCACCTGGTGGGCATGTCACAAATGAGGCAGTTCTTTGGCAGGTTGCATTCTCTTTGGATGTCAGCCAGCTGAGCACTGGTATTATATGACCAACGGAAATGACCACAGACTTTCCTGGCCTGCCTCAGGAGATCCTATAAGTCCAGGTACCTGCTCAAGAACCACCAAATTCAGGACGTGAGCCAAACAGGGAACATGAGTCAAGTGTCCCTGTCGGAGGGCGGAGAGAACGTTGGTGCCATTGTTGCATACAACCATTCCTGGCTAAAGCTGGCGTGGTGTCAACCACCTCTGAGCCTGCCCCTACAGAGCTGACAGAATAGCAGATTGGCTGCAAGTACTTGGGACACCTATTGCTATACCTTCATTCCTCTCAGTGGAGGTTTCTGAGAGGATTGGAGGTATAGTGGGGTTGGAGAACCCAGCTGATGAGGAGCAAGGAGAGGTCCGCCTTGTTCTTTGATGTGGGTCTTTTAAGAGCTGTTGCCAACGGACTGCATGGGAGGTCGTCATATGTCTGGTCAAGCATGTGGTGCCCAAGCGGCCGCTGTTTTGGCCAAGCTTGGTACACTTCAGACATATGTTGCAAACAGCAATGGTGCGATCTGCGGCACACGTGTCAAAAAAGGCCCACACCAAAGAACTTTTCAAAATATGTGGGGAGTCAGCAGTGCCCTGCACCTGCTTAGCTCTGCGCTGTGATGCAATAGGGTGGCTGCCCTTAAGCTGCCCCCTGGAGGGCATCCTACTTCATTGGAGATGTGCCTCCTCCTCTTCTCTTCTATCAGGCACCCAAGTTGAGTCAGTGACCTCATCATCCCCTCCCTCCTCGTCACTGGAGCAAACTTAGCAGTATGCTGCAGCTGGGGGAACATGACTGCCAGTTTCTTGACCTTCTTGGGCACCCCCTCTCTCTAGGCTGACGTTACTCCTTTCCTCAACCCGGGTACCATCATCGGAGACTTCAAATTGCTGCGCATCCTCCTGCAGCATGGATCTGTCA
This sequence comes from Lithobates clamitans, assembly GCA_037952925.1. Taxonomy (NCBI): domain Eukaryota; kingdom Metazoa; phylum Chordata; class Amphibia; order Anura; family Ranidae; genus Lithobates; species Lithobates clamitans. The sequence continues at coordinate 10,640,979 of JBBGZY010000563.1, read as the reverse complement.
CTGTGGTCAAATAGTTCGGGGGACTCCTCCGTGCTTGATAGTGGGGCTAGGGAAGGAGTGACTGTTGACATGGAGCTGACAGAAAAGGCTGCTTTGGCAGCTGCATTGGCAGACAAACTTCTCCTGGGTGACAGAGGATGAGGAGGATGAGGACGGCTTTGTTATCCATTCCACCAACTCTTCTGCATGTTGTGGCTCAATAACACGGCCAGCTGCAGGAAAAAAGGACAAGCGTGCCCCACGGCCACATGCTGAGGATGCACCGTGTCCACGACCAGCACTGTCGACTGTAGACACAGAGCGTGCTTGCCCTCTTTTAGTGGCCTATGAGCTTCTGTCTCCTCTTGGTGGCCTTCCAGACATGCTGTAAATTTTGTTTAGCAAAAAAACACTACACTGTATTGTGTATTGTGTACACCAGCAGGAATATAGTAGCAATTGCACTAGGGGTGCACGGTACTGTGTACGCCAACAGAAGTGTAATAACAACTATGGGTGAACTGTATGTATTGTTTACTGTGTACACTACCAGAAAAGTAGTAGCACTAGCAACTGCACTATGGGTGCGCGGTACTGTGTACACCAACAGAAGTTTATTAACAACTATGGGTGCACTGTATGTATTGTGTAGGCCACCAGGAAAGTAGTAGCAACTGCACTAGGGGTGCACGGTACTGTGTATACCAACAGAAGTTTAATAACAACCATGGGTGCACTGTATGTATTGTGTACACCACCAGGAAAGTAGTAGCAACTGCACTAGGGGTGGACAGTACTGCGTACACCAACAGAAGTGTAATAACAACTATGGGTGCACTGTATGTATTGTGTACACCACCAGGAGAGTAGTAGCAACTGCATTAGGGGTGCACGGTACTGTGTACACCAACAGAAGTTTAATAACAACTATGGGTGCACTTAATGTATTGTGTACACCACCAGGATAGTAGTAGCAACTGCACTAGGGGTGCACGGTACTGTGTACACCAACAGAAGTGTAATTACAACTATGGGTGTACTGTATTGACCACCAGAAAAGTATGAACTGCACTATGGGTGCACAGCACAGTATACTGTGTACACCGCCTGAAATATATTAGAAACAGTGCACCAGGAACGGCCTGCAGTGAGATATAGCTAAACTGTATGCAGTGGAGATATATATATATATATAATAATACAAAAAAGATGCGGCGCTAAGGACAAATAAAGTGAAATATAAATTGATACAATAATCAAAATATTAGTGCAAGTTAAAAAATAACATAATCCAATGTCCCAAAATTAGTAGGATGGACAGATAGAATCCAAAAGGCAAAACAAGGAAGAGTCCGTGATGAATCAAGAAAGAGTGCAAAAAAAAAGGGGGGCCACAACAGAGATGAGGGTGCAGTAGAGAGAATCTTCTGTAGTTCCTCACACCCGAGGTGAAATATCAAATATGCTCACCAGATCCCGTTGACCGCCATTACAGCGGTCAAAAACAGCACAGGGAGTTTTGGGGCTCCCCACAACCTCAGCTCAATAGTACCGATGGGCGACAGATGGTATCTCAGGATTCAAAGAGAGAAAGGAAAACCATCGCATAATATAGTCTGCACAGTCGTTTTATTAAAAGAATTGCACTTACAAAATCTCGTAGTAAAAACAGCATATCGCGTACAGCTGACAGTCTGCGCCTCCGTCTGCTGCCTCCGCCTTCCTGGTTCGTGTACAGCCCTACACAGAGTACGGACTTGGTGACGTCATAGGCTCCTCCCTACGCGTTTCGTCACTAGCGGACGTCGTCTGGGGATTGGCCAAGTTCCACCAGGAACGGCCTGCAGTGAGATATAGCTAAACTGTATGCAGTGGAGATATATATATATATATATATATATATATATATATATATATATATATATATATATATATATATATATATATATATACACATACACAAGACTATCTGTATATATATTAAATACACTTGTCAGGGCTGGGCTCAGCCCTTCCTTCTCTGAGCTGGCTGCTCAGCTGTCGGGTAATTGCCAGCTCCCATTTCTCTCCACAGTTACCCAGCTGTTGTTAATTCTGCTCGTCAGTCCTGCCCCTACTTAAAGTCATCCAGCTCACTTGATCTCTGCCTTCGCCTTTGTCAACATCACAGAGACTTTATCCTGCGTTCCTGTTGAAGACTTGCTCGGCTGACGTTCCTTTTGGCTCCTGATCCTGCTTGCTGTACTACTACGTTTATCTCTGGCTCTCTGACATTTCCTTGGCTGACTACCCGATCTGGTTACTGGACTCTGGCTTGTTTTGACTACTCTTACTCTGTTTACCTTATTATTACAAGTTATGACATTATGACATTAAACAAGTGTGATTTAACCACTTCGCGCCCGCGCTAAAGCCAAAAGACGGCTACAGCGTGCACGCCAATTGCCGGGAGGGCGCCCCTGGATGTCCTCCTGTTTAATTCTGCGATGCGCGCACCAGCGGGCGCGCATCAGGGAATTCTGTGCTGGCCGTGTCACTTGGACACAGCCAGTCACAGATCGCTGTAAACGGCCAATCACGCAGCCGTTTACAGTGCAATCGCAGCTTCCAATGAGAGATGATCTCAAATGTTAACATATGAGATCATCTCTCATTGCCGGCTCTCCCTCCTCACACAGAGACCGCGTGTGAGAATGGAGAGCGACCTGTGCTTCAGATTGTAACATTGTGAGCTTGTGAGTGCATAAAAAAACACATACACAGTGCCAACAGTATCTATCAGTCCCATCTGCCAGTGCCATCTGCCAGTCCATCTGCCAGTCCATCTGCCAGTGCCATCTGCCAGTGCAATCTGCCAGTCCATCTGCCAGTCCCATCTGCCATCAGTGCCACCTGTCAGTACCATCTGTCATCAGTGTCACCTGTCAGTACCATCTGTCATCGGTGCCACCTGTCAGTGCCACGTGCCATCTGTTATCAGTGTCATCAGTGCCACGTAAGAGTGCCAGCTATCATTAGTGTCACTGTTCATCAGTGCCTTCTGTCATCACCAACAATGGCTAGAAGATTATATTCAGCCGAGGAGGCGTACAATATTCTTGCAGGCGACGAGAGTAACGGGGAGCTCTCCGCTTCGGATTCCTCCTCATTTTCAGATTCTGTGTCTGAAGTGGACTACGAACCTGTCTTAACCAGTGGTAGTACACTGACAGCCTCAGAGGAGGAGGATGAGAGTCCGCCCATCAGATGAAGGCGTACTGGTGAGGAGGCAATGCCATCCACTAACACCGCAGTGCCATCCACCAGCACCGCAGTGCCATCCACCAGCACCGCAGTGCCATCCACCAGCACGCAGTACCTCGGCAAAGGCCACGTATCAGTGGGGTGTCACCTTAGTCCCAAAGGGTTAGGTCCCATGCCAGCCTTCCCTATTCCCTTCAGAACCCCTTGTGGCTTCCTCCTAATTCATGAGAAGCTAACGTTCCCCCTTTCACTGCCCAGCCAGGAGTCCAGGTGGACACAGAAAATGTTTCCCCGATAGACTTTTTCCATTTAATTTTTACTGAGGACATGCTTGCATCGATTGTGGCCCAGTGCAACCTGTATGCACAACAACTTATAGCAAGTAACCCAATGTCCTCTTGTGGCCATCCCTACGAGTGGAGAGCCCTAACAGTGGAGGAATTTACAATTTTTTTGGGCCTCACATTCTGTATGGGACTAAACAGAAAAAATGAATTACGTTCATATTGGTCTAACCTCCCCATCTACCACATGCCCATCTTTTCCTCAGTAATGGCCAGGACCAGATACCTCATGATTATGAGATTCTTACACTATAACGACAATACCCAGTGCCCTCCCCGAAATCACCCAAATTTTGACAAGCTTTATAAAATTCGGCCATTAATTAATTATTTTTCTGAAATCTTCCCCCAGTTGTTTACCCCAGACCAACACATGTGTGGATGAGTCCCTTATCAAATTTTCTGGCAGGCTGGGCTTAAAACAATTTATTCCCACCAAAAGGGCCTGCTATGGGGTGAAGATGTACAAATTGTGCGATCGAGCTACAGGGTATACCTATGCCTTCATGGTATACGAAGGGAAGGATACCCAGCTACATCCTCCTAATTGCCCAGAATACATTGGATCAAGCGGGAAAGTCATTTGGGAACTCATAAACCCACTCCTGGAGAAAGGCTACCATTTGTATGTGGATAATTTTTATTCTAGTTTGCCCCTGTTCCGAAACCTTCACAGAAAGAACACTCCAGCATGCGGCACCGTAAGGACGAACCGGAAGGGCTTTCCTCAAAGCCTCGTCAACAAGAAGTTAAGAAGAGGGGAGCTTACGGAATGAGGAAATTCTGGCTTTGAAGTGGAGGGACAGAAGGGATGTCTACATGCTTTCTTCGATCCACAACAATACATTCGTTGAGATCACCGGGAGGAATGGCCCAATCCAGAAGCCAACATGTATCCACGAATACAACATGTTCATGGGGGTTGTCGACCTCAACGACCAGGTGCTCGAACCCTCCCTTTCCACTAGAAGAACATCCCAGGGGTATAAAAAAGTTTCAATTTATTTGTTTAATTTGGCCATATAAAACACCTATATAATCTATCGCAACTCCTCTGAAAGACCCAAACCCTTCCTTGGCTACCAGGAGGAAATCACCACTGTGATTAGCAGACTCTCTGAACGCCACTTTCCCGATAAAATCCCTCCCAGACCAACAGGCTAAAAATGTCAGAAAAAATGCCGGGTGTGCTCCAAACGAGGAGTGAGAAGAGACACCACTTATCATTGTCCCCAATGTCCTTCCCAAACAGGCCTCTGCATAGTTGACTGTTTCCGCCGTTACATTCTCAACACTTCATGCCATTTACATTCACACCCTTTATGCCTCTGCTTGCTCTGTAACTGACCTTGGCTTGTTATTTGACTATGCTTCTGCCTACCGATTCTGTTTATACCTCTGCCTGATCTGGAACTGACCCTGGACTGTTATTCGACCACGCTTCTGCCTACCAATTCTGTTTATACCTCTGCCTGATCTGGAACTGACCCTGGACTGTTATTCGACCACGCTTCTGCCTACCGATTCTGTACATATCCCTGCCTGATCTGGAACTGACCCTGGATTGTTTAACCATGCCTCTTGCCTGCCTCTTGGACTGATCTTGTACCCTGCCAGTGGACTAGTGGGATTCAGAACATAGGGGTCTCACATATGTGAGGGGCTCCAGAATTGTTTTTCTGGATGAAGAAAACAATTTCATTTGTATTCTCATTCCTAGATTAGGGTCTGGAGACTCGGAGGCTTCAAAGAGATTTGGGTGGGAGAAGCCTCTACCCCTGTCCCCATTCTGTCCTGAACGAGGCCCTACTTCTGCCTGCTGCCTGTAGGACCTATGCCATCATGCCTCTGCCTGTCGCATGAACTGACAACACCACATGGACCTGCCTACTACCAGGACCAATATATTGACACTGCTGACAATCTCTGCCTGCACTGACCCTGGACTGTATATGAACAGTATTCCTGCCTGCTGCCTGTACTGACTATGGACAGTATTTCTGCCTGTTGCCTGGGAAATTGCATTCACTTTTGCTGACCAAGTCCCTGCCTGCTGCCTGGACCAGTGCTATCCTCCTGTATACAACTGCACTACTACAAACACAGGTGATCTTTTGTTTACTCTTTGCTCAGCATAATCTATTTTGGGGTGCAATTCTTGGTATGTGCATGCTATGTGTCCCTAGAACACCTGATGGTGTTCCTTGCATGTTGGGCCTCTGTATGTGGCCAGGCTGTGTAAAAGTCTCACACATGTGGTATCACCATACCCAGGAGGAGTAGCAGAATGTATTTTGGAGTGTCATTTTTGCTATGTACATCCTGTGTGTTGGAAATATCTTATAAATGGACAACTTTGTGTAAAAAAAACGCGTTTTCATTTTTTTCCACATTTTCCAAAAACTTCTGGAAAAAAATGAACCGTTCAAAAGACTCATTATGCCTCATTGATTATACGTTGGGGTGTTAGCTTTCCAAAATGGGGTTACTTTGTGGGCGTTTCCATTGTCCTGGTGCTCCAGGGCCTTCAAAAGTGTAATAGGTGGTTGAGAAATTAGATGTGTAATTTATGCTCCTAGAACACCTGATGGTGCTATTTCAATATTGGGCCTCTGTATGTGGCCAGGCTATGTAAAAGTCTCACACATTTGGTATCGCCATACTCAGGAGGAGTAGCAGAATGTATTTTGGGGTGTCATTTGTGGTGAGAGAAATAACCTATTGCAATGACAATTTTGTGGGAAAAAAAATCTTCATTTTGCAAAGAATTGTGGGAAAAAAATGACAACATCAAAAACCTCACCATACATCTTACTAAATACCTTGGAATGTCTACTTTCAGAAAAGGGGTCATTTGGGGGGTATTTGTACTTTCCTGGCTTGTTCGGGTCACAGGAAATGAGATAGGCCATCAGTACATTAGGTGTGATTAATTTTTTATGATTTGCACCACAGCTTGTAGACTCTCTAACTTTCACACAGACCAAATAATATCCAGTACTTTAGGTTATTTTTTACCAAAGATATGTAGCAGTATAAATCGTGGCCAAAATTTCAGAAGAAAAATTAATAATTTGCAAAATTTTATCACATAAACTAAGAAAAACGCGTTTTTTTTCAAAATTTTTGGTCTTTTTTCATTTATAGCGCATAAAATAAAAAACCCAGAGGTGATCAAATACCACCAAAAGAAAGCTCTATTTGTATGAAAAAAAAGACAAAAAATTCATTTGGGTACAGTATTACATGATTGAGTATTTGTCATTCAAAGTGTGACAGCGCTGAAAGCTGAAAATTGGTCTGGGCAGGAGGGGGGGTTTAAGTGTCCAGTAAGCAAGTGGTTAACTATTAAAAACTCTATTCAGGGGAAATGGCGCTGTTCAGATAATACATTTAGAAAAAACTATATGTGAATCCAATCCACTACTGTGAATATTTCCAACTCTCCAATAAAGTGAACGGTGTATAAAAATTATAAATCTACATGCAAAACACAAAAAAGTTATATATAAAAATGGGATGTAAAAATTATATGTATATATGTGACAATAATCAGCTCATCAAAAATAGAAAAATGATATGTATATATATATGATAGTGACAAAACTCATCAAAAAGTAGGTGCAAATTAATAGGTGTTAGATACCAAGTGACAAAAAAAGTGAAAAATTGTTATGTGTGTGAGCTCAAATAAGCATATTAAAAAACATCAATAGCAAGTGATAATCAACTCATCAAGATGGATAAAAGTTGATAGGTGTTATGTGGCAAAAAATAACTGAAAAAAAATATATGTATATATACATGTGAACTCAAATAAGCATATTAAAAAGCACCAAATGTAAAACACGCAATACCGTGTGCTACTCCGCACACAACAAAAATAAATAAAGTGACAAGTGCTGATACAAAATGATAAGTCCCAAAAATATAAAATAGATGTGTGTATATTCATACACTTTTAAAAAACAGTCTGTGAGTAGTGATCCGTGCAAAAAAAGGAAAAAATAAAGGTGACTCTTCAGCGCTCCCCACTTTCATCTGTATTACCCTTTTGTGCTTGCACTCACCAGAGCGCCTCACCCCTGCAGGGGTAACAGGCATAATTGCTGTATCCTAATGGCGGTGTCCCCCTCTTTTATGAGGTATCCCCTCAAATGCATACAGTTGTAATCCACTTCTCCAAAAGCAGCATTAGGAATCCCCAATAACGGGCGTCCCCATATACATGGAAAAAGATGAGCCTTATAGCGTAAATCCGTGGAACCAAAGTTTTATTTGTTAAATATTCCCATATCTAGTTAAAAAAGGAGCTCCACTGCTCCGCTCTGTAAACAATGCAGCACTTCCGCGATCTGGGCGTGGTCTAGGCGTGCGTTCCACGGCCAGGCTAACAGAAACCGGAAGCTCAAAAAAAACGGAAATGACGTATTGCATACCAAGTATTTCCCACCTTATGCCTTTCATCACACGGACATCATCTGATGCGCTGCCATATTGGTACACTCTACGTCCATAAATACTACAAGGAGGCACCAATCAGATAAATGCCAATATAGCAGACCCGGCAAGTGGGCAGGGGAAGGGAATGACCAGTTCCACCACAGATGATTAATAGTTTCCCAAGACAGGGCGCCATCTAAGCAAAAATTTAAATATGACAAGAGTGGCTTCTCCTCTGTATACAGAGATTAAATTGAAGTGGAAAGCTAGGTATATGGGATACAACAATTATAAAATTAATTAAATTTATTGCAAAAGGTTAAAAATAAAATTCATACAGGGTACAAAGTACAACATGGAGCATAGGCAGATGAATACAACCAATGGATGGAAGTAATCGAATTATCCCTACTAGTTTCGCCAAAACATTGGCTTCCTCAGGGGATATGATAGATTGTGGTTCTACAGAAAGTAAATATTATATTAGTATAATAAGATAAACAAAATTAATAACATTGTGCATACTATTAAAGCAACTGCAGAGAAATTAGACAAATACGGTCTCCCCCGACCAAGTAATCCCAATCAAGATGGAGGTAACATCGATCAAAGATTATCACTACATACCCACAGAGCCCCAAAGGGCTGGATGGACAACGTCCAATGTAAGGGTCGTCCTTCACTGCCTAGTAGTGTGGCTGCAGGGGGCTTGATAAAAAGAACCTTGGAAATAGCTGTAGAGATACAAACGTATAAGGCTAAAAAAGCTCAACTATCTGTAATGAAAGGAGGACAAGAAAGTCCTAAATACTCAACAAATACAAGGTATACTAATGGGTAACCGGGACACTGAAAGGATCAATAATAATTGATCGATATGAACAAATGGCTTGATATGTAGGCTGGCTGCACTAGATAAAAATTAGAAAGATAATAAATGTGGATTACCAACAGTAAATAATGTTTTGTGTTGTGCAGCAAAGGTTGTTGGATGGGCTTAATTAAAAAATCCTACCTGCAGAAGAAAATTAAGAAGCCAAACCGCAGTGAAAAGGTAATCAAAAGCAACATGATAGCTTCAGGTTGAAACACAGACTTGAGTAAGTGCACAAAGTATCCACATCAGATATAGTGCATAAGCCTATTGGACATAAACAAAGAGCCTCCAGTGAACAAACATACTAGTAAGTATTATTGTGATCAGTTATCACCGCATATGCCATTAATGTGGTTACCTGAAAAGCAAGTTTACCTGTGTAATGACTTCAACTTAAACAGCGTCCCGGTAAGACCACAACAACGGACAAATGGCTAGCCTATTTAAAGCCCCCCACCTGATTGACAAATGAATTTCGCCAACCAGGAGCGGACAAAAAGCAGCCAGTGCGCCTGCGCACTCACCACCGCAATGTGCTTACAATTCCCATAACGCCTAGCGTCCTCTGGATGCGCCGGAGGACGGTGGTCGTTCCGATGTAATCAAACAGGGGAGTGGCTTGGCTGTGGGCCAGCCCATGGGGCGGGGACAGTCCAGAGCCAAAGGGAAGAATGGTATTGTGGCAGATGGTGGGGGCGGAGACAGGCCAAAGAGCGGGCTGGCTATCGTAGAGGGCCAGCCCTTGGGTGTCCATATAGCCACGGGCTGTGATTAGGAACCAACCCAAAGCATTGGGGAAGCCAAAGGCCGTGTGGGGACCGAGGCATGGGGAGAAAAATCAATGAGGTGACAGGAATAGGAAAAATGGGAGGGGAAGAGCCGGACAAGGAAATGCAAGGCATGCTCCTAAAGCTGGGCAGTTCAATCAACTGCACAGTCGCCAAGTAGTATAATGCACAATGTTATAAAAAAAATCATAATGCAGTTGAATGCAGAGACAATTATAAATGGTACAAAGAAGCAAAAATATGGAATAAACAGATCATATATATATAAAAAAATCCAACTGATATCCTAATAAACCAAATAAGGAAAAGTGTGAAAAGAAAGAATTTTGGATAGAGAGGGAAGAAAAGAAAAGAAAAATACCAAGATAAGGCAGGGAAAATTGTAAGGTTAAATATATAGTAATAAAAATAAAAGGGAAAAGGCACCAGCACATGTGTTGGGCCTAAGAAGTTGGAAAGGCCAATAAGACAGCGACAATCATGGAAGTAAAGCGGAGAGAGATGAAAAAAGGGAGGGACCAAATACAAAAACCAGGTCAGGCCACAGAGAAACCTAATAAAGACCAATTGAATAGTTTGAATAATAATATTTTTTATGATTTAGTAAACATTACTATTATAGAAAAGGTTTGAAACTTATATACTCATTCAGACCAGGATATTTGGTAGCATCTAGGCAGTGTATCCATCTGGTTTCTAATCGTAAAAGGGCAATGTCAATGCTGCCACCTCGAACATGTGCAGGCACATGCTCAAGCGCCGTAAATCGCACAACATTAGGATCACAATTGTGTTGAGTAGCAATGCGTCCATTTAGGGCCGTGGTGGCGAGTCGTTTGTAAAGTGGCATAATATGATCCCTAACGCATTAGTATACCCTGTATTGCTGAGTATTTAGGACTTACTTGTCCTCCTTTCATTACAGATAGTTGAGCCTTATACGTTTGTATCTCTACAGCTATTTCCAAGGTTCTCTTTATCAAGCCCCCTGCAGCCACACTACTAGGCAGTTGGACGTTGTCCACCCGGCCCTTTGGGGCTCTGTGGGTATGTAGTGATAATCTTTGATCGATGTTACCTCCATCTTGATTAGGATTACTTGGTCCGGGAGACCATAGACCATAGCCCATAGCCTCCTCTCCCAGTAGATGCCCAAACGTAGCGTTGGGTGGAGCCAGAGGACCTGATGTCACCACACTCTCAGCTGATCGGCTTTGGCGTCGGCTGTGTTTTTTAATTGCAACGGTGTTTTACCCTGCCAATGCTTTGATGTCAGTTGTCCATTCATGGATTAAAGCATTTTAAACTACTGCACAATGAAGCGTCTCTTTTTCTCTTAAAATATACTATTTCCTGCTACGAGTGGTCTTGCTGGAGCAGCTAATGGAGGAGAGTGTTCCTGATTGCCGCCTCTGAAATTTCAACTACCAGGCGTGGGGGGAAGTCTGTCTCTACTCAAAGACCAGTTGTTCCTGACCCCGAGAGGAGTTTGTTTATGCTTGCATGATCTCTGTGGTGGGGATCCATCAAATCTGGTAAGCAGCCCCCTTTTCCTATTCCTACATTGTCTTAGAAGATCCATAGAAGATTTACTGAAGACTTAAAGAGGAATCACACCTCCGGTTTATGATACCATCATTTTCCATATGAACTATAATTTTTTCATTTCTTTATATTCACATTACTATTTGGTTTTAATTTGAGTAGCGCAGGGAACTTTTTTCTTTACACTGTATAAAACCTCATTGTCAAGGTTTTTTAGTTGCAGCACTCAGGATTATTTATGTTTCATATATTTGCGATTTTGTGTGTTTTTTATGCACTTTTAAAATAGATTTTCACAAATTTAAATTTCACACTGGTTTATCACAGTTGGGGGTAGCGTGGAAAGTTTACCATATAATGAATTGTATTGTTAACCTTTTGCAATAAATTTAATTAATTTTATCATTTGTAATGTTGTATTCTTGGCACCGCAATAATCCCATATACCTAGCTCTCCACTTCAATTTAATACCTTTGCTGGGATGAGGTGCCTTATCTAATTAGAGAAACACATACCACCAACTCCCCCCTTTTTTGTATACAGAGCTATAAAACATGCAAGAACATAATAAATTCAATCAATCTAATATTATATGCAGATCTCTATATTTCTACAATTACGATGAAGGGTAGTATTAGTAAACAAGGGGTAATATGCATAAAATTCATTAAATGATAGAATCTTAAGAAATATACAGAAATATCAATGGAAAAAATACAATAGAAATAAAAATAAAAATAAAATAATAAATAAAATAAAAATATAAAAATAAAAATGACACTCAATTTACTGACTATGAAGAGTTCATATTAAATAAAATACATTAAAAAGGGTGATTAAAATGTAGTAAATATATATATGTAAATCCTGTGAACCGGAAGCTTTGCACCAGGTGACGGCGTTCCGCCGCCATCTTTCTCTGTCACAGCTCCACACTGTACCCACAGTGTGCATGTCATCCTTTTATACTTTCTTACTTATTTTTACCCAAATAAATTGGATTTTAAAAAAACGTAATACACCATTGGGAGCCCCCTCTCTTCTTTCTCATTTTTTGTTGGCTTGAAGACAAGGATATAGAATCAACTTCATCAAGAAGTAGCCAAGGTATCTTTTCACCTGGAACCAGAGGACACCACCTGACAACTTAGAGAAGAGACATCCCCAGACCACACACGTCAAGGCTTTATCTTAAGCCCCTTCAGGTAAGGGCAATGGGAGCACTCACATAGAGGAAACGAGTCTAGCCGTGAATTTTATATTCTTGGAAACACCACCACCAAGCCACGTCACACAGCTGGTCGATCACTGTATTACCTGGCCAGGAGTCAGGAGCCAGTATCTATTATTATTTCACCACTATTGGACACTTGTTATGTTTTCTTCATTAATGGTTACACACAGATCACGTGACACACCAGCCAACACTTGTGTATGATTATTATTGATTTATATGTGTTTGCGCGAAATCCCATTCACAACATCAACCTGTAAAAAGGTTGGGGGAATCAGTTCAAGGTCCGGAGTCCGTAAAGGATGGGTAATCAAATCGCTTCAAAAAGGGCGTCTAACCATGGGGAACCCTACCACTTGACCCCGAGGGAAGAGATGATAGATAAATATGGGCCTTGGGTTGTAAAATATTTGCAAGATTGGGATCGTTGGACTGGGAAAAAGTATTCTAAAAGGTACTTTTAAGCCAAAAGCTTGGGAAGCCCTGTGGTACAATCACCGCGGAAAGATGACACGGCCATATGAAAAAGATACGTTATTTATATGGATGCTGGAGTCAGCAAATAAAACAGAGGAAATGAATGTTATTACTATGGGATTTAATTAGAAATCATTCCAAACAATGCTTGAACGTAGGGACAAGCGGAAACCATCACAACCCCCATCAAGGGGTGACAGTGATTTTCAGGGAGACAAGGAGCAGTTGTCAGGACTTGGGCCTTATGCAGTTGCCCTGTCCTTGTCAGCTGAATGCTCAGGGGCTGACATGAATTGTCACCTTTCAGTGGTGGACAAAAAGGTAGAGCCACAACACAAGTCTGATACCTCAGTAAAATGTGGATTACAGGGGGATGGGGAGGTACAGGAAGAAGAAGGCAGAGTAGCAAGACAGGGAGACGAAATGGCCATGCTGGCATTAAGGGAGAAAGGTCTCCAGGCAGAAGGGACACTTTCTGTCCCGCTGACGGGAGAGGATGTGAAATTAAATCTCACTGAAAGAAGCTGTAATAAGCGCACGGGAAAACCGCCGCTAATCTTTGCGGCCAGGTGGTTAGCGAAACAGTATGAACATTTGAAAGTGCAAAACACATCCCTAAAAGAAGAGCTAGAAATCACCAAAGGTAACATCAGTACTTTAGAAGCTTCTATGTCAAATTCAGAGGCTATCCACCAGCAATTAGTACTAGAAAACAAAAGATTACAGGAGGACATTCTCCAGTTGGGAAAGAGACTGAAGGATGCAGAAGGTGGGGTGAAACCATTATCTGTCAGCTGCCAGGAGCCGTTGGATCAGTTTTCAGATAGAGAAGATAACAAGGTAACTGATTTGGGTAGGTCTGAATTCAGGGGGACATCCTCTACACCTAAGGTATGTATCAACAAGAATAAATCCCAGGAAGGTAAGAGCTCTTTAAAAATTGCCCCTATATTTTGTAAGCCGCAGGTAAAAGCTACGAGTGCAGAAAAGTCAAGAGGTGTTGTACCACTTTAAATAAGATAAAATGCCACTTATGCGGATTACTGGGTCACATCGCGAGATTCTGTCTATCCAGTTCCAGTCAAAAAGTCGGTAAGTATAATCCATATAGGACCACAAGACGTGATTTTGAAGTGTACTCTGCATGCTTCGCCACATGGCCTAGAGGTAGGAAGTATGGACCACCTGGGTCAGGGGTCCCATTCCAAACTCCTGAGAAGGTGCTAATGAAATGGGATGGATCTCTGAAAGAATTTCAACCTTACCAAACAGATGTTATGGGTTTAAGAAGTACCGGGTATTATATAAAACATGCTGAAAGGGGGGGGAAAGGTCTAGAGTTCATCTATAACCCAGCCATTGGTGTGTGTGTGTGGAATATGCAATATATTTTGTGTTGTGTGACGTTTGTTCTCAGCTGCTGACAGCCCACCTAAATGACCCTCCTTCTTTCTCACCAGGTCTGTGAAAAGGTACAGCGAACTGTATTGACATGCAAATGACCTGAGCCAAGATAATTATCTGTACTAGTGAATTGAAAGATACATGTACTAAAATGACTTTGTTTTTCAGGAAAACAGTACTGGAGAGGTTCTTTGTTGTGAGGTATTATGATCTGTTGACAAATGGTACTGCTAAAAGGTTTTTTACGGATTGCTAATTTTTTTCAACCATGGTGAATAAATTTTTTTTTTGGAATTATTGGTATACCATAAAACAAAAAATCCACGTGGTAATAATGTGTATTAAGTAATACATATTAATGATAAGTTGAGCTCAACAATTTTTTGGTATCTTAAAAAGAAAGTGCACTGTTTATGTAATATAATGTAATGTATATTTGTGTTTCATATGCTAATGTCTTGTTACAGGTATATAACCATTGGATTATTTTGTTTCTAGGAGGAAAATGGAATATTTATTACTAAATTTTATTGGTGTTTTATTCCTTAGAATGTATGTAATAAGAGAGAGATGGTTGGACTATATCAGGAAGACATCTCAGGCAATTTTTCCATCCCTGAATAGAGTATAACTTAAAATGAGAAGAAGAGGGGGGGGGGGAGAATAGGCAAACCCCCTCCTCAAATAATTGGGACTTTAGAGGAAAAGACTGAGTCTCGTAGGTGAGAATCAAACAAGCTTGATAAAATTTAACAATATTTATTGAAATATAATAAAAAGTAGTATTGTCAATACATATACAAACATATGACCATCCAGTAGTAGAATCCAGAATTCGTACGTGACTAAAGCCAACATGTTTCGCAAAAGAATTTTTGCTTCATCAGGGCTAGACACGATGCAATTGATTCATTTAAACTGTGTAAATAATGAACAGTCTCAGATTATACAGTGGTCGTACATAACATCAGATCATAACGATAGAAGAACATCAATCATATGAAATTTTTGCTCACCTACTGTTAAAATTTCAAAGGAATAAGGCTATTACCACCATTCACTAGACATCAACCGCTGAACCAACCAGCACGGACTGTCTCTGGGTGCCAGATCCCATGCAGACAATACCGGTAGGGGGCCTGGACCACACACACTTGGGGCAATAAAAGGTGGTAACCCGTACTGAAACAAAGACGGGAAACCCATAAATTCCACTAGTTCAAAATCAATCATAAATAATACTACAATGACCATTGATGGTCAGACACATAGGAAAGTTTCATATGACGCCCACAAGGATACATTGTTCATAGGGTATATTGAACCATGTATAATATTTTAGAAAGTCCAAAAAGTATGTGATTATTAAAAATGCGGGACAAATCCCACCAATGCATTGCTTAGGATATGTAAATCTTTTTATTTTTATTTTGGGGGGAACATTTGTTTCATTTGTAATAAAAGGCCAGTGAGGATGTCATACCCTTTTGTAATAACAGGCCAATGAACATTGTTTCATCTGTAATAAGGGGCCAGTGAGGATGTCATACCTGTATCCATAATAGACCAGTATAACTATGCCTATAATACTGGTAGTCAAAATAGGGGGTGGGTACAGCGCTACTCCAGTGATGGTATAAAGGTAATTACACAATAAGCAGCTAACACACCTCTAAGACACAGACAGAAGTAATTGGATCAACAAATATATATAACGTGTAGCACTATGTGTATAAACAAAAAAACTTAAGTTAGAGCCATCTTTCAATGGCCAAATAATGAAGTGAACATGAAAAATACTTCAAGAATGAGATAAAAGTGACTCTATACAAAAAGTGCACTATATAGTACAAAATGATATGTAAAACATAATAATATCAACAATACACCAGTAAAATGTGAAGACAGGGCCAAATTATAATTAGATGGGAAATCAACCCAAAGAAAAGTCTATAAATAATCAAAATTGTGTTCCTGATGAAAATCAAAAACCACCACCAACAGTCTCTGAGGATTAACTGATGAAAACAACAACGGAATGTCACTGATGGGTGAGGAGGTAAAACACCAAATGAAATGTGACGTCTTGAATAGGTAACAGGACCATCACCAAATCATCTGCGGAGGCTTACCGGAAGTAGGGGACTTGAAAAGACATACGTCTTACAAGTCTCAAAACGCTTGTTTAGCCGCCAGGGCTGGCAGGATAAAACATCGGGTATCCACAACTTCAATTCTAGGAGGGGGGAAGATCTCAACAGCTCGAACCGTCCAGACGTATCCACAGACCCACCGGATGTTTATTTAAAAACCATGAGAGGAAAAAAACTCACATGGCATAATATCGTTTAAAAAACATACATTTAATGGAACAAATAAAGAAAAACACTCACATGGTATATGATCATAAACAGCTCAAATAATGTCAAACGCGGTGATCATAGGGAATCCACCCAACATGTTTCGGCTACCAAGCCTTCATCTGGGGTGTGGACCCCCCCTATCCCACCGCTATTTAAACTAAAAATGACCCCCACTGGGAGTGTCACAACACAGGAAGTGACCGACTGACGTCACTTCCGGTTCTCAAATTAGTGTGTACATACTGTATATAAAATGTATCATAGAGACAGTAGGCGATGTTTATATCGCCAATCAAAAGATTCATAGTCAGAAATAAAAAAAAAAAATTTTTAAAATGTTGATATTGTAGCCGGCCGGACCGGAAGTATTCGGGGTTAAAGCCAAGCCTCCTTCTCGGCCCGGCCAGATTGTATAGGACAGAGCGTCATCACGCTCCGCCCCCTTCTTTTTCCCTCGGTCAGACCCTGGAGCCATGCGCGGAAGCGGAACTCACAAACAGGAAGTTCGCCCGCGCACCACGCCTCGCTTTGGGCGGTGGATCGTATAGGTCGGGGCACCACAACACCACGCCCCCGGATCTCGCATCGATGTCTATTAAAAGTGCGGCCGGCCTCATTAAAGGTCCGCCCACATTACCGCCCACATAGCCAGAGCAAAGCCCAACCTCCTGTCCACAACGGCATGTGAACTCCCTATATGGAGAGCCGTAGTTGGACGGAGAGGGCCGGAAATGAGTCATAGCGCTCTGGCCATGAAAAGCAGTGTCAGCAAAGGTGGTAAAAACAAACATTGTGTAAAACATGTATGCCGTGGGTCAAAAGGTCCAGCGAAAATAATAAAATAATGAAGCCTAACAGGGAGTGAATATTAAATTTGGGAGGATGGTGACACTACCAATGAGGGGCATCCCACCTAACATATATACTCCAACATATATAGGGAGAACTGACAGTAAAAATCCTATGCAAAGAGAAACATTTGCCATATGGGGAAAGATTAAATCAAAAAATGGATCAAAAAACAAAAATAAATTGTTAGTAATCAAAACAACTAGCAGTGATAAGCTACCGTAGGTATAAATTACGAATATTTGTTCCAAAAGGTGCAAGGATAAAATGGAATAAAATGAATGTACCAAAAAATATGGAGGTCATAGATAAAATAACTAAGCCTGATTGATAAATGAGTTGATGTCCCACTCCACGTTAATACCTTGCGGAAAGTGGGAACCCAATTCATAAATCCAGTAGGTCTCCAACCTGGAGACCCCCCTAAGTGTTGACCCCCCCCCGCCAGGGGGCCACATATTTATCAATAATAAGAAACTGGGTGCCCTCAGGGTTACGATCATGGAATTCTCTGTAATGACGGGGCACAGTGTGTTTGGTACTACCTGCCTTAATAAGATTGATGTGCTCAGAGACTCTCGTGGTGAAGGACCTAATCGTCCGTCCCACGTATTGCTTCCCACAGGGGCAGGTCAAAAGGTAGACTACCCCTGTCGTGGCACATGTGAGTTCCGCTTCCGCGCATGGCTCCAGGGTCTGACCGAGGGAAAAAGAAGGGGGCGGAGCGTGATGACGCTCTGTCCTATACAATCTGGCCGGGCCGAGAAGGAGGCTTGGCTTTAACCCCGAATACTTCCGGTCCGGCCGGCTACAATATCAGCATTTTTTAAATTTTTTTTTTTATTTCTGACTATGAATCTTTTGATTGGCGATATAAACATCGCCTACTGTCTCTATGATACATTTTATATACAGTATGTACACACTAATTTGAGAACCGGAAGTGACGTCAGTCGGTCACTTCCTGTGTTGTGACACTCCCAGTGGGGGTCATTTTTAGTTTAAATAGCGGTGGGATAGGGGGGGTCCACACCCCAGATGAAGGCTTGGTAGCCGAAACATGTTGGGTGGATTCCCTATGATCACCGCGTTTGACATTATTTGAGCTGTTTATGATCATATACCATGTGAGTGTTTTTCTTTATTTGTTCCATTAAATGTATGTTTTTTAAACGATATTATGCCATGTGAGTTTTTTTCCTCTCATGGTTTTTAAATAAACATCCGGTGGGTCTGTGGATACGTCTGGACGGTTCGAGCTGTTGAGATCTTCCCCCCTCCTTGAATTGAAGTTGTGGATACCCGATGTTTTATCCTGCCAGCCCTGGCGGCTAAACAAGCGTTTTGAGACTTGTAAGACGTATGTCTTTTCAAGTCCCCTACTTCCGGTAAGCCTCCGCAGATGATTTGGTGATGGTCCTGTTACCTATTCAAGACGTCACATTTCATTTGGTGTTTTACCTCCTCACCCATCAGTGACATTCCGTTGTTGTTTTCATCAGTTAATCCTCAGAGACTGTTGGTGGTGGTTTTTGATTTTCATCAGGAACACAATTTTGATTATTTATAGACTTTTCTTTGGGTTGATTTCCCATCTAATTATAATTTGGCCCTGTCTTCACATTTTACTGGTGTATTGTTGATATTATTATGTTTTACATATCATTTTGTACTATATAGTGCACTTTTTGTATAGAGTCACTTTTATCTCATTCTTGAAGTATTTTTCATGTTCGCTTCATTATTTGGCCATTGAAAGATGGCTCTAACTTAAGTTTTTTTGTTTATACACATAGCGCTACACGTTATATATATTTATAATACTGGTAGTGCAGGGACTCTGTGAAATAACCCCTCAAGTTACAACAGGGGGTCCCCCAGTAAAAAACATATCCAAACAGAGCAAGACAAGTGCGTCCAAATTAATTTTGACTTACCCCTAAGTGTAGAGAACAGAGGGAGAGGGGCTGTAATGGCTCCTAATCACAGGATTGAGCGTCCGCCCGTTTACGATGGATATCCGCAGGATGCGTCTGACAGACAGCACTGGCACCTCCATCTTTTAAGTGATGCGGTCCCACCGGAAGCAATCAGGTCAGAATTGACCTCCGGCATTTCTTCCGGTCCAGACGTCCCTGCCAGGATGCGCGCGCACCAGGAGAGCGGACGCAGCCGCGTTCCACCCCCTACGATGCGCGCACATTGCCCATACTTCGCCAGTGGGGTGAAGGGCAACTAGGGGCGGAATGGAAAAAGGCTCCGCCCCCTAGGCAGGAACGTTTGAGTCCCCCTATCACAACAGGCGACCGTTACTAGCAGGCAGCAGAAGTGATCCAGGGGAATGGCAGAGAACATACATATAGGTCCAACATGGGCCAGATACCTTGAGTTTGGTACAGAGACATTTGTAAAACAACAACAGAGTACAATATACAGATCATTTATGCATGGTTCCCTAAATGATCTTCCAATCAAATCCATCATAATTCAGGTGAAGCGCAAAGGAACAAAAGAAAAGAAAACAATAAGGAGGAAATGAAGAGAAAATAAAAATAAATGTAAAGATAAAAACAAGGAGAAAGGGAGGAGAGGAGGGGGAGGGGTTTTATTAATTCAGTCAGCCTATATTTCCATCAACACAACACAATTGGGGAATGGCACCATCTAGTGGGTGTTAGTGACATTATGCAACTGAGGGTGGGTGGGAGCCTGCCTGCAGTATAATATAAATAACATATATGGCAAATATAAATATAATCAATTATACCTGTAATTTCAGTTGTTTATAAGTAACATAACCATTTGCTACAGAATAAATCATATATGAGGAATAGCTCCATCTAGTGAATGTTAGTAGTATTATACAACTGAAAGTGGGTGAAAGTCTGCCTGTAGTATCAAATGGCAGGTATAAATATGTAATATATTCCACCTATAATTTCAGTTGTTAGTTAGTAACATAGTCGTTTGTTGCAGGAAAAACAGCATCACAGAAAGGGGTTGAATGAGAGTGCAGTGTTGAGGCCAGGCGGACAGGTCGCCCGTTGGTTATATATCCACCTGGTCTCACGTTGCAATATTATTTTATCCACATTCCCACCCCTCTCCAGGTCAGGTATAACCTCCAGGGCAAAGAAGGACACAAAGTTGGGGTCGTAGCTATGTCGTAGACCAATATGTTTACAAATGGGGGTGTAGAGTAACCCTGCGTCTAAGTAATATAAATGGTCCTGAATTCTTCTAGCAAACGGATGCTTAGTTTTGCCTATATAAAATGCACCACAACGGCACACGGCTAAATACACAATGCCCGTTGTGGTGCAGTCGGCATATCCTTTCAGTTTGTGAAAACCTCCTCTTGGGAGGGGGCACCCACTCCCTTCTTTTATCCATGGACAGAATTGGCAATGTCCACATTTGAAGGTGCCATTCCCGCCCTCTGCCTCTGCTAAAGATGTTGGGGGTTGCAGGTGACTATGAACTAGGGCGTCTCTAATGGACCGCGATTTCCTGTAGGTAATTTGTGGCACATTGACTACATATTTTGAGATGACTGGATCCTCAGATAGAGAGTGCCAATTGTTACTGATCAAATTTCGAATTTCCTGTTGATGCGCTGTGAATGTTGTAATTAATTTTGTAGTGGGATGTGGGTCCCGTACTTTGTGTTTGAAAATGAGAGTATCACATAAATTTTGTTTGGCCCGCTGGTAGGCCCTCTTTAAGACTTTTTTACTGTAACCTCGGTTGAGCAGTCGGTCATAGAGTGCTCTAGCTTCTCTTTCGAAATCCTCATCTCTAGCACAATTCCGTCGTAGTCGGAGGTACTGACTATAGGGTATACTGTGTATTAATGTACGAGGATGGGAGCTGGTAAAATGCAGGATAGTATTCCCAGCCGTCTCCTTTCTGTACAATGTACTGAAAATTGAGCCATCCTCTCTAAGAACAAGTCGTAAATCCAAGAACGAGATAGTCGTTGTATCAAATTGAATAGTAAACTTGAGATTAAATTTGTTGTGAGAGAGAAGTTCCATGAAGCTATTGAGTAGCCCAGCTGACCCCGTCCAGATGAGGAGGACATCATCGATGTACCTCCGCCACAGGAGAATATGGCGGAGGTACATCGCGGCCTCCTCACTTGAGAAAAGATTGCGTTCCCATCCCCCCAGGTACAGGTTGGCGTACGATGGGGCACAAGATGTCCCCATCGCTACCCCCTGCACCTGGAGGTAGGTAACGCCATTGAAAAGAAACATATTATTGGTAAGAATATGTTCCAATAAAACTGTAATGAATTGACACAGCTCCCAGCTGTCAGTGTCTCTTTCTCTCAGGAACTCCGCAATCGTTGGCACACCTTGCTTATGTGGTATACTTGAATAAAGGGCCTCTATGTCATGGCCGCCAGGATCGTTCCCGGAGGCACAGTGAGTCCTTCAAGGATTTTGAGTAATTCCAACGTATCCTTGAGATAAGATGGTAAGCTTGTAACGTGTGGGCGTAGGTAGCCATCCACATACTGACTAGCAGTCTGGGTATGGCTACCTATTCCCGAAACAATTGGGCGTCCCGGAGGCTTGGAGATGTTCTTGTGGACTTTGGGTAGTGAGTAGAAGGTCGGTGTTACCGGCCACTTCACCTCAAGGAACTCACGAGTGTCTCCATCGATCAGGCCTTGTGAATGTGCCCGATCGATAATGGACACATAACGTGATCTAGCTTCAGTGAGTTTCTGAGGTGGGACCTGCTGATACCATTCATGGTTGTTGAGTATGTTTAGACACATTTCGATGTAATTATCCTTATTCATCACCACCACATTTCCTCCTTTATCCGATGGTTTTATTACCAATTCATCCTTCCTCATCAGATTTTCCAGAGCCGACTGTTGTACTGATGACAAATTCTTTATATTGTATTTTGGAAATTGTATGGCTTCTATTTGCTTCATAGTTTGTTTGAGGAAGGCCCATACAGCTGGGCATGTCTGGAGGTTCGGGAACTTCTGAGATTTGTTTTTAAATTTTAAGGGTCTTAGAGGTATACTTGGACCTACTTCTTCCTCCTCAGACGAGGAACTTTCCGAATTTCCATAGCCTTCGTTTTCGTCCAACAGTTGAATTAAGGTTTTAAGTGACCTAAAATCTTGCACCTTAAATCCCTTATAGGGGTCTTCATCTCTGTTCAACGTTTTGCCCTTGTCAGTATCAAATATGTATTTATATGTAAGGTTCCTTGCGAACATATGTAGATCCTTCACAAGAGTGAATTTGTCCACTTGCTGTGAGGGACAAAAACTAAGTCCCAGCCTCAGGACCTCCAGTTCAGTTGGTGTAAGTTGATATGATGATAGGTTAATCACGTCTAATCCCGACCCAGTGTTGGCTGTTTGATCACAAACGGGTCCATCTTTCCAGTGCGCTGTATCATTGGGGTAGTCGGGGGTTTGGGGGTATTGCCTAAAGGGGCTAGGCCCGAGTTGGAATTACGACCTTGGATCGTTTTGGGTATGGCACCCAGTTCCCGTTGGGATCCTGCTCCCGTGTCTTCAAACATAGGTAGTGGTTCCTGGAAAGGGAGCACCCGAGGCCCCCTCTGCTTGATCTAAGTGTGGATTACTGGGAGGGTATTGATGGGGGGACATCATGCGTTTTTTGTTTAACCCTCCATTGCCTTGATGTTCATTACTGTTTCCTCGTTTTGGTAATCGTCCCCTTCCATGTGACCCCCGTGTTGTTTTAGATGGTGGTTTATAGGATGAAACTGACGATGATGATACTGAAACATCAGAATCAGATTTATATGATGTTGTCATGTTCTTGTTTGTTCGGGGGTATCTTCCCCGTTTGTTATTTTGTCCCCTGGGCCAGCGATAGGCATAGCCTCCCGAAAACGCAAGTTTATCTTTATAGAATTTATTTTCTTTTTTCATGACTA
This sequence comes from Lithobates clamitans, assembly GCA_037952925.1. NCBI lineage: Eukaryota > Metazoa > Chordata > Amphibia > Anura > Ranidae > Lithobates > Lithobates clamitans. The sequence goes on along the minus strand of JBBGZY010000563.1, from coordinate 10,617,492 downwards.
TATCTTTATTATAGTTTTCCAAGTACTGCATTAACTCTTTTTCTCTTCTTTGAAAATCAGTATCCGAGGCAAGTTGATGTCCATTTATTTTCAGTGACTTAATCTCTTTATCCAGATCACTCAATACCTTACTGTATTTATTTTTTAACATTTCAATTAGGTCTGCGGAACAGCTGTTCAAATTCTGTTCCCATTCCTCTTTGAATTTGGGATCAGTCACCTCAAAAGAAGGAAATATCTGGATTCTAAGTCCCTGGGGACTAATTCTGTCCTTTAAATATCGGTCAAAAAAACGAATGTGCCAGCCTAGGTTAGATTTTTTCTCCATAAGTCTTTTCAATTTTAGGAAAAAGACATCTAAACTGACCTCTGTTTGTGTGTGGGAGGTACATGTGCTCTGTATGTTATCTAGGAATTGGTCCCAGTTAGTTCCTAGAAATTGGGACATCATGAAAACGAATGCCCTATTTAAGACCAGGACTGAGGTATTCTACTTGGAGACCAAAAATGAAATAGGCATGGAAAGAAGGGAATAAAAGGCCCCACCTAAAGTGATCAGGAGAGGAAAGAGGTACCATGCAATCCAGGATTGTATGTAGTTACTCAAGGGTCACAAATGAAATAAATAGAAGTGAAAAATGTCCTGTAATAGTCCCCAACCAGTAAAGACAGGTTCTACACCCAATTAGAATATATGTAATAAGAGAGAGATGGTTGGACTATATCAGGAAGACATCTCAGGCAATTTTTCCATCCCTGAATAGAGTATAACTTAAAATGAGAAGAAGAGGGGGGAGAGGGGGAGAATAGGCAAACCCCCTCCTCAAATAATTGGGACTTTAGAGGAAAAGACTGAGTCTCGTAGGTGAGAATCAAACAAGCTTGATAAAATTTAACAATATTTATTGAAATATAATAAAAAGTAGTATTGTCAATACATATACAAACATATGACCATCCAGTATTAGAATACAGAATTCGTACCTGACTAAAGCCAACATGTTTTGCAAAAGAATTCCTCAGAATGGATAATTGGGTTTCCTGGCTTTAAAGGGCACATCGGTCGGCTCGTGTACCCACTACTGTTCAGTGATCCCGGCGCCTCAGTGCTGCAAGGGATTTTTCTTTGCCCTTTGGCCAGTTGTGTTTGGTAGCAGAAGTTCCTCGAGTTGGATACACATTATGCAATTTTTGTTTTCCAATTTCCTTCAGTTTTACCTTCAGATGTGTAGTATGAGGGCCTGCCTGATGGCATACAAGTTGAGAGTGTATAGTTTTGGGAGAGCCTGGAGAAGAGTTGTGCAGAAAGATTGTGTATATTGCACTCTGTGTTCTGGATGGAGAGGTCATTGCTGGGAAGGAAGCACCTGGGTATTATTTGGGACATAGACGAGTTTGTTTCTGTGTCCTAAGGAATACCAATGTAACGTTAATCAGGGAACTAGAGGGTTCCTTGAACCTAACCATAGGTAGAGGTGCATTGTATACCCCGGGCATGGTCTCTGAAATCCAGGCACAGGGATGGAGTTGTGTGGGCACGCGGTATTCTCCTCAGTGGATACCCATAGTTGTCCTTCCTGTCCTAGACTCCTTGCGTACCTTAGCTAGTGGTCTGTGTCCTGCATGACAGGAAGACCAGTGTCCCATAAGGTGTGCAGCCTCTATGAAGAAACTTGTGTACCTGGTGGCAGGTGGTTTTCAATCCAGGTATTCTGACTATTTCCCATCCTTAGGAAAGAGAGGCTTAATGGAGACTGTCTTTGGAGCTGGAGGTGGGGCACTGGGTACCTTAAAGCACTATGGAGCTGGAGATATTCAGGATCACATTGGGGGGGCTTATGCTACAAATCAGGGAAGGGGTTAGGAAAGCCAACTTGCTTTGTCCAGCATCACTTTGCAGGGACAGACAGGGGGGGGTAGTATCCAGGTTGTCTATGAGTCGTAATAGATTGGTGGATGACTCAGTTCCAGGATCGTCAAAAATCTTATTTGCACCGTTCTCATCCCTAATGGCAGGGATGGAACATTGTGCAGATATCACGGTCAATCTGGGTACTATCCTATCAGACTCTACTGGATTACACCCTGGAGTCCATCTTGTTCTGATGGTTTGAGTATGGACAGCCTCAGATGACTGGTACTGATAAGTGCTAGAGGAAAGTAGGGGTTGTGCTATGGGAAAAGGCAACAATGCTGGCACAGGAAGGGGTCACGTCTAATAGATGCCAGAGTAGTGTTCCAACTGGTCCTAAACAAAGTTAAAACTACTTGGGGCTGGAGACCAGGGTACTGGTGCTAGTATCACATGTCTAATGATGCACTGTTTTCAGCATCAGGTTAAATGGTACTCAGCAGGGTACACTACCTCGGGGAGTCTATAGTACACCTCCTCTGGCCCATGGCATGGATATAGCAGGAATGCTATAAGAAAGGATGCTGAGAAACAAGCCACCGTACGACTCACCCATGATCAAAATAGACTGATCCAAGTATCCCACGCTTTAGATGCAGACGCTAAGATTTCCTGGTGGGAAAGTTTATTTGGGTATAGTCTGAACGCTACAGCTTTCCTAAACATTTTGCTCCACCCTGTTGTTGTCCTAACCTGTGCAGCCTTATTGCTTTTCCTGATGCAGGTAATAATGTGCGTTTCTATCAGGAGAATGAATGCCAAAGCTATAAGAATGTGTACCTCAACAAGGTATCTTCTCTCAAGGAACAGAAAGGCCACTAACTCAGAAACAAATCTCTGAGGAAGCCATATCCAATCCAGACTAGTACAAAGAAGTTGCACATTTAAGAGAGAACTATATTTTTCTTGTTCCAGGGATAAGCCTCTTCAATTTTTAGTAATAAAGTGCAGTCAGGTTTACCTAAATTCCAAAAGATTTAATCATTTTTTATTTTTTTTTATTTTTTTCTCCATTTTGTTGTTAATATCTGTGTACCTGACCTGCAAAAATACTGTTAATGGGAGAGGAGTTTTTTTAACCACTTCAGCGCCGGAAGGATTTACCCCCTTCCTGACCAGAGCACTTTTTACAATTTGGCACTGCGTCGCTTTAACTGCTAATTGCGCGGTCATGCAATGCTGTACCCAAACGAAATTTGCGTCCTTTTCTTCCCACAAATAGAGCTTTCTTTTGATGGTATTTTATCACCTCTGCCATTTTTATTTTTTGCGCTAGACACGGAAAAAGACCGAAAATTTTGAAAAAAAATGATATTTTCTACTTTTTGTTCTAAAAAAAATCCAATAAACTCAATTTTAGTCATACATTTAGGCAAAAATGTATTCGGCCACATGTCTTTGGTAAAAAAAATGTCAATAAGTGTATATTTATTGGTTTGCGCAAAAGTTATAGCGCCTACAAACTAGGGTACATTTTCTGGAATTTACACAGCCTTTAATTTATGACTGCCTATGTCATTTCTTGAGGTGCTAAAATGGCAGGGCAGTACAAAACCCCCACAAATGACCCCATTTTGGAAAGTAGACACCCTAAGGAGGCATGTTGAGCCCATTGAATATTCATTTTTTTTGTCCCAAGTGATTGAATAATGACAAAAAAAAAAAAAGAAATTACAAAAAGTTGTCACTAAATGATATATTGCTCACACAGGCCATGGGCATATGTGGAATTGCACCCCAAAATACATTTAGCTGCTTCTCCTGAGTATAGGGATACCACATGTGTGGGACTTTTTGGGAGCCTAGCCGCGTACGGGGCCCCGAAAACCAATCACTGCCTTCAGGATTTCTAAGGGCGTACATTTTTGATTTTACTCCTCACTACCTATCACAGTTTTGAAGGCCATAAAATGCCCAGATGGCACAACCCCCCCCAAATGACCCCATTTTGTAAAGTAGACACCCCAAGTTATTTGCTGAGAGGCATGTTGAGTCCATGGAATATTTTATATTTTGACACAAGTTGCGGGAAAGTGACAATTTTTTTTTTTTTTTTTTTTTGCACAGAGTTGTCACTAAATGATATATTGCTCACACAGGCCATGGGCATATGTGGAATTGCACCCCAAAATACATTCTGCTGCTTTTCCTGAGTACGGGGATACCACATGTGTGGGACTTTTTAGGAGCCTATCCGCGTACGGGGCCCCGAAAACCAATCACCGCCTTCAGGATTTCTAAGGGTGTACATTTTTGATTTCACTCTTCACTGCCTATCACAGTTTCGGAGGTCATGGAATGCCCAGGTGGCACAAACCCCCCCCCAAATGACCCCATTTTGGAAAGTAGACACCCCAAGCTATTTGCTGAGAGGCATGGTGAGTATTTTGCAGCTCTCATTTGTTTTTGAAAATGAAGAAAGACAAGAAAATAAATGTTTTTTTTCTTTTTTTAATTTTCAAAACTTTGTGACAAAAAGTGAGGTCTGCAAAATACTCACTATACCGCTCAGCAAATAGCTTTGGGTGTCTTCTTTCCAAAATGGGGTCATTTGGGGGGGGTTTGTGCCACCTGAGCATTCCATGGCCTCCGAGACTGTGATAGGCAGTGAAGAGTGAATTTAAAAATTTACGCCCTTAGAAAGCCTGAAGGCGGTGCTTGGTTTTCGGGGTCCCGTACGCGGCTAGACTCCCAAAAAGTCTCACACATGTGGTATCCCCGTACTCAGGAGAAGCAACAGAATGTATTTTGGGGTGTAATTTCACATATTCCCATGGCATGTTTGAGCAATATATCATTTAGTGACAACTTTGTGCAAAAAAAAAAAAAAAATTTGTCTCTTTCCCGCAACTTGTGTCACAATATAAAATATTCCATGGACTCGACATGCCTCTCAGCAAATAGCTTGGGGTGTCTACTTTCCAAAATGGGGTCATTTGGGGGGGGGGTTGAACTGTCCTGGCATTTTATGCACAACATTTAGAAGCTTATGTCACACATCACCCACTCTTCTAACCACTTGAAGACAAAGCCCTTTCTGACACTTTTTGATTACATAAAAAAATATTTTTTTTTTTGCAAGAAAATTACTTTGAACCCCCAAACATTATATATTTTTTTAAAGCAAATGCCCTACAGATTAAAATGGTGGGTGTTTCATTTTTTTTTCACACAGTATTTGCGCAGCGATTTTTCAAACGCATTTTTGGGGGAAAAAACACACTTTTTTACATTTTAATGCACTAAAACACACTATATTGCCCAAATGTTTGATTAAATAAAAAAGATGATCTTAGGCTGAGTACATGGTTACAAAACATGACATGCTTTACAATTGCGCACAAACGTGCAGTGGCAACAAAATAAATAAATTTTTAAAAGCCTTTAAAAGCCTTTACAGGTTACCACTTTAGATTTACAGAGGAGGTCTACTGCTAAAATTGCTGCCCTCGATCTGACCATCGCGGTGATACCTCACATGCATGGTGCAATTGCTGTTTACATTTGACGCCAGACCGATGCTTGCGTTCGCCTTAGCGCGAGAGCAGGGGGGACAGGGGTGCTTTTTTTTTTTTTTTTTCTTTATTATTTTTTTGCTTTTTTTATCTTATTTTTAAACTGTTCCTTTCATTTTTTTTTAAAATCATTTTTATTGTTATCTCAAGGAATGTAAATATCCCCTATGATAGCAATAGGTAGTGACAGGTACTCTTTTTTGAAAAAATTGGGGTCTATTAGAACCTAGATTTCTCCTCTGCCCTCAAAGCATCTGACCACACCAAGATCGGTGTGATAAAATGCTTCCCCAATTTCCCAATGGCGCTATTTACATCCGGCGAAATCTAAGTCATAAAATGCTCGTAGCTTCCGGTTTCTTAGGCCATAGAGATGTTTGGAGCCACTCTGGTCTCTGATCAGCTCTATGGTCAGCTGGCTGAATCACCGGCTGCATTCTCAGGTTTCCTGTTGAGACAGGAGAGCCAGAGAAAAACACGGAAGACGGTGGGGGGGGGCATTCTTTCCCACTGCTTGTAAAAGCAGTCTAGAGGCTAATTAGCCGCTAGGATTGCTTTTACATGAAAGCCGACCGCTGGTTGAAAAGAATGATACCAAGATGATAGCTAAACCTGCAAGCATCATTCTGGTATAACCACTCAAAGTCGTGAATGGCATACCTGAAGACAAAAAAATGGTTAACAATAAAGCACAGTAAACGGTAAAGTATAAAAAATTGCATACCTGAAAAGCAAACATGATAAAACATAATAACAATAAAACATTGCAGAATAGAATACAGTAAAAAAGAGCAGAACAATAGAGAGAATAGAGAGAGAGAGAGAGAGAGAGAACAATAAAACGACAACTATTATTTTTTATTTTATATTTTTGTTTGTGTTTTTTTTTTTTTACACTTTTTTTGTAACTGTAACTTTTATAACTGTAACCGGTTCCAGGTTCGGGTCTCTCAAAATGCGATGGCCTCTTGGGAGACCCTGTGAAAGTGTGCCTAGTCTGTGCAATGCTGTACCCTAGGCTAATACTCAACTAGTGAATGGTAGAGTTCAAAACATTCACCAATGCAAAGACCAGGATTGATAGGAGGGACAATAATAGGGGGTGTCACGCCTATATCCGCGCTTGCTGCAGACACAACATCTTTTTTGGGGGGGTTAGTTGGGTAGGGGTACTCGGGTGGACATAAAAATGCCTTTCATGCAGCCGACTGCATTTGGTTGGGGATGTGAATGGGGGAAGTACGGGCGCTGCAGAAGTGGTGGGTTCCCAATTAGGATTGGCGAATGCAGCAGGAAGGGCACTATGGGCACGACGGGCCTGTGTTTGTCTTTTTGGTGGCAGCGGGACACTACTTGTGCTTGCCACCTCACCAGCTTGAGCTGCACTTATGGGACTCACCACGTCACCAAGTGTTACTGCAGTGCTGGTTTGACTACGACCGGGGTGTACTAGGCCGCTGGCGCTTGCCAGTTCACCAAAACGCTACCAAAAAAGCAAAAAAAAACAAATCAGCTAAGGCTGATCCCGCTAACACTGCGTTTTTGAGAACCCTAAACTGCTGAGGACGCCAGTATAGATCTGATCAGATCAGATATTGATCAGTTCAGATACTATACCACTAAGGAAGGTGTACAATGCGTGCATGGGTGTTAGCGCTACTGGCACTAACCTGACGCTGCCTGGGGCTGGTGCTTGCCAGTTCACCAAAACGCTACCAAAAAAACTGTTAGCGATCGCAGGGATCAGGCCTGACTCTGCGAACGCTGCAGTTATGCGTTTAGTGTTTTGTAAGTGACAGTGATCAATCGATACTGCACTTGGGTGGGCTGGGCCGGGCAAAGGGGCAAAACGCAGGTGCTACCAGGTATCTGGGCTGATCCCGCTAACACTGCGTTTTTGGGAACCCTAAACTGCTGGGGACGCTAGTATAGATCTCATCGGATCAGATATTGATCTGTTCAGATACTATACCACTAAGGGAGGCGTATGCTGCATGCGTGGGTGTTAGCGGTACTGGCGCTAATCTGACGCTGCCTGGGGCAACGCATATCACCGCCGGGTGATCAGGGGGCTAAACCTTTATTCGGTGCCCTGACACTATAAAAAATAAACAAACTAACCAGCGTCACCCGTAACGGTTATACGGTGATCAGTGGTGAAAGGGTTAAATAGGGGGCAATCAAGGGGTTAAAACATGTATTAGATACTATATGGGGGTCCCTGTCGCTATAAAACGCTGACAGCGAACCTAAATATTTACGTCCCTAACTAGCGTCACCAGCGACACTAATACAGCGATCAGAAAAATGATCGCTTAGTGACACTGGTGACGGGGGGTGATCAAGGGGTTAAAACTTTATTAGGGGGGTTAGGGGGGTATCCTAGACCTAAAGGGGGCTAACAGTAACTGTCCTAACACTGTAACTGTCACAAACTGACACCAATACAGTAATCAGAAAAAAAAAAAACCTGCTTGGTGTCAGTTTGTGACGGGGGGGTGATTGGGGGGGGATCGGGGGGGCGATCGGGGGGGGATAGGGGTGTTTTGTGTGCCTGGCATGTTCTACTGTGTGTGTGTGTGTGTTGGTGCACTCACATTACAGTCTTCTCTCCTCGGCCCGGAACGGAAAATACCGAGCCAAGGAGAGATGACATCATTTCCTCTTCCTCTGTGTACAATACAGAGGCAGGGAAATGATCCCATTGGCTGGGAGCAATCGCGAGGGGGGGCCACGAATGGATGGCCTCCCCCTCACCACCGATCGCCGGGGAAGATTTGCCGACCGCCGCAGGCACCGGGGGGGTCCAATCGGACCCCCCACCCGCGGGCAGGCAAGGACGTACAGGTAAGCCCTTTTGCCTGCCCGTGCCGCTCTGTCGACGTACATCGTCGTGCGGCGGTCGGCAACTGGTTAAGAAAAGCATTTATTTTGTTTTTTGTTTTTTATTTTTTTTTATTAACCAATGTATTCATTTTTTTTATATACAGATTCAAGGCTCTTTAACAGTCTTGGTTGGAGCAGCGTTCAATCTGTAGTTTTTTTCGTTCTTTTTTTCATTATTATTCCCACTATTTTTCCTGTTTATTTTCATTACTCACCTCTCTTCCATTCCTTTTTCTTCTTTAATATTATGCTCTCTTAGTTTTTTTTTCTTTTGATTTCTATCATCTATCTTCTCAAGATAATGTAACTAAGACATCAGTCATATCATTTTTGTTTGAAAAAGACTTTGCCTGCCCGCAAGTACCATATTTTAACTAAAGTATCCCTGGACGAGCAGCTGGGCTACCCAAGCGTCCCGGGCGACGAATCCACTGTGAAGGCTCTGAGTGTCAGGTCTCGTGAGTAAACCTCTGTGGGCTGCCCGGTTTAAACCGCCGGACAGCTATACTGTATTACTGGGCAGACGCAGCGGAGAGTCGGCCTATGAAAACCTCTCTCTGCGCCTCCCTACACTACATTGTACGGGGATCTATACTGTAAGATAGGGTGTAGAGGAAAGCCTTGGCTATCCCTAGTGAGGTACGAGGAGGGAGGGTAGCCGTGGAGTAGTGGAGTAGAGACAATCTGAGTTGGCTAAAGTCTCTGAGCTGTACCTTTCCCAAGAAGGAAAATTGTGCCTGGAACTGTTCCTGAAAGTTACTTTTGCTCCTTGTCTTTCCCCCCCCTCCTTTTTTTTTTTTTTTTTTTTTTCAGTACCTTTTATATCAGCTCTGAATTCTTTCCGTGTTACCGCTACTGCTGCAGCTACTACTGTAATACTTTACTGTTGTAATATGACTAGGAAGAAGGGGGAGGAGCAGGCTCAACATACACAGGAAAGCTCAGTGGCTCAAGCTACCCGTTCACTTAAAGAAAAGGGGAGCCAGGGGTCATCTGCAACAACGGCAGCAGCCAAATTAGAAAAGTACGCGCATACCCCCCAGCGTTCTCCAACCAAAGGCAACTTGGTACCCCAAGAAAAAACGCAGACGGGAGGTATGAGCGACAGAAAAAGCACAGGGAAAACTTTATCTGCACCATTGATCCCTGTTAAAGGGGCGAACAAAAAAAGCCCTGAGAAGGGCCCATTGGATAAGATACCAAAGGACACTCTCGCCTCTAATGAACCAGCCGAGCCCGAACCCACATTAAAAGAGGTGTTGAAAGCTGTAAACTCCTGTAGGAGCTCATTAACCAGTTTAAATGATGAACTTAGGGGCCTTAAAGAAGAGCTACGCTCTATGAGCCACGAATTACAAAAAGCCGCAGAAAGGGCCTCAATACTGGAGGAGAGATTAAGCCAAGTTGAGGATGTATTACATCCAATGCAACAGGAATTTAAAGCTATGCAAGCCCAGTTGGACACCTACAAGTCCAAAATGGACGAAATGGAGAATAGATCACGGAGACAGAATGTGAGGGTACTGGGTCTTCCAGAGAAAAGCGAGGGCTCCCGCCCTGAAGAATTTATGGAGGGATGGTTGAGGGAGGTCTTTGGACCTGAGACTTTCTCACGCTTTTTTGTCATAGAAAGGGCGCACAGAGTGCCTACCAGGGCAGTTTCATCGAACACGCGCCCTAGACCGATGATTGTGAAACTACTCAACTATAGGGACAAGGTCATATTAATGCAGAAGTCCAGGGAGAAGGGGGACATCTTCTATAATGGAGCCCGAGTCTCACTATACCCAGACTACTCCCCTGAGTTACAAAAGAAGAGGGCGGGCTTTATAGAAATAAAGCGCAGCCTGCGGACGTTAAAAATACCATATGCGCTACTGTACCCGGCGAGATTGCGCATTGAAGCTCTTGGGTCGATCCAATTTTTTGACACTGCAGAAAAGGCCACTAAATGGCTTGATGATAATAAGAGGAACTTTTAGAGATCAAAAGAAGTGCTAATCTATTTTTCTTTTTTTTGTGGTTGGGGGAAGGGGTGTGTTTTTTTTTTTTTTTTTTTTTTTTTTTTTTGCAGCAAGGGTTGAGGGGGGAGGGGTGGATTGTCGGAAGTGGGAAATGAGAGTTGGGGAAGAGTGGTGTGTTGAGGTTGTTCCTTACTTGAAAGCACTGCAGAATGAAATTTGGATAAAGGTTGTGGGAGGGATAGAGGGGGGAGTACGTTTGGATAGGGGAAAGGAATGTTGGTTTGAATATAGAGTTGGGGTTAATATGGTCACAAAACAAGCCCCTAGGGCGTACCAAGATAGGTTTGGGGGGAGGAGGGGGGGAATATACGGGGGTAAGGGAGCACAGGGAGTTAAAATAACTAAAAAAGAAGTTCACATTACACGAGTCCAAAAGTTGTGGAGTGAAAAGATTAATAGAATTTATAGTATATCGAGATGCACATATATCGCTTGGAAACACTAAATAATGGAGCCAGACGAGGGAATTAGTGATATAGGAACGAGTGCACAAACATACAGACACATTAGAGAGGGTGAACATGGCAGAGGGGTTAGGAACATCTTTGGATATTTGGATCAGATTTGCTGTTTGTTTTTTATTAATTATTTTACTTTATTTTTCTATTTCTTTTGGTTCTCTGATGGTATAGATGGTACTTTTCTTAAATGTCAGACAGTGTAGTAGGTATTAGCTCATGGAACATTAGGGGTATGGGAGATCCTGTTAAGAGAGCAATGGTATTTGCCGAGTTGGAGTCGCACGACTCGGGTTTGGTGTGCCTCCAGGAGACCCACCTGACCAACGAGACCATACCGCTGACCAGAAGTAGGAAATTTCAGGCCCAGTACCATTCAATATATTCGTCTTATTCAAGGGGGGTTAGTATTTGGGTTAAAAAAGGTGTGACGTTTTTTTGCAGAGATGTCAAGATCGACACATTGGGCTGCTATGTGTTTTTATACTGTCTTATAGAGGGCCACCCATTTGTTATAGCCAACCTGTATATTCCTCCACCTTCCAAGCTGGAAATTCTATATCAGTTACTGGAGTATGTGGAGGATAAAACTGACATCCCAACCATAATAGTGGGCGACTTCAATATGGTCCTCGACGGCCGCCTGGACAGGTTTCCACCTGGGGCTAGGCTGACAGGAGTGACTGGGGGGCGGCTGGCTCAGTTTCTGGAAGAGGTTGGGTGGTATGACCTTTGGAGAGCCCGAAACCCAGGGGCTCGACAGTATTCTTGTCACTCGGAGTCGCACCACACACTTTCTAGGATTGACTTAGCGATCGGCAATGGGGTGGCGCAGTCGCTTGTGGCCAGGATAGAATACCAGCAGAGGGGGATCTCGGACCATTCACCCCTAACGCTGAAGATAAAGCTACATGATAGACGCACCCGTAGTGCTTGGGCACTGAACCCTGTTTGGTTGGAGATTATGGGTGGAACAGAAGATATTTCTGGGAAAATAGAAGAGTTCATTGGAAACAATCAGGGTACAGCGTCGGAGGGGATGGTCTGGGATTCCCTAAAAGCATTTCTTAGGGGAGTGCTTATACAGCAGATAGCGTGGACCAAGAAAAAATCACAAGCAAATAGGGAACGAATTAGGGACGAGGCGTCAAAACTAGAGAGGCAGTATGTTAAAGATCCGAACTCGGAAAACCAGGCACTATGGTTGAAAAAGCAACAGGAGTACAGGATGGATACAATTAGAATGGCCGAGAATAGGAGACTGTTCCAGAGACAGAAGTACTTTGGAGAGGGGGAGAGAGTGGGACGAACGTTGGCAATGTTGGTCAACACCAACTCTTCCTCCTCATCACTGCCCATGGTTAGGACTCCTAATGGAGAAAATACATTTGACCCTCAGAAAGTAAAGGAAACATTTTTTAATTACTACAAGGATTTATATAAATCACAGGGTAGGCTAGAACAAAAGATGGCGGAAAGCTTCCTGGAGAATGCTAATCTGCCGACTCTTCCTGATACAGATAGGGTCGGCCTGGAATCCCCAATAACCCTGGAAGAATTAAAGCAAGCAGTAGCAGATATGCCTAATCAAAAATCTCCAGGCCCGGACGGATTGCCCTTAGAAGTCTATAAATACTTTGGGGCGGTACTACTCCCTTTTCTTTTGAAAACATTGAACTGGGCAATAATAGAGGGAAAGCTGCCCTCCTCGATGCTAGAGGCCAATATAATACTGATACCGAAAGAGGGAAAAGATCACCTTGATGTATCCTCATATAGGCCAATCTCACTGCTTTGCACAGACATTAAAATCCTGGCTAAAATAATGGCAACCAGACTAAATAAATGCATATCGTGCTTGGTAAACCCGGACCAGTCGGGATTTATCCCGAATAGGTCCGTTAGTGTAAACATCAGGCGGACTTACCTGTGTCTTCAATCTCCAATCGGGGAAAACGCCTCTAGAGCAATATTGTCCTTAGACATCGCCAAGGCGTTCGACAGCATGGAGTGGGACTATTTGTGGTGGGTCTTGGAAAGATTTGGGTTTGGCCCCACGTTTATTAGATGGGTGAAAATTCTGTACTCCCATCCAAAAGCTAGATTAAAGATAAACAATGAATTTTCTGAATGGATGCCTCTTGAGAGAGGGACGAGGCAGGGGTGCCCATTGTCACCCCTGTTGTTCGCCCTGGCTATGGAGCCGCTGGCAGAAGCAATCAGAACAACAACCGGAGTGCAGGGATTTAAGAGAAGCAATGGGGAGGACAAGATTGCACTTTTTGCAGATGATGTGCTACTATTTCTGGGCGATACCGGACCATCACTAGAAAAAGCGATCCAGCTGGTGGAAAGGTTTGGGAATCTATCAGGGCTCGTTGTGAATTGGGGCAAATCCATGCTCCTACCCATAGATCCAACTGTTAGACCCCCGATCAGTGGTATTCCCCGCCTAAAGATGACCGAGAAAATGAGATATTTGGGAGTAACGATATCCAGTGACCCCCAGCACTATATCGAAGATAATCTAACCCCCCTGCTGGAAAAATTTAAAAGAAAAAGCGATATCTGGGGAAAGCTCCCCCTATCAATGGCAGGCAGAACCAACTTAATCAAAATGATATGGTTGCCACAGCTTCTGTACGTACTCCACAACTCCCCAGTCTGGATTGGGAAGAAATGGTTCTCAAAAATAAACACCTTGTTTAGAGAACTAATTTGGAGGAAAAGACAGGCAAGGATTAGCCTGCAGACATTACAACGTCCTACTAGTGAGGGGGGACTGGCAGTGCCTCATCCATACAATTACTTCCTGGCAGCCCAGTTGCAGCATATAGGGGGATGCGAGACCCAGGGGTGTAAGAATACTAGCGGGGAAATTATGCTACAGAATAGCCCCCATAAGTCTTTGGTAGAGGCATTAGAGGCCGGGTCACTGCAGGATGGGCTTCCAACAAATAGACTAGTAAAGAAAGTCTGGCAGTCGACCAAACGGATCATGGACTACAGAGGGTTTACTGAATTTTCACCTATATGGCGAAATAAGTCTCTGCAGGAATTGATGACCTTGGAAAAAAATAGTTTTTGGGAACTCAAAGGAATTAGTAGGCTAGTTCAATTATACGGGGACAATAGAATATTAAAATCTTTTATTGAGCTTAGGATTGAATATGGTATCCCCAAAACAACATTCTACTATTACCTTCAGGTTAGGCACGCCTTGAATAGCCAATTCAGGAACAACCCGCCTGAGTGGTGTAAGGTCTCTCTCCTTGAAAGCATTGTAAAAACAAATAGCGTCAAGGGCCTGATAGCAAGGATATACGGGAAGCTGGTCGAAAAACTACTTGCTCCACAGTCGTCTATGGGAGCTAGGGCAAGGTGGGAGACAGATGTGGGGGAGATCACGGACCATCAATGGAATAAGATTCTGGAGTATTGCCCGTTGGTGTCCGTCTCTCCATCGCAGCAGGCCTCACACCTCTTTCTATTGCATAGAGTCTATTATACCCCAAAAAGACTATATAAATTTGGTAATAGACTGGACGATAAATGCCCCAGGTGTCTGGATACAGGAGATCTTATCCATATGATGTGGAGATGCCCAAAATTAGCAAGGTACTGGAGAGAGATAGTAAAAACCATAGCAACCAGGTGGAAGATTAAACTAGCACTAGAGGCCAGGGTATGTATTCTTGGCCTTACAAGCGAAAATATAGGGTCTACCAGTATTAATATCGCTGTGCAGAGGTGCCTCTACCAGGCAAGGAAGTTGATAGCTCAGTCCTGGCTGTCTGCTACACCCCCAACCCCGGAAGATTGGGTTGAAGTAATGAACAAGCTTGTGTGGACAGAAAAAACAACTTATGTTAGAAGGTGTAGTTACGGTAAATTTGCTAAGATATGGAGCCCATGGCTTGATTATATTGGTACTCTTCCTTGAAATTCGGAGGCAGTTAGATGATAAATTACCTCGATGTGAACATGGGAACACAGAGGGACTAGAATGGGCGGGAGCAGAATAGAGACAAAACTAGTTGGATTTAAGACACTCCTGGTACTTTTACTATATGGGGGTGGTGGGGGAGGGAGACACCTGGTGGGTCAAAGGTGGGAGGGGGGTGGGTTGATACAAGGGTTTTGGGGAGGGTGGGAGGGAGGGGGAAAAGAAAGGGAAAAGGGAGGCCGGAAAATTAATGCAAATGGGAATTATATTTAGCCACGGGGGTGCTTATTAGCTAGCTAGGTAAGAACTGCACGTAAAGGGTTATGTCCTGGGTATGTGTGTTCTATATTAAAATTAATGGAAGGAGGAAAGGGAGAAATGAAAGGGAGAAAAAAGGGAAAACACAGATTTAAAGGAGGAAAACATATACCACAATGATGTGAACTGGTGAAGGCGGCAGCTAATGAACGTTAACCTGATTCTGCCCTCAAGTGGTTTTTGCTGACGTGGTAACAAAAAGAAAAAAGAAAAGGAAAGCAGAAAGTATCCCTGGACATCCAGTTTTATGTCTTAATGTAATTTCACCTCCCCTAGTCTACCTACTACTTTAACCTGAGCCCCGTGAGCAGGTGTGGTGAACCCAGGGACCTGGCAATAACAGACAGTATTGTCTAACCCTACCATCAAGGGCCATGGATGATACTGGCTGTTGCTCAGACTCTGTACCCTGTGGGGAACCCACTCTACTCGTCCACATTACACCCTTTATGAGTATTTAGTCTTAATGGCCAACACTCTGCTCCTGTCCAGCATTTCTCCAATATCTGTACACTAACGTTCTCCTCTCTCTTTTTGTATTCATGCACGACTGTCTGGAGGCCCGCCCGACCCCACCTGAAGAAGCAGCGACCACCAAGTTATTTCTTGAGATAAATGTGTCACGAATAAGACTTTCCGGGACTTTCCTTCACTATGCTGAAAAGTGCTGTCTCGTGGTCCGATCCAATCAATGCAACCATTACATATTCTTACAAAGATACAGGACTAGGTATGCCAGGATCCCGCCATCAATGTTGGAGTTCCGCTCTTCCAAGGCAGAGGGGCGATGAAACATTGCAGTACAGACACTCATGATTTGGATGTGAAGTCTCAAAAGCACCAGGATTTCTTTGCTATCTTAAGCCTACCTTGAGGAGTTCCAGCCTGTTCAAGAAAGGAAGAGGAGACCGCAGTGGTGGTGGGGAAGGGTCGGGGCTTCTGGGCTGTTTTGGGTGGGTGCAAGATCATTGAAGGAGAACATAAGTTCAAGAATGAACTTTAGGGGGAAATGTGATGGAGATATTGGATATCATATTTATATCAATGAGATTCAAGTGGACCATTGCAAGGACTCCAATTTAAACTGCCTTGCCCCATAGGATGTATGTATGTGTATATATGTATATATATATATATATATATATATATATATATATATATATATATATATATATATATATATCTATCTATATATCTACGTGTAGATAAGGTATCCATTCTTCAGGGGGCCATCAACATGCTTCCAATACACTGGTGGTCCCCAGGCGTTAATTGAATCAACTCACCAGGGGGCCATTAACATACTACTGTCGGGACTGTTTGGGCTGGGAGATCAAAGGAGATTTTTCCTTAATTCATAGACTGATAGGCACCGAGGGGGTCGCAATGTAACAGCAATGTCCGAGCATGAGTTTTCAGACAGGCTTCAAAATGTAGCCAACCAGACTTTGAGACATCTCTGACCCAATCAATATGTTGCATCTGTTGATTGGTGGAGAATGCATATAAAAGAGAGAGAGCTAAATGGTTTTGAAACAGTCCAGCCCGAGAACATCTAAGGGATATGCTGTCTGCGTAAAGTATACTGGAATCTATGTCTATCTTTCTTTCTAACCTTTTTGTATCCTAGGATTTGTCTTATGACTTTGTATATCTTGTATATGTCCATTGCAAACATGAGTTCGGCCTAAATTAACTTTACAGCCTAGAGCAAACACTGTACTTATGCCATCACTAGAGATATATGATAAATTCTAATTATTCTAACTTTCTTTTTCTGTGTAAATAAATGTAATTGTTTATCTTTTTTCCCTGTTATCGCTCGTTTTTATTCTTATATAGACAAAGGTTTAATCACTTATATTTGTATTGTTAATCGTTTAAGTGAGGTATAAATATTTCCGAAACACTTATCAGCTTGAACATGGTAATCTTCTATATTTAGACAATTCCTGCGTATTCTCATCAGTTGCCCCTTAGGGATATTCTCTTTCCACTTAGGGTGGTGGCAACTGGAAACAGGTATATACCCGTTGTGATCAGTTGCTTTGAAGAAAGTTTTTCTGAATATTTCGTCACCTTCTTTAAAAATCTGTAGATCCAGATAATCAATCTGATCATAGTCACTCTTGCCAGTAAACAAAATTCCGTATTTATTTTGGTTTATTTCATCCAGAAATTGTTGAAAAGATTCCGAGGTGCCCTCCCACAGCATGATAACATCATCAATGTACCTACAGTAAAACTTTATGTCAGGGCGCCTTTTACCATATATGTAATGTTCTTCCCACATGTCCATAAATAAATTTGCCACGCTAGGGACATATTTGGCGCCCATAGCTACACCCTTTGTCTGGACATAGTGATCTTTCTGGTATCAAAAGTAATTGCTTTTCATTGCTAGTTCAAGACCCTCTATTAAGAATCTGATTTGTTCCTGTTTAAGGTCCGTGCCTTCATTTAGGGCCTTTCCAACCCTTTCCAACCCTTTCCAATCCATCTTTTTGTACAATACTAGTGTAGAGGGAGTTGACATCGATCGTTGCCAAAAGGCACTTACTGGCAGCCGTAACCTCTTGTAGCTTGTTTATAAGTTGGGTGCTATCCTTAAGGTAAGACTTCCCTTTCATTACAAGGGGTTTTGAAAACTGGTCAATATATTCACCCAATCTGGAGAAGAGAGAATCCACTCCACTTATAATTGGCCTGCCTGGTGGTTTTTTCATCCGCTTATGTATTTTGGGCAGGTAATAAATGACCAGAGTTTTTGTAGATTTTGACACCAAATACTTGGCCTCTTTCTTATTTAAAATTCTGGTCTCTCTTCCTTTATTCACAAGTTTTTTAAGACTTTTCTCATATTCCTGTTTAGGGTTGCCTTTTAATTTTCTATATCTATTTTCAACTCTGATTAAATTATTCATTTCCTCTTCATATTCTTCTTTTTTCAATATAACCAAGCCTCCCCCCTTATCGGCAGGTCGTATCACAACCTCTTTTCTTTTTCCTATTTCTTTAATTGTTTTCCAGATTTGGCTACTTTTGGAACTCTTCTTGTCCAATTTAGCAAGATCACTTTCAACCATCCATTCAAAAGCACCCATACATTGATCTCCAGGGACTTTTGGGTTGAAAATTAAATTATTCTTAGGTTCATATGAACATATTCAGAAGAGTCATCCCCTGGTATAGCTTTATCATTCAAAGCATAATGTTTATTTTTAATTTTCTTATACATTTTTGTAAGTCAATAAAGACCTCAAATTTATCAATACTCTTATCCGGTGCAAATTTCTAGAGTCCTAGATCTAAAATCTTTATCTCCTCATCCGAAAAAACGACATCACTGAAATTAAAAATCTCTTGTCCTAGTATTCTCTTCTTCTTTTTCTTCTTCCCTCCTCGTTTTCCTCTTGCCTGCTTCTTTCATTGCCTCTGTACATTTGTTCTGGTTCTCTTTCTGGATTCCTGGTCCATCAATTCCCTATATGCGTTCGTTGATTCTGGAAAGGTGGATACCCTTGATGCCCATTCATCCTCTGTGTTCTCGAATAAAAATAAAGTGTGGCGCTAAAATGAACTTGTTCCTCATTTAGGTCAGCCCCACTGAAATGACAATCAGAGGGTCAAAACTCCCCTATGAGGTATTTACTCAAATAAAATCTTTTAAGATATTATAAGAAAGAAGAAATACTAAGTACTTTAAGTAAACCCCCCTATAGTCCACCCCATATATTGCACTGTATCAAATCAAGTGTACCTGACTAGAAATCAGTATCAATGTCTTAAAGGGGATATCTATGTGGGGATTAATATATGTGCTATCTAGAACACAGAAGAAAGATCCCCATCAAGGGGAAGAGAAAAATGTGTGGTATTTGAATCTCGTGAGGAAACACAAAATATATTAAACCGTGATGTCACCAGACATATAAACAAGCATCATGAGAGTACATATATCGTATTAATGAGTGAAAAATAAAATTCGAAAATTGGTGAAAAAAATTTTAAACTCGATGTGATGACAATGATGAAAATAATGTTCATAAGTAAATTGAATATAAATCAGAAGCAGCACTCCATCTACTGCCGTTCGTGCTAGTACAAGCTTACCTTGACTCCGAAGCCGCTCCCTCCTGGGGGGCTAATATATCAGGGGGACTTGTTGATATTAATATGCAAGAATACAGTTTAGGAATGTAGGTATTCCAAGGGCTCAAAAGGGTGTTCAGGTGGTATCTGTTAATCTAATCTAATTACACATATCTAAAGGGGACTTGTTGATGTTGATATGCGGGAGTGCAAATTGGGGCAGTTTATGACTACAGCTGTTCACGGCTGGGGGTTGTTGTCTGTCTGAAAGACTGAAGCAAATCAAAGTCCTAAATTGAAACGGAAAATCAAATTGCTCAGTCATTCAGTGTCTAGTGAATATAACACGGCATTCAGTCTATAGTTTAAGTTAGGCTTGTCTGTGTATGAAGGCACAGACCTAGGAACATGGGACTCTGAATTATATACTCTGCTGGATATTTTTGTCATCTGTGGACTTTGGACTTTGTTCTGTGTTGGAAGTCAATAAAGTGCATCTTTCTGGAAGAATTGGATTGCTTACTAATTAATTATCATACCCACGATACTACCACCCGATATATTATATCACTACATTGGTGCCGTTCACGTGACCAGAAGAGCATTTTCGGACTTAGTAACAGAAGTCGGTGGTGACAACAATCCTGTGAGGTGGACAGAAGTCTGATGAAGAACCAAGAGCTGTGCTGTGACTCTAATGTCTGGTTGTGACATAAGAGAGTCTGATCTACAAATTTAAACAAGTTGGGAACCCCAGAATTATTCTCTGGAGACTGGAAACAACAACAAAAAAAGGACTGTGTCGTGTACCAGAAGACCTGAACTGGAAGCTGAAGGAGTAACTAATGCGGTGAGTAAAATATTTCCTTTTTTTTTTAATTATTAGTAATATAGTCAAAATGCTTACTCAGTGTGAAGCTAGTGTCAGTTCTGATAAAGTTAACAGATGGGTATTAAAATGTATTAAGCGCCATGGCGGTCCTTATGATATTCCAGAAAAATGTAAGCAGACGTGGACGATGATGAAGGAATTTTTAGAGAAAAATGTTTTTGATAGCAAAATTATCTTGCTGTTTAACAATGGAAAGTTCTTTGAAGGGTAAGGTTGAGGAAATTACCCAGTTACAGAATGCTGTTGATAATAGCAACAATGTTTGTGAGAGGTTACAAAACCAATCAGACACCGAGACAGTAAATTTAAAATTGCATGCCGTTACCATTGGGGGGAGCTTTGCTTAAGAAATCTAAACGTTGTGATGAATTATCAGAGGAAAATGAGAGAATAAAATTAAGAATTATGGAATTAGAGAAGAGCTCTCAGGAATGCAGATATGCATCAAATCTTGGATTCAGCTATCTTCAGCAAAATACAGACACAAACTTTCTATCAAATGAAACAGAACCTCATATTAAATCTGATATTTCATTACCAGCTGCCCCCACTGTAACTACCACAGTTTATAACAATAATAATAATACAGGTGAAGTACGACTTGTAATAAAGCCTTTGAATCCAAAAGAATTAGACGCAATTCTTAAAGAAATAGGAATGGTTCCATACCATGATTTAAACAGATTTTTAAAATGGTTTTGTGACGTGCAGCAGGTCAGAGATATGTACAATCCCAACCCATCTGACTTAGAAAGAGTTTTGCAACATTCTTTAGGAAGTGGTCTTTGGATGAGAATTAGACAGATCTGTATTCATTCTCTGAGGACAAGGGACATATTACTGGAATTATTATGTGTTTTGTATGGTGTACGTTCTGATGTTACTATTCATGGGAAGATCCAACAGATGCAAAATGAATCTCCATATGAATTTTCACACAGGATAGCAACTATTATGGAATTATTGGTCAGTAATAATCTTGCATTTGAGCATGGGGGCTTGATACATATGAGTATGTTTCTAGATGCGTTGCATGAAGATATCAAACAAAATATTCTATTAGTTACCCCAAATCCGCATGATTTAAAAGACATATTGTTGAGAGCAGACCATTTATGGAGAAAGTCAAATGAGCAGGCTGTCAAAATTGATTTAGCCACATTGTTTAGGACAAATACTGAACATAAAGATCAGAAGATAATATCTTATGATAACACCCAGAGAGGAGACACCGGGTCAAATATAGGTGATATTAATATAAAAAACAGAGCTGAACAAAATAATAATAAGAAAAGGTCCAAGACTTGGATACCGCTTTCTTAGTTAAAACAGAAATATGACCACCTGAAGATTGAGTATGACAAGATGAGAGGGGAACGTGATAAATTATTAGAGCAGTTGAAGGGGGTACAAGATGTACATTCTCCAGATCTGTTTTTGAATGACACTTCTCTAGCAGTGGGGGTGAATTAGCTTCAAACTGTAAATGTGTAAATAGTGCTTTGTTTTAACTTCAAACAACGTTTAAAGACCTCGCTAATGAGTTTTTGTTGGAGAGTTTTGTCTTTCAGGTACGTCTGGAGATGCTGGTTTGCATGTGAATAGCAGAAGCACAGTCTGAAATTGCTGGCTAGTGGGGGAGAATTATGGGAGAAATGCTGAATAGACAACAAGGAATTATAAAGAATTCATCAAGCAATGGACCTTTTTTTCATTTTTCTCCCTTTTCCTGATATATTTTGCTTTTCATTTTTTATTTTCTTTATGTTTTATTTCTTGAACTTTATCTTAAAACCAAAGAGAAGCATTTAAACCTAAAATATTTTTCATAACATCTGTACATATTACATAATGCGTATTGATCAATATATTTGACATCTAATATATGCTGCACAATGGCTTGGCATAGCATAAATTATAGTATGTTGGGTGGTTTTCCTAAATTTATAAGAGGGGTGAGTGAAATTCATCACTCTAGTCATGATT
Organism: Lithobates clamitans; assembly: GCA_037952925.1. Classification (NCBI taxonomy): domain Eukaryota; kingdom Metazoa; phylum Chordata; class Amphibia; order Anura; family Ranidae; genus Lithobates; species Lithobates clamitans. The sequence continues at coordinate 10,595,463 of JBBGZY010000563.1, read as the reverse complement.
TGAAACTTTGTTGATTCAGTTGTTTATAATATGCTAAAGGCTATGACATATATGGATAAAAAAGACCTTTCTACCTTCACTCATGGTGAAGATACTGGCAAGAATTTCCACTGCCGCTTTGTCTGGATAGAAGATCTGATAAACACTGATGACATTATCTGAACCATCGTGTGGGGGTATATGTATATGTTGGTATACCATTCAGGTGTAATTGTGGACTGAATGATCCAAGTAACTGCTTTATTGAAGGCAATGAGGGGTCGGCCTACAGCAAATTACAAAAGCAAATTGTGGCTGGCAATCAACAAATTCTGGTACTTGACAGGTACACAACCGATAATCATTGCTCAAATAGGAAATGAGCAGATGTGAATTTTAAAATGCTTGCAAGATGGACTCATGAATGTCAAGTGCAAGGAAATAGTTTGCAGCACAGTTTTTACTGCCGCATCCAAACCTTTTGACCTTAAAAGTGAGTGCTGGTACATTGATGGTTCTTCTTACTATAAAGATGAAAGTAGAGTGTTTGCGTAAAAGCATCTTTAAAAATGAAAAGCTTGAGCCTGGAGATGAGAGAATCCTGGACTTATGTGGATTGGAGCTCCCAGAGCATACCAAGTTTACTTTCGGTTAGATGGTGAGAGATGTGATGAAGTCAGACCGAAGAATGGACTGTGACATCAGCTCGTCTTTGTGCAATATTCAAGATCTTGATGTGATATAATAAGGCCTAACAGCTATATGGGCCACTGATGTTTACCAAATCCTTTTCCAGTCATAGTCTAAAAGTTATATTATCTAATAACTGTTTCATGGGGATATTTTAGAGGCTGGTGAAGAGAGATGTAACCAGTTTCAACTTCATATTTTATATGAGCCATTGTAAAGCATTCAGTACCTTAAATCATAATGATATTTTTTTGTTGTTTGATTTATGGGTCAGTTCTAGTAGTTAGAACCGACCCAAGTGGGGGTACATGTTGTAATATGTTCACCGATTTATGTGGGACATTATATTATTATATGTATGTACACATACAGTCAATATTAACCAGGCCAGAATTCAGTTGACAATGGTCGATTTGTCCAAGCCAACTCAATTTGAATATAACAGCTGAAGACCCTGTAGACTTATGCTGTAGACTTATGCAAGTCTACCTAGGGGTGTGAGGTATGGGCTGTTAACCTAATTGAACATTTCAAAGGGTACATTGTTTAAAGGACCATAGAAGAAGTATTTATTGATGGTAATTAGACTTGAGGGGGTAACAATGGGATCAAGGAGTGTTTTGGGTTGGCCTAGCGGAGGCTCCCTCCTGGGGGGCTAATATATCAGGGGGACTTGTTTATATTAATATGCAAGAATACAGATTAGGAATTAGGTATTCCAAGGGCTCAAAAGGGTGTTCAGGTGGTATCTGTTAATCTAATCTAATTACACATATCTAAGGGGACTTGTTGATGTTGATATGCGGGAGTGCAAATTGGGGCAGTTTATGAATACAGCTGTTCACGGCTGGGGGTTGTTGTCTGTCTGAAAGACTGAAGCAAATCAAAGTCCTAAATTGAAACGGCCAATCAAATTGCTCAGCCATTCAGTGTCTAGTGAATATAACATGGCATTCAGTCTGTTCTGTGTTGGAAGTCAATAAAGTGCATCTCTCTGGAAGAATTGGGTTGCTGCAGAAGAGTACTTACTAATTAATTATAATACCCACGATACTACCACCCGATATATTATATCACTACACCTTCTATTCCTAAAAGTCAGATGGTGTACGCTGTCTTCTTTCCCTAATAGGCGAGAACCTATTTTATATAGGGATATTATATCTAGGGGTGCCTGGAGATCTTCCATAGAGTGGTACATCATAATCTTCCCTCCTGTTACCCGTAAACCTGGATTGGTAATTGTGTGTTCTAGGTGTTTCCACCCTTCTGGCAAAAGATGTTTGTTCAAATCTGGTTTGGCGTACATAATTCAAATTCTGGGTTTCCCCTTCCATTATCTCGTCAGTGGGGTTATCATCCATTGAGATTTTATCTAAATCTTCGTTTAAACCTTCAATATCCGCCTGCCACTTGTACACCTTTTTATTAGCATAATCCAAAACATCCCATTGGATTTCTTCATTTTTTTTGCTTGAATATCAGCATCCTATTTTTTAATAATCTCTTGTAACTCCTTTTCTTTAGCTCTATAGTCATTTTGATTGCTATATGGTACTAGGAGGTTCTTAATCTCATTAATACTACTCTCTACCCCTCTCAATTTCAGTTGTCTCCTTTTGACTATATTTTGTAGGAGTTCATTCTCATACTTGGAGAAAAAAGAATACCACTCCTTCACGAGGGTAACATCATCCAAACCATCACAACCTTCTTGGTGTCATATTTTCCCCAATATACATTTCAAGAGTGGCAATATCCCACCATTACCCTTAATTGTTTTTCAAGGGTATGTCTGAGCTGTTTGAATAAACCATTCATGTCTTGTATTTCGTTAACCTGTTCCTGGTTAAAAATACCGGAAAGGTCAATATTACGACTGATCATGTAACCAAAGATTTCCATAGCAGCAGACTTTATATGTACACCCGCAGGTGACAGGAAAGTATAGAAACACAAAAAATCTGCACTTAGGGAAAGAACTGCAGCCCCCCTAAATGGGAACACCACCTGAGTGGGGTCCTAAAACATTAAAAACTCTATTCAGGGGAAATGGCGCTATTCACATAATACATTTAGAAAAAACTATATGTGAATCCAATCCACTACTGTGAATATTGCCAACTCTCCAATAAAGTGAACGGTGTATAAAAATTATAAATCTACATGCAAAACACAAAAAATTATTTATAAAAATGGGATGTAAAAATTATATGTATATACATGACAATAATCAGCTCATGAAAAATAGAGAAATTATATGTATATATATATATATATATATATATATATATATATGATAGTGACAAAACTCATCAAAACGTAAGTGCAAATTAATAGGTGTTAGATACCAAGTGACACTATAACATAAAATATAAAAAAATTTATGTGTGTGAGCTCAAATAAGCATATTACCACCATGCTCCTCTGCGTACGTATTAGGGAACATAATAACAATATAAGAAAGGGGTTCCCTAAACATAACCTCTCCAGACACTTTGATGAATTTCATAATAGGGACCCATCTGGTTTGATTCTTTATGGGATTGACACTATAAATGACTACTGGAGGGGAGGGGAGGAGACAAAAAGATTAAGATATCCCAAAAGGAGACTAAATGGATATATTGTTTAGGTTCCCTAGTACCTAGAGGGTTAAATGTGGAGATTGACTTGAATTGCTTTTTATCCGTTTTTTAATTATGCCCCCGTATCAAATTCCTTATATGTCAATACTCAGTCCTATTTTTTATATATAGCTTTTATATATGATTATATATTATGTATTTTCATATATATATTTACTACATTTTAATCACCCTTTTTTAATTTATTTTATTTAATGTGAACTCTTCATAGTCAGTAAATTGAGTGTCATTTTTATTTTTATTTTATTTATAATTATTTTATTTTTATTTCTATTTTATTTTTTCCATTGATATTTCTGTATATTTCTTAAGATTCTATCATTTAATTAATTTTATGCATATTACCCCTTGTTTACTAATACTACCTTTCATTGTAATTGGAGAAATATAGAGATCTGCATATAATTGACGTCCTTATTAGATTGATTGAATTTATTATGTTCTTGCATGTTTTATATCTCTGTATACAGAGGAGAAGCCGCTCTTGCCATATTTAATTTTCGCTTAGATGGCGCCCTGTCTTGGGAAACTATTAATCATCTGTGGTGGAACTGGCCATTCTCTTCCCCTGCCCCTTGCCGGGTCTGCTATATTGGCATTTATCTGATTGGCTGATGCGGCGCCTCCTTGTAGAATTTATGGATGTAGAGTGTACCAATATGGCAGCGCCTCAGATGACGTCCGTGTGACGAAATGCGTAAGTCGGGACATACTTGGTATGCAATACGTCATTTCCTTTTTTGAGCTTTTGGTTTCTGTTAGCCTGGCTGTGGAACACATGCCTAGACCACGCCGGGATCGCGGAAGTGTTGCACTGTTTACAGAGCGGAGCCGTGGAGCTCCTTTTTTTAACTATATATGAGAATTTTTAACAAATAAAACTTTGGTTCCATGGATTTACGCTCATTTAGGCTCATCTTTGTCCATATATATGGGGACGCCCGCTATTGGGGATTCATAATGCCGCTTTTGAAGAGGTGGATTACAACTGTATGAATTTGAGGGGAACCTCATAAAAGAGGGGGACACCGCCATTAGGATACAGCAATTAGGCCTGTTACCCCTGCAGGGGTGAGCTGCTCTGGTGAGTGCAAGCACAAAAGGGTGATACAGATGTAAGTGGGGAGCGCTGAAGAGTCACCTTTATTTTTTCCTTTTTTTGCACGGATCACTACTCAGACTGTTTTTTAAAAGTATATGAATATACACACATATCTATTTTATATTTTTGGGACTTATCATTTTGTATCAGCGCTTGTCACTTTATTTATTTATTTTTGTTTTGTGCAGAGTAGCACATGGTATTTTTGTTTTACATTTGGTGCTTTTTAATATGCTTATTTGAGTTCACATGTATATATACATATATATTTTTTTTCAGTTATTTTTTGCCACATAACACCTATCAATTTTCATCAATCTTGATGAGTTGATTATCACTTGCTATTGATGTTTTTTAATATGCTTATTTGAGCTCACACACATAACAATTTTTCTATTTTATGTTATAGTGTCACTTGGTATCTAACACCTATTAATTTGCACCTACTTTTTGATGAGTTTTGTCACTATCATATATATACAAATCATTTTTCTATTTTTGATGAGCTGATTATTGTCATATATATATATATATATATATATATATATATATATATATACACATATAATTTTCACGTCCCATTTTTATATATAATTTTTTGTGTTTTGCATGTAGATTTATAATTTTTATACACCGTTCACTTTATTGGAGAGTTGGCAATATGCACAGTAGTGGATTGGTTTCACATATAGTTTTTTCTAAATTTACTATCTGAACAGCACCATTTCCCCATAATAGAGTTTTTAATGTTTTAGGACCGCACTCAGGTGGTGTTCCCATTTAGGGGGGCTGCAGTTCTCCTTTCCCTAAGCGTGGATTTTTTGTGTTTCTATAGTCTGTGATTTAACTATACTTTGTCTCGGTCTGATTCATGGTTCCTGATAGTAGGCGAAGGCCATGAATTCAGAAGATACAGTCAATCCACTTGTTGGTAATATTTTTTCCAGATTGGATAAGCAAGATCACCCCATGAATCAGTTTGCCATAGCATTACAAATGCTCCTGAGTCGCACGGCTCACCTGGAAACCCCCACTGTGGCCGCCCCTGCTGCTGCGCCAGTCTCTGTCCCGCTTTGAGTATTACCTCTATAAGAGGTATGTCTGTCACTTCCCCCCTGTCACTTCCCCACCAATTTGGGGGCGATCCAGTTCAATGCAGAGGGTTTCTCAACCAGGTTGAGATTTACTTTGAGATGCTACCCCAAGTGTTTCCCACAGACAGAAGCAAAGTAGGTTTTGTGATATCTTTGCTTTCTGAGAGAGCCTTGGCCCGGGCAAACCCTCTATGGGAGACGGAAAAACCTGTTGTCTTGAGTTACCCTGACTTTGTGACCTCCTTTAAAATGGTATTTGACGTTCCCGCACGCTCTGCTTCTGCTGCCAAGTGCCTCATGTCCATCAAACAGAGTACGAGAACTGTTGCCGACTATGCCATTGAATTCCGTACTCTGGCAGTAGAGGTTGCTTGGAACAATGAGGCCCTCGTGGCTGCCTTTTCTCATGGTCTCTTGGATTCTATCAAGGATGAGATAGCAGCCCGAGATATACCCACTGAGCTGGTTGATCACGTTTGCCATCCTCATTGACTCCAGACTCAGAGAAAGACTCTCTTTTAAGGAGCACTTGCGGAAGTCTCCTATACGTTTGTCTCTGAGCTTTGCAGTCCCACCCGTGCCTCCCTCACCTCCCATGCCTCCTGGTACCAAGTCGGTCAGTGAAGATGAACCCATGCACTTGGGCTTCAAGCGTCTCTCTGCGGATGAGAGAGCCTTTAGGAGGAGGGAGAGATTGTGCCTTTATTGTGGTCAGGCAGGTCACTTTTTAAAGTCTTGTCCTACCCATCCAGGGAACGCCTGAACCTTGAGGTCCTGTCATGGACAGACCTTAGGTGGCGTTGTTTCGTCCCCAGTTATCCAGAAGGATAAGCCCCTGGTTTCGGTCACCCTTTCTAGGAGTCGTCCATCGAGATACAGGCTCTAATCGACTCTGGGGCTGCTGACCTGTTCATTTATGCTGCCTTTGTATCGCAGCACTCGATTCTGCTGCAGCTGCTTGACACTCCACTTGCCATTGAGGCTCTTGACGGAAGACATCTACAGCCTTCCCATGTGACTCATGAGAAGGTTCCATTGTCCATGGCCGTAGGGGCTCTTCACCATGAGATAATCCAATTCCAAGTTATTTCCTCACCTAGGTTTCCGCTGGTTATTGGTTATCCTTGGTTACAGAGGAACAATACCTCTTTCGATTGGCTCTATGCTGAGGTTCTCTCCTGGTCACCACAATGCAGTGAGACATGCTTCCAGAAGGTAGCCAAGGTCCTGTGCACCTCTTCACTCCACTCTTTGCCGGTTTTAGTGATGTCTTTGACAAAGGTCAAGCCGGTAGTTTGCCTCCACACTGGCCTTATGATTGTGCAATTGACCTTCAACCTGGTGCCATACCCCCTCGTGGCTGGGTTTACCCTTTGTCGGTCTTGGAGGATAAGGCCATGGAGGAGTATGTTGCAGATGCACTTTCTCAAGGTTTTATCCGCAAATCCTAGTCTCCTGCTGGTTTCTTCTTTGTGAAGAAGAAGAGCAGTGAATTGAGACCTTGTATTCACTATAGGGGTCTCAATTGTTTCACGATTAAGAATGCCTACCCGATTCCGTTGATTACAGAGTTATTTGACCGCCTCAAGGGAGCAATGGTTTTCACAAATCTTAATTTGAGAGAGGCATACAATCTTGTGCAGATTAAGGAGGGCGATGAGTGGAAAACTGCGTTTAATACCAGAACAGGCCATTATGAGTACCTTGTAATGCCTTTTGGCCTTTGTAACGCCCCAGCAGTTTTCCAGGAATTTATTAACGATGTCCTCCGAGATTTGTTGCAGTTATGTGTGGTGGTTTATCTCGATGATATCCTCATATTTTCCAAGTCCCTGGAGAGCTGACACACAGATATCTGTCGTGTGCTTCAGAAACTAAGAGAAAACAATCTCTACTGTAAACTGGAGAAGTGTGAGTTCCATTGTGAACAGGTTTCTTGGCTATGTCATTTCCACTGCTGTTTTTCGTTAGACCCAGAGAAACTTTCGGCAGTCCTACAGTGGCCCCGACCCGTGGGTTTACGTCCTCTGCAGCGTTTCCTGGGCTTTGCCAATTATTATCAGCAGTTTATTCGTAACTTCTTATCTCTGGTCAAGCACCTGACTGATATGACCAGAAAGGACGGTAACCCACAGAGTTGGTCTCCAGAGTCCATTAAGGCCTTTAAGAGTCTTAAGGCTGCCTTTGTTTCTGCTCCTGTGTTGGCACATCCTGATCCTATGTTGCCTTTTATCCTAGAAGTTGATGCTTCTGAGACTGGAGTTAGCTCCCTTCTGTCTCAACGTCCTAACTCTGAGAGCGCTATGCATCCGTGTGGCTACTTTTACAAGAAATTGTCATCTGCAGAGTGCAATTACGAGATTGGTGACAGAGAGCTGTTGGTGATCATTTTAGCCCTGAAAGAATGGAGACATCTCCTTGAAGGTACCACTGTGCCGGTTCTCATTCTTACTGACCATAAGAATCTCACATTCTTGTCTGAGGCTAAGCGCCTCTCTCCCAGAAGGGCACGATGGGCTCTTTTCTTGTCGAGTTTTAATTACATTGTCTCATTCTTACCCGGTACTAGAATGTAAGGGCTGATGCCTTGTCACAACAAATTTCCTCCACTTCCAAGTTGGAGTCGGTTCCGGTTCCTGTGATTCCTCCTGATCGTATTCTGGCTACGGTTCGCACCAGTCTTACTTCTCCTTTGGGTGACAAAATTCTTGCTGCTCAGGTCCATGCTCCTCCTGAGAAACCTTGTGACCGATGCTTTGTCCCAGAGAGTCTCCGTACTGCCGTGCTCCAGACTTACCATTCTCCCAAGGCAGCAGGCCACCCTGGGAAGAATCAACTCGTTTGGGCCATTTCCCAACAATTCTGGTGGCCTAGTCTACAGGCTGATGCAACTGCCTTCGTAGCTGCCTGTTCCGTGTGTGCTCAGAGTAAGACTCCACGACACCTTCCAGTGGGCCTCCTACAACCCATACCCAATGGAGAGAGGCCCTGGACCCACCTGTCTATGGATTTCATTGTTGCCAACTCCCAAGGCAACACTGTTATCCTTATGGTGGTTAACTGGTTCTCAAAGATGTGTCATTGTATTCCACTTAAGAAGTTGCCCACTTCTAAGGAACTGGCTTCAATTTTTGCTCGGGAGATCTTTCACTTACATGGACTACCCAAGGTAATTGTCTCAGAGAGGGGTAGTCAGTTTGTTTCCCGGTGAGCCTTTTGGGCACAGTTGGGAATTCAGTTTGCTTTCTCCTCTGCATATCACCCGCAGTCTAATGGGACCGCAGAATGAGCCAATCAGTCCTTGGAGCAATTCTTACGTTGCTATATTTCTGACCATCATAACAACTGGTCAGACCTATTACCGTGGGCAGGGACTGCTCACAACAGTGCCATGAATTCGGCTTCCCGATTATGGCAAATTATGGCTTCCAACCTTCCATATTGCCTGACTCGTTTGTTCCGCAGAGTATTACTGCGTTAGAGGAGCATCTCTGTGGTCTTCATTCCACTTGGGCACAAGTTCAGGAGGCTTTGCAACAACATAACGATAGGTACAGACTCCATGCTGACCACAGACGCCTGCCTGCACCTTCCTACCAGGTTGGGGAGAGTCTGGCTGTCATCTCGTAACCTTCAACTTCGTGTTCCTTCTTTGAAGTTCGCACCTTGTTTTATTGGGTCTTTCCTTATCCTTCGCAGGATTAACCCAGTGGCTTACGCCTTGGACCTTCCTCCTAGTATACGCATCTCAAATGTGTTTCATGTTTCCTTATTGAAACCTTTGGTCTGCAATCGTTTTACCACCTCGGTGCCATGTCCTCACCCTAAACAGGTTGAGAACCACGAGGTGTATGAAGTACAATCCATTGTTGAATCCCGTAGGTTCTGTGGGCGCATACAGTACCTGGTGCAGAGGAACGCTCTTGGGTCTCATCCTCCGACGTACATGCCCCTGTCCACCCCCGTGATTTCCATAGACATTTTCCCCTCAAGCCCGATGGTCCTCTGAGGTGAAGGGGTCGTTGGGGAGGGGGTACTGTCAGGGCTGGGCTCAGCCCTTCCTTCTCTGAGCTGGCCGCTCAGCTGTCGGCTAATTGCCAGCTCCCATTTCTCTCCACAATTACCCAGCTGTTGTAGATTCTGCTCGACAGTCCTGCCTACCTAAAGTCGTCCAGCTCACTTGATCTCTGCCTTCACCTTTGTCAACATCACAGTGACTTTCTCCTGCGTTCCTGTTGAAGACTTGCTCAGCTGACGTTACTTCTGGCTCCTGATCCTGCTTGCTGTACTACTACGTTTATCTCTGGCTCTCTGACATTTGCTTGGCTGACTACCCAATCTGGTTACCGGACTCTGGTTTGTTTTGACTACTCTTACTCTGTTTACCTTATTAGTATTATTATTAAACAAGTGTGATTTAACTATACTTTGTCTCAGTCTGATTCATGGTTCCTGATTAAATACACTGCAGCTAACTGAATAATCTGCCTGCCTGCTCAATCTAAATGACACTCTCTCCGTCCCCACCAACGACACACTACACGAGGGTGACGTGCAGGCGGCCTTATATAGTGTGGGGCGTAGACTTAGTCCCCCTGCTGAGCCATGATTGGCCAAAGGCACCCTGCCTTTGGCCAATTATGGCTCTCTTAGCTGAGGGCACTGTGATTGGCCAAAGCATGCAGGTCATGGTGCATGCTCTGGCCAATCATCATACAGTAATGCACTGTGCTCCCGCAGTGCATTATGGGCCGTTACTCGCTGCTCGAATTTGGCACGAACAGCCCATAATGTTCAGTTTTCGACGAACGGGCGAACAGCCAATGTTCGAGTCGACCTTTTGTTTCATTAGATCTTTAATGAACTACCGAATGATGTCGAATTCATTCGTTATATCCGCTATAATTTCTTTCTTATTAGTTGAAATTCGAAATTTATGTATGTATATTGATTCGTGATAATGATTTGTAGTTTGGAAAATCATTTGTTTATTGAATCTATTAACACACACAATTCTCCTCTGCTCAAATACAATACAACACCCTTCTCACTCAGTTCTCAGGAATGCACTTTGCCAGCAATCCAACCTCCAGCACAAAATTAATCAGCTGATTGGACTGTAAGATTTACTTTGAATTGACCTTTTGTTTCATTAGATCTTTAACAAATTACCGAATCATGTCAAATTCATTCGTTATATTCGCTATCATTTCTTTCGTATTAGTTGAAATTCATAATTTTTTTAATCGGACATTCGGATGCATCCGAATGTCCGAAAGGTGCAAAATTCGGCCAAATTTTGATATATTACGAAACAGATTGCACATGTCTACTAAACAGCAGAGACACTGTATGGACATTTTGCCAGGATGCTCTGGGAGGGGGTTTGAACACCCCTGACCCCCCCCTCCTTATTTACGCTCCTGGACATGAGGACGGACCAGAAAAGGAAAATTACGGTGAGTATTATTATTATTAAAATAACAATTTTCTGTTTTCCCTTTAGAACCACTTTAAGAGTTTATAAGTTTGTGATGTTTTTGGGTGAAGTGCCATTTAAAGTTTTTTTGTGTTTCATTAATTTTGGATCACACTCATTAATGTACACACAGCACCCCATATTGACAGAAAAACACAGAATTGTTGACATTTTTGCAGATTTATTGAAAAAGAAAAACTGAAATATTACATGGTCCTAAGTATTCAGACCCTTTGCTGTAACACTCAAATATTTAACTCAGGTGCTGTCCATTTCTTCTGATCATCCTTGAGATGGTTCTACACCTTCATTTGAGTCCAGCTGTGTTTGATTATACTGATTGGACTTGATTAGGAAAGCCACAAACCTGTCTAAGACCTACAGCTCACAGTGCATGTCAGAGCAAATGAGAATCATGAGGTCAAATGAACTGCCTGAGGAGCTCAGAGACAGAATTGTGGTAAGGCACAGATCTGGCCAAGGTTACAAAGAAAGTTTTGCTGCACTTAAGGTTTCTAAGAGCACAGTGTTCTCCATAATCCTTAAATGGAAGACGTTTGGGACGACCAGAACCCTTCCTAGAGCTGGCCATCCGGCCAAACTGAGCTTTCAGGGGAGAAGAGCCTTGGTGAGAGAGGTAAAGAAGAACCCAAAGATCACTGTGGCTGAGCTCCAGAGATGCAGTCGGGAGATGGGAGAAAGTTGTAGAAAGTCAACCATCACTGCAGCCCTCCACCAGTCGGGGCTTTATGGCAGAGTGTCCCGACGGAAGCCTCTCCTCAGTGCAAGACACATGAAAGCCCGCATAGAGTTTGCTAAAAAACACCTGAAGGACTACAAGATGGTGAGAAATAAGATTCTCTGGTCTGATGAGACCAATATAGAACTTTTTTGCCTTAATTCTAAGCGGTATGTGTGGAGAAAACCAGGCACTGCTCATCACTTGTCCAATACAGTCCCAACAGTGAAGCATGGTGGTGGCAGCATCATGCTGTGGGGGTGTTTTTCAGCTGCAGGGACACGACGACTGGTTGTAATTGAGGGAAAGATGAATGCGGCCAAGTACAGGGATAGCCTGGATGAAAACCTGCTCCAGAGTGCTCAGGACCTCAGACTGGGCCGAAGGTTTACCTTCCAACAAGACAATGACCCTAAGCACACAGCTAAAATAACGAAGGAGTGGCTTCACAACAACTCCGTGACTGTTCTTGAATGGCCCAGCCAGAGCCCTGACTTAAACCCAATTGAGCATCTCTGGAGAGACCTAAAAATGGCTGTCCACCAACGTTTACCATCCAACCTGAGAGAACTGGAGAGGATCTGCAAGGGGGAATGGCAGAGGATCCCCAAATCCAGGTGTGAAAAACTTGTTGCATCTTTCCCAAAAAGACTCATGGCTGTATTAGATCAAAAGGGTGCTTCTACTAAATACTGGGCAAAGGGTCTGAATACTTAGGACCATGTGATATTTCAGTTTTTCTTTTTTAATAAATCTGCAAAAATGTCAACAATTCTGTGTTTTTCTGTCAATATGGGGTGCTGTGTGTACATTAATGAGGAAAAAAATGAACTTAAATGATTTTAGCAAATGGCTGCAATATAACAAAGAGTGAAAAATTTAAGGGGGTCTGAATTCCATCCCCACTGTATATATACCGGATCTTGCACAGGAGGGCTTCCCTGTAGCAATAAATCTGCTATAGGGCGGTCTGAAAGTGGTTAATACATCCTGATTACTTAAAGTGTAACTTCGGTCATTTTTTCATCTTTCCATCTATTAAATCATCTGCCATTGTTGTTTTAACTTTGGATAGTAAAACATTTTTTTCTGCCAGTAAATACCTTATATAGCCCACTTCCTGTTTCTTGTCTGGAAAAAGGCTAGGCTTATAACATCATGCACGGCTCTATCTCTCACTCTCATGAGAGTTTTCCAGGAAGGGAGGGGGGTGAGTCATAAGAGGGCCAATCAGAGCTGCAGGGCTGGAGGTGTGCCTTCGTCTGTCTTTGTAAATCCAGGAAGTGAACAGGCAGCAGTTTCAGCTGCCCCCAGTTAAAATTCTTGCAGCCAGACTTAGTGGAGGGAGATTTCTGCAGCATATTTGGCAAGTACAGAGTCACAGTATATATAAAATAATATGCAAAGTGGTTGGAGGGAAGCTTCAGAATGGCAAATATGTTTTTATTACAAATTATGTAAGCAGACTGCAGTTCCTCTTTAAATTAATTTAAGTGGTTGTAAACCCTCTCATATACCCAGTGAAGTGAATAGCCTCAGATTATACACAGAGATTAAACAAATCCTCCTACAAGTTTTAGTTGTTTATCTGCAGTTTTCTCTTTTGCACATCCCTTCAAAAGTGCTGATTTCAGATAAAATTCTTCTGCATTTTTCAGTACCACAGAGGAGGGGAATAGAGAGCTGCAGTTAGAGGTCCGAGACACTTTGTAAGAGCTGATTGAAGGGAAGGAACGCACCCCTCTTCACACAAAGCAAAACAGTGTTCTGAATAGACAAGCTTGTGCTGAGCTCTCCTCCCCAACACATATTTTATCTCATGTGTTGGGAAAACTTATCAGAACTTATCAGAAGTGACACATGCTGATAACAGAGGAATGAAGCACCAGAGAGAAACGACACATAGAGCTTTGGAGAGACAAGTAAACATTACAGATATACAGTATGTGCTATATGTGATTTGTTCAGATTTCATGACTGGAGTTTACAACCACTTTAATTACTTGATTACTCACAAAGCAGACTAATCTACATGTACACATTCAGGCCAACTAAAAATTTGCACTTGGTCAACAAAGATGACAGTTGCCAAATTTACAAGGCTTACCTTATTTGCTATTTTAATTGCCCCTCTATATGGTGAAAATGGGATTGCTCTGCCAATTACAACCAAAGAATTATGATGTAATGGCTCTGTCCAACTTTAATATGTATTGCTAATAACATGAAATGTGCAATGTAATAAATGCCTGAGGAATAACTAATACACAACACACATTTCTCCCTTTAAATAACCTACTATTTTACACAACATATATTTTCCTCTAGTTCAATACCCCATATCGTTTTGTTTTACTAGAATCAAAGAACCACGTGTAATACCTGCCATAATACATTTTGTTAATTTTTTTTTGCACTTATCCAGTCCAAGCAATAACAAAGCAAAAGTGGTCATACACATTTGTCAATACAAGTGCTCTGTGGCTTTTTATATGTGTATGTATGCATCATAGCCTCATCTAGAATATTCCAATATTCATGAGATTGCTTCCATTGCAAAATCATCTATGTCTCTCATTGAAATAATATCTGGACTCCTTGTCTTGCCTGCATTTCTGTCCATGCTTTGCGGAGTGTCTGCCATGCTCTGGTCGCATGAATCACAGTCTATGGATTGCTGCATTTTTAAGCAGTCAGCTTCTCCTTCATGCCATGCCCCTGACTTCCCTCCAATGTACAAACTAGTGTGATTTAACATATGTGGAGCTCTTTTTAGTGATGATATGGATGTAACTGGTACTGGGGTAAGGCCTTGATACAACATAAATGGACTGTTCGACATTTCCAATGTTGGAGTTGATCTTTCTGATGGAGGTAAGGACATTTGCAGGTATTTTCCTGTTTCTGGATCAAAAAATGTTTTAATTCGGAAGTGGACTGGAATGTCCACCACAAAATACTGTCCAGAATCAGGGTCCTGCAAAAGTTTGCGTTGAGTAATTGGAAGAGATGGGGTTGAGGCTTCAGAAATTGACCCCTCTTGCTGTAGTGTACGTGATATGCAGGATCCCACATTTAAATCTGATTGTTGTGTAATTGACGGTGCGATGATATTGGCCGGAGATGGAACATCCAGTACAAAATCAGACTCTTGAAAATCCCCTTCCTTTATCTTTGGAGGGATTTCGGTTTTCCTGCGTTTTTTGGTCAGGCGTTTGGCACGACGTAGTGCTTTCTCAGTTTTGGGAGGAACCGTTGGTGGTTTTGCAGAATCAGCATGAGCTTTATTTAGAGAGTCTATGCTTGGTGCTTTTTGCTGTGGCTGCTTTATGCACTCACTAGTGTTGTTCTTCAAATTGTCAGAGAGATTAGGGACTATATTTATCACATCATTGATTGGGAGATTAGGCTTTTCATTTCTTAAGTTTACACATGGTAAAGGTGGGCTTGGCATATCTTCTAATGCAGAAAGAGCTGTAGTAAAACCAGAGCTTTGTGTATTAACAGACATGGGACTAGCTACCATAGAGCAAGTAATACTTTCTGACATGGGGCTGGTTATAGTTGAAAAGGCAATGTCTTCTAAAAAAGAAGTAGCATCTTCTAGCTGTAGGAGTCCATTGTCAAGTGGAGAATAATTTGTACTGTCAAGAAGTGGAGAGCTTGCATGTTCTCCATTTACCTTTATTGAGTCACTTGCGTGTTGGACAAGCAGGGTGTTGCATTCAGGTGACAGCCCAGTCACCTCTGAGACAAAGGTTTCAACTGGATGAAATAATGGCCTATCAAGCAATGGTGAATTAATATCAGGGCTATTATTCATTTTGACTAATTCTGCAGTTTCATCTTTTTTCTTTCTCCAATCGGGAGTCACGCAGCAGGGCTGCTCCTGAATTTCTCTTTCTTCATATTGTGATTTTATTTGATTATATTCTCTGTTGTTGTGATCTGAAGTCTCTAATACAGGATGTGTAGCTACATGATTCCAATGTTTATCATTAGTTGCTGGCATATTTCTTGTTTTACTTATGTCTATTTTGGAATCTCTGTTTTCCCATGAACTAGGTAATGTTACTCTGAGATCTCCTTTACTTATTGTAAAGCTGTAGTCTTCTAATTTGTGGAAAATTAGGCAGTCTTCTGAAAGACTTCTTAATAGAGGCCTCACTGATTTTGTGACAGGTGATGATTTAATTTTGTTGTCTTTTATGTTAAATAAGTTTGGTTTGAAATGAATTATGCTAGATGGTCTTTTAATCCCTTCTTCATTTGAACTTTCTTCACCTTGCTTATCACTTGCTAATAGCTCTCTAACTTCTACTTTCACTTCAGTCTCTTCTTTTAGTATTTCCTGCTGCTCTCTGCTGCTCTCTATATTGTCATTGCTAACAGCATAGTATTGTAAATCATCCTTTAGGCTATCATTTTTTATCTTTTGTTTTCCACCTTCATCACTTTCAGTTGAACACTGATTTACATCCTCTTTGGAGTCTAAAGATTGCCTTGTGTAGCTTTGTGCATTTTTCACATATTGTTCCAAGAAAACACTTGTTTGATTAGAAACTGTATCTGATGGATCCTCCTGCTTGCTGTCAGGTTTAATATTTTCTTCTTGTAGAGGAAATTCCTCTCCATTTTGCCCCCAAACTGGTTCAATAGGTGCATCCTGTTTTTGTTCCACGTTTACACTTGTATCTTCTTTAAGATAAAGATTTGGTATAGGATCTTCTATGTGTTTTTTAACACTATGTTCAATAGGACTGAGATGGGGAGATGACATATATTGGTTATGGATATTTTTATCTGTGTGGGTGTCTTCTGTAGGAATTTCTGCATTTTCAAATACTTTACATGGTATTACATGGTGTGATGGGGAGTTCAAACATAAATAGTTATCAGAAGTATTTCTAAAAAAATCCTGTTTAGCCTGTTCTTCTGTCATTGACCTTGGTACATATGCCTGATCATTATTACAAACATTTTCAACTTCTGATGCCTGTTTATCATAAGCTGAATCATCTTGTAGCTTGCCATCTGCTATGTAATTATTTTCATAACCATTACGAAGATTTGTTGATGGATTATATGTACTTTTTACTCTTTTTCTCATGTCTTTCAGATTAAATAGTAGGCCTGTGGCTTTGGATTTATATTCATTTCTCTTACGATACAAGCTAATTTCTTTTTGGTCCTGATCATTAAGTGTCATTGTATCAGCAGGTAGAGGAGTTATTGAGATTGGCTGTTCTTTTAGAGCTTCTTGTATGTTTTTTCTTATTATTACAGGAGTTAAAAGATTGGTAATATTAAAGGATGAGATACTGGGCTTGTCTTCCAAGGAAACTTCTTCATTTGCTGTCATGTTTTCATTAGATTGTTCTGTAGTACATTCTTTCATACTTAAACATTTATTGAGTAACTTATCCTCCATTTCTATCTTGTGAATATTCATTCTCCTCCATGGGGGCACACAAGCATTGCTGTTTGAAGGGAGAGTTGAGTCTGGGTGTTTTGCATGTAGTGTGCTTGGCAAAGTCTCCACACACACCTCATTTGAGTCTTTTAAACCTTGTTTTTTCTCTGTTAAATGAAGTGGAACTATATCCTTAACTGACTCTTTTTCTATTTGTTGTATTAATGTTTTTATTCTTCCAGGTGGTGGCATGGGTTTATTAGTTAGTTTAATTTCATTTGCTTTGGCTGGTATTTCTGATTTCCTGTCCTCTTTTGATAAATCGACTTTTTCTTGAGATTCCTCATTTTGTTTTGATAAGGGATGTGATGATTTAGACACTGTTTCTTTAACCTGATTTGTAGTTAATGATTGATTTAATTTCTTAGGAGAGTTAGATTTGGCTAAAATGCAGAGCTGCTCTTTTGGCGATTGATATCCTAAATCTATTTGCATATCTTCCGCTTGGATCTTATCAACTGCATGAACCTTTGGAACCCTGTGACTTGATTCTCTGCTTTGCTTTGTCATCCTTTTGCTGGGAAGTGGAGGAACAGTCCTTAACATTTGAATAGCATCTAAGTTATTAGAGAGTGTTGATGCAGGAGAGGCCCATCCTACCTCTATTCCTGCATCCCTTGCTCTTACTCCAGGTGTTGTTCTTTGAAGTAAAGGAGAGCATGGTGTTGCTGATCTCAGAATAGGTGGTGTTCCAGGGACTGGACTGTCAGTATTATCCCCTCCATGGTGTCTTTTATTAATATCACTCCATGACTTAAATGCACTATTTTCACTATGAAGAAAAGCTGTTTTTCTCAAGGACTGCTTTTGATTTGCCAACTTTTTGGCTTGATCTTGTAATGGTGAGCCTGAGGAACATGGCGATGCGGTAGGCCTGGGACAAATTTCTTCCTGAGACTCCAAAAATACTTCTCTGGCTGTGCGCCTGTGTAAATTACGTTGTTCATGAAGACTAATATCATCTGGATTGATAGATTCTAAAGTTTCATTGTTCAATTCGCTGTGTTCTGAAGATATTTGTTCCATGTTCATCTTACATCTTGGAATACATTTAGAGGGTGAAACTCCATCTTGTTCTGGCCTTTCATTTTCAATATTATAAAAACTTTTTATCAGAGATGACACCTTGGAGCATGGTTTATATCCTGTGGGCTGAGGAACACACAGTTTATTGGTGTTGGTCTTGGCAACTATCAATCCATCCTTTGCACAGTTAAGCAGTGGTTGGAATGTTGGAGCCCACTTTCCACGCAGTCGTGAAATAGTGGGTAGCTGTGCCAAGGGCTGAGTCTTCCTTACTGAAAGGTTAAAAATTCCCAGGTGGTATTTTGTGGAAAGTGGCATTCCTCTAATGGGAGAAGGTATGTGAGGAACATCACTGAATGGTTCTTCCTCAGCAACACACAAACTTCTAAAAGCTCGATCTGTAAAACTGCTTACTTCTTGGTCTGTATCATCCATTACACCCACACCACTTCCAGCAAGGCCATCTGCATGTCTTTTATGCTTCTTGTAACGAAGCATGTGCATAGCATATGTAGACAGGAATATGTAAAGCAGTTCTCAAACTCACACTGGATACCACCTATGGGCAGAAAAAAAAATCAGTTCAAGGTAATGTAAGTAAATATTTATAAATAAAATAGCATCATGGTACAGAATTTTTACATCATGATTTCAACCTTGCATTTGTAAAGTCAGCAGACTGGCACACAAACTACTGCAGAGTATTATTCCAACATTTTATTACATTCCAAATACTAAAGATATTAATAAGGACAGATTATTAAATCTGTGAAAGTAACATTCACCAAGCATTCACTGGAATCAATTACTGTAATTTAAGAATATGCCCCTAGTAAGGCTAGGTTCACACGAATGCTTTTCTTACTGCAGCTTGTGTTTTTCAGAAACACAGTGCAAGCCATTTAACATGATTTCCTATGGGTAATGTTCACAACTATGCGGTTCCTGCGGGCACATTTTTTAGAAAGGATCAGGACTTCTTTCCCAGCAGGGTTTTGCATTTTTGGTCCAATAGATGCCAATGAACCCACATCCAAAACGAAAGTGCTGCGTTTATTCTGTGTTTTGCCTGTGGGTTTGATGCAATTTTCATGTATTTTGCGGCTCGTGTTTTTGATCATGCCTGACTACAAACACCTCCCATTGACAACAGTCTTCCCATGCTGCCTTGCAAAACAGGAAGTCGCATCCAACACAGCAGCCAGGATGGTAAAAACAAAGGTGCTGATACATCTGGTGAGGCCCCTTGTTTATCTATATGATCCAGCCCAACCAGACCACAAGAGCAAGGCAAAGCAGCAGCAGGGATGGCAGGAAATTGCCAAAGAAATTTATCCAAAATGGGATTCCTTCAGCAAGAGACAGAAGCATAAAGTACTATGAATTTATCTGTGACAAAACTGTATGTATTCTGCTAATAGATGGTGCTACATAGATATATTTGTTAGAACTCAACACTGATCTCCAAACTACAGCTAGGGGACACATGCAGCCTTTTGTTTTGTAGAGCCCTGCTCAACATGCAAAGCGTTTCTGACAAATGACAATGGGAGGTAGATGATTTGGTGCAGTGCAAATACGCTCATTATCTTTACTTATTTTCACTTTTTTTATTCAATTCTTTTTTTACCCAAAAATTTAAATAAATAAATAAATACAGACAACTCAAAAATATGCTGATTTTTTTTTAATACCTTCATTTCAGACAAGAAAACAAACAATATAATTTTATAACAAGAAGAACTACAAAATAGAACAAGAACAATGTAGAAGATAATGCAGAAAAAGGAAGTGTGGAAAAATGTAAATAGCCACAAGTTGCTATGGCACCTGAACATTGGTAGACATAAAGTAGGCAAAGAATTAAAAATAAAAAAGAACATTTTTTCCCCAACACCAGGAATAGCGCTATTCTATCAGCATTCAAACTCTCATGGGAAATATAAATGAAGTTAACAAATAACCTATAGAATAAACAAAGACAATAATACAGCCCAAAAATAATACAAACCAAAAATGGGGGGGGGGGGGGGGGGCGGGGGACAACTTTTGTGAGTATTCATTTTTAACTTTTCTTTGTAATGAAACCTTGTTAGTGTTGGAACCTACTACACCATAGTGGTTGCGCTTTCTCTCTCCCTTCCCCCTCTCCTTGTTTTACAGAATTCATCCTTGATAACTGCACCACTCCTGCTACCACGAGCTGCTGTTATACCTTTACTGGTAAGGTTAAGGGAGTTGGTGTCCTCCAAATAAATCCAGCTCGGATAGAATTCCCCATATTTAGATGGATGGGAGTGTGCAGTAGGTGCCATTTATTTACAAGAATGCCAAAAGCACACTCTACAACGTGACATGCTCTAGTAAGGCAGTAATTGAACACCCTTCTTTCAACATCCAAGAATCGATTTGAATAGGGCCTTAGTAGATGTTATCAAAACCAAAAAAGAAAAAATTACTGGGAACCTGATATTAATTAAGTTGGGGTGCCGCCCATCAAGGGGGCAGGGTGTATTCACAAGCATATACTGTTTAGAAAAAAACTTTTAAACGGCTATGTAGCCAGGACAAGCAGTGCTTCAGGTGATGGGGGGGTTCTGGGGGGCAGAATGAAACATGTAGATAGACCAGGCATAGGAACGGTCTCTACCCCATCACCTGAGGCACTGCATGTCCTGGATACAAAGGAACTTTTTCATGTGACCTTGCTGATTACCTGCCTACCGCTTTGCTACAACTTCATTTTCCTCTTTGCTACTCTGCATGTCTGCTGGATTGAACAGACCACACAGATCTTTGAAATAACCTCCCTTGTTTCCATGAGACTATGATTCAGCATGGGACTTGTGTATGATTAGGCACTCACAGAGGAATCAGCTGTGCGGTATCAGCTACCTAACACACAGTTCTGCTGCCTCACTTTCATACAGTTTACACAGCCAGCAGATACTTGATCCTGGAAGTGGAGGTTTTCAATCTATATGAGCGGAATTGGAGGAAGAGGGACAGTGAATATTCATAAGATATTACAGACTGATCATATTGGCAGCTGCTTCAAGGGTACCCAAAGTGCTGGGATCCAGCTTTTGAACTGGATCGGGTGCAATTAACTATGGATATGTTACATGTATAACATCAATTGTGTCTTTGAGCTAAAAGCTCCTCACTGACTCTATGATCGGAAGTACTACACTGTTGAACTAGCAGGGTATAATCAACCAAGAGTGTGGACATAACATCTTTATCTAGAGTGAATGGCCACATGAGCTCTAACTCATGGCTCTGATATAAGGCACATAGAGATTCATGTATACCCACTGAGTTGGGGCAAGGACAGACACTGTCACTGTCCTTTTTTGGTTTAGTGATTTGAAGCACCTTTTCAGGAAAATCCATTGCTGGGGTATCTATTACATACGCCCATTGTGGCTATAAAGTAAAGGCCCCCCATGGATTCACAGGAGGTCACATTGACTGTTACCTAACTTGGAATATTTGGTAGGGTGTGGGTGCAAATCAGGGGTAACATCTGGGGAGATATCCGCGGTAGTGGTCGTAGCCACGCTTTTCCAGCTCCTAGGGGAGGCTCTAGTTAACATCATTAGGGCTCAGGGAATTATTAGGGGTGGATAACCGTTTAAATTCTTTTTGGGGGGTTTGGTTTCATGTGAGGGTAGGGATGTGGAATTTAGAGGGTGGTAAATGATTTTGGGGGGCACATGCATTCTATAGTGGAGACTGCCTGCTTCCACATGCATGCCATCAATGTTTTAATATATTTATTCAATCAATAAATAGTTTTGGGAGATAGCCTTTGCTTGTTCACCTTTTTTTTTTTTTTCATTTTTTCTAAACTTTAGTAGATGTTCCCTTAAGGCAAAAGCCTCATCACCAACAAGAACGTATGGGAGCTCGACCCCTTGTTCCTGGTAGTGGCCCAGTTTTGTAGCATCTGGCCAAATGTGGAGTGGGCAAAAATACTTAAATCAGAGCTGCTGCCATAACTCCCAATATTGATAGTAAATCTATAATTAGTATCCACCACGGCAAAGAGTACAAAGGGTTTTTTGTAGATATAAAAACTACCGCCACTTGCTATGGGTTTTACAATGTGAATATGTTTCCCATCTATTGTACCAAGACAATTTGGGAAATTGCAGTGTTAACTAAACATAGCAGGTATGTTGCACCTGTCTTCCTCTGCAGGTTTCCTAAAGACAACATCCTTGAATACCTCTCTTATCACAAAGCATGTGTCACGTACAATGTAATTAGCTGTCGATTTCCCCACCATGAACTGGAAATGTAGACTGGATAGGGAATTTCGTGTTGCCAGGTACCTGAAATAATAATAAAAAAAAATGTTTAGGTTTTGCAGTTAAGGAATTGCATACAAGATGGAGGAGCACCAGGGGCGGAACTACAAGGGTCGCAGCAGTCGCACTTGTGATCAGGCCCTGTGGGGGGCCCAAAATCTCGGGCTGTGGATCCACAGTGGGGCTACTGGCTGCAGTTGTGAGTAGAGAGTGACTGTTACACTCTTTCTTGCACTGCCCAGAGCCAGCACTGACAGCCTGCTACCCCTTTGCGTCTCACACGGACAGGGGAGAGAGAGCTAGATCTACTCCTCCTGCTCCTTGCACCCCTGTCCTCCTATGTGTGCCTGTGTCCCCGCCCACACTCCAATCCCTACGAGGAAGCCCAGCAGCTGAGAACAGCATGAACGTGGAGGATATGCAGACTGCATGAGTCTCTTTCCTTCCTGGGAGGAGTGAGTTCACCATCCATCTACCCTCTCCCTTCTCTCTCCTGCCTCTGAATCAGTACAACAATGTAACAGGACCTCAGATTTAAGAGGTGCTCCACAGACTCTGATATTAATGGGGCTTTGGTGAGCAGCCTCTGCAGACTCTGAAGTAAGGGGGCCTCTGCAGGCTGTCATGTAAGGGGAGCTCTGCAGACTGATGTAAGGTGGCCTCTTCGGACTCTGATGTAAGCAGGGCTCTGCAGACTGTCATGTAAAGGGGGGCTCTGCAGACTCTGATGTAATGGGGGCTCTGTGGACTGTGATATAAGGGGGACCCTCTGGACTCTCATTTAGGAGGGACTCTGGGAACCCTGATTAACCACTTCAGCCCCGGAAGGATTTACCCCCTTCCTGACCAGAGCACTTTTTACAATTTGGCACTGCCTCCCTTTAACTGCTAATTGCGCGGTCATGCAATGCTGTACCCAAACAAAATTTGCGTCCTTTTCTTCCCACAAATAGAGCTTTCTTTTGATGTTATTTGATCACCTCTGCGGTTTTTATTTTTTTCGCTATAAACGAAAAAAGACTGAAAATTTTGAAAAAAAATGACATTTTCTACTTTTTGTTATAAAAAAAATCCAATAAACTCAATTTTAGTCATACATTTAGGCCAAAATGTATTTGGCCACATGTCTTTGGTAAAAAAAAATGTAAATAAGCGTATATTTATTGGTTTGCGCAAAAGTTATAGCGTCTACAAACTAGGGTACATTTTCTGTAATTTACACAGCTTTTAGTTTATGCCTATGTCATTTCTTGAGGTGCTAAAATGGCAGGGCAGTACAACCCCCCCCAAATGACCCCATTTTGGAAAGTAGACACCCCAAGGAAATTGCTAAGAGGCATGTTGAGCCCATTGAATATTAATTTTTTTTGTCCCAAGTGATTGAATAATGATAAAAAAAAAAAAAATTACAAAAAGTTGTCACTAAATGATATATTGCTCACACAGGCCATGGGCATATGTGGAATTGCACCCCAAAATACATTCAGCTGCTTCTCCTGAGTACGGGGATACCACATGTGTGGGAATTTTTGGGAGCCTAGCCGCGTACGGGGCCCCGAAAACCAATCACCGCCTTCAGGATTTCTAAGGGCGTAAATTTTTTATTTCACTCCTCACTACCTATCACAGTTTTGAAGGCCATACAATGCCCAGATGGCACAACCCCCCCCCCAAATGATCCCATTTTGGAAAGTAGACACCCCAAGCTATTTGCTGAGAGGCATGTTGAGTCCATGGAATATTTTATATTTTGACACAAGTTGCGGGAAAGTGACACATTTTTTTTTTTTTTGCACAAAGTTGTCACTAAATGATATATTGCTCACACAGGCCATGGGCATATGTGGAATTGCACCCCAAAATACACTTAGCTGCTTCTCCCGAGTATGGGGATACCACATGTGTGGGACTTTTTGGGAGCCTAGCCGCGTACGGGGCCCTGAAAACCAATCACCGCCTTCAGGATTTCTAAGGGTGTAAATTTTTGATTTCACTCTTTACTGCCTATCACAGTTTTGGAGGCCATGGAATGCCCAGGTGGCACACCCCCCCCCCCCAAACGACCCCATTTTGGAAAGTAGACATCCCAAGCTATTTGCTGAGAGGCATGGTGAGTATTTTGCAGCTCTCATTTTCGTTTTTGAAAATGAAGAAAGACAAGAAAATACTTTTTTTTCTTTTTTCAATTTTCAAAACTTTGTGACAAAAAGTGAGGTCTGCAAAATACTCACTATACCTCTCAGCAAATAGCTTGGGGTGTCTACTTTCCAAAATAGGGTCATTTGGGGGGGGGGTTGTGCCACCTGGGCATTCCATGGCCTCCAAAACTGTGATAGGCAGTGAAGAGTGAAATCAAAAATGTACGCCCTTAGAAAGCCTGAAGGCGGTGCTTGGTTTTCGGGGTCCCGTGCACGGCTAGGCTCCCAAAAAGTCTCACACATGTGGTATCCCCGTATTCAGGGGAAGCAACAGAATGTATTTTGGGGTGTAATTTCACATATTCCCATGGCACGTTTGAGCAATATATCATTTAGTGACAACTTTGTGCTAAAAAAAATAAAAAAATTTGTCTTTTTTTTTTAACTTGTGTCACAATATAAAATATTCCATGGACTCGACACACCTCTCAGCAAATAGCTTGGGGTGTCTACTTTCCAAAATGGGGTCATTTGGGGGGGGGGGATTGAACTGTCCTGGCATTTTATGCACAACATTTAGAAGCTTATGTCACACATCACCCACTCTTCTAACCACTTGAAGACAAAGCCCTTTCTGACACTTTTTGTTTACATGAAAAAATTATTATTTTTTTTTGCAAGAAAATTACTTTGAATCCCCAAAACATTATATATTTTTTTTAAAGCAAATGCCCTACAGATTAAAATGGTGGGTGTTTCATTTTTTTTTTCACACAGTATTTGCGCAGCGATTTTTCAAACGCATTTTTTGGGGAAAAAACACACTTTTTAAAATTTTAATGCACTAAAACACACTATATTGCCCAAATGTTTGATGAAATAAAAAAGATGATCTTAGGCCGAGTACATGAATACCAAACATGACATGCTTTAAAATTGCGCACAAACGTGCAGTGGCAACAAAATAAATACATTTTTAAAAGCCTTTAAAAGCCTTTACAGGTGAACCACAGGAACAGCGTCACCCTCGAGAGAACCGCACACACCGCAATGCCAACTGGGAGGACTTGGACCCTCCGGACGACATGACCACCTGAATCATCTATGCATCGCAAAGCGACTCAGTGTGCCCTGGATTGCTTGAACAAGCTCAGTTCATTTGTTAAGCACCCCAGATATTTGACGCGGTTACCATCGCGCAGGCAGAGTTCTGCGTTTCTTTCTTAAAAGTTCTGTTTTGAACCACTGATCTCTGCAATTTTTTCGTTCTGTTTCTTTTTTTTTCGTTTTCTTTTTCTTTTTTGCTGTGTGCATCTGTTGTAGACTTTACAATTGTTTAATCTTTATTACATTCAAACCACCCTCAAGCGAAAACACCAGTAGCAAACTCTAGTTAACTGAACTGCGACAGACCCTAGAAACAGAAGAACTCTCAAACAGTAAGTTATCCTCTTTACTAAGTCCTATACACACAAATACTGCCAACCTATCTCTCATAATTCGTGACTCCCCCGTCAGAATCATCATGCCTTTCAAAGTCACATCCCTGAATGCCAAGGGCCTGAATCATCCAGGTAAAAGGCACTCTCTATGGTCAGACACCCGTACGCTTCACTGCGAGGTGAAGCCAAACACAAGCGCCTTCCTTCTCACACAAAAATTTTCCACACTTATTCATGGCGAACGCACCTACCAAAACCAAAGGAGTATTGATAGCAGTCAAAGACACAGTAGCCTTCAAACTAATGAACCTTCATACAGATACGCAAGGTAGGTTTATAATACTAATATGCAAAATAAATAACACCGTTTACACACTGGTAAACCTATATGTCCCAAACACGGGCCAAATCTCATTCCTCAACAAAATTTGGAAAAAAGTGACCAAATTAAAACAAGGAAAAGTCATTGTCTGCGGTGACTTTAATCTAGTTCTGGATGCTACTATAGATGTGCAAGGACCTACACCGAAAAAACCCAGAGCATCGACGCTTCTAACCTTCCTACACTCAAATGAGCTCTATGACGTCTGGAGATGTCAGCATGCCTCGGAGAGAGACTTTATTTTCTTTTCAAAGCCGCACTGTACCTACTCCAGAATAGATTTATTTCTAGGAGATAAACAATTACTACAAGATGCCTTTTAGGCCCCTTTCACACGATCGGACCGTTGAGGTCCGCCTGTCAGTTTTGACGGCGGACCTGAACGGGCGCTCCATGTTAGTCTATGGAGCGTCGGATGTCAGCGGAGACATGTCCGCTGACATCCGACCCGGTCCGATCCGCTGAAGAGCAGACGGATGGCCCTACGTCCAGGTCCATCGCTGTCCGTTTTCATCCGATCCCTCCATAGGCGGCAGCGGCACCTAACAAGCCCCTCCCCGCTCAGTGAGCAGAGAGGGACCTGTCATCCGCCGGGTTAGCGGAGATCAACGGACAGATCTCCCGCTCAGCCGGCGGACCGAGGCGGGCTCGTGTGAAAGGGGCCTAAGTCAGAAATCCGCACCACAACATGGTCTGACCATGCTCCCATCTCAATAACACTGGGGGGAAAACAAGAAAGCGTGACCTTTACTAATTGGCGCAATGACCCGTACTTAATGTCGCTACCTGACAACAACATCCAGATTCAAAACCAGCTGAAAGACTTTTTTCATCTGAACGACCGTTCAGTCAACAATCCATTTATAGTATGGGCTTCTCACAAAGCCTTTATAAGAGGTGTCCTAATCAAGATTAGCTCGTGGGCGAAACACCACAGGACACAGCAGCTTAAAACCCTCTTAGATAGCATAAAAGGCCTGGAAGTCACCAACAAAAAAGACCCAAACCCATCCACTAGTAACAAACTCTGGCAAGCAAGGAGCGAACTTAGATCCCTCCTCAATGCAAATCATGCTAAACTATTACTCAAATTGAGAGACAATTTTTATGCCCAAGGCAACAAAGCCGGCAAATTGATGGCAGCGCTGATCAAAAACCGTAAATCCAAACAAAAAATTCCGTACATTTTAAACCCCACCTAAGACAACAAAATGTTCCACCCGCGAGACATCGCAAACTCCTTTAAAGAGTACTATAAAAAATTGTACAACTTAAAGGATGACCCCTCGGTAAAACAACCCACAGACTCGATCATTGAAAACTTTCTAGCCTCCCTACAACTGCCTACACTATCTGATGAACAACTGTCAACCCTCAATGCTCCATTCAATATAAACAAAATTAATCATGTAATATCATCTCTTCCGAACGGCAAAGCCCCAGGTCCGGATGGGTTCTCTGCTGAATATTACAAATCATTTTCCAAAACTCTAAATCCTTACTTATGTCACATATTCAATGCTGCTGTGTCCTTGGGCGAATTTCTCTCAGAAATGTTATCAGCTAATATAATTATGCTACCTAAACCAGGGAAGGAGCAGGTGTCACCACAAACCTTTCGCCCAATTTCGCTACTAAACACCGATCTCAAGATATACGCAAAATTGCTGGCCCAGAGACTAGCACCACTGATGCCAAACATTATCCACCCAGATCAGGTGGGCTTCACTTTGGGCAGACAGGCACCCGACGCCACTCGAAGAATTATAAATCTTATACACTTTTCTAAATCTACTAAAACTCCTGCAATCTTTGTAGTGCTGGACGCCGAAAAGGCGTTCGACCGGATCCATTGGGGATACTTAACAAAAACGCTTACTAAATTTGGATTTCAAGGCTACATATTAAAAGCCATACTAGCCCCATATTCGTCTCCCTCAGCCCGAGTATTCACAGACGGTATCCTCTCTGAACCCTTTAAAATCACCAATGGTACTAGGCAAGGGTGCCCTCTCTCCTTTTTAATATTCGCACTCGTGATGGAACCCCTGGCCCAAACAATTCGAAATAACATATCAATCCAAGGCATACAGGTAACGGACCAAAATCATAAAATCACCCTATTTGCGGATGATATCATCCTTACTCTCATGGAACCGGCTTCTTCCCTCCCAGTCGTGTGTGACATTCTTGACAAATTTAACGCATGCTCATTTTACAAAGTTAACGAGTCAAAATCCAATATTTTACAAACAGGTGTAGCTAGTCCCATAAAAAGAGAACTACAATCCAAAATTCCATTTCAATGGGTATCCTCCTCTATGTCCTATTTAGGCATATCCCTAACCATACCAACAAATAATCTATTCTCACATAACTTCACCCCGTTCCTAAACACTTGTAAACAAGATCTGCAAAAAATCAGCAAACAGCACCTATCGTGGGCAGGTAGGGTTGCAGCATTTAAAATGTTCACCCTTCCAAAATTATTATACCTATATAGAGCATTACCAATAGCCATTCCTGACACATTCTTCAAATCCCTACAAAGCATGCTGCGATCTTATATTTGGTCACATAAAAAACCACGATGTCCTCATTCTGTTACTATTATGCCCCGTACACACGGTCGGATTTTCCGACGGAAAATGTGTGATAGGACCTTGTTGTCGGAAATTCCGACCGTGTGTAGGCTCCATCACACATTTTCCATCGGATTTTCCGACACACAAAGTTTGAGAGCAGGCTATAAAATTTTCCAACAACAAAAGCCGTTGTCGGAATTTCCGATCGTGTGTACACAAATCCGACGCACAAAGTGCCACGCATGCTCAGAATAAATAAAGAGATGAAAGCTATTGGCTACTGCCCCGTTTATAGTCCCGATGTACGTGTTTTACGTCACCGCGTTCAGAATGATCGGATTTTCCGACAACTTTGTGTGACCGTGTGTATGCAAGACAAGTTTGAGCCAACATCCATCGGAAAAAATCCTAGGATTTTGTTGTCGGAATGTCCGATCAATGTCCGACCGTGTGTACGGGGCATTAGACTTAAAAAAACAGGCGGAATGGGACTCCCCGATGTGAAAGATTACTACGTAGCAGTACTTCTAGACCAGATTTGCCATTGGTTCACTCCCACACTGGGTAAGCAATGGAGACACATAGAACTATCCTTTATAACCAAAGGAGATCTGGGGACACTACTCCTAGCTGAATGGGTAACTCAAACAGAATATTGCATTAGTCATCCAACAATCAAAGCTGCCCTTAGGGCGTGGAAATATTTTGTCTCCAATATCCAGGGAATAACATCTGACACAAAAATCCTGATTAAATTGGAAATATTCCAAGTTATTATCCCAGATCTATCTTTAAGATACTGGGAGGACCTCAGAAAGGAAACACTGTCTGCGGTAACTCAGGACAATAAACTCCTTCCTTATCATTCACTACAAACACAGTACAATCTATCGCAGAAAAGTCATTTCACATATAGACAATTAGCTTCCTACATGACACAGAAAGAAGTCCCCATACTGAGATTACCTAAAAAAGTGTGGGAATTTTTATCCTCCACATCGCTAGCATTAAAAGGAATATCTCTGTTCTATACACACATCTGTGACAAAGGCACGTTCACTAAAGATTCAGCCCTCAAGAGCTGGGAAAAAGATTTAAACACAACCTTTTCTGACCAACAATGGCGCCAAGCCATCCACTATAACCACACAGCCTCTAAGAGCATCAACTACTGGGAACTTTCTCAAAAGCTTCATCTACGCTGGTACCTAACCCCGGTCCAAATGTACAAATTTGCAAACATAGATGATAACACATGTTGGCGAGGCTGCTCACTGATGCATATACTTTGGGACTGCCCACATATATTCCCCTTCTGGAAAAAAAGTATTTATGTTCATATAAGACCTCACTGGTATTTTCTTAAAACCCTCCCTTCCACTAGCAATCTTTAGCTTAGGGATCACAAATATTCCAATTAAGTTCAGAAACATAACTATGCACATTTTATTCGCTGCTAGATTAATGATAACAAGAAAATGGAGACAATCCATAGTCCCTAACATCTCTGATGTCAAGACCCACCTCAAACTCATTAAAGAGTACAAACAATACTCGACCTTACAATCGGGCTCCACTGGGAAATTTAAGAATGCTTGGGAGCCGTGGCTCCAACTCCAGCACGATGTCAGTTAGAAATAATCTTCTGTAAGTGACTTCACCATGAAACCTTTTTGAAACACTCAGTCTATCTAACATGTTGAGTTTACTATTAACTTTTTCTATTAGATGTTGTATGAAAATATTGTCCGTCGTACATACCTTTGGTGTCTACATAATTCCAACTGTCAAAATGTTAAACTTCATGTATATTCGCAATTGTAAAGTGTTGTTAATCTTTATGAACAAAAAACAATAAAAAATGTAAATTGAAAAAAAAAATCCTTTACAGGTTACCACTTTAGATTTACAGAGGAGGTCTACTGCTAAAATTATTACCCTCGATCTGACCTTCGCGGTGATACCTCACATGCATGGTGCAATTGCTGTTTACATTTGACGCCAGACCGGCGCTTGCGTTCGCCTCAGCGCGAGAGCAGGGGGGGCAGGGGTGCTTTTTTTTTTTTTTCCTTTATTATTTTTTTGCTTTTTTATCTTATTTTTAAACTGTTCTTTTAATTTTTTTAAATCATTTTTATTGTTATCCTAGGGAATGTAAATATCCCCTATGATAGCAATAGGTAGTGACAGGTACTCTTTTTTGAAAAAATTGGGGTCTATTAGACCCTAGATCTCTCCTCTGCCCTCAAAGCATCTGACCACACCAAGATCGGTGTGATAAAATGCTTTCCCAATTTCCCAATGGCGCTGTTTACATCCTGCGAAATCGAAGTCATGAAATGCTCGTAGCTTCCGGTTTCTTAGGCCATAGAGATGTTTGGAGCCACTCTGGTCTCTGATCAGCTCTATGGTCAGCTGGCTGAATCACCGACTGCATTCTCAGGTTCCCTGTTGAGACAGGAGAGCCAGAGAAAAACACGGAAGAAGGGGGGGCATTCCCTCCCACTGCTTGTAAAAGCAGTCTAGAGGCTAATTAGCCACTAGGATTGCTTTTACATAAAAGCCAACCGCTGGCTGAAAAGAATGATACTAAGATGATACCTAAACCTTATTGTTTCTGGTATAACCACTCAAACAATAAAACACAGTAAGCGGTAAAGTATAAAAAATTGCATACCTTAAAAGCAAACATGATAAAACATAATAACAATAAAACATTGCAGAATAGAATACAGTAAAAAAGAGCAGAACAATAAAGAGAGAATAGAGCGAGAGAGAACAATAAAACGACAAATATTTTTTTTTATTTCATATATTTTTTTGTGTTTTTTTATTTTTTTTATTTTTTTTTTTTTTACACTTTTTTTTGTAACTGTAACTTTTATAACTGTAACCGGTTCCAAGTTCGGGTCTCTCAAAATGCGATGGCATCTTGGGAGACCCTGTGAAAGTGTGTCCTAGTCTGTGCAATGCTGTACCCTACGCTAATACTCAACTAGTGAATGGTAGCGTTCAAAACATTCACCAATGCAAAGACCAGGATTGTCAGGACAGGAGGGACAATAATAGTGGGTGTCACCCTATATCCGCGCTTGCTGCAGACACATCTTTTTTTGGGGGGGGGGGGTTCATTGGGTAGGGGTACTCGGGAGGACATAAAAATGCCTCTCATGCAGCCGACTGCATTTGGTTGGGGATGTGAATAGGGGAAGTACGGGCGCTGCAGAAGTGGTGGGTTCCCAATTAGGATTGGCGAATGCAGCAGGAAGGGCACTATGGGCACGACGGGCCTGTTTGTCTTCTTCTTGGTGGCAGCGGGACACTACTTGTGCTTGCCACCTCACCAGCTTGAACTGCACTTATGGGACTTGCCACGTCACCAAGTGTTACTGCAGTGCTGGTTTGACTATGACCGGGGTGTACTAGGCCGCTGGTGCTTTCCAGTTCTCCAAAAGGCTACCAAAAAAAAACTGTTAGCAATCGCAGGGATCAGGCCTGACTCTGCGAACGCTGCAGTTATGTGTTTAGTGTTTTGTAAGTGTCAGTGATCGATCAATACTGCACTTGGGTGGGCTGGGCTGGGCCGGGTGAAGGGGCAAAACGCAGGTGCTACCTGGGCTGATCCCGCTAACACTTCATTTTTGGGAACCCTAAACTGCTGGGGACTAGGGATGAGCCGAACACCCCCCTGTTCGGTTCGCACCAGAACATGCGAACAGGAAAAAAATTCGTTCGAACACGCGAACGCCGTTAAAGTCTATGGGACACGAACATGAATAATCAAAAGTGCTAATTTTAAAGGCTAATATGCAAGTTATTGTCAATAAAAGTGTTTGGGGACCCGGGTCCTCCCCCAGGGGACATGAATCAATGCAAAAAAAAGTTTTAAAAACGGCCGTTTTTTCAGGAGCAGTGATTTTAATAATGCTTAAAGTCAAACAATAAAAGTGTAATATCCCTTTAAATTTCATACCTGGGGGGTGTCTATAGTATGCCTGTAAAGGGGCGCATGTTTCCCGTGTTTAGAACAGTCTGACAGCAAAATGACATTTTGAAGGAAAAAACACATTTAAAACTACCGCGGCTATTGCATTGCCGACAATACACATAGAAGTTCATTGATAAAAACGGCATGGGAATTCCCCACAGGGCAACCCCGAACAAAAAATAAAAAAAAAAAATGATGTGGGGGTCCCCCTAAATTCCATACAAGGCCCTTCAGGTCTGGTATGGATATTAAGGGGAACCCCAGCCAAAATTAAAAAAAAAAATTGACGTGGGGTTCCCCCTAAATTCCATACCAGACCCTTCAGGTCTGGTATGGATTTTAAGGGGAACCCCGCGCCAAAAAAAAAAAACAAAACGGCGTGGAGTCCCCCCAAAAATCCATACCAGACCCTTATCCGAGCACGCAACCTGGCAGGCCGCAGGAAAAGAGGGGGGGACGAGAGTGCGGCCCCCCCCCTCCTGAACCGTACCAGGCCACATGCCCTCAACATTGGGAGGGTGCTTTGGGGTAGCCCCCCAAAACACCTTGTCCCCATGTTGATGAAGACAAGGGCCTCATCCCCACAACCCTGGCCGGTGGTTGTGGGGGTCTGCGGGCGGGGGGCTTATCGGAATCTGGAAGCCCCCTTTAACAAGGGGACCCCCAGATCCCGCCCCCCCCCTGTGTGAAATGGTAAGGGGGTACTTACCCCTACCATTTCACTAAAAAACTGTCAAAAATTTTAAAAATGACAAGAGACAGTTTTTGACAATTCCTTTATTTAAATGCTTCTTCTTTCTTCCTTCATCTTCTTCTTCTTCTGGTTCTTCTGGCTCTTCTGGTTCTTCCTCCGGCGTTCTCGTCCAGCATCTTCTCCGCGGCGTCTTCTATCTTCTTCTCCTCGGGCCGCTCCGCACCCATGGCATGGGGGGGGGGGGCTCCCGCTCTTCTCTTCATCTTCTTCTCTTCTTCATCTTCTTCTTCATCTTCTTCTTCTTCTTCTCTTCTTCCTTCTTCTCTTCTTCATGTCTTCTCCGGGCCGCTCCGCAGCCATGCTGTGGCATGGAGGGAGGCTCCCGCTGTGTGACGGCGTCTCTTCGTCTGACGGTTCTTAAATAACGGGGGGCGGGGCCATCCGGTGACCCCACCCCCCTCTGACGCACAGTGACTTGACGGGACTTCCCTGTGACGTCACGGGGAATGCCACAGGGAAGTCCCGTCATGTCACCGTGCGTCAGAGGGGGGCGGGGTCACCGGGTGGCCCCGCCCCCCGTTATTTAAGAACCGTCAGACGAAGAGACGCCGTCACACAGCGGGAGCCTCCCTCCATGCCACAGCATGGCTGCGGAGCGGCCCGGAGAAGACATGAAGAAGAGAAGAAGGAAGAAGAGATGAAGAAGAAGAAGAAGATGAAGAAGAAGATGAAGAAGAGAAGAAGATGAAGAGAAGAGCGGGAGCCTCCCCCCCCATGCCATGGGTGCGGAGTGGCCCGAGGAGAAGAAGATAGAAGACGCCGCGGAGAACATGCTGGACGAGAACGCCGGAGGAAGAACCAGAAGAGCCAGAAGAACCAGAAGAAGAAGAAGATGAAGGAAGAAAGAAGAAGCATTTAAATAAAGGAATTGTCAAAAACTGTCTCTTTCATTTTTAACATTTTTGACAGTTTTTTAGTGAAATGGTAGGGGTAAGTACCCCTTGTTAAAGGGGGCTTCCAGATTCCGATAAGCCCCCCGCCCGCAGACCCCCACAACCACCGGCCAGGGTTGTGGGGATGAGGCCCTTGTCTTCATCAACATGGGGACAAGGTGTTTTGGGGGGCTACCCCAAAGCACCCTCCCAATGTTGAGGGCATGTGGCCTGGTACGGTTCAGGAGGGGGGGGGGCCGCACTCTCGTCCCCTCCTCTTTTCCTGCGGCCTGCCTGGTTGCATGCTCGGATAAGGGTCTGGTATGGATTTTTGGGGGGACCCCACGCCGTTTTTTTTTTTTTTTTTTGGCGCGGGGTTCCCCTTAAAATCCATACCAGACCTGAAGGGTCTGGTATGGAATTTAGGGGGAACCCCACGTCAATTTTTTTTTTTAATTTTGGCTGGGGTTCCCCTTAATATCCATACCAGACCTGAAGGGCCTTGTATGGAATTTAGGGGGACCCCCACATCATTTTTTTTTTTTTTATTTTGGTTCGGGGTTGCCCTGTGGGGAATTCCCATGCCGTTTTTATCAATGAACTTCTATGTGTATTGTCGGCAATGCAATAGCCGCGGGTAGTTTTAAATGAGTTTTTTCCTTCCAAATGTCATTTTGCTGTCAGACTGTTCTAAACACGGGAAACATGCGCCCCTTTACAGGCATACTATAGACACCCCCCAGGTACGAAATTTAAAGGGATATTACACTTTTATTGTTTGACTTTAAGCATTAATAAAATCACTGCTCCTGAAAAAACGTCCGTTTTTAAAACTTTTTTTTGCATTGATCCATGTCCCCTGGGGCAGGACCCGGGTCCCCAAACACTTTTTATGACAATAACTTGCATATAAGCCTTTAAAATTAGCACTTTTGATTTCTCCCATAGACTTTTAAAGGGTGTTCCGCGGCATTCGAATTTGCCGCGAACACCCCAAATTGTTCGCTGCTCGGCGAACTTGCGAACAGCCAATGTTCGAGTAGAACATGAGTTCGACTCGAACTCGAAGCTCATCTGGGGACGCTAGTATAGATCTGATCGGATCAGATATTGATCCGTTCAGATACTATACCACTAAGGGAGGTGTACGGTGCGTGCGTGGGTGTTAGCAGTACTGGCGCTAACCTGACGCTGCCTGGGGCTAGTGCTTGCCAGTTCACCAAACCGCTACCAAAAAAACTGTTAGCGATCGCAGGGATCAGGCCTGAATCTGCGAACGCTGCAGTTATGCGTTTAGTGTTTTGTAAGTGTCAGTGATCGATCGATACTGCACTTGGGTGGGCTGGGCTGGGCCGGGCGGAGGGGCAAAACGCAGGTGCTAGCAGGCATCTGGGCTAATCCCACTAACACTGCCTTTTTGGGAACCCTAAACTGCTGGGGACGCTAGTATAGATCTGATCGGATCAGATATTGATCCGTTCAGATACTATACCACTAAGATAGGCGTATGCTGCGTGCGTGGGTGTTAGCGGTACTGGCGCTAATCTGACGCTGCCCTGACACTATAAAAAATAAACGAACTAACCAGCGTCACCCGTAACGGTTATACAGTGATCAGTGGTGAAAGGGTTAACTAGGGGGCAATCAAGGGGTTAAAACCTTTATTAGGTAGTATATGGGGGTCCCTGACGCTATAAAATGCTGACAGCGGACCTAAATATCTACCTCCCTAATTAGCGTCACCAGCGACACTAATACAGCGATCAGAAAAATGATCGCTTAGTGACACTGGTGATGGCGGGTGATCAAGGGGTTAAAACTTTATTAGGGGGGGTTAGGGGGGTATCCTAGACCTAAAGGGGGCTAATACTAACTGCCCTACCACACTAACTGCCACAAACTGACACCATGCAGTAATCAGAAAAAAAAAAACTGCTTGGTGTCTTCTCTCCTCCGCGTCGGAATGGAAAATACTGAGCCGAGGAGAGATGACATCATTTCCTTTGCTGCTGTTTAGCATACAGCAGCAGAGGAAGAAGCTGATTGGCTGGGAGCGATCTTGAGGAGGGGCCACAAATGGATGGTCTCCCCCTCGCCTCTCATCGCTCCCAGTCACAAGCTGACCGCCTCGGGCACCGGGGGGGTCCGATCGGACCCCCCGCCCGCGGGAGGCAGATCACGTACAGGTACATGATTCTGCCTGCTCGTGCCATTCTGCCAACGTATATAGTCGTGAGGCAGTCGGCAAGTGGCTAAAGGAGAATGCTGGAAACTATGATGTATGTGGGGGCTCTGGTTACCAGAGACCCCCTTATATCAGAGTTCCCCTTTACACCAGAATCTGCAGCGTTCACATTTACATCAGAATTCCCTCCTTACATAAGAGTTCTTAGAGGTCCTCCTTAAATCAAAGTCCCCAGAGTTCTCCCTTACATCAGAGTCTTCAAAGTTCCCCCCTATCGATCAATGAAGGATTGAAAGCAATGAAGGTTTGAAAGCAATCCACCACATCACCACATGTGAACATCATTGAAACCATTACTAGCATTCATACCATATGGGCAGCATATCCGGGCCAGACAGAACTGTTCTACTAAGGTCCTATTTGAAATAGAGACCAAAATGCTGAGAACCAGATTACGTGATAGAGGTTATTCAAACAATGTTTTTAAAAAAGCTTATAAGAGCCAAAGGTAAAACACGTACTGATTTACTGTTTTTGCATAGAATACAGTAACTAAAAATAACAATACCACCAGAGTAATCACCAGATTTTTTTGTCAACATAAACAATTTAGCTCCATTCTTCAGAAATATTGGTACCTCCTTAGTATGGATGCCACCATAGGCCCCCTTGTGTCTGACAAACCTCAAATCAAATATGAAAGGGTCCCCCTCCCTAAGGGATAAACTGGTTCACAGTGAAAATAAAGACGTTATTGATATTAGACAACAAGTTACAGGAACTTTTCGTTGTGGCCATTACGGCTATTGCCAATATATGCACACAAGTAAACATATTACACTGTCCAATGGAGACAAATTCAAACCCAAACACTTTGTGAACTGCCACACTCCCGGCAAAGTATATTTACTGTCATGTAAGTGCGGCTTTTACTATGTGGGTAAAACTAAACTGGAATTTTGGCGCAGAATTTACAGGCATATTGTAAGCATTACCAAAAAAGATCCTGATGTCAGAAACCATGAATCAGACTGAGACAGAAGTACAGTTAAATCTCACTTGTTTAAAAATAATAAAAAAAAGGTAAACAGAGTAAACGTAGTCAAAACATAGCCAGAGTTCAGGAACCCGAACGGATAGTCAGACAAGCCAAAACGTCAGGGAGCTAGAGATGAGCATAGTAGAACAGCAAGCAGGATCTGCAGCCAGAAAGAATGTCAGCCAAGCAAGTCTTTAACCACTTGCCGACCGCCTCACGCCTATATACGTGAGCAGAGCAGCACGGGCAGGCAAAATCACGTACCTGAAACGTGATTGCCTTCCCGCGGGTGGGGGGTCCGATCGGACCCCCCCCCGGTGCCAGCTGCGGTCGGCATTTGGTTGGGAGTGATGACAGACGAGGGGGAGGCCATCCGATCGTGGCCCCCCCCTCGCGATCGCTCCCAGCCAATGAGAAACATCCCCTGCCTCTGTATAGTACACAGAGGCAGAGGATGTGATGTCATCTCTCCTCGGTCTGGCAGTTTCCGTTCCAGCGCCGAGGAGAGATGACATGTAAGTGCACCAAACATACACACACACACAGTAGAACATGCCAGGCATACATTACACCCCCGATCCCCCCCCGATCGCCCCCCAATCCCCCCCCAATCACCCCCCCCGTCACAAACTGACACCAAGCAGGTTTTTTTTTTTTTTTTTTCCTGATTACTGCATAGTGTCAGTTTGTGACAGTTAGCAGTGGTGGGACAGTTAGTATTACCCCCCTGTAGGTCTAGGGTATCCCCCTTACCCCCCCTAATAAAGTTTTAACCCCTTGATCACCCCCCCTCACCAGTGTCGCTAAGCGATCATTTTTCTGATCGCTGTATTAGTGTCGCTGGTGACGGTAGTTAGGGACGTAAATATTTAGGTTCGCCGTCAGTGTTTTATAGCGACAGGGACCCCCATATACTATCTAATAAATGTTTCAACCCCTTGATTGCCCCCTAGTTAACCCTTTCACCACTGATCACCGTATAACCGTTACGGGTGACGCTGGTTAGTTCGTTTATTTTTTATAGTGTCAGGGCACCCGCCGTTTATTACCGAATAAAGGTTTAGCCCCCTGTAGGTCTAGGGTACCCCCCTTACCCCCCTAATAAAGTTTTAACCCCTTGATCACCCCCTGTCGCCAGTGTCGCTAAGCGATCATTTTTCTGATCGCTGTATTAGTGTCGCTGGTGACGCTAGTTAGGGACGTAAATATTTAGGTTCGCCGTCAGTGTTTTATAGCGACAGGGACCCCCATATACTGCCTAATAAATGTTTTAACCCCTTGATTGCCCCCTAGTTAACCCTTTCACCACTGATCACCGTATAACCGTTACGGGTGACGCTGGTTAGTTCGTTTATTTTTTATAGTGTCAGGGCACCCGCCGTTTATTACCGAATAAAGGTTTAGCCCCCTGATCGCCCGGCGGTGATATGCGTCGCCTTAGGCAGCGTCAGATTAGCGCTAGTACCGCGAACACCCACGCACGCACCGTACACGCACCGTAACCTCCCTTAGTGGTATAGTATCTGAACGCATCAATATCTGATCCGATCAGATCTATACTAGCGTCCCCAGCAGTTTAGGGTTCCCAAAAACGCAGTGTTAGCGGGATCAGCCCAGATACCTGCTAGCACCTGCGTTTTGCCCCTCCGCCCGGCCCAGCCCAGTCCAGCCCATCCAAGTGCAGTATCGATCGATCACTGACACTTTTCTTTGTAGCGTTTTGGTGAACTGGCAAGCACCAGCGGCGTAGTACACCCCGGTCGTAGTCAAACCAGCACTGCAGTAACACTTGGTGAATGTTTTGAACGCTACCATGCACTAGTTGAGTATTAGCGTAGCGTACAGCATTGCACAGACTAGGCACACTTTCACAGGGTCTCCCAAGATGCCATCGCATTTTGAGAGACTCGAACCTGGAACCGGTTACAGTTATAAAAGTTACAGTTACAAAAAAAAAGTGTAAAAAAAAAAAAAACACAAACAAAAATAAAAAAAAATAGTTGTCGTTTTATTGTTCTCTCTCTCTCTCTATTCTCTCTCTATTGTTCTGCTCTTTTTTACTGTATTCTATTCTGCAATGTTTTATTGTTATTATGTTTTATCATGTTTGCTTTTCAGGTATGTAATTATTTATACTTTACCGTTTACTGTGCTTTATTGTTAACCATTTTTTTGTCTTCAGGTACGCCATTCACGACTTTGAGTGGTTATACCAGAATGATGCCTGCAGGTTTAGGTATCATCTTGGTATCATTCTTTTTAG
Organism: Lithobates clamitans; assembly: GCA_037952925.1. Lineage (NCBI taxonomy): Eukaryota > Metazoa > Chordata > Amphibia > Anura > Ranidae > Lithobates > Lithobates clamitans. Next base: position 10,555,269 of record JBBGZY010000563.1, on the reverse strand, counting down.
CCAGCGGTCGGCTTTCATGTAAAAGCAATCCTAGTGGCTAATTAGCCTCTAGACTGCTTTTACAAGCAGTGGGAGGGAATGCCCCCCCCCCCCACCGTCTTCCGTGTTTTTCTCTGGCTCTCCTGTCTCAACAGGGAACCTGAGAATGCAGCCGGTGATTCAGCCAGCTGACCATAGAGCTGATCAGAGACCAGAGTGGCTCCAAACATCTCTATGGCCTAAGAAACCGGAAGCTACGAGCATTTTATGACTTAGATTTCGCCGAATGTAAATAGCGTCATTGGGAAATTGGGGAAGCATTTTATCACACCGATCTTGGTGTGGTCAGATGCTTTGAGGACAGAGGAGAGATCTAGGGTCTAATAGACCCCAATTTTTTCAAAAAAGAGTACCTGTCACTACCTATTGCTATCATAGGGGATATTTACATTCCCTGAGATAACAATAAAAATGATTTAAAAAAAAAAAATGAAAGGAACAGTTTAAAAATAAGATAAAAAAGCAAAAAAAAATAAATAAAAAAAATAAATAAATAAAAAGCACCCCTGTCGCCCCCTGCTCTCGCGCTAAGGCGAACGCAAGCGGCGGTCTGGCGTCAAACGTAAACAGCAATTGCACCATGCATGTGAGGTATCACCGCGAAGGTCAGATCGAGGGCAGTAATTTTAGCAGTAGACCTCCTCTGTAAATCTAAAGTGGTAACCTGTAAAGGCTTTTAAAGGCTTTTTAAAATGTAGTAATTTTGTTGCCACTGCACGTTTGTGCGCAATTTTAAAGCATGTCATGTTTGGTATCCATGTACTCGGCCTAAGATCATCTTTTTTATTTCATCAAACATTTGGGCAATATAGTGTGTTTTAGTGCATTAAAATTTAAAAAAGTGTGTTTTTTCCCCCAAAAATGCGTTTGAAAATCGCTGCGCAAATACTGTGTGAAAAAAAAAAAATTAAACACCCACCATTTTAATCTGTAGGGCAATTGCTTTAAAATAATATATAATGTTTGGGGGTTCAAAGTAATTTTCTTGCAAAAAAAAATAATTTTTTCATGTAATCAAAAAGTGTCAGAAAGGGCTTTGTCTTCAAGTGGTTAGAAGAGTGGGTGATGTGTGACATAAGCTTCTAAATGTTGTGCATAAAATGCCAGGACAGTTCAAACCCCCCCCAAATGACCCCATTTTGGAAAGTAGACACCCCAAGCTATTTGCTGAGAGGCATGTCGAGTCCATGGAATATTTTATATTGTGACACAAGTTGCGGGAAAGAGACAATTTTTTTTTTTTTTTGCACAAAGTTGTCACTAAATGTTATATTGCTCAAACATGCCATGGGAATATGTGAAATTACACCCCAAAATACATTCTGTTGCTTCTCCTGAGTACGGGGATACCACATGTGTGGGACTTTTTGGGAGCCTAGCCGCGCACGGGACCCCGAAAACCAAGCACCGCCTTCAGGCTTTCTAAGGCCGTAAATTTTTGATTTCACTCCTCACTACCTATCACAGTTTCGGAGGCCATGGAATGCCCAGGTGGCACAAACCCCCCCCCCCCAAATTACCCCATTTTGGAAAGTAGACACCCCAAGCTATTTGCTGAGAGGTATAGTGAGTATTTTGCAGACCTCACTTTTTGTCACAAAGTTTTGAAAATTGAAAAAAGAAAAAAAAAATTTTTTTTTCTGGTCTTTCTTCATTTTCAAAAACAAATGAGAGCTGCAAAATACTCACCATGCCTCTCAGCAAATAGCTTGGGGTGTCTACTTTCCAAAATGGGGTCATTTGGGGGGGGTTTGTGCCATCTTGGCATTTTATGGCCTTCAAAACTGTGATAGGTAGTGAGGAGTAAAATCAAAAATGTATGCCCTTAGAAATCCTGAAGGTGGTGCTGGGTTTTCGGGGCCCCGTACGCGGCTAGGCTCCCAAAAAGTGCCACACATGTGGTATCCCCGTACTCAGGAGAAGCAGCTGAATGTATTTTGGGGTGCAATTCCACATATGCCCATGGCCTGTGTGAGCAATATATCATTTAGTGACAACTTTTTGTAATTTTTTTTTTTTCTTTTTTTTGTCATTATTCAATCACTTGGGACAAAAAAAATAAATATTCAATGGGCTCAACATGCCTCTCAGCAATTTCCTTGGGGTGTCTACTTTCCAAAATGGGGTCATTTGGGGGGGGTTTGTACTGCCCTGCCATTTTAGCACCTCAAGAAATGACATAGGCAGTCAGAAACTAAAAGCTGTGTAAATTCCAGAAAATGTACCCTAGTTTGTAGACGCTATAACTTTTGCGCAAACCAATAAATATACGCTTATTGACATTTTTTTTACCAAAGACATGTGGCCGAATACATTTTGGCCTAAATGTATGACTAAAATTTAGTTTATTGGATTTTTTTTATAACAAAAAGTAGAAAATATCATTTTTTTTCAAAATTTTCAGTCTTTTTCCGTTTATAGCGCAAAAAATAAAAACGGCAGAGGTGATCAAATACCATCAAAAGAAAGCTCTATTTGTGGGAAGAAAAGGACGCAAATTTCGTTTGGGTAGAGCATTGCATGACCGCGCAATTAGCAGTTAAAGCGATGCAGTGCTGAATTGTAAAAAGTGCTCTGGTCAGGAAGGGGGTAAATCCTTCCGGGGCTGAAGTGGTTAACAGGAACACAGGAGAGCGTCTCTAGATATGTGCCCAAGGTGAAGGCCGAGATCATCTGGGCTGGACAGCTTAAGTAGGCAGGACTGACGAGCAGGATATTATCAACAGGTGAGTCACTGTGGAGAGATAGGAGCTGGCAATTAGCCAACAGCTGAGCGGCCAGCTCAGAGAAGGAAGGGCTGAGCCCAGCCCTGACACCTGATCAACCTCTTGGGAGGCATAGTCGTGCAGTGCATGGGGACACCATTCCCTTGAAGAGGTTCCTTGCACTGGACCACATATATACCAACCCAAGAGGTGGAAACTTTAACAAACTGCTTCTACAAAGCGAATTGAGTAGGATCTTCCATCTCAAAGCCACCCAGGCACCAGGCCTAAATGGGGCCTTCAATTTTAGACCCTACCTTTCAGGCTTTCAGTCAGGCGTCTGCGAACTGGACTTGTAATTTTCATAGACATGTGTCTTGCATTGGCTCCCTTGCAATATAAACTTTTTCCTCCTTTATTTTCTATACCCTGTTTGATATTTTGTTGTTCCACCCATATGACAGGTATGCATGTTTGTCAAATGACAAGCTAATATAGATATCAAAATCTCAGTGTTTAGGAATACATGTATTGTACATTTTAAAATGATATGTTCATTTACATTTTCACTTAAATTTCATATTCATTTTTATGATTTTGATTTTGTCTTTTTTTTTATTTCGGTTCTCTCTTTCTTTTTCTTGTTCTAGGGCTGCCAGGCTCTGATGGTCTCCTACCCGAGGGTCCCTCAGTTGCGGCCGCTGCTCTATGGGGACACCTGGAGGATGTCGGCGTTTGACCCACTGCCCGGCTTGCAGGGATCCTTGTCGACCGACTCCACTGGGGGCCACCTTGGACAACCACAGCCTTAGGGGCCACTGATTCCCGTGGGCTCCTATCCTGTTTGCGTTCCACCTTGGAGCACGGAGGGGTGGCCACATGCACGTCGGTGTGATGACGCGGGATGTGTCCCATGATGGACCTCTGACGACATACTCTGGCGCTGCGTCCTCTCCCTTTGCCCAGCTGTTTCCAATCATGTTTGACGCGACAAACAACCAAGGCCTTATATATACTGGCATCCCAGGCTTCGTTTGTGAGGCCTTGTGATTGCCGGACACACGTACCACACACAGTCTGTCAACCAGAGACAAGGTATGTCAGGAGACTTTGTTTGTACAGCTAAATGTCCCTCTTCCCAGCATCACTTATGTGGCTTTGACTACACATGGCTTTTGCAGATATCTAAAAGACATATATATATACATATACAGTACATTTAATGTAAAAACTTGATTACTATGGACATACTACTATTAATCTATCCATTACTCTTGTATATACAGCTTATACTAAAAGATTGTGCCCTCATCTTTACCACCCACTCGATTGCTGGTCAATAATAGAGTGGAACTTTTGTTCCTATGCCTAGGGGTCCTCGTAGTTGAGACATCTGCCGTCTTCCTCTGTGGTGTTTGCATCCCTTCATTCTATGCAGCTAACCATCATATTCCTGGCTAACCATCCCACTAGCCTATGCATTTTTTGGAAGTATAGGCTGAACGTTTAATATTAAGGATCTGTGGAATTATATGCATACTTATTTGTTAAAGCGGAGTTCCACACAAAAATGGAACTTCTGCTTTTCGGAACCCTCCCCCCATCCGGTGTCACATTTGGCACCTTTCAGGGGGGTGCAGATACCTGTCTAAGACAGGTATTTGCACCCACTTCCGGCATAGACTCCCATGGGAGTCTACGCCTCTTCCTGTCCCCACTGCGCTGTCTCCTGGGAAACACACAGCTCCTAGAAGAGACCAGGGACCACTTGGGACGTGCAGCGCGACTCGCGCATGCGCAATAGGGAACTGGGAAGTGAAGCCGCAAAGCTTCACTTCCTGATTCCCACACCTTGGATGGCGGCGGCAGCTGCCGAGAACCGAGCGGGTTCTCGGCATCACCCACCGACATCACTGGACCCTGGGACAGGTAAGTGGCCATGTATTAAAAGTCAGCAGCTGCAGTATTTGTAGCTGCTGGCTTTTAATTTTTTTTTTTTGGCGGTGTGGGTGGACCCCCGCTTTAAATGTAGATATGTCCCACTAATGTATACATTATATATATATATATATATATATATATATATACTTGTAGAATTAGTATGACGCAAATGGCATAAAAAACCTCAGAAGAAGGACCAGTATAGGTTCGAAACATGTCAGATGTATCCACCACTATGTAATTTTGCTAGTAAAAAGTAGAAAATACCGCGCTAAGTGAACATACAAAGCAAAATAAAAAACAAAAAAAGAACACAGCAGCAGTTCAATATGGGATACACATATAAGCAAATAGAATTAGAAAATGGAGCTGCGCTACAAATATGACACAAAAAATGCAACTAATGCACAAGTGTATTGAAATTGCTCCTAACACCGAAAACGTTTTAGGATTAGTGCATAGATGTAAATATATGTGCTCTTCATATGACTTGTGACAACACCACAAATTTGTGTTCCTCCACCACATAGATTGCGTGCTTACCAGAGGCAAGCTTAATATGAGCTTGCGGCTATTAACCCCGCCAGGGCCTTGTTCCAAAGGGATGATGACAGCTCTCAGGTACTTAGTGCGGCAGGAACACACAACAAACGATCACATGGATTCGGTCATTCAATGGTCTCAATCGGAAGCCAGAAGATAACTCATAATGAAGAGGACTTCACCATAGTGTAAATCGTATTAAAAAAGCATTTATTAAAATTAAAGGTTACACTTACACAAGTATGAAGTAAACTTGCAAGGATAAAAACCAGCTGGCAAGCAAACACCCGTGCAATACAGTACACAGCGCAATGACAAGAGCACGTCACTCCTCCCGATGTGCGTTTGGTCACAATCTGACGTCGTCCTGGGGAACGGGAGGCGCATTGACTCATCGCACTATGTACTATTCAGACAGAACCACGCCTCAATCTGAGACCCAAGTGGTGGGACCTAAAAACGCCATATTGGAAGCTGGAAGAAAATATCACTTGCCAATATGGTAATTTGTCAAGTAAGAGAAAAATAATCCTAAAGATGAGAACAAAGGAAATACAGTAATCTTAAGGAAGCATTCTTCACATAACTAGACATGCAAAGAAAGCTTCCCAAGAGGTAAAGGTCGTTCATATAAAAAACAGTCTAGCACATTTAAAACGGCCATCCAGTGTCACTTCATAGCATACCACGATTAACCTCTCTAACTAAACCAATCAAAGTTTTAAATCAAAGGTCGGATTCTCGTCAGGAGCGATCAGAGGTGAGGGGGAGGCCACTGATTCATGGTCACCCCCTCACGATCGCTCCTGGCAAATGACAGGCTTCCTCTGCTGCTGTAATGTAAATAGCGGCAGAGGAAGTGATGTCATCTCTCCTCGAGTCGGTCTTTTTGTTCCAGCGCCGAGGAGAGAAGACATCACAGTAAGTTTGCACCAACACTACACTTACAGTAGAACACGCAGGCACACTTTTCACCCCTCAATCACGCCCCGATCACCACCCTGTACCCCCTGTCACAGTGACACCAATAGCAGTTTTCTTTTTCTGATTATTGCATTGGTGTCAGTTTGCGGCCGCCATCTATGGGGACACCTGGAAGATAAGTGGTAGGGCAGTTAGTGTTAGGCCCCTTTAGGTCTAGGGTAACCCCCCTAATCCCCCTAATAGTTTTAACCCCATGATCACCCCCCATTGCCAGTGTCACTAAGCGATCATTTTTCTGATCGATGTATTATGCCGCGTACACACGGTCGGACTTTACGGCAGACTTTGCCCGGCGGACTTTTCAACGTACTTTACGACGGACTTTCTGAATGAACGGACTTGCCTACACACAATCCACCAAAGTCTGTCGAATTCGTACGTGATGACGTACGACCGAACTAAAATAAGTAAGTTCATAGCCAGTAGCCAATAGCTGCCCTAGCGTGGCTTTTTGTCCATCAAACTAGCATACAGACGAGCGGACTTTTCGACCGGACTCGAGTTCGACGGATAGATTTAAAACATGTTTTAAATCTAAGTCCGTCCAACTTTTGAGCAAACAAAGTCCGCTGGAGCCCACACACGATCGAATTGTCCGACGAAATCCCGTCCGCCGGGCAAAGTCTGCCGTAAAGTCCGCTCGTGTGTATGCGGCATTAGTGTCACAGGTGACGCTAGTTAAGGAGGTAAGTATTTAGGTTCGCCATCAGCATTTTATAGCGTCAGGGACCCCCATATACTACCTAGTAAAGGTTTTAACCCCCTGATTGCCCCCTAGTTAACCCTTTCACCAGTGATCATTGTATAACTGTTACAGGTGACGCTGGTTAGTTAGTTTGTTTATTATAGTTTCAGGGCACCCGCCGTTTATTACCTAATAAAGGTTTAACCCTCTAATAGCCCGGCCGTGATATAAGTTAAGTTTTAGGGTCAGATAGGGTCTGTGTCGCCCCAGGCAGCGTCAGGTTAGTGCCAGTACCGCTAACACCCACGCACGCAGCATACACCTCCCTTAGTGGTATAGTATCTGAACGGATTAATATCTGATCCGATTAGATCTATACTAGCCTATCCAGCAGTTTAGGGTTCCCAAAAATGCAGTGTTAGCGGGATCAGCCCAGATACCTGCTAGCACCTGCATTTTGCCCCTCCGCCCAGCCCAGCCCACCCAAGTGCAGTATCGATCGATCACTGTCACTTACAAAGCACTAAACACACATAAAGAGTCAGGCCTGATCCCTGCGATCGCTAACAGTTTTTTGGTAGCATTTTGATACAGTCGCTAACAGTCAGGAGCTTTTTTGCTTGTGAGTCTCACTAGTGTACCACTAAATTTAGAGCCCAAAATGGCAAATCAAAGGTACACTAGTGAAGAGGCCTACAAGTTTCTGAGCATGACAGATAGTGAAGAGGAAGTCACTCATCTGTCAAATTCAGGCTCAGAATACAAACCTATAGGCAGCAGCGGCTCCATGACAGATAGCTCTGACAACGGAATTGTGGTCCCTGTCAAGGTCAGGCGTACCAGACCCCAATCTTCTGCTGTTGTTGAGGTGCAGGAACTGCAGGTCCCTCGTATGGAGCAGAGAAGTACTAGCGCCGCTATTCATTCTGGTGAACTGGCAAGCACCAGCGGCCTAGTACACCCTGGTCGTACATCCAGCACTGCAGTAACACTTGCTGACGCGGCGAGTCCCTTAAGTGCAGTTCAAGCTGGCGAGGTGGCAAGCACAAGTAGTGTCCCGCTGCCACCAAGAAGACGAACACAGGCCAGTTGTGCCCATAGTGCCCTTCCTGCTGCATTAGCCAATCTTAATTGGGAACCCACCACTTCTGCAGCACCCATACTTCCCCCATTCACTGGCCAACCCGGCATTCATGTGGAAACAGTTGATTTTACGTCACTTGATTTTTATTCGCTGTTTTTCACTGAAGATCTCTATAGATCTATTGTGGACCAAAGTAATTTGTACGCTGGTCAACACATCGCCACTATTCCCCAGTCCTCCCTTGCCAGAGATTGGAAACCAATTACGGTTTCCGAATTTAAGATCTTTCTGGGCATTTCCTTCCTCATGGGCATAACCAGAAAGAGTGAGTTGCGGTCATATTGGTCCACTGACCCAATTCACCATATGCCCGTGTTCTCTGCTTCCATGGCCAGGGCACGATACGAGCAGATTTTACGGTTTATGCACTTCAACAACAATGAACTCTGCCGTCCTCATGGAGACCCTGGATACGATCGGCTCTACAAAACTCGGCCCCTCGTAAACCACTTCAACCAACGTTTTGCAGACTTGTTTACTCCCCATCAAGTTGTCTGCGTTGATGAGTCCCTGATTAATTTTTCTGGCCCCTTGCCATCACAGCAAGCGTGCCAGATAAGGGGTCAAGATGTATAAGCTCTGTGACAGGGCCACAGGCTATACATGTAGTTTTATGGTTTACGAGGGCAAAGATAGTCACGTAGAGCCGACAATCTGCCCTGACTACCTAGGAAGCACTGGCAAGATTATGTGGGACTTGGTGTCACCCTTATTCGGAAAGGGGTACCACTTATATGTGGACAATTATTACACGAGCGTGCCACTTTTTAGTCACCTTTTTGATCATCAGATTGGAGCATGTGGCACCGTGCGACCTAATCGCTGGGGCTTTCCCCAGCGGCTTGCAGATTCCCATCTTAGGCTGGGGGAGAGAGCCTGCTTGCAATGTAATAATTTGCTCGCTATGAAGTGGAGGGATAATAAGAATGTTTTTGTTCTTACCTCCCTTCATGCAGACACGACGGTCCAAATTACTACAGCGACTGGTGTTGTGGAGAAACCCCTCTGTGTCCACGAATATAACCAAAATATGGGAGGGGTGGACCTCAACGACCAGTTGTTGGCGCCGGATCTAGTTGCCCGTAAGGCCAGACGCTGGTATAAAAAAGTGTCTGTATACTTATTTCAATTGGCTTGGCTGAATGCTCATGTGCTATACAGAGCTTCAGGACGGACTCGATCCTTCCTTAAATTTCAGGAAGAGATCATCAGAGCCCTTCTGTTTCCAGACGGTGCTCCACCTCACCTTCCCAATCCAAATGCAGTAAGCCGGCTGCATGAGAGGCATTTTCCTTATGTCCTCCCGCGTACCCCTACCCAACGGGCCCCCCAAAGAAAATGTTGTGTCTGCAGAAAGCGCAGATATAGGCGTGACACCTGCTATTATTGTCCCTCCTGTCCTGACAATCCTGGTCTTTGCAGTGGTGAATGTTTTGAGCGCTACCATACACTAGTTGAGTTTTAGCATAGGGTACAGCATTGCACAGACTAGGCACACTTTCACAGGGTCTCCCAAGATGCCATCGCATTTTGAGAGACCCAAACCTGGAACCGGTTACAGTTACAAAAGTTACAGTTATAAAAAAAATGTAAGAAAAAAAAAAAAAAAAAACACAAAAAATAGAATAAAAAAAACAAAAATAGTTGTCGTTTTATTTTTTCTCTCTCTCTCTATTCTCTCTCTCACTATTGTTCTGCTCTTTTTTACTGTATTCTATTCTGCAATGTTTTATTGTTATGTTTTATCATGTTTGCTTTTCAGGTATGTCATTTTTTTATACTTTTATTTATAATTTATAATTTATAATTTTATTTATACTTTATACTGTTTACTGTGTTTTATTGTTAACCATTTTCTTGTTTTCAGGTACGCCATTCAGCTGCAGCGCGGATTTATTCATCTTGACAGCAACAGCATTTGCTCCCACGATACATAAAGCCGTGACTCCAGCTCTGTCAGAGGTGATTTTACCACCACAGTTACATGCTTCAGCATATATGCCGAAGCATGGGGGCAGCAGGGGCGGAGGAGCGATTTGCTCCTACCTTTTGCGGGTGGATGCCCCCATGCTTCGGCATATATATATTTTAGGCACAGGTTGCGTTAAAAAATGTTTTATTTTTTACTATTTTTTTTGTATTTGCTTTGCAGGTATGGTAAGTCTTATAGGGCGTACACACGGTCGGACTTTGTTCGGACATTCCGACAACAAAATCCTAGGATTTTTTCCGACGGATGTTGGCTCAAACTTGTTTTGTCTACACACGGTCGCACAAAGTTGTCGGAAAATCCGATCGTTCTAAACGCAGTGACGTAAAACACGTACGTCGGGACTATAAACGGGGCAGTGGCCAATAGCTTTCATCTCTTTATTTATTCTGAGCATGCGTGGCACTTTGTCCGTCGGATTTGTGTACACACGATCGAAATTTCCGACAACGGATTTTGTTGTCGGAAAATTTTATCTCCTGCTCTCCAACTTTGTGTGACGGAAAATCCGATGGAAAATGTCCGATGGAGCCCACACACGGTCGGAATTTCCGACAACATGCTCCGATCGGACATTTTCCATCGGGGCATTACTGTTATACTGTAATGTTACTTTGTTTAATTGTTAACCATCATTTGCTTAGCAGTTGCAGCGCGGAATTATTTATCTTCACAGCAACAGCGTTTCCTCACACGATACATTAAGCCGTGACTTCAGCGATGTCGGAGGTGATTTCACCACCACAGTTTAAAAAAAACAGCATATATGCCAAAGCATGGGGGCAGCAGGGGCGGAGGAGCGATTTGCTCCTAACTTTTGGGGAGGATGCCTGTTTACCTTTAGCGGTCTACGAGAAGGGAAGTGACGTGCGTTCGCCTCACTCAACGAGGTGACGCACGTCTGGCTACTCGCTTTCCCTATCTCGGATTACATTCTCTTTTAGAGAAATATAGCAACCTTATCAGTTCTAATTCATTGTGGATTTCTTTTTCAAGGAAGTGGTCTTTATTCTTATTTATTCTTACACTTTCAATCTCCTTATATTTTACAACAATATCTGGTATGACGTTGGAACGCATATATACACACCATATTGAGGCTTGGAATGCACGCGGGTCCGCCATCTTGGCTAATCCCGGAAGTGCCTGTCAATTTTAGATACGAGCTGGATCCTCATTAAGGGGGCTAAGATATCTATATTAAGGGGCATGGCAGCAGTGGGTGAGTACCCCAGATGAAGTCTTATAAGACAAAACGCGTCGGGAGACTCCACTGCCTGCCATAATTTTACTTGAAGCGCTTTTTTACTACTGAAATGTAAGTTGTTTACTTATTTTTAATAAATTTGCTTTACAAAACGGTATTATGCTATGTGGCCCCCGTTCTTTATTTTCATATGGGCTATACCTCTGAGATGATCCTTGGGAAGGTTTGCCATCCATTTCGAAGATAGTTCCCTCAGGAGTCTGGATACATTTGGAGTTTTGTCGCCATCCAGTTGGGAGGTCCTTCCTTTTGATTGCCTGTTGGTGATACAAGCTAGATTGACTCATTGAACGTACGTTCCTATGAGTTAAATCCCTCTGGTAAGCCTTCACTCTTTCTATGTGGAGGGTCCATCACACCTAAATCTTTGCATGTGTTATCCATGTGGTGATTAAGGAATTATATACCTTTTGGACTAACAGCAGTCTTTTGTATTTAAAGAGACACCTGAAGAACATCAGAGACTATACTTTTTAATTTGTTAAACTTTTAATTTATTGTGGATTGACATAGACTTTTCTTTCTTTTTCATAAATTTACATAAGTTACATCATAAGCTTCTAAAAACCTATAGCGCTACACTTGTCTGTGCACTTATTTTTGACAAAATCCTTGTTTGTTGTGTGAGCTGCTGTTTTGTTGGTCAAGCGCAGGGTTAAACTTTTTTCTCCTTCATCCACAGAGTTACGCCTATTATTGGGTGTTTCCTCAATTCAGCTGGCAACTCAGTTTCTAGTATCCATACTAATCCTTCCAATGGGATATCTGTTGCTGCCTGTTCTGTCTGTATCCAGGGTTTCTTATTTCTAAGTCCACACCAATCCATCACTCTGGTTAAATGTGAAGCCTCTTGGTATCTTATTGGATCTGGAAGCCCTATCCCTCCTTTTCCTTTAGGTAGTGATAGTATAGTTCTACGTACTCTTGCAGGTTTCCCAGCCCAGATAAATTTCAGAAATCTTGATCTAAGATCTCTTAAAAAAATGCAAAAGAGAAGGAAAAGTGGGACTTTAAATGAGATAGATGACTTTGTGGAGGCAAAGTTGAGAAAAATGGCAAAATTATTTTATTAATAAAGAACGTTATAAAGAATATGGCAATATGATAACCACATATACATTCAGTGCAATAATTCATATAGACTCCACCCACACATAACATACAGGTGTGGCATGGGTAAAAAGTTTGCATGAGTATGATATTGTCAAAGCAGTTCAATGATACATTACATGGGGTAAATTTGTATATATACATATGACATATAAACAGCGCCAGCGACAGGAGTAAAAATGTAGGAAATAAAACCATGATAGATGAATAGATAAATGTCAGAATTAATAATCTGCTGCAGACCAAGATTCAATGTGTCCATTACAGACACAGATCAGCATCACTTGTGCCCGACGCGTTTCGCGCAGAGACACGCCTCAGGGGCAGATGCTCAAATATGTCTGCAGAGTGTAAAGAAAGAAATGATGATATTAGTCTAGTTCTAATGAGTAATGTAGAAATAGGGCAAATTAGCCCATCCTAAATACTCGCATAGGGTTCAATACGGTAAAATGCTGCGGCCATGTGATCAAAGTCCCAAGATAGTCTCCCCCGGGAACTGAGGTAATTTCAGCTGCGCACAGCAGGGCGCATGCAACAAAACCTCCCGATGACCCAAGGTACAAATTGCTGGTGCATAAGTGGAAAGTTGCGGTGGTCTGTGAAGGCAACCTGAAGTGATCTGAAGAGGTGTAAAAAGGAATGTGAAATTAAGAATGAGAAGAAAAAAAAGAGAAAAAGAAAAAAAAAATTGAATGTGATGTAAAAGGGGGTGTATGTTAACTCAATATGTGAGCTATGTGAGCATAGTTGATGTTGCATGAAAAGGTGAAAGATTGGGTAGTGAAAGCAAATGTTAAAACAAAAAAAGTGGCAGTGATAACCAAAAAAGGAAAAAACATCAAACAAAAGTGACAAACAATTGTGAATGACCTAGGGGGTGGCTTATGTGTTGGAGCAAGGCTGGAAACAAAGGGAAGTGCTGGATGCGAAGAAGTGGTATCTGGGAGGTGTAACAGCAAGATTGTGACAGGGGAGGCAGCTTATATGTACCCCGCACACGTGCACGCCGGCTCTTACCAGCGTCACGCTAGCGTAACATAGGCAGGAAGGGGCTCCGGAGAAGGCGGTAGATCTCTTAAAAAGCTTGGAGGAATTTTATTTGGCAAGGTCTGTATTAAATACAGAAGTCTTGGCATCGCATTCATCTTAATAATATTTGTTCTCCCGAACCATGTAAAAATCTCTTTATCCCATCTCGACAAATCCAGTTTGATCTGTTTAGCCATTGGTATGTAATTAAGCTCAAATAATTCCTTCAGATTTTTTGATATTTTCGTCCCTAAATAGCTTATATACGAGTTGGTCCGCCTAAATCCGAATTGTGTGGTTACCAACTGTAAAAGGGGCGCCTTTATTTCTATCCCCATTGCTTCAGATTTCAAGTAATTTACTTTAAAATTAGATATTTTCCCATATTCACGCAGTTCCATCAACAAGGATGGGAGAGATACGATTGGAGAAGTTACAAAGAAAATTAAATTGTCCGCATACGCCGCAAGTTTTTGTTCTTCTTCCTTTATTTTTATCCCCTTAATATTCACATTAGCCCATATTTTTTTTAGGAAAGGTTCTATTATCAAAATAAAAATCAGTGGTGAAAGAGGGCACCCCTGCCGTGTTCCATTTTGAATAAGGAAGGACTCCGAGGTTCTATCATCTATCTTTACTCTAGCACTTGGTGTAGAATATAAATTAGAAATCCATCTCATCATCCCCTCCCTTAAGCCTATATGTTGTAGTACCGCCTTTAAAAAAATCCAGTCTACCCTGTCAAAGGCTTTTTCCACGTCTGCAGAGAATATCACCATTGGTTTTTGCTGCCTTTGTGCAAGATAGATCGTGTTCACCACCCTCTGTGTATTCTCTCTTCCTTCCCTCTCCGGGGTAAATCCCAGCTGGTCTGGATGGATTAGACCTGGGATATAATCTAGCAGTCTCGTGGCTAAAATCTTTGTAAATACTTTTAAATCCACATTCAGCAGTGAAATAGGTCAGTAACTAGAACATTGGGAGGGATCTTTCCCCTCTTTCGGAATTACTGTTATATGTGCTAGTAATGTTTCTATTGGGATTTGCATCCCATCTCGTAGTGAATTATAAGCTGCTATGAATCTCGGGGCCAATTCCTCTGCATATTTTCTGTAATACGACAGGGTGTACCCATCTGGGCCAGAGGCTTTGCCCACATTCAATGATTTTAACGCCGCTATAAATTCCTCTGTTAAAATTGGGACATCGAGATCCCTGGCTGCTTCTTCTGTTAGCTTTGGCATTTCTGTCTCTTCAATATATTCCCTCGCCACTTCCCACTTTTTTTGAACGTTTATTGGGTTAGATTTCTTTTCTAACTGATATAAATTCTCATAGTAGTCCTTGAACGTCTGTGCGATTTTTTGTGGAGAGTTAACCAATTCATCCCTCAATGTTTTAATCTGTGTAATATGGTTTCGTGTGGAGGTTTCTCTAAGAGCATTTGCCAACAATCTTCCTGGTTTATTCCCAAATTCGTAAAAAGTTCTTCTTCCCCTAATTAATTTGGATTTTGCTTTTTCTATTAACTGTAAATTGAGTTTTTCGCATAGGCCAGCAAGTTCCTGTTCTATTGTTTGAGTCTGGGATTTTTTGTGTATTACTTCTAATTCCCCGATCCGTTTAAGCAACGAGTCAATTTGTTCATTTAGTTTCCGTTTCCTATGTGTCCCCAAAGAAATAAACATACCTCTCATGAAGCATTTGTGTGTCTCCCATATACAGAATGGTGATGTTTTGTGTGTCTCCCATATACAGAATGGTGATGTTTCCCCTGTTTCATTTATTATAAAAAAACATTCCAATTCTTGCTTTAATTTCCCCTCATATTCACTGCCCTTGAGGAGGGTTTCGTTAATCTTCCAAAACCATTCTTTACGCTCTTCCTCCCCTATTTCTAGCATGCACTCTATCGGAGCATGATCTGATAGGGTAAATGATGCAAACAAAGCTTTTACTAGGGACGTAATTATATTTTGAGAGACAAAAATATAGTCAATTCTGGAATAGGTCTTATACTTTGCCGAAAAAAATGTATAATCCCTGCCCTGTGCATGAACCACTCTCAAACTATCTATCAATTGTAATTCTTGTAAAAATGTTTTCACTTTCCTTAATTTGACATATGAAAGGTGAGAAGATCCTTTGGATGTATCTTTCAGTGGGTCAAAGGCCATATTAAGGTCGCCCCCCCAATACTAAGATTCCTTCCTTATGTTGTTGCACTATCTGTAAATATGTCTCCAGGGAGTTTACTTGATCCTCATTTGGTAAGTATAAATTTACCAGTGTGATTTTCTGAAGACCCAAAGTCCCCTTAACTATAAGGAGACGACCCCCTTCATCCGTGATCACGCCGAATTCCTTCCATGGCACTTTTTTAGCAATTAAAATAGATACTCCACAGGATTTTGAAGTCTGCGATGTACTGTGATATATTTTCGGGAAATCATGGTTTTTACGCCATGGAATTTTCTCTCTTTTAAAATGTGTTTCCTGGAGAAAAATAATTTGGGATTTAAATCTCTTTAATTCTGCCATTAATCTTATTCTTTTCTCAGGGCTATTTAGTCCCTTAACATTGTATGATGTAAAAGTTATTTTAGTCATTTTAATTGTTTACTCAATCTAAAAGAGAGGAGAAGAGATGGAGAAGGGGAGAGAAGAGAGCAGGATGCAAGGAGAAAAACAAAAACAAAAAAAAAAAACAAAAAAAACCCCTGAATAAATATTCCTCTTCCCCAGGAGCCAGAAAAAAAAGAAAAAAGCTCCCCGGGAGGACAACTGACTGAGTACTTTTCTGAACCAGTCCTCTGAAAAAAAAACAAACAAAAAAAAAACAACGCCTCCGACTTTACCTCCACCCAGAGGAGAGGCGTTCACTATGGGGGGTGCTGTCAAGCAAGTAAGAGTCCACGCAACGAGCTCCTGTACAGTGCTCACTGCCATTATCATTTTATGACCAAAAAAGCTCATTATACGCAATCACATTTCCCATACTAACCCAACTAAATTCATCCCTACCCAGAATCCCCACCTCTAATATCCGAATCCACAATAATCCTGCTTCCCTTACTTTCATTTTCCCCATCCTACTCACCTTCTTTCTATGAGAGAGAAAAAAAAAAAAAACACCTATAAAACGTCTTTCCTTTATTTTCCTTTTTATCCTATACAAAACTTATTGCTTACTACCTATCAAACTGTGAATATAATAATAATAAAAAAAAAAAAAACACTCCCCAATTATCCCAATGCAGACTTCCAAAATCCCCTTCAATTGTGTGTACACTACCAAACATGTGCTATTAGTCCCTTGAAAAATATCTATAATTACAAAATAGTGTTCAAAGGATAAAGAAAAAAAAACTCACATATAAAACGTGTTTCCCTTTTCATATCCCATACAAAACATATTGTGTATATTACCCACCACATTTCATCATACTGTGAACATAATTCCAAAAAAAAACCAAAAACAAACAAACATCTCATGTCCCTATAGTGAATCGCCCTCAGTAGGGATAAGCCGAACACCCCCCAGTTCGGTTCGCACCAGAACCTGCAAACGGACCGAAAATTTGCACGAACGTTAGAACCCCATTGACGTCTATGGGACTCAAACGTTCAAAATCAAAAGTGCTCATTTTAAAGGCTAATTTGCATGGTATTATCCTAAAAAGGGTTCTGGGGACCTGGGTCCTACACCAGGGGACATGTATCAATGCAAAAAAAACTTTCAAAAATGGCTGTTTTTTTCGGGAGCAGTGATTTTTAATGATGCTTAAAGTAAAAAAAATAAAAGTGAAATATTCCTTTAAATATCGTACCTGGGGGGTGTCTATAGTATGCCTGTAAAGTGGCGCGTGTTTCCCGTGCTTAGAACAGTCCCTGCACAAAATGTAATTTTTAAAGGAAAAAAAGTCATTTAAAACTGCTTGCGGCTTTAATGTAATGTCAGGTCCTGGCAATATAGATGAAAATCAGTGAGACAAACGGCATGGGTACCCCCCAGTCCATTACCAGGCCCTTTGGGTCTTGTATGGATATTAAGGGGAACCCCGCAAACAAATTAAAAAAGGAAACAGCAGTATACAGGCTCTGTACTCTGAACAGCAGTATACAGGCGGTGCAAACAAGACAGGGACTGTAGGTTTGATGTTAAGTAGAATCTGTTTGTAATTTTGAACTGGTACATTTTTAACGTGTTTAGCTCCAGCCAAAAAATCTATTTTAAGCTTTTTGGAAAACATAGGGAAGGGTCATCACCCCTGTGACATTTGTTTTGCTGTCTGTGCTCCTCTTCAGAAGATTTCACCTCACTTTTTGTCCCAATGACAAATGTTTTTTGAAAATTTGGGTTTTTTTGTGAAACAAGGATTGGTGATAAAGCATCAGTGGAAAGGAAAAATGTTTTTTCCAATATTAACTCTTACAGGAGAGAATTTCCCTTCCTAGGGGTAGATTTCATCTCACTTCCTGTTGTCTCCTTCCGTTTGCAAGTAGAAGTCATTTGTAAGTTGGATGTTTGAAAGTAGGGGCCTGCCCTATATACTCAGCAGAAATTTGGGCCTTAGGTGTTGTTGTGGCCACAACACTGTAAGCCCTCACAGGGCCCTGCTGTGAAATATTACATCAAGAATTGTAATTACATGCACCTGTAGAACAGGGGTAGAAAAATTGGGCCTTTGGTGGTGGTGGTGGTGCTGGTGTCACAACACTGTAAGTCCTCACTCGTTCTTGGTGGGTGCAGAAACTGGCCCTGCTGTGAAATATTAGATCAAGAATTGTAATTACATGCTCCTGTTGAACAGGGGCTGAAAAATTAGGCATTAGGCACTGGTGCTGGTGTCACAACACTGCAACCCCTCACAGATACCCTAGTTGGAACGCAGGAACGAGCCCTGCTGCAAAGTATTGCATCAAAAATTGTAATTACATGCCCCAGTTAAACAGGAGTTGAAAAATTGGGCCTTAGGCACTGGTGCTGGTGCCACAACACTGCAACCCCTCACAGATACTCTAGTTGGAATGCATAAACGAGCTCTGCTGCAAAGTATTGCATGAAAAATTGTAAATACATGCCCCTGGGGGCTGAAAAATTGGGCCTTAGGCACTTGTGGCGGTGCCCAGAACCAAAAATGTTCTTACAAGCTATCAGCGTGATCATTGAGGAGGAAGAGGATAATTCCTCAGGATAGTCACTCAGCAATAGCATAGGCAGTCTTTGAAGGGATCAGAGATTTCAAAAAAATATATTCGGTTACATCAGCATCAGGTGCTTGGTAACTGGTGGTGATCCAAGACTGATTCATTTTTATGAAGGTCAGTCGATCGACCGAGTCGCTGGAAAGACGCACCCTATGATCGGTTACAAAGCCTCCAGCAGCACTGATGTGTGTTCCGAAAGAACGCTGGATGCAGGACAGGCCAGTAGCTCAATTGCATACTGCGCAAGCTCTGGCCAGTGATCCATCCTCAAGACCCAGTAACCCAGGGGATTTTCGGTGGGAAAGGTGTCCAAGTCAAATCTTGCCCCTAGGTATTCCTGCACCATGTAAAACAGACGCTGGCGATGGTTGCTGGAACCGATCATACCTTGGGGCTGCGGACTAAAAAATTGACTGAACGCATAGGTCAGACGGCCACCTTCTCCACCGCTCCTTCTTTGACTGAGCGAAGCCTCAGCAACACGTTGTCCAGAAACAAGAATTTGTAACCTCCCAGTCTTTGGGAACGTGTTGCACAGAGCTTTCTGCAAGGCCTCCCGAAGATGTTTCATCATCTGCTCCCTCTGCAATGGCAAGATAAGGTCCGCAACCTTACCCTTGTCACGTGGATCAAGGAGGGTTGCCAGTCAGTATTGGTCCTTCTATATACCACGAATAGGAGGATCCTTACGCAGGCTTTGCAGGATCAGGGAGGCCATGCAGTGTAGGTTTGCTGAGGCATTCGGTCCGAAGTCTGTTGGGTAATTAAGGACGACATGGTCCGCAGTCACCTCCTCCCAGCCGCGTAAAAGTCCATGTGTTTCTTGGGACTGATCCCTTAAAGACTGCTGCCGATACTGAGTGCCAGGCTCCACCTCCATACTGACACAATCCTCCTCCTCCTCGTCCTCTTCCTGTGTGATCAGCGGGCACGCAGGAACACTGTCTGGATAAAGGGGGCCTTGGGAGCTAAGGAAGTCCTCCTCTTCCTGCCTCTGTTCTGCCTCAAGTGCCCTGTCCATTATTCCACACAGCGTGTGCTCCAACAGGTGGACAAGGGGGACAGTGTCACTGATGCATGCACTGTCACTGCTCACCATCCTCGTGGCCTCCTCAAATGGTGACAGGACAGTGCATGCATCCCTGATCATGCCCCACTGGCGTGGGGAAAAAAAAACATGCTCCCCTGACCCTGTCCTGGTGCCATAGTCGCACAGGTGCTCATTGATGGCCCTCTGCTGAGTGTGCAGCCGCTGCAGCATGGCCACCGTTGAGTTCCACCTGGTGGGCATGTCACAGATTAGGCGGTTCTTGGGCAGGTTAAACTCCTTTTGGAGGTCTGCCAGCTGAGCACTGGCATTATATGACCAGCAGAAATGCACACAGACTTTCCTGGCCTGCCTCAGGACATCCTATAAGCCCGGGTACCTGCCCAAGAACCGCTGCACCACCAAGATAAGGACGTGAGCCAAACAGGGCACATGGGTCATTTGTCCCTGTTGGAGGGCAGAGAGCAGGTTGGTGCCATTGTCGCAAACCACCATTCCTGCCTTAAGTTGGTGTGGCGTCAACCACCTCTGAACCTGCCCCTGCAGATCTGACAGAACCACTGCCCCATTGTGGCTCTGTCCCCCAAGCACACCAGCTCAAACACCGCATGGCATCTTTTGGCACTGCCTGTTCCGAGGACAAAGCACAGGAAGAGGCCATGGAGGAAGAAGAAGAGGAGGGGGTGGAGGAGAGAGGTGTGTCACGATCATTAGTAGTGGCATTTTGGAGGCGTGGTGGTGGAAAAACCTCCAACACTACTGCACCTTGTCCTGCATCCTTCCCAGCTGCCAGCAGAGTCACCCAATGCGCCGTGAAACTTAGGTAACGTCCCTGTCCATGCCTGCTGGACCATGAGTCAGTGGTAATATGCACCTTACCACTGACCGCCCTATCCAGCGAGGCATGGACATTGCCTTCCACATGCCGGTAGAGAGCCGGAATCGCCTTCTGTGAGAAAAAGTGGCGTTTGGGTACCTGCCATTGAGGAACCCCACATTCCACAAACTCACGGAAGGGGGCAGAGTCTACCAACTGAAAAGGCAGCAGTTGAAGTGCTAGCAATTTTGCTAAGCTAGCATTCAACCGCTGGGCATGTGGGGCAGCAGCTGGGGCAGCGAAATTTGCCTGGTACAATCTGACGTCGGTGTACCGAAAGCAGATTGCCCCCAAGTACTTGGCTGTGACACACCTAATTCTACACCTTCATTCCTCTAAGAGCAGGTCTCAGAGGGGACTGAAGGTATAGTAGGGTTGGAGATCTCAGCTGATGAGGAGCAAGGAGAGGTCCTCTTTGTTCTTTGGTGTGGGTCTTTTAGATACGCTTGCCAACGAACTGCATGGCAGGTCAACATATGTCTGGTCAAGCATGCGGTGCCCAAGCGGGAGATGTTTTGGCCACGCGAGATACGCTTGAGACATATGTTGCAAATAGCAGGGGTGCGATCTGATGTACTCGTCTCAAAAAAGGCCCACACCAAAGAACATTTGGAATAACGCGCAGAGACAGCAGCGCCCTGCACATGCAGAGCTTTGGGGTGCGATGCAGTCAGTGTGCTGCACTTAGGCTGGCCCCTGGAGGGCATCCTGCCTCGTTGGTGATGTGTCTCCTCCTCGTCCCCTCTCCTATCAGGCACCCACGTTGAGTCAGTGACCTCATCATCCCCTCCCTCCTCATCACTGGAGCAAACCTGGCAGTATGCTGCAGCAGGGGGAGCATGACTGCCAGATTGCTGTCCTTCTTGGGCACCCCCTCTGTCCGTGCTCACGTTACTGCCTCAGTATCATCATCAGAGCCTTCTAAACGCTGGGCATCCTCCTGGAGCATGTACCCAACACTGTGGTCAAACAGTTCGAGGGACTCCTCAGGAGGACATGGTGGGGCTAGGGAAGGAGTCACTGATGCCATTAAGCCGAGGGAAGAGGCCTCGTTGGCAGTTGCTTTGCCAGACAAAGTACCCTGAGCATGGGTGAGAGAGGATGAGGAGGGTGAGGACGGCTTGGTCATCCACTCGACCAAGTCTTCCGCATGTTGCGGCTCAACACGGCCAGCTGCCGAAAAAAAGGCCAAGCGTGTCCCACGGCCACGTGCTGATGAGGATGCACTGTCTCCATGTCCAGCACTGTTGCCTCTAGACACAGAGCCTGCTTGCCCTCTTTTATTGGCTTGTGACTGCTTGCCTCTCCTTGTTGGCCTTCCAGACATACTAATGGCCTGTAGCTGCACTAAGCTGGGATATATACTGATACTTCAGCTAGCAAAATCAACTGCCTGCCTGTAGTATGAGAGCACCACCAACCTTCTACAGGTAGTTTTAGCTTAACACTGTGCAGAGCTCGCAAAAAACTAACTTGTAGCTTATTTAGCTGCCTGCGGTAGTGATAGGATCAGGAAAACAACACCAACCTTCTACAGGTAGCTTTAGGTGAACACTGTGCAGAGCTCGCAAAAAATAACTTGTAGCTTATTTAGCTGCCTGCGGTAGTGATAGGATCAGGAAAACACCACCAACCTTCTACAGGTAGCTTTAGCTGAACACTGTGCAGAGCTCGCACTACACTAACTTGTAGTTTTAGCTGAACACTGTGCAGAGCTCGCAAAAAACTAACTTGTAGCTTATTTAGCTGCCTGCGGTAGTGATAGGATCAGGAAAACACCACCAACCTTCTACAGGTAGCTTTAGGTGAACACTGTGCAGAGCTCGCAAAAAAATAACTTGTAGCTTATTTAGCTGCCTGCGGTAGTGATAGGATCAGGAAAACACCACCAACCTTCTACAGGTAGCTTTAGGTGAACACTGTGCAGAGCTCGCAAAAAACTAACTTGTAGCTTATTTAGCTGCCTGCGGTAGTGATAGGATCAGGAAAACACCACCAACCTTCTACAGGTAGCTTTAGCTGAACACTGTGCAGAGCTCGCACTACACTAACTTGTAGTTTTAGCAGAACACTGTGCAGAGCTCGCAAAAAACTAACTTGTAGCTTATTTAGCTGCCTGTGGTAGTGATAGGATCAGGAAAACACCACCAACCTTCTACAGGTAGCTTTAGCTGAACACTGTGCAGAGCTTGCAAAAAACAAACTTGTAGTTTTAGCTGAACACTGTGAGGAGGACGCACTACACTAACTTGTAGCTTTAGCTGAACACTGTTCAGAGGACACAGTACACTAACTTGTAGCTTTAGCTGAACACTGTGCAGAGGTCGCACTACACTAACCTGTAGTTTTAGCTGAACACTGTTCAGAGGACGCACTACACTAACTTGTAGCTTTAGCTGAACACTGTGCAGAGGTCGCACTACACTAACTTGTAGTTTTAGCTGAACACTGTTCAGAGGACGCACTACACTAACTTGTAGCTTTTGCTGAACACTGTGCAGAGGTCGCACTATACTAACTTGTAGTTTTAGCTGAACACTGTGAGGAGGATGCACTACACTAACTTGTAGCTTTAGCTGAACACTGTGAGGAGGACGCACTACCCTAACTTGTAGCTTTAGCTGAACACTGTGCAGAGGTCACACTACACTAACTTGTAGTTTTAGCTGAACACTGTGAGGAGGACGCACTACACTAACTTGTAGCTTTAGCTGAACACTGTGCAGAGGTCACACTAAACTAACTTGTAGCTTTAGCTGAACACTGTGAGGAGGACCCACTACACTAACTTGTAGTTATAGCTGAACACTGTGCAGAGGTCACACTAAACTACCTTGTAGCTTTAACTGAACACTGTGAGGAGGACACACTACACTAACTGTAAATAGTCTAGCTGCCTGACTGTGGTACTAATAGGATCATAAGAACACCAGCAATTTTCTTCAGGTAGCTGTTAAATACTGTAACAAGACAAGCCTACCTGTCAGTAGGAAGATAACAGGAACAGATCTAGCTAAACTGAATACTGGCGCTGTGATTGGCCAAGCATGCGGGTCATAGTGCATGCTTGGCCAATCATTAGCCAGCAATGCACTGCGATGCCGCAGTGAATTATGGGCTGTGACCTGCCACACGAATTTGGCACGAACGGCCCATATCGTTCGCAATTCGGCGAACGGGCGAACAGACAATGTTCGAGTCCAACATGGGTTCGACTCGAACATGAAGCTCATCCCTAGCCCTCAGTATCACCAAGCACTGAAACACTCCCCAGTCACCTCTATACATGCCACCAAGAACCCCTTCCAATTGTGTGTACATAACCAAACTTGTGTTTATCCAATATAAAATTATCTTAGGTTACAAATTAAAATTCACATAGTGAGAAAAAAAAAAATATATATATATATATATATATTATTATTCCATGTAATACTTAATTACTTATAGCATTACTTATAGCATATATTCCGTAACAGTTATATTATTTCTAATAAATCTGTAAGCACACAACAAGAAAAAAAAAAAAAAGGAGACAGTTATCAGTTACCTTCCCTTCCACACATCCCTCCCTCCCCCATTCATTCCTCTCACACCCTTCACACCTATAACTCCTTTCCTTCTAAACTTTGTGAATAGTGTTTTGTGAACCATCACTCCCCCCACTCCATGACATAACTTTTTAACCCCTTAGTGCAAAAAAAAAAAAATAATATATATATATTAATATATATTATCCCATATAATACTTAATTTCTAATAGATCTGTAAACACACACACCAAAAAAAAAGACAAATTATCAATTACCTTCCCCTCCACTCATCCCACCCTCCCCCACCCTCTCACACCCTTCACACCTATAATTAATTCCCTTCTAAACTTTGTGAATAGTGTTTTTGTGTACAATCACTCCCCCCACTCCACAACATAACTCATTGACCCCCTTGGTGCAAAGAAAAAAAAAAAATCAATTTTTTTAGTGTCTTAACCACTTAAGGACCGCCTCAAGCCGATGTACGTCGGCAAGGCGGCACGGGCAGGCAAAATCACGTACATGTACGTGATTTGCCTCCCGCGGGTGGGGGGTCCGATCGGACCCCGCCGGTGCCCGAGGCAGTCCTGTTTTGTCCCCCGGCGATCGGAGGTGAGGGGGAGGCCATCCGTTCGTGGCCCCCCCTCGCGATCGCCGCCGGCCAATCAGATCACTTCCTTTGCTGCTGTATGCTAAACAGCAGCAAAGAAAATGATGTCATCTCTCCTCGGCTCGGTATTCCGTTGCAGCGCCGAGGAGAGAAGACTTCACTGTGAGTGCACAACACACACACACACAGTAGAACATGCCAGGCACACAAAACACCCCGATCCCCCCCCGATCGCCCCCCGATCCCCCCCCAATCACCCCCCCCCCTCCCTGTCACAAACTGACACCAGCAGTTTTTTTTTTTTCTGATTACTGCATTGGTGTCAGTTTGTGACAGTTACAGTGTTGGGACAGTGAATATTAGCCCCCTTTAGGTCTAGGATACCCCCCTAACCCCCCCTAATAAAGTTTTAACCCCTTGATCACCCCCTGTCACCAGTGTCACTAAGCGATCATTTTTCTGATCGCTGTATTAGTGTCGCTGGTGACGCTAGTTAGTGAGGTAAATATTTAGGTTCGCCGTCAGCGTTTTATAGCGACAGGAACCCCCATATACTACCTAATAAATGTTTTAACCCCTTGATTGCCCCCTAGTTAACCCTTTCACCACTGATCACCGTATAACCGTTACGGGTGACGCTGGTTAGTTCGTTTATTTTTTATAGTGTCAGGGAACCCGCCGTTTATTACCGAATAAAGGTTTAGCCCCCCGATCGCCCGGCGGTGATATGCGTCGCCCCAGGCAGCGTCAGATTAGCGCCAGTACCGCTAACACCCACGCACTCGGCATACGCCTCCCTTAGTGGTATAGTATCTGAACGGATCAATATCTGATCCGATCAGATCTATACTAGCGTCCCCAGCAGTTTAGGGTTCCCAAAAACGCAGTGTTAGCGGGATCAGCCAAGATACCTGCTAGCACCTGCGTTTTGTCCCTCCGCCCGGCCCGGCCCAGCCCAAGTGCAGTATCGATCAATCACTGTCACTTACAAGGCACTAAACGCATAACTGCAGCGTTCGCAGAGTCAGGCCTGATCCCTGCGATCGCTAACAGTTTTTTTGGTAGCATTTTGGTGAACTGGCAAGCAAGCACCAGCCCCAGGCAGCGTCAGATTAGCGCCAGTACCGCTAACACCCACGCACGTACCATACACCTCCCTTAGTGGTAAAGTATCTGAAAGGATCAATATCTGGTCCTATCAGATCTATACTAGCCTCCCCAGCAGTTTAGGGTTCCCAAAAACGCAGTGTTAGCGGGATCAGCCCAGATACCTGCTAGCACCTGCGTTTTTCCCCTCCGCCCGGCCCAGCCCAGCCCACCCAAGTGCAGTATCGATCGATCACTGTCACTTACAAGGCACTAAACGCATAACTGCAGCGTTCGCAGAGTCCGGCCTGATCCCTGCGATCGCTAACAGTTTTTTTGGTAGCATTTTGGTGAACTAGCAAGCACCAGCCCCAGGCAGCGTCAGGTTAGCGCCAGTACCGCTAACACCCACGCATGCAGCATACACCTCCCTTAGTGGTATAGTATCTGAACGGATCAATATCTGATCCGATCAGATCTATACTAGCGTCCCCAGCAGTTTAGGGTTCCCAAAAACGCAGTGTTAGCGGGATCAGCCCAGATACCTGCTAGCACCTGCGTTTTGCCCCTCCGCCCGGCCCAGCCCAGCCCACCGCACCCAAGTGCAGTATCGATCGATCACTGTCACTTACAAAACACTAAACGCATAACTGCAGCGTTCACAGAGTCAGGCCTAATCCCTGCGATCGCTAACAGTTTTTTTGGAAGCTTTTTATTGAACTGGCAAGCGCCAGCGGCCTAGTACACCCCGGTCGTAGTCAAACCAGCACTGCAGTAACACTTGGTGACGTGGCGAGTCCCATAAGTGCAGTTCAAGCTGGTGAGGTGGCAAGCACAAGTAGTGTCCCGCTGCCACCAAGAAGAAGACAAACACAGGCCCGTCGTGCCCATAATGCCCTTCCTGCTGCATTCGCCAATCCTAATTGGGAACCCACCGCTTCTGCAGCGCCCATACTTCCCCCATTCACATCCCCAACCAAATGCAGTCGGCTGCATGAGAGGCATTTTTATGTCCTCCCGAGTACCCCTATCCAACGAACCCCCCCAAAAAAGATGTCGTGTCTGCAGCAAGCGCGGATATAGGCGTGACACCCGCTATTATTGTCCCTCCTGTCCTGACAATCCTGGTCTTTGCATTGGTGAATGTTTTGAACGCTACCATGCACTAGTTGAGTATTAGCGTAGGGTACAGCATTGCACAGACTAGGCACACTTTCACAGGGTCTCCCAAGATGCCATCGCATTTTGAGAGACCCGAACCTGGAACCGGTTACAGTTATAAAAGTTAGTTACAAAAAAAGTGTAAAAAAAAAAAATATATAAAAAATAAAAAAAATTGTTGTCGTTTTATTGTTCTCTCTCTCTCTCTCTCTATTCTCTCTCTCTATTGTTCTGCTCTTTTTTACTGTATTCTATTCTGCAATGTTTTATTGTTATTATGTTTTATCATGTTTGTTTTTCAGGTATGTAATTATTTATACTTTACCGTTTACTGTGCTTTATTTTTAACCATTTTTTTGTCTTCAGGTACGCCATTCACGACTTTGAGTGGTTATACCAGAATGATGCCTGCAGGTTTAGGTATCATCTTGGTATCATTCTTTTCAGCCAGCGGTCGGCTTTCATGTAAAAGCAATCCTAGCGGCTAATTAGCCTCTAGACTGCCTTTACAAGCCGTAGGAGGGAATGCCCCCCCCACTGTCTTCCGTGTTTTTCTCTGGCTCTCCTGTCTCAACAGGGAACCTGAGAATGCAGCCGGTGATTCAGCCAGCTGACCATAGAGCTGATCAGAGACAAGAGTGGCTCCAAATATCTCTATGGTCTAAGAAACCGGAAGCTACGAGCATTTTATGACTTAGATTTCGTCGGATGTAAATAGCGCCATTGGGAAATTGGGGAAGCATTTTATCACACCAATCTTGGTGTGGTCAGATGCTTTGAGGGCAGAGGAGAGATCTAGGGTCTAATAGACCCCAATTTTTTCAAAAAAGAGTACCTGTCACTACCTATTGCTATCATAGGGGATATTTACATTCCCCGAGATAACAATAAAAATGATTAAAAAAAAAAAAAAAAATGAAAGGAACAGTTTAAAAATAAGATAAAAAAGCAAAAAAATAATAAAGAAAAAAAAAAAAAAGCACCCCTGTCGCCCCCTGCTCTTGCGCTAAGGCGAACGCAAGTGGCGGTCTGTCGTCAAACGTAAATAGCAATTGCACCATGCATGTGAGGTATCACCGCGAAGGTCAGATCGAGGGCAGTAATTTTAGCAGTAGACCTCCTCTGCAAATCTAAAGTGGTAACCTGTAAAGGCTTTTAAAGGCTTTTAAAAATGTATTTATTTTGTTGCCACTGCACGTTTGTGCGCAATTGTAAAGCATGTCATGTTTGGTATCCATGTACTCGGCCTAAGATCATCTTTTTTATTTCATCAAACATTTGGGCAATATAGTGTGTTTAATGCATTAAAATTTAAAAAAGTGTGTTTTTTCACCAAAAAATGCGTTTGAAAAATCGCTGCGCAAATACTGTGTGAAAAAAAAAATGAAACACCCACCATTTTAATCTGTAGGGCATTTGCTTTAAAAAAATATATAATGTTTGGGGGTTCAAAGTAATTTTCTTGCAAAAAAAAATAACTTTTTCATGTAAACAATAAGTGTCAGAAAGGGCTTTGTCTTCAAGTGGTTAGAAGAGTGGGTGATGTGTGACATAAGCTTCTAAATGTTGTGCATAAAATGCCAGGACAGTTCAAAACCCCCCCAAATGACCCCATTTTGGAAAGTAGACACCCCAAGCTATTTGCTGAGAGGCATGTTGAGTCCATGGAATATTTTATATTGTGACACAAGTTGCGGGAAAGAGACAAATTTTTTTTAATTTTTTTTTTTTTTTGCACAAAGTTGTCACTAAATGATATATTGCTCAAACATGCCATGGGAATATGTGAAATTACACCCCAAAATACATTCTGCTGCTTCTCCTGAGTACGGAGATACCACATGTGTGAGACTTTTTGGGAGCCTAGCCGTGTACGGGACCCCGAAAACCAAGCACCGCAGTGATTTCACTCTTCACTGCCTATCACAGTTTCGGAGGCCATGGAATGCCCAGGTGGCACAACCCCCCCCCCCCAAATGACCCCATTTTGGAAAGTAGACACCCCAAGCTATTTGCTGAGAGGTATAGTGAGTATTTTGCAGACCTCACTTTTTGTCACAAAGTTTTGAAATTTGAAAAAAGAAAAAAAATGTTTTTTCTTGTCTTTCTTCATTTTCAAAAACAAATGAGAGCTACACAATACACATCCAATTTTATTGGATTTTTTTTATAACAAAAAGTAGAAAATATCATTTTTTTTCAACATTTTCGGTCTTTTTCCGTTTATAGCGCAAAAAATAAAAACTGCAGAGGTGATCAAATACCATCAAAAGAAATCTCTATTTGTGGGAAGAAAAGGAAGCACATTTCGTTTGGGTACAGCATTGCATGACCGCGCAATTAGCAGTTAAAGCGACGCAGTGCCAAATTGGAAAAAGACCTCTGGTTCTTAGGCAGCATAATGGTCCGGGGCTCAAGTGGTTAAATTGCAAGTTAAAGAAAAAAAAAAAAGAAAAAGAAAAAGGGAGCCATCTTCATCTACTCAAGGGGTTCAATCCAGTTGTTTGCCGGGACTCTCAATTCAATAGTATGTTTCATCTAGGATGCGTCCTTCCTCTGCTGATCTCTTTTTTCAAAAATTCCTTTTTCCCCTGCTAAAGATGGGTCTATCCAATTGGGCACCTCAAAAGCCTCCGACCCCAAAAACTAAAATAATTCTGGTAATTGTTCTGGAATTTTTAGGTTAAAAGTACGGTCTCCTTTTTTAATTATCAGGGATATTGGGTGACCCCATCTATATGTCGCCCCTTTAGATCTCAAATGATCCAGCAGAGGTTTTAGCGTCCATCGCCTCTCTTTTGTCTGCCTGCATAAGTCTGAGAACACTTGTACTTCTTGTTTATCAATTTCTACTGGGTTCTTATGCCATGTTGCTCTCATTATCTCTTCCTTTATTTTATAAAAATGTACCTGACAAAGGACATCTCTGGGATTTCTCTGGGCGGGGTTGCGGTATGTGGGGATCCTGTGAACACGGTCAAGCTCAATCTGGGTCTCCAGGGGGATTATCCAGTAATTTATTAAAAATGTCCGTTACTGTTTACCTTAGCTCTGTCACAGCCACATTTTCTGGTATCCCTTTTATTCTTAAATTGTTCCTTCTACTCCTGTTCTCAGTTTCTTCAAATTGTAATTGTAGAGTGACCAGCCTCTGATGTTGTGTCTTACACTTTTTCTCTAGGTCATTTAACCGTGCATCCGTCTTTTCTTGTGATATCTCGCAGCTATGCAATTTGCAATTTATCACTTCTATCTTTGAGCATACCTCTCCTATCTCTTCTTTCAGAGGTCCCAACAGATTGCTCAACAACGCCTGAATGTCCTCTTTTGTGGGAAGAACCTGGATCAGTTGTCTAAGATCCTGCTCTCCCTCCATTTCCCTCACATCTGCTCCTAACACAGCTGTACGACACACCTGTGGGTTTGCAGAGTACATCCTTTGAGGCGTAGAGGGCAGTGTGACAGATATTACTGCAGGCTTTCCATTCTGATCCGCTCGATTCTCCAATGTACTCATAGCTGTCTGTGTAAGTTCTTCCGTGATGTGCCAAGTCTGTTCCGGCTGTACTGTGTGTGTTCGGATAGTCTGTGGAGCTGGGATCAGTGCTGGAATCAGCACTGTCCTCCACTCTGGCGCTTTCACTCCTACCAGTGTCGCTTCTTACCCGATATTGGGTTGCGTATGAATGGGTAGGGATACACGATGCTCCTATCTTCCGCCCACGTCCCGGCATGAGCTGCCTGTTTCTTCCCACCCTCCAAAATCTCTACGGTCTGCCGCTATGCTGGAGCACTGTGTGAGCCCGTCCACTGCTCAGATATCTCACTCCTCCATGCTTGATCCACCCCCCACCTTCGGGGTTTCTAAGGGTGTAAATTTTTGATTTCACTCCTCACTGCTTATCACAGTTTCCGAGGCCATGGAATGTCCAGAGGGCACAACCCCCCCCAAATGACCCCATTTTGGAAAGTAGACACACCAAGCTATTTGCTGAGAGGTATGGTGAGTATTTTGCAGACCTCGCTTTTTGTCACAAAGTTTTGAAAATTGAAAAAAGAAAAAAAAAAATACATTTTTCTTTTCTTCCTTCATTTTCAAAAACAAATGAGAGCTGCAAAATACTCACCATGCCTCTCAGCAAATAGCTTGGGGTGTCTACTTTCCAAAATGGGGTAATTTGGGGGGGGTTGTAACGAGCCCCTGCTCGCTTGGTTCCACTCTCCCGACACTCCTCTGCGGCTATAGAATCAGATTGCAGATCGCAACATCTGATGGTTCGGTCATCCAATGCTCCGGGATTCGAACTACAGCTATGTGCCGATCGAATCCAGTTGTGATAGCTCAGAACAAACACCAGGCAGGCTGAATGTAAGTTCAAACAGGAATCTCACTTTTATTGATGCACACAACACACTTTTATACACAGCAGTTTGAACACCCCGCCTCCAACAACCACTTTCCTATTGGTCAATTATAAAGTACACTTTAGTCTTCACTCAGGTTATCTTATCCATGCAAATGAGGACTTTAAACAAGGTCAGCAGAGAGTGGTCCGATAGCTTGAATAGGTGGACTGATATGTGTAATGACACAGAGAAGCCCCAGGGGGTAATTAAAGTACATAAGCAAATGGTCAAACACAGAACAATGCCTTCCTTCCAGACCATGGAGCCGTCTGGAGGGGGTTAGCCTTAAGACAGGGCAGACGACCCCCCACTGTGTAATAGAATCAAAGGAGAAATACTTCAGTATTCCAAGCTTCATGACAATCCAGTATTCCAAGGTTCATGACAGGGGTTTTGTGCTATCTTAGCATTTTATGGCCTTTAAAACTGTGATAGGTAGTGAGGAGTGAAATCAAAAATGTACGCCCTTAGAAATCCTGAAGGTGGTGCTTGGTTTTTGGGGCCCCGCATGGACTCAACATGCCTTTCAGCAAATAGCTTGGGGTGTCTACTTTCCAAAATGGGGTCATTTGGGGGGGTTGTACTGCCCTGCCATTTTAGCACCTCAAGAAATGAGGGGTGCTTGGTTTTCAGGGCCCGTATGCGGCTAGGCTCCCAAGAAGTCCCACACATGTGGTATCTCCGTACTCAGGAGAAGCAGCAGAATGTATTTTGGGGTGTAATTCCACATATTTGAGCAATATATCATTTAGTGACAACTTTGTGCAAAAAAAAAAAGTTTGTCATTTTCCCGCAACTTGTGGCAAAATATAAAATATTCCATGGACTCAACATGCCTCTCAGCAAATAGCTTGAGGTGTCTACTTTCCAAAATGGGGTCATTGGGGGGGGGGGGGGTTGTGCCATCTTAGCATTTTATGGCCTTCAAAACTGTGATAGGTAGTAAGGAGTGAAATCAAAAATTTATGTCCTTAGAAATCCTGAAGACAGTGCTTGGTTTTTGGGGCCCCGTACATGGCTAGGCTCCCAAAAAGTCCCACACATGTGGTATCCCCGTACTCAGGAGAAGCAACAAAATGTATTTTGGTGTGCAATTCCGCATATAACCATGGCATGTGTGAGCAATATATCACTTAGTGACAACTTTTTGTAAAATATTTTTTTGTTGTCATTATTCAATCACTTGGGACAAAAAAATAAAATATTCAATAGGCTCAACATGCCTCTCAGCAATTTCCTTGGGGTGTCTACTTTTCTAAATGGGGTAATTTGGGGGGGGGGGGTGGGTTGTACTGCCCTGCTATTTTATCACCTCAAGAAATGAGATAGGCAGTCATAAACTAAAATCTGTGTAAATTCCAGAAAATGTACCCTAGTTTGTAGACGCTATAACTTTTGCGCAAACCAATAAATATATGCTTATTGACTTTTTTTTTTTTTACCAAAGACATGTGGCCGAATACATTTTGGCCTAAATGTATGACTAAAATTGAGTTTATTGGATTTTTTTATAACAAAAAGTTGAAAAGATTATTTTTTTTCAAAATTTTCGGTCTTTTTCCGTTTATAGCGCAAAAAATAAAAACCGCAGAGGTGATCAAATACCATCAAAAGAAATCTCTATTTGTGGGAAGAAAAGGATGCAAATTTCGTTTGGGTACAACATTGCATGACCGCGCAATTAGCAGTTAAAGTGACGCAGTGCCAAATTGTAAAAAGTGCTCTGGTCAGGAAGGGGGTAAAACCTTCCGGGGCTGAAGTGGTTAAAGTCCGGAGGGGTCAGATCATGCCATTAGGCACCAGGTCTCTTTTTTCTTGGTATTTAGACATGGGGTGTTTAGAGATGACAGAAACCTTACTGGAAATGCTGGAGCTGGTGAAAACACATTCACTGAACACTTGGAGGTCTCCACCACAGTACCAATGGGTGGAGCCAAATAGTACAAACTGTGCGTGGTGATATTCATCATGAGAGGAACTGGTTGGTACCTTGTTTATTGGCAGTGTGGCAAATGGTCTTGAGGTCCTCTGAGAGGGTGTGTCCAGTTACTGATTGGTATGGAAGGTACTCAGGAGAACTGTTGGAGACATCAGAGGTCTCTCCGCCTGGTGTAGTGACTAGAAACATCTCTGCTGGTGTGGTCAGAGGTGTGGCTGAGCAGTGGTCAGTAGAGGGCGCAGATACGGTCTCACCCGCTAAACCTCATGAGAAGGAAGGGCCCAAAATAGATGCAGCAGTAGCAGAGATGCTTTCTGTCACTGGCAAAGGGGTACAACTTAAGGTACCAGAAGACACTGTGGGGGAAAGTGTTATAGGTAGTGGTTTCTGCAACAATGTAATGGGTACACCAGAAAGAAATGGTATAAGCTTGGGTCAGTGTTATTTGTTAGAACAGTTACCCATGGAGTGTTGGTGAGGTGGAGCTTGGCTATGGTCTCGTGGGGTGTAGTCACTCGCCTGTGTGTGGTCCTTCCTCAGGTCTGGTTCTAACAAGCACTGAGATAGAAAGCACTGATTGTGTTGGAAAGTGTGACCTTGAAATGTATGATTTGGTAATGGTATGATCTGCATAATGCAAAAATGCTGTGGTCGCTGTGGGTAACCAGAGAAACATTTTTGAACCTGAAAGACCCATGGTGAAAGGTAAAACTGATATTTGTAAGTTGAAAGGAAGGATCAGGTAAGGCAGAGTTCCCCCAAGAAAAGAAAATGAGCCCAGGGACCCCAAGAGACGAGGGGGAAGGCAGAGTATAAGGAACTATGGGACCCTGTTAAGATCCAGGGTGGGATGTACCTGGAAGCACACCCGGAAAAAGAGTTGGGCCTACGTGGCTGATGGCCAGCACAGAAGTGTCCCAACTGCAAGGGTGCCTGTGTCTATCCCTATGGAAATAGATTGCAAGTGGACACAGAGTTTGCATGTCTGCTGACTGCAGGGCTACAGAGCTTAGGTTTTAAGAGGAGTAAACTGCTCTGGCAGTTTTCTCCAGATTTTGCTATTGCTGGATGTCAGTGCTAGATGCTGTAGTTTGGCGATCCCTAAGAGTCCTGGGGGAGACAGGATCTCCAACCTTGTGTCCGGGTCTTGTGGACAGCCAGCAGGGTGTGTCCAGGTGTACACAGCCCATATAACGAGGGGCTGGTGAGAGCAGAGGGTAGAGTAGGAGCAGTGGCTGCTAGAGAGAGGCTGTGTGTGAAGACAGACGCTTTGTGCATTAAGAAGCTCAAAGCTGTATGCATTAAAGGGCTTGAGGCTGTGTGCGTCCAAGGAGCCTGGGTGCTGTGTGCTGTGTGCGTTAAAGGGCTTAAAGCTATGTGCGGCCAAGGAGCCCAAGACTGTGTGCATCCAAAGCAGCTCATTTGAGGGTCCAGTACTTATAGCAGCAGTGCTGCTGAAGAGTAGCCAGGCGGGATAGCATTTTCATTTGGGATTCTGGAGAAGACCCCCTGTGTGGGAATCCTGAATGGACTTGTGTTTTGTTTTTCCGTTTAATAAACGTGGGCTACCAGGCCCTTAACTGTATATGTCTGATGTGGACTCATTGCACAAAAATGCGTCTATCAACTTGAGCTAACAATCCCCCATGTCACAATATAAAATAATGCACTGCCTGCACTGACTGTATATATATATATAGTCTATACTGAATGCAGTGTGTGTGTTTGTGTATATGTATATATATATATTTACGCACTGCTATTTAAGCAGCCTTAAATAGTGTGGGGGGGGGGCGTGGACTTTGCCCCCTGAGCCATGATTGGCTAAGGGCACTCTGCCTTTGGCCAATGATGGCTCTCGCAGCCGAGCAAGCTGTGATTGGCCAAAGCATGCAGGTCAGGTGCATGCTTAGGCCAGTCATGAGATGTCAATGCACTGCAATCTCGCGACTCGGAAAATCGGGCCCATCCCCAGTGCCTTGTTGAAAATCTTTCCTAAAAAAATAAAAATAAAATTAAAAAGGGAGGCAGGAGTTTGGGGCTTGAAAGGAGAAAATGAGGAATAATGAGCATGCAAAAGGCAAATTAGCAGCAGGGAGGGAGGGGAAGAATATTTTTTTTTTCTTGAGAGCATGCTGTTTGTAAAGACAAAAAGAGAAAAATTTTGTAAGTAGGTTGTAGGAATGGTAAGAAAGAGGGGGTGTGTTGAACAGAGGTGGAAAAACACTATTAAAGTGTTATTAAAGTTTTTTTTTCTTTTTTGTTTTAAGTAACAAACTTGTTATACATACCTGCTCTGTGCAGTGGTTTTGCACAGAGAAGCTCCGATCCTCTTGTTTTCTGGTCCCCCGCTAGCGCTCCTGGCTCCTCCTCCTCGAGCAGTGCCCCCAGAGAAAGCTGCTTGGTCTGGGGGCACCACTGCATGCTTGCTCCCGAGCTGCTGCTCTATGCATCCATAAAACACATAGGCTTGGCTCCGTCCCCACTCTCTCCTAATTGGCTTACTGGCTGTGAGTGGCTCCCACTGCTGTCTCAGCCAATGAGGAGGGAGGGTCCTGGGATAGCCGAGGCTACCATGAACATCGCTGGATTAGAGGGAGCTCAGGTAAGGATTGGTGGGGTGCTGCGCACAGAAAGGTTTTTTTACCTTTAGAACCACTTTAATGTTCTGATTATTACAATTCCAAAATTTTTAACCACTTGCTGCCTGCCTATCGTCAAATGATGGCGGGTGGTGCGGCTCTCGTTCTGTGTGGATGTCATATGACGGCGCCCAGAATGACCGCTCTCGTTGCTAGGACACGGCACGACCCCGATCCCTGTAAAGAGCTGTGGCTCTTTAACCATGTGATCAGCTGTGTCCATTTACAGCCGGTCACATGTAAACACGGAGATGCCGGTAATCGTCGCTCCTCGCCTCACACTGACAGAGTGTGAGGAGAGCCGATCAGCGGCATCCCCTCACAGAGGACATCTAGGCATGTAATCAGTGCCCTGATTACAATAAATAAAGGGCCCACAGTGCCAGCAGTGAGGGCCCACCAGTACCAGCAGTGAGTGTCCACCAGTGCCAGCAAACAGTGCCCACCAGTGCCAGCAATCAGTACCCATTAGTGATGCCATTCAGTGCTGGCCATCACTGCTGCCCATCACTGCTACCCATCAATGCCACCTATCTGTGCCCATCAGTGCCACATATCAGTGCCACCTATCAGTGCCCATAAGTGCGGCATCTTCGTGCTTCCTCATCAGTGCCACCTCATCAGTGCCCATAAGTGCCAAGTCATCAGTGTCCATCAGTGCAGCCTATCAGTACCCATCAGTGCCGCCTCATCAGCGCCCATCAGTGAAGGAGAAAAATGACTTATTTACAAAATTTACTGACAGAAACTAAGAAAAACTTTAATTTTTTTCAAAATTTTCAGTATTTTTTTTTTTTTTTAGGAAAAGATAAAAAACCCAGAAGTGATTAAATACCACCAAATGAAAGCTCTATTTGTGTGAAGAAAATTATAAAAATGTCACATGGTTACAGTGTAGCAATTGTCATTCAAAATGTGACAGCGCTGAAAGCTGAAAAAAGGCCTGAGCAGGAAGTGCCATGTATTGAAGTAGTTAAGCTATATGTACCTGAATATATTTATTTTAGGGGACTTCAAAATAACTGCCAGTTTCTGCACTACAGCTATAAGGAGAAGAAAGAGAATTAATTTCCCTGGGTTGTCCATATTAGAGCCGATGGCGTTAAACCACTTGCAGACTGAACTGTCTCACTCTCTTCCTGCTCAGGTCATTTTTCAGTTTTCAACTTTCAGCACTGTCAAACTTTGAATGACAATTGCTCAGTCATGCAACACTACCCAAATTAATTTAATAATATGATGTTACATTTCTGCTACATTTCTTTTGTGAAAAAATAGGTTTATATTAGTTTGTGTGAAAGTTACAGAGTCAAACCATGGTGTATATGTTCTATATTTAAAAATGGATCAATCTTCTGACTTTTTAACAACCTATCCACATAGAGATGTCCAAAATCCAAAGAGCACCCTTCAGGCATTCTGCAGGCATAAAATACACATCCAATTTCCTATTTAACAAATGCAGTGCTTACAAATTCAAAACCAGATTGATAAAAATAAATAGTAATGGAAATTAATCTTATGAATCACCAAGATCGTAAGATCTCCAATGTCTCTCATCCAAGTACTAATCAGGCGCAACCCTGCTTGGCTTCCAAGATCAGATGATATCAGGTACATTCAGGGTGGTGTGGTATGTGTAATCGGTTTACAGAAACTGCGATATTGTGGGGGTCTATACAGAAGAAAATACACTAACGACAGGACAGAAAAAAAAAAGTCCCACAAGCCGTGGTGAGAAAATAGGATTAGCTCCTCAGGCTGTCACCATCAAACACTTGTAAAGTCTCCCAGGTGTCATTAATTACACGCAAGGCTTACCAAATAATGCGATCCTCCATATAAGAGTGGTCACATGCGCATCGTGAGATTTTTCCTAGGGAAAGGGCGCTCTTTCCAGCCTCCACTCATCCACAGAGTCACCAGGAATTTTGCTGTCAGTTGTCACCATATACATCCACAACTTGCAGGGAACCACTGCACCACTTAGAATTAGCTCAGCAGGACAGATGCACAGATGATAAAAGACACTTCACGTAGCGTAAAACCACCTAGAAAATTGGAAAAAAAAAGAACTGTGACAAGATGCCCAACATATAATGCCTCCATCCCCATATATAACCTACACACAATCAACATTTGCTCATGGGACTTTAAATGAGGCATAATACAAAAGTCATAAAATATCAATTTATTGTACAAGAATTGGACAGATAAATGTATAGAGTACACATAAAGAATGCTTGGCATATCAAGCCAATGGGTTACACATAACAATATATAATGTACATAATGGCTGTGGTAATAAAATACCAAAAGCCAACCTGGAAAAAAAATGGGAGAAGATGAAAAGAAATTAAGTATATTAAGTACCTCCAGGTACTGTTAATATAAACAAGAAAATTATCTCAATGTGTTACAAGTGCGGTTAATATGTATGCTACGGAGGTACTATACTAAATGTGTGTTGAAAATGAAAACTGAAAATGTAAAAATTGTGCAATTGCAAGGGAAACAAAGTATGAAACCCCAAAGTTGGGTTAGATTGAACACAAAAAAAGACCCATGTATGTGTGTGATGTAAACTAGGAAATTTTCCACCAGAGACAAAAAGTTACCTGGAATTTGCAGGGGTGAGTGATGATTCTCCAACCAAACAGATCATGATCACAAATGAAAAGAAAATCCCTCAATTGGCCCCCTCAATTCATTCCCAGAAGAAAACCTGGCCCCCCCAGCACCATGTTGGCCCACAGCCAAAGGGGACTAAGTCCCACCATCCACGCCATAGGACATGTGGGCAGGATGGCACCTGGGCATGATTTCAGCGTGCAGGTATGCGTAATGCCGACGTAATGACGTTAAGCATGAAAACGTGTGGCAGTTTTAATTTTCAACACACATTTATAGTACCTCCTCAGCATAACTATTAACTTCACTTGTAACACATTAAAATCATTTTCTTGTTTATATTACAGTACTTGGAGGTACTTAATACACTTTGAATTTATTTTCACTCTTTCCCCTTTTTTTTCAGGTTGGTGTCAGGAGCATCTAGTTCTCCTGCTCCTCATTCCAGCATCCGGGTTTTGGCTATGGCACTCTCCTGGTCTGTCTGTCTAATCAAGGTGATTAGTGTGGCCAGTCTCTGGGTGGAAACCAAATCTGTTATAAGTCAACCAAACACTCACTCACATGCTTGTGATATGTGTGTAATTTCTGATCAAGCCCCCTGTTTGTCTGCCTTGCTTTGCTAGTTTGGACTTCCCTGTGTATGACCTATTCCCTGAACTCAGCCTGCCTTTTACCTGGACTGTCATAGAACCACTCTTCCTGTATGCCAACCACAAGTACTGGTTTTCTTTGCTCAGTTTGCATATGTAATGAAAAACGGGGATGTTGGCGCTGCTAATAATGAGTATGATTGAATATCCCCCAAAGACGGTGAGGGTATAAGGC
Organism: Lithobates clamitans; assembly: GCA_037952925.1. Classification (NCBI taxonomy): domain Eukaryota; kingdom Metazoa; phylum Chordata; class Amphibia; order Anura; family Ranidae; genus Lithobates; species Lithobates clamitans. The sequence goes on along the minus strand of JBBGZY010000563.1, from coordinate 10,515,856 downwards.
AAGGAAGTAAATAAATCTTGTACCACTATAAAACGGTGAAACTCTGATGAGTTGTAGGTAGTTATATATCTCATTTAAAGCAAATGTAAAGTGCAAATCTTTAACAGTAAAATGAAAACCTTAAGGTAGATGAAAAACAATCTCTCACCACATCAAATTTGATGCATCTTCATAGGGTATAAAGTGACCAATACTGATAATTATTATGAAGTGAATTCTTGATTGCAAGATAAGGTGACAAGTGTAAATGATTAATAATAAAAATCTGTGATTAAATTGTACTAAGAATATATATATGTATCACTGTGTATCAAAAAAGAAAGTCCATGAACAAGTAAATAATAAGAAATTGTTCAGTGTCCCATATTCATATTTTCATTAAAGTGACTTGTGCTAATTTCCAGGTGTTGCAACTTAATGTCCTCTTCTGTGCATCAAATAAAGTGATTTCTTGTGCATAAAATAAAGTGACCAGGTGCACCAAATAAGGTGACTTCTTGTGCCCCCCCTCAAGTATGTGCACTCACCAGAAGCCCCCACCCCTGCAGGGGTAAAGAGCATGTAGTAAACTTTATCTCCAATCGGGCTATTCCCAGGGAACAGCAAGCTCTCCTACTCTGGAACAGAATGTGTATAAAACAGCATCCATATGTACCCAAAAATGGGCATCCATAGCGTAAATCTGGTAATAAGTATTATTATTTTATCACAAATTAAAAATCACTTTACATAAAAAAACGTAAAAACGTGGCTGCCCCACTGACAAAAAATGGCTAAAGGCAACCAGTTCTGGATGGCATGCGTTCCACAGACCAAAGCAAAGAAACCTGAAGTTGCCGGAATTGACGTGTACCAAGTCCCGCCTTACGCATTTTGTCACTGGACGTCATCTGAGGCATAGTACACGGTACACCTCAAGTCAATAAATAGCAAGTAGAGGGACCATCGCAGCTCAAATCAATTGCGCTCAGTAGCAAGTCAAAAAATTACAAATAGGTGAGTTTTGACAAGCATAAACACATAATGAAAGGGGAAAGGATTAAAAGGAACAAACGGGCTGTAAAAATGTTAAAAACAATAAATGAGGTCTAAAGGATAGCAGGTAGGTAAACCGAAATATGTAAAAACATATCTATTTCTGTATTAAACCCACCCTATAAAACCATAGGTTGGAGTGTGAAACATATTTTGGGAAGTCCCCCCAAACACTAAAATTGATTCATCTACAGACCTCCACGATATAAGCCTAACCTATCTAGCCCTGTAAATAAGAAATCAGTATACATACCTTTTTTTGAAGCTGATCCAGTCCGGGCTCCAGCAGCGGAAGCTATGCAGAGGACACAGCCGGCAACAGCTGTGAAATGAATGGGAAGTGATGTTACCCATAGACTTGCTATGGACCTTCCATTGTTGGTTGTGTCCTCTGCATCCGCCTCCACAGCAAAGCCGCAGCTGACAGCTCAGCATTGGTTTGGGTCAGATTGGCTTCAAATAGGTATGTATACTGATTTCTTCTTTACAGGGTTAGATAGGTTCCTAAAGAAAGAGGGTCGGGACTTTAAATGAGGTGTGTATACTGTAGCTAATCGAAAGAGTCAAAGTAAAAACATGAACAAGTATTTGTTTGCCATGATTGAGTAGGTACATAGCAGACAATACATGCAATACACATAATATAACAAATCATGTATCCAAGTCATTTTAAATGTTAAAAGAAATAGAATATACAATAATATTGTCCTCAATAATAAAAAAATCCCAATATTGCCTGGATCCAAAGACCATGGAAGTATGTGTGCGTTGCATCTAGGTTAAGTCTGACACGTTTCATGGGATCTAGGGTTAGATAGGTTAGTGTTAGATCATTGACGTCTGTATATTTAGAGATTTTAGTGTTAGGGTACACTTATCTTTTACGCACCCAGATCCTTTTCACCATTGACTCCCCGAGTTGTACTCCCCCTATGATGTGTGCATATTTTTAGCCCCCAAGTGTATAACTTTTCATTTGCCAACTGGGCCATAGCCAAATGTCTAGTGGGGTGTCATCTCAGCCCCAAAGGGATAGGACCCATGCCAGCCTTCCCTATTCCCTTCAAAACCATCTGTGGCTTCCTTCTAATTCAGGAGCAGCAAACATCCCCCTCTTTTACCACCCAGACAGGTGTCCAGGTGAACACAAATAATGTTTCCCCTCTCGATTTTTTTAAAATTTTTACTGATGACCTAATATCTTCCATCATGGCCCAGTGCAACCTCTATGCACAACAGTTCATATCAAGCAACCCAGGTTCAAGTTACACCCATCCTTATGAGTGGAAAGAACTAGCAGTGGAGGAATTTAAAATATTTTTGGGCCTCACTTTCAATATGGGTTAAAAAAATGAATTATACTCCTACTGGTCCACCAACCCCATCCACCACATACCAATCTTCTCATCTCGTATGCCAAGATCAAGATAACTAAAGATTATGTGGTTCCTCCATTGCAATGACAACACCCAGTGCCCTCCCCAAAATGACCCAGCATATGACAAATTATTTAAAATTCAACTACTTCTGAAAAAAAAATTATCTGAGACATTCACCCAGTTATTTACCCCCAACCAAAATATCTTTGTGGATGAGTCACTTGTTCATTTCACAGGCAGGCTGGGCTTCAAGCAGTTTATTCCAGCAAAAGGACCCGATATGGGGTTAAACTCTACAAACTATGTGACAGAGCCATGGGGTACATCTATGCTCTCCTCGTGTACAAAGGGAAGGACACCCAGCTGCATCCCCCTGAATGCCCAGAGTACATTGGAGCCAGCGTAAAAATAGTTTGGGAGCTTGTATATCCACTTCTTCAAAAGGGTTATCATTTATATGTGGATAATTACTACACAAGCTTGCCACTCTTCCACAAACTTCACCGGAAGAAGACTCCAGCATGTGGTACAGTGAGAGCCAATAGGAAGGGCTTCTGCAAAGGCTTGTTGATGAAAGACTACGACGAGGGGAGAAGGCATCTTTGTTGTTTGTGGAAGGATGAGATATTGGCTATCAGGTGGGGGGACAGACGAAATGTCTACATACTCTAATCAATTCATAATGACACCTACGTGGAAATCCTCAGAAGGAACGGCCCAATCCAGAAACCAGCATGTATCCATGACTATAATTTGTTCATGGGGGGGAGTTGACTCTAATGATCAAATGATCGAACCCTACCTTCCCACAAGAAAAACCCACCATTGGTATAAAAAAGTCTCTATTTTTTCAGTTTGGCCATGTATAATACCTACATGTTTTACCGTAAATCTACAGAGACCCCCGTATCCTATCTTCATTACCAAGAAGAAATTATCACAACCCTTTCATAACCCTGAAGGTCCACCAGAAAGCATTTGCTCAGATTCAGTGAACAGACTCCACTTACGTCATTTTCCTGAGAAACTCCCCCCCCCCCGAAACAAGCCAAAGACGTCAAAAGAAATGCCGGGGTGTGCTCCAGAGGAGGAGTTAGAAGAGACACCGGGTATTATTGTCCCCAGTGTCCTACCCAACCAGGCCTCTGTATAGGTGACGGTTTCTGCCGATACCATACTTTTCTACATTATTAGTGAAGTATAGTTAAGTAGTTGCATAGTAGGTAAGGTTGAACAAAGACACAAGTCCATCAAGTCCAACCTATGTGTGTGATTTTATGTCAGTATTATATTGTATATCCCTGTATGTTATGCTTATCTAATAGTTTTTTTTAAATTATCAATGCTCCCCACTGAAACCACCTGTGGAAGAGAATTCCACATCCTTACCACTCTTATGCCCTGTACACACAATCGGACATTCCGATAACAAAATCCATGGATTTTTTCTGATGGATGTTGGCTCAAACTTGTCTTGCATACACACGGTCACACAAATCTTGTTGGAAATTCCGAACGTCAAGAACGCGGTGATGTACAACATGTACGACGAGCCAAGAAAAATGAAGTTCAATAGCTAGTGCGGCTCTTCTGCTTGATTCCGAGCATGCGTGGAACTTTGTGCGTCGGAATTGTGTACACACGATTGGAATTTACGACAACTGATTTTGTTGTCGGAAAATTTGAGATCCAGATCTCAAATTTTGTGCGACGGAAATTCCGATGGAAAATGTCCGATGGAGCCTACACACAGTCGGAATTTCCGACAACAAGCTCCCATCAAACATTTTCCGTCGGAAAATCGGACCGTGTGTACGGGGCATAACAGTAAATAATCCTCTACGCAGTTTAAGGTTAAACTGATTTTCTTCTAGTTTTAGTGAATGGCCACATCTTATTAAATTCAACTACGCAGAAAAGTTTTATCCTTATTGTGGGGTCACCAGTACGGTATTTGTACATTGAAATCATATCCCCTCTCAAGCGTCTCCTCTCCAGAGAGAACAAGTTCAGTGCTCGTAACCTTTCCTCATAACTAATCTCTTTATTAGTTTTGTTGCCCTTCTTTGGACTCTCTCCAGTTCCATCACATCCTTCCTGAGGACTGAAGCCCAGAACTGGACAGCATGCTCCAGGTGCGGCTGGACCAGAGTCTTGTAGAGTGGGAGAATTATCGTTTTATCTCTGGAGATTATCCCCTTTTTAATGCATGCATATATTTAGTTTGCTTTGCTTGCAGCAGCTTGGCATTGCATGCCATTGCTGAGCCTGTCATCTACTAGGACACCCAGGTCCTTTTCCTTTTTCTCTGCAAACACAGAGATTGAGCTGTTTATCCCATCCTCCAGGTAGTTTATTAATAAATTAAACAGGATTGGTCCCAGGACAGAACCCTGGGGATCCCCACTTTCCACCCCGGACCATTCTGAGTACTCCCCATTTATCAGTACCCTCTGAACTTGCTCCTGTAGCCAGTTTTCAACCCATGTACTCGCCCTATGCCAACAGACCTTACTTTGTACAGTAAACGTTTATCAGGAACTGTATCATATGCTTTTGCAAAATTCAGATACACCATGTCTACGGGCCTTTCTTTATCTAGATGGCAGCTCACCTCCTCATAGAAGGTTAATACATTGGTTTGGCAAGAACGATTCTTCATGAATCCATGCTGATTACTGCTAATGATAGTTTTGTCATTACTAAAACCTTGTATGTAGTCCCTTATCCCCAAGAGCTTGCATACAATTGATGTTAGGCTAACTGGTCTGTAGTTCCCAGGTATGTATCTTCTCCCTTTTTTAAATATTGGTGCTACATTGGCTTTTCTCCAATTAGCTGGTACCATTCCAGTCAGAAGACTGTTCGTAAAAATTAGGAACAATGGTCTGGCAATTACTTGACTAAGTTCCTTAAGGACCCTCCGCTGCAAGCCATCTGGTCCCGGTGACTTATTAACCCCTTCTCAACCAGCCGCCGCAGTTGTACTGGGGCAGGTTGGCTCCCCTGGGCGAACAGACCTAGCTGTATGGCAGTTGACAATAATACCTATGATAAGCATAAAGTTCTGTGGTCTGTTTGGCTGCGCTTCTCCTCATCCGATACTCTGGCTGACATGCTCCACCCCCAAGCTCAGTTCAACCATTGCCATGAATTTATTAATGTGTGATGATGATAGCCACTTGGCCCACTCGTTGCCACTTTTCTCTATTTGATATATCAGTCATGTCATTGTTACGCTGTTTATACTACCAATAAAAACATTTTCAACCCTAAAAATCTGTATTTTTTGCTAGAAATTTACTTAGAACCCCCAAACATCAAATCATTTTTTTAGCAGAGACCCTAGAGAATAAAATGGCGGTTGCTGCAATATTTTATGTCACACTGTATTTGCACAGCGGTCTTTTAAAGGCAATTTTTTTGAAAAATACACTTTAACGAATTAAAAAAAAAAAACAGTAAAGTTAGCCTAATTTATTTGTATAATGTGAAAGATGAGGTTACGCTGAGTAAATAGATACCTAACATGGCATGCTTTAAAATTGCGCATGCTCATGGAATGGCGACAAGTAATGGTACTTAAAAATCTCCACAGGCGAAGCTTTAACATTTTTAACAACTTTTGTTGTCGGAAAATTTGAGAACCAGCTCTCAAACATTTGTTGTCGGAAATTCTGACAGCAAATGTCCGATGGAGCATACACATGGTCGGAATTTCTGACAACAAGCTCACATCGAACATTTGTTGTCGGAAATTCCGACTGTGTGTACGGGGCATTATGGCGATACCTCCCATGTGTGGTTTAAACACTGTTTACATATGTGGACATGGACGTTTACATATGTGGACGTTCGCTTCTGCGCACGAGCACGAAGAAATAGGGCACTTTTTTTATTTATTTATTTATTTTACTTTTATGCTGTCCCTTTTATTTTATTTTTTTATCACTTTTATTCCTATTACAAGGAATGTAAACATTGCTTGTCATAGAAATATTATTATTATTCACCAACAGTTTACACAGCGCTTTACAATGTAGAGGGGGGACAGCACAATTACAGTACAGTTCAAAACAGAAGGGACAGGAGGGCCCTGCTCGTGGAGCTTACATTCTAAAAGGGAGGGGGTGGTGGTACAAAAGGTAATAGATGCGGGGAATGATTTGATGGGGGTGGCATATATGCATGACAGGTCCTCTTTATTAAGAGATCTGGGGTCAAAAAAGACCTCAGATGTCTCATTTACCCTTAAAAGCATAACAAAATTTTTCTTTTGACACTTTGACTTTAAAAAAGAATCACGTCCTTAGGCTCGAGAAAAACGGTAGTGACATTGGAGGTTGCTCTGGTAATCCAAGGGCATAGAGCCGAGTGGGGCTATCTTGCCCTCACTCAACTTCCTGCCTAGCCATCGGCCGCATCGGATCTGTTCTTGGCTTACCAACGGCTCCAGTAAGCTTAGAATCAACCGGGAAGCAGCGGGAAGGGAGGCACCTCTCACGCCGTCCATAAATATGATCTCACGGCGAATCCACCACTGGGATCACTTTTATCTGAAAGCCGGCCGCTTAAGGGAAAAAATGATGCTGGGGTTATGGCAGCTAGCTGCTGTCATAACAACGGCATTTAACATCAAAATCATGAAGTACATTCCCAATTAGGCAGTCGGCAAGTGTTGTTAGAGACCTGACAGTGTAGAGATTTTACAATATAAAATCATCCCAAAGTCAGCCCCTCCCTGGTGAATCTATTGAATCTTCTTCCCTAGAATCTATATCTTTGCATGATATTGACTTTCCTGTTCTAATGAATTTGGAAGAACTTTATACAGAAAGTCATTTTGAGGTTATTGATTAGCTAACACAACACTGTCCCACATCCCCTACAATTCACATTTGGGATTCAAGTCCATTTTCAACCTGGTTTATAAAAAATAGCCTTATATACAAACATTTTACCAGGTCATGTATTCTGATTTCACTAGTATGTGTCGATCTAGTTCAGAGAAAATACAAGAACAGAAGGCTGTAGATAATTTGGCCAGTTGTCCAGATGTCAGAGAAATGATCAATCTGGCCGCATTTGCCGAACGGTGCTCCGGAATGAACGCATGCGCAGTGGAACGATGCTTCGGCACACGCGCGTTTATGGCCCGATGGAACGATGCGCACCCGTTCGTGTTAGCACACGCTGCACGTGACGCTCTGGCTGGCCTATTTAAAGACACTCAGGTGCTTCGACGGGTTGCTGGTTTGTCTTCAGCTTCCTGTCTGAGCTGTTTCCTGTTTCCTGTTATTAAATCACTTGCTTGACCTGGATCATCCCTGACCATTCTGCTCTTCTCCTGGACCCGACCTTCGGCTTGTTTAACGGATTCTGCCTTGTCTTCAGTGTTTGACCCCCTGCCTGTGACCCGGATTTGCCTGTTATCTCCTGTACTTGAACCTCTGCTTGTGACCCGGATTTGCCTGCTATCTCTTGTACTTGAACCTCTGCTTGTGACCCGGACTTGCCTGCTATCTCCTGTGTTTGACCCTCTGCCTGTGACCCGGATCTGTCTGCTACCTTCTGTGTTTGACCCTCGGCCTGCTTCGGACTTCCTGAATTGCCAGTCCCTGCACATCTACCAAAACTCTTCAAGGAGTGCTACGCAAGTCTCATCCTGCCTGCTGGTAGCCTGTGCCTCTTCATGCCATCCACTCCCTGAACCACCTCCAGGGGCCGACAGAGCGCGTTCCCCTCTTGAGATACTGTGGCAACAGGTTTCCACACTCACCGATGCAGTTCAGAAACTGCAAGAAGGCTACACCCAAATTGATAGTCGCCTCCAGCAACTCTCCGGATCACCCTTACCAACAGCTGCAACTCATGCACCCGCCAGTGGGGCCTCCTCCTCTCAGCCTTCATCCAATCCAACTGTGGTAATGGCCCTTCTTGAACCTAGGGTTCATTGAACCTATGCCGGAGCAATTCACAGGCGATCGCAAAAAATATAGGGCTTTCAAGAACACCTATACCTAGTTCTTCAGCCCAGGACTTTCTCTTCTGAAGTGGTAAAAGTGGGCTTCATCATATCCCTCCTGGCCGATGAACCTCAAGCCTGGGCCCACAGTCTGAACAAAGGAGCCCTGTTCTAAATTCTGTAGATACTTTTTTTGAAAATATGGCACAACTTTATGATGACCCACAGCACACGGCGACCGCTGAAACCATTTTACATAACCTGTTTCAAGGGCGAAGGCCGGTTGAGGACTATACAGTGGAGTTCCGAAAGTGGTCAGCTGATACCGGCTGGAACGAACCTGCCCTGAAGTATCAATACTGCCAGGGGTTATCTGAAGTCCTTAAGGATGAGCTAGCCAGGGTGGAGACCCCTGCCACTCTGGAAGAATTGATCCAGTCAGCTACCAAACTAGACAGGCGCATGCGCGAATGGCGTTCAGAGAGCTTCCAGGTTCCTTGACCCAGCTGGATGCTTCCCAAGCCGACTCCCATCCACCCCCCCTTACAGATTCCTTCAACCACCGCTGCTTCCGAATTTGAGCCTATGCAACTCGGACTGGTCCGCGCTCCTCTTATAGGGCGTACACACGGTCGGACTTTGTTCGGACATTCCGACAACAAAATCCTAGGATTTTTTCCGACGGATGTTGGCTCAAACTTGTTTTGTCTACACACGGTCGCACAAAGTTGTCGGAAAATCCGATCGTTCTAAACGCGGTGGCGTAAAACACGTACGTCAGGACTATAAACGGGGCAGTGGCCAATAGCTTTCATCTCTTTATTTATTCTGAGCATGCGTGGCACTTTGTCCGTCGGATTTGTGTACACACGATCGGAATTTCCGACAACGGATTTTGTTGTCGGAAAATTTTATCTCCTGCTCTCCAACTTTGTGTGTCGGAAAATCCGATAGAAAATGTCCAATGGAGCCCACACATGGTCGGAATTTCCGACAACACGCTCCGAACGGACATTTTCCATCGGAAAATCCGACCGTGTGTACGGGGCATTACTCTCGAGGAGAGGCAATGTAAGCAGCAAGCCAATCTGTGCCTATACTGTGGGGGTACAGGTCATTTCCTCCGTAACTGCCCTGTGAGACCTAGTAAGTTTTACCCATGATCTGTTATGAACTATCAAGGTACTGGTGTGCCCAAGACTTATGTCTCCCTCTTTATTTCCCTACAGCTAGTGGAAAAGGAAACTCGCCTGCCAGCTATAATTGATTCTGGAGCATGTAGCTGTTTTTTGGACATCACGCTGGCTCAAGAACTACAAATTCCTCTTCAGACTAAAAAACAAAGCCTTCAGGCACACCTGGTAGATGGTTCTCTCCTTCGCTCTGGACTTATCACCCAAGAAACCAGACCCAATTTTGTCACTACAGACTCTGGTCACCAAGAGTTCTTACGCTTTTACCTTATTTCCTCTCCTTTGTTCCCCATCATCTTGGGACTCCCCTGGTTGCAGGCACATGAACCACAAATAAATTGGAACAAGAAAGAGGATTCCTTCTCTTCCAAATACTGCTCCCAGCACTGTCTCACTCCGGCTCCAACCGCTTGCTCAGCTGTAATCCCTGTACCCGATAACCTCCAACATGTTCCATCGGAGTACCTCGAGTTCCGAGACGTCTTCGACAAACAAAAAGCGGACCACCTAACACCTCACCGGTCTTATGATTGCCCTATTGACCTTCTGCCCGACTCTGAAGTTCCCTTTGGCCGCATCTTCCCATTATCAGAAACTGAGCTAAAGACTCTTAAGATCTACATCGATGAAAACTTGGAGAAGGGTTTTATCCGCCCTTCCTCCTCACCAGCTGGAGCCGGTATCTTTTTTGTAGAAAAGAAAGACGGTTCCCTGATGCCATGCATTGCTTACAGGGAACTAAATAAGATAACTATAAAGAACCGGTATCCACTACCTCTTATTCTGGAGTTATTTCAACATTTTCGGTCCGCCCAAATCTTCTCCAAATTGGATCTTCGAGGCGCCTACAACCTCATCTGAATTCGGGCTGATGATGAGTAGAAGACTGCCTTCAGGTCCAGGTTTCGACATTATGAGTACCTGGTGATGTCGTTTGGGCTATGCAATGCCCCGGCCACTTTCCAACATCTGGTAAATGACATTTTCCGGAATATCTTGACAATTTTCTAGTCGTTTACATGAACGACATTCTTATATTCTCCGCTACTATTGAGTTACACCGAGTTCGTGTTAAAAAGGTCCTGACAATTCTCAGAACACACAAACTGTATCCTAAGGCAGAGAAATGCGACTTTGAAAAGTCTGTTGTGCAGTTCTTGGGATTCATTATCTCCACCAATGGGGTCGCAATGGAACCACAAAAGGTCAAGGCAATTCAGGAGTGGCCGGCTCCGTCAGACAAAAAAGGGGTACAACATTTCATAGGTTTTGCCAATTTTTATAGGAGATTTATCATTGGATTCTCATCTATTGTAGTTCCCATCACTCAATTGACACATCAACACAACCGTTTTTAGTGGTCTCTGGAAGCCCAGGAAGCTTTTACTAAATTGAAAGCCTTGTTCACCTCTGCACCAATCTTAAGGCACCCAGATCTGGCTTTGCCGTTCATATTGGAAGTAGATGCCTCTGAAACTGCCACTGGAGCCATCCTCTCCCAAAGACAGGGGCCCAAGGCCCTCCTACATACCCTAGCCTTCACGTCCCGGAAACTAACTGTAACAGAGAGAAACTATGATGTAGGTGACAAGGAGTTGTTGGCCATTAAAGTCGCCCTGGAAAAATGGAGGTACCTGCTGGAGGGTGCACTCCACCCTGTCATGATCTTCACCGATCATAGGAATCTAGAATACCACAGGTCAGGACGGAATGGGTGTGTGCGAGTAAGTGAGTGCTCCTCCCCCCTCCAGGATCCCGGGCTAATGGACACAGCTGAGATGCGGTGCACGTGAGAGAGGGCTTTCGCTAACTTGCCTGTCTCCAGCCACCCTCGTGCAGCAAGCAAGGATACGCCGACATTCGAGAGGGAGGGGGGCGACTGCTCTCACCGGCTATTTTCCTCTCACCCGTCTCCAGCATCCCGGGGCAATAAAGCGACCATACCCTGGCACTTTCCTGACAGTAAAAGGATGGCCAGTGCAGCAGAACAAAGCAAAGAGTGACAGAAAGCTGAAGGCTGAGAAGCAGGTATGGGAGAGAGGGCTTTGCTAGCCTGTTTATTTGTCTTCAGCCTTTCCGTGCAGCAAGATAGACATACGCCGGCGTTCTCCCTGATAACAGACGGGCGGCCAGCTGAGGTGGAGAAAGAAGGAGGAACGGCCACTTCCCCATTTTACTACTCCAATCCACACAGGCAGACTCCACAATGTGATAGAAAGTGGAGAAGCGGTGTATGGGAGAGAGGTCTTTGTTTGTCTGCCTGCTTGTTCACAACCTCTCCGTGCAGCAAAGCAAACACACACCAGCATTTTTCTGAAAGCAGACAGGCGGCCAGCTGGGGTAGGAGAGTGAGAGAGGTGGAGAGAGGAATGGCTGCTCTCACAGGCTGCTTCCCCCCCCACTTCTCTATTCTATTCTATACGAGCAGAGTGTGATAAAAATTTGAGGATGACAACACGCAGACAAGCAGCCCTGCAACCAACAGCAGGGTAAGGAAGAAAATCGATGGATGGCATCAAAGCCTACCTATCCCCCCGCATACCTGAGCAAACAGGAAGGCCGGATACAAAGAAGCGAAGCGGAGGTAACACCATGGATTGTGTAGAAACAGCAGAGCAGGAGTCCCGGATAAAGCAGGCGGGTACCCAGAGGACAAGTGACAGTGTCGTGGCAAACGGTAAGAGATCCCCTACAGCAGGGAGAGGGAGGAAGACCCCAGAGCCAAGCCCCCCCTGGAAGTGGTGGGAGCCCCAGGGTAATAGGGGCTAAGAATAAGGGCCAACTCATCCCTGGTAATGGACATCTACCAGTGGACACACAAAGCCCTCTGGTAGAGAGCCGGGATACAATGACGCAATGGGAGGATAACAGGTGGTCATTAGAAGAGGCACAGTCCATAGACACAGAGACTATCATGGGAAGAGGAGGAGAAGACCCAATCCCTGATATGGATCAAAGTATCCGACAGGAACATCTAGAAAAAACAAGGGGGGATATGGAAGTAAGCGGGTCACCACATAGACACGAGTGTGAACAGGAGAACGCTCAGGATGGCGAGGGGAACCCACAGGGGCGGATTGGTCAAAATGCAGACCCAGAAAGGGACATCTGGGAATTGTTGAAGGCCCTCCCCACCAAAAATGACATTCAGCAATTAATAAAAGCAGTTGAGCAATCCTGTATGCAAGCAGTGGCAAGTTTAAAAGAGGACATCAAGGATCTGGGACACAGAGTAGAAGGGGCGTAAAAAGAACAGGAAACTATCACACAGGCAGTGGTAGATGTTCAAGAGTCCATGAAAAAATATGAAGAGATATTAAATTCATACAGAGAACAGCTGGATGAGTACGAGAACAGGGATAGGCGACAAAATATACGTATAAAAGGATTAAAGGAGTCAAGTACAGCGACAGAAATAGCCCCAGCAGTACAAAAAATTTTGGAACAGATTCTTGGGGATCAAGCCCCAAACGTTATTGAAATAGACCGGGCACATCGGGTCCCTCCCCAGAACACAAAAGCTGACGTACCCAGGGATGTAATTTGTAAAATTCACAAATACACCGTGAAAGAAAATATAATGAAGACAGCACGTAATATTCCTACAATTACATTTGAAGGCTCAAACATAGCACTGTATCCAGATATCTCAAAAAGAACTCTTTTTAAGCGAGGGTCGGTCCGTCCACTGTAAGAAATCCTGCGAAAGGCGGAGATCAAATATCGGTGGGGGTTCCCCTTTAGTTTAACAGCCTCCAGGGATGGAAAAACTGCAACTTTGCGAACAAAGGATGATTTAAAATCATTTATAGAGAAACTAGACCTTCCGATGGTGGACTTTACGGACTGGAGAATAAACTCTTTAGGGCCCCCCCTGCAACGAGCAGATTAGTGGCAAGAGGTACCGGCAGGGGTTAACAGGGGTAGAGAAAGAAGGACTTAAAGGACTTTTTTTTGGGGGGGGGTTTCCCCTTCTTCCTTTTGTTTTTTGTTGTTTTTTTCACCTGGGAAGGGTTCTATAGGGTGAAGCCCGGGAGGAGGGGGGAATAGATGGGGGGACATGAGGGAAAATGAGGACCTTGTGTAGGTCAATAGGCCAGCCCCAATTAAAGGGGAGAGTAATCCTGCGGAATGCAGGGAAGGGGGGTAGCTTGTGCAGGGGAGGTGCCCATATGCGCAAGCTCCCCACCCGATTTTTAGATATACCCCTAAAGAGAGGTTTTTGGTATGGGGGAAGAGCATGCAAGGTTTATGTCTATAACACAAATGTGATATATTTTTTGCTTTTTTGTTATTTTATGTATAGGTATGTATTTAATGGGGTATTGAATGTTGGAAATGGGGAGGTAATAGGGGGGTGGGAACGGCAGAGGGGAAGATAGAGATTATAGGCAAGAGAACAGGGGGTTCCTGGGACAAAAGAAAATGACAGCCATATTGAAAATATTGTCATACAATGTGAGGGGTTTGAGCTCACCAAATCAGAGAGGGAGACTGTGGGTGGAGATGCAACACTTGGGAGCTGACGTGGTTCTCTTGCAAGAGACCCATTTTGGGAGCAGCTCGATCTCAGGCCTGCCCCAGAATATATTGAAGCAATGGTATCATGCGGTATCTCCAGTGGCAAGGGCAAGAGGGGTTACAATTGCATTTAAGAAATCGTGCCCCTGGATAATGGAGACCGCACAATGCGACCCAGAAGGTCGGTATTTGTTTGTAAAAGGTGTAATACAGGGGAGACGATATACCTTTGCTTCAATATATGCACCCAATGAAGGGACTGTTAATTTTTTGGTTAAAATGTTTAAAAAACTGGAAGAATTTAAGGAGGGATGTGTAGTGGTTGGAGGAGACTTTAATATGGTGCTAGATCCGAGTATAGATACATCTACAGGTAGAACCGCTTTATTTTTTGGAGGCATAAAGCGAGTTAAACAAACCTTACGCTCACAACATCTTGTGGACAGCTGGCGAGCTCTACACCCAGGGACTAGGGACTTTAGTTACTACTCTAAAACACACAATATGTACTCGCGGTTGGACCTTTTTCTGGTGGACCAATTCTACCTGGGGAATGTTAACACAAGTACAATCGAACCAATAACTATATCCGACCACGCCCCAATAACTCTGACCCTAATAGCAACACAAATGGCGCGTTCGGAAAGAATATGGCGTCTGAACGAGTCATTGTTGGATAAGGGGGACAAAGTGAAGAAATTAAGTATTAAGATAAAGGAATATTTTGAAATAAATAAAACAGAAGAAATGTCAGCTCAAGTGGTGTGGGAAGCCCATAAGGCTGTTGTAAGAGGGGAGCTAAATGCCATCGGTGCACACAAGAAGAAGGAAGGTAAAAGAGAGATAGACGAATTACTAGAGAAGATTAGGGCTCTAGAGATAAAGCTCAAGAAAAATCTCGACCAAATGGAAGGCAGACGTCTGGAGAGCTTACGAGCAGAGCTCTCACAATGTCTAGAACATAGAGCGAAGAATAAAATTAGGTTTTTTGCTAATAGAGCATATGAATAAGGAAATAAATGCGGAAGGCTATTGGCAAAACAACTCAAAAAAAAACAGGACTCTAGACACGTGCATAGCTTATTAGTGCAAGGCAAGAAAATAATAGATACAAAGGCTATAGCTAAAGAATTTGGTAAATTCTATGAGGCCATATATAACATTGCCAAAACAGAACCATCTGAAGGAGGGGAAAGCGAGGGTCAAAGGAGGAATGAGATAGATGAATATATGGAGAGCGCTGCCATGCCTATAATACCTAGAGAAATATCTGAAGATATGGAACGTCCAATTACGATTGAAGAGTTGAGCAGAGTGATAGCAACCCTGCCTTTTGGGAAAAGTCCAGGGCCAGACGGGCTGACAAACTCATATTACAAGAAATTTCTCCCAGTATTGGTAAAACCACTCTGCAGTTACTTTAACTCTATTAATGCTGTGAACACACTCTCTCCAGAAGCATTACTGGCATATATAACGGTATTACCAAAAGAGGGAAAAGATCCCCAGGTATGTGCTAATTACAGGCCTATCTCTCTGCTGAATTCTGACACTAAATTGTTGGCAAAAATCTTGGCCTTGAGACTTCAGGAACATGTAGCGATTTGATTCATCCAGACCAGATGGGGTTTATAAAGGGATGGGAAGCTAGGGACAATACCATCCGCACTCTCCATGTATTGCAATGGATGCGACATGGTCCGGATAGAGCCCCAGGAATCACTCTGTCGATGGACGCCGAAAATGCCTTCGACAGAGTGAACTAGGGCTTTATGAGAGAAGTACTGGGGAGGATAGGTCTGGGGGAAAAATGTTAGGGTGGATTATGTCACTATATGGGAAACCAAGAGGAAGAATTAAGGTCAATGGGACAGTATCCGAATGTTTCAACATCCAAAACGGTACCAGGTAAGGGTGCCCGCTGTCCCCTTTGATATTTGTGATAGTAATGGAACCACTTCTGTGCAGAATTAGAAAGAATGAGGAGATAGCAGGGACGTACATAGGACATATGGAACAGAAAGTAGCAGCGTATGCGGATGACCTGTTATTTTTCCTCTTCGCTCCTCAGGCATCTATAGCCGCATTGATGACGGAGGTACAGAGATTTGGAAGGGTGTCTGGTTTCAAGATCAATTTTGAGAAATCAGTCATCTTTCCTAGTAATATCTCAGCGGAGATGGAGAGGTTATTGAAAGAGATGTACCCATTTATATGGAACAAGGAGTCACTGACATACCTGGGGGCACAAATTAGCGCAGACTATGAACTATTGTATGAACGTAACTATGGCTCATTACTGAAAGAAATAACAGAAGAGCTAAAGAAATGGAAGGGTAAATACCTGACCTGGTTCGGGAGAATCAGTGCCATAAAAATGAGTATACTGCCCAGAATGGTTTATGTGTTGCGCACAGTGTCAATCAGGTTGCCAGCGACTCTCTTCAGGCAAGTGCGCAGGCTGTTTGTGGCCTTTTGTGGAATGATAAAAGGCCTAGATTGGCTTACGATATCTTAAGGAGAAGCAGAGCTGAGGGAGGCCTAGGACTCCCGGACATAACATCCTATTATAAGGCCATGACTCGAGTAAGAATAGTAGACTGGTGCCATGACCTAAAGAAAAACCCATGGGTACAGGCAGAAATGTCAATGGCGGGGAGAAATCTGGCAGGAGCACCATGGTTTCAAGGGTCATTGAGAGGGTTGTCAAAATGGACATCACCGATGACCCTGAATTCATTGGAAGTATGGGATAGAATGAACAGTAAGGGTAAATATGCCCCCCAGGACCTCCCCTCTGGCTCCTTTGGAGGGATTCCCTTGGTTCCCTCCGGGGGAGGAGATGGGAAGTCTGGGGGCATGGGGCCTGGATGGGAATACTAGATGTGGTAAGTTTGCTCCTAATGGAGCCCTATTATCACTGACAGAGATGGTGACGAGATTTGGTGAGACACGAATGGCAGAATGGAAATACCACCAAATGAAGAGTTTTCTCAAGAAAACAAAACCATTAAGGCCCATGAACTCAATTACGGCATTTGAGAGGCAGTGTGCAGTTATCAGAATCTAGGCATATGCTATCTCGAATGTACAGAATGATCCTAAGGGAACAAGAAAGGACACCCCCATACTTTTTAAAAGAATGGGAGAGGGAGCTGGGCCAAGTCTGGACAGATAAACAAATTAATAGAATGATCTTGTTAACATTTACAACTTCCATAAGCTCAAAGGTGCAAAAAATGGCATATAAGTTCCTAGCGAGATGGTACAGGACACCAGTAAAACTAGCACAGCTTCTAGCGATAGGTGCTGGAGGGGTTGTGGACAGAGGGGAACCTTTCTTCATCTATGGTGGACATGTCCAATAATTAAGTCATTTTGGGAATCAGTGGCCCCATGGATTAAGAAACTAACAGTGGACTCCGTGGAGTTCGGACCTATACAATATTTGTTTCACGGAAATTACGGATCTGTCAAAAAGTATTGGGAAAGCATAACCCCACACTTATTAAACGCAGAAAAGCAACTAATCCCGAAGTATTGGAGGCAGGATCGGAGTCCGTCAGTTTTGGAGTGAAGAAATGAGGTTAACATAATAAAGGAAGCAGAGAGGTGGGTTCATGTGGTTAAAAATCAAAAAGAGAAATTTGAAAGTACATGGGCAAAATGGGAACAGTGCGGCAGGGAGATAATGGAAGAGGGTAACATCAATGGGTAATGAAGGCAGAAATGGTATAGTCATTAAGAATTAAGAAATAAGAAGATGAGCCCAGAAAGAGAGAGTTAAATATCGACATGACTTCTCTAATGCCAATTAAGTAAAGGGGGTGGGGGGGGGAAGATAATGTATGGTTTCATGTTCTCATTTTCCGGGGTTTTTTTTTTTTTTTTGTTCTTCCATCCACCCGATTCCCTTAATAAACACTGAGTGGTGAGGGTGATGCGGGGTAGGGTTGTGTGTTTTTTGGGGTTTTTTTGTCTCTTCTTGGTAAATTATATAATTAGGAACTATATTGATTTATGATATGAGTTAGAAGAAGGGGGAATTCACTTTATAATTTAGTTTTATCATGTTTGTATGTCGGGGGGAAGAGCTGGGGTAAATTAATACTAAGGTTGGGGGTATGGGGGTGGAGGGAAGAATGCACAATTTATTAATTATGGATTATAGTGATTTATGACACAAATTGAATAAGGGGGAAATTCACGTTATAATTATATTTAAACACGTTTGGATAGGGGGGGGGGGAGTTGGGTAAATTAATATTAAGGATGGGGGGGGGGGGGAGAATCACAGAAGGGTTTTTTTTTTTGTTTTGTTTTTTTTCCCCTTTCTCATATGCACAAATTATATAATTATGAATTATAGGGATTCATGACACGATTTAGAATAAGGGGGAAAACCACTTTATAATCTCATTTAATTACGTTCGCAGGTTGAGAGGAAGTGCTGGAGTAAATTAATATTAAGGAGGGGGGGAGGGGATATCTCAGATAGTAAAAATTTTTTTTATATATATATATATTTTTTTTTTTGGGAAGTCACTTTATAATACTGTTCAATCACGTTTCTACGTTGGGAGGAGGGAGTTGGAGTAATTAATACCAAGGATAGGGGTGAATGGAGGAACTATAGATTTTAATAAAGAAAAAATTTTTTTTTTTCTTCTTTTTTTTTTTTGTTGTGTTGTTGTAATTTATTAACCTCGGGTAAATGGGATAGGTGGGGTAATTTGTAGTTTTGTTAATGGGTTGAATGTAGGGGTATAGTATGTTGTATAAATGATGTATTATATAAACGAATACAAATTTTGATTATTATAAAAAAAAAAAAGAATACCACAGGTCAGCTAAACAGTTAAGACCCAGACAAGCCCACTGGGCTCTTTTTTTTTCTAGATTAAATTTTCATATATCTTACAGACCTGGTTCCAAAGAAGGAAAGGCAGATGCACTCTCCCGGATGTTCCTTGAAACCTCTCAGGCAGCTGAACCTAGCACTATCTTGTCTACGCCAAATTTTTTGTTGGCCATTCAAACTGACTTAATAACTTCTATTAAATCAACGACCAGTCACTGTACCGACCCAGAAGTACCTTCTTTGGAGAAACATGATGACCTGCTCTGGGCCCGAGGAAAAATCTTTGTTCCATTAGAAGTAAGACCCCTGGCTCTAAGGACTTTCCATGACCACAAACTGGCAGGTCACTTTGGGACACAAAAGACCGCTGAACCAGTCTCCCATTCTTTTTGGTGGCCAGGCTGGAGACAGGACTGTAAGGATTATGTCTCTTCTTGCTCTCTTTGCCAGCGCAGTAAGGGTTCAAACACAAAATCCTAGAGTCTACTCAAACCTCTATCCATCCCAGGAACGGCCATGGGCAGAAGTCTCCATGGACTTCATTGTGGATCTACCTCCTTCGGGGGGTTTACCACTATCTTGGTCATTATCGATCGTTTTTCTAAAATGGCACATGGTAGGTACTCCTTCTGCTGCAGATACAGCTAAAAGTTTTTTAAAGAAGTTACAAGACTTCATGGTGTACCTAGGAGCATCGTCGCGGATAGAGGTGTCCAATTTACCTCCAAGTTCTGGAGGGAACGCTGCAAAGCCCTGGAAATAAAGATTTATCTCTCCTCTGCCTACCACCCACAGAACAACGGCCAGATGGAGAGAACAAATCAAACCCTGGATCAGTACCTCCGTTGTTTTTGTTCTGATTCCCAAGATGATTGGTCCAGTCTTCTGCCATACGCTGAGTTTGCGTAAAATAACTCCCTCCATACAGCTACCAATCAAACACCTTTCTGGTCAAACGTCGGTTTCCACCTTTCTTTTCTCCCAAACACCATTCCTGAGATGTCTGTCCCTGCCGTACAAGACCGGATAGCCTCTATTCAGCTGAACTTCCAGAAAATTCAGGAGACTATACAAAAAGCTCAGGACAATTACAAAAGACATTACAATAGAGGAAGGAAGGAGAACCCAGTCTTCAAAGTTGGCGAAGAAGTTTGGCTGTCAACTATTAACCTCAAATTACCTCTTCCCTCATGGAAGCTGGGGCCAAGGTTCATTGGACTTTTTAAAATCAAAAGGATGATCAACCCTGTGGCCTTCGAGCTAGCACTGCCCAACTCTTACAGAATACATCCAGTAGTTCATGCATCCCTTCTAAAACCTGTTGTTTCCAGCCCCTTCTCTGTGAGAGAACTACCTCCCCCACCAGTCGAGGTGGACGGGGAGAAGGAATTTGAGGTGGAGTCTATTCTAAGCTGTAGGAAGAGGGGTAGACAGCTCCAGTATTTGATTAGTTGGAAGGGGTACCCTCCTGAGGACAACTCCTGGGAACCCGCTAGGAATTTGCATGCTTCTCACTTGATCCAAGCATTTCATCAAGAACATCCCGAATTGATGTCCAGTTTGTCCAGGGGGGGGGGCACTGTCAGAGATCAGCATGGGTTTATGAAGGATCTTTCCTGCCAGAACAATCTGTTAATATTGTACAAGGAAGTGAGCTGCCATCTAGATAGGGGGAGGTCTGGATGTGGTGTATCTGGATTTTGCAAAAGCATTCAATACAGTTCCCCATAAACTGTTAATCTACAAGCTGAGGTCTTCAGGCATGGACCATAAGGTTTGTTCTTGGATAGAAAACTGGTTACACTGGCATATCCAAATTGTGGTGATAAATAATGTGTACTCAGACTGGTCTGGAGTGGTAAGTAGACAGGCTCTGTCTTGGGATCAATACTGTTTAATTTATTCATACATGATATAGAGGATGGGATAAATAGCACAATCTCAGATTTTGCGGACGACACAAAAATATGCAAGGCAATAACTTCACATCAGGATAAAGAAATTTTACAGAAAAACCTGAACAAAATAATGGAATGGGCAACTACATGAGGTTAAATGTGGAGAAATGTAAGGTAATGCACTTGGGGGCTAAAAACATAAACGCAAACTATTCAGTAGGGGGAGAACCTCTGGGGGAATCAATGATGGGGAAAGATCTGGGGGTAGATGTTCTAAGATCTAGTAGATGTGCTAAAAATTGGTGTTCAAGTTCCGCGCAACAACACTTGAAAATCCACCACTGCGCTCCTGTGCAAAACCAGAAATTAACTAAAGCTGCCAACTTATATAAAATGGTATGTAAATGATATTTCAAATAGAAATAGTGGCACTATAAATCACATCAATACAGTGATACTAAAAAATGTATAAACAAAAAAGAATAAAAATAAGATTAAAAAAGAAAATGAATGAAATGAATCACCCACTAATGCTAGTAAACTCAAACAATGCATAAATATAGTGTCCGTGATGAATCCTGTGAAGAAGTCGATATGACGAAACATGTCGGGAGTGTGGCTGTACAGCAACCTATCATCTGCTTGAGACGTGTGACGTGTTATGCTGTGTACGGGTCGGCTGAGATCACCTCACGCTGCTGAGGATCCAACGAGGGGAAGGGTGAGGTGTAAATACTGCATCCCGGGTCCGTCGTGACCATAGTATACTGCCACAGCTTGTTACATGAAGCTAGTAGATGACAGACTGAGCAATAGCATGCAAAGTCAAGCTGCAGCTACCAAAGCATCAAAATTTTAGCATGCATAAAAAAGGGGATATACTCCAGAGATAAAACTATAATCCTGCCACTTTATAAAACTCAGGTCAGGCCACATCTGGAGTGTTCCATCCAGTTCTGGTCACCAGTCCTCCAGAATGGATGTCCTGGAGCTGGAGAGAGTCCAAAGAAGGGCAACAAATAATATAATAATAAGGGGACTGGAGGACCTTAACCACTTGCCGACCAGCTGCTGCACTTTTACTGTGGCTGGGCGAAACAACGTTATGCTACGTCGCTTCGCCCGATGTGTCCGCCTTAATGTCGCAGTCCGATAAAAATCGCAGATCGCCGCCATTACTAGTAAAAAAAAAATAATAATAAAAATGCTGTAAATCTATCCCCAATTTTGTAGACGCTATAACTTTTGTGCAAACCAATCAATATACACTGATTGCGATATTTTTTTTACCAAAAATATGTAGAAGAATACATATCGGCCTAAACTGAGAAAAAATTTGCTATTTAAAAAAAAAAAAAATGGGGATATGTATTATAGCAAAAAGTACAAAATATTGTGTTTTTATCAAAATCATTGTTCTTTTTTGTATATAGCGCAAAAAATAAAAACCCCAGAGATGATAAAATACCACCAATAGAAAGCTCTATTTGTGGGAAAAAAGGACGCCAATTTTGTTTGGGTGCAGCCGACACGACCGCGCACTTGTCAATTAAAGCGACGCAGTGCGGAATCGCAAAAAATGGTCTGGTCATTCAGCAGCCAAATCTTCCGGGGCTGAAGTGGTTAATTAAGAGGAATGAGGACAAGCACTAAATTTGCGCTGGAGAAGAGACCCTTGAGAGGGGACGTGATAGCGATTGACAAATACCTCAATGGTGATGCCAGTGTAGGAAAAAATGATTCAGTCCCAGAGAGTGTAAGAGCACATGGGGCCACACAATAAGAATGGAGGAGAAGCAGTTTAACCTTAAACTGCACATGGGGGTTATTCACTGTCAGGGCGATAAGGATATGGAACTCTTATACAATTGGTGGTGTCAGTGGGGTGTATTGATATTTTTAAAAGACCCTTAGACGTGCATCTTAAAGAACACAACACACAGGGATATGGGAAATGATTATCTACACTTATACATGTACACCTACACAGTTTGAACTGGATGGACTATTGTCTTTATTCAAACTTACCTACTATGTAACTATATACTGTACATAAGAGACAGTACACATCTATTGGAAATGCTTTTACCATACAAAAGGGAGCCCGCATGCTTGTGGGTTTCCCTGGACGTCACATCTTTTTACACATCCATACCCCACAAAGTAGGTCTCAGGGCAGTACAGTACTTTTTAGCAGAAGATCCTCTAGTTAACTCCAGACAGGCCCAGTTCATTTTAGAGGCAACACAATTTTGCCCCACGTTATGCTAACTTAACAATGGGCTACTGGGAGGTACAGTACATTTTTAACAATAACCCTTTTGCCACCCATGTGGTCTACTATGATTGTTATATTGATGATATAGTGATCGTATGGGATAGCACCACAGGGGTGATTGAACTGGTATCCCAGCATTGTAATTAGAATTTATTGGGGTTATCCTTTACTCATGTCACTGATCCAGATCAATTAGCCTTCTTAGTTCTTGAGTTATGCCACAGCGGCCAACAAATATATGCCAAAACGTTGTTAAACCTACTACTGGTAATTCTTTTATCCACTACTGTAGTTGTCATCACCCTAGGTGGATAAGTAATATTCCAAGAAACCAAATACATAGGATTTGCAATAATTGCTCTAGGGATGAAGATTATCATATACAGGGTGAAGTCTTTAACAAAAAAATTCTGGACAAGGGATATCCCTCTTCTCTTGTGTTTAGAGGCTTTTCAGCATTATACCTCTAAACCCCCGAGAAAATCTGTTGAACCCAGTGATTTACTCAACGGGTTAAGCAATGCGGTTTACAAATCAGTTTCATGGTCGATACAAAAGAATGGTGCCACTAATTCTCAAGTTTTTGTGCAGGCTTTAAAGAATAAGGGAGCCCATGCACTGCAAGTTTGCAGAGGCATGAGAGGGAGAGTCCTTGAGGTTACTGAGAATTACAGTATCTGTAACTGCCTCCTCCCAGCCATGTACTACCAAAAGGTTTCTGGGGACTGAAAGCCATCTCTTAAGGTTTGACATTTGTCTTCCTCTAGGCCTCCAAAACTGCCATGATCCTCCTCCTTTTTCTCCTTCCTCGCCTCTTGTGTGTTCTGTGGCATCGCAAGAATGGTATCTGAATAAAGCAGGCCTTGAGAGGAAAGGAAGTCCTCTTCTTCCCCCCACTGCTCTGCTTTGAGTCCCCTGTCCATGATGCCACACAGAGTATGCTCCAGCAGGAACACAAGAGGGATTGTGTCACTGATGCCTGCATTGTCACAGCTCGCCATCCTTGTCACCTCCTCAAATGGTGACAGTACAGCTCATGCATCCTTTATCAGCAGCCATTGGCATGGGGAAAAAAAGCCGAGCTGCCCTGAGCCTGTCCTTGTGTCATACTCATACAGGTACTTGTTGACGGCTCTCTGCTGCATTTGCAGTATTTGCAGCATTCCTAAAGTCGAGTTCCACTTGGTGGGCATGTCACAAATCAAGTGGTTTACGGGCAGGTGGAATTCCTGCAGAATTTCAGCCAACCATACATTGTCTGTGTATGACCACCTGACATGGCTACAGACTCTTCTGGCCTGCCTTAGAAGATCTTGCAAACCTGGGTACCTGTTTAGGAAGTGCTGCACCACCAAATTGAGGACATGTGCCAGGCATGGCACATGTGTCAACTTTCCCTGTTGAAGGGCAGACAGAAGGTTAGTGCCATTACTGCACATCAACATTCCTGGCTCAAGCATCCATGGCATGAACCAGCTCTGGGCCTGCCCCTGTAAAGCTGAAAGAATTTCTGCTATGGTGTGGCTCCTTTCCCCTAGACAGCTGAAGCACTGCATGGCGTCTTTTAGCTTGACTCGTTGAATGGCCCCTTGAACGATTAGGGGGTACTGGTGGTTCATAGGACAATTCAGTAGAGGAGGGCATGGAGGGGGTGGAGCTGATAGATCTTGCATCATCACCACCTGCTGTATGGAGACATGGTGGCAAACCAAGCTCCAGCACTGGGCTCTGTCCTGCATCCTCCCTAGTTGCAAGCAGAGTTACCCAGTGTGCTTTGAACAAAATATATCTTCCCTGACCATGCTTGCTGAACCATGTGTCAGGAGTAATGTGCTGCTGACTGCCTTGCCCAACGATGCCAAAAGCATTGCCTTCCACATGATGGTACAGAGCTGGAATGGCCTTACATGCAAAGAAATAGCGACTGGGACCCTCCCATTGTGGTACCGCACATTCTGCAAATTCATGGAAGGGGGCAGAATCCACCAGATGGAAAAGCAGAAGTTGTAAAGCCAGCAATTCAGACAAGCTCGAATTTTTTGATGCAGCAGCTATACACTACAGCTGGTGGGGTGCTGCTGGCAGACGTGTTGCAAGGACCTGTGACACCCTTTGCTATACCATCATCCCTGCCAGTGGAGGCTGCTGAGGGGTCATGAGATATAGTGGGGGTAGACATGAAAGGTGAGGCATTAGGAGGAGAAGAATTGTGTGTGGCTTTCAGGTGCTCTTGCCAATGGGCTGAGTGATAGGGGGTTAAACGCCAGGCATGTAGCAACAAAATGGCTGGTGTTTTTGCCACGCTTGATCTGCTTACGGCAAAGATTGCAAATTGCAACAGTGCGATCGTCTGCACATGTGCTAAAAATGGCCCACACAGCTACACTTTGGGAGGCGGGCCAGGAGATAATGGCTCCACAATCTGATGGTATAGGGTGACTTCTATCTACTCTTCCATGATGGCTGCCTCTGGAGGTTATTTCTCCCCCTCGCTTTCCTCCTCTGCTCTATCTGGCAATCAAGTTGCATCAGTGAGCTTATAATCATCATCCCCTCCATCCTCATCATCACATTAGCCAGCATCAGAATAAAGTAATGTCTGTGCAAGTGGCTGAGGCTGTGTTCAAATAATTCAGCTGACTCCTCCTGTGGACAAGGAGGTAAACTAAGCCACTCTGGCAGCTGCGGTGGACTGCGCACTATTGTCAGCTTGGGTCATAGAGGATGAGGATGGTTTAGTAAGCCAGTCCACCACCTCCACTGCATGCTGTGGCTGGATAACACGAGCAGCCTCACTAAACAGAGACAAATGTGCCCTGCCTAAGGGCGGACCATGTCCACCTTTACCTGTGGACACAGACACTGCTGGCCTCCTCATAGTGGCATGGGAATGTCTGCCTCTCCTTGTTGGCCTCCCAGACATGATGGGGGGGAGTTATCACCCAAATATAATAGAAACTGGATTGTATGCACTCTATTGAATGAAAAGTGGCGCTTGGTACGCTTTAAATTGAGGACGTACACTGACAGAAATATAGCATCTTTAAAAATAAAAAAGGGAAGCACCAGTGTCACAGTCAGAAAAGCTGTGTCTGACAATTAAAAAAAAAAGGGGGCAGGTAGGGGACAAAAAAAGACAACCCCCCCACCAAAAAAAAACATGCACCAACCCAAAAAAAGGGGTATTCAGCACAGTATACAGCTCTAAATGTTATGTAATGCTGTGTTAAACACTGCACTACACTAACACACTAGAGTGACACACTATAATGACACACTACACTATATTGACTTACTACAGTATACTCCAACTACACTATACTCACACACTATACTCATACTACACTACACTAACACTCTACACTCAGAGTCACAATCTGCGAACATACTAACTCGCTAGTACCAAACTTAGCCTTGCTCTATCTATTGCCACTCCAACAACACAGCAAGAGGTTCCTACGGGAAGGAACCGTTTATAGTGTAGAGTGGGACTATGAGCACTGAGTCACGACTGGATAAAGTCATCAACACTTTGTCAGGACTCTGACAGTGCTCTGTGCCCTAATTGGCCTGCTTTCAGGTGCAAGGCTTCATCCAATTAGGGCCCTAGAATGCACTATGCAGCATGCAGTGCATTGTGGGGCAATTGGCGAGGGAACATCCCACCAAGCAAATTCCGGTGTTCTTCAAACAGGCGATGCTCGGGCCGAACATTTGCTCGGCGCGAACCGCTCGCCCGACACTAGTCCTAATACGTTTTTGGGGGTGGTTTACATGTATAGTAAGTAATTACAGTTAGTAAGTGAATTTCTGTGTTAAGATTATATCCTGTATACCTAGTTGTCCTGTATAGCTACGTTACGTAACATTTTAATATAAGACGTTATTAGGATATTGATTAATCAGCCATCCCTTCCTTTTTCCCTCCCCATTCCCCTTTTTCCCTCCCCTCCCCCTTGAAGGGAAATTTAGCTTAACCACCTCCATCTTAAAACTTAGTTTCCATTTTGTGTTTTTCCCTGTACTCTATTTTCACATATTACTAGGAGTGTAATGTAATCTAGTTTCGTTTCTCACATTCCTGTTATCTTTTGTGTTTCGTTTCCTGTAAAGCACGTGATATCTTAAAAATAATTAGTTTCACTTTTGTCATAAATTGTTTCTGTATTTTATTGGATAATTTGTATGACGCGGTCAAGGGGCGGTAGTTTCTGAAAGCCCCCTTTAAATATTCACACCAAAGAATAAAGATTAGATTTGCTCAGCGAGACTTTTGGAGTTTTTTATCATTGTCTCAATGGGCTAATCTCACAGGCCTGTGGGGATTGTAAGGTACATCTTATGCAGACTTATCGAGGGTCTAAAAATATCCCTAGACAATCTACATTTGCCAACAGAAATGGGAGCTCGTTCCGGGATTGATTATAATGGGTCCGGTGATTTTGATTTATATTTATTTTTCTCTTGCCGTGATTTATTTAGAGAACAATTCCTTTTAAGGGACCTGTAATTAGTCTTTTTTTTTAGACCTCGATAGATAAGCCCTGGGTGGGCTTTAAGAAACTGTTCTGAGAAACAGTAAGATAAGCCCTGGGTGGGCAGAAAATTGCTCTGAGAAGCAATAAAAAAACCTTAGGTGGGTTTTAAGGACTTTAAGGTGAAGTCCATAGAAAAAGACTGCAGCCGACTGTTTTGGGTAAACAGTGAATAAGCTCCAGTAGAGCTTAATGAGTTATACAGTACTGTAATTATAAGAAAAAGTCTGATAAGGTGTGCCGGACAAAACCCGATCTCTTTGCTTATCTTTCTGTTGCGTAGCTAGCTGTCATCTGTGTAATGTTTGTCTGTGTGGAATTTGTCGGGTGTCATAAGGTAAGATGACACCTTTTCCACTGCACTGTTTATTTTTTAATGATTTATATATGAATGCTTTGACTCTAAAGTTTAAGATATAACTTGTATCGTATTGTAATTGGAAGAATGATTCTGGTATTGTTTCAGTGAGTAAAAATATTTTTCTTTTCCTTGCAGTAATCAGACGTTCAGTGTCATTTTAGAGAAAGAACTAAAAAGAGAACTAAAATATTGGGTGGTCTGACAGAACTATGTCTTATACCAGAATTATTGTTTTAAGGTTTATTGGTGTTTAGTTTCTGCTGATTTATCTGTATAGAGTTGAATAAGAATTTTAGAGTTTATAAGGAACCCTGGATTGGTGAGTATCCAGGTTAATTTCTTCTTATGTACTAACAAATGTTTCTAAAGTGTTTTGATTGTATTATTGGTTTGTTATTCTGTTATACTGGTCCTCGGACATATCTTGTAGCCAGTGTCCCAGGAGGTTATTCTAAACTAGATAAGGAACCCTTTTTTAGAGAAGATAAACCAAGGGTTCAAGTTTTAAGGTTTAATTTATATAACAAATTTGTGTTTTAAGAAGGGTTGACAGTGAAGGGAGTAATGTCACTTATTGGAAGAGCAGGGGAGACTTATCAAGTCTGTCCCGGGTCTTTGAAGTATTGTGACATTAGGGACGTTTTTACCAATTAAAATATGGGTAGAGCGTTAATAACACTTAAGGTAAAACATAAATTTGTGAGGCTAACTTTTAATTAAAACATGTTATTTGAATAATTTTTTTTGCTACTGACATTTTTTGCAAAGGGGAAGTCAGGTGCAAAATTTGGACATTTGGTTTTTTGCCAGCAGGGTTCAAGTGCTAATATCTCACTGACTGTAATAGATAGTGGGGAATTGTTTGCGGCATTAGTGCTACCGCAATTGAAGGCACTGTTTGAACCTGTTGGCACTCTGCCAAAAATTTGAAATGTAAATAAAAATTGTTTGGTTATAAACGTAGGAAAAGTAATAACATACAAAGTTTGTTTATGATAAGGGGAACCTCTAGCCATAAGGAGTGCTTATTGACATTTTGCAGAAAAAAAAAAAAAAAAAGAGAGAGAGACTTAGTATCTGCAAGAATTTAGAATGTTTAGAAAAAAAAATAAAGATGAAAATAAAAATGCATGCTGTGGAAATCCCCCGGCTGGACCGAGGCTCCCAGAGTTTAGCAGAGTCATAGGATAGTAAATTTAAGGGTTAAATCAACCTTCTCTATGCTTGCACTGTGTTCCCCGCTTCCTCCCCCTTACATTCCAGAACCAGATAAAGACCTCATCATATAAAGACACACAGCAACAATTTTTTATTTTCTTAACAGCTTGCAAGCAAAAGTTAGCAGAATCTGTGTTAGAATTCTGGTGAAAAAATGTATAGACGTTTGGACACAAGAGGCAGGATTTGTTCAGTATAATATGCACAGTCTCTTAATACAGACATACCTCAGCAACCTTGGCCTTAAACATGCACTTATAGTAAGACAGCAAATATCAGAAGCTGACAGAGAAGGATGCTGCAGGATGTTTTGACATTCCTAAACAAACACCAGTGTAGACACATTAACAAAATGATTTCTCAGGAAATCAAAAGGGGAAACTTTTATACAAAGAGGGAGTTACATACAGAGAAAAAGAGCATTTCTTGGAGAAAGGAATCTTAAGGGAAATTGTCTCGCCCTACAATACTCCCATTAACCTGGTAAAGAAGGCAAATGGTGACTATAGGTTTGTACAAGACCTAAGCGCCATCAATAGCCTAGTGGTACCGATTGCCCCAATAGTGCCTGATGTGCCATCAATACTTACCGCCATACCATACGATGCAGAGTATTTTACTGTGATTGATTTAAAGAATTTTATTTTTCTCCGTCCCTGTAGACGAGGAGACACGGCCACTCTTTGTTTTTACTGTGTTGATTGACCAACACAGTCGTCAATTTAACTGGTGTAGAATGCCGCAGAGTTATATAGACCTGTGGTCTATTCTATAGTACTCCAAGCCACTCTCAGGCCTTGGACTGCCCCTCATGGTTCTGTACTGTTGCAGTATGTTAATGATCTTTTGATTTGTAGCTCTTCAGAGGAGGACTGCCGAGCTGATAGCCTATCTTTATTGAAATGGTTACATGTATGTGATCACAAAGTGTCTAAGAAAAAGTTACAATGGTGTAAACAGGAGGTTGAGTACCTAGGGTTTGTGCTGTCTCCGGGAGTTAGGAAAGTCAGTCAAAAAAAGAGCTGTTGCTCTTGTGGGTTTGCCCCGCCCACTTACCAAGAAAGACATGCTTACCTTTCTTGGAATGATTGGTTGCTGCCGCCAATGAATATCTGACTGTTCTTTCTATGACAATATATTGAGACAAGCAACCCTCTCTGAAATGTCTGATACTGTAAAATGGTCTGATGAAATGTTAAATGTTTTTGCTATGTTGAAATGTGCAATGGTTACCAGCCCGAGCCTCGGCCTCCCTGAAATATGGCAAAATGTATAACTTGTTTGCCAGGGAAAATTGCAGAACCATGGCGGGAGTACTGGCCCAGGAACATGGTGGGAGACTGCGCCCTGTAGTTTTTATTTTTTCTCTCAAAGATGGTCCCGGTGCAGGTTCAGGGCATGCCCGTGTGTCTCAGAACTCTAGCGTTCTGTGTAGTGGTGGTTGAGATGGCCACTTCTTTCACTCTGGGACACAACACCACACTTCACACTACCCACAATGTGTCAATCCTGTTGAAAAATGTACATACACAGCACATGTCTGCTCAGAGGTTGAGCGGATATGAGGTGATTTTGCTGTCCAATCCAAAATTGCACATCAAATATGCTTCTCCCACTGCAGGCCCAGCGCCAATTTTAAACGCCCTTTTAGGATTAAAAGGAGAACAGGATGAGGTCATGCCACAACATGACTGCATTGACCTCATTCACTAAGACACATCACCCAGGTCTGATTTGTCTTCCACAGCACTACCAGACACACAGAGTGTTTTTGTGGATGGTTCTTGCTCTAGTCCAAATGATCACATATACCATGCAGGTTATGCAGTTGTGCAGCTTCCAGATGTTATACTTGAGGCCAAGCCTATCTCATGTCAATCAGCACAGGCTGCTGAATTGCACTCACTAGAGCATGCCAGCTCTTTGAAGGTCTGGATGTAAACATTTACACTGACTCGAAGTATGGGTACGACGTGGTACACGACTTCGGTGTGATATGAAGTAGGCGTGGCTTTGTGGCAGCAGATGCAAAGAACATTTCACATTCTTCTTTGGTAATGTTTTTGCTAAAAGCTATCCAGCTACCTAAAACACTGGCTATAGTACATTGCAGAGCACATACAGGCCAACAGACAGAGATAGCCAGGGAAAACGCTCTGGCTGACTTTGCTGCTAAACAAGCTGCTATCTCACAGACAACAGACATCCAAATGGCTATGCCGATACCTGACATATCCCCATTTGAACAGTCACTTGCAGATCTCCAGGATTATGCATCAAATTATGAGTCAAGGGACTGGGATAAAAAGGGTGTGCAGAAAGATCCAAAAACTGGACTTCTCTGCAAAGAGGGGAAACCATGTATACCAGCGGCAAGTGCATCACTCTTTATTTTACAGTACCACAGAATAGGCCACGCAGGTATACAGGTGACGGCTGATCTGCTGATCTGCTGAGTAGAGATTTTTATATTCTCAAGATGGGTCGAACTTTTCGTGACCACAAAAGAAGATGCACAAACAGTAGTGAGGATCCTCACTCAGGAAATCATTCCTCGATGGGGATGCCCACTTCGAATAAACTCAGTCAATGGCCCAACTTTTATGGCCAGGGTCTGCCAGGACTTGGTAAAAACTCTCAAGATAGAATGGAAGTTCCACATTCCCTACCAACCTCAAAGCTCAGGGATAGTAGAAAGAATGAACAGAAGAATAAAAGACAAAAGAAAGACAAGAAAGGCCACAGGAGGAACCTTTGCCAACTGGAAAAAGGTCCTCCCAGCAGTCCTGGCAGAAATAAGAATGACCCCTTCCAAAACAGGGTATTCACCTTTTGAATTTTTGATGGGTAGACCTTTCCCCACCCCATGGGCCAGATCACCTTTAATAGTAGAAAAGAGATTTAGACTTAATACAGGAAGAATATGTAAGAAAACTGGTTGAAACATTGGATAAAGTCGAAAGAAATGTTGCTCGCACCTCTCCTTTTTCTTCACAGGAAGCTACTCACCCCTTCAAGGTGGGAGACACCGTAGTGGTCCAACAGCTGAACAGAAATAAGAAGCAAGAGTATCCCTTTGGACCTCCTACCACAGTGGTTGCAGTGACCAGAACAGCCATCCTAGTGGAAAACTGACAGTCCTGGATCCATGCCAGCCGAGTAAAAAAGGTTGCCCAAAGCTCCAGGAGCAGGAAGGAGACCTTGGATAAATGAGGCCCTCAAGCAGAAGTCCAAGCAGATGAAGGAGGAGTTCCTGGGAAAGCAGGTCCGGCCAGAGAAGATGGCCTTGCTTATTTCACCACAGACTTCTGGCAAGGCATTTTGCCTCCTGATCTCTCTGATAGTGTTCCTGCCCACCTGGATCATCATTAACTGTATCTATCACTCTGAAGATTTGGGTGCATTTAAAAGTATCTGTGGGAACACACACGCAAGAACATTACAGTGACACAAGCTAGAACAAAGAGAGAGATTAGAGATAGTTTTACTGATAAGATGCTTTTGCTAAAATTTAAGTATGCTTATGCTCAAAAAATCAGGGTATGAAGAATGTTGAATATGTAGCAAATTATATCCTAGTACTGCCCGAATTCCCTTTTGGCTGTACCTTTAAATATCTCCTCCTTCCTCAACGAGACTCTTCCTGTCTTCTTAACTAACATATCCACTCTATATAAATAACACTGTTATCTTTCCAATAGCAGGTAAAAGTCATTCCCCAATTGGTGTTTTAATTTAGGGAATGAGACACAGACTAACTCCTCCATTTGTAGTAGGTCAATATTTAACATTTCCATGTGCGAATCTAGAGGCCAGTATACACCCCAGTTACCCCCTCAAACCCCACGACAAAAGGGAATTGTTCTATAAACAAGATATTGCCTGGGCATGGTTTCCTTCTTGGACAGGATGGGGTATAGACATGATGAAAAAGTTGAACAATTATTCAAGTACATTGGATGAGGTAATGGAGAGGAATTCAGATGACATTGCTATGTTAAACATAGAAACTAGAGCAATTAGAAAACAGCTAGAACTACATGAGTTAGCTATAGAAAGCATGAGTGCAGCTCTCACAGGTTTATGTGAAATGACTAAAGACTACGAATGCTGTACTTGGATCTCTAACACAAGTGCTAAGGTTCCTGACTACTATGATATTTATCCTTGCTCTGATTCTTTACCTCTGCTTTAAGTGTTGTATTTGCATAATTGCACGCATTCAATCTCCTGATAATAAGGTTCTATCCTACATGACATATATGAAGAATCATCAGGCAATCTATGCCACAATCCCAAAGAAGTACTAGAACACTAGATAGAATGTAGAGATCATCTTATATGATCTAAGAGGGGATTGAAGGGAAATTTAGCTTAACCACCTCCATCTTAAAACTTAGTTTCCATTTTGTGTTTTTCCCTGTACTCTATTTTCACATATTACTAGGAGTGTAATGTAATCTAGTTTCGTTTCTCACATCCCTGTTATCTTTTGTGTTTCGTTTCCTGTAAAGCACGTGATATCTTAAAAATAATTAGTTTCACTTTTGTCATAAATTGTTTCTGTATTTTATTGGATAATTTGTATGACGCGGTCAAGGGGCGGTAGTTTCTGAAAGCCCCCTTTAAATATTCACACCAAAGAATAAAGATTAGATTTGCTCGGCGAGACTTTTGGAGTTTTTTATCATTGTCTCAATGGGCTAATCTCACAGGCCTGTGGGGATTGTAAGGTACATCTTATGCAGACTTATCGAGGGTCTAAAAATATCCCTAGACAATCTACATTTGCCAACACCCCTCATCTCGATCTTCTTCCCGTGTGGATGATTAAAAGTAGGTATAGTAAGTTGATCTGATTTTAAATTAACTTCTGTATTCTATATTGCCTTTTTATCTTGACTGAAGTTCTTTAAGATAACGATTTATATGAATTTTCATTAATATATTGAGTCTTACCTGTGAATTTTTTTCTTCATTTGTATTATTTGCCAAAATACTGATCCTTTTAACATTGTTATAAGCTTTTAATCATTATGCAGTTTATATCTGTATGTAATATTGTAATATGTAAAGGTTCCCCTGGCCGCTGTAGTCCCACGGAAGCAAACAGCACGCTCTTGTATTTAGGCTGCATCCTACTGTGCAGCAGGAGGTCAGTAGAGGGAGCTGTAGGATCCCAGTGCATAGCCGGTGTTCTGTCAAAAAAAAGAAAAAAACCTGTTTTCATGACTAGAGGGATGGAGGTGTGTGACTGCAGTTGGTATTTCTGTTGATAGCTCAATATTTGCTACCTCAGGTATTATGATACTATTTGCTTTTCTTTCTTGTTAGTTACACATGTGGATGTGTGGGGCTGTATGGCTCTGTCTGCGCTTGCCCTATCTCTGATGCGAGGGTGCGGGCGGACATTTGACTGTTGGAGCATTGGTGCCACCATTCCCCTCCCCCGAGCCGCACGTGTGATGTCAAATTCACATGACGCCACCGTCCCACCACGTGGTTTCTATACTGGCGTTCACAGCATGAGGGAAACATTGGCACCAAACGCCTGAGCGAGTTTGCCGCCCAGGTGTTGGTACCTCCCCTCTTTATGAATGCCGGCGTGATGCTGGGATCAGTCCACTTACTCTGGCATACCACCACCTTCAGGAATACCCACACATCCCCTTTTTTCCTCTTCCCCACACTGGGATTTTTTCAGCAACACATTTTGCATCATGGAATCAGGTATGCACTTGTTTATTTTTACTTTATCAATCTTACTGACTTTCTTTAGCCCTTTTCACAGGTAATCTCACTATGGCTCTGCAATTTTTAGCATCCACATTATATTGTCTTCTATTCCCATCTAGCACTTCCGTTCACATTTTCATTTTGTGTTCCACTGGTCCCATAGTATATATATATATATATATTTTTAATACTTATTTCTTATATACACATATATATATGTAATTTTCACTTTGTGGCGACATGTTAGTATTTTTCTTCCATGGTTGGTTGCTCGGTCTTCCATTTTTCTTCCCTCCCTCTTTTTTTTTTTTTTTTTACTAGTAATTTCCCATTATATATTATCCAGGTATCTACTATATTCATGATAATCATCATGTACACATCTATACCTTTACAGGAACTTTTCAGGGATTGCCAGTATTACCATCACTGACAATATAATGGAGACCCGTACCCTCTGAGTTCCTTATATGTGTGCCTTTCTGTTCACGGTTAAGTGTTCCCACAGTTCCTGTTAGGTACACTTCTAGGTTGTCCTCACTCTACCACATAATGTGTTGAACCACAAGCTGATTGCGAGTATAGCAGGGAAGGTCATCTCCCCTGTTGGGTGGGGTTTCTTCTCTACCAGCTATTATACCATTGCATTGTTTTTTTTTGTTTTATTTTTTCAATACTCTTTATTACAAATTTTCCTTGCATGTTAATTTACATCACTTTTCTTTTTTTTTCCAATATCTTAAAATTTATACTTTATACTTCCTATTTCATCTTCGCCCATTCTTAACACACATTCCATTCCCTCACATCCATACTGTAGTCACCATTTTTTTCCACCTATTATTTACTCTATACAGTACTTTCATATAGTATTGTGTCAGAAGTTAAATAAGATTTACTCCACTTCGCCCATATATTTTCATATTTTTGCACATTTCACCTTTGTTCATACATTATTCTCTCATATGGTAGGACCTGGTTTACTGCTCTCACTCATTGGCTAAGTGTCAGTGGTGTTGGCTGGATCTATTTTGCCACTATTTGTTTTTGTGCCAAAAATAACACTTCTTGCAGAAATATCTTAGTGTGTCTGGACCATCTCTCATCTTCCAACAATCCCAGTAGACATACTTTGATTGTGTCTGTAATAGATCTATTTATAACTTTTTCCAATTTACTGACAACTTGTTGCCAATATCCCCTAAAGCTGCATACACACGATCAGACTTTCCGATGAGAAATGTTCAATGACAGGCTGTTGGCAGTAAATCCGACCGTGTGTATGCTCCATCGGACAATTGTTGTCCGACTTTCTGCCAACAAATTTTGGCTAGCAGGTTTTCAAATTTTCCGTGGACAAATGTGTGTTAACGGATTTTCCGAGTGTGTGTACACAAGTCCATCGGACAAAAATCCAAAGTACAAATACGCATGCTCGGAAGCAAGGACAAGCCAGAAGTGGTGGGTCTTGTAAACTAGTGTTCATAATGGAGAATTAACAATTCATGACGTGGCAAATTATGAAATCTCCAAATGCAGCGCACAATTCTCTTCTTCTTTAATGGGATAATAATGAAGCTGCTTTGCTGGTGATACTGATGGAGTTATTGCAAACAAATTTTCAAAGGCTTTTTTTTCTAGTGATATCAAGAATAATATTATTATGCTTTTTTTTTTATTTGAGCAAGTTACCATAACACGATTATCCCCTAGTTTTTAAGATCAAAGATACAACTATGTTGGTGTCCCTTGTCAATTTTACATTGTATTTTTTAAAATGTAACTGCCTATTCCCAAACTGTCATTTGAAGTCAAACACATTGCCAAGTATTATTCTACACAATTTTTTTATTGCGCATTAAAAAAACAAAAACAAATAAAATTAGACATGCTATCTGCCAATAGAACTTAACCAAAAAGTGCATTCTGTGCATCCAAAAATATAGAAAATATGCCTAATCAAATCATTATTCAACTAAAAACTAAAAAAATAACGTCAAAGCAATAACTCCAAGGCCAATAATTAATAACATGTTATCTCCTCCGTTCTGCAACATGTCTGGTTGACGAACGGCTGTTCAGAAACAAACTGAAAAGCACAAAATGAAAAGCGCGAACTGAGAAGAGCTAAATGAAAAACGCGAAAAGAAAAGCGTGAATCAACATGCTAACATGAAATTAGCATAAGGAGCCCAAAGGGTGGCGCTAAAGAGCTGAAAAATCACGTAGTACGTCTAGTATGTCACTACGTTCGTAATTGTTGGCCAACAATTGTGTGGCCATATGTATGCAAGACAAGTTTGGGCCAACACCCTTCAGACAAAATTCCACGGCTACCACAATACCACATTAAGTGGAGAAAATCTGCACCCTCCTGCCCACATCTTGTACAATTTGGTGCAGACATTCTCCTCATTTTATACAACCTATTTGGACTAAGGTAAGTCTGATGTACTATATTTAACTGTATTATCCTTTTATTCATTGCTGGAGATACTTTCAAATAAGAGGAGCAGATTTCAACCTGCCATTTATCCCTTGCCCTCACAGGCTCACCGTATATTTTACTCTGTAATAGGTGTGAATATAGTTTAGATGTTAACCCCTCTGGTCCCTGTGATTTCAGGATCCCAATAAGGGGATATTGAGATATTTTAAGTTCCTCCTTTCCAAACTGTGCCTGTAGTACATGTCGAAGCTGCAAATACTTTTAGAACTGTCTACTCGAAAGGTTATATTGTTTGCATAAGTTCTTATATGATCGTATTATATTTTTATCATATATCTGTCCAATTGATGTTACCGTACCTTTTTCTGTTTCCAAAATTTACTATCCTTAAATGTTTCTAAGTATTCAAATGTTGGATTATTCCACAAAAGCAGTTTCTGGCAGAATATCAGTAAATCCTGTAAATTTTTTTGCCTCCTTCCATACTGATCTAGCCAGCATCAAAAGAGGAATTTTCGCTCCAACCCTCCTCAAGTCAGTTGTTTCCAGTCCCACCAGGAGATCATTTTCTTGTATGTTACTTATTAGGTATTGTTCCACCCTCATTTCTTGTTCCTGTGTTACCCATACTCTTTCCTTACATACTATCTGGCCTGCCAGATAGTATAAGTATAAATCTGGCAATGCCATTCCTGCTGCTATGTTGGGTCATTGTAGCTTTGCCATATGCCCATTGTCATACAACAAACCAACATGTTTGTTGTATAACAATTTTTGGTGTCACATTAGAAAAAGTAGAAATGTCCATTTAAGATAAAACAGGCATGTTTAAAACCAACAAGAAAGACACAAATCTTGAACTTACAAAGTTCACATTTGGTAGAACTTGAAGGCAATATCAGACATCAGTCTGACAAACTGAGACAAACTGTGTTTGTTATTGCGTTCAGATGGGGTCAAGTCACCCCAGGAAAAGCCAAATTTTGAAGATGCACACAAATTTACAAATGTCAACCTGCCATCACGGGGGATCAAGGGACGTGTTTTGGGGGTGCAACCCCTTCCTCACAGCTACTTTATTATTGAGGAAGGGGTTGCACCCCCAAAATGCGTACGAAAGGTCGTACCACCAATAGACTCAAGAGGGGTAGTGAGCTAGAGGATCCCAGCTGTCCGAGAGAGGATATTAAACGCTGTACATATGTAGTGAAAAACGGGACTGTACATAAGTGTGTAAAAGAGAGAAAAGGCACAGTTGGAGGGAGGGTGGGGAAGAGGGAGGAGAGAAAGAATAGAAGGGGGGGGAGGGGGGGAGAAGGGGGGGAAGGGGAGGGAAGGAAAGGGGGGGGAAGAGGGGAAACATAACAGGAAGCGATGAGGGAAGGGACTAGGGAAGTGTGGACAAACACAAGGAGATGAGAGGGGGAAAGAAGGAGAGGGGGGAGAAAAATGGAAAAACTGAGTAAGATATAAAGAATAATGTACCAGCCATAGTAGTTGAAACAGTCTTCAAGTCAGATAGAGGCTATAAATGGTTGGAAGCCATACACTCAAAGATTTAGCCTCCAATGGCCAAGGTGCATAAGGAAATCCAGAGACTCTAATCTGGAGAATGTAAGTAATGTCCAATTAGCCAATATTGAGGCCAGCTCCTTATACATGTGCCATCATACTGGTAAGTAGGGATGAGCCGAACACCCCCCAGTTCGGTTCGCACCAGAACCTGCGAACGGACCGAAAATTCGCACGAACGTTAGAATCCCATTGACGTCTATGGGACTCGAACGTTCGAAATCAAAAGTGCTCATTTTAAAGGCTAATTTGCATGGTATTGTCCTAAAAAGGGTTTGGGGACCCGGGTCCTACCCCAGGGGACATGTATCAATGCAAAAAAAACTTTTAATGATGCTTAAAGTAAAAAAAAAAAGTGAAATATTCCTTTAAATATCGTACCTGGGGGTGTCTATAGTATGCCTGTAAAGTGGCGCTTGTTTCCCGTGTTTAGAACAGTCCCAATGTCATTTTTAAAGGAAAAAATCTCATTTAAAACTGCTTGCGGGTTTAATGTAATGTCGGGTCCTGGCAATATGGATGAAAATCAGTGAGACAAACGGCATGGGTACCCCCCAGTCCATTACCAGGCCCTTTGGGTCTTGTATGGATATTAAGGGGAACCCCGCACCCAAATTAAAAAAAGGAAAGGTGTGGGGCCACCAGGCCCTATATACTCTGAACAGCAGTATACAGGCGGTGCAAACAAGACAGGGACTGTAGGTTTGTTGTTAAGTAGAATCTGTTTGTAATTTTGAACGGGTACATTTTTAACATGTTTAGCTCCAGCCAAAAAATCTTTTTTAAGCTTTTTGGAAAACATAGGGAGGGGTTATCACCCCTGTGACATTTGTTTTGCTGTCTTTTCTCCTCTTCAGAAGATTTCACCTCACTTTTTGTCCCAATGACAAATGTTTTTTGAAAATTTGGGTTTTTTTGTGGAACAAGGATTGGAAAGCATCAGTGGAAAGGAGAAATGTTTTTCCCATATTAACTCTTACAGGAGAGAATTTCCCTTCCTAGGGGTAGATTTCATCTCACTTCCTGTTGTCTCCTTCCGTTTGCAAGTAGGAGTCATTTGTAAGTTAGATGTTTGAAAGTAGGGGCCTGCTTGCAGCAGAAATTTGGGCCTTAGCTGTTGTTGTGGCCACAAAACTGTAAGCACTCACAGGGCCCTGCTGTGAAATATTAGATCAAGAATTGTAATTACATGCCCCTATTGAACAGGGGCAGAAAAATTGGGCCTTTGGTGGTGGTGGTGCTGGTGCCACAACACTGTAAGTCCTCACTCGCTCTTGGTGGGTGCAGAAATGGGCCCTGCTGTGAAATATTAGATCAAGAATTGTAATTACATGCCCCTGTTGAACAGGGGCTGAAAAATTAGGCCTTAGGCACTGGTGCTGGTGCCACAACACTGCAACCCCTCACAGACACTCTAGTTGGAACGCAGGAACGAGCCCTGCTGCAAAGTATTGCATCAAAAATTGTAATTACACGCCCCTGTTAAACAGGGGCAGAAAAATTGGGCCTTAGGCACTGGTGCTGGTGCCACAACAATGCAACCCCTCACAGATACTCTAGTTGTAACGCAGAAACGAGCCCTGCTGCAAAGTATTGCATCAAAATTGTAATTACACGCCCCTGTTAAACAGGGGCTGAAAAATTGTGCCTTAGGCACTGGTGCTGGCGCCCAGAACCAAAAATGTTCTTACAAGCTATCAGCGTGATGATTGAGGAGGAAGAGGATAATTTCTCAGGGATAGTCACTCAGCATCAGTATAGGCAGTCTTTGAAGGGATCTGAAATTTCAAAAAAAATTATTCGGTTACATCAGCATCAGGTGCTTGGTAGCTGGTGGTGATCCAAGACTGATTCATTTTTATGAAGGCCAGTCGATCGACCGAGTCGGTGGACAGTCGCACCCTGTGATCGGTTACAAAGCCTCCAGCAGCACTGAATGTGCGTTCCAAAAGAACGCTGGATGCAGGACAGGCCAGTAGCTCAATTGCATACTGTGCAAGCTCTGGCCAGTGATCCATCCTCAAGACCCAGTAACCCAGAGGATTTTTGGTGGGAAAGGTGTCCAAGTCAGATCTTGCCCCTAGGTATTCCTACACCATGTAAAACAGATGCTGGCGATGGTTGCTGGAACCGATCATACCTTGGGGCTGCGGACCAAAAAATTGTCTGAACGCATCGGTCAGACGGCCACCTTCTCCACCGCACCTTCTTTGACTGACCGAAGCCTCAGCAACACGTTTTCCAGAAACAGGAGTTTGTAACCTCCCAGTCTCTGGGAACGCGTTGCACAGACCTTTCTGCAAGGCCTCCCGAAGATGTTTCATCCTCTGCTCCCTCTGTGATGGCAAGATAAGGTCCGCAACCTTACCCTTGTAACGTGGATCAAGGAGGGTTTCCAGCCAGTATTGGTCCTTCTCCTTGATACCACGAATACGAGGATCCTTACACAGGCTTTGCAGGATGAGGGAGGCCATGCAGCGTAGGTTTGCTGAGGTATTCGGTCCGGAGTCCTCTGGGTCACTAAGGACGCCATGGTCCGCAGCCACCAACTCCCAGCCACGTACAAGTCCATGTGTTTCTTGGGACTGATCCCTTAAAGACTGCTGCTGATGCTGAGTGCCAGGCTCCACCTCCATACTGACACAATCTTCCTCCTCCTCCTCCTCGTCCTCTTCCTGTGTGATCGGCGGGCATGCAGGAACACTGTCTGGATAAAGGGGGCCTTGAGAGCTAAGGAAGTCCTCCTCTTCCTGCCTCTGTTCTGCCTCAAGTGCCCTGTCCATTATTCCACGCAGTGTGTGCTCCAACAGGTGGACAAGGGGGACAGTGTCACTGATGCATGCACTGTCACTGCTCACCATCCTCGTGGCCTCCTCAAATGGTGACAGGACAGTGCATGCATCCCTGATCATGCCCCACTAGTGTGGGGAAAAAAAAAACAAGCTCCCCTGACCCTGTCTTGGTGCCATAGTCGCACAGGTACTCATTAATGGCCCTCTGCTGCGTGTGCAGCCGCTGCAGCATGGCCAACGTTGAGTTCCACCTGGTGGGCATGTCACAGATTAGGCGGTTCTTGGGCAGGTTAAACTCCTTTTGGAGGTCCATCAGCCGAGCACTGGCATCATATGACCAGCGGAAATGCACACAGATATTCCTGGCCTGCCTCAGGACATCCTGTAAGCCCGGGTACCTGCCCAAGAACCGCTGCACCACCAAGTTAAGGACATGAGCCAAACAGGGCACATGGGTCATTTGTCCCTGTCGGAGGGCAGAGAGGAGGTTGGTGCCATTGTCGCAAACCCCCATTCCTGCCTTAAGTTGGCGTGGCATCAACCACCTCTGAACCTGCCCCTGCAGAGCTGACAAAACCTCTGCTCCAGTGTGACTCCTGTCCCCCAAGCACACCAGCTCAAGTACCGCATGGCATCTTTTGGCCTGCGTACTTGCGTAGCCCCTTGAACTGCTACGGAGCACCGCTGGTTCCGAGGACAAAGCACAGGAAGAGGCCATGGAGGAAGAAGAAGAGGAGGGGGTGGAGGAGAGAGGGGTGTAACAATCATTAGCATTTTGGAGGCGTGGTGGCTGAACAACCTCCAAAACTACTGCACCTTGTCCTGCATCCTTCCCAGCTGCCAGCAGAGTCACCCAATGCGCCGTGAAACTTAGGTAATGTCCCTGTCCATGCCTGCTGGACCATGAGTCAGCGGTAATATGCACCTTACCGCTGACCGCCCTGTCCAGCGAGACATGACCATTGCCTTCCACATGCAGGTAGAGAGCCGGAATCGCCTTCCATGAGAAAAAGTGGCGTTTGGGTACCTGCCACTGAGGAACCACACATTCCACAAACTCACGGAAGGGGGCAGAGTCTACCAACTGAAAAGGCAGCAGTTGAAGTGCTAGCAATTTTGCCAAGCTAGCATTCAACCGCTGCGCATGTGGATGGCTGGGAGCAAACTTCTTTCGGCGGTGCAGCAGCTGGGGCAGGGAAATTTGCCTGGTAAAATCTGACGTTGGTGTACCAAAAGCAGATTGCCCACAAGTACTTGGCTGTGACACACCTAATTCTACACCTTCATTCCTCTCAGTGCAGGTCTCAGAGAGGACTGAAGGTATAGTGGGGTTGGAGATCTCAGCTGATGAGGAGCAAGGAGAGGTCCTCTTTGTTCTTTGGTGTGGGTCTTTTAGATACGCTTGCCAACGAACTGCATGGCAGGTCAACTTATGTCTGGTCAAGCATGTGGTACCCAAGCGGGAGATGTTTTGGCCACGCGAGATACGCTTGAGACATATGTTGCAAATAGCAGCGGTGCGATCTGATGCACTCATCTCAAAAAAGGCCCACACCAAAGAACTTTTTGAATAACACGCAGAGACTGCCGCGCCCTGCACATGTGGAGCTTTGGGGTGTGATGCAGTCAATGTGCTGCCCTTAGGCTGGCCCCTGGAGGGCATCCTGCCTCGTTGGTAATGTGCCGCCTCCTCCTCCTCCTCTTCCTTTCTCCTGTCAGGCACCCACGTTGAGTCAGAGACCTCATCATCCCCTCCCTCCTCATCATTGGAGCAAACCTGGCAGTATGCTGCAGCAGGGGGAGCATGACTGCCAGATTGCTGTCCTTCTTGGGCACCCCCTCTGTCCGTGCTCATGTTACTGCCTTCATTGAGCTCAGTATCATCATCAGAGCCTTCCAAACGCTGGGCATCCTCCTGAAGCATGTACCCAACACTGTGGTCAAACAGTTTGAGGGACTCCTCAGGAGGACATGGTGGGGCTAGGGAAGGAGTCACTGATGACATTGAGCCGAGGGGAGAGGCCGCTGCTTTGCCAGACAAAGTACCCTGGGCATGGGTGAGAGAGGATGAGGAGGATGAGGACGGCTTGGTTATCCACTCGACCAAGTCTTCCGCATGTTGCAGCTCAACACGGCCAGCTGCCGAAAAAAAGGCCAAGCGTGTCCCACGGCCACGTGCTGATGAGGATGCACCGTCTCCACGACCAGCACTAGACACAGAGCCTGCTTTCCCTCTCTTATTGGCTTGTGACTGTCTGCATCTCCTTCTTGGCCTTCCAGACATACTAATGGCCTGCAGCTGCACTAAGCTGGGATATATATATATGTACTGATACTGCAGCTAGCAAAATCATCTGCCTGCCTGTAGTATGAGAACACCACCAACCTTCTACAGGTAGCTTTAGCTGAACACTGTGCAGAGCTCGCAAAAAACTAACTTGTAGCTTTTTTAGCTGCCTGCGGTAATGATAGGATCAGGAAAACACCACCAACCTTCTACAGGTAGCTTGAGGTGAACACTGTGCAGAGCACGCAAAAAAATAACTTGTAGGTTTAGCTGAACACTGTGAGGTGGACTCACCGCACTAACTTGTAGTTTTAGCTGAACACTGTGAGCAGGACGCACTGCACTAACTGCAAATAGTCTAGCTGCCTGACTGTGGTACTAATAGGATCAGAAGAACACCAGAAATTTTCTTCAGGTAGCTGTAAATACTGTAACAAGACAAGCCTGCCTGTCAGTAAGAAGATAACAGGAACGGATCTAGCTGAACACTGTGATC
Source organism: Lithobates clamitans (assembly GCA_037952925.1). Classification (NCBI taxonomy): domain Eukaryota; kingdom Metazoa; phylum Chordata; class Amphibia; order Anura; family Ranidae; genus Lithobates; species Lithobates clamitans. Next base: position 10,471,280 of record JBBGZY010000563.1, on the reverse strand, counting down.
AGGACGCACTGCACTAACTTGTAGCTTTAGATGAACACTGTGCAGAGGTCTCACTACACTAACTTGTAGGTTTAGCTGAACACTGTGAGCAGGACGCACCCCACTAACTTGTAGGTTTAGCTGAACACTGTGAGCAGGACGCACCCCACTAACTTGTAGGTTTAGCTAAACACTGTGAGCAGGACGCACCCCACTAACTTGTAGTTTTAGCTGAACACTGTGAGCAGGATGCACCCCACTAACTTGTAGGTTTAGCTGAACACTGTGAGCAGGACACACCCCACTAACTTGTAGTTTTAGCTGAACACTGTGAGCAGGACGCACCGCACTAACTTGTAGGTTTAGCTGAACACTGTGGGCAGGACGCACCCCACTAACTTGTAGGTTTAGCTGAACACTGTGAGCAGGACGCACCCCACTAACTTGTAGTTTTAGCTGAACACTGTGAGCAGGACGCACTGCACTAACTGTAAATAGTCTAGCTGCCTGACTGTGGTACTAATAGGATCAAAAGAACACCAGTAATTTTCTTCAGGTAGCTGTATATACTGTAACAAGACAAGCTTGCCTGTCAGTAAGAACAGGAACGGATCTAGCTGAACACTGTGAGCAGGACGCACTGCACTAACTTGTAGCTTTAGATGAACACTGTGCAGAGGTCTCACTACACTAACTTGTAGGTTTAGTTGAACACTGTGAGGTGGACGCACCGCACTAACTTGTAGTTTTAGCTGAACACTGTGAGCAGGACGCACCGCACTAACTTGTAGGTTTAGCTGAACACTGTGAGGTGGACACACCACACTAACTTGTAGGTTTAGTTGAACACTGTGAGGTGGACACACCACACTAACTTGTAGGTTTAGTTGAACACTGTGAGCAGGACGCACCCCACTAACTTGTAGGTTTAGCTGAACACTGTGAGGTGGACTCACCGCACTAACTTGTAGTTTTAGCTGAACACTGTGAGCAGGACGCACTGCACTAACTGCAAATAGTCTAGCTGCCTGACTGTGGTACTAATAGGATCAGAAGAACACCAGAAATTTTCTTCAGGTAGCTGTAAATACTGTAACAAGACAAGCCTGCCTGTCAGTAAGAAGATAACAGGAACGGATCTAGCTGAACACTGTGATCAGGACGCACTGCACTAACTTGTAGCTTTAGATGAACACTGTGCAGAGGTCTCACTACACTAACTTGTAGGTTTAGCTGAACACTGTGAGCAGGACGCACCCCACTAACTTGTAGGTTTAGCTGAACACTGTGAGCAGGACGCACCCCACTAACTTGTAGGTTTAGCTAAACACTGTGAGCAGGACGCACCCCACTAACTTGTAGTTTTAGCTGAACACTGTGAGCAGGATGCACCCCACTAACTTGTAGGTTTAGCTGAACACTGTGAGCAGGACACACCCCACTAACTTGTAGTTTTAGCTGAACACTGTGAGCAGGACGCACCGCACTAACTTGTAGGTTTAGCTGAACACTGTGGGCAGGACGCACCCCACTAACTTGTAGGTTTAGCTGAACACTGTGAGCAGGACGCACCCCACTAACTTGTAGTTTTAGCTGAACACTGTGAGCAGGACGCACTGCACTAACTGTAAATAGTCTAGCTGCCTGACTGTGGTACTAATAGGATCAAAAGAACACCAGTAATTTTCTTCAGGTAGCTGTATATACTGTAACAAGACAAGCTTGCCTGTCAGTAAGAACAGGAACGGATCTAGCTGAACACTGTGAGCAGGACGCACTGCACTAACTTGTAGCTTTAGATGAACACTGTGCAGAGGTCTCACTACACTAACTTGTAGGTTTAGTTGAACACTGTGAGGTGGACGCACCGCACTAACTTGTAGTTTTAGCTGAACACTGTGAGCAGGACGCACCGCACTAACTTGTAGGTTTAGCTGAACACTGTGAGGTGGACACACCACACTAACTTGTAGGTTTAGTTGAACACTGTGAGGTGGACACACCACACTAACTTGTAGGTTTAGTTGAACACTGTGAGCAGGACGCACCCCACTAACTTGTAGGTTTAGCTGAACACTGTGAGCAGGACGCACCCCACTAACTTGTAGTTTTAGCTGAACACTGTGAGCAGGAGGCACCACACTAACTTGTAGGTTTAGCTGAACACTGTGAGCAGGACGCACCCCACTAACTTGTAGGTTTAGCTGAACACTGTGAGCAGGACGCACCCCACTAACTTGTAGTTTTAGCTGAACAGTGTGAGCAGGACGCACTGCACTAACTGTAAATAGTCTAGCTGCCTGACTGTGGTACTAATAGGATCAAAAGAACACCAGTAATTTTCTTCAGGTAGCTGTATATACTGTAACAAGACAAGCCTGCCTGTCAGTAGGAAGATAACAGGAACGGATCTAGCTGAACACTGTGAGCAGGACGCACTGCACTAACTGTAAATAGTCTAGCTGCCTGACTGTGGTACTAATAGGATCAAAAGAACACCAGCAATTTTCTTCAGGTAGCTGTAAATACTGTAACAAGACAAGCCTGCCTGTCAGTAGGAAGATAACAGGAACTGATCTAGCTAAACTGAATACAGTGTATATATATATATATATATATATATATATATATATATATATATATATATATATGCAACACCTGGGATGCATATATATACACAATACACTGTAAGTGCAGCTAACTGACTGACTGTTCTGCCTAATCTATCTAACTCAAATCAAATGACACTGTCTCTCTGTCTCTTTCAACGCCGGAACACACACTACACAGGGCCGCCGTGCAGGCGGCCTTATATAGTGTGGGGCGTGTACTAAATCCCCTGAGCCATAATTGGCCAAAGCCTCCTTTGGCCAATTACGGCCCATATCGTTCGCAATTCGGCGAACGGGCGAACAGACGATGTTCGAGTCGAACATGGGTTCGACTCGAACACGAAGCTCATCCCTACTGGTAAGTCAAATGGCACAAACAGATCCAATATAGACACTATATATATAAACCAATAAGGCTAGATGGTTAAACAAAGAGCTGCTCCTACCTTGTAGGGTAATACAGGTTGAGCAGATCTTGCAAACAGCATAAATCAGCTAGTTACTTGTGAGCCTAGCATCAAACAGATGTTCACTGACATAGCTGCAATAGAGCTCTAATCATACCCAGGAAGACAGCTAACTAGAAAGGTCCCAGAATCGCCATCTATAGAGGAAGTAAGAAAGACATCAAATATTTCTATTATCTACCTGCACAGGCAGAGTGCAGCTACAGAGCGTTTTGTTAAGTCAGTATGGACACAGCATAATCTTACCAGACAGCTTGTGGTGTTCAGAGGTAATGCCCAGGCATCAGAGCGCCATGGAGGGTAGTGGCGTGGTACAAGGCTATATTGATAGCCTTAAGTACACTCCCCAATCAGGTGTGCAACCCGTGCATCACCTGATTCGGCCGAACGGAGCTGCGCGCGCACTTGCATCCCATCGCGCATGCGCAGTGGCCAATAAGACCTCTGTCATGAATACGATGTGAGGAGGGAGAGCAGTCCTAAAGGTATCAGATCTGTGAGCTCCCCCCAGTGGTTCCTCCTAGGTACAGCACGTAAAGCGCTGTAAAGGCTGGGACCAACCGATGGAATGAGTCTGGAAATGTCAATGCACATAAACAGGAAGTGTACATTGCACATCCAGGGGGAGAAAGGCAGATCTGGACCAAACGCCGCAGACACCATCCCCCAGGAGGAGGAGGGGGCAGAATGCGGCTACCATTTTTCTCCCCCCTCTCCTTCTTTCCCCCTCTCATCTCCTTGTGTTTGTCCACACTTCCCTAGTCCCTTCCCTCATCGCTTCCTGTTATGTTTCCCTCTCCCCCCCTTTCCTTCCCTCCCCTTCCCCCCTTCTTTTCCCCCCTCCCCTTCCCTCCCCTTCCCCCCTCCCCCCCTTCTATTCTTTCTCTCCCCCCTCTTCCCCACCCTCCCTCCAACTGTGCCTTTTCTCTCTTTTACACACTTATGTACAGTCCCGTTTTTCTCTACATATGTACAGCGTTTAATATCCTCTCTCGGACAGCTGGGATCCTCTAGCTCACTACCCCTCTTGAGTCTATTGGTGGTATGATCTTTCTGCCAGACACGTCCCCACATGTGATCATATGTCACCAAATGCATGTTGAATCTTGGGCCTTTGGGTTTGCTTCCTCACGGTACTCAGTGGTTGTAATTGAGACGCACTACTGCAAAAGTTTTTGATGTTGGTAAAAAATGATATTAATATGTTATTCTATGTTTTTGGTGTATGTCGTTTTTCTCTTTTCATTATTCCCCATTTAGGTAACCCAAACAAGCTCCTGAAGAAGCATTCAAATTTGCGAAACATGTAGAGCTATACTGAGCTATATCAGTTTGAGGTATCTTAGTGGGAATAGAGGGGCTGTATCCCCTCCTTTTGTGTAAGGGTTATTCCCCGATCCATTTTCATATATTTATGCGGTAATATGCATTACCATTTTTTGCAATGTATTGCGCTTTTTTAAAATGTTTATGTCTATGTTTTTTTTACTTTTTTGTATAAATAAAAGTTTACATTGAATCTTATGATTGGTGCCTACAAAGTCCATATGTTTTGTTCTCCTGGGTATACCCCCCTCCCTTTTTTAATATTTAAATTATCTGAAGTTAAAAATTAAAAACAAAAGGTAATTTCATTTAATTTCCACACGTGTGGGATACATAATCCACTACCACGCCTATGCTAAAGGGAAAGAGAAAAAAAGAAAAAAGTGAAAAAAAAGAAAAAATCAAAAAGGAATTTAAAACGGTATGTATTAAACCATCCTAGGCCTATTGGACCATCAAAAAATTGATGATAACTACTCGTAATAGTCCCATAGGTCAAGAAATGAGATATGACCATACCAATGCCGTATGACCTATGCAGTATATGAATTGTTCTTCAATATTAAGAAGACTGTCATATAGGAACTATTTTATTATAATTTTTATTATAAAACTATTAGCAAAAAGGGTCCCTCCCTATATGATAGAACATAAAACATAGAGTCAAACATAAGTGAACCCCTCACACCCACCCCCACGGTGCTACAGGTAGCTCAGGACTAGTTCACATAAGGCCACAAGGACAGCTGGCTTAAGTCAGTACCCATGAGTCAGTTCGTCAGGATGAGACGCAACTGCTCAAATGTGGAGGATTATAGAACCCAGGCGAATGTTCTGAAAAAGAGGTTTTTAGAAAAGGGTTATGAAAGAGGCCCTCTGGAAACCATCATAGAGGAAGTGGCAAAACGAGACAGATTGGAGTTTTTGGATATGGCCTCTAAGAAAAAGAGAGAGGGTCCTACTATCCCCTTCATTACTACTTATTCAACCCAACATTATCAAATCAAAAAGATTATAGGTAAGCATTGGCATTTGTTGGCCAATGACAGATTGATTAATACTTTCTTGCCTGAAAAACCTCAGGTTATTATTATTAGAGCATTAGTTATTATTAGTTATAATAATTAGAGCATTATTGCTCCCAATGTAGTGGACCCTCCGGGGAAAAGATTGTCTTTCTTTCAAGGCCTCTCAGGCTATCATCAATGCCGTAGGTGCCAAGTCTGTACACTTAACTTGATCAAAACCAGTACTTCTAGTGAGCACAAAATAGAACCATTCATCACATGTAGCTCCACTGGAGTCGTATATTTGCTCCAATGCCCATGTGGGCTCCAATAACTAGGCAGAACCAAACGTGCTATGCAGGTCCGTTTGGGGGAGCACATAACAAACATCAAAACAGGTTTCAAATTTCATTCGGTTTCCAAACACTATGATATGGTCCACAATCGTGACCCGGCTAATACAATCTTTCTAGCTATAGATAAGTATAATGCCCACTGGAGGTGTGGATCTTTAGTTAGGGAGCTATCCAAGATGGAGATGGCGTGGATCCATAGGGTGCGCTGCTACACCCCTTATGGCCTTAACATAGACACAGATGTCAATTCTTTTATTGATAACAGCTAAGGTTAAATATATGTGAACTAGTCCTGAACTCCCTGTAGCACCGTGGGGGTGGGTGTGAGGGGTTCACTTATGTTTGACTCTATGTTTTATGTTCTATCATATAGGGAGGTCACAAACTGACACCAAGCAGGTTTTTTTTTTTTTTTTTCTGATTACTGTATTGGTGTCAGTTTGTGACAGTTACAGTGTTAGCACAGTTACTGTTAGCCCCCTTTAGGTCTAGGATACCCCCCTAACTCCCCCTAATAAAGTTTTAACCCCTTGATCACCCCCCGTCACCAGTGTCACTAAGCGATCATTTTTCTGATCGCTGTATTAGTGTCGCTGGTGATGCTAGTTAGGGACGTAAATATTTAGGTTCGCCGTCAGCGTTTTATAGCGACAGGGACCCCCATATACTATCTAATAAATGTTTTAACCCCTTGATTGCCCCCTAGTTAACCTTTTCACCACTGATCACCGTATAACCGTTACGGGTGACGCTGGTTAGTTTGTTTATTTTTTATAGTGTCAGGGCACCCGCCGTTTATTACTGAATAAAGGTTTAGCCCCCTGATCGCCCGGCAGTGATATGCGTCACCCCAGGCAGCATCAGATTAGCGTCAGTACCGCTAAAACCCACGCACGCAGCATACGCCTCCCTTAGTGGTATAGTATCTGAACTGATCAATATCTGATCCGATCAGATCTATACTGGCGTCCCCAGCAGTTTAGGGTTCCCAAAAACGCAGTGTTAGCGGGATCAGCCCAGATACCTGCTAGCACCTGCGTTTTGCCCCTCCACCCGGCCCAGCCCACCCAAGTGCAGTATCGATCGATCACTGTCACTTACAAAACACTAAACTCATAACTGCAGCGTTCGCAGAGTCAGGCCTGATCCCTGCGATCGCTAACAGTTTTTTTGGTAGCGTTTTGGTGAACTGGCAAGCGCCAGCGGCCTAGTACTCTCCGGTCAAAGTCAAACCAGTACTGCAGTAACACTTGGTGACGTGGCAAGTCCCATAAGTGCAGCTCAAGCTGGTGAGGTGGCAAGCACAAGTAGTGTCCCGCTGCCACCAAAAAGACAAACACAGGCCCGTCGTGCCCATAGTGCCCTTCCTGCTGCATTTGCCAATCCTAATTGGGAACCCACCACTTCTGCAGCGCCCGTACTTCCCCCATTCACATCCCCAACCAAATGCAGTCGGCTGCATGAGAGGCATTTTTATGTCCTCCCGAGTACCCCTACCCAACGAACCCCCCCAAAAAAGATGTTGTGTCTGCAGCAAGCGCGTATATAGGCGTGACACCCGCTATTATTGTCCCTCCTGTCAATCCTGGTCTTTGCATTGGTGAATGTTTTGAACTCTACCATTCACTAGTTGAGTATTAGCGTAGGGTACAGCATTGCACAGACTAGGCACACTTTCACAGGGTCTCCCAAGATGCCATCGCATTTTGAGAGACCCGAACCTGGAACCGGTTACAGTTATAAAAGTTACAGTTACAAAAAAAGTGTAAAAAAAAAAAAAAACACAAACAAAAATATAAAATAAAAAATAATAGTTGTCGTTTTATTGTTCTCTCTCTCTCTATTCTCTCTATTGTTCTGCTCTTTTTTACTGTATTCTATTCTGTTTTATTGTTATTATGTTTTATCATGTTTGCTTTTCAGGTATGCAATTTTTTATACTTTACAGTTTACTGTGCTTTATTGTTGACCATTTTTTTGTCTTCAGGTACGCCATTCACGACTTTGAGTGGTTATACCAGAATGATGCTTGCAGGTTTAGCTATCATCTTGGTATCATTCTTTTCAACCAGCGGTCGGCTTTCATGTAAAAGCAATCCTAGCGGCTAATTAGCCTCTAGACTGCTTTTACAAGCAGTGGGAGAGAATGCCCCCCCCACCGTCTTCCGTGTTTTTCTCTGGCTCTCCTGTCTCAACAGGGAACCTGAGAATGCAGCCGGTGATTCAGCCAGCTGACCATAGAGCTGATCAGAGACCAGAGTGCCTCCAAACATCTCTATGGCCTAAGAAGCCGGAAGCTACGAGCATTTTATGACTTAGATTTCGCCGGATGTAAATAGCGCCATTGGGAAATTGGGGAAGCATTTTATCACATCGATCTTGGTGTGGTCAGATGCTTTGAGGGCAGAGGAGAAATCTAGGGTCTAATAGACCCCAATTTTTTCAAAAAAGAGTACCTGTCACTACCTATTGCTATCATAGGGGATATTTACATTCCCTGAAATAACAATAAAAATGATAAAAAAAAAATATGAAAGGAACAGTTTAAAAATAAGATAAAAAAGCAAAAAAATAATAAAGAAAAAAAAAAAAAAAAGCACCCCTGTCCCCCTTGCTCTCGCACTAAGGCGAACGCAAGCGTCGGTCTGGCGTCAAATGTAAACAGCAATTGCACCATGCATGTGAGGTATCACCGCGACGGTCATATCAAGGGCAGTAATTTTAGCAGTAGTCCTCCTCTGTAAATCTAAAGTGGTAACCTGTAAAGGCTTTTAAAGGCTTTTAAAAATGTATTTATTTTGTTGCCACTGCACGTTTGTGCGCAATTGTAAAGCATGTCATGTTTGGTATCCATGTACTCGGCCTAAGATCATCTTTTTTATTTCATCAAACATTTGGGCAATATAGTGTGTTTTAGTGCATTAAAATGTAAAAAAGTGTGTTTTTTCCCCAAAAAATGCATTTGAAAAATCGCTGTGCAATTAGTGTGTGAAAAAAAAATGAAACACCCACCATTTTAATCTGTAGGGCATTTGCTTTAAAAAAATATATAATGTTTGGGGGTTCAAAGTAATTTTCTTGCAAAAAAAAATTATTTTTTCATGTAATCAAAAAGTGTCATAAAGGGCTTTGTCTTCAAGTGGTTAGAAGAGTGGGTGATGTGTGACATAAGCTTCAAAATGTTGTGCATAAAATGCCAGGACAGTTCAAACCCCCCCAAATGACCCCATTTTGGAAAGTAGACACCCCAAGCTATTTGCTGAGTTGTCACTAAATGATATATTGCTCAAACATGTCATGGAAATATGTGAAATTACACCCCAAAATATATTCTGTTGCTTCTCCTGAGTACGGGGATACCACATGTGTGAGACTTTTTGGGAGCCTAGCCGCGTACGGGACCCTGAAAACCAAGCACCGCCTTCAGGCTTTCTAAGGGCGTAAATTTTTGATTTCACTCATCACTGCCTATTACAGTCTCGGAGGCCATGGAATGCCCAGGTGGCACAAAACCCCCCCAAATGACCCCATTTTGGAAAGTAGACACCCAAAGCTATTTGCTGAGCGGTATAGAGAGTATTTTGCAGACCTCACTTTTTGTCACAAAGTTTTGAAAATTAAAAAAAGAAAAAAAAACATTTTTTTTCTTGTCTTTCTTCATTTTCAAAAACAAATGAGAGCTGCAAAATACTCACCATGCCTCTCAGCAAATAGCTTGGGGTGTCTACTTTCCAAAATGGGGTCATTTGGGGGGGGGGTTTGTGCCACCTGGGCATTCTATGACCTCCGAAACTGTGATAGGCAGTGAAAAGTGAAATCAAAAATGTACACCCTTAGAAATCCTGAAGGCGGTGATTGGTTTTCGGGGCCCCGTACGCGGCTAGGCTCCTAAAAAGTCCCACACATGTGGTATCCCCGTACTCAGGAGAAGCAGCAGAATGTATTTTGGGGTGCAATTCCACATATGCCCATGGCCTGTGTGAGCAATATATCATTTAGTGACAACTTTGTGCAAAAAAAAAAAAAATTGTCACTTTCCCGCAACTTGTGTCAAAATATAAAATATTCCATGGACTCAACATGCCTCTCAGCAAATAGCTTGGGGTGTCTACTTTCCAAAATGGGGTCATTTGGGGGGGGGGGGGGGTTGTGCCATCTAGAGCAATATATCATTTAGTGACAACTTTTTTTTTTTTTTTTTTTTTGTCATTATTCAATCACTTGGGACAAAAAAAATGAATATTCAATGGGCTCAACATGCCTCTCAGCAATTTCCTTGGGGTGTCTACTTTCCAAAATGGGGTAATTTGTGGGGGTTTTGTACTGCCCTGCCATTTTAGCACCTCAAGAAACGACATAAGCAGTCATAAATTAAAGGCTGTGTAAATTCCAGAAAATGTACCCTAGTTTGTAGGTGCTATAACTTTTGCGCAAACCAATAAATATACACTTATTGACATTTTTTTTTTACCAAAGACATGTGGCCGAATACATTTTGGCCTAAATGTATGACTAAAATTGAGTTTATTGGATTTTTTTTAGAACAAAAAGTAGAAAATATCATTTTTTTTCAAAATTTTCGGTCTTTTTCCGTGTATAGCGCAAAAAATAAAAACGGCAGAGGTGATCAAATACCATCAAAAGAAAGCTCTATTTGTGGGAAGAAAAGGAGGCAAATTTCGTTTGGGTACAGCATTGCATGACCGTGCAATTAGCAGTTAAAGCGACGCAGTGCCAAATTGTAAAAAGTGCTCTGGTCAGGAAGGGGGTAAATCCTTCCGGGGCTGAAGTGGTTAATACATACAGTTTTTAATTCCTTTTGATTTTTTCTTTTTTTTCGCTTTTTTCTTTTTTTTCTCTTTCCCTTTAGCATAGGCGTGGTAGTGGATTATGTATCCCACATGTGTGGAAATTAAATGAAATTACCTTTTGTTTTTAATTTTTAACTTCAGATAATTTGAAGATTAAATTAATAATATAAAGATATCAGAAGTCATGCCATATAGAGTTGACCACTAGATGCCACTGTTACGGTTTATCGATTTATTCAATTAATATTGGCAATTAAATAATATAGAGTGTGGTATATATATTCTAGTTCTGAATGTTCTCTCACATTTTATTTATAATTTGTTGAAACCATAGCATGTTTTCACTTAAGGGGAGTCATCTAGGATCAGTGGCATTTTCCCTGTTAGTTCACTGGCATCTGCCCATTTGCAATATGGCGGCACTAGCATCATGACTGCTCGGACCTCAGGACTGGGTGGTCTCTTCTTGTAATAACAAGCATATAAGGTGGTGATCAGCACGCCGCCCGTGCCCCTGAACGACGTCAGGTTTGACGAAACGGCGTAGGGAGAGCGTCGTGCTGACGCCACCTGAATACAAACACGCAGTACCGGAAGTCACGGGCGTTCGTTTTTGAGAGAGCCGGCCGGCTCAAGTAGTTACTGAAACTATATAAATCTGGATGTGTGTAAGTGCATTACCTTTGTATGAATTAAAGTTTAATACGTTTTTACACTATGGGAGCCCTCTTTTCTTTTATGTGTCTGGTGACTGGCAATTGAGATGCTGTCTGTGGGCTAACTGAGAACATTTAAAGAGGATTAGAGCTGATGGTACATCTACTTCATCCTGAGACTGTGGCTGGGTTATAAGCCAAAAGGCACATATGATCTCCTGACTAGAGATCAAGGGAGCTGGTAACAGGCAGTTTGTTTAAAGGTGAAGGACTGTCCTATCCTTAGCACTATTTTCTGCGGTGGTTTTAAATGTGATGTCACCTTGTCTTGGGATGAAAATGTATGTCATATTGTGATCTCCCGCTGAAGGATAATCAACATCTGTTCAATGTTGTATATGGACTCTAAGAAATATGTTTGCATTTATTTGCCTTTGATCTCATTTTTAGCGCAGTTTTTTCTGTTATCTAGAACTATAAATATGAAACATTGCTTGGAAGTGGGAAGTACAATTGTTTGTTTTGGCAGAGTTCCAAGATGTTGCATTTTTCTTGTCCTTTGTCAAGCTTCAATACTTACCTGTTTTGTACAAGCTTCACAGATGGAGACACCCCTATAGTATACACTGGAGCACCTGTGTGGGACCCCTAATAAAAAGGGTGTTCTTGTGTCCCCCCACTAGTGCTCCAGCATCCAGATGTGTAAACAGCTGCTGAGTGTCCACTCCTTACACAGAATCTAGTTTGCATTTCATTCTAGTAACAAACCCATCTACACAACCAAATTAGTTTCAGACAAGTAGGTCCTAAAAAATGTGGGCAAATGCATATGGCCAAAACAATGGTGTTTTCTAGGCCGAACGAACAATGTTTTATACGAACGAATAATGTGCCCATGAACATGAAAGTTGCCTTTTGAAACTGGATAACAGTTAAGAAAAGCACATGGAGCAGCACGAACATAATAAACATAAAGAATAGGAACACAGGACAACTACTTACTTTTTTGCAGCACTCTCCGGATCTTTCGGTACTGCTCGTGCTCTCTTAATTTCAGGTCCGACCACCGCTTCCTGAGCTGATCTTTCGATCGTCGTACCCCGAAATTCCGGTGCAGACTCTTGACCACTTTCACTATTATCTTGGCCTTTCTGACATTGGGGTTGGGGTAAGGTTCATACTTCCCGTCATAGTCGGCCTTCTTCAGGATGTTGACCATCTCCAACATCTCCCCAAACATATTCGATGCCTTAAATCTTCTCCTTTTGGATCCAGACATTTCAGGCTCCGGGCTTTCCTCCTCCTCCTCATTGCTGTAATTAGCACGCACCTGCTGTGTCTCCGCCATGTGCTCTTCCCTCACTGCGCCGAACGAGAAGGGGCGGGGAATAGACAAGAAAGAACGTCAGGGGCGGGTGGAGTTACACGCATACGCAGTGTCTATAAAGCGCACACATGTGCGTAGTACGTACGATCTGTGAGCGGAGGAAGGAGTATCGGAGGCGCCGATCGTGATAATAAAGGTAAGAGCAAAACTTGGGCCTATACTGCTTCTAGATTGAGGCCTATATTGTAACAAGATTAGGAGAGTTTTGCCTGACATTAGGGTTTGTCTTGTGTTGTGTCTTGCAGATAAAATGGATGGCTTCAATGACCACAACTTCCTCCCCCTGTTCATAGACAAGTACAGGGAGCTGCCCTGTCTGTGGCAGGTGAAACATCCACATTACAATAATAAACAAAAGAGGCAGATAGCGCTGGAGAAACTGCTCCAGTTGGTGAAGCCGGTGGTCCGCATGGCAAACATCCCCCATTTAAAAGCCAAAATTGGTGGCCTGAGGAGCACTTATCTTAGGGAGCGCAAGAAGGTCATGGATTCCCAGAGATCTGGAGCTGCAGCAGATGACGTTTATGTCCCCAGGCTATGGTACTGTGAGAGACTGCGATTTCTGTCAGACCAGACTGGAGTCAGGGAATCCCTCTCAACCCTTCCTTCCACTCTTCCTTCCACTCTTCCTTCCACCCCAACTGAGGCTTCCGATGTCCAACCTGCGACTTCCAGCCAGGAAGAAGTGGAGGAGTCCAGATGGAGTCAGGTATAGCATTCTTCTACTGATTTCTGGTCAATAAATAAATGAGGTTTACTAGATGTTATTATAGATCACTAATTGCTGATTTAATACAGTTTTTTACATATCAATAGACAGTAGTGGGCAAAAATAATTGGGACAAGAATGAAAAATGCTGGGCTCAGAAGGATAGTCTGTTATATTTGTTAACATTCAATTTGCAACAGTCATGAGATAAAAATTGTGTGTGATTGGTAAATAAAAAACTAAAACTATGTCCCTTTTTCATACACAGGAAGACCTCAGCCAGGACGAGGCTCTGGAATGCGGCACACAGGAGGAGGCTGTGGAATGTGGCAGCCAGGAGGAGGCGGGGCTAAGTGGCAGTCAGGAGAAGCCTGGGCCCAGTAGGAGCCTGACAGTATCGCAGGTTCCTCCCCTCCGCCTTCCAAACAAAAGACCGAGGAGGGGGAGTCACGTGCAGGATTCAGCTCTCAGGCTCATTCAGGAGGCTTCTGCATCCCTCGGAGCCTTACCCACTCCTGAAGAGGCCTTTTCCTGCATGGCTGCCACCAAACTGAAGGGCATGCAGGAGGGTCAACGCCTCATGTGTGAGAAACTTCTTTATAAAGTCCTAACTAAGGGGGTGAGTGGCGAAATCACACCCAATACTGACGTGAATGAGTTGGACCATTCTCCTCCTCCTGCCACAACTACACCACCACAGCCACAGCGTGGAAGGAAGCGTGGAAGGAAGACCAGAGAGTGATGGCCCTGGGTTCAGTCTGGTCTGACAAAAGATGCAGTCTCTTGTAGTACCACAGCCTGGGGACACAGATGTCATCTGCTGCTTTCATGATCTCTTGGACTTCTGGACCAGACTGCACTCCCTTAGATATGGACTCCTCAGGCCACCAATTTTGCAGTAAAATAATTGATGTGTGCCCTGGGGGCCAAAGGCTTCACCAATTTCTGCTGTTTCTCAAGCGTTGCCTCCCTCTTTGTTTGGTTCTGAGCCCTTAATAAAGAAATTTTTGTTTCAATTATACTCGCCTATGTTTGTTTTCGTTCAAAAAGGACAGTCTGTTTGTGAGGAGGCAGGTACATTTCAAAACTACAATGTGAAATTAACAAGGGACACCAACACCAAGCAACCTCCTTGAGATTAAATAATACAAGATATCAATGGTCTTGTGGTAACTTGACAAACAAAAATATTATGGAGTAAAACCCCAAAAAACTAAAAAAAATACATCAGCCTTGAAAAAAATACAAACCCCAAAAAAAATCAGCCTTGAAAAAAATACAAAACAAAAATAAAACAAAAAAGAAATTTGGTCAGATGTGACAAATCTAAATATATTGAGAATTTATCAATAGATCCGCGCTTCAGACTATTTTACACCTGCAGCCCCCCTATGTAAGTGATACCCCAAAAAAACTTAAAATCAAAATATAGGGAATGGCGCTGTGTTAGAACAAAAAGTGTAACTGTAGAATTAACAAGTGCTCTAGTGCGTGATATAATCGCTTCTTAGAAGTGAACAAATATTATAATATAAAACTCCCAAAAATCAATATATCCATATATATTATTATAAAGTGATAAATCCTTATTTAGTGGCAGAGGGAATTGTCAGCTATGTATGCAAGCAGTAACAATCCCATCCAATGGGCAAACTCAAACTTTAAATTATCACCATTATATAACATGTGTTGACAATGGCATATATAAATCTACTAATTAGTAAATATAAAGTGACAAGTGCCAGATGGTGCTATGTATAAAAAACTGTGGTTATCAAACCATTGTGCAATAATGTGCAAAAAAACATTTAAAAATTGTAAATCATTATTTATGTGTAAAATCCTCAACAATATATAAAAAAAAATAAAAAAAATATATTAAAAAAATCCCATATACTATTTATTGCAAAGTGTTCGTAGCAGTAATACAATGTGCCATGCACCAAATTCCCATAGAAATCATGCAGAAGGTTCTTCTTTGGTAGTGAAGAGCGGTGCTGTAATTATTGGCAATCTCCCCCCAATGTGGTTGCACTCACCGGAGCACTCCACCCCTGCAGGGGTATGAGCGTATGATGTTAATCCTGTTTGTCTCTCCGATTGTATGGGTGCCGGTATCCTTCCATGTGTCCCAATCCAAAACAGCCACTTGCATAGAGGGAGGTGGGGACTCACTGTCCCTTGTTGTAATGCAGGTCCCAACTAGATATCCACTTTGATGTTTTAAATAAAAAATAAAAGGTTCCACATAGCGTGACTCTGTTTAAAATTGATTCATTTATTTGTATTAAACAGTCCAGTCATATAAGACTGAATCCACACTAACAGATAAAAAACACTTTAAAAATAGTGTTCCCAGAGAGGAGAGGGAGCTCACAGCTCATATACTCTCCACACGGTCCGGGGATGCAGTACTAACATGAACCGCCGCTTGCGTTCCACCGGTCAGGTTTCCGGAACCACGATACCAACGATACCATGTTAGCGCTGCGTCCCCGGACCGTGTGGAGAGTATACGAGCCTGTGAGCTCCCTCTCCTCTCTGGGAACACTATTTTTAAAGTGTTTTTTATCTGTTATGCCCCGTACACACGGTCGGATTTTCCGATGGACAATGTCCGATCGGAGCGTGTTGTCGGAAATTCCGACCGTGTGTGGGCGCCATCGGACATTTTCCATCGGATTTTCTGACACACAAAGTTGGACAGCAGGAGATAAAATTTTCCGACAACAAAATCCGATCGCGTCAATTCCGACCGTGTGTGGCCTGTTCCGACGCACAAAGTGCCACGCAAAGTGCCACGGGACAGCTCGTTCTGGTAAACTTAGCGTTCGCAATGGATACAGCACTTTCGTCACGCTGCAATGTTCAAAATGGTTTAATACAGCGCACTCTCTTCTTCTTTATAATGTGACAAGAATTAAGTAGTTTTGCTGCTCATATTCACACACACTTCTCACAAACTTTTATTTGTGTTTTTTTAGTGGGATTCCCTGAATATATTGTTATTAGTTGTCACATCTGACAGTTTTATATTTTTTTTATTTTTTCATTTTTGGATTTTCAGCCTTTTTTTTTCTTTAATGTTTGGATTTTTTCCAAGGCTGATCTTTGTTCAATGTTTTTTTTATTTTATTCCCGAATATTTTTGTCTGTGTTTTGTGTGTCAAGTTACCCCAACACCATTGATATCTTATATTATTTAATCTCAAGGAGATTGTTTGTTGTTGGTGTCCCTTGTTCATTTCACATTGTATATTTGAAATGTACCTGAATCCTCACAAACCAACTGTCCATTTTGAAGTAAAACACATAAGGAGAGTATAATTCAAAACAAAAATCCTTTATTAAGGGATCAGAACCAAACAAAGAGGAAGGCAACACTGGATTAACAGGAGAAATTAGTGAAGCCTGGGACCCCCACGGCAGACATCAATTCTTCAGCATCAAAATTGGTGGCCTGAGGAGTCCATATCTAAGGGAGGGCAGTCTGGTCCGGGATTCGCAGAGATCCGGATAGCAGCAGATGACATCTGTGTCCCCAGGCTGTGGTACCACAAGAGGCTGCATCTTTTGGCCGACCAGACTGAACCCAGGGCAATCACTGTCTGGTCTTCGTTCCACGCTTCCTTCCGGGCTGTGGCTGTGCAATTGGAGATGTGGCAGGAGGAGGAGTAGGACCTGGAGGAGGAGGAGGACTGGGGGGACCTGGAGGAGAGGAAGGAGGAGGACCTGCAGGAGGAGGAGGAGGACCATCCCCAAGATGTGTGTGAGGTGTAATTTGGCCCCTCATACCTTTCTCCAGAGCCTCCGATATGAGGGCCTCACACAAGACTTTTTGGCCCTCCTCCATCCTCTGCATTTTATAGGCTATGAAGGCAGCAATGTTCTCCTCCATGGTGTGGGGTGCTCCCAGGACCTCTGTAGCCCTCCAAAAGAATGCTATAGCAGCCTCCTCTAGGGTACTCCTCCTACTGCCACTTTCTATTTTCAGGGGGGGGTGGAGGGACCTTGATATCAGCCAGCCGGCTCGGCCCGGCCACCTCCCGGCTGAGACTTCCCTGTGTATGAAAAAGGGATATAGTTGTAATGTTTTGCATCATCAATCACAATCCTAAATTAGTACTCCCAACTAACATCTAGTTAACATCATTGATTGGACAAGCAGAAATATTTAGAGGAATGCTATACCTGGCTCAATCTGGGCTCTTCCACATATCGCCTGGAAGGCCCAGGTTGGGCGTCAGAAGCCTTTAGCCGGGGGGGAAGGAAGCGTGGAAGGAAGACTGGAGAGGGATGGCCTGGGTTCAGTCTGGCCTGCCAGAAAGTGCAGCCTGTCGTAGTACAACATCCTGGGGACATAGATGTCATCTGCTGCTCCGGATCTCTGTGAATCCAGGACTTTCTTGCGCTCCCTCAGATATGTGCTCCTCAGGCCACCAATGAAAATCTTTAAATAGGTGATGTCTGCCGTGGGGATCACCTGCTTCACAATTTCACACAATTGCTCCAGTGCTGCCTTCCTCTTTGCTTGGTTCTTGAAATGGGGGTGGGTAATCTCCCACAGACAGGGCAGCTCACTTAGCATCTCTACGAATACTGACATAAAGTCATTGTCTTTCATTAAGATATCCATGTTCACTGCAAGACACAACACAAGACAAAGCCTAATGTCAGACAAAACTCTCCTAATCTTGTTACAATATAGGCCTCAATCTAGAAGCAGTATAGGCACAAGATTGTCTCTTACCTTCGTTCTTACGATCGGTGCGTCCAATGCTCCTTCCTCCGCTCACAGATCGTACGTAATACGCACGCGTGTTACGCTTTATACACACTGCGCATGCGTGTAACTCCGCCCGCCCCTGACGTTCTTTCTAGTCTATTCCCCGCCCCTTTTCATTCGGCGCAGTGGGTGAAGAGCATGATGGCGGAGTTACAGCAGGTGCATGCTAATTCTAGCAACGAGGAGGAGGAAAGGCCGGATCCAGGCACGTCCCGATCCAGAAGGAGACGTTTTAAGGCCACAAATATGTCATTTGGGGAGATGTTGGAGATGGTCGACATCATGAGGAAGTCCGACTATGACGGAAAATATGGGCCTTACCCCCACCCCAACATCCGAAAGGCCAAGATCTTGGCGAAAGTGGTCAGGAGTCTTGAGAGGAATTTCGGGGTACGAAGATCTAAAGATCAGCTCAGGAAGCGGTGGTCGGACCTGAAGTTGAGAGAGCCAGAGCAGTACCGAAAGATCCGGAGAGTGCTGCAAAAAAGTAAGTAGTTGTGCTGTGTTCCTATTCTTTCTGTCTTTATTCCGTTCGTTCTGCTACATATGCTTTTATTAATTGTAACGTTTAAAAGGGCAACTTTAATGTTCATGGGCCCATTATTCGTTCGTATCAAACATTTTTCTTTCGGCCTCTAGAACACCATTGTTTAGGCCATATGCATTTTCACACATTTTTTGGGGCCTACTTGGATGCCAAATATTTGTTTGTGTAGATGGGTTTGTTACTAGAATGAAATGCCAACTAGATTGTGTGTAAGGAGACTGAGGACACTGAGCAGCTGTTTTCACATCTGGACACTGGAGCACTAGTGTGGGACACAAGAACACCATTTTTATTAGGGGGGGCACACAGGTGCTCCAGTGTATACTATAGGGGGGGCTACATCTGTGCAGCTTGTACCAAACAGGTAAAGTATTGCAGCTTGACAAAGGACACTAAAAAATATACATCTTGGAACTCGGCTAAAATAGACAATTGTACCCCACTTCCAAGCAATGTTTCCTATTTCTAGTTCTGCCATCAAATATCTGTGTGCTAAGTATACCATTTTTGTTTTACATAGGGGAGAAAAGACTCGGAGGACACCCCTCATCCCAGGAGAACAGAGACCCCCCACCTCCGGAAGAAGGGGAAATACCGCAAACACAAGATGCTGAGCAGGAGGAAGAAGTAGACGTGGTGGAGACTGGCACCACAACAGGTGAGTGTCTGCGACCACAGGCTCAGGTAAAAGAGATGGATGGTGGCAGATTTTTGAGACCTTTTTTTTTGTTCTTTATCTCTTTTTAGGTGATCGTGATGTGAGGGATAGAGAATGCTTTACTTCTGAAAGTGCCCAGATCCCGATCAGGGAGATCATGGGGTGTAATGCCGAACTGCAAAACATCCAGCAAAAAATCAATGATGTTATTAAAAAAAATAATAACATCATTAATGTTTTGGGGTGAATTTAAACCCCACAAAATCACCTGTTTTATTGTGGTCCAATCTTCCAAAAATTTTTTCAATGTTTAGAAAAGCCAAATTTGGAGGATGCACACAGTGTGCCAACATGTGCTATCTGCCATCACGGGAGATCAATGGACGCGTTTTGGGGGTGCAACCCCTTCCTCAATTATAAAGTTGTGTTGAGGAAGGGCTTGCTACCCCAAAACATGTCCCTTGATCCCCCCTGATAGCAGATAGCACATGTTGACATTCGTAAATTGGTGTGCATCTTCCAAATTTGGCTTTTCCAGGGGTGATTTCCCCCCATCTGAACGCTATATCAAACCCACTTCCTAAATACTGATGTCTGATATAGCCTTCAGGTTTTACCTAATGTGAACTTTGTAAGTTCAAGTTTTTTGGCTTTCTTGTTGGTTTTACACAGGCCTGTTTTATCTGAAATGGATATTTCGATGTTTGATAATGCTACTGCAAAAATTGTTATACAACAAACATGTTGGTTTGTTTTAAAAACGTTTCGTAAATGCACATGTGATTGTGCAGGTATAAAAAAGTGCCTTACTCAAGAATGTGTGGATTATTGTCTCAACACTACAACACTTTTGGGGTGATGTAATTCCTGTTTTATGCAAAAATGGGGGTTATTTCCTAAGGGCAAATACACTTTGCACTACAAGTGCAGGTTCAGTGCAGTTGCAAGTACACTTGTAGTGAAATGTGTTTTTGCATTTAGGAAGTACCAGCCAACACTGTTTTTTATAAGGTTACACAATCACGACATTTTCTGCACTCAACACATTTCTGTCAGGGTCAGCTCAAACAAACACAAGCAGTAAATGTCCACAAAGAATTTTTTTTGGTTGTTTTTTATTTGAAAAAGGTTTCACAGATTGTCTGGCATATTGATAGCCCCCCTACCCGCAAAGAACTCCAGGTAGCGTAACCGGACATCACGGGCACTCAGGGAGGGCAAGCCTGGACGGCCACTTTCAAGCGCCGTCAGTGTTGATGGATTTGGGATTCCGGCCTCGGGCCCAACTGAGCCAGCATAGTTGGCTGAATGTTTTCTTAAAAAATTATGGAGAACACAGCAGGCAAGTATTACATGGTTCAGTTTATACTCTGCCATATGGATGGGTGTCAGAAATAATCGGAACTGGCTGGCCAGGATTCCAAATGTGTTCTCCACCACTCTTTGGGCTCTGGCCAGCCGGTAATTAAAAACCCTCTGTTCCGGGGTGAGGGTCCTCATCGGGAATGGCCGCATCAGGTGGTCCCCCAGCGCAAATGCTTCATCAGCAATGAACACAAATGGGAGACCTTCAACATTGTCCTCTGGAGGTGGCAAGTCCAAGCTGCCATTCTGGAGACGCCTGTAGAACTCCGTCTGGGTGATCACTCCACCATCGGACATCCGGCCATTCTTCCCCACGTCCACATACAAGAAGTCGTAATTAGCCGACACCACCGCCAACATCACTATACTATTAAACCCCTTGTAATTATAATAGTACAACCCCGAGTTCAGTGGTGGGACGATGTGGACGTGTTTCTCATCAATTGCCCCTCCGCAGTTAGGAAAGTCCCACCGCTGGGCAAAGTGGGAGGCCACAGTCTGCCATTCCTGTGGCGTTGAAGGAAACTGTTGAGGAAAAAACAATAAACATTACTATTTTTCACAGAAACATGGCAAGCAGATTAGACACAAACATTATGGGGCAACCTCCAGATAGCATTTATTAAGGGGAATTTAACAACAACAAAGTATAAGGTACACCTATCATATTCCCCCTCCCCCCTCATGGGCCATTTCTAACATTATAGGGGGGGGAACTCTTGGACAGGTAACCCTCTTCACTTCATTGAGAGATGAATGCCTAAATACAGGGTATTACTTGGAACAGACCCTCCTTAGTTACACTATTGGCAGACCACTGGACAGGTAAGAAGTGTCATAATACAAAGATATAAATACACACTGTACACATTTGAGCACATTTGAACATTCTGATATTACCGATCAAGATAATAATAGGATACAAAAACTTTAAACAGTACCATTGGAAAGTATACAGGCAGGCCCTTGCACTACATGCTTTGGGGAATTCATCCATAAATCTGACCAGTAAAGAGATGGGTATAGTGTGTATGGGTTTGGCAAAGTCAGCAGATAGATGATTGAGGATAGAGAATTGGGATCAGCTAACTTAGTAGTTTGGGGAGGGAGGGTTACAAAAAATTTGGGGACACCACAAAAAAAAACCCTTTGGCATTCTGCCTGAATTTAAATAAAAAATAACATTTCAA
This sequence comes from Lithobates clamitans, assembly GCA_037952925.1. NCBI lineage: Eukaryota > Metazoa > Chordata > Amphibia > Anura > Ranidae > Lithobates > Lithobates clamitans. The sequence goes on along the minus strand of JBBGZY010000563.1, from coordinate 10,449,424 downwards.
AACATTTTAGGGGGTGTTTGGGGTAAAGCACTACTATAGAGCTGATAAAATACATTGTTAAGTGACTACATGAGGTGAATATAGGGCAGGAGACACCATGCTGGAGAGGTTATTGAAGGGCAAATATGTATGAAGGACCTAAAATAATAATTACATAACAATCCAGCATGCATGAGGACAAAGGGGACATTCACAGCATATTACAATCATGGTAATTAGGGAATGAGGAAAGAAATACAATATATTAGCAAACATTAAATACAATAAAATGTGAGATAAAAGGATAAAAATCTTACCTTCATATACTCCTTCTGCAGGACCTGGATGATGGCAGAACAGGTCTCTGGGATAATGATACCCAGAGCCTGGGGGGAGATGCCTGTCGAGAACTTGAGGTCCTGCAGGCTTCTCCCTGTGGCCAAATACTGCAAGGTAGCAACCAACCTCTGCTCCGCAGTGATGGCTTGCCTCATGCAGGTATCCTGCCTGCTGATATAGGGGGTCAGCGAAGCCAACAGACGGTGAAACACGGGGTCCGTCATCCTGAGAAAGTTCCTGAAATCATCAGGATTATTCTCACGGATCTCACGGAGCAAAGGCATATGACAGAACTAGTCACGCTGAAGCAACCAATTCTTGGTCCATGAACTCCTCCTCACCCTGTTCATGGACTGGACTTGTGTCAAGATCAGGACCCCAACACCAAGCCCCCGCACAGCACGAACTCTACGAGGAGTACGCATACGAAACATGGCTAGAAAACGGTCGGCTGCTCAGAACGAAGTAACAGAATGCACTCAAGAACAGCAAGGCCTGTGAAGAGCGACCTGAAAACCAGTAACGAACGAACAAGAATACAATGACTACCTAAAGTCACGCGGAACTTGCTTGCACGCACTGAAGAGCAGATACAAACCCACAAGCACAAACTGAACGGCAGAAAACGATCTGAAAGCCACGAGTCTGAAAAAGCGCAAATCGTCTCTCACCAAACTTTTACTAACACGAGATAAGCAAAAGGAGCCCAAAGGGTGCCGCGCTTGGTTCTGAACCGGCCTTTTCTAGTCTCGTCGTACGTGGTGTACGTGACCGCATGGTTGTCAATCGGAAATTCCGACAACTTTGTGCGACCGTGTGTAGGCAAAACAAGTTTGAGCCAACATCCATCGGAAAAAATCCTAGGATTTTGTTGTCGGAATGCCCGAACAAAGTCCGACCGTGTGTACGCCCTATTAGTGTGGATTCAGTCTTATATGACTGGACTGTTTAATACAAATAAATGAATCAATTTTAAACAGAGTCACGCTATGTGGAACCTTTTATTTTTTATTTAAAACATCAAAGTGGATATCTAGTTGGGACCTGCATTACAACAAGGGACAGTGAGTCCCCACCTCCCTCTATGCAAGTGGCTGTTTTGGATTGGGACACATGGAAGGATACCGGCACCCATACAATCGGAGAGACCAACAGGATTAACATCATACGCTCATACCCCTGCAGGGGTGGAGTGCTCCCGGGAGTGCAGCCACATTGGGGGGAGATTGCCAATAATTACAACACAGCTCTTCACTACCAAAGAAGAACCTTCTGCATGATTTCTATGGGAATTTGGTGCATGGCACATTGTATTACTGCTACGAACACTTTGCAATAAATAGTACAGGGGGTCCCCGGGTTACAAACAAGTTAGGGACTGTTGGTTTGCTCTTAAGTTGAATCTGTTTGTAAGTCGGAACAGGTACATTTTTTAAGTGTAGCTGCAGCCAAAAAAAATATTTTTAAGCTTTTTGGATAACATAGGGAAGGGTTAACACCCCTGTAACATTTGTTTTGCTGTGTGTGCCCCTGTTCAGAAGATTTCACATCACTTTCTGTCCCAATGACAATTGGATTTTGAAAATTTTGGGTTGTTGTGGAAACAAGCCTTGGTGATAAAGCATCAGTGGAGGTACCTTTTCCCCATATTAGCTCTTACAGGAGAGAATTTCCCTTCCTAGGAGTAGATTTCCTCTCACTTCCTGTTGTCTCCCTCCGTTTGTAAGTAGGAGTCATTTGTAAGTCGGATGTTTGTAACTAGGGGACCCCCTGTATATGGGATTTTTTTTATATATTTTTTAATTTTTTTTTTATATATTGTTGAGGATTTTACACATAAATGGGGCGGCACAGTGGTGTGGTGGTAGCACTCTCGCCTAGCAGTAAGAAGGGTCGCTGGTTCGAATCCCGACCACGACACTACCTGCCTGGAGTTTGCATGTTCTCCCTGTGCCTGCGTGGGTTTCCTCCGGGTACTCCGGTTTCCTCCCACACTCCAAAGACATGCTGGTAGGTTAATTGGATCCTGTCTAAATTGTCCCTAGTATGTATGGATGTGAGTTAGGGACCTTAGATTGTAAGCTCCTTGAGGGTAGGGACTGATGTGAATGTACAATGTATATGTAAAAGCGCTGCGTAAATTGACAGCGCTATATAAGTACCTGAAATAAATAAATAAATAAATAATGATTTACAATTTTTAAATGTTTTTTTGCACATTATTGCACAATGGTTTGATAACCACAGTTTTTTATACATAGCACCATCTGGCACTTGTCACTTTATATTTACTAATTAGTAGATTTATATATGCCATTGTCAACACATGTTATATAATGGTGATAATTTAAAGTTTGAGTGTGCCCATTGGATGGGATTGTTACTGCTTGCATACCCTGTTTCCCCGAAAATAAGACCTAGCGTAATTGTCGGTGATGGCTGCAATATAAGCCCTACCCCTCAAATAAGCCCTACCCTGTTTCCCCGAAAATAAGCCCTACCCTGAAAATAAGACCTACAAGGACTTTACCTAGGGCTTATTTGGGGGGTAGGGCTTATATTGCAGCCATTACCGACAATCATGTTAGGTCTTATTTTCGGGGAAACAGGGTACATAGCTGACAATTCCCTCTACCACTAAATAAGGATTTTTCACTTTATAATAATATATATGGATATATTGATTTTTGGGAGTTTTATATTATAATATTTGTTCACTTCTAAGAAGCGATTATATCACGCACTAGAGCACTTGTTAATTCTACAGTTACACTTTTTGTTCTAACACAGCGCCATTCCCTATATTTTGATTTTAAGTCAAAATATATTGAGGTAATCACTATAAATAATACAGAAAGAAGTTTGTGAGAAGTCTGTGTGAATATGAGCAGCAAAACTACTTAATTCTTCTCACATTATAAAGAAGAAGAGAGTGCGCTATATTAAACAATTTAAAACATTGCAGCCTGACGAAAGTCTGCTGTATACATTCTGAATGCTAATTTTACCAGACCGAGCTGTTCCGTCTCGGAATTTCTTCTGAGCATGCGTGGCACTTTGTGCGTCGGAATTGGCTACACACGGTCGGAATTGACGCGATCGGATTTTTTTGTCGGAAAATTTTATAGCCTGCTCTCAAACTTTGTGTGTCGGAAAATCTGATGGAAAATGTCAGATGGAGCCCACACACGGTCGGAATTGCCGACAACACGCTCCGATCGCACATTTTCCATCTGAAAATCCGACCGTGTGTACGGGGCATTACTCTTAATAGTGAGCACCCTTCCACCTGCTTACTTTTCCCTTCTACTCTCATCGTCTCCCCTTATCCATTCATCCCACATCCATACCAAAAAAATTAGGGCATTACCAACATATCTCTTCTGCTCTTATGTGGGTAATTCGTATCAATTTCAGCCTTACTGCTCCTCAACCCTCCTATCTTGTCACCCTGGGAAAAAAAAAATGTATTATTACCCCATCCTTTTCCTTCTCTCCCCCCTTTCTTTCCTCCTCCTCCTTCCTCCTCCTCTCTCCTCCCCCTCTCCTTCTCCCCTCTCCCTTCCCTTTTTATTTGTGTATGTATGTGCTTTTTTTATTTTTTCTTCTTTTCCTCCCTCCTTTCTCACCCTTTCCCTTTTCCCTTTCCCCTTTCCCCTTTCCTTTCAACCCCCTTACTTTTTTTTTTGCGCTTATACTGTGTGTCATTTTATTGTGTGTCAATTTAATGATGCCACCTTTTGTGTTAAACCAAAATGTACTATCTCAGTGCCTCCCGGTCTATAGTGTCTCTTTCCTTTCTTCCCTTTCTTCCTCTTTCCCTCCCCCTTTCTATATAATATTTTTATTCCTCCTTTATCAATAACATTTATCTTTAATATTGTGTATAATTCCTTGTGTCTATATTCCAACATTTCTTCTCCGTGCTTAACTCAAACTCTTCTCAATTCACTATAACTGTGCTCTTCCCAAACTTGGAAAGGAAAAAAAAAGGGAGAAGATTATATACAGGGAGGGGGGAAGAGTAGGTCAACAACATAGTTCTTCCTTATGTATATTAATTTACCTTCACCTCATTCCACCACTATTATTTTCAAAATTACTTAAGTTAGTCAAAACTAGGGATGAGCCTGATGTTCAAGTCAAACGTAAGTTCGACTCGAACATAGGGTGTTCGCCTGTTCGCCAAACAATATGCATTGTTTGCGGCAAGTTCGAAAGCTGCCGGAACACCGTTAAAGTCTATGGGACACTAACATGAAAAATCAAAAGTGCTAATTTTAAAGGCTCCTGCCCCAGGGGACATGTATCAATGCAAAAATGTTTTTTTAAATGGCCGTTTTTTCGGGAGCAGTGATTTTTTTAATGCTTAAAGTGAAAAAATAAAAATGAAATATTCCTTTAACCTCTAGACATCCGCGCTATGGCCGAATGACGGCCACAGCGCGGACCTACATTCCTGGGAGGCCGTCATATGATGGCCTCCCCTGTGCACGCGCCCATCAGGGCGCGCGCCGGGCACGTTGTGATCACCGAGTCACTGAGACTCGGCTGATCACTGATCTGTGTAAGGGGCTGGTCCCGGCCCCTTACCATGTGATCAGCTGTCAGCCAATGACAGCTGATCACATGATGTAAACAAAAGATCGGTAATCGTTTTTTTTTTTTTACTCACGCTGACAGCGCGAGTAGAAAAAAAAACCGATCACCGGATCGGATGTGAGGGACATCGGTCCCCAAGTGGAAGAGGCACATCTGCCTCATCAGTGCCCGCTAAAAGTGCCACCTAATAGTGCCCACAGTGCCACCTAACAGTGCCCACAGTGCCACCTAACAGTGCCCACAAGTGCTACCTATCAATGCCCACAAGTACCACCTATCAATGCCCACCTGTAGTGCCAATCAGTGCCACCTGCCAGTGCTGCCCATCACTGCCACCCATCAGTGCCCATCACTGCCGCCTATCAGTGCCCATCACTGACGCCTCATCAGCGTACATCAATGAAGGAGAAAAATTACCCGTTTAAAATTTTTTATAACAAAATATAAAAAAATAAACATTTAAAAAAAAAAAAATTAAGATTTTTACATTTTCTTAATAAAAAGTAAAAACCGCAGAGGTGATCAAATACCACCAAAAGAAAGCTCTATTTGTGGTGAAAAAATGATAAAAATTTCATTTGGGTACAGTGTTGTATGACCGCGCAATTGTCATTCAAAGTGCGTCAGCGCTGAAAGCTGAAAATTGGTCTGGATAGGAGGGGGGTTTAAGTGCCCTGTAAGCAAGTGGTTAAATATTGTGCCTGGGGGATGTCTATAGTATGCCTGTAAAGTGGTGCATTTTTAGAACAGTACCACAGCAAAATGACATTTCTAAAGGAAAAATTGTCATTTAAAACTAATCGCGGCTGTAATGAATTGTCGGGTCTCGGCAATACAGATAACACTCATTGAAAAAAAGAGCATGAGATCCCCCCCAGTCCATTATCAGGCCCTTTGGGTCTGGTATGAATATTAAGGGGAACCCCGAACCAAAATTAAAAAAATTGCATGGGGGTCCTCCTAAAATCCATACCAGGCCCTTCCCCGTGGCGTCAGAGGGGGGCGGGGCCACCCGGTGATGTAAGCGGTTGACCCCTTTCTACTTCACCTATTTAATCATAATATCCAAAAAAAAAAAAATTCCCTTACAGTGTGTTCCCAATAAATCATCCCGATGGTGTCCTTATCAGAGATTATCTCTCAGTTCCTCTCTGCCCATTATTTAGGTGTAGGTTTAAATGTCCAAATCCATTCTTGGGCTTGCTCTGGTGTACTAAAGTACATAATATTTTCTCCATTTTCCACTCTCAACCGGGCTGGAAAAGCCATAGAGTATTCTACTCCTACCTGTCTCAGTTTCCGTATTATCTCATAAAAGGTTGCCCGTTGCTTTTGTAGCTCTAGGGAGAAATCCGAAAACATTGCCACTTTACTGTTTTCGTAGTGTATCTCCTACTTTTTTCTTGCTTTCCGAATCAAGTCTCTATCCCTACAGTTCAGAAGTCACGCCAACAGTGGCCTAGGAGGTTCACCTGGTTTTGGTGGTGTTGCAGGCACCCTGTATGCTCTTTCCACTGCAAATGCTGTTGACAATTCCATACCAGGAAATATGCTTTTCAGCCATTTCTCAACAAAATCCCCTGAGTTATACCCCTCCACTTTCTCCGGCAATCCCACTATCCTTAAATTATTGCGGCGCATACGATTTTCCAAAATCATCTTTTTTCTGCTGCCATGTAGCAATCTGTTTTTCTATTATACACCTTCTTAGGCATAGGAGATACTGTGTCCTCCAATAAAGATATCCTATTTTCAGCTTCTGCCATCCTATCTCTAATGCTTTGCATGTCCTGCCTGATCAGTCCTATATCCATTTTAATCTCATTAATTTTACCTGTCATGGCTGCATTCCTTGAGTAGATGGCTGCCATTAGTTGTGAGCTCACTTGTTCCAGCGTCAGCTTAGGCTGCTTTTCCAAAGCTGGCAATCCACTGCTCCGTGTTTGTGGGGAGGGTGCGCCCACCTTCCTGTTTGACAGTCCTCGCAAATTCTCTGAGGCGATCCGCCACCAACTGTTTGCTGCTCATCTCGCCGCTGGGGTCTGTTAATCTCCGGGTTATGGGTCTCAGTAGCAGATACTGCACAGGATGATGTCAGAGACTCAGGCTGATCTTGGAACTCTCGCTAATCACATTTGACCATGATGGCGGAAGTCACACCCCCAGTTAGTGATAGTTGATTGCATTGTTTTTTAACACATAATGTATATCATCTACAGTTATGCATCACACATCTTGCTCCTGAGGAAGTGGAGCAAAGTCCACGAAATGCATCAAGCTTTAGGATGCTTTTCATTAACCACTATGGCGTCATGTTTGTACATACAGTATATGAATTTGTTACTACCCATGTATTATTGATTTACTGTTTATTAACTATCAGCTCCCTACCTTGAGTTCAGAATCTCCAAGCTCATTTGCTACAATGCATTATGATTTTTCTGCAACTCTGATCCATCATGTTTTAGCCTATGTATGTGTTTACAATAAACAACAACTACTCAACAATATTAATATGGTTTTCATTGTGCTATGTTATGATTCCACTCATGTTATATAGATTTACTCTATTTTACTCTATGTTACCTACTGCTTGTCATGCACCTCAAAGTCCCAACCCTTCTTTCTTTCTTCAAGTGTTCTGTCAAAAGAGGTAACTCGTCAAAATCTCCATTACGACACTTCCGGTGACTCTCCAGCAGCAGTAAATACAGATTTCTATGACTTTTTTGACAGAACACTGGCACACAATATAATGAGTGAACATTGTTAGTCCGCCCTCTAGTAACCAACATGGCTGCCTCTAAGGCGGCAACAACTTTTTTACTCCTTAGCCGGTGTTCTGTCAAAAGAGCCAACTCGTCATGTACCGCAGTGTATACGCTGCCGACAGGGGCGTTGCTAGGTGGCAAAAAGACCAGGGGCTTCAGTCCGAAGTCCAAGGCCAGCACGGGGGGGCCTCTAGTGGCGCTGGGTTTTTTTGGTTGGGCGGAGGGGTTGTGTGGTTGTGTGGCGGGGGTAGGCCGACTTGCTGGTTGCTGCCTTGCTTACCAGTGCCCATCAATGCTGACCACTAAACTGACCTACCTACCTGACACACACTGACCTACCTGACATACACGACCCACACTGACCTACATACACTGACCTACTTGACATACACTGACCTACCTACCTGACATACACTGACCTACATACACTGACCTACCTGACCCACACTGACCTACATACACTGACCTACCTGACCCACACTGACCTACATACACTGACCTACCTGACATACACTGACCTACCTGACCCACACTGACCTACATACACTGACCCACACTGACCTACCTGACCTACATACACTGACCCACACACACTGACCTACCTGACCCACACTGACCTACACTGACCTACCTGACCCACACTGACCTACCTGACCTACATACACTGACCTATCTGACATACACTGACCTACACTGACCTACCTGACCCACACTGACCTACATACACTGACCAACACTGACCTACCTGACCTACATACACTGACCCACACACACTGACCTACCTGACCCACACTGACCTACACTGACCTACCTGACCCACACTGACCTACCTGACCTACATACACTGACCCACCCACACTGACCTACCTGACATACACTGACCTACCTGACTCACACTGACCTACACTGACCTACCTGACTCACACTGACCTACATACACTGACCTACCTGACCCACACACACACTGACCTACATACACTGACCCACCCACACTGACCTACCTGACATACACTGACCTACCTGACCCACCTGACCTACACTGACCTACCTGACCCACATACACTGACCCACACACACTGACCTACCTGACCCACCTGACCCACACTGACCTACATACACTGACCCACCCACACTGACCTACCTGACATACACTGACCTACACTGACCTATCTGACCCACACTGACCTACCTGACCTACATACACTGACCCACACACACTGACCTACCTGACCTACATACACTGACCCACACACACTGACTTACCTGACCCACACACACTGACCTACATACACTGACCCACACTGACCTACATACACTGACCCACCCACACTGACCTACCTGACATACACTGACCTACACTGACCTACCCTGACCTACCTGACCCACATACACTGACCTACCTGACCCACACACACTGACCTACATACACTGACCCACACACACTGACCCACACTGACCTACCCGACCCACACTGACCTACATACACTGACCCACCCTCACTGACCTACCTGGCATACACTGACCTACCTGACCCACACAGACCTACACTGACCTACATACACTGACCCACCCTCACTGACCTACCTGACCCACACGGACCTACACTGACCCACACACACTGACCTACACTGACCTACCTGACCCACACACACTGACCCACACACACTGACATACACTGACCTACCTGACCCACACGGACCTACACTGACCTACATACACTGACCCACCCACACTGACCTACACTGACCTACCTGACCCACACTGACCTACCTGACCTACATACACTGACCCACCCACACTGACCTACCTGACATACACTGACCTACACTGACCTATCTGACCCACACTGACCTACATACACTCACCCACACTGACCTACCTGACCTACATACACTGACCCACACACACTGACCTACCTGACCTACATACACTGACCCACACACACTGACTTACCTGACCCAGACACACTGACCTACATACACTGACCCACACTGACCTACATACACTGACCCACCCACACTGACCTACCTGACATACACTGACCTACACTGACCTACCTGACCCACCTGACCTACACTGACCTACCTGACCCACATACACTGACCCACACACACTGACCTACCTGACCCACACACACTGACCTACATACACTGACCCACACACACTGACCCACACTGACCTACCTGACCCACACTGACCTACATACACTGACCCACCCACACTGACCTACCTGACATACACTGACCTACCTGACCCACACGGACCTACACTGACCTACATACACTGATCCACCCTCACTGACCTACCCGACATACACTGACCTACACTGACCTACATACACTGACCCACACACACTGACCTACACTGACCTACCTGACCCACACACACTGACCTACATACACTGACCTACCCACACTGACCTACCTGACCCACACTGATCTACCTGACATACACTGACCTACCTGACCCACACTGACCTACACTGACCTACCTGACCCACACACACTGACCTACATACACTGACCCACACACACTGACCTGGTACCTGCCATACACACACTGACTGACCTACCTGTGTCCAGGTCCTGCAGCAGCAGCTCAGCCGTGGTGCTGGTGTGTGAGGCAGCCAAAGGAGAGGAGGAGAGCCGCCCGCCCGAGCGCCGATCGATGTCGCACGGCGGCCAAATTGTAATTGCCGCCTTCTTCCTCTTCCAGCCACAGCGCACTGGGATAGGACTGATAGGTCCACGGCGCCAGCGGAGGGCCGCTCCAGTCCAGAAATGGCAGGCCCCATAAGTACTAGCGCGGAGGAGGAGGAAGTGCAATCCTCCCCCGCTTTGAATGCTGGGCAGTGACGTCACTGGTTGCTAGCCGCTAGGCGGCTATAGCAACCAGTGACCAAGAGTAGAGTCGGGGGGTGGAGCTGGAGCCGGAGCCAGCACTACCACGGCTCAGTCCGCCCCTGTTCCCTGCATTCTAGGACCGGGACAAGAGACTCAGGGCTATTAGCCCCAGGCTCGGGGCTGTAGCCCCAATAGCCACCCTCTGATGATGCCTCTGGCTGCCGGTGTTCTGTGAAAGCAGCTAAGTCGTCGAAATCTGCAATTACTGCTGCTGGAGAGTCACCAGAAGTGATGTAATTGGAGATTTTGACGAGTTTTCTCTTTTGACAGAAAACCAGTATTGCTGTCAGTCTCGGTTCCGACTCACGCCTCTTCCAGTGACATCACTTCCGCCTGTGCGGTCCACGCTGGTTAGCGTCCCTGCCTCTTTACACCTCCTTCCAGCCATTCGGACTGCCGGAGATCACAGGACTGATAACTACATGATGAGCATGACTATTTCCCACACTTTGTGCGTGTTTTTAATCTTGTGAAAATATATATTAGTATTTTAATACTACACTCTGTGGCGCCTCGCCCTTCCCCTTTCTTTTCTTTATTATCACAATCCCTCCCCCATACTATTACCATCATTACACAAGACCTCTCCCCCATATTTCCCCTATCATTACACAGGACCCCTTCCCCATAATACCCCCATTATTACACAGGACCCCATACTATCCCCCATCATTACACAGGATTCCTCCCCTATACTACCCCATCATTACACAGGACCCCTTCCCCATACTACCCCCATCATTACACAGGATCCCTACCTCCATAGTACCCCCTATTATTACACAGGACCCCCTCACCCATGCTTAAACACAGGGGTTAATGTTTAGGGTGGAGAGGCTGGGGGGTAATTGTTTAGGGTTCAAGGTCAGGGAGGGGGGTTATTGTTTAGGGTGAAGAGGCGGTTTTTTAGGGTGGAGAGGGGGGAGGGGTGTCAGAACTATTGAAGTTAAAAGAACTAAAAGAATTAATATGAGGCCTAATCATATTAATTTTGCATATGTTTCCATGAGCCGAGTTGAAGCCATTATGTGCTGGTTTATAGGAGGTTAAACTAAGTTCATGGCTGATGAATAGACACTGTTACTAGAGGTTTTTTTTCTCTTAAAGGACCTAGTGCAGATTCTCCCAAGTTATAAATCTTGAAGAGTCTTGATCAAATAAACAAGATATGGGAACCATGAGCTTAGACATATTTTTTTTCCTTCTCAGGACTGAGAAACGAAAATAGGACTTATTCAAAAAGTTGCCTTATAAACAAACCTTATTACTTATAACAAGTAATTGTATTAGCAATGATTTCTATTATATTCTTATTACATTATATTGGAAAGATTATATGCTACTTGAGTAAATAATTTTACATATATCTTTGGTTTATGTATGTTTATAATAATTTAGTTTTTTTTTATTCATAATATATTGTTTGAATATATTCATAAAAATGTACTAGTATATCTATATTAACATAAGCAGAGCATGCTTATAATACTATGAATAATTTTTTTTTTTAGGAATTTTAAATGTGAGATTACGTATAATAGTTATTGAATGTACAGCCACACATGATCTCACCTTCCAGATATGTGAGAGGGAAAGTTAATTGTGTGGGTTAGACATTGTAAAAAAAAACATATATCTCCAGACGAGAAGTCTAGCAAAAGTGGCATATAAATTACATCTTCTCATAGTTTATGGCTTTCTTTTAAGACTAAGTTAAAGGTTATGTGGAGATACACCGCCCCTAGTGGTAGTTATGCACAAAAGGTGCGATATTAACCCTATAGGTTTTGGGCAGGAAATTACATTTGTTTGTTGTCATTCATGACGTGAAAGGCATGTCCACACCCACTGCTGGGGGGATATAGAGTGGATACATAATACAGAGAGAAATAGGGGAACAACAGAAGGAGAGAGGGCAGTAGGACGAGGAGAGAACGGAGAAATGTAGGAATGGTAGAGAAGTCCTTTGGGACACAGCTGGTATCTCTCAAAACAACAGATTTCTTACATCTCTTGTAAAGTATTACATTTATAGTTTTACCTTTTTGGTAAAAGAATTTGTTTGAGCATATACTTAACTAATCCAATCAATTTTGGTAGTTTTAGTTTTGGAGTGAAATGAATTCTAACTGCAGTATGAGTTTGATTGCCTTTTAAACAAAGCGAGATATATATCTTTTTATATCTCAACAAAACTGACTTCAAAGTCTTATAATTGGATTAGTCATAGTATGTGTTAAACCATAGATCGATTCTAAATGTATCTTTATTTAAAAATAAGTCTTGGTTAAATTACCAAGTTTGTATATGGTTAACAAAATTGACCATATACTGTAAAAACTGAAAATATATTATCAAATACTTACCGTAATTTTCTTTTCCTGATGGACTCCAAGGCAGACTACGTGTTGGTTAACCCCGCCTCCTCTACAATGCCATAGGACACCATTCCCAAAAGTTTGAGCTCACCGCTAAGGACTGCGTTCCGTAACTAGTCGACTCTTGACCCATGGGTGGGAACTTTGTCTGCCATCAGGAAAGGAAAATTATGGTAAGTATTTGGTAATAAATTTTCCGTTTTCCTGACAGACTCCATGGCAGACTACGTGTGGGAAATAACTAGTCAGACCACACGGGTGGGTATGCTGAAAAAGAAAATTTTAATTTGACCCGTCAACCACTAAAAAAAATGCTTAACAATACTAGCCCACCTACACAAAGCAACGCTCTGCGACCTAGGATGATAGCCCTTATGATTGCTGTGTAAAATATATATGAATATACCAACCATTAAAAAAATAAAAAGGCAGCCACTTAAAAATACATATAGAAAATGAGAAAACAATACTAAAAAAAAAAAAAACAGTCTGGAACGAAGTTCTTTAAAATATTGTAGCAGCGCTCTTGTCAAATGAGATGAAATGACAAGCTCTCATGAACAGTTCATGTAAAGGCACTAGAAGTGAAGGAGATAAAATAGATAAAATAGAACTTGTGCTGTGATATACAGAGACCACCATACACCGAACATTTCACCATGTGGGTTAAATCTCCCCTTTGGGGGTGCACTCACCAGAAATATAGTAGTGATAAGCCTTTAGTGATAAATGTTTCTCCACCGTTGCCAACCAGTACTAGTCACGCTGAATGGGGCTCCAGTACAAACATGTGGAATAATGATAACATCCACATAGTGTAATACTGTATAAAATGATTTAATGAAACCAAGAAAACCCCCCTTACAAATTAAGCGTACATTCAATCACAATAAATGAAGTTATAATAAAGTTCTGTGTGCTACTGTATTCACCCGCTCGCCGGTATTCGGAGAACTCCCGCTGTCTACAACAGTGGTCCTACTTCCTGGTTAAGAAAGTGTTAAACTCCGTGCTTAGGATAAAAAAAGAGTTGCAGCCCCCCCTACTAGGCTCCCATAGGGAACTTACAGATAATGTTAAAAAGAGAGATGGGGAAAGTGGCACTACCCTAGTGTGATGAGGGGTGGTAATACTCTGTAGACCACAGTGGTATACCACCCACACCTAGCTTATACACAAAAGTGATAAACAATCATATGTGACATGATAATACCAATATCAAAAAAGTAACAAGTGTATTTGCACACATCAAAAGGTGATATAAACCATCTGTGCCTAAAATTAAAATAGATACCTGCATCTAAAATGTGAGATGCAGCACCATAGAGAATTTACAAAAGAAAAAAAATGAGATACATATATAACTAGTATATAAAAATATATATAAAAAATATATTTTAGTGTAAAGTCAATATATGTGCTAGTAAAAAAAGGGAATATACAGTATCTCACAAAAGTGAGTACACCCCTCACATTTTTGTAAATATTTTATTATATCTTTTCATGTCTGCTCACTTGTGGCTGGGAGCCCGAGTGTGCTTCTCTTTTCAGATTGGGGACATCCAGCTGCTAAGCATTTACTGCTATCTGGCGAAATCCTTGCGGGCCGCTCAAGGCAACCAAAGGACTCGAGATACCAGAGGATTCAAGTGTCCCCGCAGAGGGCTATATCTGTCTGCTCGTATGACCCCGCTCTTTAGGGGGTCCACCGGTTCCGGTAAGGGTTATCACATACAAAGTTTACATCGAGCCGTCTTTCATTTGTGGACATTTTAAGGCTGAATATCTGGACCTTGATACCTGCTGTGGATTATAACTCACATATTTTTTCTATTAGATCTAAAGTAAATGCTGCTCATTTTATTTTATTTGTATATGGACACTAATGGTCTTATGGACATTATTTTTTCATTTATTGATTGATGTGCACATGATTTTCAACTGTCGCTATTTTGTTTATTTCACAATTCATTTATGTATACATCACCTAAAGGAGTTTAGGAGTAGGGATGAGCCGAACACCCCCCGGTTCGGTTCGCACCAGAACCTGCGAACGGACTGAAAATTCGCATGAACGTTAGAACCCCATTGACATCTATGGGACTCGAACGTTCAAAATCAAAAGTGCTCATTTTAAAGGCTAATTTGCATGGTATTGTCCTAAAAAGGGTTTGGGGACCCGGGTCCTGCCCCAGGGGACATGTATCAATGCAAAAAAAACTTTTAAAAAAGGCCGTTTTTTCAGGAGCAGTGATTTTAATGATGCTTAAAGTAAAAAAAAAAAAAAAAGTGAAATATCCCTTATAATATCGTACCTGGGGTGTGTCTATAGTATGTCTGTAAAGTGGCGCGTGTTTCCCGTGTTTAGAACAGTCCCTGCACAAAATGTCATTTTTAAAGGAAAAAATCTCATTTAAAACTGCTTGCGGGTTTAATGTAATGTCGGGTCCTGGCAATATGGATGAAAATCAGTGAGACAAACGGCATGGGTACCCCCCTGTCCATTACCAGGCCCTTTGGGTCTTGTATGGATATTAACGGGGAACCCCACACCAAAATTAAAATAAGGAAAGGTGTGGGGCCACCAGACCCTATATACTCTGAACAGCAGTATACAGGCGGTGCAAACAAGACAGGGACTGTAGGTTTGTTGTTAAGTAGAATCTGTTTGTAATTTTGAACGGGTACATTTTTAACGTGTTTAGCTCCAGCCAAAAAATCTTTTTTAAGCTTTTTGGAAAACATAGGGAAGGGTTATCACCCTTGTGACATTTGTTTTGCTGTCTGTCCTCCTCTTCAGAAGATTTCACCTCACTTTTTGTCCCAATGACAAATTTGTTTTGAAAATTTGGGGTTTTTTGTGGAACAAGGATTGGAAAGCATCAGTGGAAAGGAGAAATGTTTTTCCCATATTAACTCTTACAGGAGAGAATTTCCCTTCCTAGGGGTAGATTTCATCTCACTTCCTGTTGTCTCCTTCCGTTTGCAAGTAGGAGTCGTTTGTAAGTTAGATGTTCGAAAGTAGGGGCCTGCCCTCTATACTCAGCAGAAATTTGGGCCTTAGGTGTTGTTGTGGCCACAACACTGTAAGCCCTCACAGGGCCCTGCTGTGAAATATTAGATCAAGAATTGTAATTACATGCCCCTGTTGAACAGGGGCAGAAAAATTGGGCCTTTGGTGGTGGTGCTGGTGCCACAACACTGTAAGTCCTCACTCGCTCTTGGTGGGTGCAGAAATGGGCCCTGTTGTGAAATATTAGATCAAGAATTGTAATTACATGCCCCTTTTGAACAAGAGCAGAAAATTTGGGCCTTTGGTGGTGGTGGTGCTGGTGCCACAACACTAAGTCCTCACTCGCTCTTGGTGGGTGCAAAAATGGGCCCTGCTGTGAAATATTAGATCAAGAATTGTAATTACATGCCCCTGTTGAACAAGGGCAGAAAAATTGGGCCTTTGGTGGTGGTGGTGGTGCCACAACACTGCAACCCCTCACAGACACTCTAGTTGGAAAGCAGGAACGAGCCCTGCTGCAAAGTATTGCATCAAAAATTGTAATTACACGTCCCTGTTAAACAGGGGCTGAAAAATTGGGCCTTAGGCACTGGTGCTGGTGCCACAACACTGCAACCCCTCACAGATACTCTAGTTGAAACGCAGAAATGAGCCCTGCTGCAAAGTATTGCATCAAAAATTGTAATTACACGCTCCTGTTAAACAAGGGCTGAAAAATTAGGCCTTAGGATAGCTAGGGCATGGAAGACACAGACACTAATTTATGAGGCGGTTAAGAATCGCATGGATGGGGGGCGCATGCGCGAGGCTTAACATGGAGGACGCTTCCTCTTAGAGCTCCGCACTCCCCGCCGCAGACTCGAGACCCTACACCGCTCTCGGACCGTCTAGACGCTCCAGCTATCAAGCGATCCTCTCCCGCAAGTCCCGAGATACAATCGGGATGGTTTTAACGGGACACAGGGGCAAAAACAAGTCCAAACCGTTTAAGGAGGCCCTGGCCCGCGCCTCGTCCAAGATGGCGGCGAAGGCTCTCGCCGCACAGCACGCTGCATCTCCAGCCAGATCTGACCGAGCGGACAGCGAGGAGGATGAGGACACACATCCAGCATACAGCGGTTCTCCCACTCCCTCACAACCAGGTATGTCACAGCCTGACTTTTTGAAACACATGGAAAAGATGCTTAATAAGGCCCTGAAAGTCACCTCCGACCAAATCACTAACAGACTGTCACGTGAGATAAGGGAACTAGGACAGCGCACTGCAGATTTGGAAACAAGGGTAGATGACATAGAGCTTACTCTCCAAGAGCATGCCCAGGAACAGGCAGCCCTCTGCGAAGAAAATGCCACATTACTTTCACGTCTGGAAGACGCAGAAAACCGTTCGCGTAGGTCCAACTTACGCCTCAGGGGTATCCCTGAAGTGGTTGAGGACATACAATCTTTCGCCACAGCTCTCTTCCAAGAACTCTGCCCTTCTATTCCCATCGAACGTCTAGAATTCACAGAGCGCTTACTCGTCGCCAGCAAGACGGTCCTCCACGAGATATAATAATTAAATTACACTTTTTCCGCACAAAGGAACAACTCCTCACTGCTGCTCGGAACAAGGACACTCTCCAGTTCCAAGACCATAATTACCAGCTTTTCTCTGACCTGGCACCCCTTACTATAGCTAAGCGACGAGCCATGAAACCACAACTACAAATTCTGATACAGCATCAAATAAAATACACCTGGCGTTTCCCTTTCTCCCTTCAATTTACATACCAGGGGCAGCAACACTCCTCCACCACTCCAGAATCGCTGCAACGCCTCCTCGAAATGCTTCACCTGTCCCCTCCTCAACACCAATCTGAGACTGCTTTACCGCGCACCCCAGCACGCTCATCATACCACCCTTATACCACCACACCGAAGCAGAACCAGCAAGGCCCATCCTCGATTCGCAAAGGAACTCCATCTCGCCAAGCAAACCTGTTTGACCCAAAGTCTCATACATCACGTTGATTGATTTCTGACTAATCTCGGATCATCTTTCACACCACAAGTGAACTTCTGGTCATATTGTTACTAATATATTGACCGGAAACAGATGTGGTTTTACCTTATTACAAATGTACAGGTGATGTTATACCTGTGAGAACTCTTGCCAATCTGAGACGCTCTGAATACATCCCCCTTACTTTTATATACTCTTTATTATTTTTCATATTTTTGCCCCCTCCCCCCCCCCTTTTTTTTTTTTTTTTTTTTTACCAAAACCTTGGGATATATCCTTTTTGATATACCCCACTCAATTTTGTTTTTCCCCCCCGTTCTCCTCTTTTGGTTTGCACATGCCATTCCCAGTAATCTTAGGCACTGGTGTTATTAACCTTTAAATGTTGTGTTATATTTTGTTTATTATTTATTTTTTCCTTATCTTTTAGATAGGATTTAGGAGGTGATAGCTACTGGAACTTAGAGAATTTAAAGAATATTGATAAGAGGACCTCCTTTACATTTCTGCAAAAGTACTGGTAATCTTCAGTTTAACTGTGCCATCTCTCCCTCTCTTTCCACTCTTACTTTCCTCCCCTCTTCCCTTTCCCTGCTTCCCTTCCCCCTTTATTTTTCCTCCCTCCCTCCCCGCTTGACCGCCTTCTCTTACCCCCCCTTTTCTTTTTTTTTTTTTTTTCCTCTCTTTTTTCTCCCCCCACCCATTCCCCGCCCTCCCCTCATGTCTCTGCCTTTTTAACAGAATTGCGACACTGAGTTCTCCCACTAAATGGGTATGTTACCTAAATGTTATATTTTTTCTTTTTATATATACACCGGTAATTCTCTAACACGAGCTGTTTGGACTGTTTGAGATTTATGTTGTTTCTATTTTTTCCCCAGTCTGCGGTGGGGAACTGTCACTGCTCCCCCCTACAAGATGCACGTGCTTCCATCCCAGCCGGCTGGTTTGGGGGTACGGACATCTACTTGTTGGACTGAGAAGTCCAACGCACCAAGTGATTTGACACTTACCTTCTCCTTCTACAAAACCTTCTCTCTGCTTCTTATTTTCTCTCTCTCTTCTTTTCTTCACTTTTCTCTCCACCTCTCCTTTCCTGATTGTTTCTCACTGGGTCGGGGGGATCGCACGAACCATACATATCTTCCCAGTAGTCGTTCTCCCAAATTGCTTAAATGGCCCCTTTGAACATACTTTCCCTTAACGTAAAGGGACTTAACTCTCCTAACAAAAGGGTTAAGGCCTTCCGTACTTTTGCATCCCTGAAGGCTAGTATTATAGCTCTACAAGAAACTCACTTTTATAATCAAGCAACACCTAAATATTTTAGTTCCAAATACCCCCAAGTGTTTACTGCATCTGCAGCTACTAAGCAACGGGGTGTTCTTGTTGCGTTCCATCACACTCTTCCGTTTATCTTAACTAATGAAATCAAAGACCCTGAAGGCCCTTATATTATTTTAGTTGGGCATGTACAAGAAGTGACAACTACTGTTGTCTCTTATTATGCCCCCAATACTAATCCCAACCCCTTTTTCTCTCACCTCCTACAAATTATACGAGCACACTGTAAAGGTACCCTCTTCCTATGTGGCGACTCAAATCAAGTACTACACCCACACCTAGACAAATCTCCCTACACCCCAGAACAATATTCCTCTTCTCTATCATTTCGCAAACTTTTCCAACAAGCCTCCCTACTAGATACTTGGAGAGAATGCAATCCTGCTAAGAAAAACTATACCTTCTACTCCTACCCACATAAATCCTTCTCAAGGATTGACCATATTTTTATACCAGTTTCATCCTCCCCAACCCTGCTCCATTCAAACATACACCCAATCACTTGGTCAGACCACTGCGCAGTAGTAACAACAGTCTCCTCCCTGATCCCCCAATCTAAAGACCGTACATGGTGCATTAATGAGGCGCATTTGACCAATCAATCCTATTGTTTTGACATACAACTAGCCCTTAAAGAATACATACAACATAATGCCACACCTGACATCTCGCCTATCCTGTTATGGGAAGCCCACAAGCCCGTGATTAGAGGGACCTGTATATCTACATCCACTCATCTCAAAAGAGATAAAAAACTTAAAACACAACAACTAGAAGCTGAATATCATCGTCTCTTCCTCCAATTCCAATCCACCCCAACTGAACCCCGTAGGATCTTACTTGAAAAAACGAAAACTGAGCTGGATTTAATTTTAACAGAATCAGCAGATAAAACCATTCGAAGATTCAATCATACAATCTACACAAAAGCCAATAAACCTGATTCCTTCCTGGCACTAAGACTCCGTCGACCGGAAAGGGCGCATAATCCTATCAGACTCGAACTGGCCAAAGATAACTTCACGAGTAATCCTGTTAAAGTTCTTGCAGAAGTCCGTAAGAAGTTAGCTGAATTATATACCCCGACACGCACATTCTCGGCAACGCAAGCTGAGTCACTATTTCAAAATATCACCCTACCAAATCTATCAGAGGCCCACAGAGAGTCTATGGAATGCCCCATTACGTCTGAGGAAGTCCTTCTTGCCATAAAATCTCTTAAATCCCATAAAAGACCAGGCCCCAATGGTTTATCTAGCTCTTATTTTAAAAAATTTGCCCCCACTTTAGCCCCCCTTCTTACTAATACTTTTAACTCTCTCCTTAAACAACATTCCTTTGGCCGAGATACGTTGACAGCCATCATCTCCATGATACCCAAGCCTAACACAGACAACGCCTTATGGTCCAATTATAGGCCCATATCCTTACTTAACTTGGATATAAAGAAATTAGCCAAAATTTTGGCATTACGCCTCAATCCAATTATAGGTAGCCTAATCCACAAAGACCAAGTTGGCTTCATACCAAAACGTCAAGCCAGTGACAACATTCGATGCGTCATTCTGCTCCAACACCTAGCCCGAACACGCCAGATCCCCATGCACCTACTCTCTCTTGATATTCGTAAGGCGTTCGACACAGTCTCATGGCCCTATATTAACTATGTACTCCAGAGATGGGGATTTGGTCCAAATTTTTTGCAATGGGTTAACTCCCTATATCACCAACCACAAGCTTATGTTAAATACTCAGGATACCGTTCGGACTGTTTCCAAATTTTACGAGGTACTAGACAAGGATGCCCCCTCTCTCCTTTCATATTCGCACTGGCGATTGAACCCCTTGCAGCCCTCATAAGGGCAAACCCAAATATCAAAGGCCTTGACATAGCCTCTACATCACATAAGTTATGCTTATTTGCAGATGACGCGCTGCTATTTGTCACATCACCTCGAACTACACTCCCCAAACTACTTCATCTCCTTGACAAATTTGCCCGAATATCAGGCCTGGAAGTTAATCAGTCTAAATCAAGGGCTCTCAACGTATCCTTACCACAACCTGAATTGGTACATATAAAGGAATTCTTCCCTTTCACTTGGGCCCCAGCCTCAATTCCTTATCTTGGTATTAAACTAACTAGTGACCCAGACCATCTTTTTAAAACCAACTATCTCCCCATGTTAAAACACCTAACAGCCTTATTGGAAGCGTGGCGCCCAATATGTACCTCTTGGCTAGGCCGGATAGCGGCTGTAAAGATGTCCCTACTTCCAAAACTGCTTTACCTATATAGAGTCCTCCCGATCCCAGTCCCCCCATATTACCATCGAATCATTCAAACGCGAGTATCCAAATACATATGGGGCCCAATTAGACCCAGAGTTTCTAAAACGGTACTGCTCCGTAGTAAAACCAAGGGTGGGTTGGGTCTACCTAATTTCATGAGATATTATCACGCCGCCCAGCTGGCCCAGATTACATTATTTCATGCACAGAATGAGATACCACTTTGGGTCAGTTTGGAAGCTATTGACCTATACCCGCTCAAAATATCTAATCTACTATGGTTGCCCCCCACAACTCGTGGCCCAATTAGTAACCCCATAACGGGACATTCTCTTAAGCTATGGGACAAACTCCGAGGTCCCTTTAAACTACAATCCCCACACTCCCCACTACTTTCTTTTCTATACCATCCGAATTTCTACCCAGCCCAAGTCAGTCCAAACTCATTTCAAATCTGGCACAGGGCAGGATTATGCCGCATACGCGATTTTGCTTCAGGATCAGATATAAAGACGTTTGCCTCGCTACAAATCCTAACTGATATTCCCAACACAGAAATCTTTCGATACCTACAGATATCCCATTTTATCCGAACAACGATTGGTACACATACGTCACTAGACGACTTATCTCTTTTTGAAGGAATTTGCAACTCTGACCCTCACGCCCCTGGTCTAATATCTCTTTTATATGCTCACCTGACCTCTCCCCCAAACAACCTTCCTCCATATACTGCACAATGGTCTGCGGATCTTGCATTAGACCTTGATACAGAGGACTGGTCTGACATTTGGTCCAATACGAAAATATCCTCTCAAAACGTAATTGCACAAGAGGCAAATTATAAAGTACTTATGAGATGGTATCTGGTTCCTGCCAGGATTGCCAAATTTCTCCCAAATTACCCAGCCAATTACTTCCGTGGCTGTAACGAGCTAGGTACCCATGCACATATATGGTGGTCATGCTCTATAGCACAGGAATTTTGGGCTGCGATCTTCCAAATAGCCTCTACCTTATTTCAACATCCAATTGAACCCGATCCAGCTATAGCGTTGCTTAACCTAATCCCCTCAGACTTCACCAGATCTCAGACCCGCCTCCTTCTTCAGCTCACAACGGCAGCTAAACAGACGATAGCCAGGGCCTGGAAAACCCCGAAACTCTCCCTAGCTGAGGCCAAAAATAGGGTTACCCAGGCTATGATCCATAGTAAAATAGAAGCCACGATACTTGATAGGATTCCTCAACATCTGAAAATTTGGAATCCCTGGACTGAACATTTTCTACCCCCAGACTTTGATAAGAACCTCCTTAACCCCTAGTGACCCAATATCACAATAGATAGACCTGGTGATGAACCGGATTCTCGTGCGCTCCCCCTCGACCCCCCTTCTCCCTCTCCCTACCCTTCTCTAATCTTTCTCTATCTTCCCTATCCTTCTTTTCTTTCTGATTTCCCCTTCTTTACTCTCTCTTTCTTCTTGCGCTCCTTTTACAGGTAACTTTATTGTAGATTATATAAAGTCTACCAACTTTGAACCTTTATATGTTCGCAGATTTACTATCCATATGTAAATGTTATCACTTTACTCTTGACATTGCTCTTATTTTTTTTAATTTTTCTTGATATAAACCCTGTTTTGTCATCTAGACGTAACAGGAAACCGTTATATTTTGTTCTCACTTAACTCTGTGAAAAATTTGTCACTGGACCGTACCGTATAATTTATCCCTGAAAATTGTTATAACACAATCCCCACTGGGGTATTAATGTACAATGACAAACCCAATTATGTGACATATGTATGGCCTGTTAAACCTTATGTCTTACTCTCAATAAAAAAGTTTGAAAAGAAGAAATCGCATGGATGATATAATGGTTAACGAAAAGCTGACCGCTGTCCTTTCGGACACTCATGATAGGTTCCTGAAGGTATGGAGGCCATGGGTCGAATATACTAAACCCAATAGATTTGATACCACCCTTCTTCGGATTTAATGCACTCTTGCTCCCCACCGCGGGGACCCACCCTCCCCCCTTTCTTCCTCTTTTCTCCTTTTCCCCTATTCTTTACTCCTCCCTTCTCAACTAATCTCTGCCCCTAGCTCTTCTTTAACCTCCCTTTCAAAAATGTTTTCAGCCTCTGTTATATTCTTATTGTTTTATTTTTCTCTGATTTACTAGCATATTTATTTTGTTTATTTTAGTTGTAACGCAGAAATGAGCCCTGCTGCAAAGTATTGCATCAAAAATTGTAATTACACGCTCCTGTTAAACAGGGGCTGAAAAATTGGGCCTTAGGCACTGGTGGTGGCGCCGAGAACCAAAAATGTTCTTACAAGCTATCAGCGTGATGATTGAGGAGGAAGAGGATAATTACTCAGGGATAGTCACTCAGCATCAGCATAGGCAGTCTTTGAAGGGATCTGAGATTTCAAAAAAAATTATTCGGTTACATCAGCATCAGGTGCTTGGTAGCTGGTGGTGATCCAAGACTGATTCATTTTTATGAAGGTCAGTCGATCGAGTCGGTGGACAGACACACCCTGTGATCGGTTACAAAGCCTCCAGCAGCACTGAATGTGCGTTCCAAAAGAAGGCTGGATGCAGGAAAGGCCAGTAGCTCAATTGCATACTGTGCAAGCTCTGGCCAGTGATCCATCCTCAAGACCCAGTAACCCAGAGGATTTTCGGTGGGAAAGGTGTCCAAGTCAGATCTTGCCCCTAGGTATTCCTGCACCATGTAAAACAGATGCTGGCGATGGTTGCTGGAACCGATCATACCTTGGGGCTGCGGCCCAAAATATTGTCTGAACGCATCAGTCAGATGGCCACCTTCTCCACCGCTCCTTCTTTGACTGACCGAAGCCTCAGCAACACGTTGTCCAGAAACAGGAGTTTGTGACCTCCCAGTCTCTGGGAACGCATTGCACAGACCTTTCTGCAAGGCCTCCCGAAGATGCTTCATCCTCTGCTCTCTCTGCAATGGCAAGATAAGGTCCGCAACCTTACCCTTGTAACGTGGATCAAGGAGGGTTGCCAGCCAGTATTGGTCCTTCTCCTTGATACCACGAATATGAGGATCCTTACGCAGGCTTTTCAGGATCAGGGAGGCCATGCAGCGTAGGTTTGCTGAGGCATTCGGTCCGGAGTCCTTTGGGTCACTAAGGACGACATGGTCCGCAGCCACCTCCTCCCAGCCACGTACAAGTCCATGTGTTTCTTGGGACTGATCCCTTAAAGACTGCTGCTGATGCTGAGTGCCAGGCTCCACCTCCATACTGACACAATCTTCCTCCTCCTCCTCGTCCTCTTCCTGTGTGATCGGTGGGCACGCAGGAACACTGTCTGGATAAAGGGGGCCTTGAGAGCTAAGGAAGTCCTCCTCTTCCTGCCTCTGTTCTGCCTAAAGTGCCCTGTCCATTATTCCACGCAGCGTGTGCTCCAACAGGTGGACAAGGGGGACAGTGTCACTGATGCATGCACTGTCACTGCTCACCATCCTCGTGGCCTCCTCAAATGGTGACAGGACAGTGCATGCATCCCTGATCATGGCCCACTGGCGTGGGGAAAAAAAACAAGCTCCCCTGACCCTGTCCTGGTGCCATAGTTCGCACAGGTACTTATTGATGGCCCTCTGCTGTGTGTGCAGCCGCTGCAGCATGGCCAACGTTGAGTTTCACCTGGTGGGCAGATTAGGCGGTTCTGGGGCAGGTTAAACTCCTTTTGGAGGTCTGCCAGCCGAGGACTGGCATTATATGGCCGGCAGAAATGCACACAGACTTTCCTGGCCTGCCTCAGGACATCCTGTAAGCCCGGGTACCTGCCCAAGAACCGCTGCACCACCAAGTTAAGGACGTGAGCCAAACAGGGCACATGGGTCATTTGTCCCTGTCGGAGGGCAGAGAGGAGGTTGGTGCCATTGTCGCAAACCACCATTCCTGCCTTAAGTTGGTGTGGCATCAACCACCTCTGAACCTGCCCCTGCAGAGCTGACAGAACCTCTGCCCCAGTGTGGCTCCTGTCCCCCTAGCACACCAGCTCAAGCACCGCATGGCATCTTTTGGCCTGCGTACTTGCGTAGCACCTTGAACGGCTACGGAGCACCACTGGTTCTGAGGACAAAGCACAGGAAGAGGCCATGGAGGAAGAAGAAGAGGAGAGGGTGGAGGAGAGAGGTGTGTCACAATCATTAGCATTTTGGAGGCGTGGTGGCGGAACAACCTCCAACACTACTGCACCTTGTCCTGCATCCTTCCCAGCTGCCAGCAGAGTCACCCAATGCTCCGTGAAACGCAGGTAACGTCCCTGTCCATGCCTTCTGAACCATGAGTCAGCGGTAATATGCACCTTACCGCTGACCGCCCTGTCCAGCGAGGCATGGACATTGCCTTCCACATGCCGGTAGAGAGCCGGAATCGCCTTCCGTGAGAAAAAGTGGCGTTTGGGTACCTGCCACTGAGGAACCACACATTCCACAAACTCACGGAAGGGGGCAGAGTCTACCAACTGAAAAGGCAGCAGTTGAAGTGCTAGCAATTTTGCCAAGCTAGCATTCAACCGCTGGGCATGTGGATGGCTGGGAGCAAACTTCTTTCGGCGGTGCAGCAGCTGGGGCAGGGAAATTTGCCTGGTACAATCTGATGTCGGTGTACCAAAAGCAGATTGCCCACAAGTACTTGTCTGTGACACACCTAATTCTACACCTTCATTCCTCTCAGTGCAGGTCTCAGAGAGGACTGAAGGTATAGTGGGGTTGGAGATCTCAGCTGATGAGGAGCAAGGAGAGGTCCTCTTTGTTCTTTGGTGTGGGTCTTTTAGATACGCTTGCCAACGAACTGCATGGCAGGTCAACATATGTCTGGTCAAGCATGTGGCACCCAAGCGGGAGATGTTTTGGCCACGCGAGATACGCTTGAGACATATGTTGCAAATAGCAGCGGTGCGATCTGATGCACTCGTCTCAAAAAAGGCCCACACCATAGAACTTTTTGAATAACGCGCAGAGAGACTGCAGCGCCCTGCACATGTAGAGCTTTGGGGTGTGATGCAGTCAATGTGCTGCCCTTAGGCTGGCCCCTGGAGGGCATCCTGCCTCGTTGGTGATGTGCCGCCTCCTCCTCCTCCTCCTCTCTCCTATCAGGCACCCACGTTGAGTCAGTGACCTCATCATCCCCTCCCTCCTCATCACTGGAGCAAACCTGGCAGTATGCTGCAGCAGGGGGAGCATGACTGCCAGATTGCTGTCCTTCTTGGGCACCCCCTCTGTCCGTGCTCATATTACTGCCTTCATCGAGCTCAGTATCATCATCAGAGCCTTCCAAACGCTGGGCATCCTCCTGGAGCATGTACCCAACACTGTGGTCAAATAGTTTGAGGGACTCCTCAGGAGGACATGGTGGGGCTAGGGAAGGTGTCACTGATGACATTGAGGCAAGGGAAGAGGCCGCTGCTTTGCCAGACAAAGTTCCCTGGGCATGGGTGAGAGAGGATGAGGAGGATGAGGACGGCTTGGTCATCCACTCGACCAAGTCTTCCGCATGTTGCGGCTCAACACGGCCAGCTGCCGAAAAAAAGGCCAAGCGTGTCCCACGGCCACGTGCTGATGAAGATGCACCGTCTCCATGACCAGCACTAGACACAGAGCCTGCTTGCCCTCTCTTATTGGCTTGCGACTGTCTGCCTCTCCTTCTTGGCCTTCCAGACATACTAATGGCCTGTAGCTGCACTATGCTGGGAGATATATATATATATATATATCCTGTAGTATGAGAACACCACCAACCTTCTACAGGTAGCTTTAGCTGAACACTGTGCAGAGCTTGCAAAATACTAACTTGTAGCTTTTTTAGCTGCCTGCGGTAGTGATAGGATCAGGAAAACACCACCAACCTTCTACAGGTAGCTTTAGCTGAACACTGTGCAGAGCTCGCAAAAAAATAACTTGTAGCTTTAGCTGAACACTGTGAGGAAGACGCACCACACTAACTTGTAGTTTTAGCTGAACACTGTGAGCAGGACGCACCGCACTAACTTGTAGTTTTAGCTGAACACTGTGAGCAGGACGCACCACACTAACTTGTAGTTTTAGCTGAACACTGTGAGCAGGATGCACCGCACTAACTTGTAGTTTTAGCTGAACACTGTGCAGAGGTCTCACCCCACTAACTGGTAGTTTTAGCTGAACACTGTGAGCAGGACACACTGCACTAACTTGTAGCTTTAGATGAACACTGTGCAGAGGTCTCACTACACTAACTTGTAGTTTTAGCTGAACACTGTGAGCAGGACGCACCGCACTAACTTGTAGTTTTAGCTGAACACTGTCAGCAGGATGCACCGCACTAACTTGTAGTTTTAGCTGAACACTGTGAGCAGGATGCACTGCACTAACTTGTAGCTTTAGATGAACACTGTGCAGAGGTCTCACTACACTAACTTGTAGTTTTAGCTGAACACTGTGAGCAGGACGCACCGCACTAACTTGTAGTTTTAGCTGAACACTGTAAGCAGGACGCACTGCACTAACTTGTAGCTTTAGATGAACACTGTGCAGAGGTCTCACTACACTAACTTGTAGTTTTAGCTGAACACTGTGAGCAGGACGCACCGCACTAACTTGTAGTTTTAGCTGAACACTGTGAGCAGGACGCACCACACTAGCTTGTATTTTTAGCTGAACGCTGTGAGCAGGACGCACCGCACTAACTTGTAGTTTTAGCTGAACACTGTGAGCAGGACGCACTGCACTAACTTTTAGCTTTAGATGAACACTGTGCAGAGGTCTCACTACACTAACTTGTAGTTTTAGCTGAACACTGTGAGCAGGATGCACTGCACTAACTTGTAGTTTTAGCTGAACACTGTAAGCAGGACGCACCGCACTAACTTGTAGTTTTAGCTGAACACTGTGAGCAGGACGCACCGCACTAACATGTAGTTTTAGCTGAACACTGTGAGCAGGACGCACTGCACTAACTTGTAGCTTTAGATGAACACTGTGCAGAGGTCTCACTACACTAACTTGTAGTTTTAGCTGAACACTGTGAGCAGGACGCACCCCACTAACCAGTAGTTTTATCTGAACACTGTGAGCAGGACGCACCCCACTAACTTATAGTTTTAGCTGAACACTGTGAGCAGGACGCACTGCACTAACTTGTAGCTTTAGATGAACACTGTGCAGAGGTCTCACTACACTAACTTGTAGTTGTAGCTGAACACTGTGAGCAGGACGCACCGCACTAACTTGTAGTTTTAGCTGAACATTGTGCAGAGGTCTCACTACACTAACTTGTAGTTTTAGCTGAACACTGTGAGCAGGACGCACCGCACTAACTTGTAGTTTTAGCTAAACACTGTGAGCAGGACGCACTGCACTAACTTGTAGCTTTAGATGAACACTGTGCAGAGGTCTCACTACACTAACTTGTAGTTTTAGCTGAACACTGTGAGCAGGACGCACCGCACTAACTTGTAGTTTTAGCTGAACACTGTGAGCAGGATGCACTGCACTAACTTGTAGCTTTAGATAAACACTGTGCAGAGGTCTCACTACACTAACTTGTAGTTTTAGCTAAACACTGTGAGCAGGACGCACCGCACTAACTTGTAGTTTTAGCTGAACACTGTGAGCAGGACGCACCGCACTAACTTGTAGTTTTAGCTGAACACTGTGAGCAGGACGCACTGCACTAACTTTTAGCTTTAGATGAACACTGTGCAGAGGTCTCACTACACTAACTTGTAGTTTTAGCTGAACACTGTGAGCAGGACGCACCGCACTAACTTGTAGTTTTAGCTGAACACTGTGAGCAGGACGCACCGCACTAACTTGTAGTTTTAGCTGAACACTGTGAGCAGGACTTCATGTTGACATCACGGAGCTGGTGGATGTTAGAGACCTTGTGCTCCTCCACCTTCCGTTTGAGGATGCCCCACAGATGCTCAATAGGGTTTAGGTCTGGAGACATGCTTGGCCAGTCCATGCTGGTACAGGCATCAGACCGGTCGTGTAGCCGCTCACACCCAAAGCTGTCCCTGCAGACGCACCCGCTGCTCTCTCCCCTTTTGTGGTTCTTTTACTGGGGGACTTACCATCACCCTTGACTAGACAGCGCTTTATGTGACATCCCTTTACCCACAATAAGGAGTCGCTCATTTTTAAGCACTAATAGATGACAGGATAATCAATGGTATCCGAAACCAGTGGTGCCATACTCCAAGAGGTAGGACGCCCTTTATGTTCTGTCCGGGAGCCTGGATTTGTGCGTCTCTCTGTGCTGAGTGTTGGCTCATGGATCGGATCCCTGGCGGCAAACCATTTATTCCCATTTTTGTTTGAAGTTGGATGATGTTTGATGTTGGCTCAGGAGTAACACGATAATTACATACCTCACCATCAGGCCCTCAGGATATCAGGATATCTTTTATCTTTTTCATGTTTTAATTTTTGATAATAAAATAATATTTTTTGATACATTATTGTTTGAAGACAATCTTTTAAAGTCCCACAAGAGGAACATTTCCCATTGCTTGGCCAGTCCATGACCTTTACCCTCAGCTTCTTTAGCAAGGCAGTGGTCGTCTTGGAGGTGTGTTTGGGGTCGTTATGTTGGAATACTGCCCTGCGGCCCAGTCTCCGAAGGGAGGGGATCATGCTCTGCTTCAGTATGTCACAGAACATGTTGGCATTCATGGTTCCCTCAATGAACTGTAGCTCCCCAATGCCGGCAGCACTCATGCAGCCCCAGACCATGACACCACCATGCTTGACTGTAGGCAAGATACACTTGTCTTTGTACTCCTCACCTGGTTGCCACCACACACACTTGACACCATCTGAACCAAATCATTTTATCTTGGTCTCATCAGACCACAGTACATGGTTCCAGTAATTCATGTCCTTAGTCTGCTTATCTTCAGCAAACTGTTTGTGGGCTTTCTTGTGCATCATCTTTAGAAGAGGCTTCCTCCTGGGATGACAGCCATGCAGACCTATTTGATGCAGTGTGCAGTGTATGGTCTGAGCACTGACAGGCTGACCCCCCCACCCCTTCAACCTCTGCAGCAATGCTGGCAGCACTCATACCTCTATTTCCCAAATACAACCTCTGGATATGATGCTGAAGAACTCAACTTCTTTGGTCGACCATGGCGAGGCCTGTTCTGAGTGGATCCTGTTCTGTTAAACCGCTGTATGGTCTTGCCTACTGTGCTGTGGCTCAGTTTCA
Organism: Lithobates clamitans; assembly: GCA_037952925.1. Taxonomy (NCBI): domain Eukaryota; kingdom Metazoa; phylum Chordata; class Amphibia; order Anura; family Ranidae; genus Lithobates; species Lithobates clamitans. Next base: position 10,418,561 of record JBBGZY010000563.1, on the reverse strand, counting down.
GGGTTTTGGCAATCTTCTTATAGCCTAGGTCATCTTTATGTAGAGCAACAATTATTTTTTTCAAATCCTCAGAGAGTTCTTTGCCATGAAGTGCCATGTTGAACTTCCAGTGACCAGTATGAGAGAGTGAGAGCGATAATTACCAAATTTAACACACCTGCTCCCCATTCACACCTGAGACCTTGTAACACAAATCAGTCACATGACACCGGGGTGGGGAAATGGCTAATTGGGCCCAATTTGGACATTTTCACTTAGGGGTGTACTCACTTTTGTTGCCAGCGGTTTAGACATTAATTGCTGTGTGTTGAGTTATTTTGAGGGGACAGCACATTTACACTGTTATACAAGCTATACACTTAATACTTTACATTGTAGCAAAGTGTAATTTCTTCAGTGTTGTCACATGAAAAGCTATAATAAAATATTTACAAATATGTGAGGGGTGTACTCACTTTTGTGAGATACTGTATATATAAGCAATAAAGTGCTATTCAACAGTCCCACATATGTGACGTGCAAAAAGTTGCTGTAGAAAGTGCTAGCGATTCCAAGGTAACCACAGTGCTCAGCAGATCAGGTGACTCTTGTCCTCCCCCTCAAGGGTCCCCACTCATCAGCTCCCACTACCCGTGCAGGGGTGATTGACATATGTAGATAACCGGGGGGGGGGGTTAGATGTCCCTTGGTATGTCCTCCAGCTGCTTTTGAGAATGTCAATGATGAAACGCGTACAGAGGAGCCACACACTCACTCTACTTCCGGTACGCTAGGAGGGAGCTGGAACGCAGTTGGAGCGGCCCCGTTACACACTGAATCTAATTAGGTAAAATTTTAAGGGCTGCACCCACATGGTGGGAAGCTTATTATTTGGTTATACAGGTTTTGGTTCCGAAAAGGGAAACACCCTCAGAATAGGCACCTCATCCCAGACAAAGATTAAATAAATGGAAGAGGAAGGAAAGGGATTTTTACGGTGCAATTTATTCAAATATAGAAAAGAAGGCTATATGTTTTTTTCTCTTTTGTTAAAAAACAGTTTTATTGTTTACATTAAAAATAGACACATATGTCAATAATTTGTGACAATACAATTAAAACAGCATGGTCAATAATGGAGAGTAACATATAGGATATACGCTACAAATTCACAGATAGTCGTTATTGCATACTAGCCCGACATGTTTCGCATTAGTCGCTTTATCAAGGGGTATGCAACTGAGTAGCGAATCATCCAATATTTTTAAATATTCTACAAAAGAAAAAAAGAGTTTTACATATAGGAAAAATATTTTGCAATAATAATACAACATAAAATGAAGAATGTGTTGTCACTCTGAAGCACCCATAAAGGCTTACCCCCAGAAATAATTGACCCTAGATGGAATCGTCAGAACCAGCGTATGCAGACGCAGCCGAGCGGGACAGCAAGGGAGGCTAAATATGCAACCACAGGGAGCAGTAAGGAGAAGCTGTTGTATAGATAAAGGGATATTCAATATGGGGGGATAAATATCATTGTATAGAGGTTGATTAGATTTATGGAGAACACAAAATCGGTATCACTTACATCAAAGAGTTATTGTAAGTTGCATCTGCGATCCGAGAAGTGCAGTTAAACGCCAGAAGTGGCAATAGCCAGAGATAGATGGATGTAATATACGTTTGGAACTGGGAGATAGAGCCTAAACACAATTTGCACAAGGAGGTGGTTAGAGTTTGGAATTAAGGCTATGCTCCATACAAAAAGACATATTGAAAAATGGTGTTGTCAGTCAGCATCATAATGAAAATATGTTCAGAGTATAGAGTTTTCAGTTAGTTTAAAAAGAAAAAGAAAAATTATAAATAAATTGAAGACTCAACCAGAGTTCAATAAGTATAGCCATAAAAACATAACTCCAAACTGTGAAGCAGGGTATGGTGATAAACACCAGTCACATTACCTAGCTTAAATCTTCGCTTGCAACCTCCGGCGCTGGCAGACATGGCTGTCAGATTAGCCGGTTTAAATACTGCTCCCCATCGAGACGGCGTGTGACGTTGCCGGCTCGATGCGGACGTGATGGCGCTACTGCGCATGCCCGAGAAACCAAACCTCGTCAAACCTCAATCCCCACAAATCACCGCGCCGGAGGAGACAGCCGGCATGCGCACAACTGCGCATGGTAGCCCCTCCCGCACAGCGATCACGCGGGGACGGAGGGGGCGGGGAAGGGTTACGATGGAAACCAGCAAGAAGCTGGCTTGGAGGGGATGCACGGCGCGAGTTGGGCACATCATGTAGATGTGCCCCGGGCGTCCGTGTGGGTGCGGCAGCCCCCCTAAAACATATCCCAACAGGACCCGCCTGGAGCGGTCTGATTGAGAGGGGTCAAAGGAGTAACCGATCGATTCGGAGGGACCACAGACCAGCCAATCTCGATCGGTGCTGCTGAGGGACAACACATACTGTATTCATCAAATCATAAATGCAATAAATAACATGGTTAAACAGTGAAACATCATTTAGACAGCAATTACACATTTATTATAAATGTATCAATGAAAAAGTAGGCTAACGTGGATACTTGTAGACAACAAATTATAAAAAAATCATAGAGGAAGGGGGGTAGGGGTAGGAGAGGAAAATGGGGAAGGGGTGGGGGGATGAAAGGGGGGAATGGTGTCAGGTGGAAAATGACATCATTAAACATGACATGAGTAGCTTAACTCAGAGGAAGGGTCTGTAACTAAGGCATTCATTGAAACCTGGGAAATGGGTGGCTTGGAGACTGTAAATCCAGCGGGCTTCAAGCTGGAGGAGTGTCCGATCGACACTTCCCCCTCTTTCATCTAATGGTATGTGTTCCAAAGCATAGAATTTTATGGTTCTGGGGTTGAAGTTATGAAATAACCCTACATGTCTGGCAATGGCTGTGTCCATTTGTTTTTTCAGGATTGGCTTTATGTGATCTCTAATACGTTTGTATAGTGGTCGTTTTGTTTTACCCACATAGAATCCGCCGCAGGTACACTGAGCTAAATAGACTATGCCTGGAGTTTGACATGTAGCCTTAAATTTTATTAAATGCCGCTGACCATTGGGAAGTAGAAATTGTGATGTGTTTTCCACATAGGGACATATATCACATCTACCGCATGGGGAGATACCTGTGTGGGAAAGATTATTATTAGTTGAGGTGTCTTGAAAATGGCTATGAACTAGACGGTCCTTCAATGACGGGGCACGTCTATAGGTTAATTCAGGGAACGAATTGATATGTCTGCTGATAGCTGGGTCAGCAGACAAGAGAGGCCAAAATTTTGCTATGATATTTCTAATTTTTTTATGTTGACCAGAGTAGCGAGTGATCAATCTGACCGTGTCAGATTTTTTTGAGTGTTTTTTTGAAAATAATAAAGGGTCTCTGTTCTGTATTTTTACCTTGTTGTAGGCCCTCTTGAGGCATGCATGGCTATATCCTCGGGACAATAGCCTTTCATATAGATCTTTTGCTGCTGTATGGAAATCAGTATCCCTGCTACAGTTGCGTCTTAGGCGCAAATATTGACTGTAGGGGATACTTCTCAACAACGGATCAGGGTGCGCACTGGCTGCGTGAAGAATAGTGTTTCCCGCCGAGGGTTTTCTAAAAAGTGATGAATTTAGTTTACCATTGATATCAATTGAAATGGTGAGATCGAGAAAATTAATTGCAGTTGTGCTGTGTTCCATGGTGAAACGTAAATTAAAATTGTTAACAGAGATCAGTTCAAAGAATTCAACCAATTCTCTTTCTGACCCAGACCAAAATACCAGAACGTCGTCTAGGTATCGATACCAGGAGACGACCTTTTCCAAGAAGAGGGTCAGGTCGTCCCTGGAAAACAGATCTTTTTCCCACCCCCCCAGGTACAGGTTGGCATACGATGGGGCACATTTAGTCCCCATCGCAACCCCCTGTACCTGGAGGTAGTGGGAAGAGTTGAACATAAAGACATTGTGTCTTAGTATGTAGTTGAGAAGTTTTAGGACAAAGTCGTTATATTTCTCAAAAGAGGGACCTCTCTCTTGTAGATGATTATTGACGATTTCAATACCCTTTTTGTGGGGGATCGTATTATAGAGGCTTTCAATATCCAGAGCAACTAAAATGGTGCCTGGTGGGAGAGATATATCTTCGATAGTTTTTAATAAGTCTATAGTGTCTTTAATATAAGAGAAGAGGGAGGTAACGTGAGGGTGTAGGTAATTGTCAACTAGACAGCTAGCATTTTCCGTAAGACACAAACAGCCCGAGATTATGGGGCGTCCTGGAGGGTCTGTGATGGATTTATGTACCTTTGGTAAGGCATAAAACGTAGGAATACGTGGGTCCTTCACATTGAGGTACTCCCACGTATTTTTATCAATGGTGCCTTCGTGGAATGCCTTAAAAATGATATTATAGTATTCAGTATGGAAATTTTGTATTAGAGTTTTGGAAATAGGACGGTACCAATCTTGGTTACATAGAATTTTATTGCACATACTAATGTATTGAGGTATTTCCATAATGACCAAATTCCCGCCTTTATCGGCAGGTTTGATTATTATTCTTTGATTGGACTCAAGAGATCTAAGGGCAGCTTTTTGGTTTGCATTTAAATTAGACGAAACAGAGGGGCGAAGGTTAGACTCTTCAATTGCTTGTGAGGTCTGTGTAACGAATGCCCAAATATTGGGGTTCGTATTTAAAAGAGGAAAATTTTTTGACTTTGGTTTATAGGACTGTGGAGGGGGGAAAGACACACCGGCGACCGACAGCTCCGGCTGGTGCAGACAACCGGAGGCGTCGTCATCTGTGTGTCCCTCCTCCCAAAGTGCCATCAAGTCCTCATAAGCTCTCTGTTCTTCTATGTTTGTCCAAAGACTGCCTGTTTTTTCGTTGGGACAAATGTCTGATTGAGGTTTGTCAAAGATGACTTTGTATAGGAGTCTACGAGCGAATAGATGGAGATCCTTGATAAGGTGAAACTTATCAAGCTGAGAGTCAGGGCAAAAAGTAAGACCCAATTTAAGGACTTGTTCTTCGAACTCATTTAAGGCATACGAAGAAAGATTAATGATGGACAATTCAGATGGATTGGATGTAGGATCAGAAATACAAGGAATTAAGTTGGAATCTGGGTTTATGCCATTTCCTGATCTTTCCCTAAAAAAATGGGAGCTAACTTCATATCTGCTGTTACAGGTGTGCCTGAGGGAGAAATCACAGTATTGGTGTTGCTTACCTTGGTAACCGTGTTAAGGTTAAGAGGAGGGGCAGTGACCGCCGTGGAAGGTGCTGTGGATGTTCAGAGTATAGAGTTTTCAGTTAGTTTAAAAAGAAAAAGAAAAATTATAAATAAATTGAAGACTCAACCAGAGTTCAATAAGTATAGCCATAAAAACATAACTCCAAACTGTGAAGCAGGGTATGGTGATAAACACCAGTCACATTACCTAGCTTAAATCTTCGCTTGCAACCTCCGGCGCTGGCAGACATGGCTGTCAGATTAGCCGGTTTAAATACTGCTCCCCATCGAGACGGCGTGTGACGTTGGGATGATGAATCTACTGTGTAAACAATATGAACAAGAATTTGTCATTTTAGATGCATCCATTACACAATGGTATAATGACCATAAACATATATCAAATAATGCAAAATTTAAGAAAAAAGAAAATGATCTTAAGGTTCACGTAGAAAAATACACTTTGGACATCATCCGAACAAAGGAGAACAAGTTTGCACGTGATACCAATGCCCATTCAAACGGGTCAGCTTATAAATGGACGCATAATACCAATACTAGACCATATAGATCCTCCGGTCAACGTAATACTAGAAATGGCAATGATACAACTAACCTTTCACCTTCTTCTTCCCTATCATCTAGCCAATCAACGGTCTATCGAGATCTGTCTGGAGACAGATTGTCGAAGCGACGTAAAAGCAACTCAGACACGGCCTCCCTGGAGTCCCTAAAAAATCTAACCGGCACCCCTGCACCTCGTCGGTCACAGCCCAATCACCTCAAGTTGGCACCACCTCGCACTTCTAGTGTACCTCACTCTTCGTCACAAACTTCACGTGGTCCACAGTTATCGGCCACCCATACCATTGTATCCACAGCACCTTCCACGGCGGTCACTGCCCCTCCTCTTAACCTTAACACGGTTACCAAGGTAAGCAACACCAATACTGTGATTTCTCCCTCAGGCACACCTGTAACAGCAGATATGAAGTTAGCTCCCATTTTTTTAGGGAAAGATCAGGAAATGGCATAAACCCAGATTCCAACTTAATTCCTTGTATTTCTGATCCTACATCCAATCCATCTGAATTGTCCATCATTAATCTTTCTTCGTATGCCTTAAATGAGTTCGAAGAACAAGTCCTTAAATTGGGTCTTACTTTTTGCCCTGACTCTCAGCTTGATAAGTTTCACCTTATCAAGGATCTCCATCTATTCGCTCGTAGACTCCTATACAAAGTCATCTTTGACAAACCTCAATCAGACATTTGTCCCAACGAAAAAACAGGCAGTCTTTGGACAAACATAGAAGAACAGAGAGCTTATGAGGACTTGATGGCACTTTGGGAGGAGGGACACACAGATGACGACGCCTCCGGTTGTCTGCACCAGCCGGAGCTGTCGGTCGCCGGTGTGTCTTTCCCCCCTCCACAGTCCTATAAACCAAAGTCAAAAAATTTTCCTCTTTTAAATACGAACCCCAATATTTGGGCATTCGTTACACAGACCTCACAAGCAATTGAAGAGTCTAACCTTCGCCCCTCTGTTTCGTCTAATTTAAATGCAAACCAAAAAGCTGCCCTTAGATCTCTTGAGTCCAATCAAAGAATAATAATCAAACCTGCCGATAAAGGCGGGAATTTGGTCATTATGGAAATACCTCAATACATTAGTATGTGCAATAAAATTCTATGTAACCAAGATTGGTACCGTCCTATTTCCAAAACTCTAATACAAAATTTCCATACTGAATACTATAATATCATTTTTAAGGCATTCCACGAAGGCACCATTGATAAAAATACGTGGGAGTACCTCAATGTGAAGGACCCACGTATTCCTACGTTTTATGCCTTACCAAAGGTACATAAATCCATCACAGACCCTCCAGGACGCCCCATAATCTCGGGCTGTTTGTGTCTTACGGAAAATGCTAGCTGTCTAGTTGACAATTACCTACACCCTCACGTTACCTCCCTCTTCTCTTATATTAAAGACACTATAGACTTATTAAAAACTATCGAAGATATATCTCTCCCACCAGGCACCATTTTAGTTGCTCTGGATATTGAAAGCCTCTATAATACGATCCCCCACAAAAAGGGTATTGAAATCGTCAATAATCATCTACAAGAGAGAGGTCCCTCTTTTGAGAAATATAACGACTTTGTCCTAAAACTTCTCAACTACATACTAAGACACAATGTCTTTATGTTCAACTCTTCCCACTACCTCCAGGTACAGGGGGTTGCGATGGGGACTAAATGTGCCCCATCGTATGCCAACCTGTACCTGGGGGGGTGGGAAAAAGATCTGTTTTCCAGGGACGACCTGACCCTCTTCTTGGAAAAGGTCGTCTCCTGGTATCGATACCTAGACGACGTTCTGGTATTTTGGTCTGGGTCAGAAAGAGAATTGGTTGAATTCTTTGAACTGATCTCTGTTAACAATTTTAATTTACGTTTCACCATGGAACACAGCACAACTGCAATTAATTTTCTCGATCTCACCATTTCAATTGATATCAATGGTAAACTAAATTCATCACTTTTTAGAAAACCCTCGGCGGGAAACACTATTCTTCACGCAGCCAGTGCGCACCCTGATCCGTTGTTGAGAAGTATCCCCTACAGTCAATATTTGCGCCTAAGACGCAACTGTAGCAGGGATACTGATTTCCATACAGCAGCAAAAGATCTATATGAAAGGCTATTGTCCCGAGGATATAGCCATGCATGCCTCAAGAGGGCCTACAACAAGGTAAAAATACAGAACAGAGACCCTTTATTATTTTCAAAAAAACACTCAAAAAAATCTGACACGGTCAGATTGATCACTCGCTACTCTGGTCAACATAAAAAAATTAGAAATATCATAGCAAAATTTTGGCCTCTCTTGTCTGCTGACCCAGCTATCAGCAGACATATCAATTCGTTCCCTGAATTAACCTATAGACGTGCCCCGTCATTGAAGGACCGTCTAGTTCATAGCCATTTTCAAGACACCTCAACTAATAATAATCTTTCCCACACAGGTATCTCCCCATGCGGTAGATGTGATATATGTCCCTATGTGGAAAACACATCACAATTTCTACTTCCCAATGGTCAGCGGCATTTAATAAAATTTAAGGCTACATGTCAAACTCCAGGCATAGTCTATTTAGCTCAGTGTACCTGCGGCGGATTCTATGTGGGTAAAACAAAACGACCACTATACAAACGTATTAGAGATCACATAAAGCCAATCCTGAAAAAACAAATGGACACAGCCATTGCCAGACATGTAGGGTTATTTCATAACTTCAACCCCAGAACCATAAAATTCTATGCTTTGGAACACATACCATTAGATGAAAGAGGGGGAAGTGTCGATCGGACACTCCTCCAGCTTGAAGCCCGCTGGATTTACAGTCTCCAAGCCACCCATTTCCCAGGTTTCAATGAATGCCTTAGTTACAGACCCTTCCTCTGAGTTAAGCTACTCATGTCATGTTTAATGATGTCATTTTCCACCTGACACCATTCCCCCCTTTCATCCCCCCACCCCTTCCCCATTTTCCTCTCCTACCCCTACCCCCCTTCCTCTATGATTTTTTTATAATTTGTTGTCTACAAGTATCCACGTTAGCCTACTTTTTCATTGATACATTTATAATAAATGTGTAATTGCTGTCTAAATGATGTTTCACTGTTTAACCATGTTATTTATTGCATTTATGATTTGATGAATACAGTATGTGTTGTCCCTCAGCAGCACCGATCGAGATTGGCTGGTCTGTGGTCCCTCCGAATCGATCGGTTACTCCTTTGACCCCTCTCAATCAGACCGCTCCAGGCGGGTCCTGTTGGGATATGTTTTAGGGGGGCTGCCGCACCCACACGGACGCCCGGGGCACATCTACATGATGTGCCCAACTCGCGCCGTGCATCCCCTCCAAGCCAGCTTCTTGCTGGTTTCCATCGTAACCCTTCCCCGCCCCCTCCGTCCCCGCGTGATCGCTGTGCGGGAGGGGCTACCATGCGCAGTTGTGCGCATGCCGGCTGTCTCCTCCGGCGCGGTGATTTGTGGGGATTGAGGTTTGACGAGGTTTGGTTTCTCGGGCATGCGCAGTAGCGCCATCACGTCCGCATCGAGCCGGCAACGTCACACGCCGTCTCGATGGGGAGCAGTATTTAAACCGGCTAATCTGACAGCCATGTCTGCCAGCGCCGGAGGTTGCAAGCGAAGATTTAAGCTAGGTAATGTGACTGGTGTTTATCACCATACCCTGCTTCACAGTTTGGAGTTATGTTTTTATGGCTATACTTATTGAACTCTGGTTGAGTCTTCAATTTATTTATAATTTTTCTTTTTCTTTTTAAACTAACTGAAAACTCTATACTCTGAACATATTTTCATTATGATGCTGACTGACAACACCATTTTTCAATATGTCTTTTTGTATGGAGCATAGCCTTAATTCCAAACTCTAACCACCTCCTTGTGCAAATTGTGTTTAGGCTCTATCTCCCAGTTCCAAACGTATATTACATCCATCTATCTCTGGCTATTGCCACTTCTGGCGTTTAACTGCACTTCTCGGATCGCAGATGCAACTTACAATAACTCTTTGATGTAAGTGATACCGATTTTGTGTTCTCCATAAATCTAATCAACCTCTATACAATGATATTTATCCCCCCATATTGAATATCCCTTTATCTATACAACAGCTTCTCCTTACTGCTCCCTGTGGTTGCATATTTAGCCTCCCTTGCTGTCCCGCTCGGCTGCGTCTGCATACGCTGGTTCTGACGATTCCATCTAGGGTCAATTATTTCTGGGGGTAAGCCTTTATGGGTGCTTCAGAGTGACAACACATTCTTCATTTTATGTTGTATTATTATTGCAAAATATTTTTCCTATATGTAAAACTCTTTTTTTCTTTTGTAGAATATTTAAAAATATTGGATGATTCGCTACTCAGTTGCATACCCCTTGATAAAGCGACTAATGCGAAACATGTCGGGCTAGTATGCAATAACGACTATCTGTGAATTTGTAGCGTATATCCTATATGTTACTCTCCATTATTGACCATGCTGTTTTAATTGTATTGTCACAAATTATTGACATATGTGTCTATTTTTAATGTAAACAATAAAACTGTTTTTTAACAAAAGAGAAAAAAACATATAGCCTTCTTTTCTATATTTGAATAAATTGCACCGTAAAAATCCCTTTCCTTCCTCTTCCATTTATTTAAGCTTATTATTTGTTTTTATTCTGATTTTTTAAATAAACCTACCTTATACTACACTATGGGAGCCCTATCTCTTTTCTTATGAGAATCAATCTCTGGAAATTCATTGAACTTTTTTCCTGGAAACTGAAATTGGAGAGCTTTGATTAGGAGATCAACTTTGGAGATCCTGGTTTGGAGGACTATCGGATGAGCCATCAGGGGACACCACGCCAGGTGAATCGGCAGGAGGACATACCAAGGGACATCTAACCCCCCCGATTATCTACATATGTCAATCACCCCTGCAGGGGTAGTGGGAGCTGGTGAGTGGGGACCCTTGAGGGGGAGCACAAGAGTCACCTGATCTGCTAAGCACTGTGGTCACCTTGGAATCGCTAGCACTTTCTACAGCAACTTTTTGCACGTCACATATGTGGGACTGTTGAATAGCACTTCATTGCTTATATATATATATATATATTCCCTTTTTTTACTAACACATATATTGACTTTACACTAATTGATATTTGATATATATTTTTATATACTAGTTATATATGCATCTCATTTTTTTCTTTTGTAAATTCTCTATGGTGCTACTTCCTGGTTATCTGGCCTGTGGAGCACACGCATCACTTCAGGCCAATGTCGTAGATCACGTCCCTGACGCGTTTAGTCACTTCCTGACTTCATCTGAGGTCAACTGACAGGGTTTTTAAACCAAAGTTCACAGAAGACAGTGAAGCAGGCTCTATACAGTAATGAGACATAAAGGTATTGATGGAGGCCCAAGAGGCCGCTTTGCAGATGTCTGGAGCCACATGCTGAGCTGCTTTTTATGAAGCCGCTACCCCCCTGGTGGAATGAGCTGTCACCGCCTCTGGAGGAGCCAAGCCCTTAGCTCTATAAGCCTGCTGGATAGCCTGGACTATGCAGGCCGCAATTGTTCTGGTCGAAGCTCGCTTTCCTCTGTTGCTACCAGACTGTAGTATAAACAGGTAGTCCGAGCGTCTAAAAGAGATAGTAACTTGCAGGTATTCCTTCAGTATTTCGCCTACGTCCAGAGGATGAACTTCGGAGGACCCCGGGGTCCTGAATGTAGGTAGGACAATTTCTTGGTTGTTATGGAACACTGAAGTAACTTTCGGGTTTGAGCCGAGCATAGGGATGAGGACCTCAAAAAAAAAAAAGAGGTCAAAGTCAAAAAGGGTTCTTCATGACTTAGGGACCCGATCTTAGAAGCCCTCTTAGCCGAAGTGATAGCAACTAAGAAAGCGACTTTTGCGGAAAGGTCTTTGATAGAGAGTGGGGAGGACCCCGTGGTACTGAGTCCAGACAGTGATTTGAGAACAAGAGGAAGATCCCATTTGGGGAATCTTGGTCTTCTTTGGTGCCTGAGTCTTGACGCCCAACGAAAGAACTGCCGGATTAAGGGGTGAACGGCCCATGATGTTCCGGAGAAGGCCGGCAAGGCTGAGACTTGTACTCTAAGAGAGCTGATGGATAGAGAGAGAGATCTAGGCCATTTTGAAGGAAGCTGAGGATATCCTTGATTCCAGGGTCTCTGAATGATCTGACGGATAAGAATTTGATGAACTTGGCCCATATTCTGCCATAGACTTTAATTGTGCTTGCCTTCCTTGAGCTCATGAGGGTGGAAATCACCCTTGAAGCGCACCCCAGGGATTCCAGCCTTTCCCTCTCAAGAACCAGACCACCTGTCTGAGTAATGCTGGACAAGAGTGCAGGGCTGCCCCCTGAGAAAGAAGGCCTGGCCTGAAAGTAAGCAGCAATGGGTCCCAGAAGCTGAGCTGAGTCAGAAGGGGAAACCATGGCCTGTTTGGTTAGAATCGTGCTATCACCACCACCTCGACTGCTTCCGCTTGAAGTCTCCGCAAGAACCTGAGGATGATCGGGAGCGGGGGAAAGGTGTATGCCCTTTTGCAGTTCCACTGATCCGTCAGGGCACTGCTGAGATATTGGAAAGATTTCTTTGGGCCCAGGACATGATGGGTTCAACTTCCTAGAGTAGGGTAGAACTCCGTGTGCCCCCTTTCCTCTTCACATAGGAGACTGCTGTGGTATTGTCCATCCTTAACACTGATTCCCCTTTCAGGAGGTGAGAGAAGGATTGAAGGACACACCAGGCTGCTTGAAGTTCCAGGAAGTTTGAGCCCGGGTTGTGAAGATGGATCTGATCTGCAGTGGGCTCCCCAGCACGCCCCGCTGGCATTGGTCATGACCGTGATCTATGAGATGGGGGCAATGGAGCACCAGTTGAGCAGATTTTTGTGCTGAAGCCACCAGAAGAGGCTGTTCCTCATCACTGCGGTTATGTGAATCATCTGGATTGTTGTCCCCTGATTTCCATTGCTTAAGGAACCCTGTCTGAAAAGGGTGTAACCTCCACAGGCACCTCTTGACCATGGGAGTCGTAGAGACCATTGTGCCAATGATTTTTAGGCACTGTAAGGCCTTCAGGTAAGAAGAGCTCAGGGTCGTGAAACTCTCTCTCAGATGACCGAGATCTTCTCCACTGGGAGAGAGATGGTGCTTTTCATTGTGTCGAACTGGGCCCCCAAGTAAATCAGGCGCAGGGCTGGCTCTAGATGGCTTTTCTCCAAGTTTAGAAGCCACTCAAAATTGATCAATGTGGAGATCACCTGCCCTCTGTGGACCAACAGCTGCTCTTTGTCTTGGGACAGCAACAGGAGATCATCGAGGTAGTGATATAGACATATCCCTTTTGTTCTGATGAGGGCCACCACGGCCAGAAGAACCTTCGAAAAAAACTTAGGGTGACATATAGTAACATTACATCTATAAAGCGAATATGGGCCCAGTTTCGGTTATGTATTACCGCTAAAGCTGACCCCTTTGTTGTTCTGTCATAGGAACTGTTGCCTTCGTTTCCGTTTACTGGTTACCATGGTATTATACACACATTACAGCCCATTGGCTGTCTCGATCAGCTGAGTTATATTTATAGCGGGTGTACCACGTCATGCCGTCGCCGCTGAAGAAGTCCCGCCCATCACAAGGGACGTAACGCTTACGGAAAATATCACGTGACTTGGATCGTGACGTCACCCGCGTCTCGCTCGCTGATCTCCGTGGATTATCCTACTAGGTTTTTATCCTCCGCACTGGGGAACAGTGCTTCGTTTGTAAGTTTTTCTACTTTTAATACATTAAAACTTTTACGCAACATACAGAGAGCACTAGATGTTCTTTATTTTATTACATGTGATCTCTGCAAACTCTACTAAGATTGAAAGCTGACCGGCCACAAGTGTACCTGCTCCTGTTTATTTCCCTTCATGGGAAAGGCTGTTTTTGACCTGACTGATTCACTCAGGGGTCCACCTGCTGAGGTGAGCGGCTAGTGTTACCGTTCGTGGAGGTTTATCTCACTACAGTCACTCATCTTGTGTGGATGTCACTCGCACCATTGGATTACTATCAGAAATTCTTCTTTATGGACATTTTATGAATAATATTGCTTCAAGTGATTAATTAATCTTTTATGCAATGTACTGCTTTTTATGAATTGTATTTGTGGGATTTGATAAGTTTTATCCTCAGTACTATAGCCGCTTTAGTTCAATCTCATGTGATTAGCGCTGGTTGATTTTTTTGTTATATTGTTTTCTACCTTAATTTTCACAATTTCAGCAGCTATCATGGATGTATTTTTCTATTTAGAAAAACGTGAAGTTAAATTGGATGAGGTTTTTTCTCATGGTCCTATGTCTGAACATAATAATGATTTAACCTCTTCTTTCAAAAAATTGAACCATATTTTTGAGAAGAAGGTAAAGACATGGTGGGACATTACCTCATTCAAACAGTATATTTCCTCTAACCTGGTCCCAAGAAGACTTAGGTGGGATATTCCACCCAATGATGGTCTGTATGATGAGGAATCGATGTTAGAGTGGAGAGATTTTTTTGTTAAAAAAGGTTCAGAATTGCTCCAATTATTACTTGCACGAAAGCAAAGGAAAATGGAATTTCTTGAATCACAAATTAGTGATATTAGGAAAACCATTGAACCTCACAAAAACAGTGAAGAATTTCAAAAATTATCTGTTGACCTTGGTAATAAGCTTTCCAAATGGGATACTGAGATTCAAAATAAGAAAAAGAAAAAATATATTAGAGATTATGACGATTTTAGGAATGGTAATATTTTCAAATGGCAGACCACTTCTGCCCCCCCCCACATCTGAGGTAAACCCTAATCCACCACAGGGGGAACTAAATTTTGGTTTAGGTAGACCTCCACCCACTATGCCAAATTCATATAACCATCCCCCACCTGCACCTTCCACGAGCAGAGGAGGTTTAGCAAATAGAGGGAATTTTAAAGGTAAGAGAGGTAAAGGCAAACGCAATGGCCCCCCAGGAACCCCTATAAGAGATAATCCCTATTACTCTTATTATCAACAAAATTATGAATCACCTCGGAGATGGGAAAATCATAGGCAGGATTATTATGATCACTCTAGTAATTATGGAAGAAGAGATATTCCTCAATATATACGTGGGGAACCTTTGCCCCTGTCTAACAGATTCACCCCGATACAACATCATAATTCTAATGAGGGAGAGGATTTTTCGGGAGCTCAGAGCGGGCCGGGGAGGGGAGTACCGATGCACCAACCCAACCAAATGGAATGGTGGAAACATCAACCGCTACCATCCCCACAAACAAAAGGCCACCCCAGAAAAAGAAAAGAGAGAGAGGAAGGAGAGGGGGTAGGAGATTACAAAAAGAAAAAGCCCCATTAGGCTCTGGCATTTATAATTTGAGCAGTTGCCCCTTGACTGAAAATGAAATGAGGGTCCTCGATAGAGGGCTCAAATTTGCTCCCATTCAAAACATGAATAAATTTCAAACTTATATGAGTATTCACAAATTTGTCAGAAACCTTAACATGAAAAAATATTTTTTGTCAAATCCCACCAGACCTCCTGTTACTGTAAAAGGTTCACATTCCGGTTTAAGGAATAAATCTACTTTCAATCCCTTGAACCACGACAACAAGTACCTTGAGGTGGTCAAAAATATGTTATTCAATGATCTGGATAGGATGAAAGTAAGAAAGGTAATGGACCCACAGTATATCAGGCAGGGCATGAAAGCCCTTGAGGCCAGAAATGTCATGATAGACGTCCTGGTAGTTCAGCCATCAGCGGAAGATCGGTTAACAGAACTACTGTCAGTAGAGCCAGAGGACGCGTTCGGAGACGCGTTGACGCGAACGGACGCATGCGGGTGCGCGCTAATACGAGCATGTGTACGCGGGTACACGATGAGACAAACGGGCACGTACGATCGGTACTCGGGCGTGCACGTGTGCACGCGGCGGCGCGCAGACGTACAGTGTGACAGATTTTGGCGCCATTAGGTCTATTTAAGGGTGCCTGTCAGCATGCTTCCTTGCTGTCCGGTCTACAGCATTCCCTGTGACCCTAAGCTTCCAGCATACCTGTTTACCTGATTCCTGTTACCCGGCTTGTTCCTGACTTCTTCTGTTTGCTGCCAGTCCCTGACCTCGACTTGTCTGACGATTCTCCTGCCTCATCCTTCAATTATTACCTGCCTGTCTGTTGCCGACCCGGTCCGTGCCCTGACTACTCTCCTGATTCCGTTTTGTACCTGCTCTGCTTGCCTGTGTTTGACCCGGCCTGTCTGACTTTGCTAGTGCTTCAAGTGGTACTACAGAACACCTCCCTGCTGCCTGCTTGTTCGTGGGTGTCTGCTAGCTACAGTGCTTCTCTATCCAGTCAACAGTTCCAGTGTTCCTGCCAAGAGTTCCGGTTCATCTACCAGTTGTTCCAGTGCTTCAGTTGTACTACAGAACACCTCCCTGTTGCCTGTTGTTCCTGAGTTCCTGCCAGTGGATCCAGTGTTCCTGTCAGTCCTCCTGCTGCTGCACCAGAGGTCTGGATCAACTCTACACCTGCCACTTACCAAGCACTTGTGGCCCCCTGCGCTCGAGTCCCTGTCTTCTCTATCAGGGGCTCTCGAACCAGAGGCACACGAGAGGCTACTCCTTGCATTCTGGGCTCCACCACCAGGTACGTGACAGTACCGGACAGCCATGTCTGAGCCCACGCAGGGAGCCTCTCCCATGCATTAACTCTGCCGCCATCTTGCTGGACTTACCCAGGCAGTAAAAAGCCTACAAGAAGGCTACACCCAGCTGGAAGGCTGAGTCCAGGCCCTAGCAGCTTCTACACCTCCAGTATCCAGGACTTCTGCTTCACCATCAGTGGTCATGTTGCCGCCTGAACCCAGGGTCCCCACGCCTGAAAGATTTTCGGGTAACCAGAGCAAATTCAGGTACTTCCGCAACTCGTGTGAGCTCTTTTTTGCCCTTCAACCAAGGACTTTCTCCCTGGAAGCCACCAAGGTGGGGTTCGTGATCTCGCTGCTGACCGGCGAGCCCCAGTCCTGGGCCCATCGCTTATTAGAAAAGAAAGATACCTCACTTGATACCCTGGATACCTTCTTTTGGGCTATGTCATCACTATATGAGGACCCACAGCTGACCGCCACGGCAGAGGCAGCCTTGCACACTCTACAGCAAGGCCGCAGACCTGTTGAGGACTATGTATCAGAATTCAGACGCTGGAGTTCCGACACAAACTGGAACAATGCCGCCCTACGGTATCAGTTCCGTATGGGCCTTTCAGAATCCTTGAAGGATGAACTAGCCCGAGTGGGCATTCCTGAGACTTTAGAGGACCTCATAGACCTTTCCATCCAAATAGACAGACGCTTGAGAGAACAACAGACAGAGCGATCTTCTGGTCCTGCTCGTCCTGTCTGGATGCTGCCCCGGGTGCCTAGTTCTCCCCACTCCGCTCCTCCAGCTTCTACTACCATGACCTCAGATACACCGGAACCAATGCAGCTGGGACTCTTACGGCCATCCCTCACTCCTGAAGAGCGTCAACGCCGTCGGGCTGGTAACCTGTGCCTATATTGCGGGGAACCCGGACACTTTGTACGAACATGCCCGGCCAAGCTTCGTAAGTGCCTCTCTGTCTCTTCTGCTCTTACCCCAGCTGCACTGAATAATATGTCTCACCTGGCTGTTTCGCTTCTTTTACAGCTCCCAGGAGGGAATATACCAACCAGCGCTATCATTGAATCCGGGGCCTGCAGTGGCTTTATAGACTTGTCCTTCGCTTCCAGACATCACATTCCCATCTGGCCCAGGGCGAAAGGACTTTCAGTATATCTGGCCGATGGTTCTACCCTCAGATCAGGACCAGTAACCCAGGAAACAGTACCCATTCTCACCACCATTGCTGGCACTCATCAAGAGCTACTTTGTCTGGATGTCATTGAATCTCCTCTATTCCCCATCATATTGGGCATGCCATGGCTCAAGGCCCATAACCCACAAGTTGACTGGGCCTCAGGGAAAATTGAGTTTCCCTCCTCTTATTGCCACCAACACTGTCTACCAGAAGTTACTGAAGCTCCCTCTGCCCTGTTGTGCATGGAAACTGATGCCGAGACCCGTCAAGTTGTACCCGAAGTCTACCATAGCTTTCTGGACGTTTTCAGTCAAAAAGGGGCCGAGACCCTTCCTCCCCACCGGCCATATGACTGTCCGATTGAGCTTCTCCCAGGGGCAGAGATTCCTTTTGGGAGAATATTTCCTTTGTCAGAGTTAGAACTAGGAGTATTAAAAACTTACATTGACGACAATCTAAAGAAAGGCTTCATCCAACCCTCCACGTCCCTGGCAGGAGCAGGAATCTTTTTTGTGGAAAAGAAAGACCATTCATTGCGCCCTTGTGTGGATTATCGGGCACTCAATAAAATCACGATCAAGAACTATTATCCCTTACCATTAGTGCCAGAACTTTTTCAGGGGCTGGGGTCTGCAGTAGTGTTTTCTAAGTTAGATCTTCGTGGTGCCTACAACCTTGTCCGCAATCGCAAGGGAGACGAATGGAAGACCGCTTTCCGTACCCGGTTTGGGCACTTCGAATATTTAGTCAGACTTTGTAATGCTCCTGCTACATTTCAGCATTTTGTAAATAACATTTTCAGAGACTATCTTGACCTGTTTGTTGTTATTTATCTAGATGACATTCTAATCTTCTCTTCTTCCCTAGTTGAACACCGTGAACATGTCAGAAACGTTTTGACCCGACTTCGCCTGCACAGCCTTTACGCCAAGCCTGAGAAATGTGTCTTCAAGCAGGAGAGTATTCAGTTCCTTGGTCTTATTATCTCTGTGGAAGGCATCAAAATGGACCCTCAGAAGGTCTCCACCATTCTGGACTGGCCCGCTCCTACTGACAAAAAAGGGATTCAACGTTTCGTTGGATTTGCAAATTTTTATAGAAAATTCATCAAGGTTTCTCCACCATCATTTCTCCCATTACAAGATTAACCCAACAGGGCCTCAAGTTCCACTGGTCTACGGAAGCTCAGATGGCCTTTACTACACTGAAGGATCTGTTTATCTCAGCCTCAGTTTTAAAACATCCTGATTCCACGTTACCCTACATCCTGGAGGTGGACGCCTTGGAGATAGCGGTCGGTGCAGTACTCTCCCAAAGACAGGGGCCTAGGGCTCTTCTGCACCCAGTCGCTTTTTTTTCCCATAAATTATCGGAAGCAGAAAAGAACTATGACGTGGGTGATCGAGAATTGTTAGCGAACAAAGCTGCGCTGGAGGAATGGCGATACCTGTTAGAGGGAGCAGCCCACCCGATTCTTGTTTATACAGATCACAAGAATCTAGAATATTTAAAGACTGCCAAGAGGTTGAAACCACGACAGGCCAGATGGGCACTGTTCTTTACTAGATTTTCTTTCCATATTACCTACCGTCCCGGGTCAAAAAATATCAAGCCTGACGCTCTGTCATGGACGTACAGTGATTCGGAAGCACCTTCTCCGCCAGATACCATCTTGTCCTCAGGGAACTTTCTGTTACTCCAAGGGGATCTACTGTCACAGATCAAGCAAGCCTCCAGGAACGTTTCCACTCCACCTGATACAACCCTAAAGGCCAGAGATGATCTTCTGTGGTTTAAGGATAGGATCTTCGTACCTCAGGAGGTGCGAATGGCAGCTCTTAGTTCTTGACATGACCATATGTTAGCCGGCCATTTCGGAGTACATAAAACATCTGAACTTCTTCAGCGCACGTTCTGGTGGCCATCATTAAGAAAGGACTGCAAGGACTACGTGGAAGCATGTGTCACCTGTATCCAAAATAAAGGTAGCAAGTCTAAAGCCTAGGGCCTGTTAAAACCACTATCTGTCCCGGAGAAGCCACGGAGGATGATCTCCATGGATTTTATTGTCGAGTTGCCACCTTCTGAAAGCTACACTACGATCTTCGTAATAGTGGATAGATTATCCAAGATGGCACATTTCCTACCAATGAAAGGTACCCCTACTGCTGCTGAAACTGCCAGGACATTTATTAAAGAGGTGGTGAGGCTTCATGGCATCCCTGCCAATATTACTTCTGATCGGGGGGTACAATTCACCTCTAGGTTTTGGAGAGCTCTTTGTGAATCCCTGAAAATTGATCTTGCCTTCTCTTCTGCCTATCACCCCCAAACAAATGGCCAGACGGAGAGAACGAATCAGACGCTGCAGCAGTATCTGCGCTGCTTTTCCTCTTTCTCCCAGGATGATTGGGCTCCGCTTCTTCCCCTTGCCGAATTTGCATACAACAACTCTGTTCATTCCGCTACAAAACAAACACCATTTTTTGCAAATTATGGGTTCCATCCTCTGTTCTTGTCCACTAACATTCCGGAGTGTCCAGTACCAGCTGTTCAAGAAAACCTAAACTTCTTCGAATCAAATAATAAGCTTCTGCAAGAGACTTTGGCAAGGACCCAGAACTACAACAAAGAGGTGTTTGACAAGAAGAGAAGGGGGGAGCTTGATCTTAAACCTGGAGATTTGGTTTGGCTATCCACTTTGAATCTAAGATTGGCTTGTCCTTCCAAAAAATTGGGTCCCAAGTTCGTGGGTCCTTTTCCAGTGACAAGAAAAATTAATATTGTGCCCTACGAACTAAAGCTACCAGAATCATTCCGGATTCACCCGGTCTTTCATGTTGCCCTACTCAAACCTGCAGTTCCTGATCCTTTTGTCAACCGGAGGGTCAATCCCCCTGAACCCGTGATCATTGACAGAGAAACCGAATATGAGGTCGAGTCCATTCTGGATTGTAGGAAGAGACGTAATCAAGTCCAGTTCTTGGTAAAATGGAAGGGGTATGGGCCCGACGAAAACTCCTGGGAGCTGGAGTCCAACATCCATGCTAGGAGGTTGATTCTTGCCTTTAAAAGATCTCATCCAAGTAGGATGGCACAGTTGGGCATCCGGAGGCTGCTCCTTGGGGGGGCAATGTCATGAAAGACGTCCTGTTAGTTCAGCCGTCGGCGGAAGATCGCTTAACAGAACTACTGTCAGTAGAGCCAGAGGACGCATTCGGAGACGCGTTGACGCGAACCGACGCATGCGGGTGCGCGCTAATACGAGCGGGTGTACGCGGGTACACGATGAGACGAACGGGCACGTACGATCGGTACTCGGGCGTGCACGTGTGCACGCGGCGGCGCGCAGACGTGCAGTGTGACAGCTTTTGGCGCCATTAGGCCTATTTAAGGGTGCCTGTCAGCATGCTTCCTTGCTGTCCGGTCTACAGCGTTCCCTGTGACCCTAAGCTTCCAGTATACCTGTTTACCTGATTCCTGTTACCCGGCTTGTTCCTGATTTCTCCTGTTTGCTGCCAGTCCCCGACCTCGGCTTGTCTGACGATTCTCCTGCCTCATCCTTCAGTTATTACCTGCCTGTCTGTTGCCGACCCGGTCCGTGCCCTGACTACTCTCCTGATTCCGCTTTGTACCTGCTCTGCTTGCCTGTGTTTGACCCGGCCTGTCTGACTTTGCTAGTGCTTCAAGTGGTACTACAGAACACCTCCCTGCTGCCTGCTTGTTCGTGGGTGTCTGCTAGCTACAGTGCTTCTCTATCCAGTCAACAGTTCCAGTGTTCCTGCCAAGAGTTCCGGTTCATCTACCAGTTGTTCCAGTGCTTCAGTTGTACTACAGAACACCTCCCTGTTGCCTGTTGTTCCTGAGTTCCTGCCAGTGGATCCAGTGTTCCCGTCAGTCCTCCTGCTGCTGCACCAGAGGTCCGGATCAACTCTACACCTGCCACTTACCAAGCACTTGTGGCCCCCTGTCTTTTCTATCAGGGGCTCTCGAACCAGAGGCACACGAGAGGCTACTCCTTGCATTCTGGGCTCCACCACCAGGTACGTGACAGAAATGACATTATAATACGCCCGGCAGATAAAGGTGGTGGTCTGGTCATTTTAGACAAATCTAAGTATCTGACAGAATTAAATAGACTGTTAGATGATCCAGACACCTATCTGATTCTCAATAAGGACCCTATGCTGATGTATAAAGACGAGCTACACTGGCTAATAGAGGAGGGGAAGACACATGGGATTCTGACAAAGAAGGAGGCGATCTACTTGGACCCCTTATTTTGCAGAACTCCAATTATTTATTGCCTTCCAAAAATCCATAAGGATAGTGTTAACCCCCCTGGCAGGCCCATAGTTAATGGCATAGATTCAATTTCCTCCAGGGTGGGTCAATACATCGACCACTTCCTTCAACCGCTAGTGAACAAAACTGAAGCGTTTCTGAAAGACACGAAACATATTATTCAAATTATTGAATCCACTAGATGCTCTTCTCCATGCATTCTAGTGACAGCGGACGTAGGGTAACTATACACTATTATTGGACATGAGGATGCTCTGTCCTCGGTCCAATGGACTTTATCCAGGTTTTCTGACCTCTCAACGAGACACAATAATTTTCTGGTAAAGTGCTTACGCTTTTGTCTAGCTAAGAATTATTTTTGGTTTAATCGTCAATTTTATTTACAAAAGAGGGGCGTTGCGATGGGCGCCCGCTTTGCTCCCAGTGTGGCCAACCTGTTTATGGCCCACTGGGAGGAAGATGTGGTGTTCAAGCACCGCCCTCCAGAACTAGTTTGCTACAAACGGTACATAGACGACCTGATAATGATCTGGGAGGGCGATCAATCCAGTTTGGCTACGTTTGTGCAAACTCTTGATGCTAATACCAAAAACATTCAGCTCACCTGGAACTTTAGTGAAGACAAAATAGTCTTTCTAGATTTGGAGATACGGAAGGATAACGATAAGTTTGGATTGTGTAATTATCTAAAACCCACAGATCGTAATTCTTTTATCCCATTAGAGAGCAGCCATCACAAATCATGGCTATGCAACATCCCCAAGGGACAATTTGTGAGACTCAGACGAAATTGCACTGATGATAGTGATTTTATCACTCAATCTGTTACTTACTTCTAAATTCCATGAAAAGGTTATGATAAACTAGTTTTAAAGAGTGATATGGAAAAAGTTTTAGCTATGGACAGGTCTGAGTTGGTTTCCAATAAAGTCAGGGATACCAGTATTAATGCCCCCAACTTTAAAATGGTACTCAATTATAATGTTCAATACAAACAATTTGAGAAGCTGGTCGCGAGAAACTGGTCAATCCTGAAGCAAGATCGTGTGCTGGGTCCCCTGCTGCCACCACGTCCGTCTTTCATTTACAAGAAAGCCCCGCCCTTAAGGGACCATCTAGCACCTGGAGTGGTAGATCCCCCTACACAAACAGACAATAGACTGTTCTCTTTCCTCTCAGGTTTCTGTGCCTGTGGGCGTTGCACAGCCTGCAGGCATTCTAAATATAATAATTATAAAAAGAAAACAGTTTATTGCCACTTCTACTGGCAAGGAACATAAAATTGACCAATTGATCACCTGCACGACAGTTGGGGTCGTCTACATGTTGGAGTGTGGATGTGGCCTCCAATACATCGGAAGGACTTCCAGGCCTCTCCATGTACGTCTAGGTGAACATGTCAATAACATTAAAAAAGGATTAAAAACTCATATAATGTTTCCAAACATTTCAAACTAGTACATGGTCAAAATCCCAGAGGATTAAAATTCTGGGGTATTGAAAAGGTCAATAGACATTGGAGGGGAGGAAATTTCCTTCGCCAGCTCAGTCGCAGGGAATCCCATTGGATTCACGAGACCAAGGTCCTTTTACCTAGAGGCTTGAACGTCGAGTTTGTTAACTGTTTTATTTCTGACCGATAATTTACTTGAGTTTTATGTTCTGAATAAGATTATGAATTTTGATTCAGTATTACTATGCAATGTATTAGGATGTTCCACGGAATCCAGCGAGCACACGGGTTGTTCCACAAATTAGACATCATATAGGGATGGTGGTTATATTTATATTAGTTACATATAGTAACATTACATCTATAAAGCAAATATGGGCTTAGTTTCGGTTATGTATTACCGCTAAAGCTGACACCTTTGTTGTTCTGTCATAGGAACTGTTGCCTTCGTTTCCGTTTACTGGTTACCATGGTATTATACACACAATACAGCCCATTGGCTGTCTCGATCAGCTGAGTTATATTTATAGCGGGTGTACCACGTTATGCCGTCGCCGCTGAAGAAGTCCCGCCCATCACAAGGGACATAACGCGTACGGAAAATATCACGTGACTTGGATCGTGACGTCACCCGCGTCTCGCTCGCTGATCTCTGTGGATTATCCTACTAGGTTTTTATCCTCCGCACTGGGGAACAGTGCTTCGTTTGTAAGTTTTTCTACTTTTAATACATTAAAACTTTTACGCAACATACAGAGAGCACTAGATGTTCTTTATTTTATTACATGTGATCTCTGTGAGCTCTACTAAGATTGAAAGCTGACCGGCCACAAGTGTACCTGCTCCTGTTTATTTCCCTTTGTGGGAAAGGCTGTTTTTGACCTGACTGATTCACTCAGGGGTCCACCTGCTGAGGTGAGCGGCTAGTGTTACCGTTGGTGGAGGTTTATCTCACTACAGTCACTCATCTTGTGTGGATGTCACTCGCACCATTGGATTACTATCAGAAATTCTTCTTTATGGACATTTTATAAATAATATTGCGTCAAGTGATTAATTAATCTTTTATGCGCTGTACTGCTTTTTATGAATTGAGGTTGTTAGCCCGAAAGGGAGGCAGACGAACTGAAGATGTTCTTGCCTGACTTGGAACCGGAGGTACCCCTGGATGGAACTTCAACTCAAGGAAGCGCGTATATTCAGGTATTAATTTTTTAATAAATATATTTTATTACATATATTGCTTTTTTTTAAATTATATATATATATGTTCTGACAACTTTTTAAAATCCCCCATGATAACATCACCACCAACAAAATAACAATTCAAACAAAATAAAGGGGCTTCACTGAAAGGAAGACAGACACAACATATAAAACACAAAAGCTGCCATGGAGTTCGAGAGAAGGAAGCAGACCTTGCCAGTCGTGATAATCCCCAAAGTATCTCTTGCCAGAAGTCCATCTTTTGGCATACAAAAAAGGCAGCTCCCCTCCACCACTGGGGTATCTTGAGCCTAAAAAGCCACTCGCCCACGCATGGCTGGGCCCTGGGCTTGCACCGCATAGTCGTTATGCCAGTTCCAGAATCATCCCAACTGGATGCCAAACGTGAGTATACGTGATATAGGTCCATGGAGGAGGACAAAAAAGGAACGCAGTCCCTAGCGGTGAGCTCAAACTTATGGGAATGGGGTCCTAGAGCATTGGAGAGGAGGTTAACCCACATGTAGTCTGCCATGGAGTCTGTCAGGAAAAAAAGGTTTAAACTTGTAGATCTGTTTGTTTGAGAAGAAATTGCAACTTGTTAAAATCAAAACCTGGTTGTTTTCATAATCGGTAAAGCCCCGGATAGCTATTTACTAAGCTGTCATTGAAGTGTTAAGACATGGTATATTTGTATCAAGAGCTTGTGGTAAATTTCTCATCATCTGTATCACCAATATAATTGATATTTGAATTTATATCTTTTTGTATATCACCAATTATATTTGATATTATTTTGCACTGAATTTTTTTTTTCATTTAAAACGTGTTTATTAGTGAAAATAAAGTGTACAAACTGAATTACAATTGAAGTTACACTTAAAATCACAGTTACAACATATTTAAGAGAGGTAACAAATTACAGATTGGATTTCAGTGTGTAGATGAATCAAAGCCAGTTGAACTAGAGTATTGCATAAATTATGTCAACAAGGGTATTCTTATATATTGGTGACTATGTTCGTCTTAAATTCAGTCTGAGGTTTATACTTGAAGAGGAAAAAGATGATAGAAGGATCCAAGCAGAAAAAGTAAGGTAAGGAGGTCAGAAGGAGAAAAGGAGTGAACAGTCCTAAGAGTTGCTAGGTATGTGTGATTGCCGTGCAACACCATGGTTTTTTCTCAGAATTAGTGTAGCCATATGAGTCAAGTTAAATCTGTATCCATGAACATCCAGTGCTTGAAACGGCCTTCGAGACTGCTCCCAAGTGTGAATCTCATTTAATTACATTTTCAAAGTCTAGAGAGTATCTATATACGAACCAGGGAGACCAGGTATCATGGTATTGGCCCACTTTTTCCTCAGCTTGGGCCTTTGTGTCTTCCATTTCACAGATAAATGAGACTTTGTTTAGCCATTCTTTTATGGTAGGAGTAGTTGTTGATTTCCAGCACAGCGGAATTAGGGATTTGGCAGCATTTAGTAAGTGTCTGGAAAGGGAGTTTTTATATTTCTTGAAGGAAAAATTTGAAATGTGAAGCAGACAGCAGGCTGCATCTAGTGTGAGTTTGGTCTCCGTGATTTTATATATCATCTCCTTAACCTTATTCCAAAATGGTAATATTTGTTCACAAAGCCACCAAATATGCAATAATGTACCTTTCTCTTTGGTATATCTCCAGCATATGTCAGAAGTTTGTGGGAACCATTTGTGGATCTTTTCTGGGGTGGTGTACCAGTGAGTGAGAATTTTGTATGCTGTTTCTTGCATCCTCATGCTAAGAGAGCATTTGTGGGCCATGATACAAGCTCTATTCCACTGGGAGTCAGTGATAGTTGTCTTTAGGCTACTTGACCATCTCTCTCTGAACCCATGAACTGCTGATTTCTTTAAAGTCTGTAACCACTTGTAAGCAATTGAGGTGGTTTTTAACACTTGTTCTCCTTTAAGGCACACCGACTCCATCTCTGTGAGGTCCCTAGTGAAGTGTCCTTTGTGTGTGGTGTTATTTACATAACTGCGTATCTGAAAGTATGTCCACATGGGTAGAGAAGGTATGTCTTTGTCAATCCTGAGTTCAGTCAGGTCTTTTATTTTCTTGTTGTTGATACAGTGGTATACTAAAAGTGGGATTTCTTTATCAGAAGGTCGCAATATTTGATTTCCCATCCCAGGTAGGAATTCCGGATTATTTTGAAGTGGTGTGAGAGGACCAGGAGAAGATGTGAATCTGGGTTTGTTGGACAATTGGTGGAAGATTCAGAGCGTGCTCCCTATTAGGGGGTGATTTTTCAGTTTAAGTGGATAATTTTATTTAGGTATCCACGGGAAGAGATGTAAGGGAATTGGACTTAGGTAATTTTCCAATGACACCCAATCTTTCATGCTTGTGTGGCAGTGCCAGTCTAGAATCCTAGCTATGTGTGTGGCGTGATAGTAGGTTTTGAATTCCGGTAGCCTCATTTCCCCCTGTGCCTTGGATCTAGTTAGTAGGGTAACTTTGATGCGTGGTGGTTTGTGTCCCCAAATGAATCGCATTTGAAGTGCTTGGAGAGATTTAAAAAAGCTTTGGGGTATTTTAATAGGTAAGGAGCGTAGCAAGTATAGTACTCTAGGTAGTATTGTCATTTTGCAGATGGCGGCCCTATCGAACCAGGAGAAAAAACTTTTTGTGCCACTTTAGTAGGTCTCCCTCAATGGTATTGAGAAGCGGTAGAAAATTGCGTGAGAAAATGGAATCTAGTTTAGGAGTCAGCCAAACTCCTGGGTATTTGATGGCTTGTGACTCCCACTTGAAGGAGCTGTTGTCTTTAACTGACTTTAATTTGGTTTCTGGAAGCGAAATGTTGATTGCTTCTGACTTTGTATAATTTATTTTAAGATTAGATATAAAGTCATAAGTATCAAACTCCTTCAAGAGGGAGGGTATGGATAAGTGTGGATCCGTCAAAAAAAATAGAAGGTCGGGGGGCGTGGCTTGCACGCGACTGCAATGGACGCTTAAGCCGTTAGCTCTGTCAGTGCCTGGGGATTCATCAACTTAGCCAGAGAGATACAGCTCCACCGGAGCCCATACGGAGCTCCCAACTAAGATCGGAACCTACCCTCATGCTGTCCCATAAACAGAAAGAAATCAGACAGCCAAAGAAGCTCACGGACTTTTTTACAATGCCGGCATCTGACGGGAAGACGTGGCAAGTTGGCGACGGCGGCGCGGCTGCTCAAGCCTCATCATCCTACACTGACCTCCCTGACGAGCACAATGGAGATTGGGATGTCGGAGTGAGACCACTATCATCCCGGGATTCCCCACAGCCCACTCACCAACAGCCCTGCCAGAGCGAGGATGAGGCTGGATCCTGTCACACAGGCCTCAGGCGCAGTGAGTAGCATTCACCACACAGACGCTGCAGGCCTCACTACACAGGCATCCATAGCAATCTTTCCAACATCCGGACAACCTGTGCTGGACACAGTTATGAAGGATATGCTATTATCTCTTCAATCATCCCTCATGATCAATCTATCTACTCTAATAAACAAGTTTACAGATGAAATGCAAGGGATGGGGGAGAGAGTACAACACATTGAACATAAAATGGATGAATGCTCCCTGACAGTGAATGACCTAATAGATGCATACAAAGATCAAGCTGATGACAACGATCGAATAAAAGCAAAACTCGCGGACCTAGAGGACCGCTCGCGAAGAAACAACGTAAAAATTAGGGGTGTTCCTGAAACGGTTCTCCCTGCTGACTTGCCCAAATATGCAACAGACATGTTTGACAAATTGATCCCTGAGGTATCGCAGATTGAACGCATTGTGGATCGCATACATCGCATACCTAAACCCAAACATCTTGAGGCATTAGTGCCTAGGGACATTCTGATGAAAATTCACTTTTCCCCACTAAGGAAAAGCTTCTAGCAAAAGCCAGATCTGCACCTGATCTCCCAGTACCATACCAGGACATTCACCTCTATGCAGATCTCTCTCAGTACACCCTTAACATGAGAAAGCAAATGAAAACCGTTACGAAAGCGCTTAACAATCATAAGATCTTACAAATGGCGACATCCAGCCACCGTGGTGATTACCAAAAACAGTACGACGCACACTATATTCAGCCCTAAAGAAGGCCTCAAACTCCTACACACATGGGGAATCATCCCCGAACTCCCAAGAAATGAGACCTCATATAATTCTGGTCCATACAACTCTGACCCACCACCGCCAGGCCGTCAACAGCGGGAATTCCGAAGAACCACTGAAAAATGATATATCCCATGGCAACCATCCACACAAGCGACCTAAATCCCTGGTCCGACTTCCTGCTAAGTTACACTTGTTTTGTTAACCCTACTGAACATTGCCTCCACCCCTGGTCAGTTTCATACATTGCGCACTGACCTTTTTCTTATTTTGCCCAAATTGGCAAAATCTCTTTTCTTTTTCTTTTACTTTTTCATTTTTTTTGTTGTTTATCCGCCACCTCACAACAATTACCGGGTTCACAGCATTGACACTATAGTTCTCAGGCCGGTCGTTACCGCTGCCTTACTGCTTTAAATATATTAAACAATAACTGTATTATATGTTTTGTTGATCACAGACAGTAACCTTGTGTGATGCCAGACCATCTATTGACACCAGGATCTCCAAGGACCAACCATCGGATACCCAATCCAGCTCCACCAAAAGCAGACAACCTCCTAAACAGGGAAACGTAAGTCTTTACCACAGAACACAACTCCCACATTACCACAAATATGGATATCAAAATATTATCCATAAATGCGAAAGGCTTGAACCATCCAGCTAAACGAGCATCATTATGGAAAACAGCATTAGCCCACAACAGTGATAACATATGCATACAAGAAACGCACTTTGCCCAAGATAAAATCCCCTATTGCCAACACAAAATGTTTCCTCACATCTACAAAGCATGCTACTCTAAGAAACAAAGGGGAGTTCTCATAGCCATTAGAGACACTGTCAGTTTCCAGCTGCAGGACTGTATTCTAGACCCGAAAGGAAGATAAATTATCCTATTATGCACTATAGAGAATACCGTATATACCATTGCAACTATCTACGCTCCTAATCAGAAACAAATGCCATTCCTCAAGACCACACTGAAAAGAATCCAAAGTGTGCAGCAAGGACACTTGCTGATCTGCGGGGACTTCAACTTAGTACCGGACTATGACATGGACTCCTCCTCCGGTCCCAAAAGATTTGCATCCCCTCTGAACTCTTTTCTGACATCTAATGAATTGTATGATGTTTGGAGGTGCTGTCACGTGGCTGAGAGGGATTATACATTCCTTTCCCCGCATCACAACACCTACACCTACTATAGACCAATAACTAAGTGGCTACTACAAAATATCCACACCTCCAGCATCCACACCATCACCTGGTCAGACCACGCACCTATTAGTATTCAAATTACTAACAAAAATTCTCAACCACAATCCTATTTATGGAGGGTGAACAATTTCCTCCTCCAAAATCAGTCCAACGCTACCTTTTTATCCCAAAAATTAGAAGAATTTTTCACCACAAATGTGGGATCTGTGGCTAACCCGGAAATTTTGTGGAATGCTCACAAATCCTATATAAGGGGCTTCTTTATACAGTTGGGATCCACCCTTAAAAAAAAAAAATGCGAAAAATACAAGAGTCGACTGCATCTATTGCAGCTGCAGATCAAAACAACAAATCCCATCCATCACCAGCATTGCAATCCCAGATTTTTAAACTAAGACACGAACTTAGAGCATTACTACTCGAAAGTTTCGAAAAAACGCAACAAACGTAAAGCTAGATCTTATGTAACCAATAATAAGGCGGGGAAAGCTATGGCAAATAAAATCAAAGGACACCGAATAAAATCTAGAATAAACACATCTTTTTCATCCAAATACCCACAATAAACTTCTAAATCCTCAAGCGATAGCGGATGCATTCAGCACTTACTATGGTGAGCTTTACAACCTCAAAGTAGACGGTAACACCCACCAACCAGATCAAATAGAGATTAATGCATTTCTAGACCACATTAAGCTTCCATCCTTAACATCTGATCACCTCATGAAACTAAATCTACCATTTTCAGTAGAGGAAATTCAAAAAACCATTCAACAACTCCCAAACTCTAAATCCCCAGGCCCAGATGGCTTCACCGGAGAATATTTTAAATCCTTCCATTCCATCCTGGCCCCTCATCTATGTGATCTATACAATCACGCAACACTATCCTCACATTCTCCAGAAGAAATGTTATCTGCCCTAATAATAACTTTACCAAAGCCGGGGAAGGAACCTGCCTCTCCCCAAAACTTTCGGCCCATATCTTTATTAAATCTTGACCTTAAATTATATGCCAAAATGATAGCCAATAGACTCATGGACATTATGCCATCACTCATACACAGGGATCAAACGGGATTCACTAAAGGCCGGCAGACTTCTGATGCAACTAGAAGACTGATCAATATTATCCACCGCACAAACTCATCTGGAACGCCTTCTCTGCTCCTATCCTTGGACGCAGAGAAGGCGTTCGATAGAGTCAACTGGAGTTATCTATCCCTAACACTACAAAAATTTGGCTTTCAAGGCAGAATCCTCCAGGCCATACTTGCCCTTTATACAAATCCAACGGCACAAGTGTACACGTCCAACCTTCTATCCACTCCGTTCAACATTACAAATGGTATGAGACAGGGCTGCCCACTATCCCCACTAATTTTCAATCTAATAATGGAACCTTTAGCTGAGCACATAAGATCTAATCCTAAAATAACTGGCATTAACATTGGCCATCAAACACATAAAATTAGTCTATTTGCGGACGATGTAATATTAATCCTAACACAACCAACCTCTTCCCTCCCTGAAGTCCAAAAAACCCTAAACTGGTTTAGCAAAATATCCTACTACAAGGTGAATACAACAAAATCTCAAATATTAGATCTCGGTGTGGACGAGGTGACCAGAATCCTCTTACAAAATCAATTCCCCTACGTATGGGCAGACTCCAGCATCACTTACTTTCAGCTCACAAGATTCACCAAACTCCTTTTTCAACATAATTACATTCCCCTGCGGTCCAAAATTCAAAATGATCTTCAAAAAAACTGCCAAATTTGAATTTTCTTGGTAGGGAAAACTTGCCGCATTTAAAATGATTTAACTTCCACAAATACTATATCTCTTCAGATCTCTCCCCATACCTATCCCAATCAGCTACTTTAGGTCCCTACAATCCCTGTTATCAAAGTTTGTTTGGAATAGAAAAAGATCCAGGTGCTCCCATGCCAAACTTGATCAAACATAGAATGTCCGGCGGTGTAGGATACATAGATTTTCAGGACTACTATTCTGCTTCGTTGTTGACACAACTAAAAGAGTGGTTCTTGTCACCTCCATCCACACTCTGGGGATCTATTGAGAAGGAATGCAGTCCTCATTACCCCTTAAACCTATGGCTTTACAGTACACAACTGGTAGCAAAAATACCGTCCCACTTCTCTCCTACAATGATTGCCTCAATCAAATCTTGGATGAGATTACTCCAATGCACCCACCAACAAGCAAATACAATTCTAAAAGTTCCTCTACTAACACTACATCACCTCATAGCCCAGGTCTCCCTCACATCCTGGACTAAAAAAGGAATAACACATCTACATAACCTGTATGACTCAGGTACTCTCAAATCATTTCCTTCTATTCAAAAAGATTTACACCTACCTCAACAGGACCTGTACAAGTATCTGCAAATTAAACACTGCCTTAGAACATTAACAAATACTCATCAAACTATACCGACTCAAGCATGAGCTTTTCTAACATCTAGCATACCACTGAAAAAAGGCATCGCTCTTTTTTACAATATCTTCCAACAGAAGACCACTTTCTCCAAATCTACCTCACACCTGAAGTGGGAAACAGATTTACAAAAAACCTTCTCCCCACTACAGTGGCAGAGGGCATGCAAGGTCACCCAGAGAGCCACTAGATGTTGCACATTGTGGGAACTTACTGTTAAGATAACATTGAGATGGTACATCACCCCTACTAAAAGCTCTAAATTCAACCCGACTAGCAGTGATAGATGTTGGAGACAATGTGGATTACGGGGCGATATACTGCACGTTCTCTGGCACTGCCCTAACATCCTCCAATATTGGTTGGAGATCTTTCATATCATCTCCGACATCACTCAAACCAAAATAACACCTGACCCAGCATTAGCAATCCTTTCCATTGGCATTGAGGAATACCCTCTTAAACTTCAAAACACCATTATAAATATACTCCTAGCGGCAAGACTAACACTCACTAGACACTGGAAAGACCACGCATCCCCAACAATCGCTGAGGTAATAGACCTAATAAATTTGCATTGCACATATAAAACAGATGATGTCATCCTGTTCCGGACAAATCCAATCCTCCAACACTCAATGGTCTCCCTGGACCACCTGGTATTTGAACCCTGGCTTACTCCCTCTCCATTGATTATTCCTATTAACACTTCTGGTAACTAAGAATATGCTGAGCTCTCTCCCGGACACAGATAGATCCCGATAGGGGGTCCAGGGAGAGTAGACCCAGCCCAATGCATAGAAATCCTACCTACCGCTGATAGGAATCGAAGTATGTTTTAACATTGTAATTCACTTCCAACCCTACCTTCTTTATCTAGCCTTGAGATTTTCAAATTTTACTTTGCACCTGTTATATTGAAATGAGTACCTTACTGTGTAATTGTTTTGACGATTCTATTGTTACTGACTTTTCATTGAAAATGAATAAAAACTATTGAAAGAAAAAAAAAATAGAAGGTCATCAGCGTAGACCGCTACTTTGAATTTCTTCCTCGTAAGTTTGAAACCCCGTATAGTGGTGTTGGCTATAATTTGTCTAATAAATGGTTCCAGTGAAATTATAAATAACAGGGGGCGACAGGGGGCATCCCTGTCTAGTCCCATTGCGTATATTTACTTTGTCTGATAAGGTACCGTTGATTTTGAGTCTGGCAGATGGGTTTTGATAAAGGGAAGATATCCAAGCCATCATGTTTGAACCCAAGCCTATGTGTCTGCAGGTTTCAAACATATAATCCCAAGCTACTCGATCGAAGGCCTTCTCCGCATTGGTGGACAGGAGAAGACCCTCGATCTTTTGCTCGTGTGAAGCGTAAATCAGATCCAGTGCTTTAGTGACATTGTCCCTGGCCTCTCTTCCAGGCATGAACCTCGCTTGGTCTGGTCCTATCAGATCACATAATAGAGGTTTCAGTCTGGTGGAGATAATTTTCGCCATTATCTTTACATCTACATTCAAGAGTGAGATGGACCTGTAACTAGTACAGTGTAGTGGGTCCTTGTCTGGTTTAGGTATAAATGTGATGTACGCGGATAAGAAAGCCGGTGGAATTGTTCTTGTTTTTGAAAGGGTGTTCAATACGTCTTGGAGATGTGTGGCCAGTGTGTCAACAAATGTCTTGTAATATATTGCTGTAAACCCGTTGCGGCCTGGGCTTTTGCCTATTTTTAGGTCTTTTATTGCCAATTTGATTTCTGACAAGTCTATGGGACTATCAAGTTTCGTGGCCTCCTCTGTTCCTATAGACGGGAGACCAGAGTCCTGCAAGAACTCTTGTATCAGCTGAGTCCTATCTCCTTGGAGATTGGGTGGTCTGTGTTGAGGTGGGAGATTATAAAGATTAGTGTAGAACTCCTGAAAATGTTGAGCTATTTTATCAGTGGTCCTGTCAATAGTACCTCTTTTGTCTTGAATGCCTGTGATATTTTGTTTAGTAGTGATATTTTTCAGAGCCCTGGCGAGCAAATGTCCGGATTTGTCCCCTTGTTCATAGTAGACCTTTTTTCTTAAAAAAAAGGAGTCTTTTGGATTTAGAGTCTAGAAGCTGTTTGAGTGCCTTCCTAGTCTCAAGAAGTGTCGTTGCTGATTGGACAGATAGGGACTGTTTGTGTAGGATTTCATGGAGCCAAAATTTTTGTGATAGCTTCACGATTTCCTTGTCCCGTTCCCTCTTATTTTGAGATCCCAATTTGATTAGATCCCCCCTTATGGAGCATTTGTGGGCTTCCCATACAATCAGTGGGTCCATGCCAGGCGTCCTATTGTGCTCAAAAAATTCTTTCAGGGCCGTATGCAGTTTTGGTTGTAGGATTGGGTCTGTAATGAGGGAGGAATTTAGTCTCCACATGTTGGATTTAGTAGGTGTAGCCTCTAAATTTAGGCAAATGGAGGTTGGGGCGTGATCTGAGATTGTCTGGATCCCAATGTTAGCCTCACAGACTATATGGAGGTCTCTTTGTGAAATAAAGATGTAGTCAATCCTAGAGTGGCAGTTATGGGGAATCGAATAAAAGGAGAAATCTTTGTCCTCTGGGTGTAAGAAACACCACGTGTTCACTAAGTTTAGTGAGTGTATGAGGTGTTTGATTTTTTTTAAAGTTTTAAAGGTGATGAAAGATTTCCCTGATGAAGTGCCTGTTAATGGGTTAAGGGGGATATTAAAATCCCCTCCTACTATTAGGCGACCTGAGCTGAAGCCCTCCAAGTCCTTCACCAATTTTCTACAGAAGGGTAGGTGGTATGTGTTGGGGAGATATACATTTGCCAGGGTAGTAGGAACTCCAAACCATGTCCCCTTTATGAAAATGTACCTTCCCCCCGGATGAACCAGTTTATCAGTTATTTCAAAGGATGCCTCCCTACTCAACAAGATGGAAACCCCCTTTGATTTGGAGTTATCTTTAGTAGTGTGGTGTGCCTCAGTGAAATATGAGTCGGTGAGCCTAGGAACGCGGTTTGTCTTAAAATGGGTATCCTGTAAAAATACTATCTTGGGCTTATCTTTTTTCAATTCTCTAAGGAGAGTAGATCTTTTTTTCGGTATATTTAAGCCTTTGACATTGTGGGATACCACCGTGGGATTTCGGCCTAACGCTGAATAAGCCATCGTTCAGGTGCAGAGAGAGATGGTGGACACGCCTACAATCACAACTAGATAAAGATGGATACCAGTTAGCGCTATACACTTATATTTGTTATATCGTTTCAATAAGTAGTTAGGCCAGGTTGAAGAAAGAGCAGAAGAATGAGAGAAATAGAGAATAGAGAGAAATAGGAGAGGAGATGTGAGGAATACGACTCTCCAAAACACTTAGGCTGTCTAGGTGAGTCAAATCCTAGTGCATTAAGGATAGACTAAATCCCTCCTTTAGAACACTTTGTGGGAACGTAGGAGATTCACGACCAGAGTATTAACAGCCGCTATCCGAACGAGGATAGGAAATAACAATAAGAAAAAATGGAGAAGTCAAACCCTGGCCCAAATAAGCTAATTAACAGTGCCTACCGTTAAGTAAATTATTGTGAACTTGTGAACCGAAAATGTAAATCAAACAACTTATCAAAGTAAATGGTAGTGGATCTGTGGGATAAATTCACCAAGGCAAAAAGGGTAAAAAACACCTCTATTCCCAATTACCATTCCTTATAAGAAAGCAACTTTGGAAAAATGGCAAACATTGATTAGTCATTGAAAAGGTATTCTGTGAGTAGACCTCTTCTGTAAACTGTAAGTTAGTGTCAGAAAGAAGATTACACCACCGGGATCTTGAAAGGTGTAGAAGTCCAGATGATCTTCACAACTAGATCATGCCTAAAACCAGGATCCTCCAATTATGGTGTAACTATAACCATAATGCCACAAGTAATGTGACGCTATCGCTGAAAGAGAGTCACTCTAAGTTATTGAGCTGAACTGTTAACGATCCATAATGACTGCATAGCTCTTGCGTTAGAATCCATGTTCAGGTATAGGCAATATAAGTCACTTGCAGGGTTAAATTAAATAAACTTTGCATAGTGTGGGGTTAATTCCTGGATTAGTTAATGAAGCTTAGTTCTCCCCTCATGCTGGAAAACAAAAAAAAAGTAGGGTAGTGGTGACATCCGGCAAACGGAGCAGTTTGTAATTGCGTGTGATCATCCTCAACATAGGATGGAATCCCTGATCGGCCAATAGCGATCGTACTGTGGCAATCTAAACAATTTTCAACAGATAACTGGAAGAGGTCAATGTTGATTTATTCAAGCGTCCAGTGAGCCCCTGCAGGGATGAGCTTTGCTGTGTGAAGTGCTTCCTGCCTGCTATGTCTTTGTTTCTTAGAGAGGTGTTTCTCCGGAGTTGCTAGCGTTGAATTTGGTGGGCTCCTATCCTTGGGGGGTAGTGAACTCTTGGTACCACTTAGGAAGATCGACATGACCCAGTTGCAAAGCATTGCAGAATTCAGGGAGATCATCCGGCGTACGGAGAGTGTGTTGTTTGCCATTGTGTGTCACTAAGAGAGCAAAGGGGAAGCGCCATGTGTAGCGGAGGTTCTTTTCTCTGAGCACATCTAGCAAAGGTCACAGCGCCCTGCGATTCTTTAGTGTGATTTGGGAAAGGTCTTGAAAAAGCTTTATGTTTTCACCATTGAACACTATCTGCTCATTTCTGCGCGCTTTATACATGATCTCCTCTTTCAGAGAGAAATTTTGCAGGCAGCAAATAATGTCACGAGGCGGTAAAGTGTCTGGTCCTCTTGCTCTGAGGGCCCTATGAGCCCGGACAAATTCAATGTCAGAGTCCTCTGGTTTTTCCAGGAGACTGTTGAAGACCCTCTGCAGGACAGGTATTATTTGCTCAGCATTAACTGATTCAGGTATGCCACGGACTCTAATGTTGTTCCTCCTTCCCCTGTTATCGAGGTCTTCCAGGTGTCTATTCAGCTCAATAAAATGGTGTGCGTGGGAGGAGGTAATTCTATCAAGTCTGAGTAGTGCTTTGTCTCTGTTCTTTCCTGCTGTTTCAGCAGTGGCCAACTTTTCAGTGAGGACAAGCAGATTGGTCTTAAGGTCTGTGATGGCTGCAGAAAACAAGGCTTTGATGTCTGCAGCAAAGCCAGACATGTCAGCATATGTTAGGGGATGGTCGGGTCTTGTACCTCTCCTACCGTTATCTTCTGTAGCAGACTGGGAGTCCTCGCTGAGATCCTCCTCGTGGTGAACCGGCGCCATCTTGCCTCCTGCAGTGACTCTCTGTATCGCCACTTGATTCCTAAATATCTCTGAGATATTCTTTCCTGCTGATGCAGCTGTGGAACGGCGGGGTCGGGAGTGTTGTGAGTAGTTGTTCTGTTTGTTCATCATCGGTATTCGTTCGGCAGAGATAATGATTAGGGCCTCGGGTCTGACGGAGCTCCTCTGTTAGGCTGCCATCTCCGTCACGTGCCAAGCCACGCCCCTGCACTGAATTTTTAGTTAATAAATATATATTTTAGCACACCGCTGTATTCCTTTTTGTCTTCAAACTAGCATGGATAAACTAATTTTAATTATTTGGTTGATTTGTGGAAAGACGTGAAAATCTCCTTAACCGTAGATTTTTGCATTTTTCTATAATTATAATACTGTTAATATTTCAGTATAAACATCTGACATATTATTGAGGCCCCAGCGAGATATGTCAAAGATTGAAACAAGGAATATAATTGTGCAAATTATACACATATATATATATATATATATATATATATATTTTTTTTTTTTTTTTTTTATTGTCTTTTTTTTTAATGGGGGATATTGCCATTGTTAGTTGCAATATTAAAAAATGACTGACACTGAAGATATTTTTAGTGTAGCCGGTCCTGATGATGCAGAAAATGTATGTATGGTCTACATAACAGAAAAAACGAGAATTAGTAAAATATCAGGTGATATCTTATGTCAAAGAAAAATGGGAAATAAAAACAGAATTTGGTTCCTATAGGTCAGCTACTGCTGCCAAAAGGTCCATTCATACTTTGAAATGTAGGCCGAATCAAAGTCCTATAGAATTTTTATCAGTTCTCCAGAATGCCTATAGCTTGGCTGAGAGAGAACCCAATTTTGAGAGCCATGAATTTATCCAACTGTTTTATGATGCCTTACCAAATAACTTAAAAATTGTTATGGCCCAGGATTACCATCCCAAAACAGTCTGGACGGGCTAATAACAGAGAGCACCACCCTACAGAACAGTAATAAGCCTCAGGATAAATTTAAAAAGCCCGCTCAGATAATAGCTGAGGCTCAGTTTAAAAAGAATCAGGGACAATTTGAGGTTCCAAAAAGTAGTCATTCCGAAGTTGTTAACTTCAGTCCTCCCAAAAGGAAAGCTAGACCCAATCAGATGATAAAAAAGGTCCCAGTAATTCCTGAAAACCCAAATAAAAAGGTTCAAAGTGGTTCCGAATCAGATGGGTCTGAAAACCCTCAAGCTTCTAATTTCCAAAAGCCACCCACAAGAGTTTATTGGAAAAATAGAAGTAATTTACATGACAGGATGGATCAGATGCAATCTCAGTTTGGGGTATTGGCAGAACAGATGGAGAAATTATCTAATTTCATCACTGCTAAACTCAAAAATCCTTCTTTAGTAGAACCCTGTTTAAAACCAAAAAGGTGAAAAGCTGACTGAAATGTTAAATAATGCAGATGCCTGTTATTTACCAGTCAGCAAAAATGAGCAAATTTAGCTCAAATGTCTGTATATATGAAATTAATTTAACACCTCTTATGCTAAGTGGCAAGAGGGGGGCCTGTTTGTGATCTTACCTTGCAGCTAAACCTTTCAACTATGCAGAATCTGACAAGCAGTCTTAGGAATGTGTCCTGTGTAAAAAAAAGGAAGGTGGGCCAACCTCTTCTGTGGGTGAGTTATACAGCAGGCAAAGAGACAAAGTTTACATGTCATTCCAAGTATCTTTATTCCTTACTTGAAATTGATTTACATATATTTCAAAGAGGTGGGATTACATAAAGATTTACCACCCATTTTGGCTTTATGGGACATGGGTAACCATGCAACTATTTTGTCTCAGAAATATTTCCCACAAATACAGGATTTATTTTCTGAAAAATATAAGCTGAAAAGTATCACCGCTGACCTTGTAAATGTTTTAGGCACCGCCCTAAAAGTCATAGGAAAGGCCTGGTTGAATTTCAACTTAGGGAACAATGTAATTTGCATTCCCACACTCATAGTTGACTTGCCCTACGATTGATTAATTATTTGTATCGATCTCCTTAAAATATTAAATCCTATTGTGATTTTATTAAAAAGGTTATATGGTCTCAAGTAAAAAGGCCCATTAAATATGAACCTTGCCTGTCCTATCACAATTGGAGCAACTGCCATGTGATGAGTAGGGATGAGCTTCGTGTTCGAGTTGAACCCATGTTCGACTCGAACATCTTCTGTTTGCCCGTTCGCCGAATTGCCAACGATATGGGCCGTTCGCGCCAAATTCGTGTGGTGCGTCACGGCCCATAATTCACTGCGACATTGCAGTGCATTGCTGGCTGATGATTGGCCAAGCATGCACTATGACCCGCATGCTTGGCCAATTACAGCGCCGTCTGTAGAGAGAGCTGTAATTGGCCAAAGCCAGGGTGGCTTTGGCCAATTATGGTTCAGGGGGTTTAGTACACGCCCCATACTATATAAGACCGCCTGCACGGCAGTCCTGTGTAGTGTGTATTCCGGAGTTGAGAGACAGTGTCATTTGATTTAAGTTAGATAGATTAGGCAGGACAGTCAGTGAGTTAGTTGCACTTACAGTGTATTGTGTATATATAGGCATCTCAGGTGTTATATATATATATATATATTAGCTAGATCCGTTCCTGTTATTATCTTCCTACTGACAGGCAGGCTTGTGTTGTTACAGTATTTACAGCTACCTGAAGAAAATTGCTGGTGTTCTTCTGATCCTATTAGTACCACAGTCAGGCAGCTAGACCATTTACAGTTAGCGTAGTGCGTCCTCCTCACAGTGTTCAGCTAAAGCTACGAGTTAGTTTAGTGTGACCTCTGCACAGTGTTCAGCTAAAGCTACAAGTTAGTGTAGTGCGTCCTCACAGTGTTCAGCTAAAGCTACAAGTTAGTGTAGCGCGTCCTCCTCACAGTGTTCAGCTAAAGCTACAAGTTAGTTTAGTGCATCCTCTGAACAATGTTCATCTAAAGCTACAAGTTAGTGTAGTGCACAGTGTTCAGCTAAAGCTACAAGTTAGTGTAGTGCGTCCTCCTCACCGCGTTCAGCTAAAGCTACAAGTTAGTGTAGTGTGACCGCTGCACAGTGTTCAGCTAAAGCTACAAGTTAGTGTAGTGCGTCCTCCTCACAGTGTTCAGCTAAAGCTACAAGTTATAAGAATTAGAATGAGAGTAAGGTAGGTACAGGGTGCCAACATCCTTAATTAAATTGTAACAAGAAAAACTGTGCACTATGGGTACACAGAGGTCGCTCTTGGGGGATTTTACTGGCAAAAAGTATATATAGTATCGAGAGTATTTTGTATAAAAATGCACACAAGTGCCAATTTTATTACACATGTAGAAAAATATATATAAAAAGAAACAATACAAGTACAATTATACAAAGTGCAAGTACAGACATAATATGCACATCCAATTGTACACAGTAGATATGACAGCCCTGTGCCTACAACCCGCAGCCTATAAGGTGAGAGGTCAAGCGGATGAAATGTACAGCATGTAACCCGACATGTTTCGGAAATGGGTATGTATTAATCCTTCATCAAGGGATTTACAATTGGGTGATCAAATCTCTATCTGTAATATAAATTTCAAAGTAATAAAGTAGTATCGTCATATATATATGCGACTACTAACAAGAGTTTGTAGTTAAAAAAAAATCCCTTTTGTATTGGCATATTAAATCCTTTGAAGATTATATTGCAGCTAATTTGAACCCCTTTGGACTTAGGGTACAAATTTTCCCCACATTTGAAAATATAGATCTCAGCTTTAAGGTTGCATGGAAAGAAAACTTAAAAGCATGTTCAAAAAAGATGATGTTGTTGTTAATTGATGAGTATCGCAAACGTATAACTGACATAGATGGAAAATTGGAAAAATTACAAAACCAAATGTCACTTCTAAAAACCCATGTGTCCTTCTCTGAATCAGAAGATAGGCTAAAATGACATTTAGAACAATTCAATAAAAATATTCTAATTAAAAAGGATAAAAAAACTACAAGGAGATAGAAAGGCCTTTGAAGACGGTAGGGCTTATAAATGGCAATCCAACACAAGTAATAACTCTTCTAAAACATCACAAAAAAATAAACACACTAATGCACATGAAGTCTCTGCACGTTCATCTATTTCTTCTTCCTTAGAGCCTTCCACTCAAAGTAAGGGTCGTCGACAATTTAAACGACGCCGTCAGGGTAACGAATTGTATGACGAGTCTCTACACATGGAGAGCTCCCCTTCGCAGGCAGGTAATGGTACTCATCCTAGCTATCATCTTAACAGTGACATATCAGATGTGCAGACTCCGGTCAGTTGCTTCGGATCATCTCTAAACACATCATCCAACACGTCTACTACTCCACAACCACAATCTCTGCCCCTCGGAACTTTTTTAGACCAAATGAGAGGCCGCATACAGACTCATCAAAAGCAAGCGAAAACACATTCCTCCAAAACTCACAAGATCAGCCAACATCAACCACGTTAAACGTAGTTAACCTATCCTCATACTCTCTCAATCGACATGAGATGGCCGTCTTGGGACGTGGCCTCACTTTCTGCCCAGACACCCGTCTGGACAGATTTGGAGCCATTAAAGATATTCATTTATTTATCCGCAAGGTCTTACTTAAGAGTTTATATGCAAAAAAACCCAACATAGAATCTGGGCTCACAAGTCAAGAGATTCAAGCACTAGATAACCTTATTGCCCTGCTAGATGAGAACAAATTTGAGAATCCTCCAGCCCCCACTGACATAGAGGGCTCTGTTGCGAATATGGATGATGCATCTACTTCACATGCACACGCACATATCCCTGACCCTTCACTTAAAAATAAATCTACCCTCTATCCCTCCCCAGCTCTAACCCCAATGCATCAGCTTTTCTAAAATTGGTGTCAGCTGACATCAACAAGATGAAAAGCTTTCCTAACCCACACCCTAATCTCAACCGTGATGAACGAATCGCATTGGAGACACTGTCCCATAACCACGGCGTTGTCATCAAATCCTCCGACAAGGGTGGCAACGTTGTGGTTATGGATAGCACTCAATACATTGAGATGTGCATGGACATACTGCACAATTCTGAGTGGTATCGACCCATTTCTAAATAACTATTGGATACATTTACCCAAGATTTCTACTCACTAGTTGATACTGCGTTCCACCAGAATGCAATATCAAAACAACTGTGGGACTTTATTAGGACCAGTCATCCTAGGGAGACAACCTTTTATGCGCTACCAAAGCTGCATAAACAAAAGAAAAAACCACCAGGCAGACCTATTGTCTCAGGCTGTGGTAGCCTAATGGAAAATCTCAGCCATGTAGGAGATAACCATTTAAAACCTCTAGTCACCTGTCTATCATCCTATGTACGTGACACTATTCACTTTTTACAAATCATTCAAGATTTACACATAGAAGATGGCACTCAACTGGTGGCCATTGGAATCCCTCTATTGTACTATCCCCCATGCCAAAGGCCTGGCGGCAATACGGCATATTCTGTTACAATATAGTGACTCTGAACCTAAATATACTGAATTCATTATGACTTGCCTTGAATTTATACTTCATCACAACTTTTTTTGCTTTGATGGTTCCCACTACCTCCAGGTACAGGGTGTTGCGATGGGGACATGTTCTGCCCCATTATACGCCAATCTGTACCTGGGGGAGTGTGAACATTCACTGCTGGTTCAAGAGTCACTATCTATATATATATATACACCATGTTTTAACATGGCGAAGATACATAGATGATATATTTCTTATTTGGGATGGGCCAACTGAACTACTACATCAATTTCTGGAGTCCATCAATAAGAACGATTTCAATTTGAAATTCACGATGACTCACAGCCCCAGCGAAATTACATTTCTAGATGTGCTCATAAAGAAATCACTTCCATCCTAGGCCTCTCCTGGCCTCCATACCATATAGCCAGTATTTAAGAGCTCGCCGCAATTGTTCCGACGACATTAGATTTAAAATTGAAGCCAACATCCTAAAAAATAGACTCCTCAAAAGAGGTTATTCAAATACTTGCTTGAAAAAAGCGTACAAGCGAGCCCTCAATCAATCTCGCCGTGACCTGCTAAATACACAAACAACCCTGTAAAGATGAAACAACAAGAATTATCACAACATACTCATCACAACACAAGCAAGTCAAAAGTATTCTAAATAAATACTGGCATTTACTAACAATGGATCAAACTTTGGCCCCCTTTGTTCCTAAT
Source organism: Lithobates clamitans (assembly GCA_037952925.1). NCBI lineage: Eukaryota > Metazoa > Chordata > Amphibia > Anura > Ranidae > Lithobates > Lithobates clamitans. The sequence goes on along the minus strand of JBBGZY010000563.1, from coordinate 10,374,435 downwards.
GCTCCAGCTGTCACCTTTAGGAGAGCGCCATCCATAGGAGACAAATTAGTCAACAGTGAGTATAAATCTTGCAAAGGGGACCCTAGATGTACAAAGACATAGAAAAATCTTTAGATTAATATATCTATCTATCCGGAATGTTTAGTAAGTACATCGCACATCATAATTGCATATATAGAGGAAAAGAGCAAGCGAAAAAGCATACAAGCGGCCCCTACAGATCCAACTCACAGACCCCTGATGAAAAACCAGGGAGAAATGGTTTAAAGTTAAAGGCCCCGTTAAGGCCAGGTGGATGGTTGGCCCGTAAATTGTGTATCCCCCTCAGTTCCCACTGGAGGAGGCGCTTATTGAAGTCGGCGCCTCTAGGGCTGAAGTGGATACGGTCAACGGCTAAAAAATATATTTTAGGGATTGATAAAGGATGAACCGTGGCCATATGTCGGCCAATAGGTACATCTGGGTCGCGTTTGCGTATGGTGCCAAGATTGAAAAAAGCGTACAAGCGAGCCCTCAATCAATCTTGTCGTGACCTGCTAAATACACAAAAACAACCCTGTAAAGATGAAACAAGAATTATCACAACATACTCATCACAACACAAGCAGGTCAAACGTATTCTAAATAAATACTGGCATTTACTAACAATGGATCAAACTTTGGCCCCCTTTGTTCCTAATGCTCCAGCTGTCACCTTTAGGAGAGCGCCATCCATAGGAGACAAATTAGTCAACAGTGAGTATAAATCTTGCAAAGGGGACCCGTGCAAAACACTGGGGACCTATATGTGTGGGGGATGCCAGTATTGTCAGTATATGGACAGACGGAAAAACATCATCTTACCCAATGGCCAGCATTTCTCTCCCAAGCATTATGTAAACTGCAAAACTTCTGCAATAGTGTATCTGCTAACGTGCGAATGCGGGTGCTACTATGTTGGTAAAACAATAAATGAGTTCTGGAAAAGTATCTACCAACATCTTGGCACCATACGCAAACGCGACCCAGATGTACCTATTGGCCGTCATATGGCCATGATTCATCCTTTATCAATCCCTAAAATATATTTTTTAGCCCTTGACCGCATCCACTTCAGCCCTAGAGGCGGCGACTTCAATAAGCGCCTCCTCCAGTGTGAACTGAGGTGGATACAAAATTTACGGGCCAACCATCCACCTGGCCTTAACAGGGCCTTTAACTTTAAACCATTTCTCCCTGGTTTCTCATCAGGGGTCTGTGAGTTGGATCTGTAGGGGCCGCTTGTATGCTTTTTTGCTTGCTCTTTTCCTCTATATATGTCATTATGATGTGCAATGTACTTACCAAACATTTCAGATAGAAAAATCTTTAGATTAATATATCTATGTCTTTGTACATTTAGGGTATCCCCTTTTTTTCCCTGCAATTATTGGATTAAAACTGCTAGCCATGGATTTAATGTTTGTACAATATATTGTATTATTATGCTATACAATGTAATCTCCCTTTTTTCTTTTTTTTTTGTCACTTTATTTTTGTACAGCAGGCTGGCTTCAATAATTCTCTTTTCTGTCCACTAGATGGTGCAGTCTGTGGAGTGTGGACCGCTCGAATGCTCACTGACACCCGGCGGGTAAGCTCCACACGTGCATGGCTATGGGGCGGTGCGATGCTGCCTGTCCCCTGTGCCTTTGCACGTGGAGGAGCTCTTTCTGTGACCCCACGCCTGCCTTGCTGCATACGTGGGGATCCCATGCCCGCCGCGTCATGCGGCGCGTGTCGTTTTTGCGCCCCTCGGGGCGTGGCCACGTCGCGCGCCTCAGCGTCAGGGAGACACTCTGAGCTCCACACGCAGCTGATTCAGTGGAGCAGATGCTGATTGGCTGTTGCCAAATCAGCTGTGCTTTATGAGACGATAACACCTCCAGGGCTTCTGTGAGTCTTAGAACTGCTGCCCTGAGGTCTGCGTCTCAAGAGATCATGTAAAAACTATAAGGTAACTCTAATTACTTCGTATACTAAAGCATTGGGACACTTTCATCCCATATACTTTTACACTGTAGCTTGGTAATTGTTTTCCCCAGCTGTATATGAGCTTAACTTACATGCTCCCTCCATTCACTATTCCAATTATACAGACCACAATCAGGCATCTCTTGTGAAAGTGCTGCAGCGTTCAGTCTCACACTTGTGACTGCCCATCCTACATCTCGTGGACTTTCTAAGCCAGCCTGCTTCACCTTCGGTTTTCATTTTTTGCTTTGTCACATTTTGCTTGTCCTTATGAATCTGATTGATGTAAGTATAAGTAGTTCTTCTGCTTTTTAAAATAGTATCAATTTTGTTATAACTACAAACTCTTGTTAGTCGTCGCATATATATATATATGACGATACTACTTTATTACTTTGAAATTTATATTACAGATAGAGATTTGATCACCAATTGTAAATCCCTTGATGAAGGAATAATACATACCCATTTCTGAAACAGGTCAGGTTACGTGCTGTACATTTCATCCGCTTGACCTCTCACCTTATAGGCTGCGGGTTTTAGGCACAGGGCTGTCATATCTACTGTGTACAATTGGATGTGCATATTATGTCTGTACTTGCACTTTGTATAATTGTACTTGTATTGTTACTTTTTATATATATTTTTCTACATGATTAATAAAATTGGCACTTGTGTGCATTTTTATACAAAATACTCTCGATACTATATATATACTTTTTACCAGTAAAATCCCCCAAGGGCGATCTCTGTGTACCCATAGTGCACAGTTTTTCTTGTTCCAAAGCTACAAGTTAGTGTAGTGCGCCCTCTGAACAGTGTTCAGCTAAAGCTACAAGTTTGTGCAGAGGTCGCACTACACTAACTTGTAGCTTTAGCTGAACACTGTGCACTACACTAACTTGTAGCTTTAGCTGAACACTGTTCAGAGGACGCACTACACTAACTTGTAGCTTTAGCTGAACACAGTGCACTACACTAACTTGTAGCTTTAGATGAACACAGTTCAGAGGACGCACTAAACTAACTTGTAGCTTTAGCTGACCACTGTGCAGAGGTCGCACTACACTAACTTGTAGCTTTAGCTGAACACTGTGAGGAGGACGCACTACACTAACTTGTAGCTTTAGCTGAACACTGTGCAGAGGTCACACTACACTAACTTGTAGCTTTAGCTGAACACTGTTCAGAGGACGCACTACACTAACTTGTAGCTTTAGCTGAACACTGTGAGGAGGACGCACTACACTAACTTGTAGCTTTAGCTGAACACTGTGCACTACACTAACTTGTAGCTTTAGCTGAACACTGTGCAGAGGTCGCACTACACTAACTTGTAGCTTTAGCTGAACACTGTGAGGAGGACGCACTACACTAACTTGTAGCTTTAGCTGAACACTGTGAGAAGGACACACTACACTAACTTGTAGCTTTAGCTGAACACTGTGCACTACACTAACTTGTAGCTTTAGATGAACACTGTCCAGAGGTCGCACTACACTGTGTTCAGCTGAAGCTATAAGTTAGTGTAGTACGTCCTCTGAACAGTGTTCATCTAAAGCTACAAGTTGGTGTAGTGCACAGTGTTCAGCTAAAGCTGCAAGTTAGTGTAGTGTGTCCTCCTCACAGTGTTAAGCTAAAGCTACAAGTTAGTGTAGTGTGACCTCTGCACAGTGTTCAGCTAAAGCTACAAGTTAGTTTAGTGCTTCCTCTGAACAGTGTTCATCTAAAGCTACAAGTTAGTGTAGCGCACAGTGTTCAGCTAAAGCTACAAGTTAGTGTAGTGCGTCCTCCTCACAGTGTTCAGCTAAAGCTACAAGTTAGTGTAGTGTGACCTCTGCACAGTGTTCAGCTAAAGCTACAAGTTAGTGTAGTGCGTCCTCCTCACAGTGTTCAGCTAAAGCTACAAGTTAGTGTAGTGAGTCCTCTTAACAGTGTTCAGCTAAAGCTACAAGTTAGTGTAGTGCGACCTCTGCACAGTGTTCAGCTAAAGCTACAAGTTAGTGTAGTGCGTCCTCTGAAAAGTGTTCATCTAAAGCTACAAGTTAGTGTAGTGCACTGTGTTCAGCTAAAGCTACAAGTTAGTGTAGTGCGACCTCTGCACAGTGTTCATCTAAAGCTACCAGATGATGACTTCCAAGTCGAAACGCGTTGGAAGGATATGCTGAGACCACTGTCTTCTTTTATACAAGCACTTGATTTTACTGCTAAACACGTGAGTGTATTTCCTTTGCTTTTTATGTATTAAAATTTCCATACGGAGTTACACTATATGCCTTCCTCTTTCTTTTAATGATGAGGCTGACTGCCTATATCTACTGAGTCCATCCATACCTTACACTTGTTCGGAGGTCCATCTGGAGGTCATATCTGGATAGAGCATCTGATCCCCTTGGTATATTATACCACAAAGCTTGATTGACTCACTAGGTGTACACCTATTTGAGTTCAATCCCTCTGGTAAGCAGCTTCTGGTGTCTTTGGTGGTGGACCTACTATTAACTGTTATGACATCATACATATTTGAAGTTAAAGACTGTCACTATATTATATCCACATGTGGTTGAGGATTATCATCACACATGATTGAAGCTTGTCACTGACTTTTTTCTTTTTTGGACATCACACGTCTAAGTTCCTTTGTTTATAGACATCACATGTCATAATAGAGGACTGCTTGGAGTATTTTTGAGCACATAATTTATTATTCACGTTTTTTTGTACTCATATTATATTTGTTATGGTTTATATGATAACATAAGCGCTGCACATTTCACCCAATTTGTAATTTTTGCAACTTTATCCACTGCTGTGCTGGCTGCTTTAGTTGTTTTTGTTTTCTTTGAGACAGCGCAGTATATATTTGTTTATAATTTACTTTGTCTGAAAAAGCAGCTGCCAACGCGGCCTCTTCCCTCAGCTCAATGGCATCAGTGACTCCTTCCCTAGCCCCACCATGTCCTCCTGAGGAGTCCCTCGAACTATTTGACCACAGTGTTGGGTACATGCTCCAGGAGGATGCCCAGCATTTAGAAGGCTCTGATGATGATACTGAGCTAGATGAAGGCAGTAACGTGAGCACGGACAGAGGGGGTGCCCAAGAAGGACAGCAGTCTGGCAGTCATGCTCCCCCTGCTGCAGCATACTGCCAGGTTTGCTCCAGTGATGAGGAGGGAGGGGATGATGAGGTCACTGACTAAACGTGGGTGCCTGATAGGAGAGAGGAGGAGGCAAATCACCAACGAGGCAGGATGCCCTCCAGGGGCCAGCCTAAGGGCAGCACACTGACTGCATCACACCGGAAAGCTCCGCATGTGCAGGGCGCTGCTGTCTCTGTGCATTATTCCAAAAGTTCTTTGGTGTGGGGCTTTTTTGAGACGAGTGCATCAGATCGCACCGTTGCTATTTGCAACATATGTCTCAAGCGTATCTCGTGTGGCCAAAACATCTCCCGCTTGGGAACCACGTGCTTGACCAGACATATGTTGACCTGCCATGCAGTTCATTGGCAAGCGTATCTAAAAGACCCACACCAAAGAACAAAGAGGACCTCTCTTTGCTCCTCATCAGCTGAGTTCTCCAACCCCACTATACCTTCAGTCCTCTCTGAGACCTGCACTGAGAGGAATGAAGGTGTAGAATTAGGTGTGTCACAGCCAAGTACTTGTGGGCAATCTGCTTTCGGTACACCAACGTCAGATTGTACCAGGCAGATTTCCCTGCCCCAGATGCTGCACCGCCGAAAGAAGTTCGTTTCCAGCCATCCACATGCCCAGCGGTTGAATGCTAGCTTGGCAAAATTGCTAGCACTTCAACTGCTGCCTTTTCACTTGGTAGACTCTGCCCCCTTCCGTGAGTTTGTGGAATGTGTGGTTCCTCAGTGGCAGGTACCCAAATGCCACTTTTTCTCACGGAAGGTGATTCCGGCTCTCTACCGGCATGTGGAAGGCAATGTCCATGCCTCGCTGGACAGGGCAGTCAGCGGTAAGGTGCATATTACCGCTGACTCATGGTCCAGCAGGCATGGACAGGGACATTACCTAAGTTTCACCGCGCATTAGGTGACTCTTCTGGCAGCTGGGAAGGATGCAGGACAAGGTGCAGTAGTGTTGGAGGTTGTTCCGCCACCACACCTCCAAAATGCCACTACTAATGATTCTGACACACCTCTCTCCTCCACCCCCTCCTCTTCCTCCATGGCCTCTTCCTGTGCTTTGTCCTCGGAACCAGCGGTGCTTCGTAGGCGTTCAAGGGGCTATGCAAGTATGCAGGCCAGAAGATGTCATGCGGTGCTTGAGCTGGTGTGCTTGGGGGACAGGAGCCACACTGGGGCAGAGGTTCTGTCAGCTCTGCAGGGGCAGGTTCAGAGGTGGTTGACACCACGCCAACTTAAGGCAGGAATGGTGGTTTGCGACAATGGCACCAACCTCCTCTCTGTCCTGCGACAGGGACAACTGACCCATGTGCCCTGTTTGGCTCACATCCTTAATTTAGTGGTGCAGCGGTTCTTGGGCAGGTACCCGGGCTTACAGGATATCCTGAGGCAGGCCAGGAAAGTCTGTGTGCATTTCTGCCGGTCATATAATGCCAGTGCTCAGCTGGCAGACCTCCAAAAAAATTTAACCTGCCCAAGAACAGCCTACTCTGTGACATGCCCACCAGGTGGAACTCAAAATTGGCCATGCTGCAGTGGCTGCACACGCAGCAGAGGGCCATCAATGAGTACCTGTGCGACTATGGCACCAGGACAGGGTCAGGGGAGCTTGTTTTTTTTCCCCACGCCAGTGGGCCATGATCAGGGATGCATGCACTGTCCTGTCACCATTTGAGGAGGCCACAAGGATGGTGAGCAGTGACCGTGCATGCATCAGTGACACTGTCTCCCTTGTCCACCTGTTGGAGCACACGCTGCGTGGAATAATGGACAGGGCACTTGAGACAGAACAGAGGCAGGAAGAGGAGGACTTCCTTATCTCTCAAGGCCCCCTTTATCAAGAGAGTGTTCCTGCGTGCCCGCCGATCACACAGGAAGAGGACGAGGAGGAGGAGAAGGAGAAGGAGGAAGAAGATTGTGTCAGTATGGAGGTGGAGCCTGGCACTCAGCATCAGCAGCAGTCTTTAAGGGATCAGTCCCAAGAAACACATGGACTTGTACGTGGCTGGGAGGAGGTGGCTGCGGATCATGTCGTCCTTAGTGACCCAGAGGACTCTGGACCGAATGCCACAGCAAACCTACGCTGCATGGCCTCCCTGATCCTGCAAAGCCTGCGGAAGGATCCTCGTATTCGTGGTATCAAGGCGAAGGAACAATTCTGGCTGGCAACCCTCCTTGATCCACGTTACAAGGGTAAGGTTGCGGACCTTATCTTGCTGTCGCAGAGGGAGCAGAAGATGAAACATCTTCGGGAGGCCTTGCAGAAAGGTCTGTGCAACGCATTCCCAGAGACTGGGAGGTTACAAACTCCTGTTTCTGGACAACGTGTTGCCGAGGCTTTGTTCAGTCAACAACATCACTTGTGGGATGACTTCCCCTTTGGGGATGCACTCACCAGAAATCTAATAATATAAAGCCCAGATTCAAAGTGAACTTCTCCACAGCTCCTATACGAACATCCTCTGATTGTAACCAATCAGAGGATGCATTTGCATAGTACAGCTGTCGAGCCGAGCCGTGTAAACAGAATCACTGTCTGCAATGAGGACACACTACCACGCACGCTTCTGATCGTGTTGATGCATCAATCCTTATGGTGTTTGAACATTATCCGGATTAGGTGCATATTAGCCATCTTTATACATTACAAATACAGAGATCCATATTGAATCATGGATAAATACTGAGTATGGGCTCTGATTGAAACATATATATAAAATATATAAATATAAAATAAATATACATACACTTCAATCAGAGCCCATACTCAGTACTTGGCTAAATTGCTAGCACTTAAACTGCTGCCTTTTCAGTTGGTAGACTTTGCTCCCTTCCGGGAGTTTGGGGAATGTGCGGTACCTCAGTGGCAGGTTCCCAAATGCCACTTTTTTTCACAGAAGGCGATTCCGGCTCTCTACCGGCATGTGGAAGGCAATGTCCATGCCTCACTGGACAGGGACGTTACCTATCTTTCACTGTGCACTGGGTGACTCTGCTGGCAGATGGGAAGGATGCAGGACAGGGTGCAGTAGTGTTGGAGGTTGTTCCGCCACCACGCTTCCAAAATTCTACTAGTGGTGATTCTGCCACACCTCTCTCCTCCACCCCCTCCTCTTCTTCTTCCTCCATGACCTCTTCCTGTGTGGATTTGTCCTCGGAACCAGCCGTGCTCCATAGGCGTTCAAGGGGCTACGCAAGCACGCAGGCAAAAAGATGCCATGCTGTGCTTGAACTGGTGTGCTTGGGGGACAGGAGCCACACTGGGGCAGAGATTCTGTCAGCTCTGCAGGGGCACGTTCAGAGGTGGTTGACGCCATGCCAGCTTAAGGCAGGAATGGTGGTTTGCGACAATGGCACCAACCTCCTCTCCGCCTTCCGACAGGGGCAACTGACCCATGTGCCCTGTTTGGCTCACGCCCTTAACTTGGTGGTGCAGTGGTTCTTGGGCAGGTACCCAGGCTTACAGGATGTCCTGAGGCAGGCCAGGAAAGTCTGTGTGCATTTCCGCCGGTCATATAATGCCAGTGCTCGGCTGGCTGACCTCCAAAAGGAATTTAACCTGCCCAAGAACCACCTCATCTGTGACATGCTCACCAGGTGGAACTCAGCGTTGGCCATGCTGCAGCGGCTGCACATGCAGCAGAGGGCCATCAATGAGTACCTGTGTGATTATGGCACCAGGACAGGGTCAGGGGACCTTGTTTTTTCCCCCATGCCAGTGGGCCATGATCAGGGATGCATGCACTGTCCTGTCACCTTTTGAGAAGGCCACGAGGATGGTGAACAGTGACAGTGCATGCATCAGTGACACTGTCCCTCTTGTCCACCTGTTGGAGCACACGCTGCATGGAATAATGGACAGGGCACTTGAGGCAGAACAGAGGCAGGAAGAGGAGGACCTCCTTACCTCTCAAGGCCCCCTTTATCCAGACAGGGCCAATCACACAGGAAGAGGACAAGGAGGAGGATTGTGTCAGCATGGGGGTGGGGCCTAGCACTCAGTATCAGCAGCAGTCTTCAAGGGATCATTTACAGTCCGAAGAAACCCATGGACTTGTACATGGCTGGGAGGAGGTGGCAGCGGATCATGACGTCCTTAGTGACCCAGAGGACTCTGGACCGAATGCCTCAGCAAACCTACGCTACATGGCCTCCCTGATCCTGCAAAGCCTGCAGAAGGATCCTCGTACTTGTGGTATCAAGGAGAGGGATCATTACTGGCTGGCAACCCTCCTTGATTCACGTTACTAGGATAAGGTTGCGGACCTTATCTTGCTGTCGCAGGGGGAGCAGAGGATGAAACATCTTCGGGAGGCATTGAAGAAAGGTTTGTGCAATGCGTTTCCAGAGCCTGGGAGGTTACCATTTCCTTGTCCTCCTGGACAGCATGTTGCTGAGGCTTTGGTCAGACACAGGAGGAGTGGTGGAGAAGGTGGCCATCTGACCGATGCGTTCAGACAATTTTTTAGTCCGCAGCCCCAAAGTATCATTGGTTCCAGCAACCATCGCCAGCATCTGATTCGCATGGTGCAGGAATACCTAGGAGCAAGATCAGACTTGGACACCTTTCCCACAGAAAATCCTCTGGGTTACTGGATGGGTCTTGAGGATGGATCACTGGCCAGAACTTGCACAGTATGCAACTGAGCTACTGGCCTGCATCCAGCGTTCACATTCAGTGCTGCTGGAGGCTTTGTAACCGATCACAAGATGCGCCTGTCTACCGAATTAGTCGATCAGCTGACCTTCATAAAAAATTAATCAGTCTTGGATCACCAGCTACAAAGCACCTGATGCTGATGTAACCGAATATTTTTTTTTTTTTTTAAATGTGAGATCCCATCAAGACTACCTATGCTAATGCTGAGTGACTATCCTGTTAGGCTGAGTGACTATCCTCTTCCTCCTCAATGATTTTTTGGCTGGAACTACACGTAAAAAAATGTACCAGTTCAAACTTATAAACAAACCTACAGTCCCTGTCTTGTTTGCACCGCCTGTACACTGCTGTTCAGAGTATATAGGGCCTGGGGGCCCAACGCCTTTCCTTTTTTTTATTTGGGTGCGGGGTTCCCCTTAATATCCATACAAGACCCAAAGGGGCTGGTAATGGGCTGGGGTTTCTCAATGATTTTCATCCATATTGACGGGACCAGACATGACATTAAAGTCGCAAGCAGTTTTAAATGACTTTTTTTCCTTTAGAAATGTCAATTTGAGCAGGGACTGTTCTAAACACGGGAAACACGCGCCACTTTACAGGCATACTATAGACACCCCCCAGGCACGATATTTAAAGGAATAATACACTTTTATTTTTTCACTTTAAGCATCATTAAAATCACTGCTCCCGAAAAAACAGACTTTTTTTTGCATTGATACATGTCCTCTGGGGCAGGACCCTGGTCCCCAAACTCTTCTTAGGACAATAACTTGCATATTAGCCTTTAAAATTCTCACTTTTGATTTCTCACGTTCGAGTACCATAGACTTTAACGGGGTTCGAAAGTTTGCACGAACTTTCGGTCCATTCGAATGTTCTGATGCAAACCGAACCGGGGAGGGGGTGTTAGGCTCATCCCTAGTCCTGAAGATCAATACAAGCTGGTATTTATGTTTGGTAAAGAAAAGTACACCTGGGACAGAATGCTATTGGGCTATATAAATGTAGGTTATGAATTTTATGTGTTTTTACATTAGGCTGTGCCTAATGTAACTGAAAGGAAATTTAACATATGTGGATAATATTTAGTTGAAAAACATAATGTTTGAAAAGCATATCCAAGAGATTAGACATGTTCTTAACCAGTTGAGAGGCAGGTGTTAAAATGTCATTACAGAAAGCCAATGGTGTCATTCCAATGTTGATTTCCTGAGACCTGAGGCTACTTCTGAAGGCCTGAATCCGCAAAAGAAGAAGTGGAGGCTGTGATGAAATCAAAAACACTTACCAAAATCAGTGAACTGAGGTAACTTTTGGGTATGATCAACTATTCAATTGCGTGCTTGTCATCCTAGGTAATGTTCAAGTAGAGACTTTTAAGCATGTGAATGTAATGATTTGACATAGTGATATTCTCTCCTAACTTATAGATCTTTATATCTTATACTTCTACACATTGGTATGGATCCTGCCAATCATGGCATTATACTATTATCATAAATGTAAAATATAATTAAACATCGTTATTACATATATATTACATAGTTGGAAAAGTTAAATATTAATTGATAAGAATTTGTATTCATATTATCTATTTACTTAAATAGAAAAAGATTGACAGTCCAGACCAGATTGCTGATTGGTAAAGAGTATGAGGATGAGAGGATGTCCGTGATAGGCAGAACACTGAACACTGACTCACTGCTGGGAAACTGAGTGTCCCCCTATCACAGACGAGGACGAGGAGGAGGCACGGCTTTTGTACACTGGAATGGCCGCCGTCTGACTGCATGACACGCTAATCAGGTAGGCAGATGGCAGTGACTCGAGTATAAGCCGAGGGGGGCACTTTCAGCACAAAAAATATGCTGGAAAACTCAGCTTATACGCGAGTATATACGGTACTAGTATATCTATATTGTTTAAAAAGTTTTTATTGGAAGATTTATTGACATACATAGAATGGTGCACACATAAAAAGAAACTTATGTAAATGTTATAGGTGGACGCAATTGTAGCTTCAATACAGAGACAGAGACATCGACTAGAACACCGACCTCTGAATATTGCATATTGTGTGGTAGACAAAACATATGAGATCAGAAGGGGACATCCCAGCGCTTCCATTTCCTGTCAAAAGAGGTGGATAGTGTCATACAGGGTGTGGTGGATGCGTTCAGAGAGCTTGATTATTTCCATTCTGGCCAGAACCTGAGGCCAGGATACCGAGGAGGAAAGCCAGTTCAGAGCCGTCATCCAGTGGATGGCTATAAACATTGTGTGTGTTAGTCTTTGACAAGGAACCGGAAAGAACCGGAACATCTGGAATTGTAGTAAAGAAAACGCACATCTGTTTGGAGGGTCTCGTGGCTGCCTGTTGCCAAAGTGGCTTGAGGTGTTTGCAATTCCGAAAGATGTGGAGGAAGGAACCGGGTTCAGGGCAGCCACGAAAGCACAGGGGAGATACAGTCAGGTAGATGGTGTGAAGCTTAGTGGGCGTCATGTGCAATCTGGTATGCAATTTAAGCCAGTTTGGTTAGGGGAGATAAGCATGGTAATCACTGAGGCCAGTCGAATAATGAATATAAGTCATTATTAATAACTGAGACGAGTCGAAAGTTTTGGGCAGTGGAGTGGTCCTTGTGTAGTTTGGATAAGTGACATATTTGCCAAAAGCATCTCTGATGGAAACTGGTTACCCTTCAAGATGTGGTTATATAGGGTGACTAGCTTAGGGGTCAGTGTGGGGAGAATTTCTTATAGTAAGTGATTGTGTATCCACCTGGACTAGGGGCCATAGATGATTTAAGGGACCTAATAATGTCAGCGATTTCCAAACTGGTACATTGGGCATTCAAGCATTCAAGTTGCTGAGCAGACAGAGTGGGTAGTGGTAAATCAGCAAACCAGGCTTGTGAGGCAGGGTCAGCTGCTGACCGTGATTTGGAGAATAGTTTCTGGTAATAGTTGACAAAGATGTCGAGAACGTCATTGGGATGAGATACTAATGAGCCAGTTGAGTTACTTAGTTTGTATACATGTGGTGGTCTAACCGTATGGTTAAGTTTTCTGACAAACATAGTTGAAGCAGAGTTACTAAATAGCAAAAATTTTGCCTTGGACTACCTCAGGGCTCTCTCCATATCTTCTGACAGCAATGCATCTAATGTGCGTTTCCTAGAGTTAATTTGTTCAAGGAGGTCGGGGGTGGGGGAATGATTGTAATGGTTATATAGACGGTCTAGCGTCTTAGTGAGGGATTGTAGATTAGCTAGTTTAGTTCTATGTTTTTTAGATACTAAATGTATGAGATGAACTCGCATGACCACCTTATAGGTCGTCCATAATCGGGCTGGGGACGTGTTGGGTAATGTGTTGTCAGTGAAATAATTGTTTAAATGATCTGTAAGGGAATTCATGATTGCAGGGTCTGTGAGGAGAGAATCGGGCTGTTGAAAAAGCCACCATGTGGTGATCAGACCAGGGGCATACATGGATCACAGCAGCAGTCGAATTGGTGAGGACAACTGGGGTGCAAAAGATATAGTCGAGGCAGGCATAACTGTCGTGTGGGTTTGAGTGAAAGGTATAGGATCTGGCGCCCACATTATGTGCCCTCCAAGCTTCAATCAGTTGCAAAGCATTGAGGGAGCCAACTAACGACTTAGGAAAGGCCTTCGAGGAAGGAGTAACTCTGCTTTTATCTAATACCGGGTGAGCTGTAAAATTGAAATTGCCCCCGACAACTAAGTGTGGGGAGAGATATTGATCCAAAGTGTCAAAAAAGTGTCTGAAAAATGAGGCCTGTGCCTCATTAGGGGCATAAACTGAGACTATGGTGGTGGCTCGGCCTTGTATCATACCTTGGAGGATAATAAATCGGCTTTCAGGGTCCTTATATACATAGCAGACATCAAACATCAGGGTGCTGCGTATGAATATAGCCACTCCACTGGGCTGTGTGGGTGGTGCAATAGAATTGCTTGAAGGCCTTATCGAAATATTGCAGATGATTGGATGTTGCAAAATGGGTCTCCTGCAGTAGCAGGATATCAGCTCCCAAGCTTTTATAATGACGAAAAGCTTTTTTTTGCGTTTCTGAGGGCGGTTAAACCCTTGAACATTATGGGTAATTATCTTAAGCACCATGATAAGCCATCAAAATGGGGGGGGGGGGGATACGTGCAGGAAGGTGCAGAAAACTCTTACCCAAGGAGCGTGAGGTCCCGGTGAGCTAGCCAAACCCCCATGCCAAAACCTGTCAAGCAAAGTTACAAAAGCGTTAAAGGCATTATCTGTATAAAGAGGCATGTAGTACCACTGAATGTTTGAACAAAATCTTCCATAATCAAAAAACGAAAACCAATGAAACTGTAGAAAACAACAAAGAAATGAGTGGTCAGGGGAGAACCACCAAACTGACCAAAACATAGTGTGCTTCGGACTATGGCGTTCAATACCTGCTACCAGAGGCGAGATGGTCCGCGATGGATCGGGTCCGGGAGCAAGCAGGGGGAATACCCGTAGAAGCCTCCTGTTAGACAGTGAGAGACCACGTGAATCATTGTCACCAGGGGGACGATGTCGTCTAATCGGTAATGACAATTAAGCTCATGTAATTGAGTCAATAAGCAGGAACCAGAATTCGGTTCTGAGAGGCACATAAGTGGTGTGATTAGAAATATGCCCGTCTGGCTGGGAGGTCCCAAAAAGGTTGGCGCCATCTTCTGCGATCCTGGCGAGGGGATGGCGTTGCCCAGACAGGGTTAGGGTTGGCGCGAGGTGTAGAAGGCTTGTTGGGGACTGCATCCGACTCCAAAAGCCCCAGTTTGATCAGACGATCTTTACCTTCTGCAAGAATGTAGACTATGTAGGTGGTGCCATTGTGTGGCACTGCAAGTTTGAATGGAAATCCCCAGCAGTATCTGATATGGATGGCCTGCAGCACTGAGGTGACATCCTTCATTCTGCGTCTGCGGTCCAGGGTGAACTGGGAGAGGTCAGGGTAGATTTGAATTTTAACACCGTCCAGCTCAATATGGATAGGATTTCTTGATGCTCTAAGGATTTCTTCCTTAATTAGGAAATCCTTCATGCAGAGTATCACGTCCCTGGGGGGTTTGTCTGCTGGAGGCTTCGGGCGCAAAGCTCTGTGCAGCCTATCACAGATGAATGCCTTGGATGGGGCATCTGGGAGAAGGGAGCGAAACAGCTTGACAGTGGCAGAGGCAAGGTCTGTGACAGACTCAGGGATACCTCTCAGATGCAGGTTGTTTCTGCGATTTTGGTTGTCGAGGTCCTCAACTTGGGACTGCAGGAATGAACAGCTCTCTGCCAGGGACTCAAAATCCTGGCGGAGATCTGTGTGTGCTAGAGACAGCTCATCATGTTTTGTCTCTAACAGATCTGTGCGGGAGCCCAGAGCCGCAATTTCCTGTGTCAGTGTGTTCTCTGTCTTGTGCAGCTCAGATTGGAATTTGTCTGCCAGCCTGTCATACATACCGTATATACTCGAGTATAAGTCGTTCCGAGTATAAGTCGAGGACCTAATTTACTACAAAAAAATGGGAAAAACTTATTGACCCGAGTATAAGACGAGGGTGAGAAATGCACAGCTACTGTAAGTGGAAAAGAGGGTCAACAATGCCCATTTGCAGCATCACTGTGCCCATTTGCATGCCTCACTGTGCCCATTTGCAGCCATAGGTCCCCTGAACTTCAAACTCGGCAGTTAAGGGTTCCTAGATGCCCCCTAGCTGCAGCCAAAATTTGGGGTCTCTGAACCCAAAGGGTCCTGAAATGACATTGCTGCAGATGGGCACAGTTGACCGAATTTGGGGCCCCGTATCTCGGGGCAATTTAGTGCTAGGAACCCCAAATTTGGTGTGCAAACCCAGCGGAACTAGCAGCATAAAATGTCCAAAGCTGGGGTTTCTAGCACCAAGTGGCCCCGAGATACAGGGCCCCAAAAATCAGTTCAGAAAATGTCAAGCACTTTTCTGCAGCAGAGAATGACATTTTCCGAACCATTTTTGGGGCCCCGTATCTCAGGGTCACTTGGTGCTATGAACCCCAGCTTTGGATATGTTATGGTACCAGGTCCACTGGGTTTGCACACCAAATATGGGGTTCCTAGCACCAAGTGGCCCTGAGATATGGGGCCCCAAAGTCGGTTCAGAAAATGTCAAGCACTTTTCTTCAGCAGAGAATGACATTTTCCGAACCAATTTCGGGGCCCCGTATCTCGGGGTCACTTAGTGCTAGGAACTTCATCTTTGGATATGTTGTGGTACCAGTTCCACTGGGTTTGCACACCAAATTTGGGGTTCCTAGAACCAAGTGGCCCTGAGATACGGGGCCCCAAAGTCGGTTCGGAAAATGAAATTTTTTGCTGCAGAAAAGTGCTTGACTCAAGTATAAGTCGAGGAGGGCACTTTCAGCACAAAAAAATGTGCTGAAAAATTCGACTTATACTCGAGTATATACGGTAACTGACAAACTAGCAATCAAGTCAGCCTTAGTGCGCTGGAGAGGGTGCTCATGGTTCTCTGTGTGATGGCTGGAGGCTGAAGGAGAGGCGGCAGGAGAAGGAGTCGGTGGGGTGGAGCCACGCTGGGACTGGGCGCCATCTTTGGTCATCCTGGCCTGTTCCGAGGTCCGCAGCAAGTAGGAGGTAAGGGACCCTTGAGATATGTCATTTCTCCTATTTTTTTGCTGGACGACATGCACCTTGTAGTCCAACAGGGGTGCGGGAGAAAATGGGTGAGAAAAAGAGGCGATAAGGCCCTGTGGGAGTAGTTTCAGTCTCGCCATCTGCCGGAGCTCTCGCAGGAAGCGACCTTCTCTCATCGCGCCGCACATGTGCCCCCTATATATCTATAATAACATAAGCAGAGCATGCTTATAATACTATGAATATATATATATATTTTTAGGAAGTTTAAATGTGAGATTACGTATAATGGTTATTGTATGCACAGCCACACATGATCTCACCTTCCAGATATGTGAAGGGGGGTTAGTTAATTGTGTGGGTTAGACATTCTAAAAAAAAAAAAAACCATATCTGAGTTTCTTTCCCTGGTGAAGAAAACACCATTCACAACAGTTGGCCAGATCAAGAACACTCTCCAGGAGGTAGGTGTATGTGTGTCAAAGTCAACAATCAAGAGAAGACTTCACCAGAGTGAATACAGAGGGTTCACCACAAGATGTAAACCATTGGTGAGCCTCAAAAACAGGAAGGCCAGATTAGAGTTTGCCAAACAACATCTAAAAAAGCCTTCACAGTTCTGGAACAACATCCTATGGACAGATGAGATCAAGATCAACTTGTACCAGAGTGATGGGAAGAGAAGAGTATGGAGAAGGAAAGGAACTGCTCATAATCCAAAGCATACCACCTCATCAGTGAAGCGTGGTGGCAGTGTCATGGCGTGGACATGTATGGCTGCCAATGGAACTGGTTCTCTTGTATTTATTGATGATGTTACTGCTGACAAAAGCAGCACGATGAATTCTGAAGTGTTTTGGGCAATATTATCTGCTCATATTTAGCAAAATGCTTCAGAACTCATTGGACGGCGCTTCACAGTGCAGTTGGACAATGACCCGAACATACTGCGAAAGCAACCGAAGAGTTTAAGGGAAAGAAGTGGAATGTTATGCAATAGCCAAGTCAATCACCTCACCTGAATCTGATTGAGCATGCATTTCACTTGCTGAAGACATAACTGAAGGGAAAATGCCCCAAGAACAAGCAGGAACTGAAGACAGTTGCAGTAGAGGCCTGGCAGAGCATCACCAGGGATGAAACCCAGCGTCTGGGGATGTCTATGCGTTCCAGACTTCAGGCTGTAATTGACTGCAAAGGATTTGCAACCAAGTATTAAAAAGTGAAAGTTTGATGGATGATTGTTAATCTGTCTCATTACTTTTGGTCCCTTAAAAAGTGGGAGGCACATATACAAACTGTTGTAATTCCTACACCGTTCACCTGATTTGGATGTAAATACCCTCAAATTAAAGCTGAAAGTCTGCAGTTAAAGCATATCTTGTTCGTTTCATTTCAAATCCATTGTGGTGGTGTATAGAGCCAAAAAGATAATTGTGTCGATGTCCCAATATTTACGGACCTGACTGTATAGAGCCCAATCCAGAGGTGACTTGGGGTGCCTGGATCTATGGAAATACTTCTTGGGCATCCTGTCTCATCCAAATGGCACAATGGCACAACTCCCCTGCATCAATACCGTGGCTACAATTCGGAAAGATTTCAGTTGCCCGTTACTACCTCCCAGGTCTCCTCTGGTCGCGCACAGTTTCCCCAAGAGACATTGCTCCGCTTAACCGTATTGTTGGTCAGTCCCTCTATAGAGAGAAGTTTAAATTGCGCTCTAATCCACCATGCTTGGCCTCTTTCCTAGGGGAACCACAGTTCCCCCTGGCCTTTGACACAGGCCAATTATTCCACAGCTGGATCTCACAGGGGCTTGTAACCTTAGAGTCCCTGTTGCAAGGCCCATCCTTTTGCTCATTTGAACACCTACAGCAGAATTTTGCCCTTCATAGATCCGAATCCTATAAATATTTGCAAGTACGACACTTTTTTTCTAACTCCCTAGCGCAAGGCGTGGAACTGGCTAAATCACCATTTGAGCACCTCTGTGGGGAGGCCTATCTCAACCTTATACCAGTACCTTAATGACCACAATACTACAACTAAATCTACAGCTATGTTAGGCTGGGAGACAGAGACAGCCCAGGAGTTTTCAGCGTAGTACTGGCAGGATATGGTCTCTAACAGGCATAAATGCACACGCTCAATCTCCATCAAAGAGAAGGTAGTTAAACTACATACCCACTGGTACTTTACCCCTGACAGGTTGCACAGAATTTACCCACTGGTTCCTGCCACATGCTTCAGAGGATGTCAAGTCAGGGGTACTCTCCTGCACATATTCTGGAACTGTACTGGTCTGAAACCCTTATGGCAAAAAACCTCCTCGCTGATCCTTCAGTTAACTGGAGTTTCGGTGACCCTGACATTTCAAATGTGCATCCTTTTTGCTGAGCTCCCAGGGATCTCTCCCCCTCAACAAAAGCTAGCGCACACGCTCTTCGGTGATATCCAATGGGCCATCGCCCCAAACTGGAGACGCCCCTTGGTAACATGGTCACAGGTCCCGCTACGTATGGACTCCATCAGATTGATGGAGAGAGTGCATCACACTCTCCTAGACACTATGCACAACTTCGACCGTAAATGGGGAAGTTGGTCAACTCACCAAATATGTACTGGGCTTGGAGACCTCTTAGTCCCTAATCCCAATGCCCAGATAGGCTGAGACCTCCCATGTTAACATACCCAGT
Organism: Lithobates clamitans; assembly: GCA_037952925.1. NCBI lineage: Eukaryota > Metazoa > Chordata > Amphibia > Anura > Ranidae > Lithobates > Lithobates clamitans. The sequence continues at coordinate 10,355,254 of JBBGZY010000563.1, read as the reverse complement.
ACTGATGAGGATTCTACCTGTAAACTTCTTGGCCTATACATAATCAGCTATTACCTACTTATCACACCTCGCAGATGCAATATGGTAACACGAGAGATGTATTTGTGTACTATTCTATCTTACAGGTACATCAGGAGGGGCTGAGGATCCCCCGCTAAGCCGGCCGGTCACATGAGCGTCGAGTGGCGCTCTGAAATCAGGTATAGCCAGCATTTATTTTATAAAACATTTAAAATATTTCAGCAGTAGGAGGGGAGGGGTGGGCACTGGTTTGTACTGGCAGGCAGGGAGGGGAGAGGTGGGCACTGGTAAGTGCTGACAGGCAGGGAGGGGAAGGGGGAGAGGAGGACAGAGAGAACAGAGGAGAGAAATCGGATGACCACGGTGTCAGGGCTCAGCAGCCATAATAAACTGTTGTCAGTTTACAGGAGGGAGGCCAGAACCAGGCAGGATCAGCCAGGTATTTCAGGCGATACAGGGGGCTAAATTACACAGCACAAGTACTGAGCTGCATAACATGCTTTAAACGAACAGGATCTTTTTTTTTTTTTAGGGAAACAAAAACACTTTAATACTAAATACCACATTGTTTCAAATGTCTAGGTCCAGCACAGCATACTTTCTATTAGGGGCTTTTATAATCTGTGCAATAAAATTATTTATAATGGGTTCGAGCAGTGCCATTACTTCTGTAAATGCATAACAATGTAAATTAATGGTGCTAGAACCTTGGGTGAATGGTGCTTTAGTATTTGAGACTGTACAAATAAGGACCCAATAGGGGCATCTGGGTAATATATTGATGTTACACTGAGGAACGGCCACAGAAACTTTGGGGTGTGAATGCAATGTTTGAGTTTAAAAATTGAAGAGTCACACCAAACTATTGGAGTCCGAAATAGAGTTTTATTCCCAACATTAAATAATGTTGACTTCAGACAACTTCAAGGACAAATCTCCTATATACACAGCCTATTCAGGGGTCGGCAACCCCCGGCATGTGTGCTGAAGGTGGCACACAGAGGCAATTTGGATGGCACGTGAGAGCAATCATGGGAGACCCATCTCCCACACAAGGGCCAGTGGCTGCAGCTTCTGGCATGATTGTTCACGCCCACCTCTCTTCCCACCGGCTTCGGCTCTGCCCTTCTCAGTGTGTACAGAAGTCATGGCTGCTGACAGGAAAATCAGCACGGCTGGTTCATGCCCACCTTTCCTCCCGCCCACTTCTCTTCCTGCCGTCATCAGCTTTGTCCTTCTCAACGGCACAGAAGCAGTCGGATTCCTCAGTCAGCTCGCCTTTTGAAATGGGAATTACTATAGGGATGCTAATTAAGCAGTCTTTTAGCCTGAGCTAGCTCCTGGCCAGGTTTGTCTGATCTGTGTACACTTGCTCCTCTCCTTCAGCAGTTGTGCACCTGGCTCAGACTCGAGGGGAGACCATTAAAGCCAGAAAAATTGAGGCTTTCTGTTTAACTGGATTTGTAATACTACAGGCTTTGTAAGCATTACCAAACAGTCTTACAAAGCCAATTACACTTACTACTTTGTGCCTGGCTCTGCTGCGAGTACAAATGTATTATTTTATATATATATATATATATATATATATATATATATATATATATATATATATATTCACTTGTGGAGGAGAACCGCACTCTGCTTACAATTTAGTGCCAGCAATCAGGTCTTCCCACCGACCTTGTATATAGAAAAAGAGTCCAAGAGGTTGCTGCACTTAAAAATTTCTTTGCTTTATTTCACAATATCTTCAGAACAGATTTACAAAGCAAGTATAATCCAAAATCACAGGCAAGAAATGCCTTCAGATATGGATGGATGGATGGATGGATTACGTCTCGGGCTAGTCAGCTTACGCCCTTCCTAAGATGTGCTTCAATGGATCTTAGGAAGGGCGTAAGCTGACTAGCCCGAGACGTAATCCATCCATCCATCCATATCTGAATCTACTTGTGTCTGAAACTGTGTAGGCATTTCTTGCCTGTGATTTTGGATTATACTTGCTTTGTAAATCTCTTCTGAAGATATTGTGAAATAAAGCAAAGAAATTTTTAAGTGCAGCAACCTCTTGGACTCTTTTTCTATATATATATATATTAAAAAGTAGTGTGCCCGAACATACTTCATTGTATGGCACATGCATTCAAGCACTGGACTGATCTGAGGTTTAGAGTGTGTAGCTATGCATTGAGGGTTATTTTAGGTTTGATATAATCATATCATGGGGCTTATCTGGGGTCTGAAGGTGCGGATCTAAAGTCGGAAGCTGCATGCATTGGGGCTAATCTGAGATGTGGGGGTGTTAAAATTGGGGCTTTTCTTAGGTCTAAAGATGCAGCAATAGGGGCTGATCTGTGGTCAGAAGCTGCATGCATTGGGGCTAATCTGAAGTCTGAAGGTTCAGGAATTGAGGCCTGGAGATGCAGGAATTGGGGGTGATCTGCGGCCTGGAGATGCAGGAATTGGGACTTATATGCAGGGACTGGGGCTGACCTGGGCTGTGAAGGTGCACGAATAGGAGCTAATCTGAGGTGTTTAGGTGCAGAAATTGAGGTGATCTTAGGTGTGAAGATGAAGGAATTGGAACTGATCTGGGGTGTGAAGGTGAAGGAATTGGGGTGATCAGAGGTGTAAAGGAATGAAGAATGATTTGAGGTGTGAAGGTGCAGAAATTGGAGTGATAGAGTTGTGAAGATAAGGGAATTGGGGTGGATCTGGGATGTGAAGGTGAAGGAATTGGGGCTGCTCTGGGGTGTGAAATGTAGGAACTGGGGTAATTAGAGGTATGAAAATGCAGGAATTGGGGGACTCTGAGGTGTGAAGCTGCAGGAATCGGGTTGATCTGAGATGGGAAGATGCAGGAATTGGGTTGATCTGAGGTTGGATGGTGCAGGAATTGGGGTGACTCGAGGTGTGAAGGTGCAGGAATAGGCTTTATCTGAGATGGGAAGGTGCAGGAATTGGGTTGATCTGAGATGGGGAGGTGCAGGAATTGGGGTGGATCTGGGGTGTAAAGGTGCAGGAATTGGGGTGATCTGTGAAAGTGCAGGGATTGGGGTGATCTGAGATGTGAAGGTGCAGCATTTGAGGTGATCTGAGGGGTGAAGGTGCAAGAATTGGGAGGATCTGAGGTGTGTAGGAGTGGTAATTGGACTGATGTGAACAAGGGTAAGTTACCAACTGAGATCTTGAAGTTGACATTTTGTTAAGTAACCGGCGCTCAGTTTCTTTGAAAACGTTTTTTGCCACACTGTGCTCAAAAGGTTGCCTACCCCTGGTCTATATACATGCCTTCTTTTCCTCCAGAACTAGCTTGCTTGGACAACTTTAGCTGGCACACTGACAAAAAGCACTGAGTCGGATTTTCTTAAGCAACCACCGCCCTTTGCAGGCAGGACCCGAGGCCCCAATTAAGTGTGTAGCAAAAAGTCAGTGTCCAGCTTTAAATCCCTGTGGCTACTGATCCCAGCAACACCTCTTCAGGCACTGCCAGCCCACCTGGCTGCAGCTGCCCCTTTCACTAGCCCTCCTGGCTACTTCTCCAAAGTCCTCCCCAAACTGCTTACTCACCAGCCAAACCAGCTTACTCTCCTGGAGAACTCCCTGGACGTACTGACTTGCTCCTGCTGTCCTCTCCTTGCTCCTGTGCCTCCAGGAAGGATATCCTCCATGTGTTGTAGAGGGCTCCTCCAGCACCTGAGCCCCAGGTCTGAGGTCACCTCCCCCCTAGACTATGGAGCACCCTCAAGGGACACCGACAGCCTCCTCAGCATTCCTTCTCCATCTTCCACCTGACTGCCACCCTGCTGGCCTGACCCATGTAAATTTATGAGGTACCCACCTCCTGCCAGCCCATTTACTGGGGATCTGTATGGGGCTCTCATCAATACTCCAGGCAGTCCCTCCTTAACTCCATCCTCTACTCCTGGAAGCTTCTCCAAGGTTCCAGAGAGCAGGGGGAATTACCAGAGCTGCTGCCTGCTGAGTCATTCATCCTCCCTGAGTCACTCAGCCCTGACCCAGATTCAACCTAGGCCTGGCTCTCAGCCAGGCCAAATTTTCCTACAACAACTATGTACACTAGCACTTAGCTAGAGGGTGCTACAGAAGTTTCCCCTCTTCACTCCAACATCTCTCCCAACAAGGGTATAGAAGCAATTGTTTTTTTTTTTTTTTTTTTACACACAACCCCTTTTTTACACACAACCCCGATGAAACAGATTAATGTGTTGCTTAGATCTACAAAATGTATTCTCACTCATAATTACTTTATGTTTGGATTTTAAAAGTTGTCATTATAAACCCTAGCTCATATGATTTGGCTATTTTAAAAGATTATGGAGGAATTGCACACCTGTGACAGGTTTCAACACTCAAGCAGAGTGAATAAAGAATATTTTACAGCCAAACATTATCCAGCAAATTTCGTAGATGAAGCCTTTCAAAGTCAAAACATTTTTCTTAAGAAACCTGTTTGCTCCCTACCAACAAAAACTCTTTGAACACAACAACCTAAGCTACCAATTTTATAAGGAAGTATAACCGTCAACAATGGATAACTGGAAACATTCTAGACAAGCACTGGCACATTTTGAAGGCGGATCCACTATTAAAAAACTACCTACCCACTCATGCAATAATTATTTTTCATAGAGCACCCACTCTAAAAAAAACACACTTTAGCACCAAGAAGGTTCTCCATTTCAGAAACAGACATCTCTCAAGAAAGAACATGGCCCAGACCCTGTGGAATGTTTCCCATATAGCACATCTAAAGGTCTAGCGTGTCAAGCCTTGAAAACAAGAACCAACATTATTGCTTCAACTAGAATGGTCCATAAGTTCAGTATTGACCTGTGTCTCACATCCTCAAATGTCCCTGCAATCTCCAATAAGTAGGGAGGACGATTCAAACTTTCCAGGAGAGACTAAACAAACATTAGGTTAAATATCAGACTTGGTTTAAAAGAACATAATGGGGGTCATTTACTATAGTGTGAATATGCGTTTGCATGAATAAATACTCGCAAAATTGCACTAATTAGCACCCAGATGGATTTCACAATAGCGCTGGGGAAAAAATACACCCAAAATCGAATATACTATAGCTCCCAGACAACAGATAGTGCCCAAACCCTTATGCCCTGTACACACGATCGGACATTCCGACAACAAAATCCATCGAATTTTTTCCGACGGATGTTGACTCAAACTTGTCTTGCATACACATGGTCGCACAAAGTTGTCGGAATTTCCGAACGTCAAGAACGCGGTGACGTACACCACGTACAATGGGCTATGAAAGGGCAGTTCAATACCAAGTGCGCCACCCTTTGGGCTCATTTGCTAATCTTGTGTTAGTAAAATTTTGGTGAGAGACGATTTGCACTTTTTCAGACTCGTGGGTTTCAGTGCTGTTCAGTCTGTGCTTGTGGGTTTGCATCTGGTCTTCAGTGTGTGCAGTGAGTCCCCATTGGTTTATTCAGTGTGTTCTTGTCTGCTCGTTACTGATTTTCAGGTCGCTCTTCACAGGCCTTGCTGTTCTTCAGTGCATTCTGTTACTTCGTTCTGACCAGCCAACCGTTTTGAAGCCATGTTGCGTGTACGTACTCATTGTAGAGTTCGTGCTGTGCAGGGGCTTGGTGTTGGGGTTCTTACTTTGACACAAGCCCAGTCCATGAAGAGGGTGGGGAGGAGTTCATTGACCAAGAATTGGTTACTCCAGCGTGACCAATTCTGTCACATGCCTTTGCTCCGTGAGAATAATCCTGACGATTTCAGGAACTTTCTCTGTATGACAGACCCCGTATTTTACCGTTTGTTGGTTTTGCTGACCCCTCATATCAGCAGGCAGGACACCTGCATGAGGCAAGCCATCACTGCAGAGCAGAGGCTAGTCGCCATGTTGCGGTACTTGTCGATGGGGAGAAGCCTGCAGGACCTCAAGTTCGACAGGCATCTCCCCCCAGGCTCTGGGGATCATTATCCCAGAGACCTGTTCTGCCATCATCCAGGTCCTGCAGAAGGACTATATTAAGGTAAGTTTTATCCTTTAACATATCATTATACAGTTGCAATAAAAAGTATGTGAACCCTTTTGGAATGATATGGATTTCTGCACAAATTGGTATTAAACGTGATCAATCTAAGTCACAAGAATAGACAATCACAGTCTGCTTAAACTAATAACACACAAAGAATTAAATGTTACCATGTTTTTATGTTGGAAAAAGTATGTGAACCCCTAGACTAATGAGATCTCCAAGAGCTAATTGGAGTGAGGTGTCCGCCAACTGCAGTCCAATCAATGACATGAGATTTGAGGTGTTGGTTACAGCTGCCCTGCCCTATAAAAAACACACACCAGTTCTGGGTTTGCTTTTCACAAGAAGCATTGCCTGATGTGAATGATGCCTTGCACAAAAGAGCTCTCAAAAGACCTCAGAAGATCACATCACATTTTATGACCAATTTGTACAGAAATCCATATCATTCCAAAAGGGTTCACATACTTTTTATTGCAACTGTATGTATTTAATGTTTGTTAATATATTGTATTTCTTTCATCATTCCCTAATTACCATGATTGTAATATGCTGTGAATGTCCCCTTTGTCCTCATGCATGCTGGAATAGTTTAACGTTTTTTTTTGTCCTTCATGCATATTTGCCTTCACTTACCTCCCCAGCATGCTCTCCTGGGCCTATATCCACCTCGCCTAGTCACTTAATAATGTATTTTGTCAGCTCCATTGTAGTGTGATTTACCCTAAACACCCCCTAAAATGTGTACAAATGTTATTTGTGTCCTTAAATTCTGGCAGGGTGGCTTTTTTTTGGGTCCCAAACTCATTTGGAACCCTCCCTCCCCCCAACCGCTAAGTCAACCGATACCAATCCTCTATCTGCTGACTTTGCCAAACCCATACACACTATACCTACCTCTTTTGTGGTCAGATTTCTGTATGAATTCCCCAAAGCATGTCGTGCAAGGGCCTGCCTGAATACTTTAAAATGGTACTGTTTAAAGTTTTTGGATCCTATTATTATCTTGATAGGTAATTGCAGAATGTTAAAATTGTGCTCCAATTTGGACAGTGCGTATTTATATTTTTGTATTATGACACTTCCTTCATGTCCAGTGGGCTGCCAATAGTGTAAGTAAGGAGGGGCTGGCCAAAGTAATACACATTATTTAGGCATTCATCTCTCAATGAAGTGGAGAGGGTTACCTGTCCAAAACATCTCCCCCCCAAATTTTTTTTTTATAATGGGCCATCAGAGGGGGTGATGAATCTGATGAGTGGACCTTATATTTTTGTCTTTAAATACTCCCTAAAATAAAATGTTATACTGATGTTGGCCAAGAATGTTTGTGTCTAATCTGCTTTCAATGTTTATGTGCAAAATGACCATTTTATTTTTCTGGTTTGACTCCACAGTTTCCTTCCACGCCACAGGAATGGCGGACTGTGGCCTCCTACTTTTCCCAGCGGTGGGACTTTCCCAACTGTGGAGGGGCAATTGATAGGAAACACGTCCACATAGTCCCACCCCCCAACTTAGGGTCATACTATTACAACTACAAGGGGTTCAATAGTATTGTGATGTTGGCTACTTACGAGTTCCTGTATGTGGACGTGGGGAAGAATGGCCGGATGTCGGATGGTGGAGTCATCGCCAAGACTGAGTTCTACAGGCGTCTCCAGAATGGAAGCTTGGGCTTGCCACCCCCAGAAGACAATGCGGAAGGACTCCCATTCGTCTTCATTGCGGATGAAGCGTTTGCACTGGGGGACCATCTTATGCGGCCATTCCCTATGAGGACCCTCACCCCGGACCAGAGGGTTTTTAATTACAGGCTGGCCAGAGCTAGAAGAGTGGTGGAGGACACATTTGGAATAATGGCCAGCCGGTTCCGCCTATTTCTTACACCGATACACATGGCGGAATATAAACTCAATCACATCATCTTGTGTTGCTGTGTTCTCCACAACTTTTTAAGGAGAAATTCTTTCAACTATGCTGCCTTAGTTGGGCCTGAGGCCGGAATTCATATTATGAACCAACCCTGATGGCGCTTGAAACTGGCTGTCCTGGCTTTCCCCCCCCAGAGTGCCTGCGAGGTCCGTATAAGATACATGGAATACTTTGCGGGTAGGGGGGCCATCGATATGCCAGACAATGTCTGAGACATTTTTAAAATAAAAATATAATTTGAAACTGAAAAAATATTTGCTTTGATTTACGGCTTTCTTTTAGCTGTCTCCTCGGTTATCTTTTATTAATGTTATATTTTTTTGGCCTTTTTCATCAACAGTGCAAACGAAATTTCGTTTACACATGAGGTGACAATCTCTTCTTCGGCTAACTATTATTATTATGTTGTGGGTCTGCTACACACACACCTTGGGTGTTATTTACTAAAGGAAACTACACTTTGCACTACAAGTGCACTTGAGACTGCACTTGCAGTGCAAAGTGGATTTGCTTTTAGTAAATAACCACCATTGTCACTGAAAACAACAACTTTACTCCAAAAAATGCTTCTGAGCATTGAAAGAAGCCGCCACACACTGTGCTTTGATTAAAAAGATTGATAATCAACAATCACATGTGTGTTTCTAAAAGGGTTTTTGAACAAACCAACATGTTTGTTGTATAACATTTTATTAGGTCACATTAAGTAGAAATTGCCTTTTATGGTAAAACAGGCATGTTTAAACCCATAAAACAATACACAACTCTGGAACTTACAAAGTTCAACTTTTATAAAGTGAAGGCAATATCAGACATGAGTATGTACAAACTGTGTTTGATATTGCGTTCAGCAGATGGGGTGAGGTCACCCCTGTAAAAGCCAAATTTAGAAGATGCACACAAATTGTCTAATGTGCTAGCTGCCATCATGAGGGATCAATGGACGTGTTTTGTGGATGTAAACCCTTCCTCTCAGCTACTTTATTATTGAGGAAGGGGTTGCACCCACAAAACGCGTACATTGATCTCCCGTGATGACACACTGTGTGCATCTTCTAAATATGGCTTTTAACATACGTAAAAAATTTTAGTCATAAAAAAACAAAAAACAGAAGTAATTTAGAGATTTCTGGGCATTTTAGAGTCTCCCTAAAACATCAGTGATGTTCTTTATTTTGTTTTGAACATCATTGATGTTTTGCTTTATCTCAATTACACCCCATTATCTCCCCAATGAGGATCTGGGCACTTTCACTGGTGAAATGACATTCCTCTTCCACAACATCCCGATCACCTAAAAAAAACCCCAAAAAAAACACACCATGTATTATAAATATGCAGGCATCCATCTCTTACCTGAAGCTGTGGTCGCAGACACTCACCTGTTGTGGTGGCAATTTCTACAACGTCTCCCTCCTCCTCCTCTGGTTTGGTTTGGGGGATTTCCCCTTCTTCCTGAGGTGGGGGGTCCCTGGTCTCCTCTGATGAGCGGTCTCCTCCGAGTCTTTTCTCCCCTATGTGAGCAAAAATAGGTATACTTAGCACACAGGTATTTGAGGGCAGAAATAGGAATATGAAACATTGCTTGGAAGTGGGGTACAATGAGTTCCAAGCTGAAGATTTTTTTTTTGTCCTTTGTAAAGCTTGAATACTTACCTGTTTTGTGCAAGCTTCATGGATGGAGACACCCCTATAGTATCCACTGGAGCACCTGTGTGGGCCCTCTAATAAAAAGGGTGTCCTTTTGTCCCACACTAGTGCTCCAGCATCCAGATGTGTAAACAGCTGCTGAGTGTCCTCTCCTTACACAGAATCTAGTTTGCATTTCATTCTAGTTACAAACCTATCTAGGACAACAAACTTTTAATAATAGAAGTAGGCCAGAAAAACCGTATTGAACTGCATCTGGCCAAAACATCATATTTTAGTGGCCGAACGAACAATGTTTCCTACGAACGATTAATGTGCTCATGAACATGAAAGTTGCCATTTTAAACTGTACAACAGTAAAGAAAAGCACATGGAGCAACACGAACATAATAAAAAGAAAGAATAGGAACACAGGACTACTACTTACTTTTTTTCAGCACTCTCCTGATCCTTCTATACTGATCGTGCTCCCTTAATTAGAGGTTCGACCACCGTTTCCTTTAGTTGATCCTTGGATCGTGGTACCCCAAAAATAATGTGCAGACTCTTCACAACTTTAGTCATGATCTTGACCTTTCTGACATTTGGGTTTGGGTAATGTCCATACTTCCTGTCATAGTCGGCCCTCTTCAATATGTCCACCATCTCAACAAAGGCCATATTTGATGCCTTAAATCTTTTCCTCTGGGATCGTGACATTTCTGGCTCCGGGCTTTCCTCCTTCTCCTCGTTGCTGGAATTATCACGCACCTGCTGTCTCTCCGCCATGTGCTCTCCCCCACTGCGCCGAAAGAGAAGGGGCGGGGAATAGACTAGAAAGAACGTCAGGGGCGGGCGGAGTTTCACGCATGCGCAGTGTATATAAAGCGTAACACGCGTGCGTCGAACGTACGATCTGTGAGCTTAGGAAGGAGTATTGGAAGCGCCGATCCTGATAATGAAGGCACAAGTTTAACTTGGGCCTATACTGCTTATAGATTGAGGCCTATGTTGGGACAAGATTAGGAGAGTTTAGCCTGACATTAAGGTTTGTCTTGTGTTGTCTTGCAGAGAAAATGGATGGCTTCAATGATCACAACTTCCTCCCCCTGTTCATAGACAAATACAGGGAGCTGCCCTGTCTGTGGCAGGTGAAACATTCGCATTATAATCATAAACAAAAGAGGCAGGCAGCGCTGGAGAAACTGCTGGAGTTGGTGAAGCCGGTGATTCCCACGGCAACCATCCCCTATTTAAAAGCCAAAATTGGTGGCCTGAGGAGCACATATCTTAGGGAGCGCAAGAAGGTCCAGGATTCCCAAAGATCAGGAGCTGCAGCAGATGACATTTATGTCCCCAGGCTGTGGTACTATGAGAGACTTTGATTTCTGTCAGACCATACTGAAGTCAGGGAATTCCTCTCAACTCTTCCTTCCACTCTTCCTTCCATCCTATCTTCCACCCCAGCTGACGCTTCCGATGTCCAACCTGGGACTTCCAGCCAGGAAGAAGTGGAGGAGCCCAGGTATAGCATTGTTCAACATATTTCTTGGCAAAACATAAATGATGTTTCCTAGATGTTATTATTGATCACTAATTGCTGATTTAATAAAGGCATTTATACATCAATAGACAGTAGTGGGCAAAAATAATTGGGACAATAATGAAAAATGCTGGGCTCAGAATGATAGTCTTTTCTATTTTTTAACATTCAATTTGCAACAGTCATGAGATGAAAATTGTGTGCTATTGATGAAGAAAAAACTAAAACTATGTCACTTTTTCATACACAGGAAGACCTCAGCCAGGAGGAGGCTGTGGAATGTGGCACACAGGAGGAGGCTGTGGAATGTGGCACACAGGAGGAGGCAGGGGTTAGTGGCAGCCAGGAGGAGGCAGGGGTTAGTGGCAGCCAGGAGGAGGCAGGGGTTAGTGGCAGCCAGGAGGAGGCCGGCCCAGTAGGAGCCTCACAGAATCGCAGGTGCCTCCCCTCTGCCTTCAAAACAAAAGACCCAGGAAGGAGAGTAACGTGGAGGAGTTAGCGCTCAGGCTGATTCAGAAGGCTTCTGCGTCCCTCAGAGCCACCCCCACTCGTGAAGAGGCATTTGCCTCCATGACTGCCACCAAACTCCTGCAGGACATGCAGGAGGGCCAATGCCTCATGTGTGAGGAAATCATTTATAAAACATTAAATAAGGGGTTGAGGGCCCAAGTCACACCCAATACCCACCTGTGGGAGTTGCATCCTCCTCCTCCTCCTCCTCCTGCTCCTCCTGCCACAACTCCAACACCACAGACAACCTGGAAGGAAGAGTGGAAGGAAGACAAGAAAGTGATGACCTGGGTTCAGTATGGTCTGACAAAAGATGCAGGCTCTTGTATGACCACAGCCAGGGGGCATGTATGTCATCTGCTGCTGTTCATGATCTCTTGGTCTTCTGGACCAGATTGTACTCCCTTAGATAAGGACTCCTCAGGCCACCAATTTTGCCTGAAAATAGTTGATGTGTGCCCTGGGGGCCAAAGGCTTCGACACTTTCTGCTGTTTCTCCAGTGTTGCCTTCCTCTTTATTTGGTTAGGACCCCTTAAAGGGTTTTTTTGGCAACTAATACTTGCTTATGTGTGTTTTCCTTCAAAAAGGACAGTTTGTGAGGAGGCAGGTACATTTCCAAAATACAATGTGAAATTAACAAGGGACACCAACACCAACCAATCTCCTTGAGATTAAAAAAGACAAGATAATAATGGTGTTGTGGTAACTTGACACACAAAACACACTCAAAACTATTCAGGAGATCACTATAAATAAATAAATAAATAAAAAAACAGGAGATCTGGATTTAAAAAAAAATACAACAAATAATACCAAAAAAAACCAAAAATATAAAAAATAAACAAATTTTCGGTAGATGTGACAAATAAAAATATGATATTTATGAAATCACGAGAAATAATAAAGAAAGAAGTTTGTGAGAAGTCTGTGTGAATATGAGCAGCAAAACAACTTCATTCTTCTAGCATTATAAAGAAGAAGAGAGTGCGCTGCATTAAACAATTTAAAACATTGTAGTGTGACGAAAGTGCTATATCCATTATGAACACTAATTTTACCAGACCGAGCAGTTCCGTCTCAGAATTTATTCTGAGCATGCGTGGCACTTCTTGCGTCGGAATTGTCCACACACGGTCGGAATTTATGCAAACGGATTTTGTTGTCGGAAAATTTTATAGCCTGCTCTCAAACTTTGTGTGTTGGAAATTCCGATGTAAAAAGTCAGATGGAGCCCACACGGTCGGAATTTCCGACAACAAGCTCCGATCGCACATATTCCTTTGGAAAGTCTGACCGTGTGTACAGGGAGTTACTCTGCTAGAACCTGGAGTATTGTAATTGTACATGAAAATAATATTTAGAGCATGTTATGATTGCCTAAAAATGGTACTTAAATATGTGGTATATTGTTTAAAGATAATCTGCTTTTAAACTGCTTTAACCGATCTCCAACTGGCTCACGCCGATATACGTCGGCAGAAGGGCACGTACAGGCAGATTAACGTACCTGTACGTTGCCCTTTAAGAAGCGGTTTGCGCGCGCCTGCCGTGACCTCCGTGAGTGTGATCGTGATACCCACTATCATCTTATGGAGAGGAAGAACGGGGAAATGCTGATGTAAACAAGCATTTCCCCATTCTGCCTAGTGACACTGATCACAGCTCCCTGTAATCGGGAGCGGTGATCAGTGTCATGTCACACATAGCCCCTCTCCCCCACTGTTAGAATCACTCCCTAGGACACACTTAACCCCTACAGCGCCAGTTAGTGATTAACCCCTTCACTGCCAGTCACATTTACACAGTAATCAATGCATTTTTAATTGCACTGATCGCTGTATAATATATATAAATGTGAATGGTCCCAAAAGTGTCCGATCTGTCCGCCATATTGTTGCAGTCACAATAAAAAAAAAAAAAAAAAAAAAAAAAAAAAAAATCGCTGATCGCTGCCATTACTAGTAAAAAAATTAAAATGCCAAAAACTATCCCCTATTTTATAGACGATATAACTTTTGCGCAAACCAATCAATAAACGCTTATTGCGATTTTTTTTTTTTACCAAAAATATGTAGAAGAATATGTATTGGCCTAAACTGAGGAAAAAAATGTTTCTTTATTTTTTGGGGATATTTATTATAGCAAAAAGTAAAAAAAAAAAAAAAAAAAAGTGTTTTTTTTTCTAAATTGTCGCTATTTGTTTATAGCGAACAAAATAAAAAATGCAGAGGTGATCAAATACCACCAAAAGAAAGCTCTATTTGTGGGGAAAAAAGGACATCAATTTTGTTTGGGAGCCATGTCGCATGACCGCGCGATTGTCAGTTAAAGCGACGCAGTGCCGAATCGCAAAAAGTGCTCTGGTCTTTGTGCAGTCAAATGGTTGGTTAAAAAGTGATATATATACACTGAATAGGGATGGGCCGAACACCTCCCCAGTTCGGTTCGCACCAGAACATGCGAACAGGCAAAAAATTTGTGCGAACATGCGAACCCTATTTAAGTCTATAGGACATGAACATGAAAAATCAAAAGTGCTCATTTTAAAGACTTATATGCATTTATTGCCATAAAAAGTGTATGGGGACCTGGGTACTGCCCCAGGGGACATGTATAAATGCAAAAAAAGTTTTTAAAACAACCATTTTTTTTCAGGAGCAGTGATAATAATAATCAATAAAGTGAAACAATAAAATTTAAATATTTCTTTAAATATCGTTCCTGGGGGTCCCCTTAGTCTGCCTGTAAACTGGCACATCTGTGTGATGTGTATTACAGTGCAGCAGCAAAATGACATTTCTAAAAGGGAAAAAATGTCATTTAAAATTGCTCACAGCTGTAATGTATTGCCGTCTCCCGGCATTATTGATAAAAATCAAGGAGAAAAAAAAAAAAATTGGCGTGGGTCCCCCCCAGTCCATATACCAGGAGGAGGTCCCCCTAAAACCCATAGCAGACCCTTATCCGAGCATGCATCCTGAAGGACAGGATGGGGGGGCGAGTGAGTGCCCCCCTCCTGAACCATACCAGGCCCCATGCCCTCAAAATGGGGAGGGTGCTCCCTAAAGCACCTTGCAACTGGTTCGCCTGCAAATAGTGTGGTGCCTTTGGACGCTTTGACAGCTGTCCTTGAAACATTCGTTGCCAGGGTGGGGACGGCGTGCGGACGCTAGGGGGGTAAGAAATGGCCCCTGCCCCCCCGTCCTCCGGGGAGAGCTCTGATTCAGACTCAGGCCCCGCAGTGACTGGCGGCCCCTGTACTGATGTGTCAGAGGACGCTGACCTGGACCGATCGGACAGTGAGGATGATTCCGTGTCCGGGTCAGCGCAGGAAAAAGCGCTAGTTGGAGCACTTATCGCCACTGTGCGCGATACCCTGAAAATACAGGATATGGCGGCATCTTCTGCCGAGGTGGCGGTCCCTTTTGGGTCCTGTAAGCCAGCCCGTACACCTAAGGTCTTTTCGTATCTGACTTACTTTGATAAGTTCATATACAAGGAATGGGGTAGCCTGCAACGGACCTTTTCGGTCCCAAAATGAATGGCGGTGCGTTATCCCTTTGAGGAGAGCCTTCTTAAGAAATTGTCGGCTCCCCCAGTCATGGACCCCCCAGTGTCCCAGTAAAATAAAGTAACCACGATCCCTGCATTTAAGGACCCTACCGACAGGAGGGCCGAGGCAGTGGCCCGATCCATCTTTACGGTGGCAGGGTCGGCACTACGACCGGTCCTGGTCACGGCATTAGTGTTGCAGACCCTTACTGAGTGGGCAAAACTGTTGCACCGTGAATTGGAGAAGCAGCAGTCTCCTCCAGTCTGCGTGGAACTAGCAGACCAGTTGGTGCACGGCCTTAAGTATGTCTGTGATGAGGCCCTGGATACACTTCCCTTGCTCTCCAGAGCATCAGTATCAGCAGTGGTGCTGCGGCGCCTGATATGGCTGAAATGCTGCTCTGCGGACCAGGCATCTAAAAAAGCCTTGACGGATTTGCTTTTCCTTGGTGAGCGACTATTTGGAGCCTTGCTGAATGACATTATTAAGAATGTCACAGGTGGGAAGAGCACCTTGCTCCCACAGTCCAGGAAGGGTAAGGAGCCACGCCGCAGGCAAGGGCCCTCATTTTCCGCTCAAAAAAGGCTTTTTCGTCCACCCGGGACCTCAGGTAAACATTCCCAGTGCGACAGGGCGACTACTGAAGGACAGAAGCGTCCCTGGCCTCGCAAGCCCAGCAAGCCCGCGAGCAAAAGTGCTACCGCATGAAGAAGAATGAAGGGGGGGGGGGGCTGCGCTATCCAAAAAATTCCTGTGTGTAAGATATATGTAGAAAACTACTGAGGAGTGTGGTGCAAGCCATTAGGGGGATTATCAATTCCACTTCATGCTGATACCCCATAATAAATAAACACATAAATGGGTGCAAAATCTGACAAAAATATGCAATGAATCAAATACTGAAAATCGATAATAACCTGTGTAGGTGAAAATAAATAAATACATGTGCCGATAACAACTCAACAAAAACAAGTGGATGTTGCAATAAAACTTACAATCTATATAAAAGCCACAGTAAATAAGTATGCAACTGCAAGATTTTTCTATGTGAGTGTGCAAAACACTGCATAGACAGTGCAAGTGCTAAGTGACCTGAGCACATCCAATTAATCAAAACAGTGTCCCAGCAGTATAAAGTCCTAAAACAATCTGCTGACCAAAAAACAGTCCAAATAACATGCAGTAGAGTGCATAAGTGGAACAAAAACATAGGAGTACGATGTGATGATGTCCTCTATTGTGCAATAAGAAAAGTCCTATGTGCTCAGATAAACAGGGGTGAAGTATGTGCTGAGTCTCTTGTGCTGAGTATGTGCCATAAGTAAAAAGACAACATCAGTGGTAGCACCCATAATCCTGGATTTCAACACTCAGCACAAGAGAATTGAGAGGATCATTAAAAAACACTGGCACATACTTCTGGCAGACAAGGATTTACAGGACAGGTTACCTTCCAACCCCCATTTTATATATAAGAAAGCACCCACTCTTCGAGATAAAATTGTGAAGAATATAATCGATCCACCAAAGAAAGAATTTCCCTTTTTCATGGGAAATGGCTTCTTCCCTTGCAAAAGATGCTTTGCATACCTGAGAACAAAACGCCCCAATGAAAAGAAATTTCATTTCACATTAACTAGTACGGGAGAGACATATGAAAGCAAGGAGTTCATCTGTTGCAACACAGAAGGAGCGGTATACGCCCTAGAGTGTAGTTGCGGCCTACAGTACATTGGCCGCACCAAAAGACCCCTCCGGGTAAGGATCAAGGAACATGTGAACAACATCCTGTACGGGTATGACAAACACAGTGTATCCAAACACTTTTTGTTGTGTCACAACAAAGATCCCACACAATTAAAATTTTGGGGAATTGAACTGTATGTTAGGCACTGGCGAGGGGGCCACAAGGTTAGGACCCTCAGCCAGCTCGAATCCAAATGGATATTCACATTAGACACATTTGCGCCAAGAGGCCTGAATATCGAATTTGATTTGAACTGCTTGAGTGATTTTTAACCCGTTAATAGTGTACATGTCAATCTTTCTTATTCTTATTAATATATTTTCCCATTGACTCTTATTAGAATTTCTCCGATCTTTTTTATCTTTTTATCTACTTCGATCACGATCCTTACCACTGGCTGAAGGGAGATTGACTGATTAAAGGATATAGAAACATTTTGGTACAATAGATACATGTGCATCCAAAGGGTGCATTGGCAGTGTATACACACGCACCCTATCCACTCTTTGTATCCAGATCACTTCGTCCACTGCGTACCCCCTTCTCCCTTTCTCTCCCCCATCCTCTCCTTTTGTATTCATTTACGTTTTTATGTAAAAATACCAGGTCTATGGGATATTCATGCATGTAAGGGCATATGCACAGATCAAGTGATGAGGCCCATTCTGTCCCAATACCGCGGAGAATGTTTTAGTATTCAGTTTTATTAATATCTTTATATATATATATATATATATATACCCATTAAAGTTTTACATTCTCATATTTAAATTTATATTTTTACACATTTGGATAATCCCAATTTATTTTATTTAAAATTCTTTATACTGGTAGCTTACAGCAAATTCAGACACCTCTCTTTATGATAATTCCTCCTAAAAGGTCCATCTGGCGAGATTAGAACGATCCATCTCTAGCATGTATGCTACGCCGACAGACTAGCCCCCTCTGCATAGCCAGGGTGTGCCTACGCTCGCTGGAGATCGTAAGCACGGAGATGCGCAGTGAGCCTGTTCCCACTTGTCAGTATGGAAACAGAATTTACCAACCAAAAAGATGGCCGCGCACACGGTCTATCAATAAATGGCAGACGGGGCCACAAGAAAATAGTATCAACCATTATAGTTAATGGGCGGCCATGTAAGACAGAAAAGTGCCTTTTCGTTTATCCCCTCATGAAGTCACGTGATCGGTGACGTCACGCGTAGGGACGGAATGGGCACTTCATATTGACTGAGGCTTAACGAGCTCGCTGCTCGTAGGAGATAGGAATCGGTCTGTTACACTGTAATGCGAGTACATTGTATTGGTTTTGAATAAAGCTCCTCTTTGTTTAAATATACTACACTATCCGGTACCCCCTTTTGTTCTTTATCGGTTTACCCACATTTGAGACGTGGAGGCAGAGATAGGGCCTGCGCTGGTCCAGGATCCCAATAAAAGACCACAGCCACCTGCACCTAGTTGCTGTGCGGTTCACCCAGCACCGCTGGGCGTGGAGGCAGAAACAGAACCTGTGCTGGTCCAGGACCCAGAAGTAAAGATCACAGCCACCTGCAGTTACTTTTTTGCGGTTTACCTAGTGCCGCTAGGTAAGGGGTCACTACTTATATTAGTGTGTTTCATGCACGAAGAGGACACAGATTGAAATTTATTCCAGACACTTCACCCCTGTTTATCTGAGCACATAGGACTTTTCTTATTGCACAATAGAGGACATCATCACATCGTACTCTATGTTTTTGTTCCACTTATGCACTCTACTGCATGTTATTTGGACTGTTTTTTGGTCAGCAGATTGTTTTAGGACTTTATACTGCTGGGACCCTGTTTTGATTAATTGGATGTGCTCAGGTCACTTACCACTTGCACTGTCTATGCAGTGTTTTGCACACTCACATAGAAAAATCTTTTTCTATTAGCTTAAGGTTGCATACTTATTTACTGTGGCTTTTATATAGATTGTAAGTTTTATTGCAACATCCACTTGTTTTTATTGAGTTGTTATCGGCACATGTATTTACCGTACTTATCGGCGTATAACACGCACATTCATTTTAAGAGGGAAGTATCAGAAAAAAAAAACTTAAATTTTAACTAAGGAAATCTGAAGAAAAATAAGGGTCAGTGCCCATCTGCAGCCTTTCTATTGCCTTCAATGCAGCATCCTCACCATTGCCACCAGTACAGCCTGATCGATGCCCATCTGCAGCCTAGAGGGGACAGGGAGGGGGGCAGGATGAGCGCTGATAGATTATCATAGGAGATTCTCACTGTATGTAGACAGAACAGTGGTCCAATGGCATCCCAGGAGATGGGACTTCCTATTACAGAGGCCGCCAAGTAAACAGGAGATTCTCACTGTATGTAATCTGACGGCACTCGTCCCACCCCCTCCCTGTCCCCTCCGAGGCAGCTAAAATTGAAGTATTGGCGTATAACACGCACATGCTATTTACACCCGATTTTCATGGTGAAAAAGTGAGTGTTATACGCCAATAAATACAGTATTTATTTTCACCTACACAGGTTATTATTATCGATTTTCAGTATTTGATTCATTGCACATTTATTTATTTATTTTCACCTACACAGGTTATTATCAATTTTCAGTATTTGATTCATTGCATATTTGTCAGATTTTGCACCCATTTATGTGTTTATTTATTATGGGGTATCAGCATGAAGGGGAATTGATAATCCCCCTAATGGCTTGCACCACACTCCTCAGTAGTTTTCTACATATATCTTAAACACAGGAATTTTTTGGATAGCGCAGCACCTCCCCCCTTCATTCTTGTTCATTTCCGCTTTGGGTTTCGTTTGGCCCATCCTCGGTGCGTGCAACTGTCCAGACGTACATTGTTTCTCTTTCTCTTTCCATCACGGTAGCGCAGGAATAATCCAAATCACATTTTAGGCTACCGCAACACACGGGTGGGGGGGATCGCCTTTGGGAGTTTGCAGTTCAGTGGGCCTCTCGGCTGTCCGACAAATGGGTCTGTGAACGGATTTCATCGGGCTACAAGATAGAGTTCCCCTCTTGGCCACCAAACAGATTTTTTCCCTCCAGCAGTAAGGACTCCTGGCTCGCCAGGAGGCCCTGTTTGGGGCAGTAAGGGACCTGCTCAGCCGCGGGGGGGTGATAGTACCTGTTCCAGAAATGGAAAGGTTTCAGGGATTTTACTCCAATCTGTTTGTAGTCCCCAAAAAGGAAGGGGTACATCCAATCCTGGAACTAAAAGCCCTCGATTGCTTTGTGACAGTACAGAGGTTCAGAATGGAATCAGTTCGCTCCGTAGTCACTGCACTCCATCAGGGGGACTCCCTGGTGTCTCTGGATATCCAGGACGCGTACCTGCACATACCCATATGCCTCAGGCATCAGAGGTTTCTGCGATTTGCGGTAAGGGAAGACCACTATCAGTTTGTGGCTCTACCCTTTGGTCTGGCTTCAGCACCCCGGATCTTTACCAAGGTATTGGCTCCAATTTTGGTGTTGTTGCGACAACGTGGGATCGCAATCGTGGGTTACTTAGACGATCTCCTTTTGAGGGCAGCTTCCGCCTCAGAATTAAGGGAGGATGTGGCGATCACCATGCACACTCTACAAGAGATTGGGTGGGTGTTGAACCTCAAGAAGTCGATGCTAGTGCCAACTCAACATCTGGAGTACCTAGGCTTACTGCTGGACTCCGCAGAAGCGAGAGTGTTTCTCCCTTCGGACAAACTGCAGACTCTCAGGACTGCGGTGAAGCTGTTGAGGAACCACAGGTGGTCATTGCTGCATTTCTGCATGCGATTTCTGGGCCTTATGGTTGCCTCCTTCGAGGCTGTACTGTACGCCCAATTTCACACCAGAGTCTTGCAGAAGGAGGTAGTCAAAATGGGACAAATCTCCGTTATCCCTGGATCGACAGATTCGGGTGAGCCAGTTAGTCAGGGACTCCCTTCTCTGGTGGCTGAGACCTTCAGGCCTCTCGCCTCAATCGAAAGGTGCGGCGGTTCGTGTTCAGGACAAGAGATCCTTGGGCTGACTCGGCAGACGCGTTAGTGGCTCCATGGGAGCAGTACCAGCTGATTTACGCCTTCCCTCCGCTCAAACTGTAACCGCATCTGCTCCGCAGAGTGGAGGCCGAGGGGATTCCAGTCATACTGATTGGCTCCAGCGTCCTTGGTACGCCGACCTGATACGCCTGGTGGCAGATGCTCCTTGGTGGTTGCCAATGCGGGAGGACCTTCTATCGCAAGGTCCGATACTTAATCCTGCTTTACCGTCGCTGGCGTTAACGGCGTGGCTGTTGAAAGCCAGGTGCTAAGGAACCGAGGTCTGTCGGACTCGGTAATTTCCACTATGCTGAGGGCACAAAAATCTTCTTCCCGGAAGATATACCATCATACGTGGAAAGCTTATATCTCCATGTGTGAGGAGATGGGGTGGTGCCCACGCACCTATTCTGTGGCCAGGGTCCTGCTGTTCTTACAGCGAGAAGTGGATCAGAAGTTGGCCTTGAGCACTGTCAAGGGACAGATTTGGGCCTTGGCTGTTTTTTTCTAAAGACCCCTGGCGTCTCACTCTTTGGTGCGTACTTTTGTGCAAGGGGTTCGGCATGTAGTCCCTCCGGTACGTTCACCCTTACCTTGGTGGGATCGGAAACTGGTGCTATCGGCACTTCAGAGACCGCCGTTTGAGAAGATTAAGGACATTCCCTTGTTGACTCTGTCTCAGAAAGTGGTCTTTTTAGTGGCTATTACATCTGCCAGGAGGGTTTCTGAGCTGGCGGCCTTGTCTTGCAAGTCACCCTGATTATCCACAGGGATAGGGTGGCGTCCGCAACCTTCTTTTTTGCCGAAGGTGGTTTTGACCTGCCACCTCAATGAAGACATTGTGTTACCATCTCTGTGTCCTAAGCCGATACATCCAAAAGAGGTGGCCCTCCATTCCCTGGGCGTGGTCCAGGCCCTAAGGGTATATCTGTCTGCCACGGCTCCCTTCCGGAAGTCAGGTTCACTGTTTGTTTCGGTGGCTGGTCCGAAAAAAGGGCTGGCAGGCTCATCGACTACCATTTCCAGGTGGATCAGACAGATCGTGGTCCAGGCTTAGGCCTCGAAGGGGCAGGTGCCCCCCTTCCCTGTCACGGCCCATTCCACCAGGGCAATTGGGATTTCTTGGGCTTTCTGACATCAAGTGTCTGTCTCCCAAGTGTGTAAGGCGGCGACTTGGTCGTCCGTTCACACTTTTACAAAGTTCTACAAAGTTGATGTAAGCGCATCTTCGGATGCTTGCTTTGGCCGCAAAGTTTTGCAGGCTGCCGTGTAATTGTAGCAATTTACATTCTCTCTTTTTGTTGGACAAAGTTTTCATTTTGATTGTCCATGCATTTTGATGCATTTGTTGCCGGCAGGTTCTACTGCAGTTGATTCAGAGGATAACTCCTTTGTTTTGGGGAGCACCTCTGGTTGTGGGTGAAGTTCTGTTTTGCTGTTCCCACCCCTCATTATGACACTGCTTGGGGACGTCCCTATGGTCAAGAGAATGGAGCTGTGTCCAGCAATGAACGAAAGAGAAAATAGGATTTTTGTACTCACCGTAAAATCCTTCTCTTTGGAGTTCATTGACGGACACAGCACCCATCCCTCCTATTGATTTACGTTATACTGCTTGTTGACGTACTGAGATGCAGGAGGCAGGCTGAGGGGTTATTACCAGAGGGACCGCCCTCTGGGCAGAACTGTATAGTTCTGTTTTTTTTCACATGCAATGCATGTTCTGCCTAGTCTCTCCTGAAAGGAGGAAAATATAACCCTACGGTCAAGAGAATGGAGCTGTGTCCGTCAATGAACTCCAGAGAAAAGGATTTTACAGTGAGTACAAAAATCCTACTTTTGTGGTTTTTACTTTTTGACACTTTTTGGTGAATGGGTAGGGGGTACAATGTACCTGATACCCATGCACATAGGGGGGCGGATCTTGGGGCCCCCCCTTTTTAAAGGGGGCTTCCAGATTCCTATAAGCCCCCTGCCCACAGACTTCGACAATAAAATGGCCAGTTTTTTTGGGACGAGCCAAGAGACAGTAGTTGGCAGGACGCCTCCCATCAAGGCAGAGCTTTTTTTTTTCTATTTTTCGGATCAGTCTGGTGGCGTGATTGGAGATGGACATAACAGGACACTTTTCTTTTTTATTAGAGGAATTGTCAAAAATTGCCTTTTGTTGTTTTTTACTTTTTTGACACTTCGTTTGGTGAATGGGTAGGGGTACAATGTACTGGTCTGCGACTTGACCACTCCCCGGCCAATAATGTACCCAAGGTATTTGGCCTCCTCCAGGTCTATGGCACATTTTTCTGGATTTGCCGTAAGACCTGCTTCCCTAAGGGAATCTATAACCGCTTGTACACGGAGCAGGTGCGATTCCCAATCTGGGATGTGGATGACCACATCATCCGCTTATACTGAAACGAGCCCTCAGGAGTGGAAAAGGCAGTCTTCTCCTTGGCCGATTCAGTTAGTGATTTTTGCCAATAGCCTTTTGTTAGGTCTAGGGTCGTTATGTAGCGAGCCTGTCCTAACCTGTCCACGAGTTCGTCGACCCGGGGCATCGGGTACGCATCGAACTTGGACACACTGTTGAGTTTCCTGAAGCTGTTACAAAGCCTGATAGTACCATCAGGTTTTGGGACCAGCACTATGGGGCTCGACCACCCACTGTGGGAAGCTATCACGTCCAACTCTAACATACTTTTTATTTCCTTTGCGACTGCCTCTCGTCTGGCCTCTGGGATTCTATACAGTTTTACATTTACGTGAACCCCTGGTTCCGTCACTATGTCATGTTGGTTAGTCCGGGTAAGGGGGAGAAAGTCTCTATTTTTATGCACAAACGCCCCAACGTCACTTTGTTGTGCCACGGACAGGGTATCTCTGTTATGGGGACGTCAGGTATCACCGGTACCCAGTCTGTTAGAGGCGTGGACATGGCCAGTAAAGTCTCTCTGTCCTTCCAGGGCTTTAAAAGATTCACATGGTAAATTTGGTATGGTTATCTTTTCCCTGGCTGGTAGACTTTGTACTTTACCTCCCCCACCCTTTCGACAACCTCAAAGGGACCCTGCCACTTGGCTAGGAACTTACTTTCCACTGTGGGAACCAGTACTAACACTCTGTCTCTGGGGCTGAAAGTATGGACCTTGGCACCCCGGTCATAGACCCTCCTCTGGGCCTCCTGGGCTCATTCCATATGTTCTCGCACCAGAGGCAGGACAGTTGCTATTCAATCCTGCATCAAGGAGACATGCTCTATGATGCTTCTATATGGGGTGGCCTCCCCTTCCCACGTTTCTTTGGCAACATCTAGCAGCCCCCTGGGATGTCTACCATACAAAAGCTCAAAGGTGGGGGGGGGGGATAGCCTGTGGATGCCTGCGGAACCTCACGAATGGTAAACATGAGATATGGTAGCAAAAAATCCCAGTTTCTCAGCATACTTTTCAAGGTTTTATTAAATCTTTCAACCAGACTATCCGTTTGGGGGTGGTAGACAGAGGTACGGAGATGGGAGATTTTGTATAGTCTACACAGTTCCTTGGTAAACCCAGACATAAATGGGGTGCCCTGATCGGTTAAGACCTCTTTTGGGATCCCCACTCGACTAAACACCTGAACCAATTCCTTAGTGATAGCCTTAGCGGAGGTGTTGTGCAAGGGTATGGCCTCAGGATAGCGTGTTGCATAGTCTAGGATCACCAGAATAAGCTGGTGACCCCGGCAGATTTCACAACCGGCCCCACCAGGTCCATGCCAATCCTCTCACCTTGCATACCGTCAATATTATATATATATATACACACACACACACACACACACACACATACACACTAAACTGCCTGCACGCCACAAACTAACCTGCTTCTAGCTAATGTTCTCCCACTGATAACAATATATACGACCAATTTGTAAGCAGCCTTATATAGTGTGGGGCGTGGACTTAGCCCCCTGAGTCATGATTGGCTAAAGGCACCCTGCCTTTGGCCAGTCATGGCTCTCACAGCAGAGCACGCTGTGATTGGCCAAAGGCATGTAGGTCAGGTGCATGCACTGGCCAATCAGCAGCCTTCAATGCATGCGAACTCACAGTGCATTATTGGGCGCTCTGCAGCACTCAAATTTGCCGTGAACACCCGATACTCCGATGTAAGAACATCGGGACCATCCCTAACACTGAAATATCTTTAGAAGTCTGAGAAGAGATAAATTCCCCCTCTCTTTACAACAATGTTCCAGCACAACTGAGCATGCTCAGACATGGAAACTATTTTCATTTTAACTCCCATGCCTTTTTTACCAAGAGTTATAGTAAATACCAAAAAAAGCACTGGGCTAAAAAGGATTTTTGAGAGTGAAAATGAGTTATGTAGCCCAATTCAAGTTTCAGCCATTGATTATAATGGTACAATAGTAACTACCCCAAATAAACACTTTTAATTTTGAGATGAACTGTATCTTTCTCTCAAATAAATTGCCCTTGCAACAATGTTGCTGCTTCTTCATCTATTTTGTTTTTAAGAATGCTAGAATGTGTAATGTTTTCATGTTTTGGTAAAATATATTTTTCTCTGTCTCTCTCACTTGTTGTTGTCCATCTCACAAAAATCTTTACCCAAACTCACACAGGTGTCTTTACAAACCACAAACAATACCATTACTTATGCAAATTTAAAATGAGTCAAAATTGTGTGTGTTTAGTATTTCCAAATGATCATAATTTGAGCCCAAAAGATGGGATATGTGTACCAACATCAGAAATAAAAATGTCATTCTCAAAATTCAGAGGGTAACATCACTATTCTACACACACCAGGAACCAAATACATCAAGAAGAATAACTCCGGACTAATGTAATTCCACCACCTATATGTCCAAAGAAATACAGTATTTATGTGTATTTCTGTATAGGAGAGTTCCACATGTGGCAGCACAATAGCTAACAGGTTAGCACTTCTGCCTAACAGCACTGAGGTTCTTGGTTCAAATCCCAAACATGCCACTTCATATAGAGAAGTTGTCTGTTCTCCCCATGTTGTTAAACATAGCTCATGACTCAGGCCCTTACATAAATTATGTCTAAATGTGGTATTTTTTTTATATCAATATTTCTTTATTGAAGTTTCACAAAGGATATACATGAAAGCCATAACAATAGGTGCAAACAAATGTTACGTCTAAAAGTTGTAATGACATTAAGGTTCTGAGCTATAGAAAACAGTCAATGTCTAAGTAAATGAGTACTCCATAAACTTGGTTCTATAAAGATCTAGATGGGGGAGGAGGGGCACCAGCAAATCAGAGTTAGAAGCATTAGGAAGTAACGAACATTACAATCCTGTACTTTATATTTGGACAGTACATTTTGGGTGCTGAAGCCAGTGCGACCATGTGGCTGTGAATTTCCCTAAGTGGAGGTTTTACTTAGCTATATATTTTTCCATTTCACCTTGTAAGCTGAGGTCGGCAACAGTGTTAGTGAAGGAGGGGGTTTCAGAGTTTTTCCATAGCCTAGTGATATTAAGTTTGGCAACGAACAAAAAAATGGATAATAGTATAACGAGACCGTGGCAGGCATTTTTCTATGCCTATGTGCATTCCAGAGATGGATGAGATCAGGACAAAGATTTGTTTCCAAAATGAGCTGAGAGATTTACAAAACCATAGAGTGGTGCCTATACTATCACAGTTCCTCAAACAAGTAGGCGGGTGGCCAGGGTACATTTTGGATAGTCGGTAGGGTGTTGGGTACCACCTGTGTGTTTTTTTTTTGGTAGGATTCCCAATGGTTACTGCAATAGGATGCTTTCAAGGTTTGCCTAAATGCTTGTAGCCACTGGTCTTGTGCGATAGGAGTGTTTAGTGCCTCTATCCATTTGTTTAAGGTTTTTATTTGGGAACAGGGTTGGTCGGATTTCACTGAGGATGGAGTATATCAGAGATATACCTTTCCTGGCGTAAGGGATGGTGGAGTAATACTTTAGGACAGGTGCGGGGATGGGTACCGTGGTGGAAATTTTAGAAGAATGGAGGAAGTGGGAGATTCTTGTGTACGTGTAGGCTTCTGAGCTTGGGAGCTTAAATTTGTCTTGAAGGGCTTTAAAGGTTTTCATCTTGTGTTTAGATATTATGTCACCTATATTTGTGATACCAACAGTATGCCATCTTGATATGTTTAGAACAGTAATACAAGAGGAGAGGGCCCTGAGCGGTATTGGTAGTGAAGGAGAAGGTGAGCTGGAGGGGTATACAGCCAATAGTTTTTTCCAAGCCAAGAGGGAGGCTGAATGCGTGGGGTTGGGGTTTTGCTTGAGTGGAGGATGTCCTGCTGTAAGTAGTAGGAGGTGGTCAGTTAGGGTAGCTGAGTGTGAGATGGAGGCTTCCAAGGTTGACCAAAGTTTTTCAGAGGTAGGGTGCCACCAAAGAGTTGATCTAAGATGGAGGCATAATAGTTAGTAATGTGGGGTAGGCCTACACCACCTTTACTGTGGGGTCTAGTTAAGATATAGTTGGTGCATCTGGGGGGGTTTGGAGTCCCAAACAAATTTGGTTAATTAATTCTGAATTAAGGTTAGGAGAGATTGGAGGAGATAGGGACCATTAGTGTACGAAAAAGGTAGAGAAGTTTGGGCAATACTATCATTTTGAGGGAGGCAATACGTCCAGGTTTGGAGAGGCCTGTGCAGCATAGGGATTTCAAGGAGGGCAGGCACTGTGGGAAGGTGTGGTAGTTTAGCTAAATCAGTTGGTTTGGGTTCATCTGTATTCCTAAGTACGGGATGGATGTACTAGGCCACATGTAAGGCAGTCTAGATTTCAGTTGGGTGGAGAGTTGAGGTGGGAGATGTATGGGGAGAACTAAGGATTTTGTGGCATTAAGCCTATAATAGGATACAGAGCTGAAGTGGTGGAGAATGTCTTGTATTGACTGTAGGGACTGAAGGAGATTTGTGATCATCAGATCCACATTGTCAGCGAACAAGCTGATTTTGTGGTTTAAACCGTTACAGGTGATACCTGATATTTGCAGTCGGATCTGGTCTTGGAAGATAGAGGTTCCATTAGTAAGGTGAAAATAATTGGGAAAAGGAGGCATCCCTGTTTCGTTCTATTGGATATCTTGAATGGGGTGGACATAGTTCCCCCCGGTAAGAACTCTAGCTGATCGATTGGTGTATAGGGAGAGGATTGCGTCTTGAAACCAACCCATTATGCCAAATTTAGTAAGTACCGCCTTGAGGAATTTCCAGTGTACTCTATCAAATGCCTTCTCTGCATTCAGAGATAAGAGCAGAGAAGGCGAGTGTGCATGGCATGGTGGATAAGATTTAGCACACATCTAGTTGCGTCTGGGGCTTGTCTGCCCGGAACGAAACCGACTTGGTCTGGGTGCACTAATTCAGGAAGGAATGTCATCTATTGGCAATTACCATATTTATCGGCGTATAACATGCGCCAGCGTATGACACGCACCCCAAGTTTAGGGGGGACATTTAACCGCTTGCCGACCGGCTCATGCCGATATACGTTGGCAGACGGGCACGTACAGGCATATTAACATACCTGTACGTTGCCCTTTAAGACACAGCTTGTGGGCGCATGTGCCGCAAGCTCTGTGAGTGCGATCACGGGTCCTGCAGACTCGATGTCCGCGATCGTCTCATGGAGAGGAAGAATAGGGGAAAAGCTGATGTAAACAAGCATTTCTCCGTTCTGCCTAGTGACACTGATCACAGCTCCCTCTAATCAGGAGCGGTGATCAGTGTCGTGTCACACATAGCCCATTCCCCCCAGTTAGAACACATCCCTAGGACACACTTAACCCCTACAGCGCGCCCCCCCCTGGTTAACCCCAAAATAACACCAAAATAGCGCCAAAAGTGTCCAATCTTTCCGCCATGTCGCAGAAAAAAAAAATATATATATATAATAAAAAAAAAAAAAAAGCCATAAAACTATCCCCTATTTTGTAGACACTATAAAACTTTTGCGCAAACCAATCAATAAACGCTTATTGCAATTTTTTTATCAAAAATATGTAGAATACGTATCACCCTAAAATATTTTTTTATATATTTTTTGGGGATAATTATTATAGCAAAAAATAATGCTTTTTTTTTTTTTTTTAAATTGTCGCTTTTTTTTTTGTTTATAGCGCAAAAAATAAAAACCACAGAGGTGATCAAATACCACCAAAAGACAGCTCTATTTGTGGGGAAAAAAGGACGTCAATCTTGTTTGGGAGCCACGTCGCACGACTGCACAATTGTCAGTTAAAGCGGCGCAGTGCCGATTCGCAAAAAGTGCTCTGGTCTTTTGCCAGCCAAAGACGGGGGCTGGGGCTGAAGTGATTAAGGAAAAAAACGTACATTTTAAATGCCCATCAATGAAGCCTTATCAGTGTCCATCTGCAGCCTTGCCCATCATTGCAGCATGATCATTGTCCATCTGCAGCCTTGCCCCAAATTGCAGCATGATCACTGTCCATCTGCAGCCTTGCCCCAAATTGCAGCATGATCAGTTTTTAAATTGTTGCGCCGCCGAGATAGACAGAGCCGGATGTCCTGTGTACTCGGCTCCTCTCGCTGTCCCACCCAGTCCCGCCCCTTGGCCCAGCTCCTATGATGGACACAACACCAATCCAATGGCGGGACGTAAATGCTAGGAGGCGGGACTGAGTGGAGCCGAGCCTAGCCAAGTACACAGACTCGGCTCTATTTCGGCTGCGCTGGGTTCCCTCATTCCCCTCCGAGGCAGCGGTTTGGCGTATAACATGCACCCACGATTTTCCCCTGATTTTAAGGGAAAAAAAAAATGTGTGTTATATGCCAATAAATGTGGTACTTTAGTTAATTGTTTAATGTCAGTATTTAAAAGAGAGACTGGCCTGTAATTATAGGCGAGGGAGGGGTCCTTCCCAGTTTAGGGGATAGTAGATACAATAGATTGCAGCATATCTGTGGGTAAGGAACCAGCAGCATTGAAGAGGTCTGTAAGTTTAGGAGCTAGGATGTCAGCAATTTTTTTATAAAAAGCATTTGTGAACCCATCTTCTCCTGGGGGCTTATACAAGGGAAGGGTCCTGATTGCAAGGAGTATTTCATCTGTTGCAAAGGGTTGGGAGAGGGATTCGTATTGGTCCACTGAAATTTAGTGTAGGTTAACTGAAGCCAAGAAGTCATGAATGGGTTCTTCAGTAGGTTGAGGAGTAGAGAGGTAATTCTTGGTGTTATATAGGGATGCATAGTTGTCGCTAAATGCGTTAGCAATGTCTTGTGAGTTAGTTAAGAGTTGTTTGGTGGTGGGATGTAGGAGGGAGGAGAGCTTAGTTTTTGTACGTTGAGCTTTGATGCTAAGAGCATCCCTGCTTTGTTGCCCATAGAGTAAAAGTTGGCTTTGGAATGTTTAAAGGTGCATTAAATTTGTGCAGCAGGAGGGTTCTTAGTTTATGCCGTAGCTCAAAGAGATTAGAGGCTTGCTTTTGGGTGGGGGATGTTTTATTTAGTTATTCCAGCTGGGCTATTTGGTGCAAGACCTCGTCAATCTGCTGGGTTCTCTGGCGGCTAATTCTCTTACCCATTTTAATGAAAATCCCACATAAGTAGGCTTTATAAGTTGACCATAATGTAAATTTGTTCCTGTCAGGTAGATTGTTAATTTCAAAGAAGGACTGTTGTTCAGCCACAATTTCTAGTTGGACTTTAGTATCTGTTAACAAGGAAGCGTCCAATCTCCAGAGTCTCAGTGGTGCAGTCCGTAGGTCAGCTGAGGTGATAGTGTAGGGGTGTGATCTGACCATGAGATAAGACCTATCTTAGATTGCACGACATTTTGAAGAGTCCATTTGTCGACTAGGAAAGTGTAAATGCATGAATAAGACATCTGCAAGTGGAAGAAATAGTTGTAGTCATGTTCTGATTTGTGTTGCGCTCTCCACGCATCAAATATATCTGAAGCTTGAAGCAGGGGATTCAAGGCTGGATATTTGTGGTGTTGTTTTGAGGAATTGTCCATGGTGGGGGTCGCTGACAATATGAAGATCACCACCAATGATTAGGTTGCCCTGTTTCAGGTTGTCAAGCATATGCTTCATTATCTGCTCTGAGATGGGCTGATCAGAGCCAGGGAAATTATCAATGGCTAGAGAGTGCTGGGTGTCAGGAGAAGGCAGAGTGAGGGAAAGATTGTGAGGCTGTTCGGGTATCCCCTCTTTCCTCCTAATCTTAGAATGAATTTTAATTTTACTGGGGAAGCTGTGGAAGGTGAGCAGGGAGGAGAGTACTCAATGTTTGCCGCTGATTGTAGTGAGAAATCAGGCTGCTGTGGGCTGCACTGAACATTGTTGGGAGAGAGCCGGGCAGCGTGTCTGTGTGAGCTGCTAGCGCCATCTTGGCTGCTGCTTGTTCTCGCTGGGGGGGGTGAAGTTTGTAAGCTTCTGAGGAAGTTTCAGCCGCTTTCTCCACTTTGACATTCTGCACGACAGGTGTCAGGTCCTTGAATGGGATTCTTGGGTGTGTTGGACCCTGTTAGCTGGTCTGTGGAGTTGCCTGTAGCCGGGTGAAGAAGAGCGGAGCTGTGGGGTTATGCACTCATCCGAGGTGTCGGCAAGCCACGCCCCCTAAATGTAGTATTTATGTGTAGGAGGGTTCCATCACCATTGCAAATCATGTCATATGTTTTACATGGGCAAGGACTATAATCAACCTTAACATTTTCCCACCTGCACTAATTGCAACCTCTTACCAAGCCTAAACCCACAAAATTACAGGTGTTTATCTCTCAGCATGCTGACAGTAATCAGCCATAACCAGCCTTCAAAATAGATGGCATATGCCAGAAACAGGTTGTTCAATGGCGCTCTGGCCTTCCACAGTACATCTGCATTGATTAACTTCTTGCACCCCTGGGACTTAGGACTGTTTCACACCACAGAGATGCAGCCTACATACATGTGACAGCACAGTGGCTAACTGGTTAGCACTTCTGCCTATCAGCACTGAGATTCTTGGTTCGAATTCCAATCCCGCTACCTGGCTAGAGGCAGGGGCGGATCCAGGGGGGCAACGGGGCAATTGCTCCCCACGAGAAAATAATGAGCGGGTGAGCCGGCGAGTGACTGAGCAGGCCGGCGGGTGAGCGACCGAACGGGCAGGCTGGTGAGCAGGCCGGTGAGTGAGCAATCATGCCGGCAGGTGGTCAGGCTGGCGTGTGACTGAGCAGGCAGACGTTGTCAGGAAGCCGCTCCCCTTCTGAATATTTGACTGAAGGGACATTGCGTCGTGCGTCATCTTGATTCTCCCACACTCATCCACAGTAAGCCTAGTGTTATAAGTCGGCAAGCGGACGTCTTTATACACCCACCAGAGTCTTGCTTTTCACAGTTATTTTTAACAGTAAACTCAGCTTATTTAGTGAAATATAAGTTGAGACAGCACACGCACCATGTACCAACCACTGCTCAGCTGTACCTAGGACTGCCCCAGCAGGAAGGCACCTCATCACACCAGCATACAGAGAGACTTCCACTATGTCTATCATTTCTGATCACTCTAGCAGTTCCCCTGAGCGCCTTCCACACACAACTGCCACTGGAAGCACTCTCGCAGAAAACTGACACCACTTTCCACAAAAGTAACCAACATTGCAGTAACCAATTTTTATCATCATTGCTTAACATCACCTGTACCACCTGTCTCCACTGATTGGTACTATGCAGTATCAGGGCGCCCATTTGTGGTGGATACATGCAGGTGTAAAGATTTTCACCAATTCCAACATCATCGCAGTTATTTCTAGACATGCCACATCTAAACACAGAACTCTAGGCACTCTTCCCCTGCCAACGATGTGGAGGGGCTAATTTGCTAAGGTTTGAGAGGTCAAGACACCCAAAGAGACTTCCACCTCAGAGGCAACTGACAAAACTTGCGGCTCCCCATGAGCACTGCAAAGCGCATGTGTCACACTCATCCTCTAATTTTCAGCAACACTGAGCCCTTCCAAGTCCTTATCTATTATCTCATCATCCTGATACTCAACTTTACTCATCTCTTTTGCTGTGGACATAACCTCTGCTATGTATGCGCCCTTTTCAGATCCTTCCAACTGTAGAGGGTTAACTTCTGCAAAAGCCAATGCACCTGTGTCTACTGGCCCTGCAGCCTCTCCATTTGTCACAGCAGCAGTCGTGTCCACCTTACTATTACTTTCAGAAATTTCTTTCCACCATGCTAACACCTTTATGGCAAGACTATCCCAGTCTATCCTGTCTGTGCTCCAGTCACCATCACTCCATGGTACTGCTCCCTCTGCCCATGGAGACACAGGTGGACAGAGTGGTTTAGCAACAGGCATCCTGCACCAGTCACTGTCAACCACATCAGATTGTGATAATACATGCTTCATCATTTAAGCTGTTTTCCCATTGTGTTCCACCTGAGCAGTATCAGAGCTGTCCTGGAACCCCACCGGCTTCCAACACAGGGGGTCCTCGTGAGATTTTCAGGGACAACTCTGCGGCACTGCCTGTGGTTGCCATGGGAAAATGTTCATCATCAGCATTTTTCAGAAAGACATTCCTCATTATCATTCCTGACTCTCATAGGCTGTCCCAGCTCATTACCAGCTTGAGCCTGTGGGATATTTATTACATCACTTTTTGCTTTATAAGACACTCCTACCCGCCGGGATGGCTATACAGTTATCCTGGAGACCTCAAGCTCAGACACCATAAGCTCCTGGGAGGTCTCCAGGGACAACCTTGTTGCACCTGTCATGGTTGCTAGGGGCAATGGCACATATCTCTTAGTGGTCACTGCTGACATATATACTTCAGTACTCTGCTGAATCAGTCATGTCCTTTGCACAGAACCGTTTTCCCTTTTAAACACCAATAGAGGAAATATATCACCATTTTCAGAATTGTTAGTACATATCACATCATTAGGTTTAGCTTTAACCCTTGCCTCTCTGCTACAAAGGGCATTGCATGGAGACAAGTCCTTAACAGTCCTCAAGATTGCTGCAGGTTAAAGAAGAATTATTTTCCCCATGGGGCTTTAAAACAGCAATGCACATAATGAAAGGAAGTTCTTAATGGATGTATAAAAAGTTTTATCCAATATCATAGTTTGAAGTACAGTATAGAGAATCATCTGGTACAGTAACACACATCTTATTCCCCAGTGCAGTAACAAACACATATTAATACACATAGATAGGTTACATAATGTTACATAAATAGCAAGCCCCGACGCGTTTCGACCTGTATATGGTCTCTTCAGGGGGACAGTTGGATCTAAAAAAGAATTGCATAAATTAATTTCAAATAGATAAATATATATATTATTGTGCATCACTTGGATTAAACCAAGATAATGAGTCTTTACCGCTAAGTGGTGGAATGGGTGTTCTCTAGTCCAGGATATGTGCTGAGGGCCAATGGAAACACCGGAGGGCTCGGGAGGCCACCCTCACTCTCCCAGGAGAGCCAGCCTCAGGGGGCTTACAAGGAGCCACACTTAGCGCACCCCCCGGGAGGGGGGGGAGGGGAGATGAGGGGGAGGAGCCCACACCTGCAACAGAAACCCAAGAATAGCCATATATTAGTTAGAGGAAGTTTAATAATTAACTTGGTAATGTACTGAGTGTTTCCAATTTGTCTATGTGGAGACTGGCATTGGATAGGATTTTTACTATGTAAATATATTGAGATGTTAATTCCATCCCATAAATGTAATCGACAAAATTTAATGATCGTGTGATCCAACAATGCAGTGGTATAGTAGGTCTATTATAATGGATAGGTAAATAAGAAGGATGAAATGGGTGAAAAAGAGGGGGAAGGGTGTGTGTGAAAAAAAAAAAAAAAAAAAAAAAAAAAAAAAACCAACAACAACGATGGCCTAAATGGAGAGGAGTGTATTATGTGATGGAGGATAGTGTGAATGAGGTGGTGCGTGATGTGGTAACATGACATGGTGCTTGCTTGGTGCCTACTGTGTGAAAACAAAAATGAAAAGTAAACTAAAAAGTGAAAAAAAGTCTAAAATTAGGTGAAAAACCAATCAAAATGTGAAAATGTGTATGTAGGGTGGTGGAAAGTGCTGTGTGGAATGAAGGTGAAATAACAAAAAATTTACCTTATCAGTTGTATAAATCGTGTAGGCTGGAGGTAATGCTGGACTTGTTGAAAAGTTCAATGTGATAAGCTTAGTGGCGATCATGCAAAAATAGAGGCTCTAGTGTAGAAAGAACCTGGCAGCAGTAGCATTCATCCTGGCCTGCAGGAGATCATGATCTGATTGTCAGGCCTCCAGTCTCCCTTTATATCCAAATTCAGGCAAATGGGATAATCATGTGCAGGTGCAAACCCCCCACCCACACCGCCCACAAGAAAAAAAAAAAAAAAAAAAAAAAAAAACCCCCGGAAGGATTGGCGCTGGAACCGCTGATGGAGCGGCCCCTGTGTGGCTCCCTCGGCGTCCCGGAAGGCCAACAGGCCCCGACCACTGTCGTCGTCTCCGCCGCAATACGCGTGACGTCATGACATTGTGCGCAAGCCGGGCCCTTACAGGCATGCGCACTCCGCCAAACGTCCGGCGATGAACACGGGACGCCGCCGGCAGGATAGAGCTCACCTTAACTGCAGCGATGAGCAAAAAAGGGGGCACGCAAAAGAATTCGCATGCCCCCCCCCCCTTTTCCTGCCGGGAAGCCGCGAGGGGTCAGACTCATCCCAAGAAGGGAGAGGGGGCACCACCAACACCCGCCAGTCCAAAAAACGGCCCTCAAAACAAAAACAAAATACTGCAGAATTGCTGCAAAATTGCTGCAGGTTCAGCTTCAAACTGTGCTTTGCTACTAGACAAGGTATTCATTTGCAGCAAGTCTCTGAAAGCAAATTTTCTCGCTGGGCAACATTGCATCCTTCTTGGATTTTCCAACATTCCCTGCAGGCCAAAGAGGTTTCATTTTGCCAGGGGTAACAGCAGACCCACACACATGGTCATACCTTTTGCAGGATGCTGGATACTGTGCCCTCTTCACTGGGCTGACCACTTCACACAAGCAGCCATAACTTGAAACCACTGGTTTCTTGTGCTCTCCATCACCCCCTGCAGGCTGAACAAAATTTCCTTCACGGTTGCCAGGAGTGACAACAGACACTTTTGCACAAACCGCTTCACTCAGAATTTGAGCCACATCTCTGCTGTAGCTCCTCCTTTCTACAAATTGACTTTCTCTGGTTGCTATGGGAGACCACATCCTCCCTGCTGAATTTTTCCAACGCTCTCTAGATTGTATTGCTCCCATTGTCATAGTCATCTTGGTTATGACACATCCCGCAGTACACCTCTTGGTACTCTTGTATCAGAAAAGGTTGCACCAATGCAGCCCATCGGGTTCTGGGCCACCCTTGGTAGGAAGCAATCATTGCAAATTCATCCAAAAAGTCTTCTACGTGTCCTGAAGGGTCTGGTATGGAATTTAGGGGGAACCCCACGTCATTTTTTTTTTTTAATTTTGGTTCGGGGTTTCCCTGTGAGGAATTCCCATGCCGTTTTTATCAATGAACTTCTATGTGTATTGTCGGCAATGCAATAGCATTAAATAAAAAACCGGCATGGGTTCCCCCTCCAATAGCAAAAGAGCGGCAAAAGAGCAGAAGATAGCGGAGGAGCCCGGCAGAAGACCCGGAGAGTGCGGAGAAGAACCGGAGAGACCCCCGAAGTCGGAAGAAGACACCCGAAGCTGTCTAATAAATTACTTTAAAAATCTGTGTAGTGTTTTTTTTTATTGACACTTTTTCCCTAGGTGAATGGGTAGGGGTACCATGTACCCCATACTCATTCACATAGGGTGGGGGGCCGGGATCTGGGGGCCCCCTTATTAAAGGGGGCACCTGGATTCCGATAAGCCCCCAGCACCGCAAACCCCGACAACCAACGGCCAGGGTTGTCGGGAAGAGGCCCTTGTCCTCATCAACATGGGGACAAGGTGCTTTGAGGTGGGGGGGCCGCAGCGCGCTCCCCTCCCCCAAGGCACCAACCCCCCCAGGTTGAGGGCATGTGGCCTGGTACGGTTCAGGAGGGGGGGGCGCTCGCTCGTCCCCACCCCTATTCCTGTCCTGCTGGGCTGCGCTTGGATAAGGTTCTGGTATGGATTTAGGGGACCCCCACGCCGTTTTTTCGGCGTAGGGGGTTCCCCTTAAGGTCCATACCAGACCCAAGGGCCTGGTATGCTCTTGGGGGGGAACCCATGCCGGTTTTTTATTTAAAATTTGGCGTGGAGTTCCCCCTCAAGATCATCTGAGCACAAGTCGCGTGCCGAAGTCAGACTTTGATCCGACTTCAATGATAGTCAATAGGCTGAAGTAGGATCAAAGTCGGACCAAAATAGTACAGGGAGCATTTCTAAAGTCGGAACGATTTGTGTCGGACCAGTTAGGACGGCTCCTATAGGGAAACATTGGATTTCACACGTCATGCGACATGAGCTCCCAATGTCGGAGCGTTTGTCGGACCAGTGTGAACCCAGCCTTAAGAGTGTGTGTTCCTGGTGAACAGGTGTGAGCAAATGAGGCATACATGAAGTGACAGAAACAATCACAGTGGTGGGTGTGTCCTTTACTGGGTGGGTCTAGGTGGGTGTGCTAGCAAACATAGTTAGGTTATTTAAAGGCCTGCATTTGTGGTGGGTGTTTGGCCTAGGAACAGGCCTGAATCTTTCTTTGCAGTGTGTGTAGTGGGTTACAAACAGCTATGCTTTTGAGTTTTGTTTTTTCGGGGGGGGGGGGGGGAAATGCATGCATAATTTCAGACCCACACCACACTAATGCCCCGTACACACGGTCGGACTTTGTTCGGACATTCCGACAACAAAATCCTCTGATTTTTTCCGACGGATGTTGGCTCAAACTTGTTTTGCCTACACACGGTCGCACAAAGTTGTCGGAATTTCCGATCACCAAGAACGCGGTGATGTCAAGCACGTACGACGAGACTAGAAAAGGCCGGTTCAGAACCAAGCGCAGCACCCTTTGGGCTCCTTTTGCTAATCTCGTGTTAGTAAAAGTTTTTGTGAGAGACGATTCGCGCTTTTTCAGACTCGTGGCTTTCAGATCGTTTTCTGCCGTTCAGTTTGTGCTTGTGGGTTTGTATCTGCTCTTCAGTGCGTGCAGTCAGTTCGTATTGGAGTTTTCTGTGCGATCTTGTCCGCTCGTTGCTGTTTTTCAGGTCGCTCTTCACAGGCCTTGCTGTTCTTCAGTGCGTTCTGTTACTTCGTTCTGAGCAGCCGACCGTTTTCTAGCCATGTTTCGTATGCGTACTCCTCGTAGAGTTCGTGCTGTGCGGGGGCTTGGTGTTGCTGTCCTGACCTTGACACAAGTCCAGTCCATGAACAGGGTGAGGAGGAGTTCATGGACCAAGAATTGGTTGCTTCAGCGTGACCAGTTCTGTCATATGCCTTTGCTCCGTGAGATCCGTGAGAATAATCCTGATGATTTCAGGAACTTTCTCAGGATGACGGACCCCGTGTTTCACCGTTTGTTGGCTTCGCTGACCCCCTATATCAGCAGGCAGGATACCTGCATGAGGCAAGCCATCACTCCGGAGCAGAGGTTGGTCGCTACCTTGCGGTATTTGGCCACAGGGAGAAGCCTGCAGGACCTCAGGTTCTCGACAGGCATCTCCCCCCAGGCTCTGGGGATCATTATCCCAGAGACCTGTTCTGCCATCATACAAGTCCTACAGAAGGAGTATATGAAGGTAAGATTTTTATCCTTTTATATCACATTTCATTGTATTGAATGTTTGATAATATATTGTATTTCTTTCCTCATTCCCTAATTACCATGATTGTATTATGCTGTGAATGTCCCCTTTGTCCTCATGCATGCTGGATTTTTATGTAATTATTATTTTAGGTCCTTCATACATATTTGCCCTTCAATAACCTCCCCAGCATGGTGTCTCCTGCCCTATATTCACCTCATGTAGTCACTTAACAATGTATTTTATCAGCTCCATAGTAGTGCTTTACCCAAACACCCCCTAAAATGTTTGGAAATGTTATTTTTTATTTAAATTCAGGCAGAGGGCCAGAGGCTTTTTTTTGTGGTGTCCCCAAATTTTTTGTAACCCTCCCTCCCCCAACTGCTAAGTCAGCTGATCCCAATTCTCTATCCTCAATCATCTATCTGCTGACTTTGCCAAACCCATACACACTATACCCATCTCTTTAGTGCTCAGATTTATGGATGAATTCCCCAAAGCATGTAGTGCAAGGGCCTGCCTGTATACTTTCCAATGGTACTGTTTAAAGTTCTTGTATCCTATTATGATCTTGATAGGTAATAGCAGAATGTCCAAATGTGCTCAAATGTGTACAGTGTGTATTTATATCTTTGTATTATGACACTTCTTACCTGTCCAGTGGGCTGCCAATAGTGTAACTAAGGAGGGGCTGTTCCAAGTAATACCCTGTATTTAGGCATTCATCTCTCAATGAAGTGAAGAGGGTTACCTGTCCAAGATTTCCACACACCCCCTATAATGTTAGAAATGGCCCATGAGAGGGGGGGGGGAATATGATAGGTGTACCTTATACTTTGTTGTTGTTAAATTCCCCTTAATAAATGCTATCTGGAGGTTGACCCATAATGTTTGTGTCTAATCTGCTTGCCAGGTTTCTGTGAAAAAATAGTAATGTTTATTGTTTTTTCCTCAACAGTTTCCTTCCACGCCACAGGAATGGCAGACTGTGGCCTCCCACTTTGCCCAGCGGTGGGACTTTCCTAACTGCGGAGGGGCAATTGATGGGAAACACGTCCACATCGTCCCACCACCCAACTCGGGGTCGTACTATTATAATTACAAGGGGTTTAATAGTATAGTGATGTTGGCGGTGGTGTCGGCTAATTACGACTTCCTGTATGTGGACGTGGGGAAGAATGGCCGGTTGTCCGATGGTGGAGTGATCGCCCAGACGGAGTTCTACAGGCGTCTCCAGAATGGCAGCTTGGACTTGCCACCTCCAGAGGACAATGTTGAAGGTCTCCCATTTGTGTTCGTTGCTGATGAAGCATTTGCGCTGGGGGACCACCTGATGCGGCCATTCCCGATGAGGACCCTCACCCTGGAACAGAGGGTTTTTAATTACCGGCTGGCCAGAGCCCGAAGAGTGGTGGAGAACACATTTGGAATCCTGGCCAGCCGGTTCCGATTATTTATGACACCCATCCATATGGCGGAGTATAAACTGAACCATATAATACTTGCCTGCTGTGTTCTCCATAATTTTCTACGAAAACATTCAGCCAACTATGCTGGCTCAGTTGGGCCTGAGGCCGAATCCCAAATACATCAACAATGACGGCACTTGAAAGCGGCCGTCCTGGCTTGCCCTCCCTGAGTGCCCGTGATGTCCGGTTACGATACCTGGAGTTCTTTGCGGGTAGGGGGGCTATCAATATGCCAGACAATATGTGAAGCCTTTTTCAAATAAAAAAAAAAAGAAATTCTTTGTGGACATTTACTGCTTGTGTTTGTTTTAGCTGACCCTGAGAGAAATGTGTGGAGTCCAGAAAATGTTGTGATTGTGTAACCTTATTATACAAAGCACTGTTGGCTGGTATTTCCTAAATGCAAAAACACATTTCACTACAAGTGCACTTGCAACTGCACTGATCCTGCACTTGTAGTGCAAAGTGTATTTGCCCTTAGGAAATAACCCCCATTTTTGCATAAAACAGCAATTACATCACTCCAAAAGTGTTGTAGCGTTGAGACAATAATCCACACATTCTTGAGTAAGGCACTTTTTTATACCTGCACAATCACATGTGCATTTACCAAAGGTTTTTAAAACAAAACAACATGTTTGTTGTATAACAATTTTTGGGGGGGGGCATTATCAAAAATCGAAATATCCATTTCAGATAAAACAGGCCTGTGTAAAACCAACAAGAAAGCCAAAAAACTTGAACTTACAAAGTTCACATTAGGTAAAACCTGAAGGCTATATCAGACATCAGTATTTAGGAACTGGGTTTGATATAGCGTTCAGATGGGGGGAAATCACCCCTGGAAAAGCCAAATTTGGAAGATGCACACCAATTTACAAATGTCCACATGTGCTATCTGCCATCAGGGGGGATCAAGGGACGTGTTTTGGGGGAGCAAGCCCTTCCTCAACGCTACTTTATAATTGAAGAAGGGGTTGCACCCCCAAAACGCGTCCATTGATCTCCTGTGATGGCAGATAGCACATGTTGGCACACTGTGTGCATCCTCCAAATTTGGCTTTTCTAAACATTGTAAAAATTTTAGTAACATAAAACTGGTGATTTTGTGGGGTT
Source organism: Lithobates clamitans (assembly GCA_037952925.1). NCBI lineage: Eukaryota > Metazoa > Chordata > Amphibia > Anura > Ranidae > Lithobates > Lithobates clamitans. Next base: position 10,313,865 of record JBBGZY010000563.1, on the reverse strand, counting down.
TAAATTCGCCCCAAAACATCAATGATGTTATTATTTTTTTTTAATAACATCAGTGATTTGTTGCTGGATGTTTTGCAATTGGAGATTACATCCCATGATCTCCCCAATCAGTATCTGGGCACTTTCAGATGTGAAACGTTCTGGATCCCGATCACCTAAAAAGAGATAAAGAACAAAAAAAAACAGGTCTAAAAAATCTGCCAACATCCATCTCTTTTACCTGAGCCTGTGGTTGCAGACACTCACCTGTTGTGGTGCCAATCTCCACCACATCTTCTTCTTCCTCCTGCTCTTCTTCTTGGGTAGGTATTTCCCCTTCTTCCAGAGGTGGGGGGTCTCTGATCTCCTGGGATGAGGAGTGACCTCCGAGTCTTTTCTCCCCTATGTAAAACAAAAATGGTATACTTAGCACACAGATATTTGATGGCAGAACTAGAAATAGGAAACATTGCTTGGAAGTGGGGTACAATTTTCTATGTTAGCCGAGTTCAAAGATGTATATTTTTTATTGCCCTTTGTCTAGCTGCAATACTTTACCTGTTTGGTACAAGCTTCACCGATGGAGACCCCCCCTATAGTATACACTGGAGCATCAGTGTGCCCCCCCTAATAAAAATGGTGTTCTTGTGTCCCACACTAGTGCTCCAGTGTCCAGATGTGAAAACAGCTGCTCAGTGTCCTCTCCTTACACACAATCTAGTTTGCATTTCATTCTAGTAACAAACCCATCTACATAAACAAATATTTTGCATCCAAGTAGGGCCAAAAAAAATGTGTGAAAATGCATATGGCCTAAACAATGGTGTTCTAGAGGCCGAAAGAAAAAATGTTTGATACGAACGAATAATGGGACCATGGACATTAAAGTTGCCCTTTTAAACGTTACAATTACTAAAAGCATATGGAGCAGAACGAACGGAATAAAGACAGAAAGAATGTGAACACAGCACAACTACTTACTTTTTTGCAGCACTCTCCGGATCTTTCGGTACTGCTCCGGCTCTCTCAACTTCAGGTCCGACCACCGCTTCCTGAGCTGATCTTTAGATCTTCGTACCCCGAAATTCCGCTCAAGACTCCTGACCACTTTACCAATGATTTTGGCCTTTCTGATGTTGGGGTTGGGGTAAGGCCCATATTTTCATAGTCAGACTTCTTCATGATGTCGACCATCTCCAACATCTCCCCAAACGACATATTTGTGGCCTTAAAACGTCTCCTTCTGGATCGGGTTGTGCCTGGATCCGGGCTTTCCTCCTCCTCCTCCTCGTTGTTAGAATTAGCACGCACCTGTTGTAACTCCGCCATCATGCTCTTTCCCCACTGCGCCGAACGAAAAGGGGCGGGGAATAGAATAGAAAGAACGTCAGGGGCGGGCGGAGTTACACACATGCGCAGTGTGTATAAAGCGTAACACGCGTGCGTATTACGTACGATCTGTGAGCGGAGGAAGGAGCATTGGACGCGCCGATCGTAAGAATGAAGGTAAGAGACAAACTTGGGCCTATACTGCTTCTAGATTGAGGCCTATATTGTAACAAGATTAGGAGAGTTTTGTCTGACATTAGGCTTTGTCTTGTGTTGTGTCTTGCAGTGAACATGGATATCTTAATGAGAGATACTGACTTCATGTCACTATTCATTGATATGCTAAGTGAGCTGCCCTGTCTGTGGGAGATTACCCACCCCCATTTCAAAAACCAAGCAAAGAGGAAGGCAGCACTGGAGCAATTGTGTGAAATTGTGAAGCAGGTGATCCCCACGGCAGACATCACTTATTTAAAGATATTAATTGGTTGCCTGAGGAGCACATATCTGAGGGAGCGCAATAAAGTCCTGGATTCACAGAGATCCGGAGCAGCAGATGACATCTATGTCCCCAGGATGTTGTACTACGACAGGCTGCACTTTCTGGCAGGCCAGACTGAACCCAGGCCATCCCTCTCCAGTCTTCCTTCCATGCTTCCTTCCCCCCTGGCTGAGGCTTCTGACGCCCAACCTGGGCCTTCCAGGCCACATGTGGAGGAGCCCAGATTGAGCCAGGTATAGCATTCCTCTAAATATTTCTGCTTGTCCAATCAATGATGTTACCTAGATGTTAGTTGGGAGTACTAATTTAGGATTGTGATTGATGATGCAAAAACTAAAACCATGTCCCTTTTTCATACACAGGGAAGTCTCAGCCAGGAGGTGGCTGATCTGCAGGTCCCTCCACCCCCCCTGGAAACAGAAAGTGGCAGGAGGAGGAGTACCCTAGAGGAGGCGGCTATCAGATTTTTTTGGAGGGCTACAGAGGTCCTGGGAGCACCACACACCAGGCAGGAGAACCTTGCTGCATTCATTGCCTATAAAATGCAGAGGATGGAGGAGGGCCAAAAAGCCATGTGTGAGGCCCTCATATCAGAGGCTCTGGTGAAAGGTGTGAGGGGCCAACTTACACCTCACACACAGCTTTGGGATGGTCCTCCTCCTGCAGGTCCTCCTCCTCCTCCTCCCTCTCCTCCAGGGCCTCCCAGTCCTCCTCCAGGTCCTCCCAGTCCTCCTCCTCCTCCTCCAGGTCCTACTCCTCCTCCTGCCACATCTCCTACTGCACAGCCACAGCCCGGAAGGAAGTGTGAAAGGAAGACCAGAGAGTGAGGACCCTGGATCCAGTCTGGTCGGCCAAAAGATGCAGCCTCTTGTGGTACCACAGCCTGGGGACACTGATGTCATCTGCTGCTATCCGAGTCTCTGTGAATCCCGGACCAGACTGCCCTCCCTTACATATGGACTCCTCAGGCCACCAATTTTGAGGTTTAAGAATTGATGTCTGCCGTGTGGGTCCCAGGCTTCACTAATTTCTCCTGTTCATCCAGTGTTGCCTTCCTCTTTGTTTGGTTCTGAGCCCTTAATAAAGGATTTTTGTTTTGAATTATACTCTCCTATGTGTTTTACTTCAAAAATGATGGTTTGTTTGTGAGGATTCAGGTACATTTCTAATATACAATGTGAAATGAACAAGGGACACCAACACCAAACAATCTCCTGGAGATTAAATAATAAAAGATATCAATGGTGTTGAGGTAACTTGACACACAAAACACACACAAAAATATTCTGGAGTAAAAATAAAAATAACATTGAACAAAGATCAGCCTTGGAAAAAATCCAAACATTAAAGAAAAAAAAAGGCTTAAAAACAAAAACAAAAAAAAACCTAAAAAATATAAAACTGTCAGATGTGACAACTAATAACAATATATTGAGGGAATCCCACTAAAAAAACACAAATAAAAGTTTGTGAGAAGTGTGTGTGAATATGAGCATCAAAACTACTTAATTCTTGTCACATTATAAAGAAGAAGAGAGTGCGCTGTATTAAACCATTTTTTACATTGCAGCGTGACGAAAGTGCTTTATCCATTACGAACGCTAAGTTTACCAGAACGAGCTGTCCCGTGTCGGAATTTCTTCTGAGCATGCGTGGCACTTTGTGCGTCGGAACAGGCCACACACGGTCGGAATTGACGCGATCAGATTTTGTTGTCGGAAAATTTTATCTCCTGCTGTCCAACTTTGTGTGTCGGAAAATCCGATGGAAAATGTCCGATGGAGCCCACACACGGTCGGAATTTCCGACAACACACTCCGATCGGACATTGTCCATCGGAAAATCCGACCGTGTGTACGGGGCATAAGGCTTTGGTTTGATGATCGCTTCTAAATCTCACATGATGTTAGACTTACAACTGCTATGTAATGGTTTAGATGAAAAGGAAGGTTCCTACTAATTCATTCCTGCTGTGTGTGTGTCAATATAGGTTTGTTAGGTCTGCCTTTTTGGCTTTTGTATTCATTTTTGTTTGTTTTTGCTTATGATAATCCTGCCATCCTTTTAGGGGTTTGGGGTGAGGACTTCTGAAGGTTAGTCATGCTTGTTATTAGCTTGATTTGTATACCTGCTTTTCTAATGTGATTTTTTATTATGCCTAATTTTTAGTGTCCTGCCCTTGTAGATTGTAAGATCTTTGGAGCAGGGCCCTTCTAACTATATTGTCAAATGCTGCAGCATTATTTCCATGCCTTTTTATGTTTTTTGGCCCAAGTACATTAATGTAACCAAATGTTTATACTAATCAAAATTGTTTTGCTTTGTTTGACTCTTGCAGACTATAAATACATATTTTCTAAGTGCAAACTATTCATACTCCTTTAAATCTGTATTAAATCTAGTTGCATACAAAAGTATTTGGCAAGTACTTGAGTAGAAAGTGTAATGGGGTGGAGGGGGGAGAAAAACCCACCAAAAAAAACAACAAAAAAAGTCCCTGCTCCAATGTTGATCTTTAGGGCTTTATTAATTATTTTGTGGACTAGGTGAACAATGAAATATTTCAACTAAATGTGAATTCTCTCTAAGCACCAAATTAGGAAAAAAATACCCAAAAAACTATTTTTTAAGCAAAATTTGGCGTGGGGTCCCTCCAAAATCCATACCAGACCCTTATCCAAGCATGCAGCCTTGAGGTCAGGATGGGGGGGAAGCAACCCCCCTCCTGAAACTTATCAAGCCACATGCTCTCAACATGGGGAGGGTGCTTTGGGGTGCCCCCCCAAAACATCTTGTCCCCATGTTGATGGGCATAAGGGCCTCTTCCCAACAACCCTGGCCGGTGGTTGTCGGGGTCTGCAGGCAGGGGGCTTATCGGAATCTGGAAGACCCCCCATGTGAATGGGTATCGGGTAAATTTTACTCCTACCCATTCACCAATAAAAAAGTGTCAAAAAATACAAACCACAAGAGACAGTTTTTTGACCTTTATGAAAAAAAAGTGTCCCAAGATGCACATTGATCGTCAATCAGGGTGCCCAATGGACCTGAAAAACAGCAAAACGCTCCACCTCGATGGGAGGGCTCCCGCCGCCTGCTGTCTCTTCACTTTAACAGATGTTATATTGGCAAGAGCGGGGCCACCCAGTGATGTAACCGGGCGACCCTGCCCCCTTCTGATGTGACATCAGATGGGGTGGGGCCACTGGGTGACGTACCCAGGTGGCCCTGACCTTGCCTATAAAAGAACTGTCAAAGCGCACAAGAGCATACGGCGGGAGCCCTACCATTGAGGCAGAGCATTTATATTTTTTCCTATTTTTCGGGTCCGCCCTGCGCCGTGATTGATGATGGATGTACATCGCAGGACACTTTTTTTATTATTATTTTTTTAGGAAAGAATTTTTCAAACTGTCTCTTGTGGTTTGTATTTTTTGACACTTTTTTGGTGAATAGGTAGGGGTACAATGTACCCGACACCCATTCACACGGAGGGGTGGGATCTGGGGGCCCCCTTGTTAAAGGGGGCTTCAAGATCCCGTAAGCCCCCCGCCCACAGACCCTGACAATCACCAGCCAGGGTTGTCAGGAAGAGGCCATTTTCCCCATCAACATGGGGCAGAGCCCCCCTGCTCCAAAATTTGGCGTTGAGTTCCCCTTAAAATCCAGACCAGACCCGAAGGGCCTGGTATGGACTGGGGGGACCCCAAGCCATTTTTTTTTCCCTAATAACCAATGCCACATAATATTATTGGCTCATTTGCAAAACATTATTGTATAGAATTAAATGCATCAAACCCTAGTAAATGTTTTTTATGCATGATTGTGCTTAGCCCAATAGTCTAGTGGTCAGCACTTCTACTTTGAAAGACTCATGGGTTCAAATCCCACAGAGGGTATCACCTACTAAAAGATTGCATTGGACTCAGCAGCATATGCTGAAAATAGACGAAGGCCAATTAGCCAATGTACTTTAGTTTGGTTGATTCTATTATATTAACTCTTCAAATGCATGCAATGGTATGTAAGTATTCAATAATATTATAGTGTGGGATTCTAAACATCACTCACTAGTTAAACAGGTTGTAAACCCTCGTGTTTTATCACCTTAATGAATTCTATGCATTAAGGTGAAAAGCCTTCCGTAGTGCAGCTGCCCCCTAGAGCCCCCCCTTTTCCTTACCTGAACCAGGGGGAGGAGCCAGGAGTGCCGCTGGGGGACCCCAGAAGAGGAGGATCAGGGCTACTCTTTGCAAAACCCTTGCACAGGGGAGGTAAGTATAACATGTTTGTTATTTTAAAAGAAAAAAAAATCTTTATAACCCCTTTAACGGGCAGACTACATTTTTTTTTGTTTATTTTATTTTGCTTGTGTACTGGAAAAATAAACACAGCTGGTGGGGTGGTAGGTTGGCTGGGATTTGAACTCATAACTTGAGTGCTTTGGAGACATCTGAGCAGACCACCAAACCATTGTGCTAAGTATGCTGAGACCTGCATTATATTGTTATTGTCACCTAAATAAATTAAATAACGTGAAAAAAATAACATACAACAGATATGTAACTGTAAATGTTCAATACATGTGAACCAGTCAGTGACCAGCATTGCTGGAGCTGAGTGACTCCCCTAGCCACCAGGGGAATAACTCCTCCAGTGAGGGTGTGTGTAAAGCCAAGGGAAAAGGAATACAGATTCTGGTGGTAGGGGACTCAATTCTTAGAAGGACAGAGAGGGCAATCTGTCACAAAGACCTAAAGCGCCGAACTGTATGTTTTCTACTGGGTGCTCAGGTTTGGCACATCACGGATCTGGTGGACAGATTACTGGGAGGGGCTGCGGAAGACCCGGCTGTCATGGTGCATGTTGGCACCAATGACAAAGTCAGAGGAAGATGGAGTGTCCTAAAAAACGATTTTAGGGACTTAGGAGCTAAATTGAGGAAAAGGACCTCCAAGGTAGTATTCTCAGAAATACTACCGGTACCTCAAGCCACACCAGAAAGGGAGATTAGGGAAGTAAACAAGTGGCTGATGAGTTGGTGTAGAAGGGAGGGGTTTGGGTTTCTGGATAACTGGACCGACTTCTACCAGCTCTTTAGCAGGGACAGACTGCATCTAAATAGAGAAGGTGCGGATCAGCTGGGAGTGAAGATGCCCAACAAGTTAGAGGGGCTTTTAAACTAGGCGATGGGTCCAGAGGTAGAGATAGTCAGCGCGGAACAAACTTCAGAGGGTAGTATTGGGGGCATTAGTGGTAGGTTGACTAAAGCACCTAAACCCAAGGTAAGTACAGTAACAAGTCCTATATGCAACCTTAGAACACCCAATAAGGTGATAGTATGCGACCGGTCTAAACTACGTGGCATGTTCACCAATGCCAGGAGTCTGGCGGACAAGAAAGGAGAACTAGAGCTACTGTTGTACAAGAAGGATTTAGATTTTTGCTGTCATGATTGGCTGGAAACCATTCAAGGGTATTCCCTATATCGCAGGGATAGAGGGTAAAAAAGGGGAGGGGTATTCCTGTATATCAAAAGTGATGTAAAAGTGAATGTGAGAAACAACATCACTAAGGGAGAAAGGGAGGAGGTGGAATCCTTATGGGTAGAGCTACAAAAGGGAGGAAACTAAGGGGAAAGTAATACTGGGCATATGATATAGGCCCCCTAACCAGAGGGAGGAGGGGGAGGCAAACCTCCTATTACAATCTGGATTAGGGGCAAGGATGGGAAGTGTCATTTTAATGGGGGATTTTAATTATCCAGACATAGATTGGGTGGAAGGAACCACGCATTCATCTGAAATTGGCCATTTCCTAAATGTCTTGCAGGACAATTTCATGGGTCAGATGGTAAATGCACCAACTAGAAACAAAGCGTTACTAGACCTACTGATTACTAATAATACAGACCTGATCATAGATGTGGAAATACGGGGCAATTTAGAAAACAGCAATCACAGGTCAATTAGTTTCAGTATAAATCACACAAATAGTAAACATAAGGGGAATACAAAGACACTGAATTTCAAAAGACCCAATTTCCCTAAACTACGATCCTTGCTAGAAGATACTAAATGGGATAAATATTGGGAACAAAGAACACAAAGGAAAAATGGGTATGCTTTAAGAGCATATTAAATAAGGGTATTAGCCAGTGCATCCCAATGGGAAATACATTGAAAAGAGCCAATAAAAGTCCTGGGTGACTTAACTCCAAAGTAAAAATGCATATAAAAGCAAAGGAGAAGGCCTTCAAAAAATACAAGGCTGAGGGATCATCATCAGCATTCCAACTTTACAAACAATGCAACAAGAAATGTAAGGGTGCAATCAGGTCAGCTAGGATAGACTACGAAAGGCACATAGCAGAAATGAGTAAAAAAAATCCCAAGAAATGCTTTAAGTATACAAATAGTAAGAAAAGGAGGTCAGATCATATTGGTCTCCTAAAGAATTATGAAGGGAATCTGGTTACTAAGGATGGAGAGATGGTAGAGGTATTACATTTATTATTCTCCTCACTCTTCACAAGAGAAACAGGGGGCTTAAGGAACTAAAACTGCAATGTTTATCCTCATGACACGACACAGGAAGCACCCTCATGGCTAACAAAGGATAGAATTAGAAATAGACTTGACAAACTTAACATTAATAAGTCACCGGGACCAGATGGCTTGCACCCGAGGGTCCTTAAGGAACTCAGTCAAGTAATTGCCAGACCACTGTTCCTAATGTTTACGAACAGTCTACTGACTGGAATGGTACCAGCAGATTGGAGAAAAGCCAATGTAGCACCAATATTTAAAAAACAAAACAAAATCCGTTGTCGGAAATTCTGATCGTGTGTACAGAATTCCAACACACAAAATTCCACGCATGCTTGGAATCAAGCAGAAGCGCCGCACTGGCTATTGGACTTAATTTTTCTCGGCTCATCGTAGGTGTTGTACGTCACCGCGTTCTTGACGTTTGGAATTTCTGACAAGATTTGTGTGACCGTGTGTATGCAAGACAAGTTTGAGCCAACATCCATTGGGAAAAAAACATGTATTTTGTTGTCGGAATGTGCGATCGTGTGTACGTGACATTAGCCTAACATCTATAGTATGCAAGCTCTTGCAGCGGATGTAAAGGGACTATATACAAGATTTTAGTAATGACAACAGTATCATTAGCAGTAATCAGTATGGATTCATGAACAATCGTTCTTGCCAAACCAATCTATTAACCTTCTATGAGCAGGTGAGCTGCCATCTAGATAAAGGAATGCCCATAGACGTGGTGTATCTGGTTTTGCAAGGGCATTTGATACAGTTCCCCATAAACTTTTACTGTACAAACTAAGGTCTGTCGGCATGGATTGAAAACTGGCTACAGAGGCGAGTTCAGAGGGTAGTGACAAATGGGGAGTACTCGGAATGGTCCGGTGTGGAAAGCAGGGTCCCTCAGATTTCTGTTCTGGGACCAATCCTATTTAATTTATTCATAACTGACCTGGAGGGTGGGATAAACAGCTCAATCTCAGTATTTGCAGATGATACTAAGTTAAGCAGGGCAATAATTTCTCTGCAGGATGTGGAAACCTTGCAAGAAGATCTGAACAAATTAATGTGGTGGGCAACTACATGGCAAATGAGGTTTAATGTAGAAAACTGTAAAATAATGCATTTGGGTGGCAGAAATATGAATGCAATCTACTCACTAGGGGGAGAACCTCTGGGTGAATCTAGGATGGAAAAGGACCTGGGGGTCCTAGTAGATGATAGGCTCAGCAATGGCATGCAATTCCAAGCTGCTGCAAGCAAAGCAAACAGAATATTGGCATGCATTAAAAAGGGGATTAACTCCAGAGATAAAACGATAATTCTCCCACTCTACAAGGCTCTGGTCCAGCTGCACCTGGAGTATGCCATCCAGATCTGGGCACCAGTCCTCAGGAAGGATGTGCTGAAACTGAATAGAAAAATAGAAAGCAAACAGTGTTGCGCAAATATAAATGTCCTTGAAATAATACATCAGATGTAACAGATGAAGTGAGGAGATGAGACCACCAGTGGACATTCAAGACGACAGGGGATATATCTAAAGTGATTGTGATCCCTTCCCCGCAGATGGATGGCCCCTCACCTGAAACATTCGACCTGAAACAGGTCATACAGCTTATACACCATACAATGGGTAAATCGATCCAAGTGGTAATAGCCTCGTTTTCAGCATTCAGCACTCATCGGGTTAAAGGAATGTTGTATATGCAAATAAAAATAGCAAATATAGTGCTCTCTGTATATACATTTATTGAATAAAAGAAGGGTAAAAAGATGCACTTACCATGACCGGCACTCAGATAGACGGCGTGTGATCGTAACAGACAGGCTGATGGCCGCGGGTGACGTCATACGCTCCTGGCCCTCGTACGCGTTACATCCGTAGGCGGGACTTCTTCAGCGTGGGGCGGGATACGCATAGATAACTCGCTTTGTTTATATATAGCCATAGCAACAGCGATACGCCAATCACAGTACTGATGCAGCAATCCCGGGAAATCATGAACAAAGCCCGTCACACTAGCTGCAAGAGAACATGTCATTGGCGCAAAAAAACGCTCAGCCCCCACACGGGGTGAAGAACAAATTGGTACAATGTACCTATATGTAATTCCTCAAATCGGAAGTTTTAATATAGGCTCATAAGACTTATAGGAAAAAGCTTAGGAGCAACTCCGGGACATATAAGTCCTCATAGCATAAAAAATGGCTAGCCTATTGCCCATTTCAGATAGGGGAAAATAGCAATTCCAATGCTAAAATCACATATAAAATCGCATAAAAAGGAAATAATAAAAAGTAACAGACATCAGACCACGGACATCACCTGGATACGATCACATACACATACTCAATTGCAAAAATTACAAAAAATAAAACTATTACAAAATTTAAGATAAACAACATAAATATAAAAAATAAAAATGATCTATTAGAAATAAAGCAATTTAAATCAAAATCAACATTCATTCCCGCTGGGGATAGGACCTTGGTCTCGTAAATCCAGAAGGATTCTCTACGGCTCAGTTGTCTGATATAGTGGCCACCTCTCCAGTGGCGAGGAACTTTTTTTATCCCCCAAAACTTGAGGCATTTAGGGTCCTATGGATGGTGACAAAGGCGAAAATGCCTAGACACACTATGGGTTTTTACCCCCCGTTTAATATTGCTAATGTGTTCGCCCACTCTTACATGCAATGCTCTTGAGGTGCGGCCTACATACTGGAGGCCACAATCGCACTCCAGCATGTAGACCACCCCCACGGACGAACACGTAATTAAGCCTTCAATTTGATAGCTTCTGTGTGTGACATTTGAAACAAATTCTTTCCGCCTTTTGATATTTTTGCTGGCTTTCCTGCAAGTGGCATATTTGCCACACGCATAGAATCCAGACAAAAAACCAAACAACCTATTAGTCCCTATTTTTGGTGGATCAATGACCCCTGGTGCTAGCCGGTCGCGTAAAGAGGGGGCTTTGCGGTATATGAACCGTGGGTGCTGGGGGAGAACAGATCCTAGGGTACAATCTCCTTTTAGAATAGGCCAGTGTCTAGCTATAATTTGCTCAAGTTTTTTATACTGAATATCATAATCCAGTATAATACGATAGCTAGTCGCATTATCTTCTACTTCCGTGGGTTTAACCTTATCTGCCACATTAGTGTTCCTATCTGTCGACAGTACTTTAGCAATTTCAGAGTCCACCATAGCTTGCGTATACCCTTTCTCTTTAAACTTAGTTGCCAAAACTTATGACTGTGGTAAAAAGTCATCATCTGAGGTACAGTTACGACGCAAAGGGATAAATTGGCCTCTTGGAATATTGCAGAGCCATGACTTGTGATGGCAACTAGTCAGCGGAATGTAACCATTCCTATCCATTGCTTTAAAGTGATTTCTGGTTTGGAAGCCCGCCTCCCCTTTAAAAATTTCCAGGTCTAAGAATGTGATCTGTTGCTGATTGATCGTCTATGTTAGCTCAATATTTTTATTATTATCATTCAGCTTATCCATAAAGACTTGAAGACTCAATAAATCACCTTCCCACACCATGATTAAATCATCAATGTAACTTCTGTAGCACGATAATTGCAATGGGGGGTCCTGAAATATGGTATCTTCCTCATGAACAGGTTTGCCACACTGGGAGCAAACCTAGCCCCCATAGCCACACCACATGCTAGCCGGTCGCGTAAAGAGGGGGCTAGCACCAGGGGTCATTGATCCACCAAAAATAGGGACTAATAGGTTGTTTGGTTTTTTGTCTGGATTCTATGCGTGTGGCAAATGTGCCACTTGCAGGAAAGCCAGCAAAAATATCAAAAGGCGGAAAGAATTTGTTTCAAATATCACACACAGAAGCTATCAAATTGAAGGCTTAATTACGTGTTCGTCCGTGGGGGTGGTCTACATGCTGGAGTGTGATTGTGGCCTCCAGTATGTAAGCCACACCTCAAGAGCATTGCATGTAAGAGTGGGCGAACACATTAGCAATATTAAACGGGGGGTAAAAACCCATAGTGTGTCTAGGCATTTTCGCCTTTGTCACCATAGGGACCCTAAATGCCTCAAGTTTTGGGGGATAGAAAAAGTTCCTCACCACTGGAGAGGTGGCCACTATATCAGACAACTGAGCCGTAGAGAATCCTTCTGGATTTACGAGACCAAGGTCCTATCCCCAGCGGGAATTAATGTTGATTTTGATTCAAATTGCTTTATTTCTAATAGATCATTTTTATTTTTTATATTTATGTTGTTTATCTTAAATTTTGTAATAGTGATATTTTTTGTAATTTTTGCAATTGAGTATGTGTATGTGATTGTATCCAGGTGATGTCCGTGGTCTGATGTCTGTTACTTTTTATTATTTCCTTTTTATGCGATTTTCTATGCGATTTTATATATGATTTTAGCATTGGAATTGCTATTTCCCCCTATCTGAAATGGGCAATAGGCTAGCCATTTTTTATGCTATGAGGACTTATATGTCCCGGAGTTGCTCCTAAGCTTTTTCCTATAAGTCTTATGAGCCTATATTAAAACTTCCGATTTGAGGAATTACATATAGGTACATTGTACCAATTTTTTCTTCACCCCGTGTGGGGGCTGAGCGTTTTTTTGCGCCGATGACATGTTCTCTTGCAGCTAGTGTGACGGGCTTTGTTCATGATTTCTCGGGATTGCTGCATCAGTACTGCGATTGGCGTATCGCTGTTGCTATGGCTATATATAAACAAAGCGGGTCGTCTATGCGTATCCTGCCCCACGCTGAAGAAGTCCCGCCCACGGACGTAATGCGTACGGGGGCCAGGAGTGTATGACGTCACCCGCGGCCATCAGCCTGTCTGTTACGATCACACGCCGTCGGATCTGAGTGCCGGTCTTTGTAAGTGCATCTTTTTACCCTTCTTTTATTAAATAAATGTATATACAGAGAGCACTATATTTGCTATTTTTATTTGCATATACAACATTCCTTTAACCCGATGAGTGCTGAATGCTAAAAACGAGGCTATTACCACTTGGATCGGTTTACCCATTGTATGGTGTATATGCTTTATGACCTGTTTCAGGTCGAATGTTTCAGGTGAGGGGCCATCTATGTGCAGTGAAGGGATCACAATCACTTTAGATATATCCCCTGTCGTCTTGAATGTCCACTGGTGGTCTCATCTCCTCACTTCATCTGTTACATCTGATGCATTATTTCAAGGACATTTATATTTGCGCAGCACTGTTTGCTTTCTATTTATGTATTTGAGGTGTTGTTGAATTTACCCTAGTGTTTGCTTGCATTTATCTTTTTTGATTTGTCCGTTAGTTAGTCAGCGCTGAATATATCCCCACTAGCTTTTGATCATCACTTAATTCACGTTTATTCAGCTGCAGACTATGGATGTATTTACTTATGTTGAAAACAGAGAAATTATTTTAACTGAAGTTTTTTCAAGGGACGCAATTAATTCCCAGCAGGATGATCTTAGTTTTGCCTTTAGAAAGCTTGGTCATCTTTTTGAAAAGAAGATCAAGACCTGGTGGGATATCGTGTCCTTTGAACAATATCTATTTGCTAATATTGTTCCCAGGTGTTTGAGGCGGAAATTACCACCTAATGATGGGTTAACCGATAATGAGTCTAATACTGAATGGTGTAATTTTTTTGTGGAAAAAAGCTTTGACCTTCTCCGTTTGCTGCTTTCCCGCAAACAGAGGAAAAAGAAGCAGCTGGAGAATCAGATCAAAGAAATCACTGACCGTATTGAGAATTTTAAAGACTCTAGTGAATTTATTCAATTATCTGGTGAACTCAACTTATTAAATGGGATAAGGAAATACGTGATAAAAAGAGGAAAAAATTCCTGCGTGACGTTAAAGATTTTGAAGGGAAATTAATCTTTAAATGGCAAACCCAGGATATAATACCAGTAAATAACCCTGAGAGAACAGCAGTTAATATTCCAGTATCAGGAACGAACATGCCCTCCCAAAGATATTCTAGCTATGAAGCACCCATACCCTTACCCCAACAGTCTCAAAATGTATCTATTATGCGAGATACACCCAGAAGGGGAGGTTATGGTCCCCCCGGGACTAATAAACGTGGCCGGGGTAGGAGAAATCAACATCCTTATCCAGCCCCGTTGGCCAATAATTATGACTATCGTCCCCCCTATTCAGAAAATTATACTTGGCAAACAGTGCCAACTAGGGGAAGAGGCAGGTCCCAAGGAAGAGGCAATTTTACACACAGAGGGGCACCAGTCCACACTTCTAATAATTATGCCCCTTACAGAACCTCCAGGAGGACCAGCAATATAATCAGGATCATTTTTTAGGTCAAGAGAGGACCCCCTGGAGGGGACCTCCACAGACTCCCGTGTGGGTGAGAGACTCTGCGGGTCACGCGAGTCCTCAGGACCAAAGGAAAGGTCCCCAAGACTCAAGAAAAAATCAAGGCAGTCTAAAAAAAAAAAAAAAGAGAGGGTGCAGGGGGAACGACGATTCCAAAAGGTCAAGACCCCATTAGGTACCGGGATTTTCAATCTGAGCGGTACCCCCCTTACTACTGATAAAACATTGGTCCTTGATAGAGGTTTGAAGTTTGCCCCAATTCGTAATTTAAATACATTTCAAGCCTATATTAATATACAGAAATATATTCACAATTTAAAAATCAAGAAATACTTTCTCTCCAATCCAGCACAGCGGATCACTCCCCAATTGGATACTGCCTCAGGGCACTCCAACCTTCATAATCGATCTGTTTTTAATCCCTTATGCAGTGATATTAGGCATTTGGAAGTATTTAGGAACATGGTGTGTCATGATCTTGATCAACTCAAGATCAAGAAGGCTAGAGACTCTCATGCCATTAAAAGAGGCATATCCTCCCTGGAGCAAAGGAAGGATATAGTGATCCGGCCAGCGGACAAGGGGGGTGGGTTGGTTGTGCTTAGTAAAGCATATTATCAGGCTGAAATGGTAAAACTATTGAATGACCTGAACACCTATTAATTATTGAGGGGTGACCCTATGTTGGCTTTTAAGAATAACCTACACTCCTTAGTAGAAAAAGGTAAAAGCAAGGGAATTTTGAATCCTAAGGAGGCAGCCTATCTCGATCCACTCTACGGTAGGACTCCAATCATTTATATTTTACCAAAATTACATAAAAATCCTGAACATCCACCTGGTCGCCCAATTGTGAACGGAATTGATTCCGTCACCTCGAGGCTAGGCCAATATCTTGATTTTTTTCTTCAGCCACTTGTTACAAAAACCAAAGCATTTTTACGTGATAATCAACAAATTCTTCAAATTCTATCCACCCTCCCATGCAGTCCGTCCAATATATTTATTACTGCAGACGTTGGCTCTTTATATACAATTATTGACCATAAGCAGGCATTGGATTCTGTCAAATGGGCTCTGGCAGCCACCGATTTCGCAAGTGACCATATTTCCTTCCTACTAGAAAGTCTGGAATTTTGTTTGTTGAATAATTATTTCTGGTTTAATGGTGATTACTTTCTGCAGACATGTGGTGTGGCTATGGGGGCTAGGTTTGCTCCCAGTGTGGCCAATCTGTTCATGGCCCACTAGGAGGAAGATACCATATTTCAGGACCCCCCATCACAATTATCGTGCTACAGAAGGTACATTGATGATTTAATCATGGTGTGGGAAGATAATTTATTGAGTCTTCAAGTCTTTATGGATAAGCTAAATGATAATAATAAAAATATTGAGCTAACATGGACAATCAATCAGCAACAGATCACATTCTTAGACCTGGAAATTTTTAAAGGGGAGGCGGGCTTCCAAACCAGAAATCACTTTAAAGCAATGGATAGGAATGGTTACATTCCGCTGACTAGTTGCCATCACAAGTCATGGCTCTGCAATATTCCAAGAGGCCAATTTATCCGTTTACGTCGTAACTGTACCTCAGATGATGACTTTTTATCACAGTCACAAGTTTTGGCAACTAGGTTTAAAGAGAAAGGGTATACGCAAGCTATGGTGGACTCTGAAATTGCTAAAGTACTGTCGACAGATAGGAACACTATTGTGGCAGATAGGGTTAAACCCACGGAAGTAGAAGATAATGCAACTAGCTATCGTATTATACTGGATTATAACATTCAGTATAAAAAACTTGAGCAAATTATAGCTAGACACTGGCCTATTCTAAAAGGTGATCGTACCCTAGGGTCTGTTCTCCCCCAGAACCCACAGTTCATATACCGCAAAGCCCCCTCTTTACGCGACCGGCTAGCACCAGGGGTCATTGATCCACCAAAAATAGGGACTAATAGGTTGTTTGTTTTTTTGCCTGGATTCTATGCGTGTGGCAAATGTGCCACTTGCAGGAAAGCCAGCAAAAATATCAAAAGACGGAAAGAATTTGTTTCAAATGTCACACACAGAAGCTATCAAATTGAAGGCTTAATTACGTGTTCGTCCGTGGGGGTGGTCTACATGCTGGAGTGCGATTGTGACCTCCAGTATGTAGGCCGCACCTCAAGAGCATTGCATGTAAGAGTGGGTGAACACATTAGCAATATTAAACGGGGGGTAAAAACCCATAGTGTGTCTAGGCATTTTCGCCTTTGTCACCATAGGGACCCTAAATGCCTCAAGTTTTGGGGGATAGAAAAAGTTCCTCGCCAATGGAGAGGTGGCCACTATATCAGACAACTGAGCCGTAGAGAATCCTTCTGGATTTACGAGACCAAGGTCCTATCCCCAGCGGGAATTAATGTTGATTTTGATTCAAATTGCTTTATTTCTAATAGATCATTTTTATTTTTTATATTTATGTTGTTTATCTTAAATTTTGTAATAGTGATATTTTTTGTAATTTTTGCAATTGAGTATGTGTATGTGATTGTATCCAGGTGATGTCCGTGGTCTGATGTCTGTTACTTTTTATTATTTCCTTTTTATGCGATTTTCTATGCGATTTTATATATGATTTTAGCATTGGAATTGCTATTTCCCCCTATCTGAAATGGGCAATAGGCTAGCCATTTTTTATGCTATGAGGACTTATATGTCCCGGAGTTGCTCCTAAGCTTTTTCCTATAAGTCTTATGAGCCTGTATTAAAACTTCCAATTTGAGGAATTACATATAGGTACATTGTACCAATTTGTTCTTCACCCCGTGTGGGGGCTGAGCGTTTTTTTGCGCCGATGACATGTTCTCTTGCAGCTAGTGTGACGGGCTTTGTTCATGATTTCTCGGGATTGCTGCATCAGTACTGCGATTGGCGTATCGCTGTTGCTATGGCTATATATAAACAAAGCGGGTCGTCTATGCGTATCCCGCCCCACGCTGAAGAAGTCCCGCCCACGGACGTAATGCGTACGGGGGCCAGGAGTGTATGACGTCACCCGCGGCCATCAGCCTGTCTGTTACGATCACACGCCGTCTAGCCGGCACTCGGATCTGAGTGCCGGTCTTTGTAAGTGCATCTTTTTACCCTTCTTTTATTAAATAAATGTATATACAGAGAGCACTATATTTGCTATTTTTATTTGCATATACAACATTCCTTTAACCCGATGAGTGCTGAATGCTGAAAACGAGGCTATTACCACTTGGATCGATTTACCCATTGTATGGTGTATAAGCTGTATGACCTGTTTCAGGTCGAATGTTTCAGGTGAGGGGCCATCCATGTGCGGTGAAGGGATCACAATCACTTTAGATATATCCCCTGTCATCTTGAATGTCAACTGGTGGTCTCATCTCCTCACTTCATCTGTTACATCTGATGTATTATTTCAAGGACATTTATATTTGCGCAGCACTGTTTGCTTTCTATTTATGTATTTGAGGTGTTGTTGAATTTACCTTAGTGTTTGCTTGCATTTATCTTTTTTGATTTGTCCGTTAGTTAGTCAGCGCTGAATATATCCCCATTAGCTTTTGAAACTGAAGAGAATCCAGAGAAGGGCAACAAAGCTAATAAAGGGACTGGAGGACCTTAGTTACGAGCACTGAACTTATTCTCTCTGAAAAACAGACGCTTGAGAGGGGATATGATTTCAATGTACAAATACCGTATTGGTGACCCCAAAATAGGGATAAAACTTTTCTGCGAAAGGGAATTTAACCACTTCCTGACCGCCTGCCCGACGTCGTTATATGGCGACAGTATGGCACTCCTGCGCAAATCGCCGTAGCTGTACAGCCGCT
Source organism: Lithobates clamitans (assembly GCA_037952925.1). Taxonomy (NCBI): domain Eukaryota; kingdom Metazoa; phylum Chordata; class Amphibia; order Anura; family Ranidae; genus Lithobates; species Lithobates clamitans. Next base: position 10,295,299 of record JBBGZY010000563.1, on the reverse strand, counting down.
CGCGCAGGCATTGTTGTGGGCGGGAGCATGCTTGTGGGTCGGCGGACTCGATCTCCGTCAGCGACCCGCGATTTCCTTGTAGACAGGCAGAATGGGGAACTGCCTATGTAAACAAGGTGCCTAGTGACATGACAAGGACCTTCTGTTCCCAGTAATCGGGAACAGTGATCTCTGTCATGCCACTGGTAGCCCATCCCCCCTACAGTTAGAACACACTTAGGGAACACAGTTAACCCCTTGATCACCCCCTAGTGTTAACCCCTTCCCTGCCAGTTACATTTATACAGTAATCAGTGGCTATTTATAGCACTGATCGCTGTATAAATATCACTGGTCCCAAAAAAAAGTGTCAAAAGTGTAAGATCTGTCCGCCGCAATGTCGCAATCCCACGCCGCCATTGCTAGTAAATAAAAATAAATAAAAGTCCCTAAATCTATCCTATATTTTGTAGACGCGGTAACAAACCAATCAATATACTCCTATTGCGATTTTTTTTTTTATTACTAAAAATATGTAGAAGAATATACATCAGCCTAAACTGATAAATAAATGTGTTTTTTATATATTTTTTTTTATATATATTATATTGTTTTTTTTTTCAAAATTGTCACTCTTTGTTTATATCACAAAGAGTAAAAACCGCAGAAGTGATCAAATACCACCAAAAGAAAGCTCTATTTGTGGGAAAAAAGGACATACATTTTGTTTGGGTACAACATCACACGACCACGCAATTGTCAGTTAAAGTGACGCAGTGCCGTATCAGTGCAGTATCACAAAAAATGGCCTGGTCATTAAGGGGGCAAATCCTTTCCCTTGGCTGAAGTGGTTAAACAGACACGCGGCCATTCACTAAAATTAGAAGACAAGTCGTTTGACCTTGAACTGCGTAGAGGGTTCTTTACTGTAAGAGCAGTAAGGATGTGGAATTCTCTTCCACAGGCAGTGGCTTCAGCGCAGAGCTTCGATAAATTTCAAAAAACTATTAGATAAGCACCTGAATGACCACAACATACAGGGATATACAATGTAATACTGACATAAAAGCACACACACAGGTTGGACTTGTGTCTTTTTTCAACCTCACCTACTATGTAACTATGTAACTTTACAGAATAGCAGACATTACTCTGTAATACACATTCATAGCTGTATTCGTTAGCAGAATAAGAAAACAAACTAAGAATACTAATTGGAAAATAAATAAATAGATGCACACGAGGTAGAGCACATCTCACATAAAAATGTTTTAATCACATTCTTGTGATCGTGGCTGCAGTGCAGTTCCATATAATAAACTTGGGAGCAATTGGCACTTGCAAATGTGCGGAAGTGCCGATTTGATATTTACAAAGGCATGTTCTCCAGGATTAACTCTCTTTTTCACTCGCATGTTCACCTAGTGGAAGTTTAAATTGGCTTATTTGGGAGTACCTAAATGTAGAGTAACCCTTACTTCCCGGTTTTCTTAGTAAATCAACCCCCCCAGTGTCCAAGCATTTTCTGATACATCATGATAACAAACCCTGTTTACTTCAGGAACCATCAATGAACATATTTTCAAATCAAGAGCCTATGGTAGATTTACAAGACTCTGAAACGTGGGACATTTTGGATTTTTTTTAACCTCAATACCAGATGGGCTAAATTAATCAATAGAGACTTTTTGACTTTTTCATCATTTTTTTTCCCCTATTTTTTTCAATTTCCTCCTCCCTCTCCTTCCCCAACTTCCAATAATTGTTTTCCCTTTCAACCTCTTTTGTTCTACTAGACTAGAGTCTTAGCACACCATTTGTTTACTAATATTTTTTTTCCCATCCTCTCTCTCCCCCTTGCCCCCTCACTCCCACATAGGGATGAGCTTCGAGTTCGAGTCGAACTCATGTTCGACTCGAACATTGGCTGTTCGCAAGTTCGCCGAACAGCGAACAATTTGGGGTGTTCGCGGCAAATTCGAATGCCGCGGAACACCCTTTAAAAGTCTATGGGAGAAATCAAAAGTGCTAATTTTAAAGGCTAATATGCAAGTTATTGTCATAAAAAGTGTTTGGGGACCTGGGTCCTGCCCCATGGGACATGGATCAATGCAAAAAAATTTTTTAAAAACGGCCGTTTTTTCAGGAGCAGTGATTTTAATAATGCTTAAAGTCAAGCAATAAAAGTGTAATATCCCTTTAAATTTCATACCTGGGGGGTGTCTATAGTATGCCTGTAAAGGGGCGCATGTTTCCTGTGTTTAGAACAGTCTGACAGCAAAATGACATTTTGAAGGAAAAAACTCATTTAAAACTACCGCGGCTATTGCATTGCCAACAATACACATAGAAGTTCATTGATAAAAACGGCATGGGAATTCCCCAAAGGGGAACCCCGAACCAAAATTTAAAAAAAAAAATGACGTAGGAGTCCCCCTAAATTCCATACCAGGCCCTTCAGGTCTGATATGGATATTAAGGGGAACCCCGGCCAAAATTTTTAAAAAAATGACGTGGGGTTCCCCCTAAATTCCATACCAGACCCTTCAGGTCTGGTATGGATTTTAAGGGGAACTCCGCGCCAAAAAAAAAAAACGGCATGGGGTCCCCCCAAAAATCCATACCAGACCCTTATCCGAGCACGCAACCTGGCAGGCTGCAGGAAAAGAGGGGGGGACGAGAGTGCGCCCCCCCCCTCCTGAACTGTACCAGGCCACATGCCCTCAACATTGGGAGGGTGCTTTGGGGTAGCCCCCCAAAACACCTTGTCCCCATGTTGATGAGGACAAGGGCCTCATCCCCACAACCTTGGCCGGTGGTTGTGGGGGTCTGCGGGCAGGGGGCTTATCGGAATCTGGTAGCCCCCTTTAACAAGGGGACCCCCAGATCCCGGCCCCCCCCTGTGTGAAATGGTAAGGGGGTACAAAAGTACCCCTACCATTTCACTAAAAAACTGTCAAAAATGTTAAAAATGACAAGAGACAGTTTTTGACAATTCCTTTATTTAAATACTTCTTCTTTCTTCTATCTTCCTTCATCTTCTGGTTCTTCTGGTTCTTCTGGTTCTTCCTCCGGCGTTCTCGTCCAGCATCTCCTCCGCGGCATCTTCTATCTTCTTCTCCTCGGGCCGCTCCGCACCCATGGCATGGGGGGAGGCTCCCGCTCTTCTCTTCATCTTCTTCATCTTCTTCTCTTCTTCTTTTCTTCTCTTCTTCTTTTCTTCTCTTCTTCATTTTCTTCTCCGGGCCGCTCCGCACCCATGCTGGCATGGAGGGAGGCTCCCGCTGTGTGACGGCGCTCCTCGTCTGACAGTTCTTAAAAAACGGGGGCGGGGCCACCCGGTGACCCCGCCCCCCTCTGACGCACGGTGACTTGATGGGACTTCCCTGTGACGTCACGGGGAATGCCACAGGGAAGTCCCGTCCTGTCCCGTGCGTCAGAGGGGGGCGGGGTCACCGGGTGGCCCCACCCCCCGTTATTTAAGAACTGTCAGACGAGGAGCGCCGTCACACAGCGGGAGCCTCCCTCCATGCCAGCATGGGTGTGGAGCGGCCCGGAGAAGAAAATGAAGAAGAGAAGAAGAGAAGAAGAGAAGAAAAGAAGAAGAGAAGAAGATGAAGAAGATGAAGAGAAGAGCGGGAGCCTCCCCCCATGCCATGGGTGCGGAGCGGCCCGAGGAGAAGAAGATAGAAGACGCCGCGGAGGAGATGCTGGACGAGAACGCCGGAGGAAGAACCAGAAGAGCCAGAAGAACCAGAAGAACCAGAAGATGAAGGAAGATAGAAGAAAGAAGAAGTATTTAAATAAAGGAATTGTCAAAAACTGTCTCTTGTCATTTTTAACATTTTTGACAGTTTTTTAGTGAAATGGTAGGTACCCCCTTACCATTTCACACAGGGGGGGGCGGGATCTGGGGGTCCCCTTGTTAAAGGGGGCTGTCAGAGAACCATCACAAACGCTCGTTCCCGGGTGCCAGCCGGACGTACGGGAAGAACGAGCGAGCCCCGGACTAGGTACGCACGCGATGCGATCGTACGAACGAGGGCACGTCAGCGCGTGCACGCTCGCACTCCAACGAATCACGGCGCAAGGCGCCCTATTTAAACGATCAGCAGACTAGCATCAATGCTGGATTGTCTCAGCTCGTTCCTGAACCCTTGCTGTTGCCTTGTTTACTTGACCCTGATCTTGAACCTCTGCTTACCTTGACTACCCTCTCGGATCACCCCTACATCTCTGCCTGTCTTGCTTCCTGTATTGAACCCGGCTTGGACTCCTGACTATGGCTCTGTCTCCTGATTCGGTACCCCGCTGCCAGTTTGTTGCCAACCTCCGCCAGTCCCTGACCACGTCTCTGCCTGCCGATTGTGTACCTCGTTGCCAGCACGTTGCCAACTCCTGCCTGCCGTGACCCTGCAAGTTCCTCTGCTGGACCTCTCCTGCATCCATCCAGGGATCAGCACCTCAGCTTCCTACTGAAGACTTCTGGGCTTCTGATCCTGCCAGCAGGCACCTGCACCCTTCCGCTGCCCTAGCAACCCTGTCTCAACCTCCAGGGACGCTAGGACCGGGACCGTGCACGAGGCCGCCCTCGTCATTTCAGACTCCGCTGTAAGGTACGTGACAGTACAATCCAGCCAGAATGGAGTCTGAAAGGGGGGCCTCAGCTATGGACGCTCTGTGTCAACAGATCGCAAATCTCACCCAAGCAGTTCAGGGCCTGCAAGATGGCTACCAGCGACTTGAACAACGAGTGGAATCTCTCTCTCCAAACATCTCAGCACCTCAGGCCACAGCACCTGCATCATCAACTCCAGTTTCTACACCCACAGTAGTGGTGCCACCCCCAGAACCACGAGTTCCTGCCCCGGAGAAGTTTATGGGTGACCGCAGCAAATTCCGTGCTTTCAGGAATGCCTGCCATTTGTACTTCTTGCTTCAGCCCCGCACCTTTTCTTTGGAGAGTACCAAGGTGGGGTTCATCATTTCATTACTGCAGGGAGAACCTCAAACCTGGGCCCATCATTTACTGGAACAAGCCAGTCCCTTGCTGGTTACCATGGACTCTTTTTTGGATGAAATGGCCAAACTGTACGATGATCCCCAGCGTACTACCACAGCCGAGGCCAGCCTCCACACCCTCCAACAGGGTCGTAGGCCCGTGGAGGACTATGTTACAGACTTTAAACGGTGGAGTACTGAAACACATTGGAACGACGCCGCTCTCCGTTTTCAGTTCCGTTTAGGGCTTTCGGAGGCACTCAAGGATGAACTAGCTCGTGTGGGGATCCCCGATTCCCTCGAAGGACTAATTCAACTGTCCATTCAGATCGATCGCCGGCTGAGGGAGCGAAGATCTGAAAGGACCAGCCAGTATCGGCCCATGTGGATGCTACCCAGTCGCCTACCTACCTCCACACCCCCACTGTCTGCTCCTACCACTGAACCTCCAGAACCAATGCAGTTGGGTTTGCTTCGTGCACCCTTGACTCCGGAAGAAAAACAACGCCGTCGTATGAATAATCTTTGTCTTTACTGTGGGGAAGCCGGTCATTACGCCAATATGTGTCCCAACAAGACCCGTAAGTGTGACTTTCCTCTTCTTGATCTTTATGCATTAACTCTAGCAAGAACGACTCACATTGCTGTTCCTGTTTCTCTACAGCTTCCAGAAGGGGTGCTTCAGATCCAGGCCATAATTGACTCCGGTGCCTGCAGTTGCTTCATTGACCGTGCCTTTGCCCTGCAACACAACATCCCGCTGCGATCGAAGCAACATAAACTATTCATCCGATTAGCTGATGGGTCCAACATCAAATCTGGGCCTATCATCCAAGAAACCCAACCTTTGCCTGCCGACATCTTACCCAATCACCAAGAACTGTTGTGCCTGGACGTTATATCCTCACCACTTTTTCCGATCATCTTAGGAATGCCATGGTTGCAAGCACACAACCCACAGATAGACTGGACAACCGGCCAGGTAGTCTTTCAATCCTCCTACTGTCTTAAAAAGTGTCTCCAGATCTTCCACACCACAGCTCCAGTTATTGGGTGCCTCAAATCAGTATCCGAATCCCAAGACCTTGTCCCATCCGTGTACCATGATTTCTTGGATGTTTTCGACAAGCAGAAAGCCAATACTCTTCCCCCGCACCGGGCCTACGATTGCCCGATTGAACTTTTACCAGGGGCGGAAATTCCATTTGGGAGGATCTTTCCTCTGTCAGAGCCTGAACTCGCAGTCCTAAAAGACTATGTGAATGAGAACCTCAAGAAGGGGTTCATCCGTCACTCAACATCACCAGCCGGGGCAGGAATATTCTTTGTTGAAAAGAAAGACCATTCGCTCCGTCCATGTGTGGATTACAGAGAGTTAAACCGGATCACCGTTAAAAATCGCTACCCCTTGCCTCTGATTCCAGAATTGCTCCAGAGACTCCGCTCTGCAAGAGTCTTCACCAAATTGGATTTACGAGGTGCTTACAATCTGATCAGAGTCAGGGAAGGAGACGAGTGGAAAACGGCCTTCCGGACTCGTTTTGGCCACTTTGAATACCTCGTCATGCCCTTCGGATTATGCAATGCTCCAGCAACCTTCCAGCATTTTGTGAATAATATATTCAGAGACTTTCTAGATCTATTCATGATCGTCTACCTAGACGATATCCTAGTTTTCTCAGCCTCTCTAGATCTTCACCGTGTCCATGTGAAACAAGTCCTTCTGAGGCTAAGACAGAATGGACTCTATGCCAAGGCCGAGAAATGCGAATTTGAACGACAGACCATCCACTTCCTCGGACTGGTGATTTCTACAGGTGGTATGGCAATGGATCCTCAAAAAGTCGCAGCCATAACGTCCTGGCCACCTCCCACTGATAAGAAAGGGGTACAACGGTTCGTCGGCTTCTCTAATTTCTACAGAAAGTTCATTAAAAACTTCTCTGGTATCATTATGCCCATCACCCAGCTCACCAAGAAACAGAACCGTTTTCAATGGACAGAGGCAGCCCAAGCTGCTTTTGATAAGTTAAAGGGACTTTTTACCTCAGCTCCGTTATTAAAGCACCCTGACCCCGCTCTTCCATACATCCTGGAGGTGGACGCCTCAGAAAGCGCCGTAGGGGCCATCCTGTCCCAGCGCCAAGGACCCAAGAATCTAATGCACCCTGTGGCCTTCTTCTCAAAGAAGTTGGGACCTTCAGAGAGGAACTATGATGTGGGGGACCGAGAACTGTTGGCAATCAAATTGGCTTTAGAAGAGTGGCGGTACCTCTTGGAAGGAGCAACACACCCAATACTGATCTTCACGGATCACAAGAATTTGGAATACCTCAGAACTGCCAAACGCCTCAGGCCCAGACAAGCAAGGTGGGCTCTTTTCTTTTCACGCTTTAACTTCCACATAACCTACCGGCCTGGCTCCAAGAATGTGAAACCTGACGCGTTATCGCGTATGTTTACAGAAGTTGAAGTTCCACCTCAAACTGATACTATCCTGCACGCTGGAAATTTTCTACTTATGCAAACCGACCTAATGTCACAGATCCGTCAAGCATCCAGGGAAGTCTCTCTGTCTCCGGATACAGACCTTCAGGAGAACGATGGGGTCTATTGGCGGGGTAATAAAATTTTCATACCACAGAATTTACGTGCTACCATCCTACAAGTGTGTCATGACTACCCACTAGCCGGCCATTTTGGGGGATACAAAACCATGGATTTGATCCAGAGACATTTCTGGTGGCCTAGTTTAGCAAAGGACTGCAGGAAATATGTTGGCTCATGTTCAATCTGTCTCAGGAACAAGAACAGCAAGAACAAAGCATGGGGACTATTAAGACCTCTACCCATTCCTGAGAGACCCTGGGATAAATCGCAATGGACTTTATCGTAGAGCTCCCTCCATCAGAGGGGTTCTCATCTATTTTTGTAGTAGTAGACCGCCTCTCCAGGATGTCACATTTCATCCCTATGAAAGGGACCCCATCAGCAACTGAAACTGCTAAAGTCTTTGTTAAAGAAGTTGTCAGACTGCATGGAATCCCTAGTGACATCGTCTCGGATCGAGGAGTACAGTTTACTTCAAGATTTTGGAAAGCACTGTGCGAAGCGCTGGGCATCAAACTCAACTTTTCTTCGGCTTATCATCCCCAGTCCAACGGACAGACTGAGCGTACCAACCAAACGCTGGAGCAATATCTGCGTTGCTTCACCTCCTTCTCCCAAGAAGATTGGGCCTCACTTCTGCCGCTGGCAGAATTTGCATTTAACAACTCTGCTCATACCGCCACCAACCAATCACCCTTCTTCTCCAACTACGGGTTTCATCCTTCCTTCTTGCCTACATTGATTCCGGACTCTCCTTTGCCTGCAGTTCAGGACAGATTAAATTTCTTTGCTACCAATAACCAGGTGTTAAAGGATACCATTGCCAAAGCACAAGAGGTTAATAAGAGGTTCTTTGATAGAAAGAGGAGGGGAGAACTGGATTTGAAGGTTGGTGATCGTGTGTGGCTGTCAACTTTGAATCTAAAACTTACCTGCCCATCCAGGAAATTGGGACCTAAATACCTAGGACCCTTTCCGGTCAAGAGAAAAATTAATCCAGTGGCTTATGAGCTCGAACTTCCCGACTCCTTTAAGATTCACCCTGTGTTTCATACCTCCTTGTTGAAGCCTGATGTGGTTAATCCCTTTCCTGGTCGTGAAAGAGGGCCCCCAGAGGCCATAATGGTAGATGGGGAAGAAGAGTTCGAAATTGAGACCATTGTAGATTACAGGAGAAGGCGGGGACAAAATCAATATTTAATTAAATGGAAGGGTTTTGGTCCAGAAGAAAACTCCTGGGAACCAGAAGCGAACCTCCATGCCCCAAGACTCATTCAAGCATTTCATCGTGCTCATCCGGAAAGGAGGTCTCAGGTGGGCATCCGGAGGCTGCCCTTAAGGAGGGGGCAATGTCAGAGAACCATCACAAACGCTCGTTCCCGGGTGCCAGCCGGACGTACGGGAAGAACGAGCGAGCCCCGGACTAGGTACGCACGCGATGCGATCGTACGAACGAGGGCACGTCAGCGCGTGCACGCTCGCACTCCAACGAATCACGGCGCAAGGCGCCCTATTTAAACGATCAGCAGACTAGCATCAATGCTGGATTGTCTCAGCTCGTTCCTGAACCCTTGCTGTTGCCTTGTTTACTTGACCCTGATCTTGAACCTCTGCTTACCTTGACTACCCTCTCGGATCACCCCTACATCTCTGCCTGTCTTGCTTCCTGTATTGAACCCGGCTTGGACTCCTGACTACGGCTCTGTCTCCTGATTCGGTACCCCGCTGCCAGTTTGTTGCCAACCTCCGCCAGTCCCTGACCACGTCTCTGCCTGCCGATTGTGTACCTCGTTGCCAGCACGTTGCCAACTCCTGCCTGCCGTGACCCTGCAAGTTCCTCTGCTGGACCTCTCCTGCATCCATCCAGGGATCAGCACCTCAGCTTCCTACTGAAGACTTCTGGGCTTCTGATCCTGCCAGCAGGCACCTGCACCCTTCCGCTGCCCTAGCAACCCTGTCTCAACCTCCAGGGACGCTAGGACCGGGACCGTGCATGAGGCCGCCCTCGTCATTTCAGACTCCGCTGTAAGGTACGTGACAGGGGCTTCCAGATTCCGATAAGCCCCCCGCCCGCAGACCCCCACAACCACCGGCCAGGGTTGTGGGGATGAGGCCCTTGTCCTCATCAACATGGGGACAAGGTGTTTTGGGGGGCTACCCCAAAGCACCCTCCCAATGTTGAGGGCATGTGGCCTGGTATGGTTCAGGAGGGGGGGGCGCACTCTCGTCCCCCCTCTTTTCCTGCGACCTGCCAGGTTGCGTGCTCGGATAAGGGTCTGGTATGGATTTTTGGGGGGACCCCACGCCATTTTTTTTTTTTTAGGGCGCGGGGTTCCCCTTAAAATCCATACCAGACCTGAAGGGTCTGGTATGGAATTTAGGGGGAACCCCACGTCATTTTTTTTTTAAATTTTGGCCGGGGTTCCCCTTAATATCCATACCAGACCTGAAGAGCCTGGTATGGAATTTAGGGGGACTCCCACATCTTTTTTTTTTTTTTTTTTGGTTCGGGGTTCCCCTTTGGGGAATTCCCATGCCGTTTTTATCAATGAACTTCTATGTGTATTGTCGGCAATGCAATAGCCGTGGCCTTCTGATCCTGCCAGCAGGCACCTGCACCCTTCCGCTGCCCTAGCAACCCTGTCTCAACCTCCAGGGACGCTAGGACCGGGACCGTGCACGAGGCCGCCCTCGTCATTTCAGACTCCGCTGTAAGGTACGTGACAGGGGCTTCCAGATTCCGATAAGCCCCCCGCCCGCAGACCCCCACAACCACCGGCCAGGGTTGTGGGGATGAGGCCCTTGTCCTCATCAACATGGGGACAAGGTGTTTTGGGGGGCTACCCCAAAGCACCCTCCCAATGTTGAGGGCATGTGGCCTGGTATGGTTCAGGAGGGGGGGGGCGCACTCTCGTCCCCCCTCTTTTCCTGCGGCCTGCCAGGTTGCGTGCTCGGATAAGGGTCTGGTATGGATTTTTGGGGGGACCCCACGCCATTTTTTTTTTTTTTAGGGCGCAGGGTTCCCCTTAAAATCCATACCAGACCTGAAGGGTCTGGTATGGAATTTAGGGGGAACCCCACGTCATTTTTTTTTTAAATTTTGGCCGGGGTTCCCCTTAATATCCATACCAGACCTGAAGGGCCTGGTATGGAATTTAGGGGGACTCCCACATCTTTTTTTTTTTTTTTTTGGTTCGGGGTTCCCCTTTGGGGAATTCCCATGCCGTTTTTATCAATGAACTTCTATGTGTATTGTCGGCAATGCAATAGCCGTGGGTAGTTTTAAATGGCTTTTTTCCTTCAAAATGTCATTTTGCAGTCAGACTGTTCTAAACACAGGAAACATGCGCCCCTTTACAGGCATACTATAGACACCCCCCAGGTATGAAATTTAAAGGGATATTACACTTTTATTGTTTGACTTTAAGCATTATTAAAATCACTGCTCCTGAAAAAATGGCCGTTTTTAAAAAATTTTTTTGCATTGATCCATGTCCCCTGGGGCAGGACCCAGGTCCCCAAACACTTTTTATGACAATAACTTGCATATTAGCCTTTAAAATTAGCACTTTTGATTATTCATGTTCGTGTCCCATAGACTTTAACGGTGTTCGCGTGTTCGAACAAACTTTTTTCCTGTTCGCATGTTCTGGTGCGAACCGAACAGGGGGGTGTTCGGCTCATCCCTACTCCCACACCATTTTACCAACTACTCATATCTTTTTTTTTCCAGTTAGCCACTTGTTGACTCTCTCACAGTAGATGCGCTTACAGAAGATGTGTGTGTCCCCTGCTGACTGACCTGTGTTGTGATTGGCTACAGCAGATTTCGGCTAATGATTTTGGCTGTGAACCTGCTGATCGGCTGTAGCCATGCCATGTTTGGAAACGCAGACACAGGATCTGGCTAGTTCTACTCTCCATGAGCCCTTTTCATTCAGGTAGATTAGAAAGCCAGGTCCTGTGTAAGTAAAAGCAGCACATTTACACTTTCATGCACTTGTTGGGCACATTTAACCCTTTGATTTTCTTGTCACCAGTACCATTAGAATAGAGTACAGTATTTAAAACTGAAATTAAAAGAAGGATAGTTGCACGCTATTATGCAGGAAAATTTTTAAACCTGAAATTGCTGCTGCTGTCATGTATGTGCTCCCACAGAAAAACAGTACATAAAATATAAATGAGACAGCGCTGCATCAGTAAAAAACACAAAAATATATAAAAGTAAATCAAAACAAATGTGCAATATAAGTGTTCAAAACAAAAAGTCCAATAATAAAGTGATGATTTCTTCCGCTGACATGCAGAATAATTCTTTACTTCAAGCAACCTCCATATGCATAGTGCTCCCACCACCACATGCAATACTCGCTCACCTCCTTCCAAGACCCTGCTAGGGGTCAAACACGCCTTGCACTCTGTGCAACTCTCCCTTAAGGAAATCCTTGCTGGTCCTTGGTAACCTCTATTGGATTCTCAGGAAACAAACAATGATCTATGACTGATAAGGGTTCCTTCCACTGTGCTACTTCATCCAGTATAATCCACATTAACTGCCGGTAGTTTCAACAATACATGGAAAAAACAGAAAGTGCCTCCAATAGTGCAGTATCCAAGGGATTAAAAATGAACCTCTCCACCCCAGCTCATATACAACTCACATTTATTAAAAAGATTAAAAGCATTGGTAGAACATCAGAATGGTCTCACTCAATTGTGACAAGGTTCCACCGCCAGGCTCCACTTCCACTAGTTTCACCACCTCACACGTGGCTACATCTGGAGGAATGAGCCAAGCGGCTATGACGGGGTAAATTTATAGTACAAGAATAAAACAATTTAGTTACCGTGAATAAAATTGGCTCCGGCGTTTCCGGGATGCATGCGCAGTAGTGACACACCATGTCAACAGGACACCGTGTATTTGATCAGGGCGTTAGGATGACAAACTTTCGAAATGAAACCAGAAGTCGGCATTTAATGATGACCTCTGGTCACGGCCAATGTAAATAAAGGTCTTCAAAAAAAATGGCTGAAAAGCGGGGACATATTTGCTATAAAGCAGAGGTAGAACCATAGTGGAAACAATATCTCATCAGATATCCAATCATACAGCATAAAAACATTAGGAAATCTCACTAAGAAATGTCAGTAATGAAACAAAGAACATCTCTGAGTGATTTACATCAAGATTACATAGCAATGGAAAAAGAAAATTAAAATAAAAAACATAACATAATTAGACTGTGATTCTATGTAAATTAATAGAGTAATCCATTATAAATTGTCATAAAATACCATTTATCTCAACATGACAGATAATGATAATGATTAATTAGATATAATGAAAGAATGACATGATATTTAAAAACATGATTGAATATTATAAAGATAAGCAAATGATAATGTATGCAATATGATTACGTTTTAAACAATTAGAAATCATTTATAACGCAATTAATGTCAAACTCAATATTATTTCCTGACGGGTGTAAAGTTTGCATTTCATGTATCCAGAAGGATTCACGTTGGCTCAGAGTATTGACCTTATTTGTACCCCTCCATTGGGGATGGTATTTTTCTATCGTCAGAGCCAGTTAGCGTCCCTCCCAGCCAGTGTCAGAGTCAGTTGCCTGCCACAATATCGCAGTCAATTATAAGTCACTGATCACCTCCATTATTAGTATAGCATCTGTTAGGATCAGTATCTTGATCATGGCCAGAACTATACTAATGTCCCCAATAGAACAGTGTCAAAAACACAGCATTAGCAGGATCATCCCCAATTACTACCAGCACTTGTGTGCAAGTCAACGATCGACAGTATCATTTTTCTGATCACTGCCACCTCTGATATATTATCCACAAAACCGCAGTGTTAGCAAGCTCAGGCCTGATCTCTGCTAGCACTAGCAGTTAATTTTATTTCTAGAGCGCAAGCAGTCCCTGATTGCTATCCAGGAGCTCTTTTTCCCATAGTCGCTACTTGATACCTATACAAAGTGCCCAAAATGCTTAAAGAACATAGTGAAGAGGCCTGCAGGATTCTAAGCAGATGAGAGCGAAGGGGAAGCCTCACTGTCAGAATCCAGCTCAGAATATGAACCTGTATAAAGCAGTGGCATCCTGACAGCTAGCTCAGACGATCGTGAAGTCCCTGCTAAAATCAGGCGTACCCGACCCCATATTGCTGAAGCGCTAGAAAAAGCATGATTATGCTCATATGCAGCAGGGCGCAAGTACTAGCGTTGAACTACTTTTTGGTGATCTGGCAAGCACCAGTGGTGTAGTACATCTTGGCCTTTTAGGCATCAGCACTGCAGTATTTAAATGTTAAAGTAGCGAGCACCAGCAGTGCGGTACAAGCTGGTGAGTAGGGTTGCCATCTGTCTGGGATTCACCTGGACAGTTCGGGTTTGGAATCATGCATCCGGGTTTCAGACTGCCTGAAACCTGGACACATTATTCATACTGAATAATATTCATACTCATATTCATAGTCATACTGAACTTTGGCTTCCCAGCAGGGTTGCTGGCTGCAGTTGGCCAAGCTAAGAGTGTCTGTTACACTCTTTCACACTGCCCAAAGCCAGCACTAACAATACTAACAGTTCCCCCATCCCCTGCCACACTGACGGGAGGGGAGAAAGGGCTTGATCTGCTGTTCTTACTCCTGCCCCTACCCACCCCTGTCTGCCCACACTCCAATCCTCAGCGCTCTGCCTCAGAAAAGGAATAGTGGAAACTGGAAATTGGAAGTCTAGCAGCCTCAGATACATCTGAATGAGAGGTGCTGACTGCCAAGGGGTGAGTGAGCTCACCATCCATCCCTGTCTGTGACTGAAGACTTCCCCCTTTCTTTCCTGCCTCTGAGTGAGTACACTGAGGTAAATCAGGGTTCTCAGAACACCCCTTACATCAGAGCTCCCCTTTACACCAGAGGCCACAGTGTTCCCCCTTACAGCAGAGTCCTCTTTGTACACTAGAGTGCTCAGTGTTCCCCCCCCCCCTTCAATCAGGGTTCCCAGAGCATCCCTTAGAGTCCCCCCTTACAGTGAAATCAATAAAAAGGGAGGAGTTTGGAACTTTAAATGAGACACAATAAATTTACCTCCATCCCTGATTCAGGTAATTGATTTGTGGAAGTAGAGTAGTTGGTAAACATAGTTTATTTAGTAACAATAGTATTAAACAAGTAAAGTATTTTCATATATATACATAAACATGCACACATGGCATGAGCATGATGGATACAAATGATTTGAATTTGAATATTGATAAAAAGGCATAAATACAAATACGTAACAAGTCATAGAAAAGGCATTTGGCAAACAGGTGAGCAATATCAATCTTGAGCATGATTAATTGTAGATATAAAACAGGATATTTCCTATTGACAGGCAATGGTACACCATATGCAACAGGGCTGCTATAAAAACAAAGATACACATACACATAATACTCAATAAATTTGGACGTATTAAAGGTATATATGGGCCAGTAACTAGATCATGAGCCAGACTTGACTGAGCACCCAATGGAAATTTGACGCGTTTCATGGCTATATGCCATTCATCAGAAGTTAGGAACAGAAATAAACTGTAAATACAAATAGATATGTAGTATTAGTTAATATATTCTACCCGTAAGGGGAGAAAGAACCTCATGGGGAGAAAGGGATCTATACCAATAGGTCGGCTAAAGCACTGTGCTTGGCTAGCATCAAGAGAGATGGGACCCCAAAATGGTTGTCTGTTCCAGAGCTGAGCCAAGAAAACATCCAGATAGCATACTCGATTGCCACAACACATTCCACTTGTGTGAGGATGATTGCAAATATAGTGTTCTGAAAAAAAAAACATGTATAGATATGTGAAAAATATGTAAAAAGTGAAAAAATGTGTATGTTGGGTATGTTGCATGTGTGAAAATAAAAATAAAAAAGGCAAGGAAAAAGGTGCTCAACTTACGTCTTTGTATCCAGTGAATGAGCTGTGTATGCTACCTCCCTGGTGTAAAACATAGTGAAATGGTAAGGCAATCAAGCTCACCTGCTTATGTAATCCAGGTGTGGGGCGGGTCCCCGACCAACATCATGCACAACGTGAATGAGAATGGGAGTTGACAGTGAGATCCACCACTAGCGCAAGCACCAAAGTGGAGCCACGCCAACCCCATCTCCGGCGTGAGATGGACAAAGGACGCCCCTGCATCGCGGCGTCAAAAAACAGGTCGTGGAATGACGCCAATGCGTAGGAGGGCCCGCCATTAATATCTCGAAAGAGACACAGAAGGGAAGCACTGCCATGCATCGCAGCTCCAGAATCAGGACAAGAAGAAGGCCCCCCCCATCCCCAACCCAGACCAGCCTCAGTGTGGATAAAGTCATATAGAACAACAAGAGGCCCAGTAGAAAAATATTTTAGTATGTAAGTAAATTGTAATTAACCGGATATTGCATATGTCATTATTATAAATGTTGTATTAATCAAATGCAAATATACTTGTAATACAATGCCAAATATACCGCCAGGTGCTATAGACATGGCATTGTAGATGTCCCAAGTATATGGACCCTGAATAGGGTACAATAACAGCCAGACAAACCTCACACAAGTACAGCAGGGGAACCCTGCCAATCCAAAAATCAATTGCCTCCATCCCTAATGCATATCAATAAAAAGGAGGGAGCTTGGGACTTTAAATGAGGCACAATAAATGTGCCTCCATCCCTGATTCAGGTAAATAAGAAAGGAATGTGGGATTTTAAATGAGGCAGACTTGACTTGACTTGTGGAGGTAGAGTAGTTGGTAAACATAGTTTATTTAGTAACAATACTAGGAAATTGGAAATAGTATGCCTCAGTTCCGGAACAGACAGCTATTTTGGGGTTCCATCTCTCTTGATGCTAGCCAAGCACAATGCTTTAGCCGACCTGTGAGTACAGATCCCTTTCTCTCCAGGAGGTTCTTTCTTTCCTTACGGGTAGAATATATTAACTAATGCTACATATATATTTGTATTTACAGTTTATTTCTGTACCCAACTCCTGATGAGTGGCATATAGCCATGAAAAGCGTTGAGTTTCCATGGGGTGCTCAGTCAAGTCTGGCTCATGATCTAGTTACTGGCCCATATATACTTTTCATACATCCAAATTTATTGAGTACTATGTAACTATCTACAGTAATCTTGCTTTTTCTTTTATGTTGCATTTTGCTTCGGATTATAGGGCAATTTAATTTTTAATGATCTGTTGTGTGAAACACGGCTGCGAGGTGAGGCAATACTGCTTTCACTGTGTTATATGATGTCCCAAAAGGGGCAAATTAAATTAGAATAAAGTGAATTTTCCTTGTTTGTATCCAGGTAGTTGCGAGAGTTTTCACCCAAATCAGCTATGAAAGAATTTGAGGAGCTCAAGGACATCAATATGTTCTTGCGAAAGGTTATATTTAGATTCTGGCATCTTAATTATGAGAACACAGAAATTGTTGATCCAGCCAATCAGGAAGAACAAGAATCACTAAATAATTTAATATCTTTACTCCAAGAAAATTCCGATTCGGAGCCTGATTCGGAAGCCTCAGAATATCCAGGTATGAGCAATAGACCCTCCAATCTAACAATTAAATCCCTAAAAATGCCTCCAATTTCTAAACATAAATGGATAAAAGTATTCCTTGATCAGGTGCAAAAGGATCTTAGGAAAATAAATTGGGATTGGAAGGGCCTTGACAATCTAACTCGAGAGGAGAGACGTGCGTTAAAAGAACTTCAGGATGCACCAAATACAGTTATTAAAGGCAGTGATAAGGGTGGGAATATAGTACTCTTGTCAGGACAGAAGTATGAAGAGGAAGTAATGCGTCAACTATTGGATACCTCTACAATAGTGCTTATGCTGCCTTATGCTGACTAATAATTGCTTCCAGTTTCAGGGTTCTTACTTCCAGCAGAAGAGGGGCACATCAATGGGAGCCCCTTGGGCACCCTCCTTTGCGTGCCTACATTTGGGCCTATGGGAGGAAGAAGTGGTTTACGTCTCGTCGCTGTACCTCAGCCACAGTAAGCTGTGGCTGAGGTACATAGATGATATTTTCATGATTTGGGGGGGCACCCCCCAAGAATTGGATATGTTCATGCAGGAACTAAACACCAATGACAGAAACCTTAGATTGACATACATTCAAGATCTGAATTCAATTTCAATTCTGGACCTAAATATCAGTGTCTAGAATGAACAACTTGTGACTAAGACCTTTCGTAAAAAAACAGCTGCTAATACCCTCCTAGAGGCATCAAGCCATCATCCTCAAACCTTGATCCAGGGAATTCCTACTGGTCAATTTTTGAGGATCAAAAGGAACTGCTCTTCTGAAGCAGATTTCCAAGAAGAGGCATCTGAACTCTATACACGCTTTAGGGAAAGAGGCTACTCACACAAATCCATCAGGAAGGCAAAATATAGGGCCATACATACTAAATGAGAGGATCTTTTGACCAGCAAGTCTAAGAACAAACAAGAACAAAATCCTCAGAATCCCATAAGAATTATAACAAGGATCAAGTTAAAGAAGTCCTCTCCAAACATTGGAATATTCTGTCTGATGCCCCCATTCTGGGGAGGTGTATTGGAGATCGCCCAGTGATGACAGCACGCAGATCTCAGAATCTAGGTGACATTCTAACACATTCAGAATATATAAGGTCTCCTAGCAAAAATTGGCTTACTGACCTCCCCCTTCGAAGGGTAGTTTTGCTTGTGGTAAATGTTCAGTCTGTAGATACGTGGAGGACAGATGTGTTCACCGATTCTGGAGGCCAGAAAGAATTTAAAATTAAAGATTTTTTTAATTGTTCCACTACACGGGTGATCTACAGTATATGGTCACTTGTCCTTGTAAAAAAATCTACATAGTTAAAACCAAAAGACAGTTAAAGAACAGAATCGGTGAGCACATCCAAGGTATTCTCAAAAAACCGATGAACGACCACTCCCTCTACATTTTCTCAATTCACATGAAGGTGATCCATCGGGTTTATGGTTCAAAGGATTCTACAGACTGAACCTCCCCCTGAGGAGGGTGGACTTTGATCAAATCCTGTATCAAAAAGAAAAAATGCGGATCTATCTTTTAAACGGTCTTCAACCTGCCGGCTTGAACAATGAATGCAATCTTTCAGTGTTTTTGGAATCCTAGATGCTGAGATCTACATAATCACTAAAGATAGCCTCCTACAGTAACAGAGAGGTTAAAATTTGGATGCCTTTTTAGAATCTATCTAAAGTCTTCTTTTATGTCTACTGACTTTCTCCCTGTGTTCTTTTGATTACTGTTTTCCTAAGACGAACAGATCTGCTCCTCTCTTCCCTTTTAAGATTTACTACAGTGCAGATGTGTGTGTGTTTATATATTGGGTGTAAGGAATATCTTCTTATGTACAGCTATATCGAGCTTTTAAGGGTTAATTTCCTAATGTGGGCAGTCTAACTAGATCCTCAGGCAGCCAATTAGATTAATGACTCCAGTATTTAGGCTTGTAGGACCCAGTACATCTCTAGCTCTGAAAAAAATCGCTTGACGATTGAAACGCGTCAGCTAGACGCCTTCATACAGACAGCAGCCACCTGGAAGCTACTTCCAAGTCCCACCTGCCAGAAATTCCCCTTTCTTCATTCTTTTGGTTGGCAAATGGAAGTTCATTACTGGGACCATATGCATCTCTGACTGTTTCATCTACTGATTTGCTCAGGGTAAGAAGCATCAACGGATTGTTTGCTCATTACATGGAGCACTGCACGGCCGATGAGTTCCTGTCTTCCGCTTAGAGCCTGTTCATTTGAACTCTGCTCCCAGTGCTGCATGGCTGCAATGCTCAGCCTGTCCTGCGGTAGCGTTGACAGAGCAATGTGAGTTCTTGGCTCAGCAAATTACTACAGTTCGTTTGTACAACGGCCCCTGGAGCGGGATCCACATAACGAGAGCAGCTATATACTACTTGGAAGGCATCTCATATCCCAGTATCAATAGGCGATCCCCCTTCCGAGGTAACGTTCATCTAACAAGTGGCGGTGCCAACAATCAGGTGAGACAAGCTGAACTTTACTACATATGAAGATAAATTCTCCGTAGAAGCCAAGTGAAAGTATGTGCTTGCTTATACCTTTGATGTGGTGCATTTCGTGACTTTTTACAGTCTTTCCAACCCATGGGCAATTTTCCAAATTCATAATTATGCAACATGATTCATGATACTATCCAATGTTATTCATGAATTGCCAGATCTTTTTACTACTCATTACATCAAACGGCCACGACGTGGGATCTTTACCTTAACCTTATTTCTATTTATCATTACTGCATAGAGACTGTCTTTTGAGTCCCTTAGTTCCATTATTCTAGGAGGGGGGGTTTACTAGGGTTGCCACCTCATCCCTTTAAACCCGAACACATATTAATCACACAGGTTCTGTGGCTGATTAAGGTGGTAATTAAACTCACTTGCTGCCTTATCTACATTTAATTAGCCTCAGAACCTGTGTAATCCAATGGTGTTCGGGTTTAAAGGGATGAGGTGGCAACTCTAGTGTTTACATTTATTTCAGCCCAGGAATAAGTTAGATTAATTTAGGTAGCCGGCCACGCTGGGGAGATCTGGAGTGAATGAGGAGTGTGAAGGTGGTGTGTCTGCTGTTGCCATACTAAGCTGTTTTTAACATGGGTGGAGGCACAATGTATCATTTATTTGTTTAAATGTTTAGAATTTTGTAATATTAATAAAGTATTCTGTTTTGTATCCTTTACAAGACCTAGTGTTCCTCTTTGAAGAACCTCTTTCTAGACATTTTGTCTTCCTTTTTGCTACACAGTTGCGAGAAGGGAGGAAGGCTTGATTCACACCTATGCATTTTTAGTGCTTTATGCATTTTGCAGATTTGCTCTACAGAACGTGTTCCCTAGGAAACCATGTTAAATGGGCTGTAGTGCACATCTGCAAAATGCAAAAAGCACTAAAAATGCATAGGTGTAAATCAAGCCTAAGTATATTTCTCCTTTTTGCAAATATTTTGTGTATAGAATTATAATTATAAGTGCTTAAATCTGCTTGAAAAATGCATAATTTGTTCATGTTTAACAGGTTTTGGTGACTCTTGGAATGGTATCAGAGTGGTATTTTGAAGTTTGCAAAGGAAAGTGTTAGATGGAAGGGGGTTGTGTAAGGTAAGGGAGTGTTCGGAGAATGCCCTATTTTGTGATTAGGTAAAGTAAATGAGTGTAAAAGTGTTTTTAATACATTTTTGATTGCCTCAAATTTTGAAATGTGTACCCCGATGTTTCTCCCTTTTTATGTGACGCTTCCTTCTTGTTTGTACTTATTTCTGTTTGTACGAATACTTGTAAACTTAAATGCGATACAGTTGTTTATCTTGCAAATTTTGAATAAAATCCTTATGGAAAAAAAAAAAAAGTGTTTTTAATAAAAGCATCCTACTTATAGAGGGAATTAGTAAGTGAAGTTAGAAGGTTAAAGAGAGATTTGAGCTATTTATTAACCATCTCAATACAGTGCATTTTCACCCTCTTCCTACCCAAGCCATTTTTCAGCTTTCAGCGTCACATTTTGAATGACAATTGCACGGTTATGCAACACTATACCCAGATGAAATTGTTATCATTTTTTTCCCCACAAATAAAGCTTTCTTTTGGTGGTATTTGATCACCTCTGCGGTTTTTATTTTTTGCGCCCTAAACAAAAGAAGAGTGACAAGTTTGAAAAAAACGCAATATTTTTTACTTTTTGCTATAATAAATATCCAATTTTTTTTTCTTAAAAACAAATGTTTTCCTCAGTTTAGGCTGATATGTATTCTTCTACATATTTTTGGTAAAAAAAAATCGCAATAGGCGTATACTGATTGGTTTGCGCAAAAGTTATAGCATCTACAAAATAGAGGATAGATTTATAGCATTTTTATTATTATTTTTTGGCGGTGATCTGAGATTTTTATCGTGACTGCGATATTGCGGCGGACATTTTGGACACTTTTGACACATTTTTGGGACCATTCACATTTATACAGTGATCCGTGCTATAAAAATGCATTGATTACTGTATAAATGTGACTGGCAAGGAAGGGGTTAACCACTAGGGGGCGATCGAGGGGTTAATTATGTTCCTAGGGAGTGATTTTAACTGTAGGGGGAGGGAATTCACAAGGGGAGGAGACCGACCGGTGTTCCTCTGTACTGGGAACACACCATCGGTCTCCTCTCCTCTGACAGGACCGCGGATCTGTGTATTTACACTTATGCCCCGTACACACGGTCGGACTTTGTTCGGACATTCCGACAACAAAATCCTAGGATTTTTTCCGTCGGATGTTGGCTCAAACTTGTCTTGCATACACACGGTCACACAAAGTTGTCGGAAAATCCAATCGTTCTAAACGCGGTGACGTAAAACGCGTACGTTGGGACTATAAACGGGGCAGTGGCCAATAGCTTTCATCTCTTTATTTATTCTGAGCATGCGTGGCACTTTGTCCGTCGGATTTGTGTACACACGATCGGAATTTCCGACAACGGATTTTGTTGTCGGAAAATTTTATCTCCTGCTGTCCAACTTTGTGTGTCGGAAAATCCGATGGAAAATGTCCGATGGAGCCCACACACGGTCGGAATTTCCGACAACACGCTCCGATCGGACATTTTCCATCGGAAAATCCGACCGTGTGTACGGGGCATTACAGATCCACGGTCCTGCTGTGTTACCGGGCAATCGTAGGTGCCCGGAGGACATCGCGGGCGCCGGGGACACGCATCGAGTCATATGACGCCCTCCCAGAACAAGGGCCGCGCCGCCTGGCCGTCATATGACACCCGGCGGGCGGCAAGTGGTTAAAAGTACTTTTAAAAACTGGAAGTTAGCAGAAGGGGTTGTTTGAGACTTAAAGGGGGCGTTGAACGTTGGGACATTTCATGTATTTATTGATCATGAAGTATCTTTGAGGAATGATTTTAAAGGACAGCCAAGAAAGGAGGTTTTGGTGCAGTTAAGGAAATTAACACAGAAAGAGTTTTGTTTAAAATAAGGAAGTTAAAGTGTTACGGCCAGGTTTAAAATTTGGATTATATTATCAGTTAAAAGGTGTTGTTAAAATAAGGATTTTTGTGTAAACTTACCCTGTTTGTTTGTTGTTCGTTGAACTTGTAATGGGGCAGTCACAGGGAAAGATTCCATCACCCCCTAACCCGGGAGAGAAATGTAGGGATTATGTAGCCAGAGTAAGTGGGACTAGTTATGAGTTTGTGAACCCCTGGGTGCAGTTGCGGCCTGTCCATAGGGGGTGTCGGGGCACCGCCCCCCAAGCTTTTGACAAAAAAGGTCACTTTAAGAGTGTCCAGGCGCCGGACACACGGCAGTCTATGGGAAGCTTCCCAGCTTGCAATCAGTTGATTGCAAGCTGGGAAGCTGATTTGCCTGTGTTTAGGGCGCACACACTCCCACTCGCCACTGATTTGTCCCTGGCTCCTGTCCTGTCCGTGCTTTTTCGGCACTGCCGAGTCACTTCCAGTTTCCCGGCAGGCTCACTCACACTGTGGAGTGTGTGACTGCAACTATCCGGGACCGAGACCCTTGGATGTGAGGCGGGGAGTGGATTACAGTGGCAGCGGATGGGTGGACACAGAGCTGGCAGTGTACTAGAGAGCACCAGGTGAGTGCGGCGATCAGAGAGGATCGCTGACCTTCTGTATTTACTCCCCCTCCCTGCATGTCTCTCTCTCTCCCGGCATCATGCTTCCCCCTCCTCTGACTCCTCTGCAGAGCGGCAAACCGAGTGTAACTGTTCCACAGTGAGTACTGTGTCCTGCTGTGAGCCTGCCCCCCCTCCCCCCCAGCTCTGAATACATTTAAAGGGGTTGTAAAGGTAAACATTTTTTCACCTTAATGCATTCTATGCATTAAGGTGAAAAACTTCAGACAATACCGCCGCCCCCAGCCCTGACCCCTCGAAAGTCCCGCGCTCGCTCCCAACATCCTCTTTGCTGCTCAGCCTGGCCGCTGATTGGCTACAGTGGATGGATTGAAAGCAGCGCAGCCGGGGGGCGGGGCCGAGTGATACAGTGAGCGGCTATAGCCGCTGGCTGTATCACTGGAGCGCGCTCCGCAAGGACCAACTACCATGCGAGGGAGCTCGCATTAAGGTGTTGAGTCCTTGCGGGGAGGAGCTGAAACATCCACCGAGGGACCCCAGAAGACCAGGTTCGGGGCCACTCTGTGCAAAACAAGCTGCACAGTGAAGGTAAGTATAACATGTTTGTTATTTTAAAAAAATACCTTTACAACCCTTTTAACTTTTCTCAGCTGCTGCAGAGCTTCATGGAGGGGGGAGGGGGAGGGTGGGGCTGCTGAGTGTTGTGCGTGGCAGTGACTGGCAGCTGTGGGGTTTCTTCACCCTAAACACCCCCCATCCCTGCATCTCCACCCTAAACACCCCCCCAACTGCATCTCCACCCTAAACACCCCCCCTCCCTGCACCTCCACTCTAAACATCCCCCCTGCATCTCCACCCTAAACACCCCCCCTGACTGCATCTCCACCCTAAACACCCCCCCTCTCTGCATCTCCACACTAAACACCCCCCCCTCCCTGCATCTCCACTTTAAATACCCCCCTGACTGCATCTCCACCCTAAATATCCCCCCTGACTGCATCTCTACCCTAAACACCCCCCCGACTGCATCTCCACCCTAAACACCCCCTGACTGCTATTTACTCCCCCTCCCTGCATGTCTCTCTCTCCCGGCATCATGCTTCCTCCTCCTCGGACTCCTCTGCAGAGCGGCAAACTGAGTGTGACTGTTCCACAGTGAGTACTGTGTCCTGCCGTGAGCCTGCTCCCCCTCCCCCCCAGTTCTGAATACATTTAACTTTTCTCAGCTGCTGCAGAGCTTCATGGAGGGGGGAGGGTGGGGCTACTGAGTGTTGTGCGTGGCAGTGACTGGCAGCTGTGGGGTTTCTTCACCCTAAACACACCCCCTCCCTGCATCTCCACCCCAAACACCCCCCGACTGCATCTCCACTCTAAACACCCCCCCTGCATCTCCACCCTAAACACCCCCCCTGCATGTCCACCCTATACACCCCCCCGACTGCATCTCCACCCTAAACACCCCCTGACTGCATCTCCACCCTAAACACCTCCCTGACTGCATCTCCACCCTAAACACCCCCCTTGACTGCATCTCCACTCTAAACACCCCCCCTGACTGCATCTCCACCCTAAACACCCCCCCTGACTGCATCTCCACCCTAAACACCCCCCCTGACTGCATCTCCACCCTAAACACCCCCCTGACTGCATCTCCACCCTAAACACCCCCCCTGACTGCATCTCCACCCTAAGCACCGCCCCGCCTCTCCACCCTAAACACCCCCCCTTGCCTCTCCACCCTAAACACCCCCCTCCTTGCCTCTCCACCCTAAACACCCCCCTCCTTGCCTCTCCACCCTAAACACCCCCTCCTTGCCTCTCCACCCTAAACACCCCCCCTCCCTGCATCTCCACCCTAAACACCCCCCCTCCCTGCATCTCCACCCTAAACACTCCCCTCCTTGCCTCTACACCCCAAACACCCCCCTTCCTCCATCTCCACCCTAAACACCCCCCCTCCCTGCATCTCCACCCTAATCACCCCCAATCCCTGCCTCTCCTCCTAAACCCCCCCTGCCTCTCTACCCTAAACAAATAACCTCTCTGTGTTTAAGTATGGGGTTAGTATAAGGGAGGGAGTCCTATGTAACAATGGGGGGTAGTTTTGAGAATGGGGTCCTGTGGAATGATGGGGAGAGGGATGGTGGTAGGGGGGATTGGTTTTGTTTAACCATGGGAGGTATGTACTCTGTCCTGTGATGCTCGGGATGCATACTCTGTCCTGTGATGCTGGGGCTGTATACTCTGTCCTGTGATGCTCGGGATGCATACTCTGTCCTGTGCTGGGGCTGTATACTCTGTCCCATGATGCTGAGCTGTATACTCTGTCCCATGATGCTGGGGTTGTATACTCTGTCCTGTGATGCTGGGGCTGTATACTCTGTCCTATGATGGTGCGGCTGTATACTCTGTCCTGTGATGCTGGGGCTGTATACTCTGTCTTGTGATGCTGGGGCTGTATACTCTGTCCTGTGATGCCGGGGCTCTATACTCTGTCCTGTGATGCTGAGCTGTATACTCCTGACATTATGGGTGGAAGTTAGTGGAATAGAGGGGACAGAGTGGTTGGATTCTATAAGGGGTGGAGCTTATGAGAAGTGGGATGGGTAAAAAGGGAGGGGCGGGGTCTGGCGCCCCCCCATCCTAAAACTTCACCAGGCGCCACTGCCTGGGTGTCTAACATGGCTGGGTGGACAGAGGACATGCACAGTAACGATCCGTTCCCTAGAAATGGGGGTAATAGTGATTTCCATATGGACATGGTGAAGGGTTTGTGTCTGAATAATAAGTAAGCTTTTCCATGGTACTCAAATGATCCTCAGTGGAACATGGAGTATATGAGAAAGGGAGGGGAGATTTGGTTGCAATATGCCCCTTATTGGTTTCAAAGAAATAATAAGAAACAGAAGAAATCCATCAATCAAGTGATGTGGACACCCTCTGCAGGGAGCAATACTACAAGACTTCAGAGAAAACAAAAAAAAATAGAAAAATAAAAATAAAATATATAATAAATATATATATAAATAAATAAATATATACTGGCTTGGTATGCTGATATTCAGTAAATACACCCTCTGAAGGGTGCAAAGTGATTTGTGTACTGATGTTCAATGTGTTATACCCTCTGCTGGATGCAACAAATCAGGACAACAGCCTTTGAGAGGTAATGTCACTTATTAGAATAAGTCAGCGTGATGGGAACCAAGAGATAAAAGGATGTGGCAACAATGATGTAGGTATGCTACTGTGCTACACCCTCTGCACAAAAGTGGTGCCTTTGCTGTTAAAGACACCACGATTAGCTGGTGAGATAGCAAAAGTGAATTATAAAACATTAATGCTATAGACAGACCAACTCTATGAGTGTATTAACACTTTCAAAAATAAAAATATAAATATATGATGCTGAAGTGAATGTTGGTGCAATAAAATTAAATAATTGTCGTCTGATGTGTTATGCCCTCTGGCAAGTGCTTTTACAAAATTGGTGTTTACAACTAGTTGAGAAAAATATTTAACCCAGGAGGAGTAGATGTCTGTGATGTGGTGATTATATTTGACTTGATGACATAAATACCATTAGTATGATGAATATACAAATTAATTGTGACAATATAGACCAATGTAAAAATCAATATAAAAATCCAAAAACAAACAAAGTGACTTGTGCTCAAAAAGTATCCAGTGCTTGCTGAAAAATAATTTCTCAAGAACTTCTTATTTGGGTGACAGCTGGTGTTGGTGATGCTTATCCGTGCTCCTATTATAAATGCACTCACCAAATGGCCTCACCCCCCCAGGGGTATTGCGCAGTCACAGTATATGCCACTGTGTAGCAATCCTTGGAACCCCTGGTCCGTGCTTTAATGGTGTTGGCGGTGTTTCACTCGTTCACCATCTTTATCTCTATAACAGAGAAGATCTGTCTCCTTCCCAGACTGAGGATATTGCTGTGCAACAAAAAGCACAGGTGCAGCAGTTGATGGAAGCTGATTCTCAGGTGGCATCGGGACATGGTACCTCTACTCAGGGCCGCTGATAAGCCAGTACAACTGGCTCTGCCAGCCAGCAGGGGGGCCCGGGCAATCTGAATGAATGAGAGTGCAGAATAAAAAATAAAAAAAAGTATTTCTCCAGGAAGCTGGCTTCCCACTGTAGTTTAGGAGTCTCTCACGTCCCACCTGTGTGCTGTGTGTGAAAACCGCTGCATGGAGGCTCTGACAGAACAGAACAGGCTGCTGTCTGGACCAGGCAGTCTAATCCCTGTCATTACCCTTTGGTGATAAGAAAACAGATGTAACAGTCACTACATTCCCAGGATAAAGCACAGGAAGATGTCTTTCAGTTGTTGAGCTGCTTGCTCAGGGGAGGAGGAGGGTCATTTACAACATGAAGTCAGATAGCCGACCAGCTTGTCATCCTTAAAGTATATCATGTGCTGAGTGTATAAAAGCCGCACATCCCCCACCTCTGCTGCACCTTCCTATCCAGTCTGTGTCTATCACACAGGGGACTGCACACTTGTGTTCTGTCTAGTTTCTTCTTGGGATCCTTATGCAGGAATCTTGTCCCTCATGAGACGTTCACTTATCAGTATACTCCTTTCTGATTGCTGATTGGATGCTATCCTCTTTTTATTCCCAGTGTTTTGGCAATGAGCCAAGTGATACTAAAAGGGTTTTATTTTATTTTTTAATTAACAACATATTCTTTCCTGCTGACCATCTCCTGTAGTATGTCTGCAGTCTCTGACCATCTCCTGTACTATGTCTGCAGTCCCTGATCATCTCCTGTACTACAATTGCAGTCTCTGACCATCTCCTGTACTATGTCTGCAGTCTCTTCTCATCTCCTGTACTATATATGTAGTCTTTGACCATCTACTGTACTATGTCTGCAGTCTCTGACCATCTCCTGTACTATGTCTGCAGTCTCTGACCATCTCCTGTAGTATGTATGCAGTCTCTGACATCTCCTGTAGTATGTATGCAGTCTCTGACATCTCCTGTACTATATATGCAGTCTCTGACATCTCCTGTAGTATGTCTGCGGTCTGTGACCATCTCTTGCACTATGTATGCAGCCTCTGACTTCTCCTGTACTATGTATGCAGTCTCTGACATCTCTTGTACTATAAATGCAGTCTCTGACCATCTCCAGTAGTATGTCTGCAGTCTCTGACCATCTACTGTACTATATATATGCAGTCTCTGACCATCTCCTGTACTATATATGAAGTCTCTGACCATCTCCTGTAGTATATTTGCAGTCTCTGACCATCTCCTGTAGTATGTCTGCAGTCTCTGACCATCTCCTGTACTATGTATGCAGTCTGACCATCTCCTGTACTATATATGCAGTCTCTGACCATCTCCTGTAGTATGTCTGCAGTCTCTGACCATCTCTTGTAGTATGTTTGCAGTCTCTGACCATCTCCTGTAGTATGTCTGCAGTCTCTGATCATCTCCTGTACTATGTCTGCAGTCTCTGACTGTCTCTTGCAGTATGTCTGCAGTCTCTGACCATCTCCTGTAGGATGTCTGCAATCTCTCTGCAGGCATCACATGCATTATGGCATTGGCAGGTGGTCATTTCTCATCTGAAAACAGTATTTCTTTTGGATAATCAAACTTATAACTGGCTGGAGAAAGATAAATAGCACTTGAAGACAAACCTGCACTTTTTTTTAAGGTGGGTCTGGGGAGGGGCCAGGGAGCGGGGCCATGGGTGGGGCTGAAGGAGGGACCAGGAGCGGGGCTGAAGGGGGCTCCATCAGGTAGGCTGTATGGGGCCCCATGATTTCTATCAGTGGCCCTGCCTCTACTACACCGGACATGTCTGATGCAGGTGAAGAGGACTGTGAGACTGAGGCTTCGGGGGAAGCGCCCACACCTCTGCGTACATTAAAAGAAGTCCAGTTAAAACTAAAAAAGCAGAACAATTTATTACAGACCACAGAAGGCTCTAGGGACGCAGGCACAGGCAGCCCCCACCATTGCAGAGTCATCGCCTCTGTGTTCATCTGATGAATTTAGCACAGAGACGGGTGAAAAGGAGGCCTCTGAGGAGTTCTCCCTCACACCCATAGAATATGACAAGAAAATAAAGGAGGCTAGCAAATTGTACCTGAGATCTAAACAGATCGTTACTGAGCTAGTTAAAACTCCATGCAGCGCAAAGAGGGGAAATGTTCTTTTTGTCATTGAAAGTGAAGAGACTGCAAATTTTCCTTTCATGACCATAGCAGATGACATGCTTAAACGGCCATTAGACATTGATGAGCTGAATAAGGTGATTAAATATTGCCCCAAACCAGGTGTTTCAACTGGAGGTACATTGGCATACTTAAAAAAGGCTTGTAAAGGCAGGAATTACACACAAGAAGACATGCTTAATCATTGATAGCATAGTGGGACATACTACGGCATGGAAATGGGCCAGGGTATCTTCTATTTCAATAATTTCTGCCTCAAATGTGAAACAGGGAAGACGGAAGAGGGAAGATGTGGGAGGAGACTGAGGCTGAATTAAAGCAGGTTTTTCAAATTGAATCTTACATCCCTACTGCAATAGCATGTAGGCAAAAGTCAGGTGAAACAGCGTTAGAGTTCTGGAAGAGGTTTATGGAAGTGTGGACGAAGGAAGCAGGATTGTCACCTTAGGATGATATGATCAGTTTGATGATTCAGACTTACTTATCTAACCTTAGACCATAGATGGGTCTGGTTGTTAAGCAGATGATATCTGATTGGCCTACTAGTACCCTAGAGGAGTTTCAGAGAAAGTTAACAGAGAAAGATGTAGCAGGTTGTTTCGAAATGAAAAAGAAAGTAGTAATTGTTCATTTCCAGGGGGGCCACAGGATGGCCCACTTCAGGGAAATGATGTACAGTGGGGAGGAGGGAGACAGGGAAGAGCTAGGGGTAAGGGCAGAGGTTTCGCACAATTCCCCCCCGGCAACCTCAGCAGTGGTCTCGCACACTTTCCCCCAGATAACCTCAGATCTTGCTGTTTCAATTGTGGAGCAGAGGATCATTGGAGAAACCAGTGCTTTATGAGTCCCAGAACCAAACCCTCCAAAACCAAACCTACCAGCCCTCACCATCCACACAAAACAGGTTCCAACAGCAAATAAACCAGCCAGCACAGGGACCTAGATACCCCATTCACTGGCCAAGCCAGCAACAGCAATGAAGCTGCCCTGAAGGTGGTATCCCAGCATTCCCTCTTATCTCTCATTCCTCTGAGGAGCAACCGATCGTGACATTATATGTCTGCGAGAAATTGATTCCTTTCCTGGCTGATAGCGGCGTGACAAAGTCCAGCCTAAGTGAGGATTTTTATAGAGGAGAGATGACAAATGCTGAGCCTTCGGTGGGAATTAACGGGATAGTCACCAAAACGTTCAAAACCCCGCCCCTTGCAGTGTACCACAATGCTAATGGATGGGTACTGTGCCACCATGAGTTTCGAATAATTCCAAACTGCCCTGTGAATCTCCTTGGGAGGGATTTAATGGGAAAATTAGGCATTAAATTAGAAATAACAAAAGAGGGGGGCGTTATTGCACATTCAAAAAAGTTCCCAATCTGCCCTGTAATGCTAAATATGGAAGTTGAAGCAGATCTTGAGAGAGTGTGGTTAGAAAGCGCACTCGATGTGGGGCTCATCTCCTGCACCCCTTACAGAGCTACTCTGAAAAAGGGGCACAGCCTGTCTATCACAAGCAATATCCCCTGTCAAAAGAAAAAGAGGACGGGATAGCACCGATGGTGGAGCATTTTCTTGCAAAAGGGATTGTAAAAGAGACAGTCTCACCCTTTACCACACCTATAAATCCAGTAAAAAAGCCGTATGGCAGTTATAGATTTGTGCAGGATCTTAGGGCCGTAAACAACTTGATTGTGCCCATCGCACCTATAGTGCCTGACATGCCATCACTTTTGACCTCCATCCCATATGATGCTGAATATTTTTCTGTGATTGATTTGACAAATGCATATTTTTCAATGCTGGTGGACCAGGAGACACAGACACTACTTGCATTATGTTTTAGAAATCGTCAAATGACATGGTGTAGATTGCCTCAGGGGTATGTGGATTCCCCAGTCTATTCGGTAGTCCTCCAGGCCACCTTGCGGTCCTGGACTCCGCGCCATGGTTCAGTCTTGTTACAGTATGTTGATGATTTATTGTTGTGTAGTCCGAGCCAGGGTGCGTGCAAATAGGATGGTGTAGACCTGCTACATTGGTTAGCAGACAATGGTCACAAGGTTTTCTAAAAAAAGCTACAATGGTGTCAGGAAACTAGAATACCTTGGTTTTGTGCTCACCAAAGGAGAGAGGAAAATCAGTCACAAAAGAGACACAGCTCTTGTGGGTCTGCCCTGCCCACTTACTAAGAAAGATATGTTGTCTTTCCTTTGTATGATTGGTTACTGCTGCCAATGGATATCTGATTGTTCCTACTATGATAACCTCCTAAGACAAGCCACAAATGTTGACATGCCAGACTATATAAAATGGAATGATGAAATGTGTAATGCTTTTGTATATCTTAAAACTGCAATGGTTACGGCTCCTGGCCTCCGATTACCTGTGTATGAAAAGATGTTCCATTTAAATGCAAGAGACAATTGTAAAACCATGGCAGGAGTCCTCGCCCAGGAGCATGGGGGTAAACTTCGCCCTATTGCATTTTTTGCAAGAATAGTGCCAATGCAGGTTGAAGGTATGCCAGCATGTCTCCGGGCATTGGCACACTTCATTCACTCTGGGCCATGCAACTACATTACACACTAGCCACAATGTTTCCATTCTACTTAAGAATATTCACACTCAGCATATGTCAGCTCAGAGGCTGAGCGGTTATGAGGTAAATTTGCTATCCAACCCAAAACTTGAGATAAAGTATGCATCACCAAGTTCTGGTCCCACGCCTATCTTAAATGCCTTGTTGGGGCTGAAGGGGGAGGAGGATGAGGTGTTACCCCAGCATGAGTGTATGGATCTCATACACCAGGACACATCTCCCAGATCTGACATGTCTTCAACCGCTCTCCCTAATGCACAAAATGTATTTGTGGATGGCTCTTGTTTAAGACCAAGTGACACCACATGTCATGCAGGCTATGCAGGAGTTCAGCAGCCTGATGTAATATTAGAGGCCAATTCAGTTCCTTTTCAGTCACTTCAGACAGCAGAGCTGATCGTGCTTACACGAGCCTGCCAGCTCTTTGCAGAACAGGATGTAAACATCTACACTGATTCTAAGTACACTTTCGGTGCAGCGCACAAGTTTGGAGGCATCTGGAAAAGAAAGGGTTACATAGCAGCTGATGGGAAATCCATCTCACATTCTACTTTGATTGCAAATCTTTTGGATGCAATACAGCTTCCAAAAACAATAGCCATCCTACATTGCAGAGCACACACAGGACAACAGGATGACATTGCTAGGGGAAATGCATTGGCAGATAGAATAGCTAGGAAGTAGCAAGCAGGCAAGTGGCCACAGTACAGATGGCCTCCCTGGCCCCAGAGATGCCGCTTCTGGACCAGACTTTGTCTGACCTCCAAGGTACATGCCACCCCACAGGACATTGAACAATGGAACATATCAGGAGTGCAGAAGATTCCCGAGTCAGGACTCATCTGCCATGAGGGGAAGCCATGCATACCTGTAGCTAGTGCACCTTTGTTTATTTCAAAATATCATGGGGTGGGACACAGAGGCTGACAGATGACATGTGAATTATTAGACAAAGATTTTTTCATTCCAGGACTTCCTTCATTAGTGAAGTCATTTGTTGCAAGATGTATCACGTGTTTTAAGAATAATCCAAAGAATCCACACAGCGTGAGACGTGAACACCTCATTTACACATCCACACCATTCACTCATCTTCAAATTGATTTTACACACATGCCCAAACTAGGCAAGAGACAGGAATTTCAGGAGCATGTACCAGTGTGCTGGAGTCAGAGGTATGTACCATGGGCGTCAGCAAGGGGGGGGGCAAGTTCCTGGAACCGTTGTCTGCACACAGAGAGTCCTCGCAGGGCCCGCCATGGCCACCCCTGACTTTTTTTGGAGTCTGCTGCTCTCTGACTCACTGAGACCATACTTCCCTCACCCCAGATGTGATGGCACGGGCCTCGGCTCGGCCATTCGACTCCAGTCCCTCCTGTGTACTGTGTAGAGAGATGTAGATCCAGCCGGTGCCGCTCACCCAAGTGGAGTGGTGGTGGAGTCCTGCCTGTGTGCGGAGTGATCTGTGGGACTGTCTGGGGAGGGACTGTGCTGTGCAATGGCCCAGTGGCCTCCCAGCATGCGAGAGAAAACCGGAGAACAGGCAGGCAGCCTGAACCAATGAGGAGGAAGCAAGGAGGACTCGTGGAGTGGAAAAATAAAATATATAATATATTCTTTGCAGGGGGAGAGGCCGGAGAACCTGGGGTGTAGTGCTACAGGAAAACCTAGGGATGCTATTCTATATACAGGTGAAAAAAAAGGTAAGAGTAAGGAGACTAAGTAAAGGGAGATCTATTCTATGGGGGACCCACCCTGGCCTGCTCTAAAGGGATCTATATGGGGGACTCTGGCCTGCTCTAAAGGGAGATCTATGAGGGACCCTGGCCTGGCCTGCTCCAAAGGGGGATCTATGGGGAACCTGTCCTGGCCTGCTCTAAAGGGGGATCTGTATGGAGGACCCTGGCCTGGTCTGCTCTAAAGAGGGATCTATTGAGGACCTGCCCTGGCCTGCTCTAAAGGGGATCTATATGGGGGACCTGCCTTGGCCTGCTCTAAAGGGGGATATAGATGGGGGACCCTAGCCTGGACTATTCTAAAGGGGGATCTATGGGGGACCTGCACTGGCCTGCTCTAAAGGGGGACCTATATGGGGGACCTGCCCTGGCCTGCTCTAAAGGGGGATCTAAATGGGGGACCTTGACCTGCTCTAAAGGGGGATCCATGAGGGACCTACCCTGGCCTGCTCTAAAAGGGGATCTATGGGGACCCTGCTCTACAGGGGATCTATGGGGGACCCTGGTCTTCTCTAAAGGGGGATCTATGGGGGACCTGTCCTGGCCTGCTCTAAAGGGGGATCTATATGGGGGACACTGGCCTGGCCTGCTCTAAAGGGGGATCTATTGGGGACCTACCCTGGCCTACTCTAAAGGGGGATCTATGGGGGACCCTGGCCTGGCATGCTCTAAAGGGGGATATATGGGGACCCTGGCCTGCTCTAAAGGGGGTCATGTTGGCTAAATATATATATTATTTGCAGAGAGAGCATAGAGTACCTGGTGGTGCAGGAAAACCTGGTAGCACGGGGAATATAATTGAAAACGTAAGACTAAAGGGGGATCTATGGGGACCCTGCCCTGCTCTAAAGGGGGATCTATGGGGGACCCTGGCCAGTGCTCTGGATCTTTATCTTGAAATCTAGAAATTGCTAATCAGACAATGGCAGCTTGATCCTTCTATTAAGCTTTTGCATCAGGTTTCTCAAACCTTTGCATGCCTGCGCTTTATGTGATAATGACTAAGCCCCTCCGCTTCATGACATTGTTGAAAAGGGACGGGGCATGGGTGACCTTAAAATGATGCCCCCCCGGAAAAAGTTCTGCGGATGTCAATGGTATGTACATAGTTCAGGGGTTGGGAGTATTTAATGTACAGAATGCAGAGGCCAAGAGTGGGTAATGTACATAGTTCAGTGGTCAGGAGTAAGCAACAAAGAGTCAGGAGTGGGTATTATACACAGTTCAGGGGTCAGGAGGTAGTTATGTACATAGTTCGGGGTCAGGAGTGGGTAATGCACAGGGTAGTGCAGGGGTCTGGAAAATGTAACGTGCAGATTGCAGGTATTAGGAGAGGGTAACACGCAGGCAAAAGGCAACAAATAGGCCAAAAGCTACAAATGTAGCCCATGGGGGTATAAAAATGATCCCCCTGTCGCGTTCGTCTACTGAACACGACCCATAGCCACTTTCCAACTATGTACAATGCATTCAGTTTCAGCAAGGTGGTGAACGTTTTTAGGGATTAAATCAGATGCAGTGGAAGCAAAATAATGCTTTCTCAGTGCCTATCAAATGCCCTCTAAAAAGCGATGCACCATGGATCACTCCTCAGAGGATGTCACAAGTTTACACTAATCAATAGCAATAGTGCCCCAGAGAGCTGTCATTCCAAACATGCAGGATATTACTGCAGCATCTAACAGGATATTACTGCAGCATCTAACAGGATATTACTGCAGCATCTAATGTTACTTCAGGAGGTTTATCATTTAAAGTTCACCTTTTCAAAAAAAAATAATAAAAGATAAATGCACATATCTTTTCATTTAAAAAAAAATGTGCATTTTTTCATTTTTTGACAGGAGCATGCAGACAGGGCCGGCTCAATCATAAGGCAGCTTAGGCAGCCACCTTAGGGTGCCAGCATGGGGAGGGAAGTAAAATCTGAAATCCCAGTCACTTGCTGGGGATTCAGATCTTTAACCAATCTGCAGACTTGTTTATTTCCACACTCCAGGCCGCTATACTGACCGACTGTCGGCTTTCATGTGGAAGTGATACAAGTGGCTTTGAAGCCACCTATCTCTTCCACAACCACTGCTGTGAAACAAAACTCACACTGGGCACAGTGCACATATAAATGTGATACAGCTCAATACATTTTAGTCTTCAAAGCTACAGTCTCTGGGTGTGCAAACTTTGTGCAGCCTGATTTGACTATAAGTGGACAAGAATGGAGATTGTAAACAGCATGATGAAACTTGTGGGGATGCTCATAGATCATGACTGGCCAGGTTCCTTCTCCCCCTGCACCAGTTCTTCTACCTGGTGCCTGGGTGTGGTGCTCCTTTTTTATGAGTATCCTCCTAGCTGAGTGCCTGGGTTCCGGCAGTGACTATTTACCACTTTGGGGTGCAGGTGAAATAATATGTTGCAACTTTTCCTTATGCCCTGTACACACGAGCGGACTTTTCGACCGGACTGGTCCGACGGACCGAATCCAGCGGACAATCTGACCGTGTGTGGGCTTCATCGGACCTTCAGCGGACTGTTTCTGTCGAAAATCTGACGGACTTTAGATTTGGAACATGTTTCAAATGTTTACGTCAGAACTCCGCGGGACCCAGTTCCTATCGAAAAATCGGCTCGTCTGTATGCTAGTCCGACGGATGAAAACCAACGCTAGGGCAACTATTGGCTACTAACTTCCTTATTTTAGTCCGGTCGTACGTCATCACGTACGAATCCGTCGGACTTTGGTGTGATCGTGTGTAGGCAAGGCCATTCGTTCAAAAGTCCATCGGAAGTCTGGCAAAAGTCCGTTGGAAAGACTGTCGGACCTTTGTTGCCGAAAAGTCCGCCCGTGTGTATAGAGCATTACAAGTAGATTAAAGCCCCAGCGGATTGTTATGGAAGAGGCTGGGACTTTAATTTAATTGTCAGAACCATGGTGCAGTAGATCTGTAATGTTCTTATCCCTCCACTGGAGGCTTCGACAACTCTCCTGTAATGTCCACTGGAGGCTCCGACATTTCTCCTGTAATGTCTTTATCCCTCCACTGGAGGCTCCGACATTTCTCCTGTAATGGCTTTATCTCTCCACTGGAGGCTCTGACATTTCTCCTGCAATATTCTTATCTTTCCACTGGGAGCTCTGATATCTCCACAAACTCGGTCCCAGATTGATGACGTCACAACGACATCACCCGGCTCCTCCTCTTGTCCCTACTTAAACAGCCGACGCCATTTGCTTGATGTTCGTGCTAAGAACCTGATGCCAGGTAAAGATCTCCAACAGAAGACTGCCGTCATCTTTCTCTATTGGGCCGGTCAGAGCCCCGACTATCATCTCTCTTTTGGGCCGGTCAGAGGCCCGACTATCATCTCTCTTTTGGGCCGGACAGAGCCCCGACTACCATCTCACTTTTGGGCCAGATAAAGCCCCGTCTTCCACCTCACTTTTGGGCCAGACTGAGCCCCTCCAACTTCCACTTGTTGGGCCGGACAGAGCCCCTTCCTCTCTAGTAGTCAGACTCTCCTCTGCCCTACCCACAGTCTACTTACTTTGCCCGAAGAAAACCTTACCTGTTTCCTTCTACTAGGCTTGTCCCGATACCGATACTAGTATCGGTATCGGCACCAATACCAAGCATTTGCCCGAGTACTTGTACTCAGGCAAATGCTTCCAATGCTTCACCCGATACCTGGACAGTCAGCGGTGATCGCTGAGTGAGGGAGTTACAAGCTTCCCCCCCCACACTTTCAGCTGCTTTAGTGAAATCTATACAGCGGTGATCGGTGCTTGTAACTCTCCCACACACGATCACCGCTGACTGTCACCGCATCCTCCTCCAGTCCCCCTCCATGCCCCCTCCATTCTGCTGTCCCACTCCTTTCTTCCTCGGTGTCCCCCTCCGTTCTGCTGCTGTCCCCCTCCTTTCTTCCTCCGTGTCCCCCGCCGTTCTGCTGCTGTCCCCCTCCTTTCTGCTGTCCCCCTCCTTTCTTCCTCCGTGTCCCCCAACGTTCTGCTGCTGTCCCACTCCAGTTTTCCTCCATGTCCCCCCTCCATTCTGCTGTCCCTCTCCATGTCATCCTCCTTCCTTTGATGTATGAATAGAGTCAGTGATCACTGACTCTGTCCATTCACATAACTGAAACATTGTAATTTCCTGTGATTACGATGTCTCAGTTTATGAATGGAGAGGAGCCGCTGTCTTCTCTCCATTCATTTTCAGTGCAGCTGAGGCTGCAGAGAAAGGAACTGGGGAATCTCTATCCTCAGTCTCTTTCTCTGTCTCAAGGGGGAGATTTCAGGGGTCTATTAAGACCCCTGATATCTCACAAAGCCCTCCAACAGGGCTGATT
Organism: Lithobates clamitans; assembly: GCA_037952925.1. NCBI lineage: Eukaryota > Metazoa > Chordata > Amphibia > Anura > Ranidae > Lithobates > Lithobates clamitans. Next base: position 10,257,086 of record JBBGZY010000563.1, on the reverse strand, counting down.
AAAAAAAGTATTGCAATAAATAATAAAAAAAAATTATTGTAAAAAATAATAAAAATTAAAATAAAAAACACACAGACACCATGCACCCTCTCCCTCCCTAAAAAAAAAAAAAAGCATTGTAAAAAAAAAGCAAAAAAAAAAAATTGTAAAAAAACCCCCCAAAAAAACCCCCACTGTCACGTGACATTAAAAAAAGTATCGGTAACCGGTATTGGTGAGTACTTGAAAAAAAGTATCGGAAGTGCGCATGCGCAGGTCTCCCAACATGGCCGCGTAAGCCAGGAGCTCCGCTCTGCCCGAGCCAACAAGCCGCACTAGCGCATTTAACAGGGATAGCACGGAGAGTAGTCCTAGCACACCGGGATGACCAGCAGCTCGGTCCGCCGCGACCTGGGGGCACAATTCACGGCCGAAGGAACACAGGCCGCTTCCAAGATGGCGGCCGCGTCTCAGCCACGAGAGTCACAAGCAGGGGGACATTTGGAGCTCAGGCAAGTGATAAACCCAGCCACTCTATCCTTCACCCCCCAAGCGAATCTAGGCTGCCATAGCATCACAACCCCCTCGCCTGCATCAACAGTATCGCTTCTTGAACGCACATTTGAAAATTACATGCTGTCTCCCATGAACAATACACCAAGCCCAGGGGCTGATAATCCCCCCCTTATGTAACCAGAAGCAGGCCTTAGGTCAGTTACAGGACATTCCCCTAAACGCAGGGGACTTATTCATTAAATTTTCCGAACTGCTTGAACGAGGTCTTGCCATTACAGCCAGAAAGATCACTACAGATATAAGAGCAGACTTCCAGAATTTGGGCTCTAGAATGGAAGCCATAGAACATAAGCTAAACATAACGGTCTCCAGGGCTAATCAAAATACAGACCATATACAAGTAATACAGGATCAATTGGAAGTGGCGTTAAACCGTATTGATGACCTCGAAAATCGCTCCAGGAGAGACTATTTTAGGGTGAGAGGTATCCCTTAATCAGTTACTGATGCACCTTAAGCCATACAGGACCTTATGCAATCTCTAATCCCTGCAATACCGCCATACAAGCTGGAACTGGACAGGGCACATAGGTCACTGGGACCCCCTAGGAGAGACGGGAACCCCAGGGACATAGTAGTGAAACCACACCACTACAGTGTGAAAGAAGAAATCATGAGGATATCCAGGAAACAGTCACTCATCTCATTCCAAGGTCAAGACATTCAGATCTTTGCGGACATTTCCCGATGACCATTCAAAGACGCAGAGCATTAAAACCATTACTACTCGTTCTTTCCCAGAAAGAAATAAAATACTGGTGGTCCTTTCCTTTTGCCCTTAAATTTACCTTTAATGGTAAAACTCACTCTTTCTCCACCTTCACAGAAGGAGAACAAGTTCTTCTTGCCCTGAAACTCATCGCCCTGGAGTCAGACATTGACACATCTAACCTGCAGGCAAGTTCCTCCAAAAGATCATCACCCGCCAGCCCCCTCTCTCCATTGTGGAAGTCGACCAAGACCAAGCGAACGAAGGATCAAATGCCCACCTGAAGATCACCTATGCTCTTTATTTTTTATTCTTTTTTTTCCTCAGGGCGCGACCCTGATAGAAGACATTTACGAGACCCTCGTATCAATCCTTGTAGTCTCGTATCTCTACTAGAATTTAAATATTTCACCTCTTCTGCTAGAAGTTTGTTTTTGCATTTAAATCGGTTATGGCCCTTTTTTTTTTCGGGACAGCTCTCACATCGCAGACTCTGGACTACCTTCATATCTTAAGACCCTCTTGAAGACGAAAAGATCGTTCCACAACAGGGAACAGGAACTGATCCTATTGGTTTAAGCAATAAGGACATCATCAACCCAGGGCATCATATACAGGGTTGTCCAAGGACTTCTCTATTGAGGACACATATCTTAAGGGAATGTTATATTTGCAGCATGCAGTCTCTTAGTCTAGCACCCTCCTCCACACGGGGATTTCCCCTTTCTCCTGGACTCTCAGACTGCCTTCTTTTGTTTTTTGTTGTTTTTTTTTTTTTTTTTTTTTATTAATCTCCCTCCCCTCCCGATTTTTTTTTTTGGGATAAATTACATAGTAATAGGTGTGTTAGGTCCTGATGGACCGGTTCCATTTATAGTTTTTCATTTATACTGATGGATTCTGATACAAGTATTATCTTTTATTTAAGCTAGGTTTAACGAGTATCAAGGTCCTAAGTCGACTGTGGCTCAGGCAGCAGTCATGCGCGCCCTCCCATCCCCCCAGTATGGCTTTTCTGTATTTGGGCGATGGGAAGTCAGCCCTCTCAGAGAGCTGCTGAAAGTTGTTACCCACTAACGTAGGAGGGCTTTCCTCCCCCTTTCTTCGTTACAGGCCTATGTTTGGCCTTCTTGCCTTTCTTCTTTATTTTCCTTTTTCAACTAATCTTTTCTTTTTGATTGCCAGCACTCGGTGGATTCTCTTTTGTCCGGAGGCTCCAGGTCCCAGGTTTTATCACGCAACACTGTCAAGGTTGATCACATCTAGGCTTCCTGGGGTAAGTGTTAAACACATCGATACATCTCTTTTTACATCAGATCATGCCTTCTAATACCGTAACCTCACCGTCGCTCAGAATCATCTCCCATAACGTGCAGAGATTAAACTCAGCGGTCAAGAGAAGGAAGATCCTGCAGGAATACCGCTCCCAGAAAATGGATGTGGTGTTTCTGCAGTTAACACATTTTCCAATACAGTATAACCCTTCCTTCCTCCATGCTCACTATCCCCTGTTTCACTTACAGTAGCAAGCGCTCAGGACAAAACAAAAGGGGTGGCAGTTTTGTTTGCTAAATCCTGCCACTTTAAGACCACACAGGTTTACAAAGACACGGAGGGCAGATTTATCCTTTTAAAAGGAATGCTAAATGATCAAGTGTGCTCCCTAGTCTCGTACTACTCCCCCAACAGAGGTCAATTTAAATTTTTCCACCTCCTGTTGCAAACGTTAGAACCCTTGTTGGAGTGAATAGTGATATTGGGAGGGGACTCCAACATAGCATTCGACTTATCCCTAGATAAATCTAAACCTCTTTCATCTCAACTCACGCGCCCAAAAAAATTAGTACTAAAATTGCGAAAATGATCTTTAATCAAGGTCTTGCCGACATTTGGAGAGAAACCAATCTGACCTGCAGGGACTACACTCATTTTTCAAATCCCCATCAATCCTATTTCAGAATTGACCACATCTTCATTTCAGCTCTTCATATACCTTTAGTTAAGATATCCTTCATCAAAGACTCCTCCCTATCGGATCACTCGATGGTCATCCTAGTGATACGAGGGCTGCAATCCAACCCCCCCCCCCCCCAATGGAGACTTAGGGAATCCCTCCTTAAATACCCTATCCAGGTCACTATTATTGAGAAAGCTCTGAAGGAGTTCTTTCTACTAAATGACGTAGAGGGAACCTCGGCTGAAACAGTTTGGGCTGCCCATAAGGCTACGATAAGGGGAAAACTGATCCAAATGACATCACAAATCAAAAAAGAGAAAACCTCTGATGTTGTCAAACTTGAAAATAACTTTGAAGCTTTATGTAAGCAACATAAATCAGATCCCTCTAAGGTCAATACTGCACAACTAGATGCCGCGAGGGTGGCTCTGAACTTAGCCCTTACGGTTAAAGCCAAGGTTTCCCTGTGTTGGACCGGTGCGAAATTTTACCAGCATAAAGATAAAATGAACACTATTTTGGCCTCCAAACTCTCCCCCAAAACACGTAATTTCACCCTACCTAAGATCAGGCAGCAAGATGGCACATCCACTTTAAATCCTCAACGTACTCTACAATCATTTCAAGATTTTTATACAAACTTATACAAAAAGGGAAATCACATTGGGGAATCCGGAATTGAGGCATTCATGGCAGATCTAAAAATTCCTCGCCTTCAGAAAAGTCATGCAGATCTGATGGACGCATCTTTCTCTACAGAGGAAACCCTAGAAGTGATTAAAAATTTAAAAATTAACTCCGCCCCAGGCCCAGATGGTTTTTCCAACATTTATTACAAAACATTTGCAGTTACTCTAGCTCCTCATCTCAATAAATTTTTTAACTCTAAAAGAAAGGGCGAAGCCATCGAAACCCATGCAAACTCAGCCTTCATCTCAGTTATCCTCAAACCTGACAAGGACCCATCCCTAGTAGAAAACTATAGACCCATCTCCCTTATTAACAATGATCTGAAAATCCTAACCAAAATATTAGCCAATAGACTAAGCTCTTTTATAGGACAATACATTCATAAGGACCAGGTGGGTTTCATCCCAGGGAGACAGGGCCCGGACCAAATTAGGAGGGCGACTGATATTGTTTCAATCCTCCAGTCTGCCTGGGATGGAAGCCCTCAGCAGGAGGGCCTTTTGTTGTTATTAGATTTACGGAAGGCTTTTGACTCTCATACCTGTTTTCTACCCTCTGCAAATGGGGTTTTGGGGAATATTTTCCGGTGGCCAGGGTCAAACTTCAGGGCTTTGTTTCCAATCCCATCCTGATCTCCAGAGGGACCAGACAGGGTTGCCCTCTCTCTCCAATAATCTTCGCCATAGCGATTGAATCATTGGCCATAGCAATCAGAACAGATGTCAACATCCAAGGGGTTAGGTGTGGACAATCAGTCCATAAATGTGCCCTCTTAGCAGACGATATTCTGCTCTTCGTTACTTCCCCAATCACTTCATTACCTAATATAAACAAGCTCTTAGACTCTTTTGGGGATATCTCGGGTCTACAAGTGAACATGGCTAAATCACAAGCATTGAATGTTTCTCTTCCCATAGCCCTTCGAATGAAACAGTCCTTCAAATTTAAGTGGAGCGACACCTCAATTCGTTATTTAGGGATAAATCTTACCTCAAAATTTGAACTCTTATATCAGGCAAATTTTCCCCCCATGTACCGTAAACTAGAGAAAGATCTTCACATCTGGTCCCTGCACAACATCTCATGGATAGGTAAAATTAACTCCATTAAAATGACCCTATTACCCAGATTACTCTACCTTTTTCGTTCCCTCCCAATTCCTATTAGGAAAGATCATTTAAAATCATTCCAAGGCAAAATAATCAAATTTATTTGGGGCAAAAGAGGCTATAGACTAGCTAGAAAGGTCCTATACAGCCATAAAACGAAAGGAGGACTGGGTCTTCCAGACCTTTTTAAATATTATCAAGCAGCCAGATTAGCTCAACTCTCATGATCTACTTTAGACGCGAAATCCCAGATTGGATCAATATAGAAAGACAGACGGTCCCCACATACACGTTAGACTTCCTTATATAGTCTCCTCGCAAAACTAGACCTCCTATCATGTCCCCCGCTCTCTCGCATTCCCTGAGGTTATGGGATGATATAAAAAACTCACCTTCTCTGACATCTGAAATACAACCGCTGGCTCACATCTTTCATAATCCCCTCTTCAGACCGGGGATGGATATCAAATCATTTCAATGGTGGTTGGATAAGGGGATGTACAGGATTGTACACTCCTTCGGGCCCTGTCTCCCTGAAATTCTGTATGTAAAAGCTGGAAATTCCGGTCTCAGAAAAATTCAGGTATTATCAAATTTCCCACTTCCTTTACGCAATTTGGAAAAACAAACCCACTCCCCCCGGTCTTCTCTAATTATGAACGCTGGTGCGGCCAGGGTACAGAGCAAAAAGGGGGCATATCCATAATATACTCTTCCTTATTAGAACCCACCACCAAATTCTCATACATGGAAGCCTGGGAGAGGGACTTACAAGAAACCTGGGACTTGGAGATATGGCACAGAAGAGGAATAAGAGCTCACAAAGGTATACTGAACATTTCATTAATAGAAGCTAATTGGAAAGTGATGACTAGATGGTATTTGGTTCCGTTAAGATTGACTAAGATGTTTCCCTCCTCATCTCCTCTATGCTTTAGGGAATGCCAAGCTCAGGGTTCCACGCTTCATATTTGGTGGGAATGCCCGAGAATTAGAGGTTTTTGGAATAAAATTTTTAATCTTATCCGCAAAGTTACAAGCCTACTGATACCTAAGACTCCACAAATTGCTCTATTGAACGAGCAAATCCCCAAGATTCCTAAGTTTTCCCATCGTTTGATTACTTTCATGCTAATAGGAGCGAAAATTACGATCGCTAAAGCCTGGAAGACACCGAAAATTTCCTATGTAGTGGCTAAAAGAAAAATCTCTTGGATTATATCCCAGGAGAGATTAGAAAGCAAAGTTCTGAACAACACCAAAGCCTTTGAAGCAACATGGGAACCCTGGGCTGGGCATTTAGGTATATCCCTGGTCCCTGGGATCTTCTCGCCTGGATAGTTTTACATGAGCTGAGTGTTGGCTTTCTTTCTTTCGATTCCTTACCTCCTTTCTTTTCTTTCCTTTTCTATCTCTCTTATTTCCCTGATATTGAAAGAATAGATAGCTATCGTTCTTTTGTCATTATAAGTTAATGTTCATCACTTATCTGATTTTGTACGAGTTCTTATATGTTCTTATATGGTCTGCGGGCAGGGGGCCCCCAGATCTCAGCCCCCCCTCGGGTACAACGTACCCCTACCCATTCACCAAAAAAGTGTCAAAATGTAATAACCACAAGAAACAGTTTTTCACAAGTCCTTTATTTAAAAATTTTAAAAGTGTCCCACGATGTAAATCCATTGTCAATCACGATGCCTGATGGACCCAAAAAATAGACAAAAATAAAAATGCTCCCGCCTCCTTCCTGGGAGGTCTACTGCCATATGCCCACTCTGCTCTATGAGGTTTCTTATATAGGCAAGGGGCGTCCAGGTACATCACTGGTGGCGCCGCCCCTTCTGACATCACTTGACACTACTATAGGGACATTATTTTTTTATTTTTTAAGAACTTTTTCTTGTGATTATTACTGTTTGACACTTTTTTGGTGAATGGGTAGGGGTACGATGCCCAGATAGCAAGCAATTGTACTGCAAGTTTGAAAATGACTTGCTAAGCTATTGCTAGACTTACCAGGTTTCACAAGTTTGTTGCACAATTGCAGCAAGTCCACATTCCATGACTCCAGATCAGCTTTCTTTGCAAACATTCAAACAGTCTCTTGCAAGTTCTGGTTCAGTTATGTTGTGTAATAGTCATCCCACCACAGGGGTTACTGTGGCTAAATTTTCATCATTGCTCCCTGCTGTGTGTAAGGTTTTTCTTTAATTGGTGCTGGGGCAGCCATAGAATCACTTTGGGAGCGGTGTGCAGGGAGGTGAGAGGTAACCATGAGATCTGATATGGAGTTCAGAGAGGTAGAAATCAAGGAGTGACTAACCCTAATATCCCATTGGTGTAGCACATTTTGGAATGTTTTATCTTTCCTTGTTTATATGCTGAGATTTAGCAGAAAATGTGTGTATTTAACGAGAGGTGGAAATAGAAACCTCAAACACTCAGTGCAAGAAACCTGGTAGTTCCACCACTGTTTAGAGGACTACAAATCCCAGTAACAATGCAGAATACCAACAGCTATAGGGGGTTTATATAGAGAGCCATGCATTGTGTATAGAGGGATGACTGCACTGTACTGTGTAGAGATCCATTCATTGTGCTGTATACAGAGAGATCCCTTTCATGGGAAATTATAAAAGGTGGATACTTTTGTCACCATCTATACCGGGCTCACCTCACATGACCTTTCTGGTCTAGGCATGCCTTATATTCCTGACAGTAAAGCAGAGAGGTGAGCGGAGGGTTCCCCAACTACTGGTTTCTCTATTGTGCTGTATTGGGCTTGGTCTATAAATGGCTAGATTTGCCTCCTACATTGTGTGCAACTTCTACCATTTCCCTCTTACATTCTGTTGATGTCTTCTGAAGATTTATTTCTGGCTGGCTACTCTCTGCAATCTCTGTTTTTATGCATCTGTTGCCCCTCGATCTGAAAACACAATGGTTCCCATCATGGATTCCCTGTGTATGTGTGTATGTAATAATAATAATAAAAAATGGTGCGCTAATTCAAGGAGCCATGCAGCAAAAATAGACAAATATGCAGGAATGACTATCCCTAATTAAAAAAAAAAAATTGCAGCAATATGCAATAATGTTGTGAAGCAATTATAAAGTGCACTATATCGGGAAGCTTTGCAGCAAAAATAAACAAATATTGCATGAATGACTATCCCTCATAAAAAAAAATGCAGTAATATGCGATAATATGCAATAATAAGAGCCCTTGCACACTGGGGCGGTTTGCAGGCACTATTGCGCTAATAATAGCGCCTGCAAACCGCCCCGAAAGTGCCGCTGCTTTCATCCCAGTGTGAAAGCCCCGAGGGCTTGCACACTGGAGCGATGCGCTGGCAGGACGGTAAAAAAAGTCCTGCCAGCAGCATCTTCGGAGCGGTGAAGGAGCGGTGTGTATACCGCTCCTTTACCGCTCCTGCCCATTGAAATCAATGGGACGGCGCGGCTATACCACCGGCAAAGAGCCTCTGCAGAGGCGCTTTGCGGTGGTATTTAACCCTTTCTCAGCTGCTAGCGTTTTACCGCCGACGCCGCCCCCCGCCCCAGTGTGCAAGGGCTCTAAGTGAAACAGTGATGAAGTGCGCCAATTCAAGAAGTTAAGCAGCAAAAATAAACAAATATGCATGAACAAAAGAAAATAATTGCGCCAAAGAAAAAAAATTATACAAATAATCGCCAGCAGCAGGTGCAAAAGTGAGCTGACTAGCGTCACTGTGAATTGAAAAAAAGGAAATTAAACATTGCGCTATGCTACAAAAAATTAAACAAACATATTCATCTGTAAATAAAACAGTTCGTGTGCATTCAAAGTCCCACTTTGCAGTGAATAAAGTGCTTGTGCATAAATCAATAAAGGTGCTCCAGTTCAGTGTACAGACGAAGGTGCCTCACATGGATGTACACTCACCCTTATATTTTGATCCCCTATCTCTAGGATGGTCGCTTTAACTTTGTAGGGATGAATACCCCTAGATAGTTGGTTCCACATCAGCTAAACTCGGAATGGTCTTCCAATGATGGGAAGAGAAAATGACAGAGGGGGGGCTCCCATAGTGTAAAACCGTTATTTATTTTAAAAAATGGAATACAAATGAGATGCACTCACATGTTCTGTTGCCTAATCCTGGCACCCGGTGTAATCAGCATGTGTGTTAATGGGGTAATCCGGCCAATCTCCATACAAGCGCTGCTACCGTGGTGTGGCTCGGTCCCCTGTATTATTTTAGTATTTCTAGGCAGATTGTATAGTCACGATGACGCGATCAAGCCTCAACGTGTTTCAACCAATGAGTGTGGCCGTCATCAGGAAGCTCTAAATTCGCCATCTTGGTTGTGCGCTTATATACCCATATGGGCAATTTACCCTGCTTGTAATTAACAATGTTTTAATTGATACAGTCATGCTGTGCACCCTGGGCGCTTACAATATAAGTCATAATAACATTAAAAAGGGTTTAATTAAGATAAAATAAAATAAAAAAAAACAAACATTTCATAGTACATTAGACTGTATTTAAAGATCACCATCCAGTAGTAGACCCATGGTAATTACAACTGACTTAGTATTTAGATCAAAAAGGCTTCATCTTGTGGTCAAATAAATACATTACATAACGATCTAAGTGTAATAAAATGTAATCTAATTAAATAGCCTATTGATATGATAAATTAAGTAAATCTAAAAAATAGGTGATGTATATAGAGTAATTACAAAAAACTCTAATCTTGAATATGGGAAGGAAAAAAATGGGAATTTTGGAATGATAATGTTGAATTATCTGTACAATAATGATGTTGGGTAATAAAACAACTATAAGAAAACAATAGTAGTTAGTGATTAATCAGTTTAGATCCAATACCACGTTTAATCCTTGGGGTGTCAAAGTTTGGAGTTCGAATATCCTTCTGGCTTCATTTTGGGATATTTTCTTGATCATATTTTATCCTTTCCAGTGCCCCTTAATACTATCAATAGCATAGAAGGTCATCTCAGCTGGATTGTTCCCATGTTTCAATCGGAAATGATTAGAAACACTGTGTTTTGGGAACCCGTTACGTATATATTCGTAATATGTTCACTAATTCGTTTGCTTAGGGTTCTAAATGACCTTCTGACATATTGGTACCCACAGGTACATTCAATGACATATGTGAAATATTTTGTCCCACACATAATTAAAATGTTTATGGGATATTGTTTCAAAGTTTGATTAGAGGTGAATGTGGATCTCTTCCTGCGCACTGGTTTGGTGCTCCTGCAGGGTCCACTTTTGCCACAACGATAAAACCCTTTAAGATCAAGCATGTGTTTTCCTTTTTCTTTGGGGGGGGGGGGGGGGGGCAGGGATATTGTGAACTACCTTGGTTCTTAATCCTGGTGCCCTAGGATACTTGGATAAATAAAGGAGGGGTTATTGGGTAATAAATTCCTCAGTGTGGGGTCTCTTTTTAAAATAGGCCAATGTTTCCTGATACTTTTTTCTACATTCTTATATTGTTTATTAAAGCCTGTAATAAATGACATGTCATAAGGTTTTGATTATTTCACTTTATTTGCCAAAAGTATTTTATTATCCATTTGTCCTAACGTATCTCTTACCCTGAGTAAATTATCTTTTTTATAACCCTTATCTGTAAATCTTTTAACCACTTACGCGCCCGCCATCATTATACGGTGGTACTTTGAAGAGGATTTTCCCATCAAAACTGCCCCATCATATTGCCACCATCAAAACTGCCCTATCAGAATTGCCCCATCAAAACTGCCCCATCATATTGCCACCATCAAAACTGCCCCATCATATTGCCACCATCAAAACTGCCCTATCAGAATTGCCCCATCAAAACTGCCCCATCATATTGCCACCATCAAAACTGCCCTATCAGAATTGCCCCATCAAAACTGCCCCATCATATTGCCACCATCAAAACTGCCCCATCAGAATTGCCCCATCAGAATTGCCCCATCAAAATCTGCCCCATCAGAATTGCCCCATCCGAATTGCCCCATCAAAACTGCCCCATCAGAATTGTCCCATCAAACTGCCCCATCATATTGCCACCATCAAAACTGCCCCATCATAATTGTCCCATCAAAACTGCCCCATCATATTCCTCTATTATAAATCAGTACATGGTGTGTCTGTCCCCTCCCCCGGGCTCTTTAATCAGAGCTGAGATGCTCCAGCCACCCCCCCCCCCCCCGTGTATAAGAGAAGCTTTGGTAACCATGGCAAAAAAAGCAACACAGTACACTCTGATTAATGGCTAAAATTTCCTGAAATCACCTCTAACATAAAGCTTTTTTACAAAAACTTTAAAAAAGTTATCAAACTGAAAAGATCTAGCCAGATGGCTGAATATTTTGTGAACATTTTAAAGTTTGTTTGGCATCTGTAGGTGAAAGTATGAAGGAGCTGAAACTTTTGGGAGCGGAAGAAGATTTTAAGGATCTGAAGCATGCTCCCATTGACTTCAATGTTAAAAAAAGTGATAAAAAGCCTAATATTTTAAAAAGTATAAATGGTAGAAAAAAATTGAAAAAGTCCCATCATCAGCTGAAAGAGACGAACATTTTAATAGTTAAATGGTTTTAATAACTGAAAGTATGCAGAAGTTATGCAGAGCCAAAACGGAATAATAAAGAAATAAAATTAAATAAAATCGAATAACAATGGTGGGACTGCTAAAGCAGTCTCACTAACTAGAAAATGCATTTCCTGGGGAAAATGCGAGGGAATGCTGAATAGCAGAATTGCTAAAACGGCCCCCATCAAAACTGCCCCCATCATATTGCCATCAAAACTGCCCCATCATAATTGCCCCCATCAAAACTGCCCCATCATATTGCCACCATCAAAACTGCCCCATCATATTGCCACCATCAAAACTGCCCCATCAAAACTGCCCCATCATATTGCCACCATCAAAAGTGCCCCCATCAAAAGTGCCCCATCATATTGCCACCATCAAAACTGCTCCATCAAAATTGTCCCCACCAAAACTGCCCCATCATATTGCCACCATCAAAACTGCCCCATCATATTGCCACCATTAAAACTGCCCCATCAGAATTGCCCCATCATATTCCTCTATTATAAATCAGTACATGGTGTGTCTGTCCCCTCCCCCGGGCTCTGTAATCAGAGCTGAGATGCTCCAGCCACCTCCCCCCGTGTATAACAGAAGCTTTGGTAACCATGGCAACAAAAGCAACACAGTACACTCTATTTATTAGCTAAAATTTCCTGAAATGACCACTAAACAAAAAGCAGTCCCACTAACTAGAAAATGCATTTCCTGGAAAATGCGTGGAAACGCTGAATAGCGGAATTGCTAAAACAGCCCCCCAGCAACACTGCCCCTATCATACTGCCCCATCAAAACTGCCCTATTAGAATCGCCCCATCAAAATGTCCCCATCAAAACTGCCCCATCATATTGCCACCATCAAAACTGCCCCATCAGAATTGCCCCATCAAAACTGCCCCATCAAAACTGCCCCATCATATTGCCACCATCAGAATTGCCCCATCAAAACTGCCCAATCATATTGCCACCATCAAAACTGCCCCATCATATTGCCACCATCAAAACTGCCCCCATTATATTGCCATCAGAATTGCCCCATCAAAATTGTCCCCATCAAAACTGCCCCATCATATTGCCACCATCAAAACTGCACCCATTATATTGCCATCAAAACTGCCCCATCAGAATTGCCCCATCAAAATTGCCACCAACTTTTGGGAGCGGAAGAAGATTTTAAGGATCTGAGGCATGCTCCTATTGACTTCAATGTTAAAAAAAAGTGTTAAAAAGCTTAATATTTTAAAAAGTATAAATAGTACAAAAAAAGTTGAAAACATCAAAACTGCCCCATCATATTGCCACCATCAAAACTGCCCCCATCAAAAATGCCCCATCATATTGCCACTATCAAAACTGCCCCATCATATTGCCACCATCAAAACTGCCCCATCAGAATTGCCCCATCAAAACTGCCCCATCATAATGCCACCATCAAAACTGCCCCATCAGAATTGCCACATCAAAACTGCCCCATCATATTGCCACCTGTAAAACTGCTCCATTAAAATTTTCCCCATCAAAACTGCCCCATCATATTGCCACCATCAAAACTGCCCCATCAAAACTGCCCCATCATATTTCCACCATCAAAACTGCCCCATCAGAATTGCCCCATCAAAACTGCCCCATCAGAATTGCCACAATCAAAACTGCCTCATCATATTGCCACCATCAAAACTGCCCCCATCATATTGCCATCAAAACTGCCCCATCATAATTGCCCCATCAAAATTGTCCCCATCAAAACTGCCCTATCAGAATTGCCCCATCAAAACTGCCCAATCATATTGCCACCATCAAAACTGCCCCATCAGAATTGCCCAATCAAAACTGCCCCATCAGAATTGCCCAATCAAAACTGCCCCATCATATTGCCACCAACAAATGTGCCCCATCATTTTGCCACCATCGAAACTGCCCCATCAGAATTGCCCCATCATATTCCTATATTATAAATCAGTACATGGTGTGTCTGTCCCCTCCCCCGGGCTCTGTAATTAGAGCTGAGATGCTCCAGCCACCTCCCCCACCTCCCCCGTGTATAACAGAAGCTTTGGTAACCATGGCAACAAAAACAGCACAGTACACTCTGTTTAATAGCTAAAATTTGCTGAAATGACCACTAAACAAACAGTTTGTTTGGCATCTGTAGGTGAAAGAATGAAGGGGCTGAAACTTTGGGGAGTGGACAAAGATTTTAAGGATCTGAAGCATGCTCTCATTGACTTCAATGTTAAAAAAAAGTGTTAAAAAGCTTAATATTTTAAAATTATTTAGTAGAAAAAAAGTTGAAAAAGTCCCATCATCCGCTGAAAGAGATGAACATTTTAATAGTTGAATGGTTTTAATAGCTGAAAGTATGCAGAAGTTACGCAGAGCCAAAAAACGTACGGAATAAAATTAAATAATAAAAATAAACTAGAAAATGCATTTCCTGGGGAAAATGCGTCAGAATGCTGAATAGCTGAATTGCTAAAATGGCCCCCAGCAAAACTGCCCCATCATATTGCCATCAAAACTGCCCCATCAGAATTGCCCCATCAAATTTGTCCCCATCAAAACTGCCCCATCAGAATTGCCTCATCAAAACTGCCCCATCAGAATTGCCCTATCAAAACTGCCCCATCATATTGCCACCTTCAAAACTGCCCCATCAGAATTGTCCCATCAAAACTGCCCCATCATATTCCTCTATTCTAAATCAGTACATGTTGTGTCTGTCCCCTCCCCCGGGCTCTGTAATCAGAGCTGAGATGCTCCAGCCACCTCCCCCCCTGTGTATAACAGAAGCTTTGGTAACCATGGCAACAAAAGCAACACAGTACACTCTGTTTAATGGAAAAATTTCCTGAAATGACCACTAAAACAGCTTTTTCACAAAAACTGTAAAAGATGTCAAACTGAAAAGATATAGCCAGATATGTACAAGGAAAAGAGAGTGGGACCCAGGAGACAGTGGCTGATGTTGGTCCCATGATGTTCGCACCCTAAAATGACTGGACTATACCGGTACAGATAAACAGTGATAGACAATTTATATAAAAGGAATTTATTGCAAAAGGGAAATACATAGTATACTTATTAAAATGCAAAACAGAAATTCAGGTTCCCCAAAGAATATCTGTTGATTACAAAGTATAGACTGGTCTGGTTCTCGACTAGTTTCGCGATATTATCGCTTCCTCAGGAGGACCAATCTATAAGACAAATAATACAATGCAATACAAGCAAAAGAATACAGTACACTACAAGTAGTGATCATAAAAACAGCATGTAAAAAGAGGGGAGAAATAGAACATAAATACTGGTTCGGCTTACCCTATAATTGGGTGATCGTGCGCGGCACCGGGCCTCCTAATAAACTCTCCCCCGCGGTGGACAAGGGGGATAATGTAGAGCTCTCTAAATGAAAAGCATAACAGAAGTAAGGGGCCACAAAAATAGCTGATAAAAAGATACGATGGATTGGCCATACACATATTAAGGGGGGACAGGAGGGGAAAGAGAACAGAAGGGAGAAAGGAGAATAGGAACTGGGGGGAGGGAAAAGGGACAGGGAAAGGAAGGGGGGAGAGGGGGGAGGAAAGGAAGGGGAAGGGAGAAAGGAAAGGAGGGTGAGGGTAGTTAAACATAGAGGGGGGAAAAAGGGGGGAGGAACAGGAACGGGAAGGGGCACCAGGGGGGGTTAGTGGGGGAGAAAGGAGAGAAGGGGTAGGGGACAGAATGAACAGGGACAAACAGTGCACAGGGAAGGGGAGGATAGGGGAAGGAGGGAAGGAAAAACAAGGAAAGGATTGCACTAAACTAGTGAACAAATGGGGAGTGTAATATAGCTCACCACAATGGTTGACCAGAGGGTAACAAGGATGCTAGCCACGAGGAGACTTACAGTGGCGCGGGGGTCGGATGGCCTGTAATGAGCAAGAGAGCCAAACGTTTCCAAACACTGGGGCATCATGGAGGGTACAATGTGTGAAAGCCCACCACTATGGGTAGATAACCACGGGGTTGCATGGGAATCTGTTAATAAACAGTATCAAATATAACATAAGATACAGGATAGTGTCCATATGACGGTATCAGTAATAGATAGCGTCGGGCAAAGGATAGTATCCAGGGTAAGAGGGCAGAAAATGTACCTTGGCATCTGTAGGTGAAAGTATGAAGGAGCTGAAACTTTTGGGAGCGGAACAAGATTTTAAGGATCTGAAGCAATGCTCCCATTGACTTCAATGTTAAAAAAAAGTGATAAAAAGCTTAATATTTTAAAAAGTATAAATAGGAGAAAAAAAGTTGAAAAAGTCCCATCATCAGCCAAAAAACGGACGGAATAAAATTAAATATTAAACTAGAAAATGCATTTCCTGGGGAAAATGCGTGGGAATGCTGAATATCTATTTCTAAAATGGCTAAAACGGCCCCCAGCAAAACTGCCCCCATCATATTGCCATCAACACTGCCCCATCAGAATTGCCCCATCAAAATTGTCCCCATCAAAATTGCCCCATCATATTGCCACCATCAAAACTGCCCCATCATATTGCCACCATCAAAACTGCCCCATCAGAATTGTCCCATCAAAACTGCCCCATTATATTGCCACCATCAAAACTGCCCCCATCAAAACTGCCCCATCAGAATTGCCCCATCAAAACTGCCCCATCAGAATTGCTCTATCAAAAATGCCCCATCATATTGCCACCATCAAAACTGCCCCATCAGAATTGTCCCATAAAAACTGCACCATCATATTGCCACCATCAAAACTGCCTCATCAGAATTGCCCCATCATATTCCTCTATTATAAATCAGTACATGGTGTGTCTGTCCCTTCCCCCAGGCTCTGTAATCAGAGCTGAGTTGCTCCAGCCACCTCCCCACCTGTGTATAACAGAAACTTTGGTAACCATGGCAACAAAAGCAACACAGTACACTCTGTTTAATGGCAAAAATTTCCTGAAATGACCACTAAACAAAAAGCTTTTTCTCAAAAACTGTAAAAGATATCAAACTGAAAAGATACAGCCAGATAGCTGAATATTTTGTGAACATTTTAAAGTTTGTTTGGCATCTGTAGGTGAAAGTATGAAGGAGCTAAAACTTTTGGGAGCAGAAGAAGATTTTAAGGATCTGAAGCATGCTCCTATTGACTTCAATGTAAAAAAAAAGTGTTAAAAAGCTTAATATTTAATAATAATAATATTTAATATTAATAATAAAAAGTATAAATAGTAGAAAAAAAGTTGAAAAAGTCCCATCATCAGCTGAAAGAGACGAACATTTTAATAGTTGAATGGTTTTAATAGCTAAAAGTATGCAGAAGTTGCGCAGAGCCAAAAAACGTACGGAATAATAAATAAAAATAAATAAAATCGAATAACAATAGTGGGACTGCTAAAGCATTCCCACTAAATAATAAAAATAAATAAAATTGAATAACAATAGTGGAACTGCTAAAGCACTCCCACTAACTAGAAAATGCATTTCGTGGGGAAAATGCGTGGGAATGCTGAATAGCTGAATTGCTAATACGGCCGCCATCAAAACTGCCCCATCATACTGCCATCAAAACTGCCCCTTTAGGATTGCCCCATCAAAATTGTCCCCATCAAAACTGCCCCATCATATTGCCACCATCAAAACTGCCCCATCAGAATTGCCCCCATTAAAATTATCCCATCATATTGCCACCATCAGAATTGCCCCATCATATTGCCAACATCAAAACTGCCCCATCATATTGCCACCATCAAAAGTGCCCCCATCATGTTGCCATCAAAACTGCCCCATCAGAATTGCCCTATCAAAATTGTCCCCATCAAAACTGCCCCATCATTTTGCCACCATCAAAACTGCCCTATCGGAATAGCCCCATCAAAACTGCTCCTATCATATTGCCACCATCAAAACTGCCCCATCAGAATTGCCCCATCAAAACTGCCCCATCAGAATTGCCCTATCAAAACTGCCCCATCATATTGCCACCATCAAAACTGCCCCATCAGAATTGTCCCATCAAAACTGCCCCATCATATTGCCACCATCAAAACTGCCCCATCATAATTGCCCCATCAAAACTGCCTCATCATATTCCTCTATTATAAATCAGCACATGGTGTGTCTGTTCCCTCCCCCGGGCTCTGTAATCAGAGCTGAGATGCTCCAGCCACCTCCCCCCATGGCAACAAAAGCAACACAGTACACTGTGTTTAATAGCTAAAATTTCCTGAAATGACCACTAAACAAACTGCTTTTTCAAAAAAACTATAAAAGATATCAAACTGAAAAGATATAGCCAGATAGCTGAATATTTTGTGAACATTTCAAAGTTTGTTTGGCGTCTGTAGGTGAAAGTATGAAGGAGCTGAAACTTTTGGGAGCGGAAGAAGATTTTAAGGATCTGAAGCATGCTCTCATTGACTTCAATGTTAAAAAAAGTGTCAAAAAGCTTAATATTTTAAAAAGTATAATAAGTAGAAAAAAGTTGAAAAAGTCCCATCATCAGCTGAAAGAGACGAACATTTTAATAGTTGAATGGTTTTAATAGCTGAAAGTATGCAGAAGTTACGCAGAGCCAAAAAAGGTACGGAATAAAATAAAAAAAAATTAAAAATAAATAAAATTGAATAACATTAGTGGGACTGCTAAAGCATTCCCACTAATTAAAATAAAAACTAGAAAATGCATTTCCTGGAGAAAATGCGTGGGAATGCTGAATAGCTGAATTGCTAAAACGGTCCCCAGCAAAACTGCCCCATCATATTGCCATCAAAACTGCCCCATCAGAATTGCCCCATCATATCGCCACCATCAAAACTGCCCCATCAGAATTGCCCAATCAAAGTTGCCCCATCATATTGCCCCCATCAAAACTTCCCCATCAGAATTGCCCCATCAAAACTGCCCCATCAAAACTGCCCCATCAGAATTGCCCTATCAAACCTGCCCTATCATATTGCCACCATCAAAACTGCCCCATCAGAATTGTCCCATCAAAACTGCCCCATCATATTGCCACCATCAAAACTGCCCCATCATATTCCTCTATTATAAATCAGTACATGGTGTGTCTGTCCCCTCCCCCGGGCTCTGTAATCAGAGCTGAGATGCTCCAGCCACCTCCCCCCCCGTGTATAACAGAAGCTTTGGTAACCATGGCAACAAAAGCAACACAGTACACTCTGTTTAATGGCAAAAATTTCCTGAAATGACCACTAAACAAAAAGCTTTTTCACAAAAACTGTGAAAGATATCAAACTGAAAAGATATAACCAGATAGCTGAATATTTTGTGAACATTTTAAAGTTTATTTGGCGTCTGTAGGTGAAAGTATGAAGGAGCTGAAACTTTTGGGAGCGGAAGAAGATTTTAAGGATCTGAAGCATGCTCTCATTGACTTCAATGTTAAAAAAAAGTATTAAAAAGCTTAATATTTTAAAAAGTATAAATAGTAGGAAAAAAGTTGAAAAAGTCCCATCATCAGCTGAAAGAGACGAACATTTTAATAGTTGAATAGTTTTAATAGCTAAAAGTATGCAGAAGTAACGCAGAGCCAAAATACGTATGGAATAAAATTAAATAATAAATAATAATAATAAAATAAATCAAATCTAATAACAATAGTGGGACTGCTAAAGCAGTCCCACTAATAATAATAATAAAAATAAATAGAATCAAATAACAATAGTGGGACTGCTAAAGCATTCCCACTAACTAGAAAATGCATTTCCTGGGGAAAATGCGTAGGAATGCTGAATTGCTGAACTGCTAAAATGGCCCCCATCAAAACTGCCCCCATCATACTGCCATCAAAACTGCCCTATCAAAATTGCCCCATCAAAACTGCCCCATCAGAATTGCCCCATCAAAACTGCCCCATCATATTGCCTCCATCAAAACTGCCCCATCATATTGCCACCATCAAAACTGCCCCATCAGAATTGCCCTATCAAAACTGCCCCATCATATTCCTCTATTGTAAATCAGTACATGGTGGGTCTGTCCCCTCCCCCGGGCTCTGTAATCAGAGCTGAGATGCTCCAGCCACCTCCTCCCTGTGTATAACAGAAGCTTTGGTAACCATGGCAACAAAGCAACACAGTACACTCTATTTACTGGCAAAAATTTCCTGAAATGACCACTAAACAAAAAGCTTTTTCACAAAAACTGTAAAGGATATCAAACTGAAAAGATATAGCCAGATAGCTGAATATTTTGTGAACATTTTAAGTTTGTTTGGCGTCTGTAGGTGAAAGTATGAAGGAGCTGAAACTTTTGGGAGCGGAAGAAGATTTTAAGGATCTGAAGCATGCTCCCATTGACTTCAATGTTAAAAAAGGTGTTAAAAAGCGTAATATTTTAAAAAGTATAAATAGTAGAAAAAAAAGTTGAAAAAGTCCCATCATCATCTGAAAGAGACGAATATTTTAATAGTTGAATGGTTTTAATAGCTGAAAGTATGCAGAAGTTACGCAGAGCCAAAAAACGTACAGAATAATAAAATTAAAAATAAACTAGAAAATGCATTTCCTGGGGAAAATGTGTGGGAATGCTGAATAGCTGAACTGCTAAAACGGCCCCCAGCAAAACTGCCCCCATCATATTGCCATCAAAACTGCCCTATCAGAATTGCCCCATCAAAACTGCCCCATCATATTGCCACCATCAAAACTGCCCCATCATATTGCCACCATCAAAACTGCCCCATCATATTCCTCTATTATAAATCAGTACATGGTGTGTCTGTCCCCTCCCCAGTGCTCTGTAATCAGAGCTGAGATGCTCCAGCCACCAAGTTTATTTGGCATCTGTAGGTGAAAGTATGAAGGAGCTGAAACTTTTGGAAGCGGAAGAAGATTTTAAGGATCTGAAGCATGCTCTCATTGACTTCAATGTTAAAAAAAAGTGTTAAAAAGCTTAATATTTTAAAAAGTATAAATAGTAGAAAAAAAGTTGAAAAAGTCCCATCATCAGCTGAAAGAGACGAACATTTTAATAGTTGAATATTTTTAATAGCTGAAAGTATGCAGAAGTTACGCAGAGCCAAAAAACGTACAGAATAATAAATAAAAATAAATAAAATCGAATAACAATATTGGGCCTGCTAAAGCATTCCCACTAATAAAATCGAATAACAATAGCGGGACTGCTAAAGCATTCCCACTAATAAATAAAATCGAATAACAATAGTGGGACTGCTAAAGCATTTCCACTAATAAGAAAAACAAAACAAAAATTCGAACGTGTCCCATCCCGCCAAGCTCGTGTGCAGAAGCGAACGCATACTTGAGAAGCGCCCGCATATGAAAACGGTGTTCAAACCACACATGTGAGGTATTGCCGCGATCGTTAGAGCGAGAGCAATAATTCTAGCCCTAAACCTCCTCTGTAACTCAAAACATGCAACCTGTAGAATTTTTTTAATGTTGCATATGGAGATTTTTAAGAGTAAAAGTTTGTCGCTATTCTACGAGCGGGTGCAACTTTGAAGCTTGGCATGTTGGGTATCATTTTACTCAGCGTAACATCATGTATCACACTATTAAAAAAATGGGCTAATTTAACTGTCTTATTTTTTAATTTAAAAAAATGTATTTCTAAATAAAAAAAGTGCTCTTGTAAGACCGCTGCACAAATACAGTGTGACAGAAAGTATTGCAACGACCGCCATTTTATTCTCTAGGGTGTTAGAAAAAATATATATAATTTTTGGGGGTTCTATAATTTTCTAGCAAAAAAAAGATTTTAACTTGTAAACAACAAGTTTGAAAAATAGGCCCGGTCTTAAAGTGGTTAATTACATTGGTACATTGACTATATGATACATTGGTTTGGTTCATATAGTCATTGATCTGAGAACAATTTATATGCTTAAATTGACCTTTAGGTATTGCCATTTTCCATCTAGGATGGTGGCAACTCCTCACAGGGATGTAACCATTTCTGTCGGTACTTTTAAAATGGGTTTTTGTGTCCAATTTGTTTCGATCCTTAAAGATGCTTAGATCCAAAAAGTCAATTTGTTGCCTCTGTACATTAACAGTAAACTTAATGCCATACTCGTTGTTGTTAATATAGCTGATAAAGTTGTCAAGTGTATTTTTAGTTCCTTGCCAGATAATTAAAATATTGTCTATATACCTTTGATAAAAACGAAGGTGCAGCCATGTTTGTCCATATATTGTTTCACTTTCCCATTTGTTGAGAAAAATGTTAGCGACACTGGGGGCATATTTAGCCCCATTGAAACTCCCTTTATGATGTTGCCCTCCGTACCAGAAATAGTTGTTAGTCATGACTAACTTTAGACCATTTTGTATAAACCATTTTTGTTTCATTTTTAAGTTGGTAAATTCATTTAATGCCCATTTGACTGCATTCATGGCATCTATTTGTCTTATGTTGGTGTATAAAGACTCTACGTATACTGTCACCAACAGACTTTGCTCATCCACTCCAATCAGTCCCAAGCTATTTAGCTATTTATTTATCCTTACTATCCTTCAAATAGGATGGGCCATTGACTGAAAGTGGCTGGAGATAGATATCCAAGTACTCCCCTAGTCTAGAAAAAAGGGAATTGATACCACTAAGAATAGTTTTCCCTGGTGGTTTAGTGCTGTTTTTGTGTACTTTCCATACTTGGTTTAATAATGGCATGACTGGTGCATCAGGAACTAAATATTGTTTTTCTTTATCATTGAGAATACCAATAGCATTGACTTGATTAACCAATTCCTGTAATATTCATTTTAAACTCTTATGCCCCGTACACACGGTCGGACTTTGTTCGGACATTCCGACAACAAAATCCTAGGATTTTTTCCGTCGGATGTTGGCTCAAACTTGTCTTGCATACACACGGTCACACAAAGTTGTCGGAAAATCCGATCGTTCTAAACGCGGTGACGTAAAACACGTACGTCGGGACTATAAACGGGGCAGTGGCCAATAGCTTTCATCTCTTTATTTATTCTGAGCATGCGTGGCACTTTGTCCGTCGGATTTGTGTACACACGATCGGAATTTCCGACAACGGATTTTGTTGTCGGAAAATTTTATCTCCTGCTGTCCAACTTTGTGTGTCGGAAAATCCGATGGAAAATGTCCGATGGAGCCCACACACGGTCGGAATTTCCGACAACACGCTCCGATCGGACATTTTCCATCGGAAAATCTGACCGTGTGTACGGGGCATTAGTAGGATTGGTTTTTAACTTTTGGTAGGTACTCTCATCGCTGAGAATATGTTCCATCTTGTTCTCATAATCTGCTTTGTTCAATACAACTATACCATCCCCCTTTGTCCGCTGGGCTGATCACTAAATTCTTTTGTTTCTCAATGGCTCTAATTCCTTCCCATATTTTCTTATCTTTAAAATCTTTTTTAACATGGATATTTCTTATATCTTCCTCCACCATCTTCTTAAATACATCTATGTATTGATGAGTTGAAGTTCTAAGGTTGAAGGTGGACTTGTTCCGGAGTCCACTGTGTGTATAATGTTGTGCTAGTGGTTGCCCACTAGATGTGTTCTTCTTACAAAAATGTTTTTTTAATTCCTAATTTCCTTCCAAATTTCTGTAAATCAATAAAAGCTTTGAATTTGTCTAAATTCTTATGTACCCAGTGTCGCTAACATTTTTCTCAACAAATGGGAAAGTGAAACAATATATAGGCAACCATGGCCGCACCTTCCTTTTTATTGAAGGTATATAGATGATATTTTAATTATCTGGCAAGGAACTAAAAATACACTTGACAACTTTATCAGCTACATTAACAACAACGAGTATGGCATCAAGTTTACTGTTAATGTACAGAGGCAACAAATTAATTTTTTGGATCTAAGCATCTTCAAGGATGGAAACAAATTGGACACAAAACCCATTTTAAAAGTACCGACAGACATGGTTACATCCCTGTGAGGAGTTGCCACCATCCTAGATGGAAAATGGCGATCCCTAAAGGTGAATTAATGCATATAAAAAGAAATTGTTCTCGAACCACTGACTACTGTATATGGAACAAACCGATGTACTAATTAAAAGATTTACAGATAAGGGCTATAAGAAATATAATTTACTTAGGGTAAGAGATACGGTAGGACAAATGAATAGAAAAATACTTTTGGCAAATAAAGTGAAAGAATCAAAACCTTATGACATGTCATTTATTACAGGCTTTAATAAAAAAAATATTA
Organism: Lithobates clamitans; assembly: GCA_037952925.1. Taxonomy (NCBI): domain Eukaryota; kingdom Metazoa; phylum Chordata; class Amphibia; order Anura; family Ranidae; genus Lithobates; species Lithobates clamitans. The sequence continues at coordinate 10,233,254 of JBBGZY010000563.1, read as the reverse complement.
GTTGGTGATAATGCTTTATCACCAACTACTAATATTGTTTAGATATAGTTGTTTTATTACCCAACATCATTATTGTACGGATAATTCAACATCATTCAAAAATTCCCATTTTTTTCCTTCCCATATTCAAGATTAGAGTTTTTTAATTACTGTATATACATAATTTATTTTTTTTATTTTATTTATCATATCAATAGGCTAATTAATTATATTACATTGTATTACACTTAGATCTTAATGTAATACATTTATTTGACCACAAGATGGAGCCTTTTTTATCTAAATACTAAGTCTAGATGGTGATCTTTAAGTACAGTCTAATGTACTATTAAATGTTTGTTTTTTTTATTTTATTTTATTTTAATTAAACCCTTTTTAATGTTATTACTACTTATATTGTAAGCACCAAGGGGTGCACAGCATGCGTGTATCAATTAAAACATTGTTAATTAATTACAAGCAGGGTGAATTGCTCGTATGGGTGTATAAGCCCACAACCAAGTTGGCGGATTTCTGATGATGGACTCTCTCATTTGCGAAATGTGTCGAGGCTTGATCACGTCATTATGACTATACATCCACCCAGAAATACTACAGGGGACTGACCCACATCATGGTAGCGGCGTTTGTATGGAGACTGGCCTGATTACCCCATTAACACACATGCTGATTCCACCGGGTGCCAGGATTAGGCACCAGAACATGTGAGTGCATCTCATTTGTATTGCACTTTTTAAATAAATAATGGTTTTACACTATGGGAGCCCCCTCTCTGTCATTTTCTCTCCCCATCATTGGAAGACCATTCCGAGTTTAGCTGATTTGGAACCAACTACTGTATCTAGAGGTATTCATCCCCACAAAGTGCAAGTGACCATCCTAGAGATAGGGGGTCAATATATAATGGTGAGTGTACATCCATGTGGGGCACCTCCGTCTGTACACTGAATTGGAGAACCTTTATTGATTTATGCACTTTATTCACTGCAATGTGGGACTTTGAATGCACATGAACTGTGTTTTTTACAGATGAATATATTTATTAAATTTTTTGTAGCATAGCGTGGTGTTTAATTTCCTTTTTTAAATATGCATGAATGCCTATTCCTAATTTAAAAAAGCCCCACAAAAAAAAAATTGCAATAATATGCGATAATATGTGAAACAGTGATAAAGTGCACTAATTCAAGAAGCTAAACAGCAAAAATAGACAAATATGCATAAATGACTATACCTAATTTAAAAAAACAAAAAATACAATAATATGCGATGTGTGAAACAGTGATTAAAGTGCTTGAATCACAAGCATATATTTTTATATTTTTTTATGTAAAATCAGATGAACATCTGCTTTTGATTCAAGCACTTTTATTACTGTTTCACATATTATTGTATTTTTTTAAAAGTAGGGATAACTATTTATGCATATTTGTCTATTTTTGCTATTTAGCTTCTTGAATTAGCGCACTTCATCACTGTTTCACATATTATTGCATATTACTGCAATTTTTGTTTTGTGTTTTTCTTCTTTAATTGGGGATAGGCATTCATGCATATTTATTTTTGCTGCTTGGCTTCTTGAATTAGCGCACTTCATCACTGTTTCACCTTTTATCGCATATTATTGCATTTTTGTTTTGTTTTTTAAATAAGGGATAGTCATTCATGCATATTTGTTTATTTTTGCTGCATAGCTGCTTGAATTATTGCTCTTTATTATTGTTTCAAAACATTATCACATATTACTGCATTTTTTTCTTGTAAATTAGGGATAATCATTCCAGTATATTTGTCTTTTTGCTGCATAGCTTCTTGAATTAGGGCCCCATTTTTTATTATTACATATACACAAATACACAGGGCATCCCATGATAGAAATCGTTGTGTTTTCGGATTGAGGGGAAACAGATGCATAAAGGCAGAAAATAGCCAGCCAGGAATAAAGCTACAGAAGACGTCAACAGAATGTAAGAGGGAAATGGTAGACACTGCACACAATGTAGGAGGCAAATCTAGTCATTTATAGACCAAGCCCAATACAGCACAATAGAAAAACCAGTAGTGGGGGGAACCCTCTGCTCAGCTCTCTGCTTTACGGTCAGAGATATAAGGCATGCCTAGACCAGAAAGGTCATGTGAGGTGAGCCTGATATAGATGTGACAAAAGTATCCACCTTTTCCTATTTCCCATGAAAGGGATCTCTCTGTATACAGCACAATGCATAGGTCTCTCTGTATACAGCACAGTGAATGGATCTCCCTGTATAAAGTACAGTACATGGGTCTCTTAATAACACAGTACAGTGCAGTCATCTCTCTATATACAATGCATGGCTCTCTATATACACCCCCTATAGCTGGTGGTATTCTGCATTGTTACTGTATTGCTGGGATTTGTAGTCCTCTATACAGCGGTGGAACTACCAGGTTTCTTGCACCGGGTCTTTTGAGGTTTCTATTTCCACATCTCGTTAAATACACACATTTTCTGCTAAATCTCAGCATATAAAAAAGGAAAAATAAAACATTCCGCATTGTACTAAACCAATGGGATATTAGGCTTAGTCACGCCTTGATTTCTACCTACCTGACCTCCATATCAGATCTCATGGTTACCACTCACCTCTCTGCACACCACAATGATTCTATGGCTACCCCAGCACCAATTAAATAAAAACCTTACACACAGCAGGGAGCAATGATGAAAATACAGCCACATTGACACCTGTGGTGGGATGACTATTACACAACATAACTGAACCAGAACTTGCAGCAGACTTGCAGAATGTTTGCAAAGAAAGTTGATCTGGAGTCATGCAATGTGGACTTGCTGCAAATGTGCAACAAACTTGTGAAACCTGGCAAGTCTAGCAATAGCTTAGCAAGTAATTTTCAAACTTGCAGCACAATTACTTGCTATCTGGGTAGTCTCATAGAAACTAATACTTTTTGTATGATAGATTAATTATTTTGTGCAATGACACAGGGTTTATCGTTATAAATGATTGTTGGATTGAATGTATTTCACACGTGTACAGTAAGGGATTAGGTTAATAGCAGTGGGTTCACTATCGCCAGATTGTGGGATTATAGATTTGTGCTGCTTGCTTCTTTTTTCTTGCCAAAAACGGAGACTTGCACAACTCTGGCTATAGACTTGTGGAGCTCTTGCTGTAGACTTGCGGGGCTCTTGCTGTAGACTCACCACTGCAACTTCACTCTTGCTAGAGACTTGTCATGCAAATTTACTACAAATTGGAAAAGTGCTTCAAGTGCCCCGTAAGTGTACAACTTGCCAGGGAAGATGTGCAGCAAGTTAACAAGACTTAGAATTCAATACTGCCACAAAATATGTGGCAAGTAATCCTTGCTATCTGGGATGTACCAATACCCATTCACATGGGTGGGGGGGATCTGGGAGCCTCCTTGTTAAAGGGGCTTCCAGATTCCAATAAGCCCCCCACCTGCAGACCCTGAAAACCACAGCCCAGGGTTGTCGGGAAGAGGCCCTTGTCCCCATCAACACAGGGACAAGGTCCATTGGGTGGGAGGGAATGTGGCCTAGTATGGTTCAGGAGGGGGGGTGCTCACTCCTCCCCTTTCCTGACCTGTTGGGCTGCATGCTCAGATAAGGGTCTGGTATGAATTTTGGGGGGACCCCATGTTGTTTTTTTTTTTTTACATTTTGGCATGGGGTTCCCCTGTAAAATCCATACCAGACCCAATATGTCCCGGTAGGGGTCATCAGCCATTTGGGCTAAGCTGCATGTTCCTGCTATCGCGCATTTTACATGTTTGGATGTTCTGTGGCGTCCACCTTTCTTTTTCACCATGGAATGCTGTTTTTTCTATGGAAGTGCAATATTTTATATTAAATGCAACCCTTAAGAGGTTTTACACTATCCAGCATTTTATGTTTTATTTGGATCTGACTACACGATCGTTGTTTGGGTGGAGTCCCCTGGATGCTCTGGAGCTGTTCCTGACATGGTTCCTTTGTACATCCCCTGCTGATGACACCTACCGGGACATATTCATCAAGCCTGTTTGACCCTTTATAAAAAGGGTCCAGGCTCTCTGGTAAGAGTCCAACCTATTGTGGTGGTGGCATGTTCACTTGGTGAAGGGATTGGATAACCTTATCCACCATTGAATCATGGAGTTTGCCATTTGACCATTATGGTCCATTTGAGAGACTGTTTTTTCTGGACTGTTTATTTCTAATTGTTTTTCAGTATTTTTAATACCAATCACTGTAGCGCAACATTGTTATCTGTTTTTTGTGGTAATATCTCACATTTGTGGTGCTTCTTTTTTTCACACTGAATAATCTTTTCAAATGCGCAGTATTATTTTTGTATTTAATTGTAACTATGAGTAATTTTAAATGGAATTTGACTCGCTTTTTTGTTCTTTAGAAATGTAATTTTTTCTGTAGCATGTTTTTTTGCATGCTACAGATGTGCCACTTTACAGGCACCCCCCCCCCCAGACACTATATTTAAGTAATATGACGCCGACAGGAACATCTCCCCCCTCTGGATGGACGTCATATGACGTCCTCCGGTTCTCGCCGCTCCGGGGGCCCATCGGGGATGAGGAATGTTCCTCAGGACACAGTCCATGCCCGATCAGTGTAAAAAGCCAATAAAAATGTCTCTTTACCACGTGACAGGCTGTGTCCAATCACAGCCAGTCACATGTACTGTCCTCATGCACGGCGCGCAGAGCGCCGATCGGGGACAAGGAGTGTCACTCTGACACAGCCCATTCCCAATCGGGGTAAAGAGCCAATGAAGTTGGCTCTTTACCACGTGACCGGCTGTGTCCAATCACAGCTGGTCACAGAATGTAAAAAAGCCTCGGTAACTAGCTGTTACCAGGTTCTCCTCCTCACACACCGATCGTGTTTGAGGTGGAGATTGCAGTAACAGCTAGTTAACGATCACAGTACACACCATCACACACTGCTTGCCCCCTGTAATAAAGAGTATCTGTCACCAGCCCATCAAAGTACCTTTCACCAGACCATCAGTGTACCCGAGTACCTGTCACAACCCCTCAGAGTAACCGTGTACCGGTCACCAGCCCATCAGAATACCTATCTGCAGACCATCAGAGTACCCAAGTACCTGTCACCAGTCCATCAGAGTACCCGAGTTCCTGTCACCAGCCCATCAGAGTAACTGAGTACCTGTCACCAGTCCATCAGAGTACCCGAGTACCTGTCACCAGTCCATCAGAGCACCCGAGTACCTGTCTCCAGTCCATCAGAGTACCTGAGTACCTGTCACCAGTCCATCAGAGTACCTGAGTACCTGTCATCAGTCCATCAGAGTACCCGAGTACCTGTCTCCAGTCCATCAGAGTACCCACGTACCTGTCACTAGCTCATCAGCGTACCCAAGTAACTGTCCCCAGCCCAGAGTACCTGAGTACTTATCTGCAGACCATCCGAGTACCCAAGTACCTGTTTCCATTCCAGAGTACCCAAGTACCTATCTGTAGCACATCAGAGTACCAGAGTACCTGTCTCCAGCCCATTAGAGTACCCAAATACCTATCTGCAGCCCATTAGAGTATCCAAGTACCTATCTGCAGCCCAAAAGATTACCAGAGTACCTGTCTGCAGCCCATCAGATTACCCGAGTACCTGTCTCTAACCCATCAGAGTACCCGAGTACCTATCTGCAGCCCATGTCTTATAGAATATACCTTGGTTTGCTTTCCAAAATGGGGTTATTTTGTAGGTATTTCCACTGTCCTGGTGCTCCAGGACCTTCAAAATCGTGATAGGTAGGAATTAAATTATATGTGTAATTTATGCTCCTAGAACGCCTGACGGTGCTCCCTGAATATTGGGCCTCTGTATTTGGCAAGGCTGTGTAAAAGGCTCACACATGTGGTATCGCCATACTCAGGATAAGTAGCAGAATGTATTTTGGGGTGTAATATTTGCTATGTACATGCTATGTGTTAGAAATATCTTATAAATTGACCACTTTGTGTAAAAAAAAAAAATGTTCATTTTCTTTCCACATTTATGATTCATAATGCCTCATAGAATATACGTTGGGGTGTTTTCTTTCCAAAATGGGGTCATTTTGTGGGTAATTCCATTGTCCTGGTGCTCCAGGACCTTAAAATGTGTAATAGGTCATTAGGAAATTTTATGTGTAATTTATGGTCCTAGAACGCCTGGCGGTGCTCCCTGCATGTTGAACCTCTCTATGTGGCCAGGCTGTGAAAAAGTCTTATACATGTGGTATTGCCATTTTTGGGAGGAGTAGCAGAATGTATTTAAGGGTGTAATTGGAAGTATGCATATGCTGTGTGTGAGAAATAGAAAAAACAAAAAAACACGGCGCTTTCAAAAAAAAACCTTAAAAAGCTGCAGTTCAACTGTGCAATATACACAATACATAGAAAACAAAGAAAAAACTGTGCTATGCCATAAATAATATTAAATGCATAAAAATCAATTAATGCAAATTCGAAAAATGTGAAAAAACATCAAATATGGATATATACATTGAGATTATATAGCAAAGTCTATAAGTCAGAAATTCAAAGAATTTTCTGAATAGTAATAAGTGCATATAAATCTATTAGTGCCAAAAACAAAAAATAGTGAAAAAAAATCAAATGTGAATATATATGTTAATGTTATATAGCAGAGTCCATAGATCAGAAAATCAGAGAATCTTCAAGGGGGGATGGGAAGAGTCCCCTGATAGCTCTTCATAGGGGCCGGTGTGGAAAGGTAGGAAACGAAAACACCCCTCACAGTGATCTTCCACCACCTAGAATGCACGCTTACCAGATTGCAAGCACAACAGGGACGTAGGTAAACTAAAACCTGGTAGGCAGTTAGCAATAAAGCATCCCTCTATGTAGCATGGCAGGTAGTAGGCAAACCGGGCACATATATGACCTCAAATCCAGATATCTAGACAGCAATAAGGCATCCCTCTAGCAGCGTAGCTGCGGGCATGTGATGGATGGTACAGCAACCCAAATCACGGACATAAGGGCAAAGAAAGAGTGGCCATAGTGTAAATCCGATAAACAATTTATTTATATAAGGTAGAAAACTTACAAGATAGCAGTATAAAAAAAAGAGCGATTCGCCGGCCGGCTGGCGAGCGCCCGTTCGAGACAAGATGCGATGACGTCAGAGCGTCAACCTCCCACCTCACCTTATATAAATAAATTGTTTATCGGATTTACACCAAATTTGGGTTATTTTTACCAAACATATGTAGCAGTATATATTTTGGCCCAAATTTATGAACAAAAATTACTTATTAGCAAAATGTTATCATGGAAACTAAAAAAAAGTGTTTTTTTTTTTTTTCACTCACGTCGCACAAAAAAGTGATTAAATACCACTAACAAAAAGCTCTATTTGTGTTAAAAAATGATAAAAATCTTGTTTGGGTACAGTGTTGCATGACTGAGTAATTGAGTAATTGGCATTCAAAGCGCAAGGGCACTAAAAGCTGAAAATTGGTCTGGGCAGGAAGGGGGTATAAGTGCCCTGTATTGAAGTGGTTAAAGGAATTTTTCATTTTTATTGTTGCACTTTAAGCATAATGAAAATCACTGCTCCTGAAAAAACAATTGTTGTTATTCATTATTTTTTTTATCATACATGTCCCCCAGGACTGTACCCAGACCCCCATTCCCCTTTTATTGCCAATTACTTGCATTAAAGCCTTCAAAATAGGCACTTTTGATTTTTCCTGTTTGGCTCCCATAAACTTCAATGGGGTTTAACGTTGGGGTTAGAACATTTCCCCAGATCGGGAGTTCTGCTGTAAACTGAACAGGGGGGTATTCGGCCCATCCTTAGTCACCTGTAGAGATGGGCTGAACACCCTCCAGTTTGGTTGGCACCCAGAACATGCGAACGGACCAAAAGTTTGGGCGAACACCGTAAAAGTCTATGGGACTCGAACGTGAGAAATCAAAAGTGCAAATTATAAAGTCTAATATGCAAGTTGTTGTCCTAAAAAGGGTTTGGGGACCCGGGTGCTGCCCCAGGGAACATGTATCAATGGAAAAAAAAAGTTTTAAAAGGGACATTTTTTCGGGAGCAGTGATTTTAATGATGCTTAAAGTGAAAACATAAAAGTGAAATATTCCTTTAAATATCGTACCTGGGAGTGTCAATAGTATGCCTGTAAAGTGGCACGTATTTCCCGTGCTTAGAACAGTCCCTGCACAAAATGACATTTCTAAAGCAGCAGAGAATTTCCCTTCCTAGGGGTAGATTTCCTCTCACTTCCTGTTGTCTCCCTCCATTTGTAAGTAGGAGTCATTTGTAAGTCGGATTGATTGAAAATAGGGGACCCCCTGTATATAATATATGGCCTGCCCTATACACTCTGCGGAAAATTGGGCCTGAGGTGTTGGTGGTACCAGAAAACTGTAAGCCCTCACAGTTACTCTTGGTGGGTTCTGGAACAGGCCCTGCTGTGAAATATATCAAGAATTGTAATTACATGCCCCTGTTGAACAGGGTCACAACAATTGGGCCTTTGGTGGTGGTGTGGTGGTGTTGCCACAACACTGTAAGCCCTCACAGTTACTCTTGGTGGGCGCACGAACGGGCCCTGCTGTGAAATATTAGATCAAAAATTGTAATTACACGCCCCTGTTAAACAGGGGCATAAAAATTTGGCCTTAGGCAGTGGTGGTGGTGCCACAACACTGCAACCCCTCACAGATACTCTTGTTGAGCGCAGGAACGAGCCCTGCTGTTAAATATTTGATCAAAAATTGTAACTACACGCCCCTGTTAAACAGGGGTAGAAAAACTGGGCCTTAGCCACTGGTGGTGGTGCCCAGAACCAAAAATGTTCTTAGAAGCTATCAACATGAACATTGAGGAGGAATAGGATAGTCACTCAGCATAACAGGATAGTCACTCAGCATCAGCATAGGCAGTCTTCGAGGGATCTCACATTCATAAAGAAATTAATCGGTTACATCAGCATCAGGTGCTTGGTAGCTGGTGATCCAAGACTGATCCATTTTTATGAAGGTGAGCCGATCAACCGAGTCGGTGGACAGGCGCACTCTGTGATCGGTTACAAAGCCTCCAGCAGCACTGAATGTGCGTTCTGAAAGAACGCTGGATGCTGGACAGGCCAGTAGCTCAATTGCATACTGTGCAGGCTCTAGGCAGTGATCCATCCTCAAGACCCAGTAACCCAGTGGATTTTCAGTTGGAAAAGTCTGATCTTGCCCCTAGGTATTCCTGCACCATGTACAACAGACGCTGGCGATGGTTGCTGGAACCGATCAGACCTTGGAGCTGCAGACTAAAAAATTGTCTGAACGCATTGGTCAGACGGCCACCTTTCCACCGCTCCTTCTGTGATTGACCAAAGCCCCAGCAACACGTTGTCCATGAGTACCAGGAAATTGTAACCTCCTAGGCTCTGGAAATGCGTTGCACAAACCTTTCTGCAAGGCCTCCCCAAGATGTTTTATCCTCTGCTCCCTCTGCAACGGCTGGATAAGTTGCGCCACCTTATAAGGTGGCGCAACTTATCCAGGAAAAACTTTCACAAGTTTGATGTGGTTAAGGACCTCAACTGACCAAAGAGGAAGATAGAGCTATCCATCAGCTCATGTCCCTCCTTGAGGAAAATGAGCAATCTGATCTCATCGACTTCGGTCAAAAGTTGCTCGATGTCGACACAGTCAATGAGATCAGATTGCTAATTTTCCTCAAGTCAGTTAAACCTAAATCTATGCTCAAGAAAAAAATCAGACCAGTTCCCAGCACCTAGTTCCAACCCAAATGCAGCAACCTTCCTTAAGCTCGTATCTCAAGATCTAAATAAGCTCTCCTCCAAAGTTAATCCCAAAGAGAACCTGAACCTGACCCCTTTGGAGAAACAGGCCTTGAAAGATCTATCCAAAAATCACTTTTTAGTGATTAAACCATGTAACAAAGGTGGCAATACTGTCATTATGGATACTGATCAATATATTTCCACGTGCAAAAAAATTCTCAGAAAGGAGAATTGGTACCGTTCCATCCCTATCCATATGATTGACAAATTTTATGCCAAATTCTATGATTTAATAGATACCACAGGTAGAAAAGGCATTATAACAGCCACCACTTGGAAATATATACATACTGAGCATCCCAGAATCCTGACATTCTACGCGCTTCCCAAGATCCACAAGGGCAGTAAAAATCCCCCAGGATCATCATTTCAGGTAATGGTTCTATCTCTGAAAGACTTAGTCCGCTCATCGATGAACATCTCAGGCCTTTCGTAATAAGCCTTCCATCCTATGTAAAAGATACGATCCACTTTCTCAAGATTTTGGATGGTATGTCCATCTCAGAGCACACAACTAGGGATGAGCTTCGAGTTCAAGTTGAACTCATGTTCGACTCGGACATCGCATGTTTGACCATTCGCCGAATTCCGAACGTTATGGGCCGTTCATGCCAAATTCAAGTGGTGTGCCACGGCCCATAATTCACTGCGGCATCGCAGTGCATTGCTGGCTGATGATTGGCCAAGCATGCACTATAACCCGCATGCTTTGGCCAATCACAGCGCCGTAACCAAACAGAGCCATAATTGGCCAAAGGCAGGGTGCCTTTCGCCAATCATGGCTCAGGGGGTTAAGTACACGCCCCACACTATATAAGGCCGCCTGCATGTCGGCCCTGTGTAGTGTGTTGCTGGCAGAGAGAGAGAGAGAGTGAGAGAGAGAGTGTCATTTCATTTACTTTGAGCAGGCAGTTTATTCAGTTAGCTAGATCCCACTGCAGACCGTTCCTGATCTACTGTTTCTAATCTACTTTAGGCAGGCAGTTGATTCAGTTAGCTGCAGTGTATTTAATATATATATATATATACAGTCAGACTGCTATATATACCCGCATGCTTGGCCAATCACAGTGCCGTCTGTACAGAGAGCCATAATTGGCCAAAGTCAGGGTAGCTTTGGCCAATTATGGCTCAGGGGGTTTAGGACATGCCCCACACTATATAAGGCCGCCTGCGTGGCGGCCTTGTGTAGTGTGTTGCAGCGGCGGTGGCGAGATAGACAGAGACAGTGTCATTTGATTTAAAATAGAGTAGGCAGGTGAGTCAGTTAGCTGCACTTACAGTGTATTGTGTATATATATGCATTATAGGTGTAATATATATATATTGTATTCAGTTTAGCTAGATCCGTTCCTGTTATTCTCTTCCTACTGACAAGCAGGCACGTGTTTTTACAGTATTTACAGCTACCTGAAGAAAATTGCTGGTGTTCTTCTGATCCTATTAGTCCTATTAGCTGCAGTATTTACAGTTAGTGTAGTGCGTCCTTTGCACAGTGTGCACCTAAAGCTACCTGAAGAAAATTGGTGGTGTTCTTCTGATCTTATTAGTACCGCAGGCAGCTGCAGTATTTACAGTTAGTGTAGTGTGTCCTCTGTACAGTGTGCACCTAATGCTACCTGAAGAAGATTGGTGGTGTTCTTCTGATCATATTAGTACTGCAGTCAGCTGCAGTATTTACAGTTAGTGTAGTGCGTCCTCTGCACAGTGTGCACCTAAAGCTACCTGAAGAAAATTGGTGGTGTTCTTCTTATCCTATTAGTACCGTAGGCAGCTGCAGTATTTACAGTTAGTGTAGTGCATCCTCTGCACAGTGTGCACCTAAAGTTACCTGAAGAAAAATGGTGGTGTTCTTCTGATTCTATTAGTACCGCAGGCAGCAGCAGTATTTACAGTTAGTATAGTGCATCCTCTGCACAGTGTGCACCTAAAGCTACCTGAAGAAAATTGGTGGTGTTCTTCTGATCCTATTAGTACCGCAGACAGCTGCAGTATTTACAGTTAGTGTAGTGTGTCCTCTGCACAGTGTGCACCTAAAGCTACCTGAACACAATTGCTGTTGTTCTGATCCTATTAATACCACAGCTAGATCCGTTCCTGTTATTCTCTTCCTACTGACAGGCAGGCAGGTGTTTTTACAGTATTTACAGCTACCTGAAGAAAATTGGTGGTGTTCTTCTGATCCTATTAGTCCTATTAGCTACAGTATTTACAGTTAGTGTAGTGCATCCTCTGCACAGTGTGCACCTAAAGCTACCTGAAGAAAATTGGTGGTGTTCTTCTGATCCTATTAGTACCGCAGGCAGCTGCAGTATTTACAGTTAGTGTAGTGCATCCTCTGCACAGTGTGCACCTAAAGTTACCTGAAGAAAACTGGTGGTGTTCTCCTGATCCTATTAGTACCGCAGGCAGCAGCAGTATTTACAGTTAGTATAGTGTGTCCTCTGCACAGTGTGCACCTAAAGCTACCTGAAGAAAATTGGTGTTGTTCTTCTGATCCTATTAGTACCGCAGGCAGCAGCAGTATTTACAGTTAGTATAGTGTGTCCTCTGCACAGTGTGCACCTAAAGCTACCTGAAGAAAATTGGTGTTGTTCTTCTGATCCTATTAGTACCGCAGGCAGCTGCAGTATTTACAGTTAGTGTAGTGCGTCCTCTGCACAGTGTGCACCTAAAGCTACCTGAAGAAAATTGGTGGTGTTCTTCTGATCCTATTAGTACTGGAGGGAGCTGCAGTATTTACAGTTAGTATAGTGTGTCCTCTGCACAGTGTGCACCTAAAGCTACATGAAGAAAATTGGTGGTGTTATTCTGATCCTATTAGTAATGCAGGCAGCTGCAGTAGTTACAAGTTAGTGTAGTGCGTCCTCTGCACAGTGTACACCTAAAGCTACCTGAAGAAAATTTGTGGTGTTCTTCTGATCATATTAGTACTGCAGCCAGCTGCAGTATTTACAGTTAGTGTAGTGCGTCCTCTGCACAGTGTGCACCTAAAGCGACCTGAAGAAAATTGGTGGTGTTCTTCTGATCCTATTAGTACCGCAGGCAGCTGCAGTATTTACAGTTAGTATAGTGTGTCCTCTGCACAGTGTGCACCTAAAGCTACCTGAAGACAGTTGCTATTGTTCTGATCCTATTAATACCACAGGCAGGCAGCTACAGTATTTACAGTTAGTGTACTGTGTCCTCGGCACAGTGTGCACCTAAAGCTACCTGAAGAAAATTGGTGGTGTTCTTCTGATCCTATTAGTACCACAGGCAGGCAGCTGCAATATTTACAGATAGTGTACTGCGTCCTCTGCACTGTGTGCACCTAAAGCTACCTGAAGACAATTGCTGTTGTTCTGATCCTATTAATACCACAGGCAGGCAGCTACAGTATTTACAGTTAGTGTACTGTGTCCTCTGAACAGTGTGCACCTAAAGCTACCTGAAGAAAATTGGTGGTGTTCTTCTGATCCTATTAGTACCACAGGCAGGCAGCTGCAATATTTACAGATACTGTACTGCGTCCTCTGCACTGTGTGCACCTAAAGCTACCTGAAGACAATTGCTGTTGTTCTGATCCTATTAATACCACAGGCAGGCAGCTACAGTATTTACAGTTAGTGTACTGTGTCCTCTGAACAGTGTGCACCTAAAGCTACCTGAAGAAAATTGGTGGTGTTCTTCTGATCCTATTAGTACCACAGGCAGGCAGCTGCAGTATTTACAGTTAGTGTACTGCGTCCTCTGCACAGTGTGCACCTAAAGCTACCTGAAGAAAATTGGTGGTGTTCTTCTGATCCTATTAGTACCACAGGCAGGCAGCTGCAGTATTTACAGTTAGTGTACTGCGTCCTCTGCACAGTGTGCACCTAAAGCTACCTGAAGAAAATTGGTGGTGTTCTTCTGATCCTATTAGTACCACAGGCAGGCAGCTGCAGTATTTACAGTTAGTGTACTGCGTCCTCTGCACAGTGTGCACCTAAAGCTATCTGAAGACAATTGCTGTTGTTCTGATCCTATTAATACCACAGGCAGCTACAGTATTTACAGTTAGTGTACTGTGTCCTCTGCACAGTGTGCACCTAAAGCTACCTGAAGACAATTGCTGGTGTTCTCATACTAATAATACTACAGGCAAGGAGTTGACTCTGCTAGCTTTAGTATCAGTAATTATAAACATACCAGCTTTGTGCAGCTAAATATCACTGCAGGCCATTAGTATGTCTGGAAGGCCAACAAGGAGAGGCAGACCATCACAAACCTATAAAAGAGGGCAAGCAGGCTCTGTGTCTTTAGCAGGCTCTGTGTCTACTTTGGCAAAGCAACTGCCAACGCGGCCTCTTCCCTCGGCTCAATGGCATCAGTCACTCCTTCCCTAGCCCCACCATGTCCTCCTGAGGAGTCCCCCAAACTGTTTGACCACAGTGTTGGGTACATGCTCCAGGAGGATCCCCAGCGTTTTGAAGACTCCGATGAAGACAGTAACGTGAACCCAGAGAGAGGGGGTGCCCAAGAAGGACAGCAATCTGGCAGTCATGTTCCCCCAGCTGCAGCATACTGCCAGGTTTTCTCCAGTGATGAGGAGGGAGGGAATGAGGAGGTCACTAACTCCACGTGGGTGTCTGATAGGAGAGAGGAGGAGGAGGAGGCACATCTCCAATGAGACAGGATGCCCTCCAAGGGCCAGCTTGAGGGCAGCACACTGACTGCATTACACCGCAGAGCTCCGCATGTGCAGGGCGCTGCTATCTCTGTGCGTTATTCCAAAAGTTCTTTGGTGTGGGCCTTTTTTGAGACGAGTGCATCAGATCCCACCGCTGCTATTTGCAACATGACCAGATATATGTCGACCTGCCATGCATGTCGTTGGCAAGCGTACCTAAAAGACCCACACCAAAGAACAAAGCGGACCTCTCCTTGCTCCTCATCAGCTGGGATCTCCAACCCCACTATATCTTCAGTCCTCTCTGAAACCTGCACTGAGAGGAATGAAGGTTTAGAATTAGGTGTGTCACAGCCAAGTACTTGTGGGCAATCTGCTATCGGTACACTGACGTCAGATTGTACCAGGTAAATTTCCCTGCCCCAGCTGCTGCACCGCCAAAAGAAGTTCGCTCCCAGCCATCCACATACCCAGCGGTTGAATGCTAGCTTGGCTAAATTGCTAGCACTTCAACTGCTGCCTTTTCAGTTGGTAGACTCTGCCCCCTTCCGTGAGTTTGTGGAATGTGCAGTTCCTCAGTGGCAGGTTCCCAAACGCCACTTTTTCTCACGGAAGGCGATTCCGGCTCTCTACCGGCATGTGGAAGGCAATGTCATGGCCTCGCTGGACAGGGTGGTCAGCGGTAAGGTGCATATTACTGCTGACTCATGGTCCAGCAGGCATGGACAGGGACATTACTTATCTTTCCCCTTGCACTGGGTGACTCTTCTGGCAGCTGGGAAGGATGCAGGACAGGGTGCAGTAGTGTTGGAGGTTGTTCCGCCACCACGCCTCCAAAATTCTACTAGTGGTAATTCTGACACACCTCTCTCCTCCACAACCTCCTCTTCTTCTTCCTCCATGGCCTCTTCCTGTGCTGATTTGTCCTCGGAACCAGCGGTGCTCCGTAGGTGTTCAAGGGGCTACGCAAGCACGCAGGCAAAAAGATGCCATGTGGTTCTTGAGCTGGTGTGCTTGGAGGACAGGAGCCACACTGGGTCAGAGATTCTGTCATCTCTGCAGGGGCAGGTTCAGAGGTGGTTGATGCCACGCCAGCTTAAGGCAGGTATGGTGGTTTGCGACAATGACACCAACATCCAAGAGGAAGCCTGAGAAAAAATTTGCAGAGTGGACAGAAACCAAAAGGGACTGTCCAAAACAGCCCCTGAGTGCCGGGACTACATGCAGAGAGACCGCACAGCCCACTAGGCTCCCCCATCCAGAATGC
Organism: Lithobates clamitans; assembly: GCA_037952925.1. Lineage (NCBI taxonomy): Eukaryota > Metazoa > Chordata > Amphibia > Anura > Ranidae > Lithobates > Lithobates clamitans. The sequence goes on along the minus strand of JBBGZY010000563.1, from coordinate 10,217,467 downwards.
AAGGGAAGAAAAAGGGGACACAGAAAGAAGACACAAGAAAAAGGAAAGAAAAAGAAGTGTGTACAGACAGAGCTGATCCATGGTGAGCAACTGAAGTCTGAATAACATGCAGAACCAAACAGCAAACATATAAGTCGATGTAAATAGTGACATAGAGACAAAAAAACGGTGGTATAGAAATAATTGTCTCCAACATCACATATATCTTAATAGATGTATTTTGATAGTATATACACACGCAATACATCATATATATGAAATAAAAATAGAAAATAAAAAATAAAATATAAAAAAAATAAAGAACAAAAAACATGGAGTCCAAAGGCATGAGAATAAAGTAACTACAGGGTGTATTGGGGATCAGATGAACTGTCATGGGCCATGGGTAAGTCAGATCATTTCTCTATTCCTCCAGAGACAAATCGCTCAAGGAAGGGCCTATAATTCATGGCCTCATTGAGGCCTGGAAAGGTTTTGGCCTGGAGCAAAAAAATCCACTTGAGTTCTTTTTGCAATAGGGTTTTGTTCCAGTCCCCCCCTCTTGAACTGGGATGCACTCTATCCAACACCAAGAATCAAACCTTAGAAAAGATGCCATTGTGCAGGTATTGAACGTGCATCCCCAAGGGGAGATCTGGAGTGCATTTCCTCATGCTCCAGATATGTTTGGACATTATAGAGCGTAGTTCCACCTTGGTTTTCCCCACATAGAAGGAGCCGCAGTCGCATAGTAGTAAATATACTACCCCCTTGGTTTTACAGTTAGCAAAATGCACTGCCTTAAAGTGCCTGCCATTCAGTAAGGTATATGTGGGTCCCACCTGTATAAACTGACAAAAAGTGCAACCCCCACAAGTGTATGTACCCTTGTTTTTGCAGGGATCACCTCGGTTCTCGCCTCTGAACTCAATTTGAACCAAAGAGTCCTTGATTGATGTTGCACGCTTAAAAGTGATAAGTGGTTTGGTTGGCACAAATCTGCCCAGGCTGGGATCCATGGACAGAAGGTGCCAATATTTTTGTACAATATTACGAATCTCATTGTGTTCATTAGAAAAGGGTATTATTATTCGGGTCACATTGTCGCTTTGGCCACTTTTTCTGGATTTTTGAGGATATAAGGAGTTCATATCTGTTTTTTTCCAAAGATTTCTTATAGGCCTTCTTCAGGAAAATTTTTGAATATCCTCTCTCCAATAGTCTATTCTGTAATTTATTGGCTTAAATTTGGAAGGTTTTATTATTAGAGCAATTTCTTCTAGTACGTAAGTACTGGCTAAAAGGTATAGAAGTTATAAGTGAACGTGGGTGGAAGCTCGAGGCATGCAGTATAGAATTTCCTGCCATCTGCTTCCTGAAGAGACGAGTCTGGATGGCACACTCCTCCCCTCAGAGTGACATACAGAAAGGTCACCTCATCGGAATGGTAAGTCATTGTAAAAGTTAAGTTGAATTGGTTCTTGTTGAGACTGGCTAAAAAGATGTCATCGATGTATCTTACCCACATTGTAATGTGGTCGGTGTGGTCAGTGTACATCATTAATTGCTCATCTCCCATTAGGAATCGCTCCCACTCCCTCTCCCCCAGGTACAGGTTGGCGTATGATGGGGCACAACATGTCCCCATCGCGACGCCCTGCACCTGGAGGTAGTGGGAGCCATCAAAGGAAAAAACGTTATGATTGAGGATGATAGATTGAAAAATGAACTCACTGTATGGCCATTCATCCTCAATTTGTTGGGACAAGTTGTGACGAATGGTGGCCAAGCCTAATGTATGCGGTATGGAGCTGTAGAGTGCCTCAACGTCAATGGTCACTAACGTTGAGTGTAGGGATGAGCTGAACACCCCCCGATTCGGTTCACACCAGAACCTGCGAACGGACCGAAAGTTTGCCCGAACTTTAGAACCCCAGTAAAGTCTATGGGACTCGAACGTTAAAAATCAAAAGTGCTAATTTTAAAGGCTAATATGCAAGTTATTGTCCTAAAAAGGGTTTGGGGACCCGGGTCCTGCCCCAGAGGACATGTATCAATGCAAAAAAAAGTTTTAAAAAAGTCCGTTTTTTCAAGAGCAGTGATTTTAATGATGCTCAAAGTGAAAAAAAATATTCCTTTAAATATCGTACCTTGGGGTGTCTATAGCATGCCTGTAAAGTGGCGCATGTTTCCCGTGCTTAGAACAGTCCCTGCACAAAATAACGTATTTTATAGGAATAAAAGTCATTTACAGTAAAACTGCTTGCGGCTTTAAATGTCAGGTCCCGGCAATATGGATGAAAATCAATGAGACAAACAGCATGGGTACCCTAAACCCCTCAGTCCATTACCAGGCCCTTTGGGTCTTGTATGGGTATTAAGGGGAACCCCGCACCCAAATTAAAAAAAGGAAAGGCGTGGGGCGCCCAGGCCCTATATACTCTGAACAGCAGTATACAGGCGGTGCAAACAAGACAGGGACTGTAGGTTTGTTGTTAAGTAGAATCTGTTGGTAATTTTGAACTGATACATTTTTAAAGTGTAGCTCCAGCCAAAAAATCTATTTTTAAGCTTTTTGGAAAACATAGGGAAGGGTTATCACCCCTGTAACATTTGTTTTGCTATCTGTGCACCTCTTCAGAAGATTTCACCTCACTTTCTGTCCCAATGACAAATGTTTTTGGAAAATTTGGGGTTTTTAGTGAAACAAGGATTGGTGATAAAGCATCAGTGAAGAGGAGAACATTTTTCCCATATTAACTCTTACAGGAGAGAATTTCCCTTCCTGGGGGTAGATTTCATCTCACTTCCTGTTGTCTCCTTCCATTTGCAAGTAGGAGTTGTTTGTAAGTTGGATGTTTGAAAGTAGGGGCCTGCCCTATATACTCTGCAGAAATTGGGGCCTTAGGTGTTGGTGTTGCCACAACACTGTAAGCCCTCACAGTTATTCTTGGTGGGCACAGGAATGGGCCCTGCTGTGAAATATTAGATCAAGAATTGTAATTACATGCCATTGTTGAACAGTGGTAGAAAAATTGGGCCTTTGGTGGTGGTGGTGGTGGTGGTGGTGCCACAACACTTTAAGCCCTCACAGTTACTCTTGGTGGGCGCAGGAATGGGCCCTACTGTGAAATGTTAGATCAAGAATTGTAATTACATTACACAACAGGGGCAGAAAAATTGGGCCTTAGGCACTGGTGCCACAACACTGCAACCCCTCACAGTTGCTATAGTTGGAGCGCAGGAATGAGCCCTGCTGCAAAGTATTGCATCAAAAATTGTAATTATACGCCCCTGTTAAACAGGGGCTGAAAAATTGGGCCTTGGGCACTGGTGCTGTTGCCACAACACTGCAACTCCTCACAGATACTATAGTTAGAGCGCAGAAATGAGCCCTGCTGCAAAGTATTGCATCAAAAATTGTAGTTATACGCCCCTGTTAAACAGGGGCAGAAAAATTGGGCCTTGGCCACTGGTGGCGGTGCCCAGAACCAAAAATGTTCTTACAAGCTATCAGCATGAAAATTGAGGAGGAAGAGGATTGTGACTCAGCATAACAGGATAGTCACTCAGCATCAGCATAGGCAGTCTTGAAGGGATCTGACATTTCAAAAAAATGTATTCGGTTACATCAGCATCAGGTGCTTGGTAGCTGGTGATCCAAGACTGATTGATTTTTATGAAGGTCAGCCGATCGACCGATTCGGTGGACAGGCGCACCCTGTGATCCGTTACAAAGCCTCCAGCAGCACTGAATGTGCGTTCCGAAAGATGCAGGACAGGCCAGTAGCTCAATTGCATACTGTGCAAGCTCTGGCCAGTGATCCATCCTCAAGACCCAGTAACCCGGAGGATTTTCGGTGGCAAAGGTGTCCAAGTCTGATCTTGCCCCTAGGTAATCCTGCACCATGTGAATCAGACGCTGGCGATGGTTGCTGGAACCAATCAGACCTTGGGGCTGCGGACTAAAAAATTGTCTGAACGCATCGGTCAGACGGCCACCTTCTCCACCGCTCCTTCTTTGACTGACCGAAGCCTCAGCAACACGTTGTGCAGGAGAGCCAGGAAATTGTAACCTCCCAGGCTCTGGAAACACATTGCACAAACCCTTCTGCAAGGCCTCCTGAAGATGTTTCATCCTCTGCTCCCTCTGTGACGGCAAGATAAGGTCCTCAACCGTACCCTTGTAATGTGGATCAAGGAGGGTTGCCAGCCAGTAATCATCCCTCCCCTTGATACCACAAATACGAGGATCCTTCCACAGGCTTTGCAGGATCAGGGAGGCCATGCAGCGTAGGTTTGCTGAGGAATTCGGTCCAGAGTCCTCTGGTTCACAAAGGATGACATGATCCGCAGCCACCTCCTCCCAGCCACGTACAAGTCCATGGGTTTCCTTGGACTGTAAATGATCCCTTGAAGACTGCTGCTGATGCTGAGTGCCAGGCTCCACCTCCATGCTGACACAATCCTCCTCCTCTTCCTGTGTAATCAGCAGGCACGCAGGAACACTGTCTGGATAAAGGGGGCCTTGAGAAGTAAGGAAGTCCTCCTCTTCCTCCCTCTGTTCTGCCTCAAGTGCCCTGTCCATTATTCCACGCAGCATGTGCTCCAACAGGTGGACAAGAGGAACAGTGTCACTGATGCATGCACTGTCACTGCTCACCATCCTCGTGGCCTCCTCCAAATGGTGACAGGACAGTGCATGCATCCCTGATCATATCCCACTGGCATGGGGGAAAAAAAAAACAAGCTCCCCTGACCCTGTCCTGGTGCCATAGTTGCATAGGTACTCCTTGATGGCCCTCTGCTGCGTGTGCAGCCGCTGCAGCATGGCCAACATTGAGTTCCACCTGGTGGGCATGTCACAGATTAGGCGGGTCTTGGGCAGGTTAAATTCCTTTTGGAGGTCAGCCAGCCGAGCACTGGCATTATATGACCTGCGGAAATGCACACAGACTTTCCTGGCCTGCCTCAGGACATCCTGTAAGCCCGGGTACCTGCCCAAGAACCGCTGCACCACCAAGTTAAGGACGTGAGCCAAACAGGGCACATGGGCCAGCTGTCCCTGGCAGAGTTTTGGGCACCCAGCTGCTATTTAATAGCAGGCTGGAGTATTACAACATTAGTGCTGTGGTCCTGGACGAGGAAACATAACAGTATTAGACAAGATCCTAGGTGAATTTTCATCCTTTATTTTTGGTAGTATGCCTTGCTCTGCATATATATGTAAGTCAAAATCAGGTTCGTCATATCGACACCCCCTTTTTGATTGCTTACCATGTCTAATGGTGCTTATTGTTCTGTTGTGTTTTGCTGTTTGTAGACTGTGCCCCCCCTTGGGATGCACATCTATGGGCTGCTCCATATTGCTCTAATCAACCAGTGTGTCTGCAACATGGGTGTTTGATGCACCCATCCCTGCCATCCCTCACCACTTGTTATTGGGGATTATAATCGGCATGTCCCCTGAAGTTACTCCATCTACTCTAGCTTGTCCTCATCTTCATATCCTCAGTATCTTTTTGAGGTACACTTTTTCATATATATACATATATATAATGATTTATATTTGATATTTGATTTTTGGTAGGGTTCCTACCTTTATCAATATGGATCAATGTCTTTTCTAACTCCCAGGCCTACCTCTATATATGAGGATACTTGGCCCTAGCTAGTCAGTTATGCCGCATACACACTACTGGACTTTATGGCAGACTTTGTCTGGCGGACTTTTCGACGGACTTTCCGAATGAACGGACTTGCCTACACATGATCAACCAAAGTCCGACAGATTCGTACGTGATGACGTACGACCGGACTAAAACAAGGAAGTTCATAGCCAGTAGCCAATAGCTGCCCTAGCATCGGTTTTTGTCCATCGGACTAGCATAGAGACGAGCGGACTTTTCAACCGGACTCAAGTCCGTCAAAGATTTGAAACATGTTTCATTTCTAGGTCCTTCGAACTTTTGGGGACACACACGATCGAATTGTCCGATGGACTCTGGTCTGCAGGACCAAGTATGTCGTAAAGTCCGATCGTGTGTACGCGGCATTAGATTCACTATAATACTTGAGCATATTTGTAAACCATTAGAGTCAAGCCTGTACCATATTTATTATATTCTCTAGCCTCCTGCTGTTGTGGTCCCGGACTATACCTGGGGAATAGTGTCGCCCACACCCCCCCCCCCCCCCCCCAGCTACCAGGAAGATTTTTTTCTCCACTCTCTTTGTCTTTCAACACCTGCACTTCTGTGGCTACTCGGTCACTCCCCTCTGATGTGTAAGTATGTATTAGTACATATGTATCTTGGTGTTTTTTGGGGTTTAGATCCATCTGTCTCCATTGGATGGATGGAATAACACTGCTGAAATGTGTTTTGTTGCTGAAAATATGTTTTCTTCATTTTAGATTACCACACTTAGAATTTAATGCACATCAGAATATCCCTGAAGAAGGAGTTTTTTCTCTGTAACGCGTAGGAAATATTATATGCATTTCTATTATTATATGTTTGTACCATGTGGAAACACTGTATACATTTCTATTATTACATGTTCATACCATGTGTGCATACTTTTCCATGACCCTTCTGGAACATTAGGCACCTGAGAACTTTCTTTGCACAGAGTGTCTATATATGTCTGTATGAGATTTATGTATCTTTTTTATACAGTATTTAATAAAATTTGTATTTTTTATGATATCTTTGTCTCATAGTCCATGCCTTTAAAGTCCCACCCCTAAGGGGAAACCTTGTGTAAAAAAAATTACCCTTGTAACGTGGATCAAGAAGGGTTGCCAGCCAGTACTAATCCCTTGATACCATGAATCCGAGGGTCCTTTCGCAGGCTTTTCAGGATTAGGGAGGCCATACAGCATAGGTTTGCTGAGGCATTCGGTCCGGAGTCCTCTGGGTCACTAAGGACAACCTGATCTGCAGCCACCTCCTCCCAGCCACGTACAGGTCCATAGGTTTCTGAGGACTGAAAACGATCCCTTGAAGACTGCTGCTGATGCTGAGTACCAGGCTCCAACTCCATGCTGACACAATCCTCCTCCTCTTCCTGTGTGATAGGCGGGCCTGCAGGAATACTGTCTGGATAAAGGGGGCCTATATATATATATATATATATATATATATATATATATATCGTCTAGCCAAGCCTATACCTGACTGTAGGCCATTCCTGGAGTGCATGTTTAAAGACACTTTCAGGCAGGCAGGTGACTAGGTGAGCTGCAGATCATAAAATATATATCCACTGCATTGTAGTCCAGCCAAGCCTATACCTGACTGTAGGCCATTCCTGGAGTACGTGTTCAAATACACTTTCAGGCAGGTGACTCAGTGAGCTGCAGTTCATTTTATATATATATAGTATATTAGAAACAGTACACCAGGAACGGTCTGCAGTGGGATCTAGATAAACTGTATACATAAATATATATATATATATATATATATATATATATATATATATATATATATATATATATATATATATATTACACTGCAGCTAACTGAATCAACTGCCTGCCTGAAGTAGATTAGAAACAGTAGAGCAGGAACGGTCTGCAGTGAGATCTAGCTAACTGAATAAACTGCCTGCTCAAAGTAAATGAAATGACTGACTCTCTCTCTCTCTCTATCTCTCTCTCCGCCAGAAACACACTACACAGGGCCAACATGCAGGTGGCCTTATATAGTGTGGGGCATGTACTTAACCCCCTGAGCCATGATTGGCGGAAGGCACCCTGCCTTTGGCCAATTATGGCTCTGTTTGCTTACAGCGCTGTGATTGGCCAAAGCATGCAGGTCATAGTGCATGCTTGGCCAATCATCAGCGAGCAATGCACTGCAATAACGCAGTGCATTATGGGCCATGACGCGCTGCTTAAATTTGGCGAGAATGACCCATAACAGCCGATGTACGCGTCAAACTCATGTTTGACTCGAACAGTCAGCCCATCCCTAGTCACCTGTACAGTATTTGTACATTGCTATCATATCCCCTCCCAAGTGTCTCCTCTCCAGAGAGAATAAGTTCAATGTTTGTAGTCTTTCCCCATAGCTGAGATCCTCTAGTCTCTTTTTTAGCTGTGTTGCCCTTCTCTCCAGTTCCAGCACATTCCTCCTGAGGACTGGTGCCCAGAACTGAACAGCATACTCAAGATGCAGCTAAACCAGAGTCTTTGTAGAGTGGGAGAATTATCATTTTATCTCTGGAGTGAATCTCTTTTTAATGCATGCCAATATTCTGTTGACTTTGCTTGCAGTAGCTTGGCATTGCATGCAATTTCCGAGCCTGTCATCTACTAGGACCCCAGGTCCTTTTTCATCCTAGATTCCCCAGAGGCTCTCCCCCAGCGAGTAACTTGCGTTCATATTTTTATCACCCAAATGCATTACTTTTCATTTTTCAACATTAAACCTCATTTGCCATGTAGTTGCCCACCCAATTATTTTGTTTAGGTCTTCTTGTAGGGTTTCCACTTCCTGCGCTGAGTTTATTTCTCTGCTTAGCTTTGTATCATCCACAAATATTGAAATTGAGCTGTTTATCCCATCCTTTATACTGTTTATGAATGAATTAAACAGAATTGGTCCCAGGACAGATCCTTGGGGGACCCCAGTTACCACACTGGACCATTCCAAGTACTCTCTATTTATCACCACCCTTTGGACCCACCCCTGTAGCCAGTTTTCATTCCAGGTACTCACTCTATGGTCCATGCCAACAGACCTCAGTTTGTAAAATAAACGTTTGTAGGGAACTGTCAAATGCCTTTGCAGAATACAGATACACCACATCCACAGGCCTTTCTTTATCTAGATGGCAGATCACTTCTGCATAGCACGTTAATAGATTCTGGCAAGAACAATTCTTCTTCTTCATGAATCCATGCTGATTACCACTAATGATACAGTTTTTTTTACTAAAATCTTGGATATAATCCCTCATCATCCCCTCAATTTGTTTACATACTATCAATGTTAGGCTGACTGTAGATGTCTGTAGTTTCCATGGCTATATCTTTTCCCTTGTTTAAATATTGGTACCAGGTGGGCTTTTCTCCAATCAGCTGGTACCATTCCAATCAGTAAACTGTCCATAAAAATTAGGAACAATGGTCTAGCTATCACCTGACTGAGTTTCTTAAGGACCCTCTTTTTCCTTAAGGAAAAACTTAACACAATTATTTGTGTTAAGTTTTTCAAGTCTATTTCTGATACTGTCTTCTGTAAGCCATGAGGGTACATTTTGGGAAGTTTTATTAAAATTACGGTTTTGGTTACTATATCCCCCCTCAGTTGTGAAAACTGAGGAGAAAAATGCCTTTAAAACCTTTGCCTTCTCTTTGTCTTTTGTAACCATATTCCCTTCATCCTCCTTAATGGGATCCATATGCCCTGGCCCCACTTTCTTACTGTTTATTAGGGATGAGCCGAACACCCCCTTGTTCGGTTCGCACCAGAACAGGAAAAAAGTTCGCTCGAACACGCGAACACCGTTAAAGTCTATGGGACACGAACATGAATAATCAAAAGTGCTAATTTTAAAGGCTTATATGCAAGTTATTGTCATAAAAAGTGTTTGGGGACCTGGGTCCTGCCCCAGGGGACATGGATCAATGCAAAAAAAAGTTTTAAAAACGGCCATTTTTTCAGGAGCAGTGATTTTAATAATGCTTAAAGTCAAACAATAAAAGTGTAATATCCCTTTAAATTTCGTACCTGGGGGGTGTCTATAGTATGCCTGTAAAGGGGCGCATGTTTCCCGTGTTTAGAACAGTCTGACAGCAAAATGACATTTCGAAGGAAAAAACTCATTTAAAACTACCGCGGCTATTAATGAATTGCCGGTCCGACAATACACATAAAAGTTCATTGATAAAAACGGCATAGGAATTCCCCACAGGGAAACCCCGAACCAAAATTAAAAAAAAAAAAAAAATGACGTGGGGGGGTCCCCCTAAATTCCATACCAGGCCCTTCAGGTCTGGTATGGATTTTAAGGGGAACCCCGCGCCAAAAAAAAAAAAAAAAACGGCGTGGGTTCCCCCAAAAATCCATACCAGACCCTTATCCGAGCACGCAACCTGGCAGGCCGCAGGAAAAGAGGGGGGGACGAGAGTGCGGCCCCCCCCCTCCTGAACCGTACCAGGCCACATGCCCTCAACATTGGGAGGGTGCTTTGGGGTAGCCCCCCAAAACACCTTGTCCCCATGTTGATGAGGACAAGGGCCTCATCCCCACAACCGTGGCCGGTGGTTGTGGGGGTCTGCGGGCGGGGGGCTTATCGGAATCTGGAAGCCCCCTTTAACAAGGGGACCCCCAGATCCCGGCCCCCCCCTGTGTGAAATGGTAAGGGGGTACTTACCCCTACCATTTCACTAAAAAAGTGTCAAAATAGTTAAAAATGACAAGAGACAGTTTTTGACAATTCCTTTATTTAAATGCTTCTTCTATCTTCCTTCATCTTCTTCATCTTCTGGTTCTTCTGGCTCTTCTGGTTCTTCCTCCGGCGTTCTCGTCCAGCATCTCCTCCGCGGCGTCTTCTATCTTCTTCTCCTCGGGCCGCTCCGCACCCATGGCATGAGGGGAGGCTCCCGCTCTTCTCTTCATCTTCTTCTTCATCCTCTTCTCTTCTTCATCTTCTTCATCTTCATCATCTTCTTCATCTTCATCTTCTCTTCTTAATTTTCTTCTGCGGGCCGCTCCGCATCCATGCATGGAGGGAGGCTCCCGCTGTGTGACGGCGTCTCCTCGTCTGACGGTTCTTAAATAACGGGGGGCGGGGCCACCCGGTGACCCCGCCCCCCTCTGACGCACGGGACATGACGGGACTTCCCTGTGGCATTCCCCGTGACGTCACAGGGAAGTCCTGTCAAGTCACCGTGCATCAGAGGGGGGCGGGGTCACCGGGTGCCCCCGCCCCCCGTTATTTAAGAACCGTCAGACGAGGAGACGCCGTCACACAGCGGGAGCCTCCCTCCATGCCAGCATGGCTGCGGAGCGGCCCGGAGAAGAAATGAAGAAGGAAGAAGAGATGAAGAAGAAGAAGAAGATGAAGAAGAGAAGAGGATGAAAAAGATGAAGAGAAGAGCGATAGCCTCCCCTCATGCCATGGGTGCGGAGCGGCCCGAGGAGAAGAAGATAGAAGACGCCGCGGAGGAGATGCTGGACGAGAACGCCGGAGGAAGAACCAGAAGAGCCAGAAGAACCAGAAGATGAAGAAGATGAAGGAAGATAGAAGAAGCATTTAAATAAAGGAATTGTCAAAAACTGTCTCTTGTCATTTTTAACTATTTTGACACTTTTTTAGTGAAATGGTAGGGGTAAGTACCCCCTTACCATTTCACACAGGGGGGGGGGCCGGGATCTGGGGGTCCCCTTGTTAAAGGGGGCTTCCAGATTCCGATAAGCCCCCTGCCCGCAGACCCCCACAACCACCGGCCACGGTTGTGGGGATGAGGCCCTTGTCCTCATCAACATGGGGACAAGATGTTTTGGGGGGCTACCCCAAAGCACCCTCCCAATGTTGAGGGCATGTGGCCTGGTACGGTTCAGGAGGGGGGGCGCACTCTCCCCCCCCCTCTTTTCCTGCGGCCTGCCAGGTTGTGTGCTCGGATAAGGGTCTGGTATGGAATTTAGGGGGAACCCCACGTCATTTTTTTTTTAAATTTTGGCCGGGGTTCCCCTTAATATCCATACCAGACCTGAAGGGCCTGGTATGGAATTTAGGGGGACCCCCCCCACGTCATTTTTTTTTTTTTTAATTTTTGGTTCGGGGTTTCCCTGTGGGGAATTCCCATGCCGTTTTTATCAATGAACTTTTATGTGTATTGTCGGACCGGCAATTCATTAATAGCCGCGGTAGTTTTAAATGAGTTTTTTCCTTCGAAATGTCATTTTGCTGTCAGACTGTTCTAAACACAGGAAACATGCGCCCCTTTACAGGCATACTATAGACACCCCCCAGGTACGAAATTTAAAGGGATATTACACTTTTATTGTTTGACTTTAAGCATTATTAAAATCACTGCTCCTGAAAAAACGCCCGTTTTTAAAACTTTTTTTTGCATTGATACATGTCCCCTGGGGCAGGACCCGGGTCCCCAAACACTTTTTATGACAATAACTTGCATATAAGCCTTTAAAATTAGCACTTTTGATTTCTCCCATAGACTTTTAAAGGGTGTTCCGCGGCATTCGAATTTGCCGCGAACACCCCAAATTGTTCGGTGTTCGGCGAACTTGCGAACAGCCAATGTTCAAGTCGAACATGAGTTTGACTCGAACTCGAAGCTCATCCCTACTGTTTATATGATTTAAATAATTTCTTGGGGTTTGTTTTATTCTCCTCTGGTACAGGTATGTGCCTTTTGTGGTCTATTTTAGCTGCCCTGATTGTGCTCTTACATTTCTTATTGCATTCTTTGTATTGTTGGAATGCTGTCAATGACCCCTCAGCCTTTTCTTTTGCTTTTATAGTATATGTATTTTTACGTTAGAGTTTAACCATCCAGGATTAATTTGAGCTCTTTTAAACTTATTTAAAATGCACTGACCAGTACCTTTATTTAGTATGCTCTTAAAGCACTCCCATTTTTCCTCCATGTCCTTTGTTCCTAGGATTTTATCCCATTTAATATCATCTAGCAATAAGCGAAGTTTAGGGAAGTTGGCTCTTTTGAAATTCAGTGTACTTGCATTACCCTTGGATTTCTTATTTCTGTAATTTTTATTGAATCAAATTGAGGTACCTGTGGTCACTGTTTCCTAGGTTGCCCCATATTTCTTAATCCATGATCAGGGCTATATTGTTTGTAATAAGTAGGTCTAGTAATGCATTATTTCCTAATGATGCATTCACCAACTGACCCATGAAATTATCCTGCAAGACATTTAGGAAAAGCCGAGCCTTAGATGAATGAGTGGTTCCTTCTGCTCAGTCGATTTCTGCATAGTTAAAATCCCCCATTATAATGACATTTCCCAGCCTTGCTGCCATTCCAAGCTGTTATAGGAGGTCCGCCTCCCCCTCCTCCCTCAAGTTAGGGGGCCTGTAGCATATGCCCACTATTACTTTCTCATTATTTTCCTCCCTTTGGAGCTCCACCCACAAGAATTCCACCTCCTTCCTTGCTCCATTAGTGATGTCATCCCTCACATTCACTTGCACATCATTCTTGATATACAGGCATGCCCCCCCCCCTTTCCTACCCTCCCTATCTCTATGATATAGGGAATACCTCTGATGGGTTGGCAGCCAATCATGGCTTTTCTATCAATTTGGATTTTTTTCCACCAAAGATGTGCAGCAGAATACATTTTGACCTACATTTATGAAGTGATTTGATTTTATTGGATATGTTTTATAACAGAAAAAATATATATATATATATTTTCTTTATTCAACATGAACATAAAAAGAAAAATATTTTGAAATAATGTTTAGTTGTGGTGCCTACAAAGTTCCTCTTCTCTGTGTATTTCCTCACAGGCAAACTTCAAATTGCAGTCTAAAGTGTTTAGATATAACAAAATGTGTTTGCAATTAAATCCTGGCTCTATATACAGTAGAATAAAAAAATCTAATCTTATGTCAATGGGGATTTTATATCACCAAAGACATGCTGTTTTTCCCACTAACCCATGAATAGGTTGGTGTATGTGGATGCATCCTTTGTTCCCATCAAAGCACCACATCTCTGGAGGTAGTAACCCCCATTGAATAATACTGTAAGTAATTATATGTCACTAAAAAAGAATCACATTCAATGAGAAATGTTTCAGTTCCTTAAAATGGTTGTTAAAGCGGAGTTCCACCCAAAAATGGAATTTCCGCTTATCCGGTTCCTCCCCCCCTCCGGTGTAACATTTGGCACCTTTCAGGGGGGAGCAGATGCCTGTCTAATACAGGTATTTGCGCCAACTTCTGGCGATAGATTGCCGCAGGCTCTGTGGCAATCTGTGCCATGTCTAGCCCCTCCTCCGTACCCATGTATAATGAAGATTCTATCCCTAGGGTGGTCTATGAGATAGGCATCCCAGGGACAGGATAGACAGATACTTCTGGTCAGAAAGGGCACTCTACACACTTGTATAAAAAGTTTAGTAACAAATTTTATTATGGTGATATTCACCCAAATTGTTAATTTAAAAACAGTCAAGTTACTTTCTTTAAAGCTGATATAATAATATCCTCTAACAACATGTTATTCAAACCATACTGACACATTAACAATGTTAAGGGTGACTGACATCCGACAAACAATACTCACATTAAACAATAAAAAAAAAACATATATTGCAGGCGCTGAAGTTGTCCACTCCTGTTCGGCATTCCCAGTAGGCCAATCGCCTCTATGTTTTAATTTTTACATAAATAATTTATGGATCAGGTCCAATTATATAATCAATTAAAGGAGTGCCGGGCAGTAGTGATCCCCGGGGATGTAATTTAAGTTCACTAAGTTAGCCAGGGTTTTAATTATGGGAGCGGGGGGCGGTAATTGGGGCGGTAAAAAACAGCAATGGTAATGCTAAGTTGTCTTAGTTAGTACTGAGTCCTCTAAATTACATTATGGAGTCCTCTTTAAGCTGATCCATGAGAGGAGAAGATGTATATGAGTGTATAAGGGATTGCTCTGAGTTCAGATCATCTTTAATAGCTGTTTAGCCATAATAAGCATTTATCTTCATGGGAGCGGAGTGCAGTAATTCCAACGATGAAAGGGTAAATGTGAGGCTAAATTGCCTTGTTCGTTGCTAATTACTGTAGGATTTACTAGGAAGTCCATTCAAAGCCAATCCATGAGTGAATGCAAGTGAATATATAAGGAATCACTTTAAATTCAAATCACTTTAAATCGCTGATTAGATAAATTTCCGTTATAGGCGTGTTACCTTTATGCGACTATTCAATAATAATAAGAGCATTAAATCATTGATCCCCTATCTCTCTGATCATATAGGCATTTAGCACAGTCTATAGATAAAGCAGAGTATTATTGGGTAAATGTCTGTCATATTTGCAAAACACGGGATACTGTGGATTAAAATGACGAAAAGATATTATTTATATGACAGTAATTCCGCGCTTAGGAATAAGAAAAAAAAGAGACTGCTGCCCCCCTAATAAATGAATATCACCGAGGTGATATCTAAAAATGGATAATATTCTAAGCAGGGGAATTGGCGCTGTCCAGCTATATGTGCATAGAGGAATATAAAACTTCTTTGATAAATAAAACGGAATAATTGTAAAAGAACAATACGTAACAGGGGCTGTGGTGTACCAAATACAAACAGTACCCTTAATAGATAATCATAAAGTGCAACGGGCTCCTAAAAGTAAAAAATGTGCCTTAATACCAATTTATCAAATGCCCATGTGTACGTGAAGAGATATACCCCAAATATACAGTGTAAAATACAACCAGTATCCCTGGCAGAAAAAGCAATAAAGTGCAATAGTGCTTCTAGACAGATATGTAAATGTGCCTTAACCTCAAATAAATCAACTTCCATATGAGTATATCAAAAAGGAATAAGTTATGCCCGCAAGTGGATGAACAATAGTGGCAATCAAAATAGTATTGGCAAATCAGGTAAACGATTATAGCATGGAATAATGAAAGAATCCCCAACAAGTGTGCATAAAATTGAAAATTAAAAATGTATATAAAAAAGTGTGAAACATAAATGTCCAAGTTCCAAGTCCCAAAGATGTGTCCTTATGGTGAAAAAAAAAAAACGTGATCTCCGTTTTAACTGGTGTAGTCCCCGTCCTCCATTACACCCCTACTCGTGCTTGCACTCACCGGACTACCTCACCCCTGCAGGGGTAAAGGCATGTGTGGAAAAATCCCGCGGTGGCGAGTCCAAGGAGCGTTTCTCCGTCCAGGGGTATAGTGTCCTTAGTAATATCCCCAATAACAGACATCCATATAAAGTGAGGAAGAAGGAAACTTCATAGCGTAACTCCACAAAAATACGATTTTATTAAAAGTTTTTCTGCCAGGGATACTGGTTGTATTTTACTTTATTTTTACAAAGATATTATTGGTTACTTTACCAGTTTCTTTTCTTGTATGGACTCCAGTGAAGTAGACCTCTTGTCTCTCCTTGCTATTCACGTTTAGGTTGTGAAACAGCTGCTGGTGTGTGTTAGTTCACGGAGATCAAGTCTTCACTTGTCCCGCCGCTCCATATGACTGGTGATTTACAGGTAAATCAAAAGATCTTCTAGTTATTAGCCGCACACCTGTCACCTTTCTGGATGCTTTTCCGGCTGTTAGCTCTTCGGTGGTAAGGCAGCTGTTATTGGATTTTGAATCCTTGCTGTCCGTGATTTACCCTGTATTGCTGTATAGATGGTCATATACACACCGATCAGATGAACGATTTTGCAGTTAGTCGCTCCCGGCTTCCACTGTGCTCCCGTTTGATTTTAACTCCGAATAAGCTTGCTGTCAGCTCTTCTCTTATTGGTATCTCATGTATAGTAGGACCCATCTACGCTGCTCCTCCGCTACCCGGCACTGGTTCGGGGATCACTTCACACGGCTGCCCTGCATGTTGTTAACGTCGACACGTTTCGCAACAGGTAAGTTACGTAGCTTCTACTGGACGTTCTGAGGGCCCCACCTCTCCTTTATAGTAATTCCAGGTGCGGTCACTCCTTCTTCTCTTATTCTCATTCAAGAACAATTAAGGACTCTGCAGTGACAGGACGTGTTACCTGATAGCTCCGCGGAGACTATCGCAATCCACCGCCATCCTGCGAGTTCTAACGTTTGGCGAGCCTCCACAACTCACCCAACAGTTGCTGAGCACCTGATACTCCAACCCCTGGGGAAATTTCAGAGGATACCCGGCCGATCGAGTATATCCTGGGCTGCGGCCGGCTCCTCATTTCAAAGATTCGCCGCCATCTTGCAGCCTACGGACCCTCATCATCCCCTGGCTTAAATACAGTGTTCGGCCGAACACAGACAAGCTGACTTGCCCTCATCTGCTGCTGCTGTTACAGGGGAAGGTCGGGCGGTGAGCGGACACTGTGGATGCCTGCTAACACTAAAAGATTAGCCCCGAGCGCTCGCGGCCCGCCGCCATCTTGAGGCCTGTGAAGCCTCCAGCATCCCCGGGCTCGAGTACCGCAATCGGCGGTACGCACGATCAAAAATCCGGCCCTTCCTACTGCAGACACCTCCTGAAGGTAGGTGCTAGAGATACAGACCCTGAGAGTCGGTTGTAATTCTAGGAAAGGCCGATCTCGGGCACACGCAGCAGGCCTCATACTCCCCAGGCTGCAGCACAGGAAAATAGGAGGCTCGGGCCTACCTGTGGAAGACGGTGGCCATCTTGTTAATTCAGGATCATTTCAACTAATTTTTCTTTCGCTCTCCCCCATACCCAGTTGACTCTCATACCACTATAAGTGGAAGATGGCCGTGTGAAGGAAGAGCTCCTGCCGTTGCCAGTCCTACCACTCACTACAGGAGGTTTTTTTTTTTTTGACGACATAACATGGGTACAGCCTCCAGACAATCCTCTACCTCAAGATCTCGCTCCCCAAGAGAGCTTACAGGAGAAACCAGCCACAATATCCCAGAGATGTTCCGATCACAAAGGGGCAATATGGCATCATCCCGCCACAGACCGCCTCAGCCGTCGGAACCACGTTCACCGGATCCCCTTCTCCTTCCACTATCTCAAAACCATACCTCACCGCCTATAGATGCTGGCACACCTCCCGCTCAACCACATCTGAACATCAATGATCTTCGGTTCATAGCTGCAGACATCAAGGATACCCTGTCAGCTGCAATTGCTGAGCTACGCATAGATATACACACGCTGACTGACAGGGTCCACGAAGTAGAACAGGCAACGACACAGCATGACCATGTCCTACGCAAAGCTACTAGGCAGATCGACACCCACACCATCCAGTTAAGAGACATACAGCGCCATATTGAAGACCTTGATAATAGGGGCCGCCGCCACAACCTTAGGATCAGAGGTATACCAGAGACCGTCTCCGCAGAAGACATTTCATCGGCAGTGACTAGCCTATTCAATGATCTTCTAAACAGGCCGCCTCAAACTCAAATATCTATGGAAAGGATCCACAGAGCTCTACGCCCCAAGGGTAGGGATACAGACCCGCCAAGAGATATCATATGCTGCATTGTGGACTATAGGCTAAAAGAAGAAATTCTCCGACAAGCCAGACTCAGGCGGCAGTTGCAATATGCAGGAACTTCAGTCCAAATCTTTCAGGACTTATCCAGTATAACACTGCAGCACCGCAGAGATATCAAACCACTATTGGATATGCTGCGCACAAAGGGAATCCAATACCGCTGGAAGTTCCCTTTCTGCCTATCAGCTACTCATCAGGGACACACTGCCCTGCTAAAAGTCCCGGAGGACCTACGTGCATTTTGTAACACTCTGGATATCCCTCTAGTGGACGTTCCACAATGGTATGCGGAATTCCGCCACACAGCAGTAAAGAACACCACACCTCTGGCAGAACCGATGGAAACCCAGGAAGGACGAAACCGCAGACGAAGATCCTCATCTGGATACAGGAGGCGAAATCCGCAACATGATCCTCCACTTGGCTCCTACCCCGCAGACTCCCCGAGGTCCCGGAGAACCAGGAGAGATTACTGAACAGCATCCTACTGACACCGTTCCCGTAAGTGTTTAGCCATGTTCTGGAACTATTGATTAATAACTTCATTCTATTCTGGATTTACATCCATACATTCGCTCTCTCACTGTCGCAACATGTCACTTGATGAAAGAGAGTACTCTAACTAAAATAACATTGGACACCATGCACGATGCTGCCTTTGCGGCACACTCCCCCCCCCCCCTCACCCCTCACCAGACAAAGGACATCAGGTCGCCCAATCCACTGATGACCTCCGTGATCTATGCCCAACATTATAGATATTCCACCGTTCACTACCATGTTTAACAGAACCAACTTCCTCACCGTCCTGGATACTCTGCCTTTACGGACAGGATCGCTATGTACTCACACTGCTTACCACCTCGCCTCCTGTCCTTGAATACTGTCTCTTACATGATCCTACATGAACTACAATATTACTAACCTTAATAACAATTATCAATCTGGGTAACGTATGTCAAGATGTGTTCTACAGATTTGTTCCATATTGCTCTGTTTAATATACTATACACAATGTTGGAAAGATGTGCCCCCACTATGGCCAAGCACTAGGTGTCCCAGCTTGCCCCACACTACTACATTTTGAGTATGCTAAATGCACTCCACTTATGCAGCAATAGGAGATCACTTCTGCTTAGTCTACGTCTGAACACATGTCTTACGATTTTAGTTCAGATGATCGACAACTATCCCTTCTCTCCACTAACCACTCCAACTGCCCCAACTGCCTAAACCTTACTTTATATATAGAACGCCCTAACACAACATCTCAAGGGAACCTGTAGATGTTGAGGCATTGATGAGGGTCTTGGCTATTATGGATGCCAGCTTTACTACCTCTCTTCTCCTGTTTAGACTGTAGCTTGATACGCTTTTGTATTAGTTACCACACGCGACAACAGTTCATTCCCATGAACAATATGCGGGCTATATATATTCCGCATGAACATGGAGGCGGTGTATCCATAAGGGTGAAACTACCTCACTTAAAGCTCATATTCTCAGATCAGTTGGAAATGTTTTCCCTCCCCCTCCCACAATTACCCATTAATGGGTTTAAAACTTCTTCCTTAAATAACTGAAAGGGAATCCTTAATCTCCTGTCCCCACACATAAGGTAATGGCTATAAACAATTGACCATTATCCACTCTTCTATACCACGTATGTTGCTTGGGCATATATCACATACATCACATATATCACATAGGCTGGTGGGGGGGGGGGGGTGATGGCCGAGAAATGGATGTGCTGCATTGCTTACACAATATACCGTGCTCAGCTCCTTTATGGAGTCTTTGAAAGATAGAGATTCTTTGTGACAATCAACTCCGATTACATCAACTTGAGGGATGTATGGTATAAGTTTTGAATTGTGTTATATGCTGTTTCATTTTTGCATTTATTTGTTTTCCAGAACAATACTATTCCTCCACCCCAATACTCAAGAAGCCTGATTATATTATTATTCCCATAAACATATTCACTTACTAGATCCATCTTACGCACACTATTACTGACGCACACACACTAAATAAAAGTCCTCTCCACTCCCTTGTGCAATAATTGACACACATGAACTCAACCTCGTCCTCACACTCCACTACCACCTCTCATTTTCTGGTGAATTCCGTGCTTATCATATAATCTCCTGTTAATCCTTCTCATGTCTAACCTCCCACTGCCCCATCTCCTCCTATACTTCATATTTGCCAACCTCTTCTCATGTGCTACTAAGACTGGTAAGGGTGGGCTAGCTCTATTGAGACTCTATCCTCTCTGCTAAGTTCTACCCGACCCCCACACGGTGCAGTGGAGCAGTCTGGTTCTTAACTCCAGGCTGATTCCATTGACGTAACACCGTACCCTATCTTCCTCTCCCAATAGGGGAAGATACTTAAATACTCCCCACACTTTCTTCCCCATCCTTTTACATTCCGAACAGACACCAACTTTACACACGTCTCCTATACCCTCCTTTACTTTACCAGTTACAACTGAGACCCTTTTTAGCCCCAAGGATGGCGGACGCTCCTACTCGTGACACAAAGACTGGTACTGGAACAACCCACGTTTCACAGGTAAAACTATGCTCCATAAACATGCGTGGGCTTAATGTGCCTGAAAAAAGATCACAACTGCTACACACCTTAAGACAAAACAAAACGCAGATCGCCTTCATACAAGAAACGCATTTCCGCTCAGACAACATTCAGAAACTACACGATATACACTACCCTACGGTATATCATGCCACTAATAATGACTCTAAATCAAAAGGGGTGGAATATATTTAAAGGCAAAAAACTGTCCTCTACAAATTTCAGAAGTTAAACGAGACGTTAAAGGTAGATTTCTTTTTCTCAAAGGGACTCTTCACAACAAACCCATAACGTTAGCAAACCAATACGCTCCTAATACGAAGCAAGTTCTATTCTTTCGCGAAACCCTACAACTACTGACTAAATTTTATTCCGGCATACTTGTTGTAGGTGGGGATTTTAACGTAGCACTCTCTCCATCTCAAGACACATCCACAGGCACATCCACTATGCCTTACAGAGCTCTTCGGGCCATTAAAAAACACCTTAGAGATCTGACCCTTCACGACGCCTGGCGAACACTACACCCGACTGAGAGGGACTTCACGTTTTACTCCTCACCTCACAATAAATACACAAGAATTGATCACTTTTTCATATCCCAAGCAGACTTATCTCTCCTTTCAAAGGCCTCCATCAATCCTATGGTGTTATCGGACCATAGCCCCATATCCATCACTCTAGATATACCGGCAACTAGAACCCACAAAATGATTTGGCGTCTAGATAATTCCATCTTGACAGACATAGACATCACTACCAAACTTTACACACGACTCAAACATTATTTTTCGGAAAACACCTCAAAAGATTCAAAACAATCCAGCATATGGGCAGTGCACAAATGCGTAATACGTGGGGAAATCATATCCCTAACTGCACACAGACGTAAACTCAAACGAGATCGCATTAACACACTATCGGAAAAAATCCTCACGCTGGAACAAGCTCACAAGCTCTCATTAGCCACAAAATCCCTTGTTGAACTGATCAAAGCTAGAGAAGAACTCCTAGAAGAACTCGGTAAATCCTTAAAACGCAAATATATCTTAACACAAAAACTATTCTATGAACTTGGCAACAAATCCGGAAAATTGCTTGCCAGAGCATTACAATCCCGAAAAGCAATGAATACCATACACGCTATTAAAAACTCGTCTGGCACCTCTCTTGTCTCTTCCGAAGCTATTGCCGACCAATTTGCTCAATATTTTTCTGCTCTTTACAACTTACCTTCCTCCACCGAACTGGGCAATGCTCCTGACAGACAAGCGATAATCACAGACTTCCTTAAAATTTTTTGCCCATCTTCTATCTCGTCTGAGGATGCAGCAAATCTTTCTACTCCCATTACTACAGACGAAATTATATCAGTGTTGAAACAAATTAAAACAGGTAAAAGCCCTGGCCCTGACGGTCTGTCCGTGAGTTACTACAAAACTTTCCAGGATATACTTACCCCTCAACTAGCTAAGATTTTCAATGACCTCTCCTCGCCCTCTTCAGTAAATACGGATCTATTAGAAGCCCACATCACGCTCATTCCCAAACCTGGTAAAGATGATAATTTAGTGACCAATTATAGACCCATTTCCCTTATCAATGTTGACATGAAAATTTATGTCAAAATCCTTGCCAACTGAATGCTCCCTTTACTCCCCAAACTGATCTCATTAGATCAAGTTGGCTTTATCCCTGGGAGGGAAGCAAGGGATAATACCATAAAAGCACTCAACATTCACCATTGGCTCTCCACTTTCTGTCCCTTGACGCGGAAAAGGCGTTCGACAGGGTGGCATGGGACTACATGATAGCAGTTCTACAGGCAATGGGATTCCCAGCACACTTTACCCAATTAATTTTAGCTCTATATACGTCCCCCACAGCCAGAATAAGGGTTAATGGCCACCTGTCGAACGCCTTCCCGGTGTCGAATGTAACCCGGCAAGGTTGCCCCTTATCCCCTCTTCTTTTTGTTCTTTCATTAGAACCTTTCCTACACAAACTTAAAGTCAACCCGAATATCATGGGCATTGATATTAGACAAAAAAACTACAAACTAGCAGCATATGCTGACGACATACTTCTTTTCCTTTCCAACCCGTTAATCACCATTCCAAACCTCTTGCAAGATTTCACCCTCTTCCGCAAATTATCCAACTTGAAAATAAACTTTACGAAATCCAAAGCCCTAAACATCTCCCTCCCGTCACAGATAGTTTCTCAATGCCAAACTAACTTTCCATTCAAATGGGAACCACACGCCCTTACGTATCTTGGCATTCAAATACCATCTAAACTTACTGAACTTTACAAAAGAAACTACTCTCCCATTCTTCGAACTATACGGAAGGACCTTACGAAATGGTCCTCAGCTCAATTTTCCTGGTTTGGGAGAATTTCCATCTTAAAAATGAACATCCTACCCCGAATACTTTATGTCTTACAAACAATACCGATCAAACTCCCTTCAAAATTCTTTACAATCTATAAAAGAATATGCAGGAACTTTATATGGGCCCATAAACCTCCAAGACTCAGTTGGAGCAGGATGGTTCTCCCCAAGCTTAAAGGTGGACTAGGCTTACCTGATATTCATAAATACTATAATGCTTGTCATATCACCAGACTAATAGACTGGCACGTACACTCCCACTCTAAAGATTGGATCAAAATTGAGGATTCCTGTGCCCAAACACCCCTCTCCCACTCGCCATGGATTGACACCAAAGCGACCCCTAAAGAACACTTAACACATCCACTAACGGGACCTACATTAAACTGCTTCAGGAACACTTGTTCTTCTCTTAAAATGACTCCATCTCCAGGGCCATTGACCCCCCTAACTGGCAACCCCGCCTTTCCCCCTGGCCTTCCAGAAAGTAACCCGAGTTTGGTCTCCATGATATCTACTTTGAGAGCACATGACCTTTTCCATAATGGGTCAATTATCCCATACACTGATCTACACACTAAAATCCAGAATGGAAACATTCCCTTCTTCACGTACTTACAAATCAGACACTTTCTCAACACCGCCAATCCCATCTCTCAATGGTGCAGAGATATGACTCCTCTTGAAGCACTATGCTCTGGCACAAATCCTCAACACCACTTAATCTCAACTGTATACTCCTTGCTTTTCGGTGAAACTAACCTCACATCTACCACAGTTAACCGGAAATGGGAAAGAGAGCTCAACCTGGACCTATCTCTGAAAGACTGGGAAAATATCTATTCTCATATCCATAAAGGCTCTGTTACGTCTCAGTACAAGAAACCAATTACAAATTATACTCTAGATGGTACCGCACCCCTGATAGCATTCATATGTTTCATACAACTGTTTCTCCTTTGTGCTGGAGATGTAACTCTGGAGTGGGCTCTCTTCTCCATATATGGTGGGAATGTACACTCATAAAGCCATTCTGGGAAAAGGTACACAACATGATCACTCGAATCACTACTTATACTCTAGACTTTACACCTGCCCAATATTTGCTACACCACACCTCACTTCATCAATCCACATATAGGAAATCTTTAATGCTTCACCTCATAAATGCGGCCAAGCAATGTATTCCGTTACGATGGAGGGACACTAACCCTCCCACCTTATCAGATTGGTTAAAACGTGTGGAAAAAATAGCAGTCATGGAAGACTTAATACATCAAGCAAAAGATAACCCCACAAAATACAGTCATACCTGGGCTTGTTGGACACACTATCGTAATTCGACTGAATTTCAAACACTACTTACTGAACCACAAGCTGGAACATCCTTGGCGCCACGTTGATCCTCATAACAGGTATTAGTCTGGGGCCGAAATAGGAGCGTCCGCCATCCACCCCCATCCTAATGCTCCCATACCCACATACCCACCCAAGTTAGTCTCCACCCCTTCATATTAAATATATACACAGTAGAGCATATCTAATCCAACATCTCTCCCCCTATCCTATCTACGCACCACACCTTCTGAACTCAAATACACCACATACACTATAAAACCGCTAAGAAACGCTAATCCACGTAAAAGACCTTTTTCACTACCTCCAGATATTTGATCTTTCTGACCCTCCCCCCCATTACAGTGGGGTACTGGGATGGGGAGATGTAAGGTTTAAGGTCCTTATCCCACGCTCCTCTTTTGAATTCCACGCCACAATCACGACGTGGGATGTTTAAGATTTCAATTGCTGACTTCAATGTTTCTAGAGCGGTTAAAAACTGTCTAAGGTGACTGGACACCTCAAATATTTACTTATGAAGGTTTTAAACTTCTTAATTGTTTGCATATTGATGCTTTCACACACCCAAATGTTCTTTTACATTCAACGTTATTATTTGTATCACTACATCTACTTGTTAAATGTACGAAACTTGTAACTTGACGATGTATCTCTGAACACCTTGGAGAAATACCACTACCTGTTTTGTACATTTTATCTTTTATCAATAAAAATTTATGAAACAAAAAGAACAATTAAGGACAAACTTAAATAACAGCTTGGATAATTGTCTTTCATCTGCAACATTTATATGTTTGCTTCTTATTTCGCCAAAATTGCTGTGTTTATCTAATTTGCTTGTAGTTAGAGGTTCTTTTTGTTACTTCATATATTTCTCAATTAGGAAACATTAGGCATTTTTTCCCCTAAAAGTTTTACTTTTTTAATTAATATATTGGGAATTTTAGTGGAGGGTCTTGTGCAATTAATATTTTATAATTGGGGGAACAATTATATAGACAAACAGGACACCAATAGATGACACTAAGGAAGATAAAACTTTGGGGAGAAATTAATCTCTTATTTGTGGCCATTCTCACTTATTTGTTTATTTATTTATTTGGTTAGAGGAGGGTAGAAAATTCGGTAAAAGGGGGAGGAGAGGGGAAGTAAAAGGAGGGGGAAAAAAGGGGAAAAGGGGAGTGGAAGGAGGGGGGGAAACAGGGAATTAGGGGAGGAAGGAAGGGATGAGGGAAGGGGAAGAGAATGGAGGAACCCCCCGCTGTCTTCTGGGAGACACACAGGTCCCAGAAGACAGCAGGGACCAGTCAGGACGTGCATCGCAACTCACGCATGTGCAGTAGGCAAGCAGGCTGTGAAGACGCAAGGCTTTACTTCCGGATTCCCTAACTAGCTATTCCGGCACCTGCACCCGAAGCTGAGGGGATGGAACGGCTTCGGGTGAGGACATCGCGGGCGCCCTGGACAGTTAAGTGTCCTTTTAAAAGTCAGCAGCTGCAGTATTTTTTTTTTAGGCAGAACTCCACTTTAAGCCACTAACTGATCATTATATCATCCCCTCTGTTACATAAAAACCTGTATCCTAGTGCCTGTATTTTATTTAAAAAAAAAGTTGATTTCTCCCTGTTTTAATAGTGTTTTCAAGTGATCACATGACTCCAGGCTCTCAGCTCTCCTCGTCTGATATCTCCAGTGGGCAGGGCCGAGATTCCCCTGATGACCTGAGCCAGGGAGGAGAGGAGCAGAGAGCCTGGAGTCCTGTGATTGCAGGGAAAAGCACAGGCACTAGGACACAACTTTTTATGTGACAGAGGGGGTAATATAATAATCAGTTAGTTTTGAAGCAATGAGAGCTGACAGGGAAGAGAGGCAGGAGGAGGACAGAGAAGAGCTGCAGATAGCAGCGTATGATGGAGGCACGTACACTGACCACGGTGCCAGGGCTCAGCAGCTCTGATATAACATGGTCAGCGTACAGAGGGGAGGGTAGAAACTGGCAGGATCAGCCAGGTATTTCAGGTGATACAGGGGGCCAAAATACACAGCACTGTGCTGTTATTCATGCTTTAAGGGAACAGGATCCATTTTTTTTGGGTTAACAAACGCTTTAAAGTACTTTGTGTAATAATCCAGGTAGTATTGTATAGCTTTGATTCCTAGAGAATGAGGAAAAGAAAAATACACCTTAACCATTTATCATCACATTCACACATCACATTCCCACAATGTTTTCCAATTTCTGAATAGCATATTTGGTGTCACACAGATATGTGGGAAATTTCATTACTAATGGTTGAAGAATAGGGATGAGCTTTCTGTTCGGGTCGAACATGAGTATGACTCGAACATTGGCTGTTTGCCCGTTCGTCGAAAACCGAACATTATGGGTCGTTCGCGCCAAATTCGAGCGGCGCATAACGGCCCATAAAGCACTGCGGGAACGCAGTGCATTGCTGCATGATGATTGGCCAGAGCATGCACCATGACCTGCATGCTTTGGCCAATCACAGCGTCCTCAGCTAAGAGAGCCATAATTGGCCAAAGGCAGGGTGCCTTTGGCCAATCATGGCTCAGGGGGACTAAGTCCACGCCCCACACTATATAAGGCTGCCTGCACGTCGGCCTCGTGTAGTGTGTCATTGGCGCAGATGGAGAGAGAGTGTAATTTAAATTGAGCAGGCAGGCAGGTTATTCAGTTAGCTGCAGTGTATTTAATATACTGTATACATACAGTCAGTCTTGTATATTTATGTATCCACTGTATCCAGTTTAGCTAGATCTGACTGCAGTCCGTTGCTGGTGTACTGTTTCTAATATACTTCAGGCAGGCAAGTGATCCAGTTTGCTGCAGTGTATTTAATATATATATACAGTCAGTCTGGTATATATATATATATATATATATATATATATATATATATATATATATATATATATATATATATATATATATATATATATATATATATATATATATATATATATCCACTAGACATGTGCATTCGTTTTCGTCCGAATGCATTTTCGTCTGAATTTCAGGTATTTTCGTTATCCTTTTAACAAACGATAACGAAAGTGCCGAATCCAAAAAATGAAAGATCCGACATAAACAAATGCTTTATTTTCGTTTTCGTTGCTACAACAGTTCGATATAAATAGGAGATTCGACATGATGATGACAATAACAATCTGTGTCCATCAAACTTGTGGTCGAATGTGCCTAACCTTAACTCTATTAGTCCAAGATTATTCTACATAGAGAGAAAAGATTTGACATAGGGGAGAAATATTCGACTTAGGGGAGAAAGATTCGACGTAGGGGAGAAAAGATTCGACGTAGGGGAGAAAAGATAAATAAAAATAATGATGATGATGAATGTTATTGGCTGATTGTAACCAAAGAGGAGGAGCAGTAAAATAGCTACACACGTACTTTGGCTTATGGTGTCTGTTGAAAGTTCTAAGAAGATTTGACGGAGCAGGTAAACTATACGACGTCGTACAGTTTAGCTGCTCCGTTGAATCTTCTTTGAACATTCGACAGACACCATAAGCTTTCAATGACATATTAGACCTTAATTTGGATTTTGGGACGAATGCAATTTTTAACGAAAAACTAAATAAATAAAAACGAATTTCAGGAGTAACTAAATAAATTTATTTTTCGGAAGAAAACAAAATTCCGAAACGAAATATTTCAGTGAGCACATGTCTAATATCCACTGTATTCAGTTTAGCTAGATCTGACTGCAGTCCGTTCCTGGTGTACTGATTCTAAAATACTTCAGGCAGGCAGGTGATTCCGTTAGCTGCAGTGTATTTAATATATATACAGATAGTCTTGTATATATATATATATATATATATATATATATATATATATATATATATATATATATATATATATATATCCACTGCATACAGTTTAGCTAGATCTCACTGCAGGCCATTCCGGGTGTACCGTTTCTAATATACTTCATACACAGCACCGTGCACCCATAGTGCAGTTGCTACTACTTTTCTGGTGGTGTACACAGTACACAATTCATACAGTGCATCCATAGTTGCTATTAGACTTCTGGTGGTGTACACAATACCGTGCACCCATAGTGCAATTGCTATTACTTTTCTGGTGGTGTACACAGTACACAATACAGTGTAGTGTGGTGTTGCAAAACAAAATCCCCATCATGTCCGGAAGGCCACCAAGGAGAGGCAGACGATCACAGGCCACTAAAAGAGGGCAAGCAGGCTCTGTGTCTACAGTCCACAGTGCTGGTCATGGACATGGCGCATCTTCTGCAGGTGGCCGTGGGGCACACTTGTCCTTTTTTTCTGCTGCTGGGACAGGGGCAGAAAAATTGGGCCTTTGGTGGTGGTGGTGTCAATTAAACAAGTAAAAAAGGCGCAATATATAGGTACCTCAATAAACCGTTCCTAATAGTTCAGGGGCAAAAATGAGCATATAGATATGTGTAATATATGTAATATATGCACTGTGTCAATCAGGGCTGCCACTTTAGGGGCCTGGATGCCGCACCCAATATGTCTAAGAAGGAAAGCAAGGAGAATATGTATCAAAAACACTTAAATAGTAAAAACAGTATCCACTCACATGTGAGACTGAGAAGTAGAGTTCAGGCACATCTCCGGGCAGAGGAGAGAGAGGGGAACTACAAGTGACAATAGGTCCTTGTGCTGGTATCACATCATGTCCATCAGGGATGAGTGGTAGCAGGTCCTTTAGGTAGTCCGGTAAAAACACACCAACAAAATGGTGTCACACGTGGGGCCGTCAGAAGATGGTGTGGGTTCCAGGGGGAGAGTGTAGAGAGGATGCCAAAGTGCCACAACACTGTAACCCCTCACAGATAGTCTTGTTGGGTGCAGGAATGGGCCCTGCTGTGAAATATTAGATCAGAAATTGTAATTACATGCCCCTGTTAAACAGGGACAGAAAAATTGGGCCTTAGGCAGTGGTGTTGGTGCCCTAAACCAAAAATATTGTTGGAAGCTAGCATCATCAAGATTGAGGAGGAATAGGATAGCCACTCAGCCTAGGCAGTCTTCAAGGGATCCCACATCCATAGAAAAATCAATCAGTTACATCAGCATCAGGTGCTTGATAGCTGCAGGCAGGTGATTCAGTGATCTGCAGTGCATTAAATATATATATATATATATACATACATACAGTCTCCTACATATATATATCCTCTGCATGCTAGTCTAGCCAAGCTTATATCTGACTGCAGGCCATTGCTGGTGTACGTTTTCAAATATACTTTCAGGCAGGCAGGCAGGTGATTCAGTGATATGCAGTGCATTAAATATATATACAGTCTCATATATATATATATATATATATATATATATATATATATATATATATATATATATATATATATATATATATATATATATATATATATATCCACTGCATTCTAGTCTAGCCAAGCCTATATCTGACTGCAGGCCATTATTTTAAATCACGTTTTTAAAACTTTTTTTTGCATTGATACATGTCCCCTGGGGCAGGACCCGGGTCCCCAGACACTTTTTAGGACAACAACTTGCATATTAGCCTTTAAAATTTGCACATTTTATTTTTCACGTTCGGGACTTTAACGGTGTTCACGCAAACTTTCACATGTTCTGCCACAAACTGAACCGGGGGGTGTTCGGCTCATCACTATCTGTCAGCTTACCTCTCCTCCATGTGTTCACCTTTAGAGGCCAGCCACTCTCACCTGGCTACTTAAATAATCTCTCCTCAAAGCATGGCTCCACCCCAGCCCCTATCAGGGAACTCTATATTAACCTGTGCACTGCAAGCCTGCTTTGCTGATCAACCTTTGTGTGTTTAGCTTCCGTGTGCATCTTGCTGTGTCTTCTACGTCTGATTCCAGTTTCCGATCTTGGCTTGTTCTCGATTATCCCTGCCTGCTTGTGACCCTGACCTTTGGCGTGTTCTATGTTTATGCTTGTCTGCTAGTTGCCCCGACCTTTGGCTTATTCCCTTACTATCTCTGTCCTCCTGCAGCCTACTGTGGGTGTGAGCTGGGAGACCCTGGGGGTCGCGACCTGGAGCCAGTTTCAGCCCAGTCCATCCTCACCACTAGAGGCTCTGGTGAACACCTGCTGGCTCTTACACTCTGCGCCATGGGGAATCTTATGCTCTAGCTCCTGTGGGATCCTTGTTGGTGTTCCAGTGGACCTGCCTTCCTTAACCACCTAGACTCCCATCCACAGCAGTCAGCTATAGGGTCCACTACCTTTGCAGTGCACTCCTGACCCCAACAGTGCGCATCTGTCACCTGGCCTCAGGTGACCTGACAGAAGCCTCAGCAACACGTTGTCCAGCACCAGGAAATTTTAACCTCACAGGGTCTGGAAATGCATTGCACAAACCTTTCTTCAAGGCCTCCTGAAGATGTTTCATCCTCTGCTCCCTCTGCGAAGGCAGGATGAGTTCTGCAACCTTACCCTTGTAACGTGGATCAAGAAGGGTTGCCAGCCAGTAATGATTCCTTCTCTTTGATACCACAAATCTTAGGGTCCTTACACTGCATGGCCTCCCTGATTCTGCAAAGCCAGCGAAAGTTAGCAGAGGCATTCGATTCTGAGTCCTCTGGGTCACTAAGGATCACATGATCTGTAACAACCTCCTCCCAGTCACGTTTCTGGGGACTGAAAACCATCCCTTGAAGACTGCTGCTGAGTGTTATCCTCCATGTCCATGCTGACACAATCCTCCTCATCCTCCTCTTCTTCCTGTGTGTTTGGCGGGCCTGCAGGATTAATATCTTGATAAAGGGGGCCTTGAGAGGTAAGGAAGTCCTGCTCTTCCTCACACTGTTCTGCCTCAAGTGCCCTGTCCATTATTCCTTGAAGCGTGTGCTCCAACAGGAAGACAAGAGGGACAATATCACTGATGCATGCATTGTCGCTGCTCACAATCCTCGTGGCCTCATCAAATAGTGACAGGACAGTGCATGCATACTTGATCAGTAGCCACTGGCGTGGCAAAAAGAAGCCAAGCTCCTCTGACCCTGTCCTGGTGCCATACTCACACAGGTACTCATTGATGGCCCTCTGCTGCATGTACAGCTGCTGCAGCATTGCCAACGTTGACCTTCACCTGCTGGACATGTCACAAATGAGGCGGTTGGTGGGCAGGCTGCATTCCCTTGAATGTCAAGTGACCACAGACTTTTCTGGCCTGCCTCAGGAGATCTTGTAAGCCTGGGTACCTGCTCAAGAACCGCTGCACCACCAAATTCAGGACATGTGCCAAACATGGAACATGGGTCATGTTTCCCTGTCGGAGGATGGAGAGAAGGTTGGTGCCATTGTCGCATACAACCATTCCTGGCTGAAGCTGGCGTGGTGTCAACCAACTCTGAGCCTGCCCCTGCAGAGCTGACAGAATCTCTGCCCCAGTGTGATTCCTGTCCTCTAAGCAGTGGTTTAACCTTAAACTTCATAGAGGGTTCTTTACTGTAAGAGTGGCAGGGATGTGGAATTCCTATTCCACAGGCGGTGGTCTCAGTGGGGGACATCGATAGTTTCAAGAAACTATTAGATAAGCACCTGAACGACCGCAACATATATACAATGTAATACTGACATATAATCACACACGTAGGTTGGACTTGATTTTTTTCAACCTCACCTACTATGTAACTATGTAACTCATGCACCGCATGGTAAGAATGAGCTTCGTGTTCGAGTCGAACCCATGTTCGACTCGAACATTGGCTGTTCGGTCGTTCGCTGAATTGCAAACGATATGGGCCGTTCGCGCCAAATTCGTGTGGCGCGTCACAGCCCATAATTCACTGCGGCAACACAGTGCATTGCTGGCTGATGATTGGCCAAGCATGCACTATGACCCGCATGCTTGGCCAATCACAGTGCCGCCTGAACAGAGAGCCGTAATTGGCCAAAGCCAAGGAGGCTTTGGCCAATTATGGCTCAGGGGATTTAGTACACGCCCCACACTATATAAGGCCACCTGCACGGCGGTCCTGTGCAGTGTGTTCCGGTGTGCTGAGAGATAGAGAGAGAGAGAGACAGTGTCATTTCATTTGAGTTAGCTAGATTAGGCAGGACAGTCAGTCAGTTAGCTGCACTTACAGTGTATTGTGTATATATATGCATCCCAGGTGTTGCATATATATATATATATATATATATATATATATATATATATATATATATATATATATATATATATACACTGTATTCAGTTTAGCTAGATCCGTTCCTGTTATCTTCCTACTGACAGGCAGGCTTGTCTTGTTACAGTATTTACAGCTACCTGAAGAAAATTACTGGTGTTCTTTTGATCCTATTAGTACCACAGCCAGGCAGCTAGACTATTTACAGTTAGTGCAGTGGGTCCTGCTCACAGTGTTCAGCTAGATCCGTTCCTGTTATCTTCTTACTGACAGGCAGGCTTGTCTTGTTACAGTATTTACAGCTACCTGAAGAAAATTACTGGTGTTCTTTTGATCCTATTAGTACCACAGTCAGGCAGCTAGACTATTTACAGTTAGTGCAGTGCGTCCTGCTCACAGTGTTCAGCTAGATCCATTCCTGTTATCTTCTTACTGACAGGCAGGCTTGTCTTGTTACAGTATATAAAGCTACTTGAAGAAAATTGCTGGTGTTCTTTTGATCCTATTAGTACCACAGTCAGGCAGCTAGACTATTTACAGTTAGTGCAGTGCGTCCTGCTCACAGTGTTCAGCTAGATCTGTTCCTGTTATCTTCTTACTGACAGGCAGGCTTGTCTTGATACAGTATATAAAGCTACTTGAAGAAAATTGCTGGTGTTCTTTTGATCCTATTAGTACCACAGTCAGGCAGCTAGACTATTTACAGTTAGTGCAGTGCGTCCTGCTTACAGTATTCAGCTAGATCCGTTCCTGTTATCTTCTTACTGACAGGCAGGCTTGTCTTGTTACAGTATATAAAGCTACTTGAAGAAAATTGCTGGTGTTCTTTTGATCCTATTAGTACCACAGTCAGGCAGCTAGACTATTTACAGTTAGTGCAGTGCGTCCTGCTCACAGTGTTCAGCTAAAACTACAAGTTAGTGGGGTGTGTCCTGCTCACAGTGTTCAGCTAAACCTACAAGTTAGTGGGGTGCGTCCTGCTCACAGTGTTCAGCTAGATCCGTTCCTGTTATCTTCTTACTGACAGGCAGGCTTGTCTTGTTACAGTAAATACAGCTACCTGAAGAAAATTGCTGGTGTTCTTTTGATCCTATTAGTACCACAGTCAGGCAGCTAGACTATTTACAGTTAGTGCAGTGCGTCCTGCTCACAGTGTTCAGCTAAAACTACAAGTTAGTGGGGTGTGTCCTGCTCACAGTGTTCAGCTAAACCTACAAGTTAGTGGGGTGCGTCCTGCTCACAGTGTTCAGCTAGATCCGTTCCTGTTATCTTCTTACTGACAGGCAGGCTTGTCTTGTTACAGTAAATACAGCTACCTGAAGAAAATTGCTGGTGTTCTTTTGATCCTATTAGTACCACAGTCAGGCAGCTAGACTATTTACAGTTAGTGCAGTGCATCCTGCTCACAGTGTTCAGCTAAAACTACAAGTTAGTGGGGTGCGTCCTGCTCACAGTGTTCAGCTAAACCTACAAGTTAGTGGGATGCGTCCACCTCATAGTGTTCAGCTAAACCTACAAGCTAGTGGGGTGCGTCCTGCTCACAGTATTCAGCTAGATCCGTTCCTGTTGTCTTCTTACTGACAGGCAGGCTTGTCTTGTTACAGTAAATACAGCTACCTGAAGAAAATTGCTGGTGTTCTTTTGATCCTATTAGTACCACAGTCAGGCAGCTAGACTGTTTACAGTTAGTGCAGTGCATCCTGCTCACAGTGTTCAGCTAAACCTACAAGTTAGTGGGGTGCGTCCTGCTCACAGTGTTCAGCTAAACCTACAAGTTAGTGGGGTGCGTCCACCTCACAGTGTTCAGCTAAACCTACAAGCAAGTGGGGTGCGTCCTGCTCACAGTGTTCAGCTAGATGCGTTCCTGTTATCTTCTTACTGACAGGCAGGCTTGTCTTGTTACAGTAAATACAGCTACCTGAAGAAAATTGCTGGTGTTCTTTTGATCCTATTAGTACCACAGTCAGGCAGCTAGACTATTTACAGTTATTGCATTGCGTCCTGCTCACAATGTTCAGCTAAAACTACAAGTTAGTGGGGTGCGTCCTGCTCACAGTGTTCAGCTAAACCTACAAGTTAGTGGGGTGCGTCCACCTCACAGTGTTCAGCTAAACCTACAAGCTAGTGGGGTGCGTCCTGCTCACAGTGTTCAGCTAGATCCATTCCTGTTATCTTCTTACTGATAGGCAGGCTTGTCTTGTTACAGTAAATACAGCTACCTGAAGAAAATTGCTGGTGTTCTTTTGATCCTATTAGTACCACAGTCAGGCAGCTAGACTATTTACAGTTAGTGCAGTGCATCCTGCTCACAGTGTTCAGCTAAAACTACAAGTTAGTGGGGTGCGTCCTGCTCACAGTGTTCAGCTAAACCTACAAGTTAGTGGGGTGCGTCCACCTCATAGTGTTCAGCTAAACCTACAAGCTAGTGGGGTGCGTCCTGCTCACAGTATTCAGCTAGATCCGTTCCTGTTGTCTTCTTACTGACAGGCAGGCTTGTCTTGTTACAGTAAATACAGCTACCTGAAGAAAATTGCTGGTGTTCTTTTGATCCTATTAGTACCACAGTCAGGCAGCTAGACTATTTACAGTTAGTGCAGTGCGTCCTGCTCACAGTGTTCAGCTAAACCTACAAGTTAGTGGGGTGCGTCCACCTCAAAGTGTTCAGCTAAAGCTACCTGTAGAAGGTTGGTGGTGTTCTCATACTACAGGCAGGCAGTTGATTTTGCTAGCTGCAGTATCAGTACATACACATACATATATATATATATATATATATATATATATATATATATATATATATATATATATATATATATATATATCCATATCCCAGCTTAGTGCAGCTACAGGCCATTAGTATGTCTGGAAGGCCAAGAAGGAGAGGCAGACAGTCACAAGCCAATAAGAGAGGGCAAGCAGGCTCTGTGTCTAGTGCTGGTCGTGGAGACGGTGCATCCTCATCAGCACATGGCCGTGGGGCACGCTTGGCCTTTTTTTTGGCAGCTGGCCATGTTGAGCCGCAACATGCAGAAGACTTGGTCGAGTGGATGACCAAGCCATCCTCATCCTCCTCATCCTCTCTCACCCATGCCCAGGGTACTTTGTCTGGCAAAGCAGCGGCCTCTTCCCTCGGCTCAATGTCATCAGTGACTCCTTCCCTAGCCCCACAATGTCCTCCTGAGGAGTCCCTCGAACTGTTTGACCACAGTGTTGGGCAGGGGCGTTGCTAGGTCTACAAAAGATCTGGGGCTAGAGCCCATAGCAGAGTAGTAAAGAAAGTCATACGCTTGAGCGGGCATACACATGTATATACAGTAATATACGTGTGTGTGTGTGTGTGTGTGTGTGTGTGTATATATATATATATATATATATATATATATATATATATATATCCCCAGAGAGCCCCCCACTTACATCAGGGTCCCCAGATAGCCCCCCTTACATCAGGGTCCCCAGAGAGCCTCTTCCTCACATCAGAGTCCCCAGAGAGCCTCCCCCTTGCATCAGGGTCCCCAGAGAGCCCCCCACTTACATCAGGGTTCCCAGAGAGCCTCCCCCTTAAATCAGGGTCCCCAGAGATCCTCCCCCTTAAAATCAGGGTCCCCAGAGAGCCTCCCCCTTAAAATCAGGGCCTCTAGAGAGCCCCCCTTACATCAGGGTCCCCAGAGAGCCTCTTTCTCACATCAGAGTCCCCAGAGAGCCCCCCACTTACATCAGGGTTCCCAGAGATCCCCCCACTTACATCAGGGTACCCAGAGAGCCTCCCCCTTAAATCAGGGTACCCAGGGAGCCTCCCCCTTAAATCAGAGTCCCCAGAGAGCCTCCCCCTTAAATCAGAGTCCCCAGAGAGCCTCCCCCTTAAATCAGGGTCCCCAGAGAGCCTCCCCCTTTAAATCAAGGTCCCCAGAGAGCCCCTCACTTACATCAGGGTCCCCAGAGAGCCTCCCCTCCCCTTGGGGACCCCTGCAGGGACTCTGGGTTATGGGCCCCAGATTCGGGGCTATAGCCCCAAAAGCCACCCCCTAGCGACGCCACTGGTGTTGGGTACATGCTCCAGGAGGATGCCCAGCGTTTGGAAGGCTCTGATGATGATACTGAGCTCGATGAAGGCAGTAACATGGGCACGGACAGAGGGGGTGCCCAAGAAGGACAGCAACCGGGGGAACCGGGACCCCGGGGACCACAACTCCCACCTATAACCCGATAGGACGTGCTGGGGAACGAATCTATGCAAGTAGGATCGTCCAGGAGGGACCTAGAACCGCTATTCAGAGCCTCGGCGGAGCGGGCCGAATCCAAGATGGCGGGCGCCATGCTGCAGAATACACAGACAGCAGCAGAGAGCCCAGGAGACAAACTTTCCTACGCCGCAGTGACCCGCTCTCTCCCCTCTGGGACCCCAGTGAGTACCCCTCCACTTATGGCACAGTTCTTGGCTCTCTCAGAGCACCTCACGGAACAGCCCTTGACACCCCCATCGCAGCCTCCCTCCCCTCGCATTACAACAGGGCCTGAGATGGCGCCCACTCCAGCCCACACTATCCTCACAGCCCCTGACCTCTTCGCCCAGTTATCAGCCATGCTGGATAGAGGTCTGGCTCAAACAGCAGCCAAAATAACTGGCGATATCAGGGAGGACTTCCAGGCCCTGGGCTCCAGAATGGAGGCAATTGAAGATAAACTTGACCAGACCATATCGAAAACCAGACAGAACTCTAACCACATACAGGTCCTGCAGGATCAACTGGACATTGCTCTGTCGCGCATCGATGACCTTGAAAACAGGTCCAGACGGGAAAACTTTAGACTGAGAGGACTCCCAGAATCTATAACCGACTCCATGACGGTGGTTCAAGACTTCATTAAACAACTTATCCCTGACATTCCACCACATAAGTTTGAAATTGATCGCGCTCACAGGACATTAGGACCCCCGAGGAAAGATGGTCTCCCCAGAGACATCGTGGTCAAGCCACACTACTTCTCGGTTAAGGAAGAAGTGATGAAAAAGTGCAGATACCAACAGCCCCTCACGTGCAGAGGTCATGCCATACAAATCTTTGCAGATATTTCACCTAACACAATACAAAAAAGGAGGGCACTGAAGCCCCTACTGGCCATGTTGACGCAACACGAAATTAAATACAAATGGGCCTTTCCATTTGCGCTCAAGTTTGATCACAGAGGTAAAACTCACTCTTTCCTCAGCCTCCCAGAAGGAGAACGGATCCTGTTAGACCTCCGTCTCATCTCTCAAGAATCAGCTATGGACTTCAACAATTCGTCGGTAGGATCCTACAAACGCCCATCTCCTGCAAGCCCCTTGCAGCCCCTGTGGGAAAAACCTAAATACAAACGTTCCAAAGAAGTCAGACCTCCATGAGTCCACGAGTCAAGAAGATGGTTGAATGACTGTCCCTTGTCTCTTTTTTTTCTCCTTTGTGCACCCACACGAACTCATTTTCTCTTTTTTTTATTATTAATTTTTCTGCTTTTTCCTTTTTGACTTTCATCTGAGATCTTTTTTCCCCCAAACGCAATTAGGGCTCCAGGTGAGGGTTTGGGAGATAGCCCTTGTTTTTCCTCTCCCCCAATATAGAAGGAGTAGTGTCATTAAGTATTAAGTACTAGATGGTCGGCTTTAGAAATTTTCTCTGAGGGGGGGGAGGAGGGAGGGGGCATCTGGCCCCCCCTTTCTTCTCCCACCCTGTCTCTCCTTACCCTCTCTTAGTAAGAATACCATACGCTCAACTCACTGATACAGTGCAGTCCCGTGGGGGTAACCCTTCCGGGACTTGCTCAGGTTTATGTACATCACTATGAGCCGACATGATCCTCAGGTGGTTAGCTTATATTACTTTA
Organism: Lithobates clamitans; assembly: GCA_037952925.1. NCBI lineage: Eukaryota > Metazoa > Chordata > Amphibia > Anura > Ranidae > Lithobates > Lithobates clamitans. The sequence continues at coordinate 10,178,860 of JBBGZY010000563.1, read as the reverse complement.
ATGTGCTGTTCTTACTCTCTACTCTACTTTTAGATCCAGATATCCACGGCATAGTGTAACAAGGTACTATTCCATGACACTTCCTAATGCAGTGCTTTAGTTGCAGAAAAGAGTTCTATTTTGCCTGGGACTCAGCCTAGGCAGTCTTTCCCTCCCGCTCGCAACCATATCCTGGGGAGGAGGGGTAGACGGTGGGACAAAGGGTTCGCGGGGTCCCCTTCGGATCCCCAGTTCGGACTTGCTCCGATCAGTAGTTTTATTGTTCTTTTTCTTGTTAAGGTGCGCCGAGGTCGTGGCAGTTAAGCTGCACCTCCACTAATCCCAAGGACCAGGTGATGCCGGTCTCCTGGGTTATGAGTCCGCCCTACTACTGTGAGGGGTGATATGCTCCTTTGCCATCACTGCTCACTCAAGTTCCGCGAGGACTTGATCTACCCTTCTTCCCCTCCCCCTCTCTTCTCTTCTCTACTCTCCTTGCTAACAATTTATTCTCTTGTAGTTTGCTGTCTGCTGGGAAAGTCCCACTCTTCCAATAAGACGCGCAGGGATCTCTTTGCGGTTCTATCTCTGGTTCCCACCCACCAACTGGATCAGGTAAGCGATGAGGGGTGGGGGGCTAGTCCTCTACTTCTGCTCCATGGCTGTCACTGACAATTTAACCTCCCTATTGAGGGTGGCCACACATAATACCCAGGGGCTGAATTCACATTCTAAATGAAGGAAAGTACTAGACTTTATGAAATCCCGCAAGATTGATCTTTTGTTTCTCCAAGAAACCCACTTCCCGATCCGGTACAAACCTAACTTTATCCACGCTCAGTTTCCATTATTTTATTTAGCTAATGCGGAAGATAAGAACAGAGGGGTCGCTATCCTTATCTCTAAAAATTGCAGATTCACACTACATAAGGTACAGCGAGACCCAGAGGGTAGGTATATTCTAGTTAAGGGATCCGTAGAGGGCAGACTTTATTCCCTGGTATCTTACTATGCCCCTAACACAGGACAGCAAAAAATTTTTAGCTCAATGTTTAAGACGCTTGGTTCAATGCTAGAAGGCTCCATAATTTTTGGGGGCGACTCCAACGTAGCCTTTGACCAGGGCTTAGACAGATCTAAACCCCCCAATGCCCAAAACATCCGTCCAACTAAAACCAGTTTAAAAATAGCTAAGTTGTTACATGCACAAGGACTCACAGATATTTGGAGGGAGTTAAATCCCACCAAAAAAGATTACACTAATTTTTCCCATGCTCACCAATCCTATGCCCGTCTAGACCATCTGCTAGTCTCCAATAATTTGATCCCGGCAGCCCAAAGATCACAAATTATTGATACAGTCTGGTCTGATCATTCCTTGTTAAGTGTTCTGTTAAATAACCAAACCCCAATCCACAAATACAACCTTTGGAGACTAAAAGAAAATATCCTTTCTGACCCCGCCTGGAAAGTAGAAATTGAAAAGGCCATCACTGAATACTTTAATCAAAATGACACTGCAGACGTCTCCGCGGAAACCCTATGGGCAGCCCATAAGGCCACAATAAGAGGGAAATTAATACAAATAGCAGCCAAAATTAAAAAAGAACACGGGATAGACATAGTCAACCTAGAAAAGAACTTTCAAAAATTGTGTGCGGAGCACAAGAGAAACCCTGCTATAGTACCCGTATCCCGACTGGATGCGGCACGCCTAGAACTAAACTTAGCTCTCACAGCTAAGGCTGAAAAAAGTTTATCATGGTTAGGAGCGAAATATTACTATCAGAAGGACAGGGCTGGGTCTCTCTTGGCGTCCCGTCTCACACCGCGCCCTCGTTCCTATACCTTTCCTAAAATTAAAATAGCGGGCCAACCCCACACCACAAACCCTCTGAAAGTTATGGAAGCTTTCCATGGCTTCTACGCAGATCTATATAGCGAACATAGGGTTAATAGCCCCCAATCTCTGACTAAATTCCTTGATGATCTCCCGATTTCTACCCTTTCGGAGGAACAGAGACAGACTCGAAGCACCAGTTTCCACCGCAGAAGTTCTAGCGGTAATCAAAAACCTAAAGAGGCGTTCGGCTCCGGGTCCAGATGGCTTCTCCGTACCATACTATAAGACTTTTGCAAACACCATAGCACCTTATCTTGCTAAATTCATTAACTTCAAAACCAAGGGAGAACCTCTGGGCCCGCAAATGAACGCTGCTTTCATAACCGTGATTCCAAAGCCAGACAAAGACCAAGGAGAGGTATCCAACTATAGACCCATATCCCTGATTAATAACGATCTGAAAATAATGATTAAAATTATGGCAGACCGTTTGGCCTCCTTTATTGGATCCTACATTCATAAGGACCAAGTGGGGTTCATCCCTGGAAGGCAAGGTCCTGACCAAATCAGAAGAACGGTGGATGTGGTCTCCATCCTGCAATCGGGTTGGGATGGCAGTGGGGCCCAACAGGGGATGTTACTGTCTCTAGACCTACAAAAAGCGTTCGACTCTGTCTCTTGGTCCTACCTATTTTCAGTTATACAAAAATGGGGTTTTGGCCCTCGGTTCTCCGGGTTACTTCATTCCCTATACTCTTGCCCTGAAGCTAGAATTAAACTTCAAGGAAAACTCTCTGATCTTATTAAAATAGCAAGGGGGGCCCGCCAGGGCTGCCCGCTCTCGCCACTAATTTTTGCGATAGCGATTGAATCACTAGCAATTGCTATACGCACTAATTCGGACATAGCGGGGGTGCGTTGTGGGCCAGCTACACATAAATGCGGCCTGTTCGCTGATGATCTCATTCTTTACCTCACGTTACCAATAACCTCCCTGCCGGTCCTATGTAAGCTCCTAGAAGACTTTGCACAGGTCTCTGGATTATGTGTTAACTACTCCAAGTCACAAGCTCTTAATGTGTCCCTCCCGCCTGCTCTGGTGTCTCGGCTGCAGGAGGCAGACGCTCCCTATTCGATCTAAGAAATAAGGGAGGATTGGGACTTCCACATCTTTTTTGGTATTACCAAGCGGCTAGACTAGCACAGATATCGATGATTTACGCCAAAACAGCCAGACCTGATTGGGTAGAAATGGAGAGACAGGCGGTGCCAACTTATACAATTGACTTCCTCCTCTGGTGCTCACCAAAGGCTAGGCCCTCAATCTTGTCTCCCGCCCTATCTCAATCTCTGACAATATGGGACACTCTCAGAAAGAACCCCTCTCTGGTGTCGCAAAGCAATCCCCTATCCCACTTGTTTCGTAACCCCGCTTTCCCCCCTGGGATGGACATAAAAGCATTTCAGTGGTGGCTGGACAGGGGAATGTACCGGATTGGGAACTATTTTACGGCAGCGGGGCCGATTTCCCTCAACCACTGTGTAAAACATCTGAATCTCCCCAATACGGAGCGGTTCAGATTCTTTCAAATATCACATTTTCTTCATTCAGCCTGGGTTGAGAAACCAGAACCTCCGAAATTCACCCCATACGAAATATGGTGTGGGGGACTCCTGGAGCAGAGGGGGGGCATCTCCTTAATCTACTCTTCGCTTGCTGCTACAGATAGGAAAGCAAGTTCATGTTGGCGTGGGAGAGGGATTTACAAGACACATGGGACCTAGATCACTGGCACACGACCTTCTTCCGATCCTTCAAGGGCATTTATAATATTTCCCTGATTAAGGCTAGCCTAAAGGTAATCACCAGATGGTACTTAACCCCCTCCCGGCTTTCTATGATGCATCCCTCGGTTTCCCCTCTCTGCTTTCGAGGATGTCACATGAAAGGTTCTATGATACATGTCTGGTGGGAATGCCCTAAAATCAGGAACTTTTGGCAAAAAATATTTTACACCATATCCAAAGTAACAGGCAAGACCATTCCCAGGTCTCCTCTAACAGCTCTTTTCAACCACCCCATATTGGGGATCTCAAAATCATCACAAAAATTAATATTTTTTATTTTCCTGGGTGCAAAAATCACCCTAGCTAAAGCATGGAAGATGCCAACAGTTTCTCTCATAGCGGCAAAAAGGAAAGTGTCATGGATAATGGCTCAGGAGAAATTAGTAAGCTCTATACTAGACACCTCAGCTCAGTTTGAGAAGACTTGGGAACCATGGTCCAAATATATAGGAATAGGGGAACATTCCAATCCTTAGAAATAGCACCCCATTGGGGGTGGGACTTCCTAGCAGACAGCAAAACTCCCCCCCTCTCTAGACTCTACTGGTATATTTCACCTCTCTCCTCCTTACTCCTCTTCCTTCTCTCTTTACCCAACCCATCTTTTCTCCACCTCTGGCAGGTAAAAAAGGGACTCATCGCTTCAGTTGGTATACACTGGAGGGACTAAAATAGTAGTAAGTCTAACTTAGTGGTATGTCCCTGTGATTAAAATACTCATAATAGCATCTCTACGCTTCTAGACTAAGCAACGTCTTCGCCAGAGGGATTGTCGATATAAGTTTGAAATGTTATCAGTTTAGCATGCAATTTTTGCTACCAAGGTTTATTTAGTTCTTGCTTCTATTCTGTTATTTTTTACATCGCTCTGTCATTAGGCCACTAGAGGATGCAGCCCATTCCTCTCTCCGGCACAGTGTGATCCCATGTAAGGGTGCTGGTGGAGGAATTGGACAGAAACTCTAAGCTATTTCGCACAGGCCGGAAGTGACACGGATAATAAAAGATCTGACCCTAGGTAATACCAAATACATCTACTGTATGTTGTAACTCTAGCATATAAGTTGTTAACTTACAAAAACTTACCGTTGTATTATGTATTATTTATTTATGGTATTATTTTTTTTCTTTTTTTCTCTCTTCATATTTGACATGTAACTGCAGCTTGTTACTTTCTCAAAATCTAATAAAAATCATTTAAAATAAAACACCCACACCAAAGAACAAAGAGGACCTACCTTGCTCCTCATCAGCTGAGATTTCCAACCCCACTAGACCTTCAGTCCTCTCTGAGACCTGCACTGAGAGGAATGAAGGTGTAGAATTAGGTGTGTCACAGCCAAGTACTTGTGGGCAATCTGCTTTTGGTACACTGACGTCAGATTGTACCAGGCAAATTTCCCTGCCCCAGCTGCTGCACCGCCGAAAGAAGTTTGCTCCCAGCCATCCACATGCCCAGCGGTTGAATGCTAGCTTGGCAAAATTGCTAGCACTTCAACTGCTGCCTTTTCAGTTGGTAGACTCTGCCCCCTTCCGTGAGTTTGTGGAATGTGCGGTTCCTCAGTGGCAGGTACCCAAACGCCACTTTTTCTCACGGAAGGCGATTCCGGCTCTCTACCGGCATGTGGAAGGCAATGTCCATGCCTCGCTGGACAGGGTGGTCAGTGGTAAGGTGCATATTACCGCTGACTCATGGTCCAGCAGGCATGGACAGGGACGTTACCCAAGTTTCACGTTGCATTGGGTGACTCTGCTGGCAGCTGGGAAGGATGCAGGACAAGGTGCAGTAGTGTTGGAGGTTGTTTCACCACCACGCCTCCAAAATGCTAATGATTGTGACACACCTCTCTACTCCACCCCCTCCTCTTCTTCTTCCTCCATGGCCTCTTCCTGTGCTTTGTCCTCGGAACCAGCGCTGCTCCGTAGCCGTTCAAGGGGCTACGCAAGTACGCAGGCCAAAAGATGCCATGCGGTGCTTGAGCTGGTGTGCTTGGGGGACAGGAGCCACACTGGGGCAGAGGTTCTGCCAGCTCTGCAGGGGCAGGTTCAGAGGTGGTTGACGCCACGCCAACTTAAGGCAGGAATGGTGGTTTGCGACAATGGCACCAACCTCCTCTCTGCCCTCCGACAGGGACAAATGACCCATGTGCCCTGTTTGGCTCACGTCCTTAACTTGGTGGTGCAGCGGTAACCTGCCCAAGAACCGCCTAATCTGTGACATGCCCACCAGGTGGAACTCAACGTTGGCCATGCTGCAGCGGCTGCACACGCAGCAGAGGGCCATCAATGAGTACCTGTGCGACTATGGCACGAGGACAGGGTCAGTGGAGCTTGGTTTTTTTCCCCACGCCAGTGGGCCATGATCAGGGATGCATGCACTGTCCTGTCACCATTTGAGGAGGCCACGAGGATAGTGAGCAGTTACAGTGCATGCATCAGTGACACTGTCCCCCTTGTCCACCTGTTAGAGCACACACTGCGTGGAATAATGGACAGGGCACTTGAGGCAGAACAGAGGCAGGAAGAGGAGGACTTCCTTAGCTCTCAAGGCCCCCTTTATCCAGACAGTGTTCCTGCGTGCCCGCCGATCACACAGGAAGAGTACGAGGAGGAGGAGGAGGAGGAGGAGGAAGATTGTGTCAGTATGGAGGTGGAGCCTGGCACTCAGCATCAGCAGCAGTCTTTAAGGGATCAGTCCCAAGAAACACATGGACTTGTACGTGGCTGGGAGGAGGTGGCTGTGGACCATGTCGTCCTTAGTGACCCAGAGGACTCCGGACCGAATGCCTCAGCAAACCTACGCTGCATGGCCTCCCTGATCCTGCAAAGCCTGCGGAAGGATCCTCGTATTCGTGGTATCAAGGAGAAGGACCAATACTGGCTGGCAACCCTCCTTGATCCACGTTACAAGGGTAAGGTTGCGGACCTTATCTTGCCATCGCAGAGGGAGCAGAGGATGAAACATCTTCGGGAGGCCTTGCAGAAAGGTCTGTGCAACGCGTTCCCAGAGACTGGGAGGTTACAAACTCCTGTTTCTGGACAATGTGTTGCTGAGGCTTCGGTCCGTCAAAGAAGGAGCGGTGGAGAAGGTGGCCGTCTGACCAATGCGTTCAGACAATTTTTTGGTCCGCAGCCCCAAGGTATGATCGGTTCCAGCAACCATCGCCAGCGTCTGTTTTACATGGTGCAGGAATACCTAGGGGCAAGATCAGACTTGGACACCTTTCCCACCGAAAATCCTCTGGGTTACTGGGTCTTGAGGATGGATCACTGGCCAGAGCTTGCACAGTATGCAATTGAGCTACTGGCCTGTCCTGCATCCAGCGTTCTTTTGGAATGCACATTCAGTGCTGCTGGAGGCGTGGTAACCGATCACAGGGTGCGTCTGTCCACCGACTCAGTAGATCGACTGACCTTCATAAAAATGAATCAGTCTTGGATCACCACCAGCTACCAAGCACCTGATGCTGATGTAACCGAATAATTTTTTTTAAAATCTCAGATCCCTTCAAAGACTGCCTATGCTGATGCTGAGTGACTATCCCTGAGTAATTATCCTCTTCCTCCTCAATCATCACGCTGATAGCTGGTAAGAACATTTTTGGTTCTGGGCGCCACCACCAGTGCCTAAGGCACAATTTTTCAGCCCAGGGGCATGTAATTACAATTTTTGATGCAATACTTTGCAGCAGGGCTCGTTCCTGCATTCCAACTAGAGTGTCTGTGAGGGGTTGCAGTGTTGTGGCACCAGCACCAATGCCTAAGGCCCAATTTTTCTGCCCCTGTTTAACAGGGGCGTGTAATTACAATTTTTGATGCAATACTTTGCAGCAGGGCTCATTCCTGCATTCCAACTAGAGTGTCTGTGAGGGGTTGCAGTGTTGTGGCACCAGCACCACCACCACCACCACCACCACCAAAGGCCCAATTTTTCTGCCCCTGTCCAACAGGGGAATGTAATTACAATTCTTGATCTAATATTTCACAGCAGGGCCCATTTCTGCACCCACCAAGAGCGAGTGAGGACTTACAGTGTTGTGGCACCAGCACCACCACCACCACCACCAAAGGCCCAGTTTTTCTGCCCCTGTTCAACAGGGGTGTGTAATTACAATTCTTGATCTAATATTTCACAGCAGGGCCCTGTGAGGGCTTACAGTGTTGTGGCCACACCAACACCTAAGGCCCAAATTTCTGCTGAGTATATAGGGCAGGCCCCTACTTTCAAACATCTAACTTACAAATGACTCCTACTTGCAAACGGAAGGAGACAACAGGAAGTGAGATGAAATCTACCCCTAGGAAGGGAAATTCTCTCCTGTAAGAGTTAATATGGGAAAAACATTTCTCCTTTCCACTGATGCTTTTCAATCCTTGTTCCACAAAAAAAAACAAATTCTCAAAAAGCATTTGTCATTGGGACAAAAAGTGAGGTGAAATCTTCTAATAAGGAGGAAAGACAGCAAAACAAATGTCACAGGGGTGATAACCCTTCCCTATGTTTTCCAAAAAGCTTAAAAAAGATTTTTTGACTGGAGCTAAACACGTTAAAAATGTACCCGTTCAAAATGACAAACAGATTCTACTTAACAACAAACCTACAGTCCCTGTCTTGTTTGCACCGCCTGTATAGTGCTGTTCAGAGTATATAGGGCCTGGTGGCCCCACACCTTTCCTTATTTTAATTTGGGTGCGGGATTCCCCTTAATATCCATACAAGACCCAAAGGGCCTGGTAATGGACTGGGGGTACCTATGGTGTTTGTCTCACTGATTTTCATCCATATTGCCAGGACCAGACATTACATTAAACCCACAAGCAGTTTTAAATGAGATTTTTTTCTTTAAAAATGACATTTGGTGCAGGGACTGTTCTAAACACGGGAAACACGCGCCACTTTACATGCATACTATAGACACCCCCTAGGTACGATATTTAAAGGAATATTTCACTTTTTTCTTTTACTTTAAGCATCATTAAAATCACTGCTCCCGAAAAAACGTCCGTTTTTAAAAGTATTTTTTGCATTGATACATGTCCCCTGGGGTAGGACCCGGGTCCCCAAACCCTTTTTAGGACAATACCATGCAAATTAGCCTTTAAATTGAGCACTTTTGATTTCGAACGTTCGAGTCCCATAGACGTCAATGGGGTTCTAACGTTCGTGCGAACTTTCGGTCCGTTCGCAGGTTCTGGTGCGAACCGAACTGGGGGGGTGTTTGGCTCATCCCTACCGCATGGCATCTTTTTGCCTGAGTGCTTGCGTAGCCCCTTGAACGCTTACGGAGCACCGCTGGTTCAGAGAACAAATCTGCAGAAGAGGCCATAGAGGAAGAAGAAGAGGAGGGGTGGAGCAGAGAGCTGTGGCAGAATCACTGCTAGCATTTTGGAGGTGTGGTGGCGGAAAAAGCTTCAGCAATACTGAACCCTATCCTGCATCCTTCCCAGCTGCCAGCAGAGTTACCCAGTGTGCCGTGAAGGAAAGGTAACATCCATGCCCATGCCTGCTAGACCATGTGTCTGCGGTAACATACACCTTACTGCTGTCTGCCCTGTCCAACAAGACAAAAACATTGCCTTCCACATGCCGGTAGAGAGCTGAAATGGCCTTCCATGAAAAGAAATGGTGTTTTGGAACCTGCAAATGAGGTACAGCACATTCCACAAATTTACGAAAGGGAGCAGAGTCTACCAGCTGAAAAGGCAGTAGTTGCAGTGCTAGCAATTTGGTCAAGCTGGCATTCAAGCTAGCATTCAGACTGTGAGCATGTGGATGGCTGGGACCAAATTTCTTTTTACGGTTTAGCAACTGGGGTAGGGAAATTTGCCTGCTAAAATAAGATGGTGGTGTACTGCTAGCAGATTGGCTGCAAGTACTTGGGACACCTATTGCTATACCTTCATTCCTCTCAGTGCAGGTTTTCGAGAGGACTGGAGTAGGGTTGAAGATCCCAGATGAGAAGCAAGGAGAAGTCCGCCTTTTTCTTTGATGTGGTCTACGGACGTTGCCTTATGAGGTGATGTGAAATCTACATTAATAGCTGTAAAATATTGGAATTATGAATATATTTAATTTATATTTAATTATTTATATATTTTATATTTAATTTATATTAAATGTATTCATATTTAATGAATGTATTTAATTTAGCTTTTATCTATGTAGGGCAGAACATATTATCTTCACAGAAATCTCTGGTAGACCAGACAAGTCGATGCCTAGGCTTGTGTATACAAACAATGGGATCCAAACCTCATTGTTTTACACATACTCACTTCAAAGTATCCCATGTTGGGATATGCAATGAAGGGAGGCCAACCCGTAATCAATACTTAACTTCCCACTAAAATTCAAGTTAAGCTCCTGCTCAGAATAGTCACAAAGATTTGCATTAAAGGGGGCTGACGTATGCCAAGTATAGGGATTGGAGATGTAGCCAGTCCTTAACCAGGAATAGGGAAGCTCACAAATCAGAGCCACGCTATGCCAACCAATGAGGCATCAGCATGTAATGATATACACAGACTAGATGGGAGGGAAACACACACTTTTATGGGAGAGCAACCATCAGAATGGAACCTTGGTGCAAAGGGTAATTATGGGAAAGGTCTGCATTTTAATTGTAACTAAATATGTTTGCAGATTAATGTTTTCAGGAATATACTCTGTATTCCTTCATATAATTTTCTTATTTTAACCTAATATTTTCTTCCTTGGTGTAGACTATAGATAGATGGTTGTGTATTAGATAGACTTTCAACTACTCACCAATAAATGTTGTTATTGTGTTAAAGCTTTCACACATGGTCAAAGAACTCTCATTTAATCCAAATCATATCTGAGAGATATTAAATCTCAAATATAGTACACGGGAAAAAGACTGCATGGGAGGTCATCATATGTCTGGTCAAGCATGTGGTGCCCAAGCGGCTGCTGTTGTGGCCACGCTTGATCCGCTTCAGACATAGGTTGCAAACCGCAACGGTACAATCTGCTGCACACTTGTCCAAAAAGGCCCACACCAAGGAACTTTTCAAAATCAGCGGGGGAGTCAGCAGTGCCCTGCACCTGCAGAGCTCTGTGATGTGATGCAGTAGGGTGGCTGCCCTTAAGCTGCCCCCTAGAGCACATCCTGCCTCATTGAAGTTGTGCCTCCTCCTCCTCTATTCTATCAGGCACCCAAGTAGAATCAGTGACCTCATCATCCCCTCCTTGTCACTGGAGCAAACTTGGCACTATGCTGCAGTTGGGGGAACATGACTGCTAGTTTCTTGTACTTCTTGGGCACCCCCTCTCTCTAGGCTCACGTTACTCCCTTCCTCAACCTGGGAACCAACATCAGAGCCTTTAAATCTCTGCACATCCTCCAGCACCATGTACCCGAAACTGTGGTCGAATAGTTTGGGGGACACCTCCGTGCATTATGGTTGGGCTACGGAAGGAGTGACTGAACAAGGAGCCGGTGGAATAGGCCACTTTGGCAGCTGCATAAAAAGGAAAACTACAATGAGCCTGGGTGACAGAGGATGAGAACGGCTTTGTTATCCACTCCACCAACTCTTCTGCATGTTCCAGCTTCATAACACGGCCAGCAGCAGGAAAAAAAGGACAGGGGCGTGGCTTGGCACCGGAGCGAGATGGCCGCTTAGGAAGAGAGCTACGTTGTCCAGAATCCCAAGTTAGCCCTTTCAGCAGCTTAATCCTCACCTGCACGAGGGTAAGATGACGGGAAGGAGTCACTCAACCTCCCGCTCTCAGCTGGATCCATCCACCCAACTGAGTAAGAACATCCCGGCGATGTTCCGGACACAGCACTTGGACTCACAGGCCGCACCTCAAGCCGCGGTCTGTAGTTACACTGGCTACACGGCCGCCACGGACGCTTCCGAAGCCTCTCAGTTGAGCGCTCCCTCTGCAGGTCCCTCTCCCTTCCTATGCCTAGCGGATCTACACAGTGTTGCCCAGGATATAAAAAACACCCTGTCAGGAGCAATCGCAGACTTAAAGACAGACATTAAATCAGTGGCCAGACGTGTGAAGCATGTGGAAGTGGCGGCCATGACACACGGCACGGCCATTCACCAGATACAGCAAGTAGTGACAACACATAATCGACATCTTATCGAGATGCATAGACATATGGAGGACCACGATAACTGGGGCCGCAGACGCAACCTTCGCATCAGGGGGATCCCTGAGTCTGTGGTGGCGCCGCAGTTACAGGCAGTGGTCTGGGCTATCTTCAACACCCTCCTAGGGAGGCCTCCGGACGCCCCGGTCGAGATGGAGTGATGTCACAGGGCACTGAGGCCACCCAGGGATGCTGTTTGCTGTCTTGTCAGCTTCACCCAGAAAGAGGAGATCCTGCGACTGGCCCGCAACCATGCTCACCTGGAGCACGAGGGGGCGCGTATTCAACTCTTCCAGGACTTATCTGCCATTACCTTACAGCACAGGAGGGACCTCCGACCACTTCTTCAATCCCTACGGGAGAGACGCATCCCCTATCGTTGGAAGTTCCCTTTCTGCCTCCAGGCAACGAATGGCAATTATACCGCCCAACTGAGGACACCAGCAGATATGGGGCCCTTCTGCGACAGCCTAGGAATCCCGATGATCCCGGTTCCAGATTGGTATGGAGCTTTTTTATGACCTGAGCCCTGGATCCACACACAACCTGGAGACACCCCAAGGTCACAGAGGAACAGACAACGACGTCGCAGACCCTCAGCGGAGTCGCCGCCCAGACGCCGAGGAGACATGGAAACCCATGAAAGTCCACGTGTCTCCCCTTCATCTGCCAGATGCAAGACTGATCACTGAACTCACAGTAGCCCAGACGGTGAGCTAACTTGTTATCTGTACTCGTCTCCTGGTAAATGTACTACTACTTGAAAGGTAAGCTGAGAATCCACCCAGGGCAATCTATGAAACTGACACTTTAATGGGGCAGAATTATCTGACTCTTGCCCAACCTCTGATTGCTTTACCCCCTGCTTCCCCATGTCTATATTAGCAGAACTTGGTTCCCCCATATGCCCCTCTGCAGAGTTTTTGTCTTTGTGCCTCAGTAATATTTGCTCATGAGAATATATGGTGGGACTGTACTCAAGAACACTGATATGGTAACGACCAGAGGTGGGCGTTCACCTCAACAGATCCCTTGCTATTTCCACTTTTCTCCTAGTCAGGGCCCTTACATAATGAGAGACTTCCAAAACAAGAAGAGGACAGAGGCATTAAGAGGAAGCGTATCCTCTCCTCCCCCTTAATTACACAATCTATCCCTGCTAAATATGGACATTGTATGCTTGACATAACTGATGAACAGTTACCCCCCACAATGTATATTTGGGTCAGCAATGGCCAATATTGGAATATTGGATTCTATGCCCCTGGTATCCCATTTATGCCACCCTTCCCCCCCTTATTGTCTTCCCCTCCCATCACACTGTTTTTCCCCGCTCCCCATACGGGAGTTCAGGGAGGTATCGACATCACCTGTATAATGTTATAACAATGATGTTGGCATCTCAGGTACTCTTGCAGCAGCTTGCCTAAATATATATTGAGGTTGGGAGCCCTACATGGCTTCCTAGGGTGGTACTCTTAACAAGTCTGATTTACTCGTATGTAGTTCACCACATTCATATGTCTTACGGATAACATTACACGGTTGCTTCACAGGCGGTGCACTCTAACCTCTACGTTCCTGACCGTTCATGGATGTTGAGGAAGAGACCCTAGATTTCTTGGTGACTGGTGGGGACCTTTCCCGGCTCACACCGATCTACTTAAACGTATAGGTGTCTCTGTGGTAGGGGGGATATGGGGATCTGTATCCCCCTAGCTGACAGATGGGGATCCGGGATCCTCATAAAGCCTGAGTATTTACGGATTCATGGAGCCCCTAGCCCCCAAAGCTGTCATGGTGTGTGGTGGTTCTGGGTATGGGGGCTCTGATGGTCCTAGTCTGTCACTCGATAGGCAGCTTGATGGACTCCAACGTTACAAGGTTCGCATGATAGGGGGGACTGTTGCAGGTCCTACTCGCTCCTTGTGGGGGGGTGGCCTGCCCGGTGTCACTCCGCCTGGTGGAGCCGGGAGATCTCTTGAATACCATAACCTACATGCTTGGGTACCTGGATGATGGGAGACGTATACATCGTTCTTTAGGTGTTGAGCTTCTTCCCCACCCCAAGGAGGTGGGATTTCTCCTTGAAACTAGCTGGATAAACTTTCAGTTAACTTTGTCTTTATTTTCAGCCCTCATTAGGTTACTCAGCTGGACTGTATTACCTCCGGTACTTTGATTGTGAATATTTAGATTGAACAGGGAGTCGGCCCTACAGGGGTTACTAACCAACTCGAAAAGCCTTTCTGTAGTTGGCTTAACCTGATCTGTATCTACTCCTTCTTTCACACTTACCTCCCCTTTTCTCTTCTTTCCTTTCACGTAACTCCCCCCTCTCGCTTCCTCCTTTCTTCCCTTTTCCCTTTTTTTCTCTATATCTCTCCTCTGGTCTCTATTCCTTACCCTCTTCCCCACTAGCCTCTACCTCCCTTCCCCCGGAGACTTGGGGGTGGCACTGATAAACACCTGTGACTATCGAAATATGCCTCCGATGAAACACCTAGCGACTCCTTTGTCTTTCAAGGTTTACTCCCTGAATGCAAAGGGCCTTAATATCCCAAAGAAGCGGAGTAGTGTTCTTGCTGAGGCACACTGTCTCAGAGCTCAAGTGCTATTTCTGCAGGAAACACATTTCAAATCTGGTGCCATTCCTAGTTTGACCAACCGCCGATTCCCAGCAGTCTACCATGCGCCCTGCCCCGATTCCAAAACAAAAGGGGTATCCATAGTAATTGCTAAATCTTTTCCGTTCAAACGCACGGACCAAGTTCTTGACCCGGAGGGTAGATTCCTCTTCCTAAAGGGGTTTGGAAAAATAGGCCAGTGACCTTCGCAAACATTTATTGCCCCAATTCCAAGCAGGTTTCCTTCCTTAAAGAAACCCTTCTGAGGCTCACAACATTTAAGACAGGCCTTTTGGTACTAGGGGAAGATCTTAACATGTCTCTAGATCCACTTCTTGATACCTCTACAGACACCTCCTCATTCCCATTCTCTGCCCTACGCCAAGCCAAGCTTGCACTAGCCTCCCTAGTCCTTCATGACACTTGGCATACATTACAGCCCCAAGGGAAAGATTATACCTTTTTCTCACATCCACATAACCGATACTCAAGGCTAGACTACCTGTTTATCCACCAGACAGATTTGACCTTTCTACAGGACGCGACCATAGAGAGCATGTTCAGTTCTGATCAGCACCCGATTACGCTGACTTTGCAGTTCCCACAAAGGGAAATGACTACCAGAACCTGAAGAATAGATGCCTTCTCTTCTTTCCGATCCAGGGGATTTAGCTGAAGTCACCAAGACCATAACAGACCATTTCCAGCTGAATGATACCCCAAACGTCTCGCCCATGACCCAATGGGAAGCACACAAGTGTGTTGTCCGGGGACGTCTCTTAGCTATTGCTGCCAGGAAGAAAAAAGCACACCAACTAGCGATCCGAACCCTGACTGAAAAAATAGCGGTACTGGAAATGCAACATAAGCGGTCTCTAGCAGTAAATGTGGCACAGGAATTAGCGGACACGCGGGCAACCCTCCTTGAAGAACTGTTTAAACGAGCACGTAAGAGACAGGTTCTAACTCAAAAGTTATTCTTTGAACAGGGTAATAAACCAGGCAGGCTTTTGGCAAGGTTCACACAGAGGCGCACACTTGCATCCACTATACATCACATTGTAGACTCGGGTGGAATCTCCCATTCCAGAAATGAGGATATTGCCAATCAATTTTGCCACTTTTACAGCAAATTATACAATCTTGACTCTCATGAACACAAACCCATGTCGGCGGATGCGCGCTCGGAACTCATAAAGGGATTCTTAGCAAGCTTCAGTCCTCGGCCACTGTCTGTGGAGGACTGGTAAGCTATGGAGGCCCCACTGTCATTAGAGAAGTGGGAGGAGGCCTTGAAGGCTGCGAAACCTGGTAAAAGCCCGGGGCCAGATGGCTTCTCAGCACAATACTATAAATGCTTTGCTGACCTCCTGGCACCAAAATTTCTTAAAGCCTTCAACGCCCTCTCTCGCTCTCCATGTGCTTCAAGTAGCTTACTGGAAGCCTGTATTTCAGTAATCCCAAAGGAAAACAAAAACCCCACAGACGTGGCAAGCTATCGTCCCATATCCCTTCTGAATGTCGATGTGAAATTGTTTGCTAAGATCCTGGCTACACGCCTATCTTTCCATATCCTGGCCTTGATAGGACTTGATCAGGTTGGATTCGTCCCTGGTAGGGAAGCCAGGGACAACACTATTAAAGCTATCAATTTGCACCACTGGCTTACATCCACCAATAGAGGAGGTTGTTTCTTGGCTATGGATGCAGAGAAGGCATTTGACAGGGTGGCCTGGGACTATATGGATGCAGTCCTGGAAGCCCTGGGTTTGGGAAGTATTATGTGGCCTTTTATTAAGGCACTCTATACCAAGCCCAGGGCTAGAGTGCGAGTCAACGGCCACCTGTCGGACGCCTTCCCCATCCATAATGGAACACGACAGGGGTGTCCCCTGTCCCCGTTACTGTATATCCTCACACTAGGACCCTTCCTCCGGTGTATACGAGCCCATCCAGACATAAAAAGGGATCGAAGTACATCAGTGGGAATATAAGATTGCCGCTTTCGCGGACGACATATTACTATTTCTTTCATCCCCGCTGACATCTCTTCCTAACCTAATGCCAATCCTAGAGCAGTTCAAAACTATTTCGAACCTAAAAATTAATCTTTCAAAGTCTTATGCGCTCAATGTCTCACTGCCCCCAGGGACAGTGCAAATATGTCAGGAAAAATTCCCCTTCAGTTGGAAAACAGGCGCCATTAAGTACCTAGGCATTCAGATCCCTAGTAAACTTAAGGATCTTTACAAACTGAATTTCCTGGCAGAATTGCGACTTATACAGCAGGATCTCCTTCGGTGGGAAGCCCCCACCATCTCATGGTTTGGGCGAGCCTCAATTATGAAAATGACGGTTCTCCCCCGCCTACTGTACAAACTACAGACTATCCCGATCCGCTTACCACCCTCCTTTTTTACGACCTATAAACGCATGTGCAGAACTTTTTTATGGGGAGCTAAAGTGGCAAGAGTGGGGTGGGCTAAGATAGTTCTACCAAAGTCGGGAGGTGGAATTGGACTCCCGGACCTCCAGAGATACTACTGGGCAGTACATCTAACACGGGTAGTTGATTGGCGAATTCATTCTAAATGTAAGGACTGGGTTCTTCTAGAAAAACTGATTTCGGGTACCGAACTCCAACACACTCCGTGGTTCCCCAGGGCACACGTACAGACAAACATATACTCTCACCCTCTCATAAGTGCGACCTTGCATACTTTCGATAGTGCATGTAAGGCTCATTCAATCTCCAATTCGCATTGTGCGATCACACCAATTAGACATAACCCAGAGTTTCCACCGGGCCTAGACGCGACCTTTCTAGCAGCGGAATGGCTATACAAAGAAATGCAGGCTAAACACTTTTTCTCCAGAGGAAGGTGCCTTCTACAAGGAGAACTGGCAGGGTTGTCTAATACAAAGATCTTCCCCTTCTGGGCTTATATTCAATTGAAGCACTTTTTAGACAGCCCCTCGAATAGACGTGATTTCGCAAAAAAACCCACCTTTCTGGAATCATTATGTTCTAGCTCCTCTCCCCAGAATCATCTAATTTCAGGGCTGTACGCCACAATGTTTGGGGAACCTTATGCTCTCCTGAGGTCGGAGCATGCCGTCTGGGAGAATGAGCTGGGCATGGTGATTGTCGATAAGGCCTGGGATAAAGTACATCTGTATATTCATAAGGGCTCTTTGAACATTCAAACTCAGGAGAACGGCTATAAAGTCAAAACACGGTGGTATAGAACTCTGGAATTGCTACATAAATTCATTCCAATGGTCTCTGACCAATGTTGGAGGTGCGAACAGGGTACTGGTACGTTCCTCCATATCTGGTGGACGTGCCCTCTGATTCAACTGTTTTGACACAAAGTGCATGAAATCGCAATGGAGATATCATCACTCCCGTTGAAATTCTCTCCAGCACAGTATCTCCTCCACATCTCCAAAATTCCCCGCAAAAAATACTTCAGGTCAATAGCTATGCACTTAATTAATGCCGCCAGGCTGTGTCTTCTGGTACATTGGACATCCAAAGCGCCTCCCTCCACAAAAGAATGGGTGACCCAGATCAACCAAATAGCAGCAATGGAGGAATTAATTTGCACTGCACAGGACAGAATAACACATTATTCAAGAGTATGTTCACCATGGATTGAATACCGAAATTCACAGAGCTACAAAGACCTGTGTCAGGACAACGATTAAATAGGTCAGTTCAGCAGATTTCAAACTACGTAAAACATACTGAGGAGGGTAGTT
Source organism: Lithobates clamitans (assembly GCA_037952925.1). Lineage (NCBI taxonomy): Eukaryota > Metazoa > Chordata > Amphibia > Anura > Ranidae > Lithobates > Lithobates clamitans. The sequence goes on along the minus strand of JBBGZY010000563.1, from coordinate 10,160,666 downwards.
GGTGGAAATCCCACCCCCTTCTCACATACCTTATTCACAGTGCTACCCCCATTCCTCCCCCCCACCCCCTCTTCCCCTTCACTCCTCACTTTCTTTCTCCCCTCTTCCTTGTCTCCTCCTTCTTTATATCTTCTCTATCCTCATCTTCTTCTTTATTCTTAGCTTCTGAGTGTTATATTACAGAACTGTAGTGTGGAAGGCCGACATAACAGTCAGACACGTATCCTACCCCTTGCCTATCTTATAATATCTATGGACATAATATGGGCTATTTCTATTTAGGAGTTTTATACTCCAGGGCTCGCATAGCCAACTTGAACTGTATTCCACACGGATATAGGGGCCTTATTGTAGCTTATCTAATAACGCATCCAGAGGCAACACCGGCCGACTCATGCCTGCTTAATTTTGAACTTAATGTATCTTTCAGTTGAATCATTACTTACCTGTAACATGATTATGTGTTATACAATGCTTTTTGTACTGTTTGTACTGTTTATGAAAATTCATAATAAAATTTTTTGTGGGAAAAAAAAGAAAAAAAGGACAAGTGTGCCCCACAGCCACTGGCAAGAGGATGCACCATGTCCATGAACAGCACTCTTGACTGTAGACACAGAGCCTGCTTGCCCTCTTGTAGTGGCCTGTGAGCGTCTGCCTCTCCTTGGTGGCCCTCTGGACATGATGTATACTTTGTTTTGCAACACCGCACTACACTGTACACCATCAGAAAAGTAGTAGCAACTGCACTATGGCTGCACTGTAATGTAATTACAATTTTTGATCTAATATTTCACAGCAGGGCTCGTTCCTGCACTCAACAAGAGTATCTATGAGGCTTTACAGTAATGTGCCACCACCACCACCGCCTAAGGCCCAATTTTTCTGCCCTTGTTTAACAGGGACGCGTAATTACAATTTTTGATCTAATATTTACAGCAGGGCCTGTTCTTGCGCTCAACAAAAGTATCTGTAAGGCTTTACAGTGTTATGCCACCACCACTGCCTAGGGCCCAATTTTTCTGCCCCTGTTAAACAGGGGCGTGTAATTACAATTTTTGATCTAATATTTCACAGCAGGGCCTGTTCCTGCGCTCAACAAAAGTATCTACAAGGCTTTACAGTGTTGTGCCACCACCACCACCACCGCCGCCTAAGGCCCAATTTTTCTGCCCCTGTTTAACAGGGGCATGTAATTACAATTCTTGATATAATATTTCACAGCAGGGCCCGTTCCAGTGCCCAGCAAGAGTAACTGTAAGGGCTTACAGTGTTCTGGTACCACCAACACCTAAGGCCCAATTTTCCACAGAGTGTATAGGGGAGGCCGTATAGTATATACAGGCAATCCCCTATTTTCAAACATCAGACTTACAAACGACTCCTGCTTACAAACGGAGGGAGACAACAGTAAGTGAGAGGAAATCTACCCATAGGAAGGGAAATTCTCTCCTGTAATGCCCTGTACACACGATAGGATTTTCTGATGGAAAATGTGTGATAGGACCTTGTTGTCGGAAATTCCGACCGTATGTAGGCTCATCACACATTTTCCATAGGAATTTCCGACACACAAAGTTTGAGAGCTTGCTATAAAATTTTCCAACAACAAAATCCGTTGGCGGAAATTCCAATCGTGTGTACACAAATCGGACGCACAAAGTGCCACGCATGCTCAGAATAAATTAAGAAATGAAAGCTATTGGCTACTGCCCCGTTTATAGTCCCGACGTACGCGTTTTACGTCACCGCGTTCAGAACGATTGGATTTTCCGACAACTTTGTGTGACCATGTGTATGCAAGACAAGTTTGAGCCAACATACGTCGGAAAAAATCCATGGATTTTGTTGTCAGAATGTCCGATCAATGTCCGACCGTGTGTACAGAGCATAAGAGTTAATATGTGAAAAAGGTGTCTCCACTGATGCTTTATCACCAATCCTTGTTTCCTAATAACGCAAAATTTTCTAAATCCAATTGTCATTGGGACAGAAAGTGAGGTGAAATCTTCTGAACAGGGGCACAGACAGCAAAAAAAAAATGTTACAGGGGTGATAATCCTGCCCTATATTATCCAAAAAGCTTAAAACTAGATTTTTGGGCTGGAGCTACACTTACTGTAAAAAAATGTACCTGTTCCAAATTATAAACAGATTTAACGTAACAACAAACCTACAGTCCCTATCTTGTTTGTAACCTAGGGACCGCCTGTATATTGCTGTTCAGAGTATATAGGGCCTGGGGGCCCCACGCCTTTTTTTTTTATTTGGGTGCGGGGTTCCCCTTAATATCCATACCAAACCCAAAGGGCCCGGTAATGGGCTGGGGGGGCAACATTACATTACAGCCGCAAGCAATTTTAAATTACTTTTTTCCTTTAGAAATGTCATTTTGTGCAGGGACTGTTCTAAACACAGGAAAAATGCACCACTTTACAGGCATACCCCCAGGCGCGATATTTAAAAGAATATTACACTTTTATTGTTTCACTTTAAGCATTATTAAAATCACTGCCCCTGAAACGTCTGTTTTTAAAACTTTTTTTTTACATTGATACATGTCCCCTGGGGCAGGACCCGGGTCCCCAAACACTTTTTATGACAATAACTTGTATATTAGCCTTTAAAATTAGCACTTTTGATTTTTCACGTTCGAGTCCCATAGACTTTAACGGGGTTTAACGGGGTTCGCGTGTTCGCACAAATTTTTGGTCTGTTCGCATGTTCTGCCACAATCCGAATTGGGGGGTGTTCGGCTCATCCCTATTGAAGAAGACTGTTCACCATGTCCTCCAAAGTTTCACCTAAAGATCCTATATTGGCCACAGGCAGATGCCCCTTGAACCGTGTAACTGGAAATTCTGGTACCAGTTTAGAGACTTCATCTAGGACACTCACTGCAACCGCTTCATTAACATTAGATTGTAAATCTTGCTTATAGCGATCAGTAGGATCCCCGCTCAATTTGTTACGAGTGCGTCTGTTTGAGAGTTGTCTCAAAGCCTCTTGATAATAGTTATTCATTTTCTGCATATATTCAAATCACTATTAAAAATCACTAGCTTCTTTCATTTGTATTGACTGATCCACAAGCACAACATCAGCCAAAACAATAAAAAATAATGGGATCCAAAAAAGTAGATATGTGAGTTCTTCTCATTCTGAGGGGATCAATTTCACTTTTAGCAATAGTTACTGCTCAATGATGCTGCTTTCCGGTATATAATATGGAGTTTTTCTAAAATGTACCCAAAATGTCTGTCCTTTTTTTAAATTTTCACAGTGTTTATGTAAAATCCTTTCCTCTTGTTTACAGTGCCTTCAAAAAGTATTCATACCCCTTGAAATTTTCCACATGTTGTCATGTTACAATCAAAAACATAAATGTATTTTATTGGGATTTTATGTGATAGACCAACACAAAGTGGCACATAATTGTGAAGTGGAAGGAAAATGATAAAAGGTTTTCATTTTTTTTTTTACAAATAAATACATGAAAAGTGTGGCGTGCGTTTGTATTCAGCCCCCCCCCCCCCCCCCGAGTCAATACTTAGTAGAACCACCTTTCGCTGCAATTACAGCTGCAAGTCTTTTTGAGTATGTCTCTACCAGCTTTGCACATTTTTGCCTATTTTTCTTTGCAAAATAGCTCAAGCTCTGTCAGATTGGATGGGGAGCATCTGTGAACAGCAATTTTCAAGTCTTGCCACAGATTCTCAATTGGATTTAGGTCTGGGCTTTGACTGGCCCATTCTAACACATGAATATGCATTGATCTAAACCATTCCATTGATGCTGACATACTGACTGTATGTTTAGGGTCGTTGCCCTGCTGGAAGGTGAACCCACCCCCAGTATTAAGTCTTTTGAAGACTTGTTCTAAGATTGCCCTGTATTTGGCTCCATCCATCTTCCTATGAACTCTGACCAGGCTGACTGTCCCTGCTGAAGAAAAGCATCTCCACAACATGATGCTGCCACCACCATGTTTCACAATGGGGATGGTGTGTTCAGGGTGATGTGCAGTGTTTTCCTCCATACATAACGTTTTGCTTTCAGGCCAAAAAGTTACATTATAGTCTCATCTGACCAGAGCACCTTCTGCCACATGTTTGCTGTGTCCTCCACATGGCTTCTCACAAACTGAAAACAAAACTTCTTATGGCTTTCTTTCAACAATGGCATTCTCCTTGTCACACTTCCATAAAGGCCAGATTTGTGGAGTGCACGACTAATAGTTGTCCTGTGGGTAGATTCTCCCACCTGGGTTGTGGATCTTTGCAACTTCTCCAGAGTTACCATGAGCCTCTTGGCTGCTTCTCTGATTAATGCTGTCCTTGCCCGGCCGGTTCGTTTAGGTGGACAGCCATGTCTTGATAGGTCTACTTTTGTGCCATACTCTTTCCATTTCTGGTGTGTTCCTTGGCCTTTATGATGCTATTTGTTCACTAAGGTTTTCTAACAAACCTGTGAGGGCTTCACAAAACAGGTGTATTTGAGATTAAATTACACAAAGGTGAACTCCATTTACTAATTAGGTGACTTCTGAAGGCAATTAATTGCACTAGATTTTAGTTGGGGTATCAAGGTAAAGGGGCTGAATACAAATGCACCCCACTCTTTGCAGATATTAATTTGTAAAAAAAAAAATGTATAATTTTCCTTTCATTTCACAATTATGTGCCACGTTGTGTTGGTCTATCACATAAAATCCTCATAAAAATACATTTACATTTTTGGTTGTAACATGACAAAATGTAGGAAAACTTTTTCAAGGCACTGTAAATTAAATATTAAAATCAAGAACGATGGCTAAATCACCCCTATCTGTATTCTCTTATCCATATAACAAAATCACTTCTAGGATGTAAACAAAACTACAGTGTAATAATGTTACAAAGGTTCTACAACCTTAATTAACAGTATCTTAATTCACAGTGCTACCCTGAACATCCTTCCTCTAATATTAGCACTCTAAAATCATCATGAAGGGGGCGTGGCTTGGCACATGAGGAAGTAGGACGCTTGTTCCTGGAGCTCCCGCACACGCCGCACACACAGAGGCTCTCATCGCTTCCCAGCGCACCCATCCAGGCCTGATATGGGGAGGAGAGGAGGGGGAGACATCCAGCGTTCCTCCGATCCACATCTTGCAGGTGATATCGACCGCTTTTTCACCCATTTGGGTCATAATCGCTCCGACCCCCCCCCGTCCAAGATGGCGCCGGCCCGGACCCCAGGCACACAGGGAGCGGTGTCACAGCGCTCCACACCCCATATGAAGACCAGGCAACGTGCCAGGTCTCCCCCTGACTCAGAGACAGGCTCAGTCCGCTCTACAGAGCACTCCCCTGAATCCCACAGATCCTATGGATGGGACATGGAGGCATACATTAAAGCACTTCCCACCAGACACGATTTTGAGGCCTGTGTGCAACGAATGGAACGTTCATATAAGCAAGAAATGTCTGAACTGCGCAGAGATTTCACCAATAGAATTGAGGAAGTGGAACACAATACAGAAAAAAATACATCCACCCTGCATGCGCATGACACTATCCTGCATGAACATACCCTCCAAATCCAACAACTGATGTACCATCAAGACGACCAGGAGAATAGGGCCAGACGTAACAACATACGCATACGCGGCCTACCCAAATCGGTTGAAACTAAGGACTTAGCCCCTGCAGTAATTGCCATGTTCAATGAGCTACTTCAGAAAGACAAGGACGCTCCTCTGGAACTTGATCGAATCCACAGGGCCCTCGGCCCCAAGAATCCGAATTTAGAGCACCCAAGAGATGTGATCTGCAGAGTCCACTTTTATGCTGTTAAAGACGCCATCATGCAGGCTGCACGCTCTCAAAGCGCACTACACTTTAATGGCACCGCTGTGTCCCTGCTCCCTGATATATCTAAACTCACTCTGGACATGCGACGTGCCTTAAAACCCCTGACTGGAGCCCTGCAAGCAAAACAAATCAAGTACCGCTGGGGTTTCCCCTTTAATCTGTTTGCATCACATGAAGGGAAATCTGCAATTTTTCGCACGCTGGGGGATCTCCCCAAGTTCCTCGGAACTTTTGAACTACCTCAGATCTCCATCCCAGACTGGCCACTTCACGCAGCCACCCCTGGCTTCCAAACTGCACCAGGATGGCAGACACGCACGAAGAAAAGCAAGAGATCCAAACCGGACTTCTCCACTGCGACAGACGGCTGAACTCAGTTTAATGATGTCTGACTTATTTCCATAGATTTTCACAGGTCCCAAACCGGTGCAGACATTCCTGTCTGCAGTTACTGTTGGAACACTTTATTATTAACCCATTTTCTTTCTCCTTAAAACATAGGTTTTATGTTAAAGTTCCATCCCCCTTGCTCCCTGTGAGGGGAGATTATCTGTGATATCAGACCACATACCTCCCCAGTCCTTAATCACCTCCAACCTTACCATCCCCCTCCCCATCCCTCCCCTCTCCCCTTTCCCCATCCCCCTACACCCCCCCCATCCCTCTCCTTTCCCCCCCTCTCATCCCTCTCCTCCCCCTCCCCTCATATATCTCATATATCCCTTATAAAAACTGTTAATATTTTATAGCTGGATATGGAAGCCCTCTGGGCTGCTTATAAGTTGAACTGTTCTATGAGATAGGTCCTCCTTAGCAGAGATAAGTACCTATTCAGTATTTACGTAGCATCACAGAGTCCTGAGAAGTTATGTTTATAGTTCTTTTATTCTGAATTTTTGATAAATGTTGCCCGGCGTGTGCGGGCTCCTTTGTGCATAACCCGCTGTACCCCCCACTTAGGCCCTTCAGCGCCCACAGCGGTATTAGCTGAAATGTTGTTAACAACACTACTAGTGAGGCTTTTTTGGCCTCGTTCTCCCTTTTCGTCTGCACTTCTTTTCTTATTTCTCCACTTAACTCTCTTCTCTAGCTTCGCCACTAGAGGTCTCCCCTCTTCTTCTTTCGCCCCCACTTCCCATACTTTTGAGACAGCGAGCTTCCATGGTCCTTATTATCACACACACAGTAAATTCATTCTTACATGGCAGTACAACCCTCCCTAAAGATCTCCTCGCTTAATTGCAGAGGTCTCAATATCCCGGAGAAGAGACGAGAAATATTGTATCATTTTCATAAAATTAAAACCCAAATTCTCCTCCTACAGGAAACTCACTTTAGAACAGACAAATGTCCACAATTTCTCCATAAACAATATCCTGTCTGGTTCCATAGTACCAATCCCTCCGCAAAATCTAAAGGGGTTTCAATAGCATTTCACGCATCCTTCACTCCAGATGTCCTCGACACATATGTTGACCCCCTGGGAAGATATATTTTTCTTAAATTGTCTTATCTGAATACCATTTACACTATCATTAATATATACTCTCCCAACCAGAATCAACAACAATTCCTCTCATCAGTGATCTCCCGTCTGAAAAGATTCTGCACGGTCAACATGATCCTGGGAGGGGACCTCAACGCAGCCCTGATACCTCGTCTTGATTCATCCACCGGTAAGTCCTCGATCTCTCCGACCTCCCTGACCAATATCAGAACACTACTATCTGACTTATCCTTAGTAGACGCCTGGAGGATGTTACATCCTAACACCAAAGACTACACATTTTTTTTTCCCGCACATAATTCCTACAGTAGACTGGACTACCTTTTCGTTTCCCAATCTTTATTAGATTACTCACCCTCAGCCTCTATTGGTCTCACTCTTTGGTCAGACCACGCCCCCATACATCTGAACCTAGGACATATTCCATCACGCAAACAGAGCTCCTCTTGGAGACTTAACGATAATTTATTATTCGACTCAGTATGCTCACAGGATATTAAACAGACCATCAGACATTTTATCGCGGACCATGCCCAAGACTCCACTAACTCGCTTACTAAATGGGAGGCGCTTAAATGCGTACTCAGGGGCAAATTAATCCAACATGGAGCCCGACTGAAACATGCCCGCACTGCGGATATAGCACGACTTCTCTCCACCATTGCCAAACTAGAAGAATTACACAAAACAGACCTGACTAGCTCATCTCTCCTAGAACTCACCAACGCGAGAAGAGACCTCCTACTTATTTTCGCAGAAAGGTCTCTTATCGCCCGAGATAAGGGAAGATTCAACCATTACTCACAAGCCAATAAATGTGGTAGACACCTAGCGCACACCCTCCAACCACGCCAAGCCAGACGACCTATACCGTTAATAAACTCCCCCGTTAAAGGTAAACTCATGCAGAACTCAGCAATTGCTGAGGAATTTCGCACATACTATTCCGCACTTTATAATCTCACCCCCCAAAATCCACGTATTATGCCTACCCCACAGGACTTGTCCTCCTATATCCAAGAGACAGCACTCCCATCTCTCCCTCTTTCGGATGCGGAGGACCTCGAGACCTCCCTATCCGAGGAGGAATTTCTATTCGCTATTAAAAATCTTAAGAACGGCAAGAGTCCTGGACCAGACGGATTCTCTCCCCGCTTCTACAAAACGTTTGCCCCGCAACTATCCCCACTACTAGCAAAAGCATTTAATGCCATTGATGAAAACATTGCCCTGTCCCCATCCATACTCCAAGCCCAGATAGTCGTCATCCCCAAACCCGGAAAAGACCCCTCTATTTGCCCCAATTATAGACCAATATCCCTTCTAAATGTCGACCTAAAATTGTATGCTAAGATCCTTGCAAATCGCCTCTCCCCTCTACTACCACAAACTATACATAAAGATCAGGTGGGCTTTGTTCCTGGCCGTGAAGCCAGGGACAACACCACCAAGACCATACACCTGATCACATATGCTCACCGTCACCATATATCTACTTGCCTTCTCGCCTGCGACGCAGAGAAGGCCTTCGATAGGGTCAGCTGGTCTTTCCTCCGAGCTACCCTTTCCCAACTGGGTCTAGGCCCGAAAATGTTGACACGTATCATGTCCCTTTATTCCGCACCTTCCGCAACAGTATTAGTAAACGGCATCCAATCAGAAAAATTCATGATATCTAACGGCACCAGACAGGGCTGTCCTCTCTCCCCCCTCCTGTTCGCCCTAGTAATTGAGCACCTAGCACAGGCCATAAGATCTAACCCTAATATACAGGGGATACAAACCCCTTCGTCACACTGTAAACTCTCCTTATATGCCGACGATCTCCTTCTCTACGTTACACAACCCCACATCAGCATACCCTCCATATTAGCCGAAATAGACAGATTTGGTAGTCTTAGTAATTATAAACTAAACATCTCTAAAACGGAAGCCCTAAACCTCTCACTATCACATGCCACCCTCGCCTCCCTCAAATCTAACTTTTCGTTTCAATGGCGACCTAATTCCATTTCTTATTTAGGCACAGCTATACCCAAACAAACTTCTGACATATATTCCCTGAACTTCAGCCACTTACTCCAAAAACTGAGGAAGTTGACCGAAGAACGGACAGACCTACCTCTATCCTGGATAGGATGTATCAATACATTAAAAATGGACATACTCCCCAAGTTACTATACCTATTCCAAGCCCTACCCATCGCTCTTCCCTCTATGTACCTTCGCACCCTCCGTGCTATGGCTACCAAATTCATCTGGAAAGGCAACCACCCAAGACTGAAACATAAACTCTTATGCTCTCCTATTACCAAAGGGGGTTTGGGCCTACCTGACTTTGAAATGTATCATACGTCCGCAGTCCTATCCCGTATCCTTGAATGGTTCCCTCGCCCTATGACTAAAGCAGCCACAACGGTAGAACAGGACCTATCAACATATGACCTACGAGCGCTTCTTTGGGGCTATGAAAAGATATATAAATCCTTATCGACACTATCCCCCCTTACTAGGGACGCACTGACAATCTGGTACCGCAAAAGAGACACACTCTCACTATCCTCGGAACCTAGCCCCCTTACCCCATTGTTTGACAACCCAAGCCTTCCTGAAGGACACTCAACTCACTCTTTAGACGTATACAATAGAGATTCATGGCCCACTGCCCGCCAATTTGTCGACCGCACCTTAGGCACCTTCCTATCCACCCCCACGGACGTCTACTCCAAGATAACATGGCTCACTCACGGACACCTAAACTCCTATTGTAAGACCCTACATGATTCCAGACAAACACACAGACCCTTGACAGGTTTTGAACAACTATGTACCCTCCCCGAAACTCCACGACACACTTTATCATTGATATATAAATCTATTATGGACCATACCCATGAAGCTCTACCTAACTATACTACAAAATGGTCAGCGGAGGTCGGGAAAGATATAACCGAGGCGGAATGGGGGAAAGCCTTCCTCTTCACAAACAAAACCTCCATATCAAGTTATACTCAAGAGAAAAACTACAAATTGATGTCGAGGTGGTATCGGGTCCCAACTACTCTCAGGATCATGTTCCCATCTAACTCAGACAGATGCTGGAGATGCAACACAACGGAAGGTACTTATATACACATCTGGTGGGAATGTGATGGTATTCTCCAATTCTGGACTCAAATTTTTCAAATTTACTCTGAAATCTATAACAAGCCACTATTACCATCACCCTCTATAGCCCTTTTATCCATCCTTCCAGGGACAATCAAATCGCAAAAAAACGGCCTACTGAAATTTTTTGTTAGTGCTGGTAGACAATTCATACCCAGACACTGGAAAACCACTACCCCCCCTCCCTAATAGAATGGGTCAGAGAAGTAAACAACTATATGCTAATGGAGGAAATGCAGGCCCAAGCCTTAGACAAGTACGCCAAATTCTCTTTTGTCTGGAGTATATGGAGGAGTTACTCTACCTCAGACAAACTCAAACAAAGACTCTCAGCAAACAATCCCTCATAAGGTCTAAACAACCCATACTCATTACACTATTTATGTATAATGAGGACCCTATATATATATATATATATATATATATATATATATATATATATATATATATATATATATATATAGACGGAAGCTCGCTGTCTCCTTACCCCCCTCACCCCCCTCCCCTCACTAACTCTTTTTTCTATTCTATACCTATCCTCCCTTTTCCTACTCTGTCTCTCATACCTTTCCCCTTTTTCTAGACCTCCGATATAACAGTTTTAGATGCAATAAAAATATAGGATCTCCCATGGAAACAGAGATCCAAATCTTTGATAATGACCATATCGATGTAACCTATGCACATGTTGCTTACTTGAGACTACCTATGCCTAGGGGTGCAGCAGGCTCCCAAAGGGGCACCCCAGCATAGAGTAATTAAAACTTATATGTTAACATACACATGTTGCACAGGTTTAAAGTACTACTTCACCTATAACAACCCAGATACCTGTATATGTTTGCACTATTTCAATATTTAATAGATACAATTGTTTATTAGAGACTATATGTCAGGTAACTGACACTGTTTACACTCCTTTATTCTGCCCTTTTTTTTCTTTATTTTCTTATTTCGATGTTTATATTCTTTATATTCTTGCAAAAAACTCCAATAAAAACTTATTGAACCATAAAATCATCATGAACACAAAGGGGGTCATTTACTATAGCGCTGCGGCGTTAAATCATGCAAAATCGAATTTACTATAGTGCCCTGAAACTAAATAGCGCCCAAATCCTTACTCTGCTAAAAGCTGGAGAATTGCACATGGAAATAATGTTTAGAGCATGATATAATTGCCTAAATAGTACTGAAATATGCGGTATATTATTTAAAGATGATCTGCTTTTAAACTGTGTGAAAAAGTGATTTCTACACTGAAATATCTTTCAAAGTCTGAGAAGAGATAAATTCCCTGTTTCTGTACAATTAGGTGCCAACACAACTGAGCATGCTCAGACCTGCAAATAGCTCTGATTTTAGCTCCAGTGCCTTTTTTACCAGGAGCTATAGTAAATACCAAAATTAGCGCTTGGCTAAAATGCATTTTTGAGAATGAAAATCAGCGCTATGATAGTCCAATGCAAGTTTCAGCCATTGATTCTAATGGTACAATAAATAAATACTTTTAATGTTGAAATGAAATGTATCTTTCTCTGAAATAAATGTTCCTTGTAACATTGTTGCTGCTTCTATCTTATTTTTTCTTATCTATTTTGTTTCTAAGAATACTAGAATGTGGAATGTTTTGATGTTTTGGTAAAATATATTTTTCTCTGTCACTTTCACTTGTTAATCTCCATCTCACAACAATCTTTACCCAAACTCACACAGGTGTCTTTACAAAGCACAAACAATACCATTGCTGATGAAAATTTAAAATGAGTCACAATTTTTTGTGCTTTTTATTTTTTCCAAATATTCATAATTTGAGCCCAAAAAATGTGATATGACATCAAAATGTCATTCCCAAAAATTTGAGGATAATATTCACTACTAATATCACTATACACTCACCCACAAAGAACCACCAAATATCACAGAATAAATCAAGAAGAAAAACTCTTGAGTAATGTAATTCCATCACCTGTCCAAACAAATGTAGTATTTATGTGTAGGAGGTTCTCACATGTGGCAGCTCCATGGCTTAGAGGTTAGAACTTCAGCTTAGCATTCCTGAACATCTGGGTTTGATTCCCAAACATGCTGCTTCATGTAGAGAAGTTGTCTCATGTCCTAAAACTATGTCTAAATGTACTATTTATGTGTAGGAGTGTTCCACCACCATTGTAAATCTTGCCAGATACACTATCTAGCCAAAAGTATTGGGACACCTGCCTTTACACACACATGACCTTTAATTGCAGCCCAGTCTTATGCTCCGTACACACGATTGGACATTGATCGGACATTCCGAAAACAAAATCCATGGATTTTTTCTGACGGATGTTGGCTCTAACTTGTTTTGTCCACACACGGTTGCACAAAGTTGTCAGAATTTCCGATCGTCAAGAACGCGGTCACGTACTCCACGTATGACGAGACTATAAAAAGGGCAGTTCAGAACCAAGTGCGGCACCCTTTTGGCTCCTTTTGCTAATCTCGTGTTAGTAAAAGTTTGGTGAGAGACGATTTGCTCTTTTTCAGACTCGTGGTTTTCAGATCGTTTTCTGCTGTTAAGTTTGTGCTTGTGGGTTTGTATCTGGTCTTCAGTGCGTGCAGCGAGTTCCCCTTGACTCTGTCATTGTGTTCTTGTTCGTTCGTTACTGTTTTTCAGGTCGCTCTTCACAGGCCTTGCTGCTCTTCAGTGCATTCTGTTACTACGTTCTGAGCAGCCGACCGTTTTCTAGCCATGTTGCGTATACGTACTCCTCGTAGAGTTCGTGCTGTGCGGGGGCTTGGTGTTGGGGTCCTTACCTTGACACAAGTCCAGTCCATGAACAGGGTGGGGAGGAGTTCATGGACCAAGAATTGGTTGCTCCAGCGTGACCAGTTCTGTCACATGCCTTTGCTCCGTGAGATCCGTAAGAATAATCCTGACGATTTCAGGAACTTTCTCAGGATGACAGACCCCGTATTTCACCGTTTGTTGGCTTTGCTGACCCCCTATATCAGCAGGCAGGATACCTGCATGAGGCAAGCCATCACTCCAGAGCAGAGGCTAGTCGCCACCCTGTGGTACTTGGCGACGGGGAAAAGCCTGCAGGACCTTAAGTTCTCGACAGGCATCTCCCCCCAGGCTCTGGGGATCATTATCCCGGAGACCTGTTCTGCCATCATCCAGGTCCTGCAGAAGGACTATATTAAGGTGAGATTTTTATCCTTTAACATCACATTTTATTGTATTTAATGTTTGATAATATATTGTATTTCTTTCCTCATTCCCTAATTACCATGATTGTAATATGCTGTGAATGTCCCCTTTGTCCTCATGCATGCTTAATTTTTATGTAATTTTGTTTGTCCTTCTTGCAAATTTGCCTTCACTTACCTCCCCAGCATGCTCTCCTGGGCCTATATTCACCTCGTGTAGTCACTTAACAATGTATTTTGTCAGCTCCATAGTAGTGCTTTACCCTAAATACCACCTAAAATGTTGAAAATTGTGATGTGTGCTTTAAATTCAGGCAGAGTGCCAGAGGCTATTTTTTTGGGTCCCAAAATCATTTGGAACCCTCCCTCCCCCCAACTGCTAACTCAACTAATACCAATCATCTATCTGCTGACTTTGCCAAACCCATACACACTATACCCACCTCTTTTGTGGTCATATTTATGGATGAATTCCCCAAAGCATGTAGTGCAAGGGCCTGCCTGAATACTTTCAAATGGTACTATTTAAAGTTTTTGTATCCTATTATTATCTTGATAGGTAATAGCACAATGTAAAATGTGCTAAAATGTGTACAGTGTGTATTTATATCTTTGTATTATGACACTTCTGACCAAAGTAATCCACATTATTTAGGCATTCATCTCTCAATGAAGTGTAGAGGGTGTCCTGTCCAAAACATCTCCCCCCCATAAAATTCACAAAATGGCCCATGAGAGGGGGGGAGGAGGAATCTGATAGGTGGACCTTATACCTTTGTCTTTAAATAGTCCCTAAAATAAATGTTATACTGATGTAGGCCAAGAATGTTTGTGTCTAATCTGCTTTCCATGTTTATGTGCAAAATGATTAATTTTACAATTACAATTACAATTTTAACTGCACAGTTTCCTTCCAACCCACAGGAATGGCAGACTGTGGCCTCCCACTTTGCCCAGCGGTGGGACTTTCCTAACTGCGGAGGGGCAATTGATGGGAAACACGTCCACATTGTCCCACCACCCAACTCGGGGTCATACTATTACAACTACAAAGGGTTCAATAGCATTGTGATGTTGGCGGTGGTGTCGGCTATGTATGAGTTCCTGTATGTGGACGTGGGGAAGAATGGCCGGATGTCAGATGGTGGAGTCATCGCCCAGACGGAGTTCTACAGGCGTCTCCAGAATGGCAGCTTTGACTTGCCACCTCCAGAAGACAAGGCGGAAGGACTTCCATTCTTCTTTGTTGCGGATGAAGCATTTGCGCCGGGGACCATCTTATGCGGCCATTCCCTATGAGCACCCTCACCCCGGACCAGAGGGTTTTTAATTACCGGCTAGCCAGAGCAAGAAGAGTGGTGGAGAACACGTTTGGAATAATGGCCAGCCGGTTCCGCCTATTTCTTATACCCATACATATGGCGGAGTATAAACTCAATCATATCATCCTGGCTTGCTGTGTTCTCCACAACTTTTTAAGGAGAAATTCTGTGAACTATGCTGGCTCAGTTGGGCCTGAACCCAGAATTCATGTAAATGAACCAACCCTGGCGGCGCTTGAAGCTGGCCATCCTGGCTTGCCCCCCCTGAGTGCCCGTGAGGTCCGTATAAGATACATGGAATACTTTGTGGGTAGGGGGGGCTATCGATATGCCAGACAATGTCTGAGACATTTTTGAAATAAAAAAAAATTAACTACTAAAATATTTGCTGACATTAACTGCTTGTCTTTCTTTTAGCTGATCCTGATATAAATTTGGGGAGTCCTGAAAATGGCGTGATTGTGTAACATTAGAAAGCACTGTTGGGTGTTATTTACTAAAGGCAAAGACACTTTGCACTACAAGTGCACTTGAGATTGCACTGAAACTGCACTTGTAGTGCAAAGTGGATTTGCCCTTAGGAAATAACCCCCATTGTCACAGAAACCAACAATTTTATCACCAAAAAATGTTTGTAGCATTGAAAGAAGAATCCACACATTCTTGATTATCAATCTTTTTAATACAAGTACAATCACATGTGCATTTTTCAAAGGTTTTTTAAAACAAACCAACATGTTTGTTGTATAACAATTTTTTGGGTCACACTAATAAAAGTAGAAATGTCCATTTAAGATAAAACAGGCATGTTTAAAACCAACAAGAAATACACAAATCTGGAACTTACAAAGTTCAACTTTTTTAGAAATTGAAGGCAATATCAGACATGAGTATTTATAAACTGTGTTTGATATTGCGTTCAGATGGGGTGAAGTCACCCCTGGAAAAGCCAAGTTTTGAAGGTGCACACAAATTCCCGAATGTCAACATGTGCTAGCTGCCATCACGGGGGATCAAGGGACATGTTTTGTGGGTGCAACCCCTTCCTCTCAACTACTTTATTATTGGGGAAGGGGTTGCACCCACAAAACGCCTAGATTGATCTCCCGTGATGGCAGATAGCACATGTTGACACACTGTGTGCATCTTCAAAATTTGGCTTTTTGACAATAGGTAAAAAAAGTGCAACAAATTTTTTTAACAAAAATGCCAACTACATTAGGGATTTTGAAGGGTTTTAAACTCTCCCTAGAATATCAATGATGTTCTTCATTTTGTTTTTAACATCATTGATGTTTTCTGGATGTTTTCCAAGTCCCTATTATACCCCATGATCTCCCCGATCAGGATCTGTGCACTTTTACTGGTGAAATGACCTGGATCCACAACATCACGATCACCTAAAAATATAAAAATAAAAACACACCATGTATTATAAATATGCAGGCATCCATCTCTTACCTGAGCTTGTGGTCGCAGACACTCACCTGTTGTGGTGACTATTTCAATTACGTCTCCCTCCTCCTCCTCCTGTTGGCTTTGGGGGAATTCCCCTTCTTCCTGAGGTGGGGGGTCTGTGGTCTCCTCGGATGAGTGGTGTCCTCCGAGTCTTTTAGCCCCTATGTAAAAAAAATAGGTATACTTAGCACACAGGTATTTGATGGCAGAAATAGGAATATGAAACATTGCTAGGAAGTGGGGTACAATTGTCTATTTTGGCAGAGTTCCAAGATGAAGACTTTTTTTGTCCTTTGTCAAGCTTGAATACTTACCTGTTTTGTGCAAGATTCACAGATGGAGACACCCCTATAGTATACACCGGAGCACCTGTGTGGGCCACCTAATAAAAAGGGTGTTCTTGTGTCCCACACTAGTGCTCCAGTGTCCAGATGTGTAAACAGCTGCTAAGTGTCCTCTCCTTACACAGAATCTAATTTGCATTTCATTCTAGTTACCAACCTATCTAGACACCCAAATTATTTTAGGAGAAGTAGGCTAGAAAAAATGTATTCAAATGCATATGTCCAAAACATGGTGTTTTCTATGCCGAACGAACAATGTTTCATACAAACGAATAATGTGGCCATGAACATCAAAGTTGCAATTTTAAACTGTACAACAGTTAAGAAAAGTACATAGAGCAGCACAAACGTTAGAAAAATAAAGAATAGGAACACAGCACAACTACTTACTCTATTGCAGCACTCTCCTGATCCTTCTGTACTGCTCGTGCTCCCTTAATTTTTAGGTCCGACCACCGCTTCCTGAGTTGATCCTTGGATCGTCGTACACCAAAACTCTTCTGCAGACTCTTGACAACTTTCGCCATGATCTTGACGTTTCTGACATTGGGGTTGGGGTAAGGTCCATACTTCCCATCATAGTCGGTCCTCTTCAGGATGTCGACCATCTCCAACATCTCCCCAAAGGACATATTTGAGGCCTTAAATCATCTTCTCTGGGATTGGGACGCTTCTGACTCCGAGCTTTCCTTCTCCTCGTTGCTGTAATTAGCACGCACCTGCTGTGTCTCCACCATGTGCTCTTTCTCCACTGTGCCGAATGAGAAGGGGCGGGGAATAGACTAGAAAGAACATCAGGGGCAGGCGGAGTTTCACGCATGCGCAGTGTATATAAAGCGTAACACGTGTGCGTAGTACGTACAATCTGTGAGCGAAGGAAGGAGTATCGGAGGCGCCGATCGTGATAACGAAGGTAAGATTTAAAATTGGGCCTATACTGCTTCTAGATTGAGGCCTGTATTGTGACAAGATCAGGAGATTTTAGCCTGACATTTGGGTTTGTCTTGTGTTGTGTCTTGCAGAGAAAATGGATATCTTGAAGGATAAGGAGTTTATCAGCATATTCATAGATATGTTCAGGGAGCTGCCCTGTCTGTGGCAGGTGAACCACTCTGATTATAAGAACCAAACAAAGAGGAATACAGCGCTGGATAAATTGCTGCAATTTGTGAAGCTGGTGATCCCCACGGCAGACATCAACTATTTGAAGGCCCTAATTGGTGGCATGAGGAACACTTACCTAAGGGAGTGCCAGAAGGTCCAGGATTCCCTGAGATCAGGAGCTGCAGATGACATTTATGTCCCCAGGCTGTGGTACTAAGAAAGGCTGCATTTTCTGGCAGGCCAGACTGAACCCAGGCCAGCACTCTCCACTCTTCCTTCCACGCGTCCTTCCCCCTCAGCTGAGGCTTCTGACGTCCAACCTGGGCCTTCCAGGCAGCAACATGTGGAGGAGCCCAGCTTGAGCCAGGTATAGCATTCTTCTAAATATTTCTGGTTGTCAAATTAATGATGTTAAATCTATGTTAGTTTGGAGTACTAATTTCTGATTGTGATTGAAGAACCAAAAACTAAAACGATGTCCCTTTTTCATACACAGGGAAGTAGCCACGTAGGCTGCCCGATACCCAGGTCCCTCCCCTCTGCCTTCAAAGAAAAAGTGTCAGGAAGAGGAGTAACCCGGAGAAGGCTGCAATAGGCCTATTTTGGAAGGCTACTGAGGCCCTCAGAACACCCCACAGTGTGGAAGAGGATTTTGCTGACCTAACAGCATGCAAAATGCTGCAAATGGAGGAGGGCCAATGCCTCTTATGTGAGTTTGTCATTTTAGAAACTCTACATAAAGGGTTGAGGGGCCAACTCACATTTAAAAGCCACATTTGTCAGCTCACCCATGGTCCTCCTCCTCCAGGTCTTCCTCCTCCTCCTCCTCCTCCTCCTCCTTCTCCAGGTCCTACTCCTCATCCTGCCACACCTCCAACACCAGAGCCACAGCCAGGAAGGAAGCATGTAAGGAAGACCAGAGAGTGATGGCCTGGGTTCAGTTTGGTCTGGCAAAAGATGCAGGCTCTTGTATGACCACAGCCTGGGGACAATACATGTCATCTGCTGCTGTTCATGATCTTTTGGACTTCTGGACCTTATATATGGGCTCCTCAGGCCACCAATTTTGCAGTAAAATAATTGATGTGTGCCCTGGGGGCCAAAGGCTTCGACAATTTCTGCTGTCTCTCCAGCGTTGCCTCCCTCTTTGTTTGGTTATGAGCCCTTTAAAAAGGAATTTTGGTTTCAATTATACTCACCTATGTGTGTTTTCCTTCAAAAAGGACAGTTTGTTTGTGAGGAGTCTGGTACATTTCAAAAATACAATGTGAAATTAACAAGAGACACCAAACAACCTCCTTGAGATAAATAATACAAGATAATAATGGTGTTGTGGTAACTTGACACACAAAACACACCCAAAAATATTCTGGAGTTAAAAAAAAAACAAAAAAAACAACACAAGATCAGGCTTGAAAAAAATACAAACCAAAAAAAAAAAAAAGTTTAATTTTTTGGTCAGATGTGACAAATCAAAATATAGTGATGAAATCACGATATAAAAAATAAAGAAAGAAGTTTGTGAGAAGTCTGTGTGAATATGAGCAGCAAAACTACTTCATTCTTCTAGCATTATAAAGAAGAACAGAGTGCGCTGCATTAAACTATTTAAAACATTGCAGTGTGACGAAAGTGCTATATCCATCCTGAACACTAATTTTACCAGACCGAGCAGTTCTGTCTCAGAATTTATTCTGAGCATGCGTGTGCGTCGGAATTGTCCACACACGGTCGGAATTGACGCGATCGGATTTTGTTGCCGAAAAATTTTATAGCCTTCTCTCTAACTTTGTGTGTCGGAACATCCGATGGAAAAAGTCCGATGGAGCCCACACACGGTCGGAATTTCCGACAACAATCGCACATTTTCCGTCGGAAAATCCGACGATGTGTACAGGGCATTAGTCCGTAGGGTTAAAATTTGATTTGGCCCACCCTTTGCAGCTAGAACAGCTTCTGGAAGTCTGGGAAGCCTGTCCACAAGGTATAGTGTGTCTATGGCAATGTTTGACCATTCTTCCAGAAGTGCATTTGTAAGGCCAGGCACTCATGTTGGATGAGAAGACCTGGCTCACAGTCTCTACTCTAATTCAGCCAAAAGGTGTTCTATCGGGTTGAGGTCAGGACTCTGTGCAAGCCAGTCAAGTTCCTCCACCCCCGCTCATCCATCTCTTTATGGACCTTGCTTTGTGCACTAGTGTGCTGTCATGTTGGAACAGGAAAGGGCCATCCCCACACTGTTCCCACAAAGTTGGAAGCATGGAATTGTCCAAAATGTCTTGATATATTGATGCCTTAAGAGTTCCCTTCACTGGAACTAAGGGGCCAAGCCCAACCCCTGATGAACAACCCCACACCATAATCCCCCCTCCACCAAATAATTTGGACCAGTGCATGAAGCAAGGTCCATAAAGACGTGGATGAATGAGTTTGGGGTGGAGGAACTTGACTGGCCTGGACAGAGTCCTGACCTCAACACAACAGAACACCTTGAGGATGAATTAGAGTGAGACTGTAAGCCAGGCCTTCTCGTCCAACATCAGTGCCTGACCTCACAAATGCTCTTCTGGAAGAATGGTCAAACATTCCCATAGACACACTACTAAACCTTGTGGACAGCCTTCCCAGAAGAGTTGAAGCTGTTGTAGGGTGGGCCAACTCAATATTGAACCCTACGGACTAATGCCCCGTACACACGGTCGGATTTTCCAACGAAAAATGTGTGATAGGACCTTGTTGTCGGAAATTCCGACCGTGTGTGGGCTCCATCACACATTTTCTATCGGATTTTCTGACACACAAAGTTTGAGAGCAGGCTATAAAAGTTTCCGACATCAAAATCCGTTGTCGGAATTTCCGATCGTGTGTGCACGAATCCGACACACAAAGTGCCACGCATGCTCAGAATAAATAAAGAGATGAAAGCTATTGGCTACTGCCCAGTTTATAGTCCCGACGTACGTGTTTTACGTCACCGCGTTCAGAATGATCGGATTTTCCGACAACTTTGTGTGACCGTGTTTATGCAAGACAAGTTTGAGCCAACATCCGTTGGAAAAAATCCTTGGATTTTGTTGTCGGAATGTCCGATCAATGTCCGACCGTGTGTACGGGGAATAAGACTGGGATGCCGTTAAAGTTCATGTGCATGTAAAGACAGGCGTCCTAATACTTAGGCCAATATATTGTATATTGCTTGTGACACTGAGCATGGCTATGGACTTAGGGATGGTTCAAACCACAGAGATGCTGACACCATGTGTGAGGCTGCCTGCTGGCTAAGTGGGTAGAAATTCTGTCTAGCAGCACTGGGGTTGCTAGTTCAATAACCCAACATGCTAATGCTTGTGTTGAAGTTCATATGTTCTCCTTGTGTATTTCTCACTACAATCCAAAGACATGCTGGCATTCTATTTGTCTCCTGTCGAAATAGTCTCTAATGTAAGAAAGTTAGTTTTGGACTTTAGATTGGAAGCTCATTGCAGCCAGGGACTGATGTTAATGGGGGTTATTTACGAAAGGCAACTCCACTTTGCACTACAAGTGCAAAGTGCACTTGAAATTGCACTGAAAGTGCACTTGGAAGTGCAGTCGCTGTAGATCTGAGGGGAAGATCTGAAATGAGGGGAAGCTCTGCTGATTTTATCATCCGATTGTGTGCAAGCTAAAATACTGTTTTTTTATTTTCCATGCATGTCCCCCTCGGATCTATAGGGACTGCACTTCCAAGTGCACTTTCAGTGCATTTTCAAGTGCACTTTGCACTTGTAGTGCAAAATGGATTTGCTTTTCGTAAATAACCCCCAATGTTTGTTAGCACTAATCATGCCCAGGGACTTGGACATTTAAAATTGTAGGGTTTACACTGCACAGGTACATATGCTTAGAAAACTGTTGCTTTGGTTATGTGCATGCAAATAGACTTCGATCTTTGGCTTGTAGTTGGAGATTTGATGTACATAGCCAAGGACTAACACAGTTGCAAATAGTATTATGTGTTCCTGCTCATCAGGTGCAATCACTTTAGACATACACGAAGAGACAGATTGAAAGATACTGGTGGGCATGTACTTCTATTGGGCATGTGTCAGTGTGCTAACATTACAACCTCTCATTTGGCCTGAGAAGGTCAGGTTTTTTGCTGTGATTTGTGGGGGAGAAGGAAAGATATTGTGCATATTGGCAAATGCCCAACTAGGGTTGTTTGCTGAAATTCTTGTGCATTTTTTATGGCCATGCTGTCAATGTTGTGTGTGTATTGTTTCTGTCTGACCATGCAAACATGGTTTGGGAGCATGTGCTGACCTTCTACTCTTTGATGTCATTGCTTAATCATGTACACAGAAATGCAGCTTCCAGCAGAAAATGGTCACCAATGTATGTATGTGTAGATTTGTGGGGTGGTGGTGGGTGTTATGTTTTGAATAAGTGCCTTTTTTAATATTATGTTGGAATGCTTTGCAAGAATGACTGTTAAGTATGTTTCTATAATCTTGCAGATAAAAAATGTGATATGTTGCCCCTTCTACACTGAAAGAAAAGCTGTGTCCACTTAAGGTTTAGACAAATTTTGGAATGTAAGCTCCTATGAGCAAGGTCCTTAAAATCCAATTGCTAACTGTAGCACCATATATCCTGTAGAT
This sequence comes from Lithobates clamitans, assembly GCA_037952925.1. Lineage (NCBI taxonomy): Eukaryota > Metazoa > Chordata > Amphibia > Anura > Ranidae > Lithobates > Lithobates clamitans. The sequence goes on along the minus strand of JBBGZY010000563.1, from coordinate 10,138,070 downwards.
TTTTTTCTTTGAAGCTAGTAAATGAATGTACATAATTTTTGTTTCTGCTAGCAAAATAATAATGTTTTTTTTTTTTCTCTTTTCTTTCTTTTAATTAGTTTTGGGGGTGGTGGTTTTGGGGAAGTGCAATCTTTTTATATCTTATAATTTCCATATGTATTTGTGCACCAAAAAACTAGTCTCTTTGCCCTATTTCACAGTGATGCTACTTCACTTGAAGTAGCCCGATTTCAAAGTAGCAAGGTCTGTGCAATGTCAGGTGCTACTTGATGGAAATCTGTGTGGCTTCATACTGATTTCTATTGAAGTCACACCTGAAATCAGCAAAAGTATTGCAGGAACTACTTTTGCAAAATGGGTGTTGCATTGATTGGAACAGTGCCATTGCCGCCAATAGGCTGTGGCTTGTCATGCGATTTTATCCCTCAAATCGCATGACAAATCGCTCCAATGTAAACCTAGGCTTCAGCACACCTGCAAGTAAGTGATAAAGGTATAAAAGTAAAAAGCCTTCGCGCTATTAAAAGTGTTATAACAAACTGCTACACATCAAAGTGAAGTGATAAAAAAGGGTGTAAATGCATAAAAATGTAATAGGATAAATAAAATCACAGCTGTCTGCAGCAGAGCCTAAAGTGTATCACAATCCACTCACAGTATAATAAAAACTAAAAAATGGTCCCGCGCTACAGCAAAAATTGAATCAAAACTAATGAGTAACCTTAAGGTGTCTAAAGGTGAACAAATGGTGAATCCTCCTAAAGTGAATAATATTTAAAAAACCAAAAACATTAACAGTATATAACGTCTCTTAAAAGCAATAATAAATGGAGCACAAGTGCATAACAAGTGTCTGTGCAAAAAATGTCAAGAAGGTCCAAAATGAACAATGTGCAAGGAGAGGTAGGAATCCAGGGATGAGCTCACAGAACCCTCACCTTCATAGCTTGAAAATCAGGCATATAGTGAGCAGGAATTCTTTGTGTGGTTCCCTCTTCAGCCACCAGGGGGCCCTTTATTCCACTGTATAAGCGGCCAGTAATCACTCTCGGCCCATAAGGAAGGTGATGATTCTGGTGTATGATCAAACAGCCACCACTAGGGGGATCTCTACATCACTCTGAAAACGGCCTCAGATAAACATCCCATCAAGTCCTCATCCGAACCTGTCACCTCCGTACGAAGGGGGAGGGGGGGGGGGGAAGGCGGGGGGAACAAAGGGAACGAGGGAGGGCGGGTAGAGGTGGGAGAAGAAGAGATGCCAGATAGTGTAGTATGTCAAATCCAAGTGTGGTTTATTAAAAGTAATCCTGGACTCTTACAATAAGAAAGTTAAAAACAAACAAGAATCAGCAAAACGAAGCATCCGAGCGCCACTCTTACGTCACTTCCGGTGCACTGTCAACCTACGACCACTCCCTTGGGAGTGGTCGTAGGTTGACAGTGCACCGGAAGTGACGTAAGAGTGGCGCTCGGATGCTTCGTTTTGCTGATTCTTGTTTGTTTTTAACTTTCTTATTGTAAGAGTCCAGGATTACTTTTAATAAACCACACTTGGATTTGACATACTACACTATCTGGCATCTCTTCTTCTCCCACCTCTACCCGCCCTCCCTCATTACCTTTGTTCCCCCCGCCTTCCCCCCCCCCCTCCCCCTTCGTACGGAGGTGACAGGTTCGGATGAGGACTTGATGGGATGTTTATCTGAGGCCGTTTTCAGAGTGATGTAGAGATCCCCCTAGTGGTGGCTGTTTGATCATACACCAGAATCATCACCTTCCTTATGGGCCGAGAGTGATTACTGGCCGCTTATACAGTGGAATAAAGGGCCCCCTGGTGGCTGAAGAGGGAACCACACAACGAATTCCTGCTCACTATATGCCTGATTTTCAAGCTATGAAGGTGAGGGTTCTGTGAGCTCATCCCTGGATTCCTACCTCTCCTTGCACATTGCTCATTTTGGACCTTCTTGACATTTTTTGCACAGACACTTGTTATGCACTTGTGCTCCATTTATTATTGCTTTTAAGAGACGTTATATACTGTTAATGTTTTTGGTTTTTTAAATATTATTCACTTTAGGAGGATTCACCATTTGTTCACCTTTAGACACCTTAAGGTTACTCATTAGTTTTGATTCAATTTTTGCTGTAGCGCGGGACCATTTTTTAGTTTTTATTTTAAGTGATAAAGGTGGAATCTTTATATATAACAGCTGTGGAGAATTGCAGGTAATGAATTCAGCTGGTGGATAGGCAGTGTTGTATGTGTCAATTCTGGTTCACAAATGTCAAATCGGTGGCAATTGCACCGTTCTAATTGGTGTGACTTTGGGGTGAGGTTTGTATTGATATCAGTGCAGAAACCTGCACAGATGTCTCTGATATTGCCCCTGCAGTCGGGACGGACATGCGGGAATGAAATTGTGAGTTCAGCTGAACGATTTCCTCCTGCTGTCAGTGTGAACCAGGGCTCAAACTGGGCCTTTGTAATTCACCTGCTGCTATCCCAGGGACACAATTTCTTATCAAACTCCCTTAAGTTTACCTTCAAATATCATATGTAGAAATACAGATTTGCACATCTGCAAATAAAAGAAAATAAAAAATACTACTCGTGGTTGCGATCAAAAGAGCAGTTTCACCTTTTGACCAGGAAATTAGTCATTGTATGCGCCCGGAAGTTCCTGTGCTAGTCAGGATCTCCTTCTAGATGGTGTAGGATATGTACTTGTGCTTACTCAATGTGGGGGTGGATGTGGTAGTTAGATTTGGTGTGGGTAGGGTTCATTGATTTGTTTGGCATCACCACACATTTGCTTCCGTCCCATGTGCACACATCACTCCTTTTATTAAAATATATATGACTTGTTTCACAGTTGGGTGACTTTTCCAGCAAATTTGGACCTCTGAGTTGCATGACAAGTTGTACCCCATGATTCTCAATGATAACCATTCATATCTGTGCTACTTTAAGTTGCACCAACTTCAAAGTAGTCCCTGTACTACTTTGGTGTGACTTTCATGTTACCTGAGGTACATAGGGTGCAATATTACACAGGGTGAAATGTGCAGCGCTTATGTGATCATATAAACCATAACAAATAATATTAGTACAGAAAACTTGAATAATAAATGATGTGCTCAAAAATACTCCAAGCAGTCCTCTATTATGACATGTGATGTCTATAAACAGAGTAACTTGGACGTGTGATGTCCAAAAAAGAAAAAAAGTCAGTGACAAGCTTCAGTCATGTGTGATGATAATCCTCAACCACATGTGGATATAATATAGTGACAGTCTTTAACTTCAAATATGTATGATGTAATAACAGTTAATAGTGGGTCCACCACCAAAGACACCAGAAGCTGCTTACCAGAGGGATTGAACTCAAATAGGTGTACACCTAGTGAGTCAATCAAGCTTTGTGGTATAATATACCAAGGGGATCAGATGCTCTATCCAGATATGACCTCCAGATGGACCTCCGAACAAGTGTAAGGTATGGATGGACTCAGTAGATATAGGCAGTCAGCCCCATAATTAAAAGAAAGAGGAAGGCATATAGTGTAACTCTGTATGGAAATTTTAATACATAAAAAGCAAAGGACATGCACTCACGTGTTAAGCAGTAAAATCAAGCGCTTGTATAAAAGAAGACAGTGGTCTCAGCATATCCTTCCGACGCGTTTCGACTTAGAAGTCATCATCTGGGGTGCTGGACCACTGTACTGGCTGAGTATTTATAGGTACTGGTTACCCCCATAACAAGTGGCAGCTCCATCTGATTGAAAGTGCAAATTATGGAGATTACTTCCTGGTTCCTCCAAAATGGCGCCCGGGCTTGCATTCCAAGCCTCGTTTTCATGTGTAGAGGAGGATTACTTCCTGGTTCTGCCAAAATGGCGCCCGGACAAGAGTTCCAAGCCTCATTTTAACATGTGAAAGAGGATGTGACATCATGTGGAACAGTGACTGGTTTTAACAGCCAAAAACATGGCACCGCTATTTTCGGGGACATATAGGGGCAGATGTGGCTTAAAACGGCACAATGTCCGGTGTATATAACCTACAACATGGCGCAGTTTGTCATAAGGACATGTATATTAATACACTAAGTTACAAGGTATCACCCTCTGGCAGCAAAAATGAAAAACAATATAATACATCCACACATTGCTCTAAACTGAACATGGGCAGTGGCGTAGCAGCCAGCACTCCCACCCAGCAGCAAAAGGGCCGCCGGTTCGAATTCCGAGATTCCATGTGGGGGGTAGAAAAAAATAAATAAAATAATGTAATATATATAAAAAATATATATGATACTAAGGTGTGACAAATGATGGCACCCCTCAGAAAGGACACGTTATTGGTTGGATCAAGCTGATATTTGTGATAGGGACCAAACCAGTATATATTCAAATATACAATCTAAAATACATGTTATAAGAATTTAATAAAAATACCTTCATAAAAACATTTAAAAATATTTATAAAAAAACCTCTCATAAAAGACATTCTAATAGGTACCAACTGGACCCTAAAGTACCGGAAATAGAGAAAGTGCATAATGCTTGGTTGATAAAAGCATTGATGTCCCATTCTATGTTCAACCCAAAAGGGGAGTAGGTCTGCAATTGGTGGATCCAATAAGTCTCCAAACGAGAGACTCCCCTTGTCTTAGCTCCTCCCCTCCAAGGAGGTGTGTATTTATCTATGACAAGAAATTGAGAACCAGTAGGATCTCGTCTGTGATGCTCTCTATAATGTCGAGGCACATTATGTTTGATGTCACCACTTTTTATTTTAGCGATATGCTCGCTGACTCTAACAGAAAAAGCTCGAATTGTACGGCCCACATACTGCTTCCCACAGGGGCAGGTAATCAGATAAACGACATGTGTGGTAGCACAAGTGCAGAATGTTTTAATGGGATATGTACAATTTGTAGTGTTCGATTTAAACTCGAGGCTTTTACGTCTACCACAGGAATTGTATTGACATACAGTGCATTTTTTGCAGGGAAAATAACCCACTAAGTTGTGAAAAAAAGAAGGTCGTATGGGGGGATTTATGATATTAGGTGCAATTTTTCCCTGCAAAGAAGGCACACCTCTAAAGATGACCTTAGGTTGTTCTGGGAGTATTTCCTTTAAAACACGGTCATTCCTAAGTATATCCCAATGTCTGTAAATGATGTTTTTGATTTCTCTGTGTTGGACTGAAAAAGTGGTGAGCATAGAGCATTTAAAGGAGCTTTCTTGTTCACGAGGAGGTTTTGGTGTCAGCAAAGATTTTCTATCAATTGCAGCCACTCTATTTATTTCTGAGGTTAACGATGTTGGGTCGTACCCCTTTTCTATAAATCTGTCCCTCAGTGTTGATGCTTGAGTGAAATAGTTGTTTACATCTGTGCAATTCCTGCGCAATCTCAGGAACTGACTACGAGGCACAGACTGTAACCAGGATTGGTGGTGACAGCTGTCAACTGGTATAAAGCTATTGCGGTCAGTATTTTTGAAAAAGGTTTTAAACTTAAATTGGCGTGAGACCATCTCGATTTCGAGATCCAAAAAGTGAATTTTAAATGAGCTAAATTCATATGTCAACGAAATCCCCCGATCGTTGTCATTTAAAAACACAAAGAAATCCCTGAGGGATTCGGGGGTGCCATCCCATAGGAGGAGGATGTCGTCTATATATCTGGCCCACAGTACCAATGAGGGCCTGTGTTCAGAATAGATGACATCCTCCTCCCATTTTGCCATAAAAAGGTTGGCAAGGCTAGGGGCAAATTTGGCCCCCATAGCCACACCCTTCTGTTGCAAGAAAAACTTTTGGTCAAACCAGAAGTAGTTGTGTTTGGTAGCAAATTGTAATAGCTCAATAATATATTCACTTTGTTTATTGGTAATGGAATGGTCTCTGTTCAGAAAATGTGTGACCGCTTCTATACCTCTGGTATGGGGGATACAGGTGTACAATGATGCCACGTCTGCAGTGGCCATCAGCAGGTCCCCCCCAATCTCCACACTTTCAAGTAGCCTAATGGTATCAGTCGTATCCTTAAGATACGATGGAGTGCCTTTGACCAATGGTTGAAGGTAGAAATCAATATATTTACCAATACGTGATGTTACAGAGTCGATTCCACTTATGATTGGTCGACCCGGAGGGTGAACAGGATCCTTGTGGATCTTGGGCAGATGGTACATGATTGGGATTCTAGGTGCAGTAGGTACTAGGTAAGCCCTTTCTTTTTTATTTAGAATCTGCTCATTAAAACCTTTTAAAACTAGTTGGTCCAGCTCTTTTTTTATATTGGGCAGTAGGGTTTCTGGTAAGTTCCCTATATGTGTCCTGGTCGCTTAATATCCTATACATTTCTTGAATGTAGTCCAGTCTGTCCTGCACGACTATGCCTCCGCCCTTATCGGCAGGACGGACTACAATGTCTTTCCTCTCGCACAGTGTGCACTTGTTCGGAGGTCCATCTGGAGGTCATATCTGGATAGAGCATCTGATCCCCTTGGTATATTATACCACAAAGCTTGATTGACTCACTAGGTGTACACCTATTTGAGTTCAATCCCCCTGGTAAGCAGCTTCTGGTGTCTTTGGTGGTGGACCCACTATTAACTGTTATTACATCATACATATTTGAAGTTAGACTGTCACTATATTATATCCACATGTGGTTGAGGATTATCATCACACATGACTGAAGCTTGTCACTGACTTTTTTTCTTTTTTGGACATCACACGTCCAAGTTACTCTGTTTATAGACATCACATGTCATAATAGAGGACTGCTTGGAGTATTTTTGAGCACATCATTTATTATTCAAGTTTTCTGTACTAATATTATTTGTTATGGTTTATATGATCACATAAGCGCTGCACATTTCACCCTATTTGTAATTTTTGCAACTTTATCCACTGCTGTGCTGGCTGCTTTAGTTTTTGTTTTTTGTTTTTTTTTGTTTGCTTTTTTTGAGACAGCGCGGTATATATTTGTTTATAACTTGCAATATTACACAGGCATTCCCAGAAGTTGAGGCCAAGTCGCAGCGGCAAAGTGGCAGCAAAATAGTGTGACTTTCAGGTCGCAGCAGTGTAAATGGGATTCAAACATAACACCTTTGAATTTGGCCCTATTGTCACTTGTGTATCCTGAAAGTGTGGAAAATTCGTCCCTGCACTACCTTGGTTTGACTTTGATGCGATTTGAGGTCCATACACCACAAGATTACACAGACATTGCTTTAAGTCATGGTAAAACTGTGCAATTTTAAGGTCGTACAAGTGCAAATGGGGCCTTATTCAAAGGTGTTATCCATTAATCTCATTAGGTTACTTTCACACTTGGGTGACTTTTCATGCAGCTTTGGACCTCAGAGTCACATAAAAAGTTGTCCTCCATGCAGGGGCGTTGCTAGGTGGCAAAAAGACCAGGGGCTTCAGCCCGAAGTCCAAGGCCGGCACGGGGAGGGGGGCCTCTAGTGGCGCTGGGTTTTTTTGGTTGGGCGGAGGGGTTGTGTGGTTGTATACAATGACCTACCTGACCCACACTGACCTACATACACTGACCTACCTGACCTACCTGACCCACACTGACCTACATACACTGACCCACCCACACTGACCTACCTGACCTACCTGACCCACACTGACCTACCTGACCTACATACACTGACCCACCCACACTGACCTACCTGACACACACACTGACCTACCTGACACACACACTGACCTACCTGACACACACACTGACCTACCTGACATACACACACTGACCTACCTACCTGACATACACACACACTGACCTACATACACTAACCTACCTGACCCACATACACTGACCTACCTGACATACACTGACCTACCTGACCCACATACACTGACCTACCTGACATACACTGACCTACCTACCTGACACACACACTGACCTACCTGACATACACTGACCTACCTGACCCACACTGACCTACATACAATGACCTACCTGACCCACACTGACCTACACTGACCTACCTTACCCACACTGACCTACCTGACCTACCTACACTGACCTACCTGACCTACATACACTAACCCACCCACACTGACCTACCTGACCCACACTGACCTACCTGACCCACACTGACCTGCATACACTAACCCACCCACACTGACCTACCTGACCCACACTGACCCACATACAATGACCTACCTGACCCACACTGGCCTATATACACTGACCCACCCACACTGGCCTATATACACTGACCCACCCACACTGACCCACATACACTGACCTACCTGACACACACACACTGACCTACCTGACATACACACACTGACCTACATGACACACACACACTGACCTACCTACCTGACATACACTGACCTACCTGACATACACTGACCTACATACACTGACCTACCTGACCCACACTGACCTACCTGACCCACACGGACCTACAGACACTGACCTACCTGACCCACACTGACCTACATACACTGACCCACACACACTGACCTGGTACCTGCCATACACACACTGACTGACCTACCTGTGTCCAGGTCCTGCAGCAGCTCAGCCGTGGTGCTGGTGTGTGAGGGAGCCGGAGGAGAGCCGCCCGCCCGAGTGACCCACACTGACCTACCTGACCTACATACACTGAAATACCTGATGTACACTGACCTACATACACTGACCTACCTGACCCACATACACTGACCCACACTGACCCACACTGACCTACATACAATGACCTACCTGACCCACACTGACCTACACTGACATACACTACCCACCCACACTGACCTACCTGACCCACACTGACCTACATACACTGACCTACATACACTGACCTACCTGACATAAACTGACATACACTGACCTACATACATTGACCTACCTGACACACAGTGACCTACATACACTGACCCACCCACACTGACCTACCTGACCCACACTGACCTACCTACCTGACATACACTGCCCGACACACACTGACCTACCTGACACACACTGACCTACCTGACACACACTGACCTACCTGACACACACTGACCTACCTGACACACACTGACCTACCTGACACACACTGACCTACCTGACACACACTGACCGACATACACTGACCTACCTGACCCACACTGACTTACATACACTGATCTACCTGACCCACACTGACCTACCTGACCTACATACAATGACCTACCTGACATACACTAACCTACATACACTGACCTACCTGACCCACACGGACCTACAGACACTGACCTACCTGACCCACACTAACCTACATACACTGACCCACACACACTGACCTACCTGACCCACACACACTGACCTGGTACCTGCCATACACACACTGACTGACCTACCTGTGTCCAGGTCCTGCAGCAGCAGCTCAGCCGTGGTGCTGGTGTGTGAGGGAGCCGGAGGAGAGCCGCCCGCCCGAGTGCCGATCGATGTCGCACGGCGGCCAAATTGTGCTTGCCGCCTTCTTCCTCTTCCTGTCACAGCGCGCTGGGATAGGACTGGGCCACTTCAGTCCAGAAATGGCATGAGTACTAGCGCGGAGGAGGAGGAAGTGCAATCCTCCTCCGCTTTGAATGCCGGGCAGTGTGGGCACAGTGGGCAGTGACGTCACTGGTTGCTAGCCGCTAGGCGGCTATAGCAACCAGTAAACAAGAGTAGAGTCGGGGGGGGCGGAGCCGGAGCCAGCGCTACTACGGCTCAGTCCGCTCCTGTCCCCTGCATTCTGGACCGGACAAGAGACTCGGGGCTATTAGCCCCAGGCTCGGGGCTGTAGCCCCAATAGCCACCCCCTGGTGACGCCTCTGCCCCCATGATTTCCATTCATATCTATGCAACTTCACCCATGATTACATAGCTCTGAATTGACATGTCAAATTGCAGGCCAAATCGGCGCCTATTAACGGCAATGGAACTGTCCGAATTGGTGCGACGCCACAACGATTCCCAAAAGTAGTTCCTGCACTACTTTGGGCGACTTCAGGGGGCGATTTCTTACCTCCCAACTTTTTGAGATGGGTATAAGGGACACCTATTAGCAAAAGTATGTAGGCATAGGACACACCTCATAAAACACCTTCTTAAAGGAGAATTATAAAAAAAATATATATATTAGATTGGCTTTGGAAATCTACAAACAAAGCAATTTAGAAATTAGGTGAAAGGTTTAGCACTGGGAAACCCTTTTTGAAAGATAAAAAGTACATTTTATACAGATCAGAGCAAAATGAGGGAAAAATGAGGAGGAAAGAGGGACAGAGGGACGTTGTTCCAAATCAGAGACAGTTGGGAACTATGTGATTTCACTAGACATCTGTGCAGAAAAGTGAACTAATGTCTTTGAAATCACTCACAAAGTCGGGCTGAGGCCCCTTTCACACTTGTACGACTTTGGACATCAGAGTCGCATGACAAGTCATACCCCATGATTTTCAATGTGTACCATTCATATCTGCTGCGACTTCAAGTCACACCGACTTCAAAGTAGTCCCTGTACTACTTTGGTCAGACTTTGATGCGACTTGAGGTACATAGACCTCAAGTTTACACAGGCATTCCCTGGAATCGTGGCAAAATTGCCAACGCAAAATCGCTGGAAAATTGTGCGCCTTTCCCTGTGACTCCTGCGTCTATAGACCTCAAGATTACACAGGCATTGCTTAATGTCGCATCAAAATCGCGCAGCTTTCAGGTCGCACAAGTGTAAAAGGGGCCTAAGTCACTGTGCTGAGTACTATTATAACTAGAATATAAAGTAGTTCCACTATCAAACACTAGTAAACGTATGTTCTCAATATAATTGTGCTCAAATGGCTGAAAATCACACAGATGGTATCACCTACTGAAAGCTTGCATTAGACTCAGCAGCATATGCTGAAAAGAGGCGAACGCCTATTAGCCAATGCCACATCAGCATGATTGTTACTATAATTTTAATGTCTGAAATGCAAAACATTATTGTATAGAATCAAACATTAGTAAATGTATTTTCTCTGTAGGTATGTGCTCAGCTCTGTAGCATAGTGGTATTCCCTGCTGCCCTCAAAGGTTCAATCCATGAGTTCATATCCCACTGACAGCATCACCTCCTGAAAGTGTACATTGTACTCAGCAGCATAATTAGCCAATACCCATCAGTTTGGTTTATTTCATAATTATGTGTAAAAAATACTAAAGCGCTGAAGTGAATAAATATATGTGAACCAAAAAAAAATATTAAGATACCCAAATGATGGTGACTGCAATTATTGTGTTATGTGCTGATATCACAAGAAATATATATGAAGTAAAGATTAATAAAGCGCTACCGTCAACCTTAATATTGCACAATGATCTTATGAAAACCTTAGAAAAACACTAAACATATATAAATGTTCAGGGAACCCAACCAAAAAATGAATAAAATAAGTACAGTGTGTAACGAGCCCCTTGCTCGCTTGGTTCCTCTCTCCCGACACTCCTCTGCAGCTATAGAATCAGATTGCAGATCGCAACATCTGATGGTTCAGTCATCCGATGCTCCGGGACTAGAACTACAGCTATGTGCCGTTCTAATCCAGTTGTGTAGCTCAGAACAAACACCAGGCAGGCTGTATGTAGGTTCAACCAGGAATCTCCTTTTTTGAAAAATACAGGATCTTTTATACAATAAAAGAGGAGGTGCGTACCTCCGGCTCATATTACTCTGAACATACACCTGTGACCAGAAACCTAATTAACATGGGCTAATTAACTAATCCCTTTAGACAGCCTAGATGACTCAGACATGACCTTTAGGCCTTTTGTAGCTCAGAGAACCCAATCAACATTATCACAATAGCAGAGTTAATTAACACAAACAACAATGGGGATCTAATGACTCTTAGATCCTATACTAGAGACTTATTTACAATACACATTCTAGCAGGCAACAGACAGACAGGCAGCTGGAATTGACATCAGCAGCTCCTAACAGTATTTGTCCCAGCATTATGAATCAGCCATTATTTCTAATATGGCAAATCTAGGGTCCCCAGAGTGTGTGTGTCCTGGGGAACCAGGACCCGAATACACAGTAATACCACCTCAAGGGTCCCCAAGCATACAGCTCACAAAGAGCACCGTTCCACCAAATGCCAGGGCCCACGATCGATCAGCAAGAGGCTAGCATTCAGTCCCCTCCAATAGTCGCTCTCCCGGCTAGGTCTGTCACACAGTGATTCCAAACATATATGAATGAATTGCTCATAAATTTCTGAAGAATTACTGAAAAATAATCAAACACCCATAGTTGGTGAAATAAAATACAGAGGGATAAAGATACCCAGATGATCAGGTGTGGAGTCTCTGATAGTGTTCACATGTGATGGATTGCTTTCAAATCTTCATTCCTTTCAATCCTTCATAGACCCATATTGCTCAAACAAGAAAAAATGACAAACTCATTGCGCAAATAAATAGGCTAAAATCAACATGTGTATAATAAAAGCACAGTTACACTCACACATGCCCCGCAATGAAATCGCATCTAAGACGGTCAGTTGCATATAAACGAAACAATCTCCTCACTTAGCTGTCCATGCTCACACAGCACTAAGGTCTCTGGTTCCTCCCTATGCATTATGTCACTGGAAACGTGACTTTTTCACCAGGCCTTCGGGTCTGGTATGGACTTTAAGGGGAACCCCACACCAAAATGTAAAATAAAATTGACGTGGGGTCCCCCCAAAATCCGTACCATACCCTTATTCGAGCATGCAGCCTGGAGGCCAGGATAGGGGGGGATGAGCGAGCACCCTCCCCTTCTGAACCATACCAGGACACATGCCCCAAACAAGGGCCTCTTCCCGACAACCCTGGTCGGTGGTTGTCGGTCTGCGGGCAGGGGGTTTATCAGAATTCAGATCCTGCCCCCCTATGTGAATAGGTATGGGGTACATCGTACCCCTACCTGTTCACCAAAAAAAGCAGTGAAATGTAAAATAATCAATAGCTGTTTTTTGGCAAGCCTTTTATTGAAAAATGGCTCCGAGCTGTCTTCTTCCCTGAGCCGTCTTCTCCAGACGCTGTCTCTCCCGCCTCCATCTTCTCCCCAAGCTGTATTCTCCCAGAGCTGTCTCTCCTGACGCCGCTGTCTTCTCCATCTGCTGTGTTCTTTCGCACCGCCGGTTACTCGCTAATAAAAAAAAGCTGCTCTTCTTCTGTGGCGGTCTTCCTCCCCTGTGATGTCACCCACTGTGTGGTGTCTCTTACATAGCCATGGAGCGGACTCTCCAGGTGACATTATCGGATGGCCACAGAAGACCGCCACAGAAGAAGAGCGGCTATTTTTTTATTAGCAGGTAACCGGTTGTGCGGAAGAACACATCAGCGGGAGAAGATGCTGTGGCAGGAGAGACAGCTCGGGGGGAGAAGAAACATCAAACACTAGTAAATGTATTTTCTATGTATGACTGTGCTACGCCCAATAGGCTAGTGGTCAGCACTTCTACCTTAAAGAACTCTGGCTTTGAAGGGCTCATGGGTTGGTGGAAAAAAGGCAAATGACAATTAGCCAAAGCAGCATATGCTGAAAATAGGTGAATGCCATTGCACTTTATTTTTGGCTGATTCTATTATATTAACTCTTCAAATACATGCAATGGTAACTAAGTACTCAATAATATTATGGTGTTTAATTCCAAACACCACACACTAGCTAACGGCAGTTTACATTTGTTTGTTTGTTTATTTTAAATTGCTTGTGCACTGAAAAAATAAGCACAGCTGGTGGATGGTAAGTTGGCTGGTATTTGATCTTGTACTGTAAGTGCTGTGGAGACATCTGAGCAGACCACTAAGCCATTGTGCTAAGTACGAGACTAGCATAATAGTGTAGTATTATGAACATAAATAATTACCACTTTATATATGTAATAAGTCCGCGCTTAGGAATGAAGGGGTTGCAGCCTCCCCTAATTAGTTCCTGATGGGACTATTTGGGTATTATATATAGTAAATGGGGAAATGGCGCTACCCTATGTGTGTCTAATAATGACTAACTATACCATAAAGTGAACAAGGATATTACTATCCCAGTGTCTACCAAACCATAAGTAATTCCATAAATGTGCATAAAAGTGCATAAAAATAATATTTCTCCCCTCGTCTTTCAGGACAGCACCTGGAGAGAGCGCAGCTCCACCCACTTTTCCCAGGAAACACTGCAGTCAGTTTTTTCTTTAAAGACCGGACACTTCCACCATGGCCTCAGTTGTAGTGTTTCCTCCGCCATGGTGGAAGCGCTGCAGGGAACCAGGGGTGTGCTGCGCTGTCTCCAGGTGGAGAGAGTTGGGGCATACCGGTATTCTGTTTTTGTTTTTGTGGCAGGCCAGCCCAGCTTCCTCCCTTCACGTGCGGGGGTTGCTCCGGCGTCCTCCCCTCTTCATACCCGGCGAGGGTCAGGCTGCGGGGGGTCCCAGTCCCTTCAGACCGGCGGCTGGCTTGGAAGGAGCGGGTCTCCTCTTCAACCCCATTGCACAGCCTTCCGGGTTCCGGTGGCGAGCGCGTCACTACGGCCAGGGGCGGGACCTCCAGCGGCGCGACGCGGCTTCCGGTTCCGGCCGCTGGAACGCAGGGGGGGAGGGCAGGTCTCTTCCGGCTGACGTCATTTCCGGCCCTCGCAGCGGCGAGTGGACCGGGAAAGTTTAAAAGCAAGCACCAAACGCCATTGCAAATCCTGTCAATATGGAGGAGGAACAATCGGTGGTGGCAGGAGCAGGAGCCACACAAGTCAGCCAGGCCCAGGTAAGCGGGGACAGCGTGTCTCTGTAACTTACTCTAGGGGCATGTTTTAGTTCCCTCTTTGGTAAATGTTTTAAAGAGCCTGCAGCATTCTTCCTGGGTATTGAAGCAGGAAGTAAATGTGTTTAAGATTGTGAAGTAAATCTGTGGGGGGATTTACTGGCTGAGTGAAGGAGGGGGGTTAAAGTGTTAGCTCTCCACTCTTTTTCAGCATGCTGTTTATAGGTGTTTTCTGTTTGTGTATTTCAGAAGGCAAAAGAAAAGACCAAGCATTCGTCTTTTCCTGTTAAAAGAAAATGCCCATCTTGTAAAAATGTGCTTAAAGAATCTTGGGCAAAGGTGTTATGCAAGGGATGCATTGCAGATTTAGTTAAGGAGGAAACCACTCCTAGTGTACCTGTGGTTCAGCAGGACTTACTGAGCTCATTTAGGAAGGATTTGGCGGAGACCTTTGAGTCATTTAAATCCTACCTTGACAAACGTCCAGCCGCAGGCAGCTCAGTACCTCGTTCCCAGTCTTCTGTTTCCGCATATAGGGGTGACAGTGACTCGGAGGAGGAAAATCGTAGCGTGGCTACGGAATCAGAGGAAGAAGCAGATGAAGAGAAAGAATCTTCTTCTTCTTCTTCTTCTCGATATAAGTTGTCTCTAGAGGAGGTGGATGATCTACTAAAAACTATCCACACTACTCTTAATATTACAGAGGACAAGGCCCAGCTGTCGTTACACGATAAAATGTTTCAAGGCATGGGTGAGGTGAAACACAGGATGTTTCCGGTGCACAAGTTTCTGTCAAACAGTTAAAAGAGAATGGAAGGACCCAGAGAGGGCCCCCTTCTTTTCTAGATCCCTCAAACGCAGGTTTCCCTTTGAGGAAGAGCGCACAGGTCTGGAACAAAAAACCTAGACTGGATGCGGCCTTCTCTCAGGTGTCGAGAAACACTGACCTCGCGTTTGAGGACATGGGTATCCTCAAGGACCCCATGGACAAGAGGGCGGACTCCCTGCTAAAGAAAGCCTGGGATTCCACCCTAGCAAATTTAAAGCCAGCTATGGCATCAACAGTGGTAGCCAGAAACCTAGAGCACTGGTTGGAACAGCTAAAGGTTCATATCGAGGCAGGTACACCTCGTAAGGATCTTTTGGAGACCTTACCAGTGCTTATGAAAGCCGTTGGATATATAGCAGATGCTTCGGCCGAATCAGTTAGGATGTCGGCCAGATCTTCTGCCCTAATCAACTCAACGCGCAGGGCTCTGTGGGTCAAGACTTGGACCGGGGACACAGCCTCTAAAGCCAAGTTATGCGGTTTACCCTTTGAGGGGGATTTGGTTTTTGGCCCAGGTCTTGAAGCCATTCTTGAGAGAACGGCTGACAAAAAGAAAGCCTTCCCCATTAAGAAAAAGGTGGTTCCTCAGGGCAACAAAAATTTTCGTCCTTTTCGGAAAACCACAGACTCAAAGGAGACAGGATATAAAAGACCTTGGAGGTCTCAGAGAGGCAGGGGCAAGTCAGGGGTACTCTTTCGCCCCCCTACCCCAAATACTAAGAGCCAGTGACGGTCCCCAGTCTGTGGGAGCAAGGTTACAAACCTTCTTCCCACAGTGGCAGAGGATAACAGACAGTCCGTTTATCCTAAAAACTATAAGGGAGGGTTACGGACTGGAGTTTGCCCAACCCCCTCCGGTTCGATTTTATTTAACTCAGGCTCCCAGAGACCCAGAGAAGCTTACGGCTATGTCAGCAATTCTGCAGGAGTTAATTCAGCAGAAGGTGGTAGTAAATGTTCCCCCCAACGAGGTAGAACAGGGGTGCTACTCACACATCTTCCTGGTGAAGAAGCCTTCAGGCAAGTTCAGATTGATCCTGAACCTGAAGATACTCAACAGAGCGGTCAGGTACAAAAGGTTCAGGATGGATACGATCTTTTCGGTAAAGGGTCTCCTGACCCCAGACTGCTTTATGGTATCCATGGACCTAAGAGATGCATATCTCCATGTGCCTATAGCACCAGCATCACAGAAGCACCTCAGATTTGCGATCAGGATAGGGGGATCTGTCCTACATCTGCAATTCAGAGCTCTCCCCTTCAGGCTGTCATCCTCTCCGAGGATATTTACAAAAATTCTGGCGGAGGCCTTAGCCCCTCTCAGAATAGAAGGAATTTCGATTGTCCCATATCTAGACGATCTGCTAATATTTGCCAAATCAAGGCACATATTGGAGAGAGATCTACAAAGGGCGAGGAGGCATCTGGAGAGCCTAGGGTGGTTAATAAACGAGGAAAAATCAAACCTGATCCCATCACAGGCAATAACCTTTCTAGGTTACACTATCGACTCCATACAGGGAAAAATTTATCTCCCAGAGGAGAAGATAGTAAAGCTTCAGAACGCTGTAAAAAAGGCCCAGACAAACCTGCCAATTTCTATCAGGGCAGTGATGTCTGTTTTGGGTCTCCTTACTGCAGCAATACCTGCAGTACAGTGGGCACGGTTGCATGCGAGGGAACTTCAACAGACAATTTTGAAAAGTTGGTCTTATGGAGAGTCCCTAGAAAAGATGATAACGATATCTCCCCGAGTTCAGAGGAAGCTCTGGTGGTGGAGGAGCTACTCCAATCTGAACAAGGGCCTGCTCTGGTTTTTTCCCCAGGAGAGGAGATTAACAACAGATGCGAGTTCCTGGGGGTGGGGAGCCCACCTGGAAGGACAGATGGCTCAAGGCAATTGGACAAAAAGGGAAGCCAGGAGATCCTCCAATTGGAGGGAATTAAGGGCTATTCTCCTAGGGCTATGGGCTTTCGAGGAAATAGTCCGGGGGCATCATGTTCAGGTGCTATCAGACAATGCCACAGCAGTGGCATATGTTACAAGACAGGGGGGCACGAGAAGCAAGGTCTTGCTAGCCTTGTCAGTTCAGTTGCTATCCTGGGCGGAAGGCAACGTAAAGTCCCTGACAGCTGTACACCTAAAAGGAGAGCTGAATCTAGTGGCAGACTTTCTAAGCAGAGAAAGGATACTAGAGGCAGAATGGAGTCTGAACATGGAGGTATTCCAGGAATTAACAAGGAAATGGGGAACTCCTCAAATAGACCTGTTCGCATCCCACAAGAATGCAAAGGTGAGAGCCTATTACTCGCTAAACAGGCAAGATCAGGCGAAGGGTTTGGATGCGCTGGCACAACCATGGAACTTCCACTTGTGCTACGCCTTTCCCCCCTTTCAAATGATCCCTTGGGTGTTGAAAAAACTACAGCGAGAGACCACAAGTTTAATCCTAGTGGCTCCTTTTTGGCCCAAGAGACCCTGGTTTGCTACCATACAGAGATTGGCAGTGGAACCACATTGGGTTCTCCCGCTTCGAAAGGATCTGCTATCCCAGGGACCCCTTCAGCATCCAAATGTCAATCAGCTCAGGCTGACAGGTTGGTTACTGAGGAGCAGTTGCTAAAAAGAAGGGGCTTCTCAGATAAGCTGGTATCAACCCTGTTAAATAGCCGAAAGAAGGTTACCAGGGGTATTTATTTTAAGACATGGAAGCGGTTTAATTCCTGGTGCATGACTAAAAAATGTTCACCACAGGAATTGCCCTCAATTTTAGAGTTTCTCAATGAGGGTATGGAGATGGGGCTGGCAGCCAGTACCCTGAAGGTCCAGGTAGCTGCCTTGTCGGTGTTTCTTGAGAGAAAATTATCTCAAGAACCATTTATAGTGAGATTTTTCAAAGCATTGGCCAGGCTTAGGCCGATACCTTTCAAATCCTTTCCTAAATGGGATTTATCTCTGGTGCTACAGGGGTTGATCAGATCACCTTTTGAGCCACCACAGGAAGCAACTTTAAAAGTATGGACGCTTAAACTGGTTCTTTTGGTGGCAGTTACCTCTGCCAGAAGAATTAGTGAGTTACAGGCTCTATCTATAGTAGAACCCTTTTGTTTGATATTTTCAGACCGGGTAGTGCTGAAAACTGACCCGGGCTTCTTGCCAAAGGTCGCAACCTTTTTTCATAGGGCACAAGAGATAGTTTTACCTACTTTTTGTCCTACACCATCCAACTCTAAAGAGGAGGCTTTTCATACCCTGGATGTGAGGAGATGTTTACTCCATTATTTAGAGATTACGAGAGAGTTTAGGAAGACAAATTCTCTTTTTATTCTTTTTTCTGGATCACGCAAGGGTCATTGTGCTTCTAAAAGCACTATAGGCAGATGGCTTAGAATGGCGATCAGTGAAGCCTACAGGGCTGCAGGGGCTGATCCTCCCACAGGGGTAATGGCTCATTCAACAAGGGCAGTAGCAACGTCCTGGGCAGAAAGAGCGGGGGCTTCTCCAGGCCGGATCTGTAAAGCGGCCACGTGGACAAGTTTCTCAACCTTCACCCGCCACTACAGGTTGGACTTGCTATCAGCAGCGGATCAATCGTTTGGCAGGAAGGTCCTGCAGGCGGTGGTCCCACCCTAGAGTAAGTACTCTTTTATCATCTCCAGGTGCTGTCCTGAAAGACGAGGGGAGAAAAACCCTAGTTAGACTTACCGGTAACGGTATTTCTACGAGTCTTTCAGGACAGCACCGATGACCCGCCCTAATTGGTTTTATAAAAATGTGGTGTTATTGCTATGTTCTGCTTATCTAATTTCAGCATGGCTGGAGGTACTCTATGAACAACTGAGGCCATGGTGGAAGTGTCCGGTCTTTAAAGAAAAAACTGACTGCAGTGTTTCCTGGGAAAAGTGGGTGGAGCTGCGCTCTCTCCAGGTGCTGTCCTGAAAGACTCGTAGAAATACCGTTACCGGTAAGTCTAACTAGGGTTTTTTGCTTAACATACAGTGTCTAAACTGTGACAGTATGCCCCTCAGGGCAGACACCCTTAGTGTATAATAATATGTTACATCCAGGGACAAAGTCCCAATAAGAACAGATATCAGCAGCAGTGCAAACTCAGACGAGTCTCAATATATACATACAAGGGCTACTGTTCAGGGTGGGGGTGTTGTGAAGTGACAACAACTAAATCACCTATATAATCAAAAAAAAACCTTTAAACCATACATAAGCTACATGTGACGTGTATATATACCACAATGTGAAAGAGATATATCAGGACCATATGTGCAAGAAACTACTTAAGTTCATGTACCTGTATATATATATATATATATATATATATATATATATATATATATATATATATATATATATATATATATATATATATATATATATATATATATATATATATATATATATTATAATCAGGGCTACATGTGCAAATTCATATATGTGACAGAACTCTGTGAAAAAATCCAAATTGTCAGAATTATAAACTCAATGAAGGACCACAGTCTTTGTGCAGTCCAAGCATTAGAAAAAATAGTAAGTGAATATATCAACGGTGACTTCTGTGTTCATCAACAAAAGATTGGTGACTCCAGGTGCTCCCCCAATGTAATCCCCACTCACCAGAAGCAGTCACCCCTGCAGGGGTAATGGGCATAGAGTGGGTGTCTGGAGTAGATGTTCCTTTGGGTGTCCTGGTTGCCTCCGGTTGTCCGTGGGTGTATCCCAATAGCTCGATTTGAGGTTTCCAGCTGACTTTTTTCAGAGGTGGACTCCTCCGTGCCTCATCACCATACCAATGTATTTTCCTCCATTTAGAAAGAAGAAACAGGGGATTTACATAGTGAAGTAAGTTCAGGTTTATTTAAAGACGTTGCATAAAAATCATAGCAGCTAACCCAGTACAGCCTGGCTGTTCAAAAACGAAACCAGGAAGCCAAAAACAGCGTGCGTCCCAGCTTGCGTTCCAACCACAGCTTCCGGGTGTGACATGTGAGCGTGACTCCGCCTTACGCGTTTCGTCATAGGACGTTATCTAAGATAAAATGACCGTCTTTGATGTGCAAATCACTCCACTGCTTCACATGCATCAATGCCAGTGTCATGCCCCCCTTAGGTGTTCCCACACTCAAAGCTTGTGGACTCTATGCATAATCATTAAGAGTCATGAGCGCTTATGATTTCACTGGCATATATGGGCTCTCTGGGTATGAATTTCTTTATTTCTGTCCATCCTCCACTGCTCCTCCAATGTGGTAAATGGACTCAGTGTCTGGTATATTTTGCCTTATAGGGGCCCCAGGTCCCTGCATGACAGTTCC
Organism: Lithobates clamitans; assembly: GCA_037952925.1. Taxonomy (NCBI): domain Eukaryota; kingdom Metazoa; phylum Chordata; class Amphibia; order Anura; family Ranidae; genus Lithobates; species Lithobates clamitans. The sequence goes on along the minus strand of JBBGZY010000563.1, from coordinate 10,117,118 downwards.
ACTTTCATGTGAAGCATCCTGGGAACCCTGTATCAGTGTAACTGCTGTGATAAATAAAACTCTCTTTTTGTTCGATCTTATTGATGTGTTTCTGCACCACTGGGTGACATGATTGATGATGGATGTACATTGTGGGACTTCATTTTTATTTTGAAGGACTTTACAAAAATTGTAAAAGTATTTTTAATTACTGTTTACTTTTTTGTGAATGAGTAGGGGCTAAGTACCCCTTACACATTCACATGGGTGTATTGGTATCTAGTTGCCCCCTTTTTGTTAAAATGGGCTTCCAGATTCCAATATGCCCCTCACCCACAGATGCCTACAACCACAGGGCCAGGGTATAGTAAGTATTGATATGATTGGGAGTAGATTTGCAAATATATTTTTTTAAAAGGTGTTTATTTAAAGGTTTTCAAAGCATACAAGTAATATGGAACACAAACGTAGTCATGGACACCACAACATGTTTAATGGCAACAGAAGGCCTCACAGAGCCCAAAACAATACATAAAATGGCCCCCAAATGTCTCTCTCGTGCAAGAATGTATAGGATAAAAGAATGTATAGAATTACAAAGGAGTTTGTAATCCTAGCTGTGTACAAAATACAACTCACTCACTCCACTGCTATCCATCCCTTCTTCCACAAGACAAAACTATGTGTAGCGGTACCCCCCCGTAAGGGCTGCTGAGTGGTCCGCCTGCCACCCTGCCCGGTCAGGCACACAGTTCTCATTAGCCCTCAGGCAGAAAACCAATCCTTGAACTGTGTTTCTGGATTTTTTTTTTATAGGGGTATTAAACTTGGATGGGGTAAGGGAGTATGGGATTCCCCCTTGATTGAAGGAAGTATATGGGACACAACTATATACACTTCCAGTATATTACACTTCTACACTTCAGCTCCAGCACAGCACTTGCTTGCAGACTATCTCTCCCCAACGAGAGTGTGTATAAGGGCGCTCTGAGTAGCAGGACCAAGCAGATAAATGTCTATCTTGGGTGGAGATATTCAAATGATGAGAGGTTTTCATACACTTAGGGCAGCACTCGAAGAGGGGAGCAATCTCTAGTGACAAAATAAACAGAAGGCGCCTCTAAGTGCAGAAATAAAAAACTTTTAATATACAAAAGGGATTAAAAACCCTGTCAAGATAAAGGATGAAGGGAGAGCATCATGTGTAAAGTAAGGAAAGTGATCCAGCAGCAGGATAGTCCCAGTATGTATCACAGATTTCCAGGGGTGTCACTATAGAGCAGCAGAAAGTCCCAGGGGGACCAGCGAATGGAAGCCACAGCTCTGAAGGCACTGGTGCAGCTGTCAGGATCAGCGTGGAATGCGAATCACAAAAGTGACATCAGTGGGAGGGGACAGAAACCAGCGTGGACCACAAATTGGAAGTAGGTCATCAAAATGGGACGCGTTTCAGAACTGCTGATTGGTTCCTTCTTCAAGCCAATGACTCTCAGAGTCATTGGCTTGAAGAAGGAACCAATCAGCATTGAGTTGCTGCCATGTGATTGGCTGATTAGCAATTTGTGTTACCAAGCATTTGAACAGGTGTACCCAATAAGTGGCCAGTTAATGTATATATTGTATATAGTGACAAGGATCTGTGTAGCTGATCTGATAAGACACCACAGTCATCTGCTAAACTAATTCTTACTTGTGATAAGTTTCTTGGCCATTTGGACATGCAATAAAACCAGGTATACATGTATCAAAATTTAGGTTGTTCAGCAGGAACTGGACGAATTTCAATCTGTAGCCATGTCTGCTCAACAGAAGCTGATCATTGACTGACCAGAATCTAAACCTGATCAGACTGTGAACCTCCCTTTAGGTGGATAATATACACATGTATATACATATTTTATTAAAAAATCCTAATAAAGGGTATATTTTATACCATTGCCCTAAGTGCGTGGGAATGCACCCCCCCTCCATTCTGTTACAAAGTTTGAGCTAAGGTATTTCATTTTTTCATTTACTAAGACATTTAGTGAGAAGAAGTATCAAGGGGAAGATTTACTAGCTTAGAGTGAGGGTGATGAGACGAATGCCCTAAGCTATAAAAAATATGGATCCTTCCCCCATATATTCTGGACAGTGACAGCTGGTGCTGAATAATTTTTTTTTGGGGGGGGTGGCAAACCAACGCCAACCCCCCCCCCCGCGGGAGACAGACGGAAAAAGTGGCAATCCATCCCCGTGGGAGATGGACAAGAATGCAGCAATCCCCCAACCCCCCGTCTGCAGGAGATGTATGGGAATGCGGAAGTGATCAGAGTCCTCCTTACCCTAGGAAGGAGGCAGATATTGATCCAGGCTGCAGCTCCTCACTCCGGGGCCATCGCTTCTCCTCCAGGCCAAACAGGAAGTGGGTCCTGACTGAGACCCAATTGGCCAATCGGGTCTCAGGAACTGCTTCCTGATTGGCTGGGAGGAGAATCAGGAAGACAATAGCGAATAATAAATTGCTATTGTCACACAACTGGGTGGGCTCAGAGCGCAGTGCTTTTTTTAAGCCAATTAATCCTGTGGTTCAAAAAAAAAAAAATCTCAATGAAATCTATGCATCCAGCGCCCTGCCCTGCATGTAGATTGGGGGGCCGGATGCATGGATAGGGGGGCGGCGCCTGTGTGCCCTGCATTAGTGGCCGCCACTGATTCTGGATGTGTGGAGTGTCTATATGCTTGCTAAACTTTTACTAATAGAAGAACTTAGTAGTTAGCAGAAGATCAAATAAAAAACACTGCTCACAAGCGCACACTTCCCAACACCAGGTACCCGCCCACAAGCTTGTACATGCTCCATACACTAAGCAATTTAAAGACAGGCCACACTGATAATGTCACTGCAGTAAAAAGCTTTATTGTGAATTCTTGCTAAATGTCAAAGTATCTGTTTGTAGAGTGCGTTTCACCCAAAAATGGCTTAATTGCAGAGGCAACATTGTCTCTACAATTAAGCCCAGATTTGGGTGTCATGTTTTAGAGATGCATTCAAATTACATAGGGGTGGATTTACTAAAGTTGTGCGCCATCAATAGAGGCACACAAGCAGGTACATTTTCTCATTTATGACATTGTGCGCCTGAATCAGGGGCTGAAGTTACCATTCACTATTACGGTCTTGGCGTACAGGATGATGCAAACTGTGAGCCTACTGTATATGGACATGGCGCACAGCATCTCCCACTCAATGATAACAGAATATAGAGAGGAAAATGTAAAGGTGTGATGCAGAGGAAGTTCAGTAACAACTGCCCAAGCGTCCCCACAATAGGATGTGAAAGTAATTTTTGCAGAGATAACCTGTTGCACCTGGAAGTACGTTTAGAAGTGCGTGAGGTTCATGTGCGCATGTGCAGACTGTTATAGCATGCATTGACATACAATTTTACATTAAGCATCCCGCAAGCTTAGTAATTGTCAGGCAACATACATACAATCGCATGCACCTCTACTCTTAGTAGAAATACACATAACTCAGACTTATTTATTTCCTGTTGGTTCACCTTTTTTCCTTTTCTGAGATTTGCACCCAGGTCATATGAGCATGTTACCTCGCCAACATGGGACATGAACCTTGTTCAAATTATGCAAAAAAACCTGACCTGTAGTGTGTGTATGTATGTATATATATATATATATATATATATATATATATATATATATATATATATATATATATATATATATATATATATATATATATATATATATATATATATATATATATATATATATATATATACATATATACACATATACACTACAGGTCAGGTTTTTTTTGCATAATTTGAACAAGGTTCATGTCCCATGTTGGCGAGGTAACATGCTCATATGACCTGGGTGCAAATCTCAGAAAAGGAAAAAAGGTGAACCAACAGGAAATAAATAAGTCTGAGTTATGTGTATTTCTACTAAGAGTAGAGGTGCATGCGATTGTATGTATGTTGCCTGACAATTACTAAGCTTACGGGATATATATATATATATATATATATATATATATATATATATATATATATATATATATATATATATATATATATATAAATTTTTTTTTTTTTAGGCCTAAAATGGCATAGGCTCCCCCCCTCTAATCCATACTAGTTCCTTTGCCTAGATTTTGCCTATAAAGGGGAACTCCACACTCCACTAGATTCTCAAATGCTGTTGGCTCCCCTTGCTAATCCATACTAGTTCCTTTGGCTAGCTTTTGCCTTTAAAGGGGATTGCCACACTCCACTAGATTCTCAAATGCTGGTGGCTCCCCTCCCTAATCCATGCTAGTTCCTTTGGCTAGCTTTTGCCTTTAAAGGGGAACTCCATACTCCACTAGATTCTCAAATGCTGTTGTCTCCCCTCCCTAATCCATACTAGTTCCTTTGGCCCTCTTTGGTCTTTAAAGTGGAACTCCACACTCCATTAGATTCTCCAAAGGCCATGGGCTCCCTTCAACAATCAAAACCAGATCCTTTTCCAGAGCACGCAACCAGGAAAGGGGCAGGGGCCAGGAAAGGGGCAAGATGAGCGCGTGGCCTTGAACCATACAAGGCCACATGCACTCAACATAGCGCAAAAGCACCTTGTACCCACTAGCTTAAAGAGGCCTTCCACATTCCATCAAGCCCCCTTTCTGCAGCCCCCCACAACCACAGCCCAGGGTTTTGTGGAAGAGCCCCTTGTCCCCCTGAACATGGGGACAAGGTGGTTAACTTTTGTGTGGCCAGAGCCCCCCCTGCCCCCAAGCATCCACCCCCCTTTCATGGGCTGACTTGCTGTGTGTTTGGCTTTGGGTGAGTTAGTGTTTTGGGGAGGAGCACAATCTTTTTTTCATTTTTGGGTGGTCATTTTCACGTGGGGTTTCCCTTTAAAGCCTTAACAGACCCAAATGGCCTGGTATGTATTGGGGGGGGGGGGGGGGACAAAAGCATGCCTTTTTATTTTTTTAGGGGGGGTGTGGGACAAGTGCCAGCAATATCTTGCAGCTGCAAAGTAGATTTGAAAGTTTTCTTAAAGCCGTACAACTTTGAAGCAGCATTTTCAATACATGCTACAGATGCACCACTTTACAGCCAGACTAAGTCCCCCCCAGTCACTAGCTTTAAATTTGGCATTTTTCAAGTCACCTCTCCTTGTTTAGGTTCTTGGGGTAGTGAAAATTGTGGACATTGATATATGATATATGTCCCTCTGGGCCCCCATACCCTTTTTAAGGCCAATAACTAGCATATAAGCCAGCCAAATGGGGACTATCAAAATTAACAGGTCAGTGTTCCTGTACATCCGCACCCATCACTCACAACTTGGAAATTCTTCCCCAAGAAGCATGGATCTACTTCAGATCTCCTATAACACATCGTAATGGTATATCGTTATTTTATAACCTGCTTCAACACAAGACCACATTCACCACATCAACTCAGATACTCAGATGGGAAAGAGATCTAGGACATCATTCACATTAGACAAATGGGAAAAAGCTTGTAAATCAATTTATAAGGCTACATGTTGCTCCACCCTTTGGAAGCTAGCATATAAACTAACATACCGGTTGGTATAAGACCTCTGATAGAATCTCTAAATTTGGCAAGGATCTTGACGACAAATGTTGGAGGAAATGCGGAATTAAAGGAGATCTACTACATATATTTTGGGAATGTCCCAAAATCACTCAATACTTGAGCTCTATTTTTCAGCTACTTATCAGAAATCACACACCTGACCATCAGAAGTAGACCATCTCTGGCTCTACTCTCATTAGGCATAGAACAGTACCCCAATCCGATGAGGAATATCATAACACACATACTCCTAGCAGCCAGACTTAGTATATCCAGGAAATGGAAAGATCCAAATCCCCCCACATTAAAAGATGTAGTCCACACTACCTATGTCCACTTCACACATTAAAAAACTTTAGCGCTACGCCATGACAAAATGAAAACTATCCACATGTGGCAACCGTGGACTGATTGGACTAGATCTCCGGCATTTATCGAAACCTTTAACCTTACACCTGACGGAAATACCCTATCTGACGCTCATAAAATCTTAATTATATAATCCACCCAACATAATCTTTAAAACTCAATTTATATTACATCTATGACATATTACTCTCGTTGGTTATATACTCAGACAGATGAAGTCAGAGATTGACATATAGGGGAGGGGAGGGCAGTTCTTCATGGACACAGTCTAGCACCCTTGTGGGGTGTCCGGGTAGAACTGCCTCCCTACAACCCCCCCAGGCATAACTCATAGTCGTTTATCTAGCAATGTTCCTTACACTTGTAGATTCGTATATCCAATGATGTTACCACATATACCCTTGTGTATGCCGCAATGTTATTTCTTTAATTCTTAACTACTAGACAAGATGCACCATTGTCTCATATTGTACCAAATCTCATAATGATGACTAAATTTTATGTAAAAATAATGTTGAACATGTTGCTTTAGCTTTGTATCGCCCAAATACTTTTCAATAAAAATTTATTGCGGAAAAAAAAAAAAAAATTAACAGTTCAGTTCCCATAGACTGCAATGGGGTTTGTTGTATAACTTTTGCCAATGTTTGGAGGTGTGTTGCTCTAATTTTGTAGCATGCTGGATCATGTGCCTATTTTTTTTTTTCATGTGCAGAAGATAAAATCGCTTGAGGACACGTTAAAGAGGATTTTATTGAACATTTTGTTGGGCTGTAATATAATATATAAAATATAATGTTGGTAAAAAACATTAAAAAATATTTTTTCATGTAAACAAAAACAGAAATCTCTCTCTCTCTCTCTCTCTCTCTCTCTCTCTCTCTCTCTCTCTCTCTCTCTCTCTCTCTCTCTCTCTCTCTCTCTCTCTCTCTCTCTCTCTCTCTCTCTCGACAGGATCCAGGAAATTGGCACATGCGTTTATGCCAGCATGATAGAAAATGCCTCACCCAGCTCAGGGTGCATTTTGGGCCTGCATGCAGTCTGCAGTGGCAAAGAAATGAAATTGCACAGGTTGCCTTACAAGGATGTGGTTGTGCAAAATTCTAAGCCCTATTAAGGTGGCTATAGCAGTATGCTGCAAATATCCATGCCACAAGCAACACGCATAATGATAGAGTGTACAGTGCTCATTGATGAAGGATGGTCTTTTCCCATAATGATAGAGCGTAAAGCGCTCATTGATGAAGGATGACACAGACCTTGTCAGAAGACCAATTTACAGTAACAGGTTCTCTAAGCTTTATCCATATAAGATGGCTGATGTATGTTTATGCACTGCACTTCCAGAGGTGGATGTTGCCCTCTAGTGTCTAGTGCAGCAAGTGTCTTGGCCTTTTTATAATTAGGTTGGCTTCAGAGATCCTATGGATGAGAAAAGTGGACTTATTCACACCAGATGCAGTCCAATTTTTTTTTTATTCTGCATCAAGAACGCATGGACAGTGTTTAACTTTGATTCCAATTACTTAGTTCACACCAGTACAGCGCATTCTAGTGCAGTCAACAAAAGTAGAATGTCGCATTGTTTCTGTATGGAACACATCTGGAAAGTGGCAAAACGCATTGAGAATGCGTTAAAAACACTCATGCAGAAACACATCTGAAATGCAGAAATTGTGGTGATCTGGCCATCAGGCTTGTATAGAATCTATACACTGACAGATTTTGCCTGCCAACCAGCAACAGCGTTACCTTCAATATGCTAGAAGGCTGGCCAGAAGCTAGCCTGTATTTGTAAGAGGAGTCTGGGGGGTATTTATCCCTTTATTTATTTATCCCTTCTATCGGGTCCTTCGGCTCATTTCCTGGTTTGCTGATAAACGTCATTTCCGGGTTCACAGGGCATTGCGTCACTTCCGTTTTTTTGTTAGCAGAGCGGCAGCACGGTCGACTGCAGGGGGTCTTGTGTCGGTTCCCCTCTCCCGGAACTTGTGGTTCTGGTAGGTGTGGGCAGAGAGCATCAACGAGGGGCCCGCATCGAATGCAAGCATTGATGTCTGTTGCTAGCTGCAGGGAGGACAGATGTGTGTCTTTCAAAGATGGAGCATTGCTGCTTTCTCAAACACACTGATCATCATAATACAAATAGGTGCTTGTCAAGGCAGACAGATATTAGAGGATTTGTTTTTTGGCTGTTGGTTTTTTCTCTTTAGCTTTCACAATAGACACTTGTCATGCACGGGCCAGGGGGTGGGGAGCTTCACCCGCACACAGGGGGGTCCGCTCACTCTCAGCATGCCTCCATCCTGGGGCAAGCCTTGGGGAGGGGGACAGTGAAGCCAACTGGTCTGTCACTGGAGGTCCGGGGGAGGGGAGACGCATGCTGTCAGTCGATTCATGTACTGGAGTATGAGAATTGTTTTTTTTTTTTATTCCTGGGATTGATCATTGTTCTGAGTACAACTACTGTATAACAAACTTTTACCCTAGATCTCCTCAATTCTCTTTTACTGGATTTTTACAATCTGTGAGCATCACTCTTGATTTGTCACACAGTCCTAATCTATCTACTTAAGCATGCCTTGCGATCAGGGTTTGGGGGGGGGGGGGGGGGGGGGGTCGTAGACCTGCAGCTTGTTATCACTCTTCACAGGTTAATTAAGTCTGATTGCCAGATTTCCTTAAAAAAAAAAAAAGGGAGGGGGGTAGCTGATTGGTGGTTCAGCTTTGCTGTCACGCTTATTTCATGTGATCCTGTCATAGCATTTTGATCGTAGCATTCCTGACATAGCATTTCTGTCATAGCAGGGTTGCATCTGGTGTCATTATTCGGCAGTCCTGAGGGTTGTCAGGACCTCTACTCGGGTCTGCGGGACCACAGTGGTTTTGGGAAGAGGGGCGTTGTGGAGGTATGGGGGCCCACAGCTTGATTCCATTACCCTTAATTTGAGGGGGGGAGAGTCTCAGTATCCTACGGTTGCCATTGTAGGTGGGCGTACAGGTAGGCCCAGCCGTCATTTGTTCTCATTGGGGCATTCATTTCTGTGTTGGTTACGTGGGGTATCATTAGTTCGGCAAATACACCAGTATACATCTTCTATGTATCACCGTACTGTCTTCGCTCTGATATTGTTTCATTGCTTTTGCTTATGTTATTGTTTCAAGGAAATCACAGCATTACATGCAGAGCCAACAAAGGGGCGTGTGTGGGGTTGTTATCATGGGTATAGTTAGCTAGTGCTCACATCTAGGATCTGTCACATCTACAGATTCATACGGGCTGAGGTTTAGTTTTCAATTGATTGTCGTCCCACAATCTTCTCGCCCGTATACCATACGTCATACAATGCATGTTCACCATTACACCTTTACTACTACCCGCCACAGTCTGTGGGTACCATAGCCCTGAGAGTTTGTTTTAGTTAGCTGTCTTTGCGCTGCAGTTTACTCGGGCTTACTTACTGCATATACTAGGGTGGTGTTGTCATTAGGTTCATATTCACGCTCTAATGGTTTTGTCATTTCTGCACCTACATCCTTATACTTTGTTAGGTATAAAGGGGTGTTGTTTTGATGGGCTGGTTGTCTGTTCTTATTTTCTCTAGTTTGTGTTTCCTTTAAAACAGGGCATATTGTGCTTTTCAGAAAGCGACAAATTTGCATTCATCTCTCCAACCCCGCGTTGGGGTTCAGAGCATGGTAGCACCCAGTCATTAAGAAGTTGGACTATACCCAAGCTTATAGCTACGTTTCATCGCTGGGGTATCCCTTTTCACGGCATTAGCCGGGGAGGCGGTACTCTTCAGGTTCATGCATAATTTAACACGGATTCATGCAATAATACGCTCTTAACGCCCATGCTACAATTGCTAGACAGGATGGAGGTGATCAAAGCCCGCTCGGCTAGAAGCTGAGGTGTCAGCTGTGCCCCCAGCTCCTGCTCTTCTAAGTGCGCCTGCAGGTAATGTTGAAGTTTCTTTACCGTGGCAGCTCCTTCACCTTTAGCGATGTTACCTTCAGTGAACCCGGCCCATTTCATCTCTGCCTATATCAGGTAGGACATTCTGGTAGGCTAAGATGTCAACCTGGCCTCTCTTCCAATAGCATCTCAATCAAAGCTTTTTCTTATGGGGAGGTCTCGGTGGTGCTTGAAACTAAGGATCCCAGGCTTAGCCACAAACTTGGCACGGTGGAATTTGTTCTAGCATTCGGTATTTTCAGAGATTTCGTCTTTTCTATCAGTCCTGGTAGGAGGGTAGATTTAGATCTATACTTACATTGGGTGGTGGACTTGGTGCACAAGTACAGCGGGTTAATTTTCCACGGTTACCATCGGTTTTGCAACAAAGGTGGTGGCCACTTGGGCATAATTCCAGGTGGTGACATCTTGGAGCAATTTTGACATGTAACTTTTCCACAGGCAATTCACCAACAGGAATCCCCTGTGTGTGCTAATTGTCAGTCATCAGCCCAACTTGGATTTTCAGTAGGCTTTCACACAGGCCTCATCACTCTCCTGTCAGAGTCTTTTGAATGTAGTAACTGGGTTTCAGTTGTCAGACATGCTACCATTGTCAATGAGTTGCTGAAGGCCAGAAGTTTCCAAGGGGTTTGTGATTGCTCCAGTTCTTTCTCCACCTCTCTGCGTGTGGAGGGTCAGGCCCATCAGGGTGGTCAGTGGCTATTTTTCAACCAATATCGGTTGTTTTGCGATTTGTCTGCACCTCATTCATCTTATATTCCTAGCCTCAATTCCTCATTCCCTCGGTAGAATGTTCGTTGAAGTATTCGTCTGTGGGTCTGGATGTCCAGCACATTCTACCATTAGGCAGGAGTTCTTGGCTACCCAAGCTGATATTACCAGTGTGTTCAAACTACTTTCTATCAGTCCTGCCCTCTGGCAAGTTTGCGCATACTTTGGCATTGTTCATTATTTGCCCAATACTGGCAGCAACTGTATTTTTTTATTTTCAGATGGTTGGCCACAGCCAATTATTAAGGTAGATCAGGGTCCCTTCTTGTCATGTTCATCATGCGTAGGTGGACATGGCTAGGCCTGACGTTCAAGTTACACATCCTGGGACAGTTCATCGGTAGGAATTACAATGGTGCAGCCAAAGTTTCTCGACTTAATCTCACACATTTTTCATACAGCACCCGGAAGCAGAGCTGGTGGGCAAGCTGGTTCCTTATTGCTCACTGTTGGTCATGGATTAGGCACATCCTGTCACAGGTGACCGATCTGGCTAATGGTTCTTTATCCACTATACTCTGAGGGCTTATACCAAGGGTTGGAAGGTTTCTTAGGTTCATGACTCTGGCTTTCGCTGCCTCAGCAATTTGGCCTTATCCGCCAACACCATCAAGTATCTATCAGGTGACCAGCATTTCATACCCCTACAAACTCGTGACAATCCGTCCATTTTTTTGCAGCTCACCCTCTCAAAGCCATGTTGAGGGGTATTCAGAGAAGTCAGGGATATTCTCATTTGGCACAGCTACCAGTTACCAGCCAGGTTTTCATGGTGTTTCAGACTTACTGTCTCCCACCCCTTGGCGCAGGTCCCAGTTTAGTGCTCAAGGCAGTTCCCTCTTCACTACGCTTACAACTTCCCAATAATTAGAATAGATAGACAAGCCAGGGGTTCGTGGTAATTTTACAGTAACTGTATCGGATTAAAGTATTTGACCTTCTCTGCAATTATTCCTCTGGACAGCTCTTTGCTCCCTTTTCCCACACATCCTCTCACTACAAGCAGTTCGTTCGCATGACCAGGTTTTACTTGCCAAATTAGGCTTAAGTTCAAAACCATTTTCTGGACATTTGTTAGGATCGGGGGCAACTTTCGTAGGTTTCAAACAGGGGTCCCTTCTAATGTCATCAAGTACATTGGTTGCTGGAGATCCTCCTGTTATAGCAGTTACATATGTGAACCCTAAACTGAAGTCATCTGGGCATTCGCTATTTTACTGGACTGATGGTTGTTGCCGGCCCTTTGTAGGAGGAGTCTGGGGATATATATCCCTTCTCCTCTGTCGAATCCTTCATCAACTCGCTTCCTGGTTCCCACCCTCCTGTTCCCCCAAACTTTCATTATTTCATTCACATCTTGCACATTTCATATATATTCATTCAGGGTATGCATACTGACCAGCTAGGCCAAGGCATACCTCAGGTCTTGGTAGTTAGGGTTATCGCATTTCCAAGTGAAGACTCTAACTACGAATAAACTTTAGAAATGGCATTACATTCAACACTGGAAACTGCAAGGTTTGGCACAGTTTCTGAAAACAGTGGAACCTGGCAACTGACTATTGGTTGATGCTTTTGATAGACCTAGTACAAGCGCTGCCGCACTGTCACTGCTATGAGAGCATTGTGGTTATGCCACTGGAGGGCAGGCGGAACTTCTACACAAGCCTTCGACATTTCCTATAATGGAAGGTTATTGTTTGTCCAAACACTGAACAACGCAATTGAGCGAATGACAAGAGGAAAAGTTTGGACTGTAGCCGCAGACTAGGAAGAGGAATCCGCAATCCTTCACTCAAGCCTACTGAACTTCAGAAGGTGCAGGAGGCCAAATCTTATAGGATAGGCTGCAGATTTAACAGATCACAGTGGAGGTGTCTCAAAATTACTTTTGACATGAAATCAAGCCCAGAGCAAGCTGCTAAGATGGCTGAAAAGTCTTTTAGAAAGTGCGTCCAATCAGTCTCTTCCAGTTGGGGCCAGGCCTGAGTGAAGTTGATGATTGTAGCCTCCTTCTGGAGGGTTTGGACGACAATCATCAAAGACCAGTGGGTCCAGAAGACAGGTGGGAGTACAATGGATAATTTCAAAGTTGACCACTGAATCCACTTAATTTAGGTCCAACAGATCTCAGAAGAGAAAATGTTTGCAATATTTTTATACTGCTAGAAGGCCATCATGCCAGTGTTGCGGAAAACATAGAATCATCTGGAGGCCTTTCTCCCCAGTTTTTCTAGTACCTAAGGCAGGAGCCTTCTGGCCTGTTTCAGTTTGAAGGAATCAAATGTGTTCATACACACCAAGAGGTTCAAGATGGAGTCCATGCAGACAGTCACAGGGACAGTTCAGCAGGAGGATCAGTTGGTATCAATCGACCGGCCGACTCATACTTCCCATGTACCTATCAAAGCCGAGCACCAGAGGCGTGTGAGATTTGCAGTGGCCAGATGTCACTACCAGTTCAGTTTTCTTCCTTTTACAGAATTGGCATTGTCCCAGGAATCTTTTTGAAAATCTTGTTGGCAGTGGTGGTACCTTGGGCGAGATGGCACATGAGGGCATTTCAAATTGCCTTCTTTAGCCTATGAGCTGGGCTGTCTATGGAACAGAAAATCATTGTGCCTATGCAAATTCAACAAGAACTGGAATTTTGGACATCCCCACTGTGCTTCTTTCAGAAGCATGCCTCTCAGCCCAGGAGATAGGATTATTCTGAAGCCAGATGCCAGTCTCTGGGACTGGGGAGTCCACAATCTGAAGAAACAAGTGCAAGGCCATTGGAGCGTGGTGAAGCACAGACTCCCCAAGTATTGTGCATGTAAGGAAGCCTTTTCTAGCATTGCAAGCCTTTAAGGATTTTCAAGGGGGCCTGAGTAAGGTTTACAACAAGACAGTAGTAGCCTATATTGCCTGACAAGAGGACACCAAAAGTCTTTTCTTGTTACATCTTGCAAAGAGACTTTTCGTGGGGCAGAGAACCATTTGCAGTCAATTAAGGTTGGTCTTCTTGCTAGGGAAGCAAAAATTAATTATTGGTTTGGTTAGGCAGAATATTTTTTTCAACAAGTGCCTCATACCAATGGGGCATTCCAACAGTAATTCTCAGGGAGACTTTACTGAACATGCATCTTCTGATATTTGCAACAGGATACCAATGCAAAGACTTCATCATACAAGATAGGTTCACAGTGCCATGGAATTTTCTGTTTGATCTTTGTCTCTGGTCAAATTAAATATTTTATGGCAAGGTCAGTAACAGCACCCCAATCCAATGAGACTACTTTTAATAGCCTGGCTATGGAATAAGCTACACCAGAGGTGGAGGGACTCTCATCTGAGGCTGTTTAGACCTTGGTGACCAGAACATCATCCATGAATGCTACATATGAGGGGACATGAAAGAAGTTTGTTTTGTTTGCTCAGCAAAAGCTTTCCCTCCTGTGTTCCCTGCTCTAGCCAATATCCTTGACATTTTACAGTCAGCGCTAGAGGTTGGTCTCCCATACAACTCCATTTAAGGTACAGATCTCTACTTTATCTTTTCACAGGCTGTAGATGGGTGCAAAAGCCAATGACCAGATGCTTCTTCCAGATGACAATCGATATGACTTTGAGGGAAATCCTTGTTCCCTCTGTGGGACTTAGGCTTGGATCTGAGAGCACCCTTTGCTCCAAAAAGTTTCATGTCCATTGAAGTACCTCACGGTAAAACTAGTTCTCCTGACAGCAATGACTTCAGACAGAAGGATACTGAATATTGCAACAATTTCTTGCAAGGACCCTTTGGTGTCTTTTTTTTTTTCTTTTCTTTTTTACCAAAGATAGGGATACCACATCTATCTCCAAAGTTCAATCTTAAAGTGGCATCCAGTTTCCAGAAAAACTGGGAAGTAGTCCCTCTGAGTTTTCACACGAGAGTCACTGAGTGCACAGCAGGAAGACTTCAGTTTTCTTACACATGGTCGAGTTACTAACAATGTACTTGGTCAAAAGAGGAAAATGTACAATCTTTTCATTTAGCCATCAGGCCCTCAAGAGTCATCCACTCTTGGGTTACCAGGGTGATTAGATTGGCATGTAGGAAGTAGGCCTTTCTGCTATGAAACAATTGCAAGCCAATTTGACTAGAGGGGTGGCAGCCTTTGGGGCAGTTATGCAAGGATTGCTTGGAAGATATAGGTAAGGGCTAGCTTGAAGGTCTGGTGTGGCCTTCATTCAACCTTACAAACTAAATATGCGGTCAGCAAGTTTGGGACAAGAGAGATCAATTATTTCTGGCTATAGCAACTTTTCTTTGATTGTCTCTTTTCATTTGTTCTCTCTCGCCCTATATATCTTTAGTATATCCCGTTGTGTGCTGACGTGAGGTGGGCCAGGAAAACTGAAAAATTGTTATCAAATACTTACCGTAATTTTCCTTTCCTGTCCCATCCTCACAGACTAGGTTATCGAACATCTTAGTTGGGTGAGGGGCTGTCTTTTATTCAGCTTGGAACAGGTGATCATGTGGGGGGCTCCAAAGGAGGTGTTAACTCATTGTGTGCTGACGTGAAGATGGGTCAGGGAAGGAAATTTACGGTAAGTTTTTAATAACAATTTTCCTTTATTGCTCACACATGCCATGTGTATATGTGAAATGACCCCCGAAAATACATTCTGCTGCTTCTCCTGAGTACAGGGATACCACGTGTCTGAGATTTTTGGGCAGGACCCCGAAACAATCATCCCCTTCAGGCTTTCTAAAGGCGTAAAATTGTGATTTTACTCCTTACTACCTATCACGTTTACGGAGGCCCTGAAATGTCCAGATAGCATAATCCCCCCCCCCAATGACCCCATTTTGGAAAGTAGACACCCCAAGGTATTTGCTAAGAGGCATGGTGAGTATTTTGCAGCTCTCATTTGTTTTGGAAAATGAAGAAAGAATAGGATTTTTTTTTTTTTTTAATTTTGAAAACCTTTTGACAAAAAGCGAGAGCTGCAAAATACTCAACATTTTTTAAAAATGTTTTTTCATTTTTCAAGCACTTGCGACAGAAAAGTGCCTCTAAGAAAAATTCCTTGGGGTGTCTACATTCCAAAAAGGATAATTTGCAGGGGTTTTGTACTGCCCTGCCAGTCGCCAGTCAAAAACTTAAAGCTGCGTAAATTCCAGTAAATATACCATAGTTTGTAAACGCTATAACTTTTGCGCAAACTAATAAATATAAGCTTATTGAATTTTTTTTACCCAAGACATGTGGCTGAATGCATTTTTGCCTAAATGTATGACTAAAATTGCATTTATTGAATTTTTTTTTAATAACAAATATCATTTTTTTAATATAATCGCATAAAAATCCCAGAGGTGATCAAATACCACCAAAAGAAAGCTCTATTTGTGAGAAAAAAGGACACATATTGTTTGTGTACAGCATTGCATGACCACACAATTACCAGTTAAAGCAGTGCAGTGCCAAATTGCAAAAAGTGCTCTGGCCATTAAGGGGGTAAAACTTTCTGGGGCTGAAGTGGTTAAATAGGCATATTGACATGGGAAAACAAAAAAAGTTGTGATTTTTCTAAAAACAAATCTACTTTAGAGCACTGAGCTAGTTAAAATATAGCTCAAGACAATCCTATTATGATTCCAATTGAGTGAAAGCAAGTGAGTGTTAGAACCCCTGTTTGTCTTTTTAGGCTGGGCTATCTGAGTCCCTTTTCTGAAAATGTAATTCACTTCCGGCCCCATAGCCAAACAGGAAGTGAGGGTAAAGTCCTACCAATGTCTTTCCTTGGGGACACGTAGTTCAATATAACGAGTGTCAACATTGCACTCTAGTACTTTGCTGGGGACACCCCAAATTATTAGGTAACTTGGACTTTCTCAACCAATTTTAAGGAGAAACCGGCAAAATTGTGAGGTTTCTTTTCTGTATCAGACACCCCAAAAAACTGACAAACCTTCAAATCCCTCTGCACTGTATCCCCAAGCAAAATTTATAAATTATTTTTCTTTAGTTTGACTTTATGGAGACACACATTCCTGAGTTCAGCTGTGATGCATGTCAATGGCCCATTTAAGCCTTGTTTAATAGAAACCATGAGTTGCCTTTCAATAGAAACTTTCCTATTATGCACCAATAAACTTCTGATCCTGCTAATATATGCGCAAAAGCCAATATATGCCCGAACGGTAGATGTGCATATATAGGTGGCCATGGCGCATATCTGTTTACCGGAAGCAGCCGCCAGCACACAGGAATTACATTACGCCCTTCCAGGAAATTGGTTGTACTGCTGCTAATTCCTTCCCACCACCATGCCCTGCCCACTGTTTTCTGAGGAAAAGATGATCCTCATTTGCAAAGTAAGTTTTTTTTCTAGTTGTTTTGACATGGGGTGGTGTTTGTGTGAGGCATGTATGTCATGGCTGTATTAGATAAAAAGGGTGCTTCTACTAAATACTCAGCAAAAGTCTGAATACACAGGACCATGTGATATTGCAGTTTTTCTTTCTTAATAAATCTGCAAAAATGTCAACAATTCTGTTTTTCTGTCAATATGGGGTGCTGTGTGTACATTAATGAGGAAAAAAATGAACTTCAATGATTTTAGCAAGTGGCTGCAATATAACAGAGTGAAAAATTTAAGGGTGTCTGAATACTTTCCGTCCCGTGTGTGTGTGTGTGATAGATAGATAGATAGATAGATAGATAGATAGATAGATAGATAGATAGATAGATAGATAGATAGATAGATAGATAGATAGATAGATAGATAGATAGATAGATAGATAGATAGATAGATAGATAGCCCCTATTAAAAAGTCAGGTTTCTGTGATGTAAAAAAATGAGACAAAGGTAAATCATTCCCATAGACACACTCCTAAACCTTGTGGACAGCCTTCCCAGAAGAATTGAAGCTGTTATAGCTGCAAAGGGTGAATCAACTCAATATTGAACCCTATGGACTAACACCGGGATGCAGTTTTCTTTTAGTTAGAGCTTTAGGCTCGGTTCACACGGGAACGGGCTGTGGATCGCACAGGAGTGCTGTGCATCCCTGTTCCCCATTTCAGAGATGAATCAGGGCCGAATCTATGCCTGAATTCAGCCCTGAAACAGAGCCAAAGACAGGTGTGATCCCAGCCTAACTGTACAATTAATGGAACTATAATGGTAATAAACAGGACTTAACTCAAATGGTAACATAAATCTATGTTATTTGCTATGGTGTGTGTTGTGGAAATTTTATTCTAGGATGTGTGTTTATAGATTGTCATCTGTCTCCCTGTTTCTGATTTAACAGAGGAGCGCTCTAGCAGAGCGCACACCAGTGGTAAAACCGTCAGTATGAAAACCTTCTCATGGGCTTGGAGATGTGTTCTCTGTGTGTGTGGGCGTTTGCCAGTTTGTAAGTATCAAGCGCAATGCGCTGGACTTCTTGCCCTCAAATGTCTATGCACATTAGAGAAGCAAAGTCCGCGTAACAAGAGAAACATATTCTATCTCTGTTGTGGCTATTCTATTCCTTTTGGATACATATCTACTTTTATAAGAGGACATTGATATCTGCCCTGTCGGTGTATACCAGTACCGTATATTGACAACAGCAGTAGCAATGTCCCCGCAGATCTTCTCAAGCCTGTAAGAACAAGTAGAATGATCTTACTAGATACTGGTTACTCTGAGCAGTATTGAATAGACTCCATGCTGACCAAGATGGTGGATGTGCATGCATGTGGCTGGGCGGGGGGCAGTGTACATGCCTCAAGTGGATGGGACATGTGCACCCCTCCACTCCTGTTGGTTCCCTCCCCTTTACTGTTGTCATTTCCTGTGTTATCTCCTGTGATGTCATTTTGCATGGAGGAAGCGATTAGCTGTTGGGGCCATGACTTCCTGTTTGTTATTCCTTTTGTTGCCGATAAATAAAAACGAAGTGCCTGTGCTCGTGAGGGCAGACAGTTGAGCTGTGGAGCTAAGGATGTAAGAATGGTGGTCATGTCTGTGTTACTTGGGAAGAAATGGGAAATGGGGTCGTACTAAAATGCATTATACCAAAAGGCTGAAAGTGACATGGGTTACACGCAGCTTATAGTGAAATTTCCACATCAGTGTGAAATAAAAAGATTAACATAAGGGGGTAAAAATTACTTTTCCTTGGGCAAATGTTGTTTCAGACTCCCTTCAGTGCCAACATGTCTGAAGACCTAGGCACTTGGTAATCTTATCTCCAATAAAAGAAAGGATCTGAGTTTGGATTGTCTGATCTTTCCCATCAGCAAAGATCATGTCCCCAAATGCCTAGGCCTTCAGATATATGATAACATCCAAAAGAAGCCTGCAGCAACTTTTTATCCAAGTAGAGTATTTTATTCTTTTCAGTATTCTTATTTGTTTATCCCACCAACATAGCTTTATGTCAGCATTTGACAACTTTGGGCAAGTTTCAAATGTAGTAAACTTTACAAGACTGAACCATTATCACATAGCTAATCATAAATAACCTATGTGTTTAATGTTTAATTTATGTTTTGTAACATTCTTTTCTGGTCTTCTCTAAGACTTACAGTATATTGTATCTTAAATGTTACTCTTACTGCCTGATACTGAATAATTTAGAATATATTTTGGCTTCCCTGTTGCAAGTCATCTAGGCTTGGTTGAAGAGCTAACCATGCAAAACTTTCATATAAATATTACAGCATGGTTCTTCATCATAAATAGGAACACACTAGTGCATTAGGGTCAGCATTACAACATATTTAAACATATTACTCAACATGCCATTGTGTATCTGTAACAGCTGAGAGTCCTGACATCAATATGTAAAAATAGATGAAGCAAATCATTTGCTCAGAGCAAGATCACTTGCTACATGTATCCATAAAGGGCCATACTGAATCTTATCTGTCATATCTGTGTCATATAAGCTGGTTCATGAAATTCAGCTTGTTACTGTGAGCAATGTACTATATATTGTACATGTTGTTACATGGAAACCCAGAACAAAGGATTTCATTATGAAATCAGTACAGCTTACATTGCTAAAACAGCTACTAAAAACCACAATATTTCTGATAACCAATAGGTAATAGTAAGTAAACATAATCACATCAGATGAGCTGAATGATTTAATTTTTTTCTCTAATTCTACCATCTACTCCTTCTATATTTTACATTTTTAAAGTAGGTTAAAACTTTCATATCACTGTATTATATTTCTTAAAAATAAACAAATATATATTACACTACAATACAATACTCACAAGGAGACTTTATTTCACTTTTTAATTGGGCAATTAGATTGCAAATGAGTTTTACTGTTGATAAGTGTAAAGTTATGCATTTGGGAGCTAAAACATGCATGTATCATATCATACATTCTAGGAGGTACAATGGGAGTCAATGGCCATGAAGAATTAGTGTTTTGGTATATCATAGACAATGCCAAACTGCAGTTTATAAAGTTTACTGCTGTTTATAAAGTAAGCAATGTACTTTCCTGTATTAAAAGAAGTATACACTCCAGAGATATCATTTTGCACCTTTGCAAAGCATTAGTACCTGATCTGGAATATGCAGTTCAGTTTTGGACACCAGTTTGCAAAATGGATATATGGAAAGCATGAGAAAGAAGGACAGCAAAACTGATAAGAGGCATGTGGGCTGATTTACGAAACGTTTGCATCATCAGTAGAGGCGCAAGCCGAGAGTACAATTTCATATTTACGAAACGTTTGCGCCAGTAACAAAGCACTAATCCTCATTTACTATAGCGATCTCGGCACACGGGAGAATGAAATCTGTGCGCCACTATGGACATGGCGCATGGCATCTTCAATTCAATATTAACAGAAGATGGAGGTACTAATATTATGGGGTGATGTGAGGAAGTATAGTAACAACTGCCCAAGTAACAAATATGCCTAAAATAGAATGAGAAAGTAACTTTTTCTGAGCAAGCCTGCTGTGCCTGCAAGTACATTTAGAACTGTGTGAGATTAATTTAAGCACTGCGCATGTGTAAGTGGCTCTTGCTTTCGTTCAAATGAGCTGGTTCACTGCGTGGCCAAAATCTTAGTAAATGTCAAGCAAAGAAAATTAAATTGTGTGGGTTGTACGGGCACACCTCACCACTTGACAATATTCTTTTTACGCTTCCCCTTTATGTATTTTTTTAAGGAGATTTGCACACAGGTCACGTTAGCATGTTAGATTGCCAACATGTGACATGCACCTTGCTAAATTATGTAAAAAGACTCTCACTCCTCTAGCTCCTCCTAAAAGGGCATTTAACCTTCTCCCTCTAATGCATATGATTTCCTTGGGCTAGCTTTTGCTTTTTAATGGGGAACTCCACACTCCATTCTCCAATGCTCTTGTCTCCCCCTCTAAGCCCTTGGATTTCCATGGGCTAACTTTTGCTTTTAAAGGGGAACTCCACACTCCACTCCATTCTCAAAAGGCTGTGAGCTGCCTTCACCAATCCAAACCACATATTTTTTCAGAGCATACAACAGGGCCAGCTAGGAAAGGGGTGAGAGTGATCGCCCAACCCCGACGAACCATACAAGGCCACATGCATGTTGGGCTCAGCACAATACCAACCACAAAGCACCTTGTACCCACTAGTTTAAAGGGGCTTTCCACATTCTGTAAAGCCCCCTGTCTGCAGCCCCCCACAACCCCAGCCTAGGGTTGTGTGGAAGAGGCCCTTGTGCCCATGAAAATGGGAATAAGGTGGTTGACTTTTGGGGTGCCCGAGCCCCTCCTGCCCCCAAGCATAACCCCCCTTTCATGGGCTGGCTTGCTGTGTGTTTGGCTAGGGGTTTGTTAGTGTGTGGGAGGAGCACAATATTTTTATATTTTGGGGTGGTATTTTTCATGTGAGGGTTCTCATTTTAAGCCTTTACAGACCCAAATGGCCTTGTGTTTATTGGCGGGGGCAGGCTATTTTTGGTTTAAAATCTTGCAGCTGCAATGTAGCTTTGTATGTTTTCTCTAAAGCCGTACATCTTCGAAGCAGCATTTTGGATACATGCTACAGATGTACCACTTTACAGGAAGAGTAAACCCCCCAAGTTACTAGCTGTAGGGCTAGTTCACTCCATAGAAACACAGTCCAGATGCATTCCAGATGCTTTTCTGCATGTGCGTTTTTGATGCATTCCAGTGCGTTTATGATACATTTTTGGTGCGTTTATGATACATTTTTGGTGCATTTTTGATGCAGTCCAGTACTTTTTTCCACCTTCTTTTTTCTTAATCTCAAATAAGGACATGCTGGATGATGTGCTTAATTTTGGACAGGGGGGTGGCTTATTTTGTGCTAGCTGCATTTGGGTTGGTCTGGGCATGCTCAGGGACTTTGGGTTTTTTGTGCTTTTTGTGTGTGAACAGCACTTGAATGTTTTTGGGCATGCTCAGAGAGTGTGTTTTTTGGGTTAGTAGTTTAAGGACATCCTTTACAGGTGTACCCACTTTGAAGTTCAGTCTCTACACTGGGTGAACTTGCATTTTATCTGTTTCTTGGACTGTGCATGTGTTTTCAATTGCCTCATTAGCGCACAAACTTATGTCAATAAATCTTGCAGATAGCATTCTTTTCCTTGCCCTGAAAAGAGGCAAGATTGTGGTGGTGCCAGCGGGAGAGTACATTTGGATGTCCTTATCAAGTTTGTAACACATGTATTTTCTCTTTGTATTTTGTTTGTTATGTCTTTGCAAAACAGATGTGTTTGCGAGCAAGTTTTTTTTTACTTTGGTTTATTGTATTTTTTTGGGTGGGGGGTATTTTCCCCTGAAATATTTTTGATGTTGTCAATGTGTGTCGTTTGTAGGTTGTTCACTTTAATTTAATTGTCTGTGCTGCATTATTTAGCAAAATCTTTCTCAAGATGACTAATGTTTAAATCCTTTGTGGGCACAGTCCTTTTAACTCCTGTTAATTTCCAATGTAGAATGGTCAGACCTCAAAACATATTCTGTTAGTGTCTCAAATTAACATACATGTGTTTTTTGCTTTCCTTGCTCTTTTCCAAGTCCTGTTTTGTTTTATGTGTTTTGTTACTTTTCATGCAACAGATTTCCCAGCTGCAGCTTAACTAGGCTAATTGGCATGGCATCACAAAAAAAGTGTGCTTTGTCTACAAGCTACTTTCCTGTTGCCTTCATGGTAGCATATGCATGGATTGGCACCAGGAAAGGAAAATTACAGAGCGGTATGTATTAAATTGAACATTTTAGCGCAGTGGTTCTCAGCCTCAGTCCTCAATTCCCCCCACAGGACATGTTTTGGGAATTTAACTAAAATAGCTGCCCAAAATACAAAGCCATTGACTGTGATTTAAAGCACCTGGGCAGGATGAAGAAAAACCTGCAATCATGGCCTGTTGGGGGTACTTGAGGACAGGGTTGAGAACCACTGATTTAGAGCACTGAGCTAAAATTGAGCTCCAGACAATCCTATTCTAATTGTGGGCATTTGAGGGAAACCAAGTGTGTGTTAAAACCCCTGCTTGTCTTTTTTAGGTTGGGCTTTGTGTCCCGTTTCCTAAAATTGGCTTCACTTCCTGTCACATAGCCAAACAGGAAGTGAGGGTAAAACCCTACCAATGTCTTTCCTTGGAGACACACAGGTCAATCTAACTAGTGTCCCCATTAGACAAATTGCACTCTAGCACTTTGATGTGTACACCCCACATTATTAGGTATTTTGTGGTTTATTAAAGGCAAATCCACTCTGCAATACAAGTGTACTCTCTGTAAATCTGAGGGGAAGCACTGGTGACTTTATCATCCAATCATGTCGAAGCAAAAATGCTGTTTTTTTCCTTGCATGTCCCCCTTGGATCTCGAGCAACTGCACTTCCAAGTGCACTTGTAGTGCAAAGTGGATTTGCCTTTAGTAAATAAACCCCAAAGTCCAAGATACTTAATGATTTGGGGTGTACAGAGGAAAATGCTAGAGTGCAATTTACCTAATGGGGAAACTATTTAGATTGACCTGTGTGTCCCCAAGGAAAGACATCATTAGGGTTTTACCCTCACTTCCTGTTTGGCTATGTGACAGGAAGTGAAAAAATTGGAGGGAAAAAGTGGCAAAATTTGGAAGGCATCTTCACCCTATCAGGGGGGTGCAGACATCCCCAAAAACTGACAAGACTTCTAATCCCAGTCTGCACTCTATCCTCAAGCAAAAATAAGAAAGGATTTAATTTTTTTTCCTTAAACACATTTTTTTATTGAGCATAAAGAAAGGAAATATACCTCAAAACTTTTGAGACAAATACTTAAAGTAGTATACAGTATTGTAGTGGGTAATTTGCTATGACTTCCCCTATGTTATAAGTATTAACGTAAGTTATCCCTTGTAATACCAATGACATTCAATAGTATTTTAACATTATGTACACCATACTGGCCTGTTCACCACTTCTCCCTTCCACATATATTTATTACGAAGGCTATAGGCCCACATATCCTATTGCATCATTTTCCCATCATGTGCAGGTTTCGGGTGCCTTAATCCACTTGTCCCATATTTTTTCATACTTTGAAGGGCACCCTCTATGTGAGTATGTAAGTTTCTTATAGGGTAGAACCGCATTGACTTCCGTGATCCAGTGCAGAAACTCCGGAGGGTTATGCCTCATCTGAAGGAGATGGAGCTCTTATTATTGGATAGGAATACATACACTATCCTAAACAAAGATCCAGTAGACAAATATAAAAAATTCCTTTAAAAATATAGTCCAGGATGGTCATAGGAAGGGGATTATTAATAAGGAATGAGAATTTTGAATTCCATTGGCATCGAGAACACCCATAATATATTATATTCCCAAAATTCATAAAAACCCTATACAGCCCCCAGAGCACCCCATAGTAAGTGGCATAGACTCCCTGACATCAAGGGTAGGAAAATTTGTAGATAATTGCAGCCAGTTGTGAACAAAACCCTGGCCTTTTTGAGGGACTCTATGCAGATCATAAAGGAAGTGTCTGAATACACAGTGGAGGATGATGTTTTGCTGGTCACCGCAGACGTGGCCTCCCTGTACACTATTATACCCCATGAACTTGGCTATAAAGCCACTGAATTTTTTCTTAAAAAAGACCTCTCGCTGAAATCCTCTCAGTTAGAATTTGTTCTAAAACTGCTTAAGTTTGCGATGGAGCATAATTACTACTTTTATGGGGGCCAGTTTTACCTCCAGAGCACCGGGGTAGCCATGGGGGCCAAATTTGCCCCCAGCCTGGCAGGGCTGTTTATGGCCCTTTGGGAAAATTATCAACTTTTTTCCTTAAATGAGCCCCGCCTCCTACTATGGCGTCGTTGCATAGACGACGCCTTCTTTCTATGGAAAGGGGATGTTAAATCACTCGAGGTATTCCTGACACTCCTCAATGCCAACGATTGGGGGATCAAATTCACATATTAATGCAGTACTACGTCGGTTAACTTTCTAGACCTGGTTATCTTTAAAGAACGAGGGTCTTTGTTGACCAAAACATTTTTCAAAAATACTGACCACAATGGATATATACCAATAGACAGTGGTCATCACCCTAATTGGCTTAAAGCCATACCTAAAGGTCAGTTTTTACGTATAAGACGAAACTGTTCACATCTTACAGATTTTGAAACCCAAAATCTGTAAGATGTTCTGTAAAACAAAACGTTTTAAATTCTTAAAAAACGTTTTGTAGAAAGGATACGAACCCCTCCAATTGGATAAAGATTTACAAGAGGTTGCGTGTAGGGATAGATCCAACTTGTTGGTGCCTAAAATTAAAAATAGTGACCAAATCAAAAAGCATTTGGAATGGTCCTTTTTGACCACTTTCTCTTCCCGATTTTGTTGGGTAAATAAAATAATTCAAAAACAGTGGCAGGTTCTAAAGTGTGATAAGGTTCTGGGCCCGGAGCTCCCTGATCATCCCAAAGTTCTGTACAGAAGAAAATCAAAATCTAAAGGACCTTTTGGCACCCAGTGTTATTGACCCTCCCCTGAAGGTACAAAAGTTTGGCCATTTGAAAGGCTTTTTTTCTTGCAAAGGCTGTGCGGTCTGTAGATCGTCACAAACCTTCAAAAGCTTTACTTTTACATCATTTGTTACTTCTAAGACCTACCATATCAAGGATTTCATCACATGTGGAACTATAGGGGTAATATACCTCCTTAGTTGTCCATGTGGGTTCCAGTACATTGGTAGGACCACCCGTGCCCTTAGAATCAGAATAGATGAACACTTGTCCAACATTAGGAGAGGATTTATAGGACATAGTGTTTCGTGGCATTTTCGCCAACTTCATAATCGAGATCCGTCCCTCCTAAAAGTCATTGCCATCAAGAAATATACCCCTCACTGGAGGGGAAATAATTTAAAACGCCATATCTCGCGTAGAAAAACTCAATGGATATTTGACATGCAGTGCTACAGCCCTGGGGCCTCAACATCGAGTGGGACATAAACTGCTATATAAATAATCGTTAAGGGGGGAAGCAGATATCCCCTTGTTTTGGGGCATTTTTGAGGTACGATTTCACATAGATCCGAATGGGGCTGCTAACTGCCACTATCCTCCAGTACAATATTTTTAATTGAAGTTTCGGCATCCCACTTTCCTTGCACGGAATTGGTAGGAGATATCTGTGTGCTGCACCTGCCTATAACATGTTCTTGTGAGCGGCTATAGCACATAATCATGTGTCAGGAAACCATTGTCTCCTTCCTTTCCTGTAACAAAGGAATTTTATTAGTAATTTTTGGTTGCATGGGGATTGTTGGATTTTTGGGACAATTAATTTTAATACATATTCAGATGTTGTCCCTATTTTATAGTAAATTCCTTTGGATGACTTTGGCTCATAGACATGGGTTAAGGGTTTATAAATAATTTTCCTGTTTTGTTGTTTTTTGAATAAAGTAAATCATTTTTACATTTTTACCTATATATTTTTATCAGCTTGTTTCCATGATAAATGTCAGATTTATATATGGTGATATATTTTCCAGTGAGGCGAATTCTATAGTAAATGCTTCACTGGAAGATGCTATATTTGCTATGTTTTAGCAATAGGACTCTGAATATATCGCTTTGGTTGTAATATATTAGGGTTTATGAAATTACATACATTATTTGTGATGTGCTTTAGCTAGTACATACTAATTTTGTGGCTGACAAGGAGGATGGTTGGTTTCATGTTCATGCACATAGTGGGATGTGCAGGATGTGATCCCAAATCCATTTCCAGTGTCAACAATGCACTGAGGTATTTAAAGGTGTGGTGGGTGACGTCTGGCCATAGCCTCCTCTCCCAGTAGATGCCTTTTTAGGAGAAACGTAGCGTTGGGTGGAGCCAGAGGACCTGACGTCACTACACTCTCAGCTGATCGGCTTCGGCGTCGGCTGTATTTTTTAATTGCTACGGTGTTTTACCCTGCCAATGCTTTGATGTCAGTTGTCCATTCATGGATTAAAGCATTTTAAACTACTGCACAATGAAGCGCCTCTTTTTCTTTTAAAAAATACTATTTCCTGCTATGAATGGTCTTGCTGGAGCAGCTAATGGAGGAGAGTGTTCCTGATTGCCGCCTCTGAAATTTCAACTACCAGGCTTGGAGGGAAGTCTGTCTCTACTCAAAGACCAGCTGTTCCTGCCCCCGAGAGGAGTTTGTTCAGGCTCGCATGATCTCTGTGGTGGGGATCCATCAAATCTGGTAAGCAGCCCCCTTTTCCTATTTCTACACTGTCTTAGAAGATCCATAGAAGATTTACTGAAGACTTAAAGAGGAATCACACCTCCGGTTTATGATACCATAATTTTCCATATGAACTATAATTTTTTCATTTCTTTATATTCACATTATTATTTGGTTTTAATTTGAGTAGCGCACTGAACTTTTTTCTTTATTTATCCCAAACTGCCAACGTGGCTTGAACGGTGTCCAACCTGTGGAAAATAGGTTTAGCAAGGACAAGATTGCAAAGGCAGTCACTGTGGCTAGTGCATTCTGTGTAATGTTACTAGTACATGACCCATTCAGCACAACAGTGGGTAGTTCGTTCCATTTCAGGTTGTGAGTTTTGATGTGTGGGGCGAAACTACACTGAGTAACGTTACACATCTCAGGACCCAGCTCACTTCCATTAGTGAGTTTTCCAAGGGAGTCTCCCTCCGCCGGGAATGGGTGAAGACCATTTGCTGCTTAGTGAATATACAGGTTTATCTGACCCTGGGTGAAATTTGCAGACAAGAAGTATAAATCATAGAGACGTGAGTTGGGAGGCATGAGCCACGTGAAAGCATGTCGGGCAAGCGATTGCAGTATCACTCCGGTGACAGACCTGTTGCAACCGCATAAATGAGAGCGGCACGAGTCAGTCCATTTAAGAGCAGGATTTTTGTATAACAAAAGCTTTTGCTTATGAGTGTGTTTCATTGGTTTAAATTCTGGGGATAGGAGCAATATAAAGATTTGCTGTGTTCGTATTCGCAGCAACAGTCTTGTTATGGATGTGTGGAGGGGGGAAAGCCAGAGTCAATCTGTTCAGTGGCCAGTGAGGAATGTAGCCTTTCTAAGCTGTAGCAGACTCGGGCACTGCTCCCACACAGCCTGTTACTGGGGTATAAGTTAGGACAGATTGATCTTGGGTAGGAGGTGTATTAGGAACAAGAGCAGATTCAGTGGAAGGAAAAGGGAATAGCATAGTTACTTATCTGCGTGCTTCTCTCTGTTCCAGCCACTCGATGGCTGCCTCCGGATCTTCAAAAAAGTGAGCTCTGTCTTCTCCCACAATGCGAAGACATGCCAGGAAAAGCATGGCATACTTTACATTTTTGATGCGGAGGCGTCTTTTAACTTCCATGAAGGTTCGCCTTCTGTGCTGCACCTCAGCTGAGAAATCTGGAAAGACAGCGACCATCTTGTTTCCAAAGGGGATGTTGCCTTTTTCTCTGCTGAGACGAAGTATGGCATCTCGATCTCTGAAATTAAGGAACTTTGCTATAAACGT
Organism: Lithobates clamitans; assembly: GCA_037952925.1. Classification (NCBI taxonomy): domain Eukaryota; kingdom Metazoa; phylum Chordata; class Amphibia; order Anura; family Ranidae; genus Lithobates; species Lithobates clamitans. The sequence goes on along the minus strand of JBBGZY010000563.1, from coordinate 10,088,404 downwards.
GTGAGGGGGTGCTCCAGCTGGAGGTGGTTTGCCCGACAATCGGTTCGCTCATTCTACCAAAAATGTGTGAGAGAACGAATCCCTCCCATAGGTATCGCAAAGCAGGGTTTCTTGGAACGTGGGGGGATCTCTCCCCTCAACCCCCTTGGGGAGGCCAATGAATCTGAGGTTACAGCGTCTCAATCTGCTTTCAATCTCGTCCTGTTTTTGCAGGAGCTGGTTCACCTGGAGTTTCAGGTTTGCTGTGGAGTTCTGCAGCGGGGGGAGGGAGTCTTCCACAGTGCTCAGTCTGGTCTCTGCTTCTGTCACTCTCTCTCTCAACTTTTGAAAATCTTGCCTTACCAGAGAAATGTCCACTTTTACCTCCTCAATCCGGGCTGTAACAGTATTTTGGCAGGCTGCGATGGCTTCTTGACATGCTGTTACTGTTTCTAGCACTTTCGCCGTGTCCTTTCTGACTGACATCTCTTCTCCCTGCATGGTGCCGCCATCTTGTCTCTGAGATTTGGAGTCTTGTCGGCGGTACTGTCCTAGTTTTGCAACTGTGGAGGCAGGATTCTTCGGCGGCGACATGACCTGCGGGGGTTCCCGGTGTGGTTGTAATGATTTTCAGTGGGTCAGCTATGTGGTAGGTCTCAGGATTTGTTAAAGCGGATAGATGGCCGGCGGAGCTCTGTTCCCTAGTGTCCTATTCCATACCGCTCCAGGCCATGCCCCAGAAAAGATTTAATGTAGTTTAACTTTGCAAAGACACATTCCTAAGTTCAACTGTGATGCATGCCAATGGCCCATTTAGACCTTGTTTAAAATAAAACACCAGTTGCCTTTCACTAGAAACATTTGTTAGTCCAGACCTGGAAATCTGCTTTACTATTAATTTACATCAAAATATGGATTCCTGCAGCTAAATGCACGACTGCTGTCTATGCGAGATGTGTGAGTGCTGTGTGCGCATAGGTATGCGCCTGTGGTACATATCTGGTTCCCGGAAGCGGTGGACAACATACAGGAATGACATCACGCCCCTACAGGAAATTGCTTGTACTGCTGCTAATTTCTTCCCACCACCATGCCCCGCTTACTATTCTCTGAGGAAGAGATGACCCTTATTTGCAAATGATTTTTTTTTTTTAACATGGGGTGGTGTTTGTGTGGGTCCCTAACACACATTCAGACATATTAGGGTCAATTTAGACAGGATCTGATTTACCTACCAGCATGTTTTTAGATTGTGGGAGAAAACCAGAGTACCTGGAGGAAACCCACGCAGGCACAGGGAGAACATACAAACTCCAGGTAGATGGTGTCGCGGGCGGGATTCGAACCAGCAACCCTTTTTGCTGCTAGGTGAAAGTGCTAACCACTACACCCATGTGTTGCCCAAATATATATCTATTGATGTAGGTTCTTGTGCCCACCAGAAGAGAGAAGTTGAGTAGATGCCACACTCCCAATTCTGGAGGCCCTGTTCGGTTCGCACCAGAACATGCGAACAGGCAAAAAATTTGTTCGAACACGTCAACACTGTTAAAGTCTATAAGACTCGAACATGAATAATCAAAAGTGCTAATTTTAAAGGCTTATATGCAAGTTATTGTCATAAAAAGTTTTTGGGGACCTGGGTCCTGCCCCAGGGGACATGGATCAATGCAAAAAAAAGTTTTAAAAACTGCCGTTTTTTCAGGAACAGTGATTTTAATAATGCTTAAAGTCAAACAATAAAAGTGTAATATTCCTTTAAATTTCATACCTGGGGGTGTCTATAGTATGCCTGTAAAGGGGCGCATGTTTCCCTTGTTTAGAACAGTCTGACAGAAAAATGACATTTCAAAAGGAAAAAAAGTCATTTAAAAGTACTCGCGGCTATATGAATTGTCGGTCCGACAATACACATAAAAGTTCATTGATAAAAACAGCATGGGATTTCCCCACAGGGGAACCCCGCGCCAAAATTTAAGAAAAAAAATGGTGTGGGGTCCCCCCAAAAATCCATACCAGACCCTTATCCGAGCACGCAACCTGGCAGGCCGCAGGAAAAGAGGGGGGACGAGAGAGCGCCCCGCCTCCTGAACTGTACCAGGCCACATGCCCTCAACATTGGGAGGGTGCTTTGGGCTCCCCCCCAAAGCACCTTGTTCCCATGTTGATGAGGACAAGGGCCTCATCCCCACAACCATTGCCCGGTGGTTGTGGGGGTCTGCGGGTGGGGGGCTTATCGGAATCTGTAAGCCCCCTCACAAGGGGACCCCCAGATCCCGGCCCCCCCTGTGTGAAATGGTAAGGGGGTACCTACCATTTCACAAAAAACTGTCAAAAATATTAAAAATGACAAGAGACAGTTTTTGACATTTCCTTTATTTAAATGCTTCTTTCTTCTATCTTCTATGTTCCTTCGGTTTCTTCATCCATCTTCTTCTTCTTCTTCCTCCGATCCTCTGCTTCTTGCTCCGGTGATCTCGTCCAGCATCTTCCTCCGCGGCGTCTTCTTCGTTCTCGGGCTGCTCTGCATCCATGATAGGAGGCTCCCGCTGTGTGACGCTTCTCATCTTCTGACGGTTCTTTAATAACGAAGGGCGGGGCCACCCAGTGGCCCCGCCCCCCTCTGACGCATGGGGACTTCCCCGAGGCGCTTCCCCGTGACATCAGAGGGGGCGGACAGGGAAGTCCCCGTGCATCAGAGGGGGGCGGGGTCACCGGGTGGCCCCGCCCTCTGTTATTTAAGAACCGTCAGAAGACGAGAAGCGTCACACAGCGGGAGCCTCCCATCATGGATGCGGAGCGGCCCGAGAACAAGGAAGGGAAGAAGACGCCGCGGAGGAAGATGCCGGATGAGAACATCAGAGCAAGAAGCAGAGGTTCGGAGAAGATGGAGGAAGAAACCGAAGGAAGATAGGAACATTTTTGACACTTTTTGTGAAATGGTAGGGGTACGTTTGTACCCCCTTACCATTTCACACAGGGGGAGCCAGGATCTAGGGGTCCCCTTATTAAAGGGGGATTCCAGATTCCGATAAGCCCCCCCCGCCCGCAGACCCCCACAACCACCGGGCAAGGGTTGTGGGGATGAGGCCCTTGTCCTCATCAACATGGGTCAAGGTGTTTTGGGGGGGACCCCAAAGCACCCTCCCAATGTTGAGGGCATGTGGCCTGGTATGGTTCAGGAGGGGAGGAGCTCTCTCGTCCCCCCTCTTTTCCTGCGGCCTGCCAGGTTGCGGGCTCGGATAAGGGTCTGGTATGGATTTTGGGGGGGACCCCTTGCCATTTTTTTTTTTAATTTTGGCGCGGTGTTCCCCTTAAAATCCATACCAGACCTGAAGGGCCTGGTATGGAATTTAGGGGGACCCCCACGCCATTTTTTTTCAGTTTTGGTTCGGGGTTCCCCTGTGGGGAAATCCCATGCCACTTTTTATCAATGAGCTTTTATGTTTTTCGGACCGACAATTCATATAGCCGCGAGTACTTTTAAATGACTTTTTTTCCTTTTGAAATGTCATTTTTCTGTCAGACTGTTCTAAACACGGGAAACATGCGCCCCTTTACAGGCATACTATAGACACCCCCAAGGTACGAAATTTAAAGGAATATGACACTTTTATTATTTCACTTTAAGCATTATTAAAATCACTGCTCCCGAAAAAACGGCCGTTTTTAAAACTTTTTTTGCATTGATCCATGTCCCCTGGGGCAGGACCGAGGTCCCCAAACACTTTTTATGACAATACCATTCATATAAGCCTTTAAAAATAGACTTTTAAAGGGTGTTCCGCGGCTTTCGAATTTGCCACGAACAACCCTAATTGTTCGCTGTTTGGCGAACTTGCAAACAGCCGATGTTCGAGTCGAACATGAGTTCAACTCGAACGTGCAGCTCATCCATATTCGGGAACTACAATTCCCATCATGCTTAGTCATGTTTGTGAATGTCAGTTTTACAATGCCTCATGGTATGAGTAGTTCCGCAACAGCTGGAGAGCCATAATTTGAAGATTCCAGATCACTCTAGTATGTCTTGAAAAAAGGTGGTTTCTCATGTGCCTTGTATAATGCCCAAGAAATATCAATAGGAAAATACAAGTGGGTCATGGCACATCTACATTCCAAATTTGGCACTTAAGATGGTCATGCACTATGCAATCTGATTGGCAAATCTCTGTATAACTCTATATTTCAGAAAAATAAGTAATAGGAAGACGCACTTGAACAATTAATTCAAATTATAGGAAATTAAACAGGCTCTTGCACTAATTCTAATTTTTTTTTTTAGATCTAACTGATTGCAGTGTATGGTCACTTTTAAAGATCAAGATCTGAAAATATTAATTTATTGGGTTTAGAAACACTCCTCGGTTCTTTGTAATGTATTAAAAGATTTGGGTAAAAATAGAAAAAAAAAACACATTTAAAAGATATATTAGAAGCAATAGGAATGAGATTAGCGTCAAAAGAGTTAATTCACTGAGAACACCTACTAATTGCCTAACAAGACACATCCAATGAGATGAAATTAACTAAATGTATTGGGCGTGCGCTATTATCAATGAGAAAACTGCAGTTACCATAGCACCAGTTGCAGTTTACATATTTATTATTGTTTGCGCGTCTGCATGTGCTGGTTTGCACGTTCAATCAATGATTTTTCCGATGCAACAATTAAGGTGTGAACCGGCGCAGCGCATTCGTCTTAGTAAATCACCCCCATGGAAGACCTCAGCTATGAGGTAAGATTAGCTGAACAGCATTTACTCTCTTGAAAAGAGGCAATCAAGGTGGAAAATGTTTACTATGTAAACATATATAAGTGGTCCAAGTAGTGAATTTGGTGTAGAGGTCTTTAACTGGTTCAATACAGGGCATTTTCCTGCCCTTCCTTCCCAGGCCAATTTTTAGTTTTCAGCGCTGTCGCACTTTAAACGACAATTGCACGGTCGTGCAACGTTGTACCCAAAAAAAATTGACGTCCTTTTTTCCCCACAAATAGAGCTTTATTTTGGTGGTATTTGATCGCCTCTGCGGTTTTTATTTTTTGCGCTAAAAACAAAGAGCGACAATTTTGAAAAAAACACAATATTTTTTACTTTTGCTATAATAAATATCCCAATTTTTTTTTTTAAAAAACAATTTTTTTCCTCAGTTTCGTCCGATACGTATTCTTCTACATATTTTTGGTAAAAAAAAAATCGCAATAAGCGTATATTGATTGGTTTGCGCAAAAGTTATAGCGTCTACAAAATACGGGATAGATTTATGGCATTTTTAAAAAAAATATTTATTTATTTTTTTAGCGGCGATCGTGATTTTTTTTCGTGACTGCGACATTATGGCGGACACATCGGACACTTTTGACACATTTTTGGAACCATTCACATTTATACAGCGATCAATGCTATAAAATTGCATTGATTACTGTGTAAATGTGACAGGCAGTGAAGGGGTTAACCACTAAGGGGCGGGGAGCGGTTAATATGTTTCCTAGGGAATGATTCTAACTGTAGGGGGCGGGGACGCACAAGGGGAGGAGACCGATCAGTGTTCCTCCATTCTGGGAACACAGATCGCTCTCCTCTCACCTGACAGGCTGTAGATCTGTGTGTTTACACACACAGATCCACGGTCCAGCCCGGTTAACGGGCAATCGCGGGTGCCTGCCGGACATCGCGGCCGCCGGGCACACGCACCGGGTCCCGAACAGCGCGGCGGGCGCGCGCGCCCCCCAAAGGGCTGGGAATCCCAGGACGTCATATGACGTCCACCCAGGATGGGAGATCCCATCCCAGGACGTCATATGTTTATGGCTGGGTAGGGAAGTGGTTAAAAAGTACAAGGGGTCTCTCTTTATGACTAGAGGAAAAGAGATTTAGCCTACACATATGGAAAGTTTCTTTACATTAAGATCAGTGAAAATTTGGGACAGACTCCCTCAAGAACTAGTTCAGGGCAGCTCAGTAGATTATTTTAAAAAGGGCTGGGTGCATTTTTAAATGCACAAAATATAACCGTATATTACCATTTATAGGCAATAACACCTGGGATTGTTGATCTAGGAATTATCCAACTGCCATCTGGGGGATCAGGAAGAACTTATTTTTTTTCCCTGCTGGAGCTAATTGGACCCTGCATTATATAGGATTTTTTTTTCCTTTTTTGGAACAACTGTGGGTATATAATTCTGTATATGGATGTTTACTATTTATTAATTTATTCTGTTTGTCTAAAAGGTCCTTGTTCTCAAAATCTTGTCTTTGACCCCTTTCACATGGGGCCGACTCCGCTAGCTCAGCGGGAGATCAATCCATTGATCCCCGCTGCGCCGGTGGATGACAGGCCTGTCTCTGCTCACTGTGCAGGGACGGACCTGTCAGAGCCCCGCTGATCTCTATGGAAAGATCGGATGATCTTCGGACCTCCGTTAGGATAGCATGTCCGTTTTCATGCAATCCCATCCGATTTGTCTGTTTTGAGCGCATCTCATTGGATGGGATGGCAGGCGGGTGTCAGTGGACACATATAAGCTGATATTCCCTTGCCCATAAAAGTCAATTGGTGGTCTGCTCGGATCCACCCAAAAAACGGACAGGCGGATCCGAGCGGGTCTATCATGTGAAAGGGGCCTTTATGTAAAATTAGGTCACTCGGTGCAAATTAAATATAGATTCCCAGGTGTACCGTGCATGTGTCAGATTAGTAATATACTAAAAATGTTGACAAATATTGTACAATCATAAGTGATACATAAACTTTGAATATATAAAAATGAATATCAAATCCCATATATAGTAATGCTGATAGGTCCCAAACAACCTACAGTGCAAAGGGGAAGGGAGAGGAGGGGGGGGGGGGGAAGGAGAGGAGGGGGGGGGAAAGCGGGGAGGTGGAAAGGGAGAGGTGTAGGAGATCTGCTCCTGTTGGAGAAAAATAAACAATATCAGGATCCCTCCTAATAAAGTGCAATTGTGCTGGTGAAATTCAAAAAAGTCCTTCTGTGTGATACACTGGTTGTCAAATCTTAGCATATATCTTGTGCAGTTTCTTGTGATGTTGTGATAATAACCCTTCAATTGCTCTGAAAGTGCAGCCACTCACCAGATCACTTCACCCCTGCGGGGGTATCAGGCGGTTACAGTTTTGCGCCACTGTACGGCGTTCGCTGGCGGGCTCAGGATCGTGGTATATAATATGTGAAGAGAGGGAATTCCCATAGCGTAAAATTGTTTTTTTAAAAATTTATTAAACAAAATAGAAAGGTACTCACAATTTTTCAATAAAATTCAAGCATGATAGTAAAAAAAGTCACAATGTCCTTCAGCGCTGATATGGTAGATGATGTTTGGGAAGCACAGATTAGGCCACGCCCTACGCGTTTCGTCGTTAGGACGTCCTAATGACGAAACGCGTAGGGCGTGGCCTAATCTGTGCTTCCCAAACATCATCTACCATATCAGCGCTGAAGGACATTGTGACTTTTTTTACTATCATGCTTGAATTTTATTGAAAAATTGTGAGTACCTTTCTATTTTGTTTAATAAATTTAAAAAAAAACAATTTTACGCTATGGGAATTTCCTCTCTCTTCACATATTATATACCACGATCCTGAGCCCGCCAGCGAACGCCGTACAGTGGCGCAAAACTGTAACCGCCTGATACCCCCGCAGGGGTGAAGTGATCTGGTGAGTGGCTGCACTTTCAGAGCAATTGAAGGGTTATTATCACAACATCACAAGAAACTGCACAAGATATATGCTAAGATTTGACAACCAGTGTATCACACAGAAGGACTTTTTTGAATTTCACCAGCACAATTGCACTTTATTAGGAGGGATCCTGATATTGTTTATTTTTCTCCAACAGGAGCAGATCTCCTACACCTCTCCCTTTCCACCTCCCTGCTTCCCCCCCCCCCCCTCCTCTCCCCCCCTCCTCTCCTCCCCCCCCCCCCTTCCCCCTCCTCTCCCTTCCCCTTTGCACTGTAGGTTGTTTGGGACCTATCAGCATTACTATGTATGGGATTTGATATTCAATTTTATATATTCAAAGTTTATGTATCACTTATGATTGTACAATATTTATCAACATTTTTAGTATATTACTAATCTGACACATGCACGGTACACCTGGGAATCTATATTTAATTTGCACCGAGTGACCTATACGTAGATAAGGAATTGTTCAACAAAAAGGAACAGCGCCAAACCCCTCCACCACTTTTCAATAAATCTCAGCTGTCCCCACTTAGGGTGACTGCTTGTTGGGAGGCAGCAGTTCCAAACCTCACCAAACAAATCTTTACCTCCACTGCGCGGGTTTACCATCCCTTTATGTAAAATTAAACACAGAACAATGCTGAGACCTTTCTACCTAAAGTGGTAGCCACAAGAAAGGCTACTAGAGAAGCCTATACCACCCACACCTAACAACTGAATTTTCATTTTCTCCATCAGTTCATCCCCCACAGTTATTACCTTTTTTGTTTCACTTGACCCTCCCTTCTAGATTGTAAGCTCTAACAAGCAGGGCCCTCTGATTCGCCCTGTATTGAATTGTATTGTAACTGTACTGTCTGTCCTCATGTTGTAAAGCGCTATGCAAACTGTTGGCGCTATATAAACCCTGTATAATAATAATAATAATAAAACTAGGATAACAAAGTCAAAGCAATGTCTCAAATAGGTCGAAAGGGGGATCTTTGTAACACTGACAACACTGGTTGATGTTTTATACAGGGGTAGCTACTTGTTCAACTCTTTGATTGGAAGTTTGAATAAGAGAATTATTACCAAGAGGTCATTGAAAAAAAAGACGGACAGGGAAGAAATCTAACCTTCAATGGTGCTAGGGGCCAAATGTTGTTTTACTCCTAACTGAAGGAAAGAAAGAACAAAGCACAATTAATTTCACGTGAAAAAACATCCAAAGGCTCATTCCAGTTTAAATGAGTTTTCCATGTTTGATATAAATTTTTGCATGAAATAGATTTATGAACATTATGCATGGTTGAGATAACTGTATTCAAAAGGCTTCTATCTCTCAGAATCTGGGTTTCAACAGCTAGGCGATTAATGCCATCTAGAGATGGGCGAATGGTTCAGCCCGGGCATAATTTCGGTCCGAACATTGGCTGTTCACCCGATCGATGAACACCCAAATTATCAGGGCGTTTGACCATTTGTTCGGCCCACCAAATCACCACAATGCACTACTCCGCTGCACAATGCATTGGAATCTCTGATTGGCTGAAGCAATCAGGGCACAGAGCATTGTCCAGCGCCATGATTGGACGCTGTCATGATGACTCTATCCAATCATGGCTCATTGCTCTTAGAGTGACCATTCATCTTTACATTAGTGTGAATCTAGCGATAGTTCAGTCATTGTGAGTGTAGTGAGTGACCATTCATTTTTACTTTAATGTCACTTTAGTGTGAAACTAGTGATAGTTTAGTCAGTTCGAGTGTAGTGACCATACACTTTTACTTTAGTGTCAGTTTATTTTGTCAGGGCAGGTTTACTGCAGTATAGTTCAGTGCGTTAGTGCACGTTTAACGCCAAATATTTCCGTGCATTACGTGCCGTTTAACACAGTATACTTCAGTGTGTTACTGCAAGTTTAACGCCGTACAATCAATGTGTTATGTGCCGTTTAACGCAGTATATTTCAGTGCATTACATGCCGTTTAACGCAGTAAATTTCAGTGGGTTAGTGCACGTTTTAACACAGTATATTTCAGTGCATTACGTGCCATTTAACACAGAATATTTTTGTGCGTTAAATGCCATTTAATGCAGTATATTTCAGTGCGTTAGTGCAAGTTTAACGCAGTATATTTTAGTTCATTACTGCAAATTGAACGCAGTATATATTAGTGCATTATGTACTGTTTAACACAGTATATTTAAGTGTGTTACATGCCATTTAATGCAGTATATTTCAGTGCGCTACATTCCATTTAACAGTGTATTTCCATCTGTTACTGCAAGTTTAACGCTGTATATTTTAGCGCGTTAGTGTACGTTTAGCGCAGTATATTTCCATGCGTTACTGCACATTTGATGCAGTACATTGCAGTGCATCAGTGCAGTTTTACTGCAGTATATTATATTGTATCAGTTGAGTGTGTCCGTGTAGTGAGTACTCAAGTTGAAGTGCACCAAACACCATTTTACATTGATTAAAGTGTATCCACATACACAATAACACATCTTTATTACATTTTGTTAATAAGCACCCCCCATCATGTCTGGTAAAACAACAAGGAGAGGCAGACGTTCCCATGGCACTTTAAGGGGGCCAGCAACATATGTGTCCACAGGCAAAGGTGGATGTGGTCAGTCCTTAGGCAGGGCATCATTTCCCCTGTTTAGTGATGTTGTCCATGCTATCCAGCCACAGCATGCAGAGGAGGTGGTGGACTGGCTTACTAAACCATCCTCATCCTCCGTCACCCAAGCAGTGACCAGTGCACACTCCACTGCAGCTGCCAGAGTGGCTAAACCTGCCTCCTTGTCCACAGCAATTCCTGCCATAGCACCAGCATCGGGCATGGAGGAGTCAGCTGAGTTATTTGAACAGTGTCAGCCACTTGAACCTTGATGCTGCACAGCCATTACTTGATTCAGATATTGGTTCTGAGGTTCAGGAAGGCAGGAACATGAGCCTACAGAGAGGGGAGAACACTTGTACACAAATTTGGCAGTCACGTTCCCCCCAGCCACAGCCTATTGCCAAGTTGTCTCCAGTGGTAGTGAGGATGGAGGAGATGATGATGTGACTGTGATGATGTGACTTGGGTGCTGGATAGAGCAGAGGAGGAAAGTGAGGGTGAGGCACAACCCCAACGAGGCAGCCGTCATGGCAGAGTAGAGAGCAGCCATCCTATTTCATCACATTGTGGAGCTGTTATCTCCCAGCCCACTTCCCACAGCTCAGCTGTATGGGCCTTTTTTTAGCACATGTGCAGCCGATCGCACTGCTGCAATTTGCAAACTTTGTCTGAAGCACATCAAGCATGGCAAAAACACCAGCCATTTGGGTACCACATGCTTGGCAAGGCATTTAACCTCCCACCACTCAGCCCGTTGGCAAGAGCACCTGAAAGCCACCCAAAAAGGGTGTCATTTTGATGCTCCTCCTTACTCACCTCAGTCTGCCTCCACTATACCTCATGACCTCTCAGCAGCCTCCACTGACAGGGATGATGGTATAGTGCAGGGTGTCCCAGGTCCTTGTAGCACATCTGCCAATAACACACCACCAGCTGTAGACTATAGCCAGCAAATTTCTCTGCCCCATCTGCTTCAGCAAAAAAAAATACAGTCCCTGCCACCCACGTGCCCAGCGTCTAAATGAAAGCTTGTCAAAACTGCTGGCTCTACAACTTATGCCTTTCCGTCTGGTGGATTGTGCCCCCTTTTGTGAATTTTCAGATTGTGCTGTACCACAATGGCAGGTTCAGTCACTATTTCTTTTCACGTAAGGCCATTCCACCTCTGTGCCATCATGTGGAAGGCAATGTTGTGGCATCACTGGGCAAGGCAGTCAGCCACAAAGTCCATGTTACGGCTGACACATGGTCCAGCAAGCATGGTCAGGGACGATATATTTTGTTCACAGCACACTGGGTAACTCTGCTTGCAATGTGAGATTTGTCAGCTCTACAACTCCTTCTCCTCCTCCATGCCCTCCTCTGCTGAATTGTCCTATGAACCACAAGTACCCCCTAAGCATTCAAGGTTCATTTCAATGGGCCTAATTCACTAAGAATAAGGCGAAAAAGTAGTCATGCTACATCTAGTTACTCCCATTTAAGCCAATTAAGACCTCAACTAGGTGAACATGCAAACGAAAACGTGAGCATTAGTAAATTGCAATTTGGTATAGTCACGGTTCCATAACTGGCAATTGCCAACGAGTTTTCTATATGAAACTGCACTGCAACATTTAGCTATGATCATGTGTACATGTATGCCAATAAACCATTCTTATATGGGATTAGAGCACATCCTCGTGTGTGGCTATTTATTTATATTACAATTATTGTGCATAGTTTGTTTTCTTCTTTTGCTAACGAATGCTGTTCTGAATGATTATTACAGAGTAATGTCTGCTATTCTGTAAGGTTACATGTACAGATATTTTTCATTTACAGTTACATTATATGTTCGGTTATATGTTAATTTTTTTTCAAGTTACATTTCTTTTTTAGGAGACTATAGAGTTCTAATTATCTATGTTCATTCTTTAATCCTACTAAACTATTATGCAAGTCTATACATACTTAGCACATGGTCTGCACTAAACAAAAAACACCTAGGTCATGAGTTCAAATCCCAACCATGCTAACACCCTGCGTGTTCACTAGTGTTTGATTATTTTATTGCCAGGCAATAACATTTTTGCTAAAAATATACCATTGCATGCAAATTATGGACACGACCATGCTGATGTGGCGTTTGCCTATTTTCAGCATACTCAGCTGTTTAAAATGTTGTTTGATACCATGCTTGGGATCTGAACCCATGGTCTGAGTCTTGGTAGGAGTGCTACCCACTAAGCCAGATGAGCACAATTATATTTAGAATATACACCAGTACAATGATTAATGAATGAACACAGATCAAGAGAATCTATACTCTCCTAAAATACAAATACAAGATCATTGCTAAATTGTAAAAAATTAGTAGATGTGACTTGTTTTGCTTCTTTTGCTGATATTTATATTGTCATTGATGTAAGAGTTATATCTCTATTCTATATATGTCAAACTTTTTTTATGTCTAATTCATATTTTATGAAAGCGTTGAGTTCAATTTATATATGTTTATTCTGTAATCATGGTACTTCTTTAAATTGTATGTATAATTGTACTCAGCACAGTGGCTAAATCTTTAGCACTCTTATGCCCTGTACACACGATTGGACATTGATCAGACATTCCGACAACAAAATCCATGGATTTTTTCCGACGGATGTTGGCTCAAACTTGTTTTGCATACACACGGTCGCACAAAGTTGTCGGAAAATCCGATCGTTCTGAACGCGGTGACGTAAAACACGTACGTCGGGACTATAAACAGGGCAGTAGCCAATAGCTTTCGTCTCTTAATTTATTCTGAGCATGCATGGCACTTTGTGCATCGGAATTGTCCACACACGGTCAGAATTTACGCGAACAGATTTTGTTGTCGGAAAATTTCATAGCCTGCTCTCAAAGTTTGTGTGTCGGAAATTCCGATGGAAAAAGTCCGATGGAGCCCACACATGGTCAGAATTTCAGACAAGCTCCGATCACACATATTCCATCGGAAAGTCCGACCGTGTGTACAGGGCATTAAGTAGCAGCACTTAGGTCATGAGTTAAAATCCCATCCATGCTACCACCTCCCGGTAATTGCAATGGCCAATGCATATGTGCTTTAGCAAACGCATAAATGCCATCAGCGAGAGATAAAATGTATCAGTGATGGCAAAAATGCTTTTGCCTACGCATATATCCATTCGCCATTGAAACTTTAGGGAGGTCGTAGTTAGCTACATAGGTGGGATTTGAACCCATGACCTGACTGTTGCTAGATCAAAGCACTAAGCCACTGTGTTGCTCAGATTTCTACCTAGAATATATAATAGTACCAACATGAAAGCATAAACATATATAACTAGAAGTCAACATTATAATAAAATTCTATTTAGATATTAACAATTATTTATCATAATAGAGACCTAAGAGCTTGGTTTGGATTGGGGGAACCCCCATGTTGATTTTTTGCCCGATCAAATTAGTGTTACACCCACTTGTGGCAGACAGCGCAACTTCACTCCACAAAGCTACATAGAGTTGCCTGGACACAATTAGGAGCTACCCCTAACCTTCTTTTCTTTTTTTTCCAATAAGTTTTTATTGAGGAAAATAAAAGCAGATTACAATGTCATCATGTAAACAATAGGTAAATACAAAACAGTATTTGGTGTAGATCTGTAGTATAGAACTTATGCATGTAGAACGAAAGCACCATATATTTTCTCCGTCTTAATACCCAACAACGTTTCAATAGTGAATTGAAACATGAAAGAAACAAAAAAGAAAAAGCTTCTCTACCATAAAGGGTGACGCTTTATGTATTAGGGATCCCATTTCAACGTATAGTTTCGATGAGAGTGGGGTTGGGTTCTTATGCTTGGCTAATATATTATGTGGTTGTGTGGGGTATAGGGTTAAGTGCTGTTCAGTTGCGCTGAAGTGGTGTTCCATCAGGAACAGCGTGATGGTATTCGATATTAGGACTTACACTGGAGAACTAAACTAAGGTGTTGTATGGATGTGAGGTTGAGGGAGGGTAGAAGAAAGAGGAGGGCGGAGGATAGGGAAGGGGGAAGGACAGGCAGGGGATTTGACTCCTCGGCCTCCACCAGAAGCCTTATTTTGTCTATATGAAAACCTAGTGTGGTATGTGAAAGGGAGGAGATGGCGAGCATGCTATTGGTATGCTCGTGGTTCAGGACCTCGACACATCTCTCCCCGTACTCATCCCTTGGTTAGGGGCGGGGGGGCCCTGTGTCTATTTGAAAGGTATGGCTTGGGTTTACTATAGTTCTGTTAAATTTAACCTGTTAGTGCGTGACATCATTGTTTGTGTGACCCATTACTGTTGTATAGTTATCCATGGTTCGGAAGTGAATCCAGCACCCAGGTGTGCGAGAATTTAGTTGGAGCATCTCTAGCTATATGGATTAGTTCTTCCATTTCTGCAATTCTATTGATGCGATTGAACCATTCTGGGATGGTCGGGATATGAGATGAGCCCCAGTGTATTGGGATGCACATTTTGGCAGCGTTAATTAAATGCATTACTAGGGATTTGCGTTATGCGTGTGCCGATATGGTGGAGTGATGGAAAAGGAATTAAAACGCGGTCTGCTCCAGTGCATATGTGGAGATTTGTGTTAGGTTATGTAAAAGGGGGCATGACCAACAGATATGTAGTAGAGTGCTAGGTTCCCTGGAGCATCTCCAGCACGTGTTATGAATGTTAGGATCATATTTGCTAAGTACTACCAAAGTGCGGTACCATCGAGACTTTGAGCGAGCCTTTGTGAGTGATTGTAAATATTCACTCCCATTGCTCTTCTGTTCTAATTGCAGATCCTTTTCCCAGCTTTGACACATCCTCCTGGAGTTAGGGGCCGCAGCTACAAAAAGCATGTTGTAAATGGCAGAGATTACATGCTGTTGGGGATCGGATTGGGAGCATAGGTTTTCAAATGGAGTGAGTGCTCGAGAAACTGAAGAGTCTCATGTCTTGCAGAAAATATCTGGTTTCAAAGTATATCCAGTAGAGGAATGAGTTGTTTGTTGTGTTGGCTGCTAGCTTGTTACAGTCTAGAAGGGTGCCATCTTGCTAAAATTTATGCGCCAGTACATCCAGAAGAGCCCAGGTGTCTCTTAGAAATTGTTTGGACGTGCCAGGGGAAAAGGCCGGGTTGGACTTGATGAGGGTGATAGACCCAGGGCTCGAAGAAAGATGTTGTTTTTTACATACCTCTCTGAAGCTGCACAAAGTTGGGTAGATCAGTGGGTGCTCTTTCAGTGCTAAAGGGATGTGTTGTGGTTGGATCCAGGGAGTAGATCGTAACAGTAAAGAGGACAAGGAATTTTCGAGATTCATCCAGTCTTTGCACTTATGATATACTGCCCAGTCTACGATTCTGAGAAGCCCAGTAGTATTTTTTTAGATCTGGAAGGCCGATTCAACCTTTTTGTTTTGGGTTTAGTTAATAGGTCATAGTTAATTCTTGGGCGTTTTTGTTTCCAGAGAAGTTTTACACAGCAGCGTTTGTAAGCCTGAAAAAAAGTCGGAGGGAGCTTGATGGGAATCGTTTGAGATATGCGGGAAAGAATGTTCATCTTTAAGATTGCTGCTTTGCCGAACCATGAAAAATGGAGTTTGTCCCATTTGCATAGCTTATCGGAAAAAATTTTAAGTAGAGGTAGGTAGTTTTTGGTGTATAGATCTGATAGGTTTGGTGTAATGTGAATGTCTAGGTATTTAATCGCGTCACTTTTCTATTGGTAAGAGAAGTTATTCTGACAAAGTGTTACTAGTTCCTGAGGGAGGGTAATATTTAGAGCGTGGGATTTGGCGCAGTTGATTTTGAAATTAGATAGTCGCTGAAAAAGCTCAAAGTCTTTTAAAAGATTTGGGTTTGAGGTGTGTGGGTCTCATAGGAAAAAGTAATATGTTGTCTGCAAAGGCTGCTAACTTATAAGTTTGTTCTGATGGGTATGCCCTTTATGGCTTTATTGGCTCTGAGGCAGCATAGGAAAGGTTCTAAGGTCAGAACGAAAAAGATAGGGGACAATGGAAAGCCCTGCCTTGTCCCATACCATATGGAGAAGGCATTCGACAGGTGGCTGTTGACCGGCACTATGGCAGTTGGTGTTGTGTATAGGCCAACGTGTTGTAAAACCGCTCCCAGATAGTCTCAAGCCAACCTGTCAAATGCCTTCTCCACGTCTAGGGATAAAAAGAAACCTTTACATTTTGTGTTTAGTCATCCAATAGTGTAAGTTGAGAGCCTTAGTGGTGTTGTCCCTAGCTTCTCTCCCTGGGATAAATCACACTTGGTCTTTTTGAATTAGAGTGGGTAAGTGGGGTAAAATACGGTTTGCCAGAATTTTCGCAAATAATTTTACATCCACATTCAGTAGAGATATCAGCCTATAATTAGATACTGATGTGGCGTCCTTTCCCTCTTTCTGTATTAGTGTGATGTGCGCTTCGAGTAGTCTGTGAAAGGGGAGTGTGGACATAGAGAGGGAGTTGAAGGTCTTAAGCAATGGTGCCATTAGCGTGTCAGCAAATGTTTTGAAGTGTGTCACTGAGACTGGCCGGGCTGGGGCTTTTACTTATCTTAAGTTGTTTGATCGCTACTTTAAATTCATCTTCTGCAATGGGTTTTTCTAGGTGGTAGGCGTCTTCTCTATCAATGGGTTTAGGGCAGTACTTTGAGGAAGGTTTTAATGAGTGAATTTTGTGTATTACTGCCTGGAAGTCCCGGAGACTGGTGTGGCAAATTGTAGAGTTTAGTGTAGAAAGATTCAAATTGGGATGCTATATCAGTAGACGTGACAATAGCTCTTCCCTGGGCATCTTTGATGGTGTGAATGGTCGTGTTTGCTTCTGTGGTTTGGATGGCTTTGGCTAGAAATTTCCCACATTTGTTGCCAAACTCAAATATTCTTTGGTGTAGGACAAATTTTTGTCAGGTTTTGTGGTTAATCTTTTCCCATAGAAGTGACCTAGTGTGTGTTAGCTCCTGATATACTTGTTGAGCTTGAGACTGTATGTGGGTGTGTTCTAGGTTTTACATTTTTTGGAGTAGGTCTGAGATCTTGTTTTGTTGGGCTTTCCTATGAGATGCTTTTAATGCAAGAAACTTACCGCAGATAACGCATTTGTGCGCTTCCCACTGAGTAAGCAGGGCTGTGCCAGGTGTGTCATTTTCTGAGAAAAATTGGCCTATGTCTTCACGAATCTGATTAACATCAGGTTCTGATGTCAGGTATAAGTCTAGATGCCAGATTTTGATAAAAGTGTTTTTGATAAAAGTCAGGGTCATGGATATTGGGTGATGGTCTGAGAAGAGCATGGGTTCTATAGTTGCGTTGGTTAAGAGGTGAAGGTCATTTTGGGATACATACAGGTAGTCCAGTCTAGAATATCTGTTATCTGTTATGTAGGGCAGAAAAGAAGTTATAGTCTTTGTTATTGGGGTGTAGTGTACGCCAGGTGTCATGCAGAAGGAGATCTTGAAGCTGTATTTTGATTTGGCGTATAGGAGTGAAGCGATACCAGAGGAGGTATCTAGTATCGGGTACACAGCAACATTAAAATCGCCCCCAAGGATGGTTAGTCCTGTTTTTTGTTTTGCATGTATGAAGTCAGATTAGCCAGATGACATATATCTGCCTAAATTACAGTGTATAGAGCTAGCCTCACATTGTTATGGGATTTGTCCCACATGGAGGATGCGTCAAAAGAGGAGCGTTTCAATCCTGGGTGTTCTTGAATTGTTCATCCCCCTAATCTCTTTGTTGCAAAGGTATAGTTTCTATTCTGCATTGGAGATAAGGGGGGGGGGGGTTGCTCTGTAATGTATCTATCTGCATCAGGGGGTGATCTTCCTATACTGATTGTGGTCTATATAACTGGGTTCAACAACAGGGTGTTAGTCCTCCATGTGGGTATGACCTTTCGTATGACCTTTCTGTTAATTCAGAGGTCCACAGGGTAAGGTGAGCAGCCTGTACTAATGGTGGTGGAAGCACAGATAAGGACGCACATTTACTACAATTTTATTTGAGCACCCTGACCACTACTAAGGACTTTTTATCTTGTTTGTTGATGCCTTTCTCTACGTTTACTTAGCTTTTAAACCATATTTACTGGGGCAGTCTATACATCACAGAACTGTCAGATATTATCTATATGAAGTTTTTAGAAATACTGTTTTAATATTTTTTAGCGCTGCACTATTTTTTATTCTGTGCCCTGATATAGTAGATTGCGGCGATCTCTTGCCCTTCTGAGAATCTCCTCTTTTAGCTTAAAGTTGACTAGACAACATACCACATCTCCGGAAGGGTCAGTATCTCTTCCCCTGGGCTTGAGAGCCCTATGGAGGCGTTTATGTTCAACGGGGGTTTCAGCGGCTCTGCCAAGTAGGTAATTGAAAATAACAATAGTGGCCTGGACTAGCTGGTTATGATCAACTGATTCAGGGATACCTTTTACCCTAAGGTTACGGCGACGGCCACGACTATCCAGGTCTTCCATGTGTCTGTGTTGCTGAGCTGGACATGGTGTGTATGCAAGGATCCCTGGAGTTTCTGGATGGCAGAATATTGGTGGGCTGTTGTTTCTTCCATGTTATCCATCCACATGGTTATGGAGTGTATATCTCGCTTGAGCTCTGTTACTCCAGAAGCTAGCTTGGCTTTGATGTCCCCAGTGACGGATTGGAGGTCCTGCAGATTGAGTGGCTGCTGGGGGGGGGTTTCTTGTCTGGTTTACCCATGGGGGAGTTGGGCTCTACTCAGCTGTTAGCTGTACCTCTGTGTGCCGGAGCGCACAGATCAAGTAGCCATCTTACATTCCGGCACCA
This sequence comes from Lithobates clamitans, assembly GCA_037952925.1. Taxonomy (NCBI): domain Eukaryota; kingdom Metazoa; phylum Chordata; class Amphibia; order Anura; family Ranidae; genus Lithobates; species Lithobates clamitans. The sequence continues at coordinate 10,069,249 of JBBGZY010000563.1, read as the reverse complement.
GACCACGACCTACCCCCTAACTTTCTAAATGTTACTGAAGTGGATTTGTTTTTTTGAAAAGGTTGTTGCAAAGCAAACAAGGATTAGTAATAGTTAGCAACTAGTTCATTTTAGGTGGCTAAAGGTGGCCATACACTATACAATCTGATTGTACAAGCACTATACAATCTCGTTTAGATTTACTAAAACTATAAAATGGGAGGACACACCAGCTATTCAATCACTCTGTATCCAATCAGGCAGGCTCTTGCACTACATAATTGATGGAAGATCTAAAGGAGATTGTATAGTGTTTGCTGAGCTTTACAGAACCCAGGACATGCTTCTCTTGTTTCCAATACTACAGCTCTATCCATATAGGCTGTTATCTGATATCTCACTTATTAGGAACTGCAGTCTTCTCACATAATTTGTAATAAAAACATTTTTGCCATTCTGAAGCTTCCCTCCAACCACTTTGCATATTGTTTTATATATACTATGATTCTGTACTTGCCAATAAGCTCCCTCCACTAAGTCTGGCTGCAGCCATTTTAACCACTTGACCACTGGGCACTTAAACCCCCTTCCTAACCAGACCAATTTTCAGCTTTCGGTGCTCTCACATTTTGAATGACAATTACTCAGTCATACAACACTGTACCCATATGAAATTTTTGTCCTTTTTTTCACACAAATAGAGCTTTCTTTTGGTGGTATTTAATCACCGTTGCGTTTTTTTTTTTTTGCTCTATAAAAGAAAAGACTGAAAATGTGTTAAAAAAAATGAATTTTTCTTTGTTTCTGTTATAAAATTTAGCAAATTAGTAATTTTTCTTTGTAAATGTTGGCCAAAATTTATACTGCTACGTATCTTTGGTAAAAATAAGTACAACTTGGTGTATATTATTTGGTCTTTGTGAATGTTAGAGAGTCCAAAAGCTATGGTGCCAATATCTGAAAATTGATCACACCTGAAGTACTGACGGCCTATCTAATTTCTTGAGACCCTAACATGCCAGAAAAGTACAAATACCCCCATATGACCCCTTTTTGGAAAGAAGACATTCCAAGGTATTTGAAAAGATGCATGGTGAGTTTTTTTGAAATTGTCATTTTTTTCTACAATTCTTTGCAAAATCAAGATTTTTTTTTTCACAAAATTGTCATATTAGAAGGTTATTTCTCACACACAGCATATGCATACCACAAATAACACCCCAAAACACATTCTGCTATTACTCCCGAGTATGGCGATACCACATGTGTGAGACTTTTACACAGCGTGGCCACATACAGAGGCCCAACATGCAGGGAGCACCTCCAGGCATTCTGGAGCACCCAGGCCAATTCTTATATTTCTCTCCTACATGTAAAAATAATCATTTATTTGCTAGAAAATTACATAGAACACCAAAACATTATATATATATATATATATATATATATATATATATATATATATAATTTTTTTTTTTTTTTTTTTTTTGCAAAGACCCTGGAGAATACAATGGCGCTTGTTGCAACTTTTTATCTCGGACGGTATTTGCGCAGAAATTTTTCGAACGTGCTTTTTAAAAAAAAAAAAAAAAACAGTAAAGTTAGCCCAATGTTTTTGCTTAATGTGAAAGATGAAGTTACGCCGAGTAAATAGATACCTAACATGTCACCCTTCAAAATTGCACTCTCGTGGAATGGTGCCAAACTTCGCTACATAAAAATCTCCATAGGTGACGTTTTAAAATTTTTTACTGGTTACATGTTTTGAGTTAGAGGAGGTCTAGGGCCAAAATTATTGCTCTCGCTCCAATGTTCGCAGTGATGCCTCACATGTGTGGTTTGAACACCGTTTTCATATGTGGGCGGGACTTACGTATGCGTTTGCTTCTGCATGCGCTCACACAGACAGGGGCGCTTTAAAATTTGTTTTTTTTTTAAATAATTAATTTTACTTTATTTATTTTAGTTTGACACTTCTTTCCCCCCCAAAAAAAATTTTGATCACTTTTATTCCTATTACAAGGAATGTAAACATCCCCTTGTAATAGGAATATGGCATGACAGGTCCTCTTTACAGTGAGATATGGGGTCAATAAGACCCCACATCTTACCTCCAGGCTGGGAAGCCTGAAATAAAAAAAAAATGATCCTGGCTTCGATCGTAGCAGTGAGTTGGTAGAAGCACTGGAGGGTGGCGGGAAGGGATTGGGGGGCATCCCCTCTCGCCTTTCATAAGAATGATCAAGCAGTGGAACAGCTGCTATGATCATTCCTATGGCGTAGGGAATCACCGGCTGAAAAAGCTGATATCTGAATGATGCCTGTAGCTGCAGGCATCATTCAGATATCCCCACACAAAGTCAAGGACGTCATATGACGGCGGGTGGGAACTGGTTAAAAATTGCAGAGTATTGCGGGGTGTATTGCGGGGTGTATTGCGGGGTGTATTGCGGGGTGTATTGCGGGGTGTATTGCGGGGTGTATTGCGGGGTGTATTGCGGGGTGTATTGCGGGGTGTATTGCAGAGTATATTGCAGAGTATTGCTGGGTATATTGCAGGGTATATTGCATGGAGGGATGGATGGATCTGACTGCAATTGTCACTGAGCAGCGCTGTGGGCACTAGACATCCAGCCCACAGCGGTGCTGCCATCCATCCATCCCCCTCTCACTGTACCGATAGGTACACAGAGGGGAGGGAGGAACCGGCGTCATGACATGACGCCGGTTTGTTTACATGTGATCGCTCCGCCATGTTGATGGGGACAAGGGCCTCATCCCCACAACCCTTGCCCGGTGGTTGTGGGGGTCTGCGGGCAGGGGGCTTATCGGAATCTGGAAGCCCCCTTTAACAAGGTGACCCCCAGATCCCGGCCCTCCCCCCTGTGTGAAATGGTAAGGGGGTACAAAAGTACTCCTACCATTTCACAAAAAAAGTGTCAAAAATGTTAAAAATGACAAGAGACCGTTTTCGACAATTCCTTTATTTAAATGCTTCTTCTTTCTTCTAACTTCTATCTTCTATCTTCCTTCAGTTTTTTCCTCCATCTTCTTCTTCTGGTTCTTCTGGTTCTTCCTCCGGTGTTCTCGTCCGACATCTAACTCTGCGGCGTCTTCTTCCCCTCGGGCCGCTCCGCATCCATGATGGCATGGTGGGAGGCTCCCGCTGTGTGACGCTTCTCCTCTTCTGACGGTTTTTAAATAATGGAGGGTGGGCCACACGGTGACCCCGCCCCCCTCTGACAAACGGGGACTTCCCTGTGGCATTCCCCATGATGTCAGTGGGGGGCGGGGTCACCCTCTGTTATTTAAGAACCGTCAGAAGAGAAGCGTCACACAGCGGCAGCCTCCCACCATGCCATCATGGATGCGGAGCGGCCCGAGGAGACAAAGGGAAGAAGACTTTGCGGAGGAAGATGCCGGATGAGAACACCCGAGGAAGAACCAGAACCAGAAGAAGAAGATGAAAGAAGAAACCGAAGGAAGATAGAAGAAAGAAGAAGCATTTAAATAAAGGAATTGTCAAAAACTGTTTCTTATCATTTTTAACATTTTTGACACTTTTTTTGTGAAATAGTAGGGGTACAATTCACACAGAGGGGAGGGCTTGGATCTGGGGGTCCCCTTGTTAAAGGGGGCTTCCATATTCCAATAAGCCCCCCGCCCACAGACCACCACAACCACCGGGCAAGGGTTGTGGAGATCAGGCCCTTGTCCCCATCAACATGAGAACAAGGTGTTTTGAGGGGCTACCACAAAGCACCCTCCCAATGTTGAGGGCATGTGGCCTGGTACAGTTCAGGAGGGGGGGCGCTCTCTCGTCCCCCCTCTTTTCCTGTGGCCTGCCAGGTTGCGTGCTCGGATAAGGGTCTGGTATGGATTTTTGGGGGACCCCACGCCATTTTTTTTTTTAAATTTGGCACGGGGTTCCCCTTAATATCCATACCAAATCTGAAGGGCCTGGTATGGAATTTAGGGGGACCCCCACTTCATTTTTTTTTTATTTAATTTGGTTAGGGGTTCCCCTGTGGGGAATTCCCATGCCGTTTTTATCAATGAACTTTTATTTGTATTGTCGGACCGGCAATTCATTAATAGTCGCGAGTACTTTTAAATTACTTTTTTTTCTTTGAAATGTGATTTTGCTGTCAGACTGTTCTAAACACGGGTAACATGCGCCCCTTTACAGGCATACTATAGACACCTCCCAGGTACGAAATTTAAAGGAATATTACACTTTTATTGTTTTAATTTACGCATTATTAAAATCACTGCTCCCGAAAACACAGCCATTTTTAAAACTTTTTTGCATTGATACATGTCCCCTGGGGTAGGACCCAGGTCCCCAAACACTTTTTATGACAATAACTTGCATATTAACCTTTAAAAGTAGCACTTTTGATTATTCATGTTCGTGTCCCATAGACTAACGGTGTTCGCACAAATTTTTTGTCTGCTCGCATGTTCTGCTGCAAACCGAACAAGGGGGATGTTCGGCCCATCCCTAGTTATCATTGAGAATCATGGGGTACAACTTGTCAAGCAACTCAGAGGTCCAAAGTCACCAACTGTGAAACAAGTCATACATATTTTAATAGAAAGGAGCTCTCATTTATACTTGCATTTACATCAGCAGAACAAATGCAGGAAGTGAAGTGTGCACATGGGCCAGAAGCAAATGTGTAGGGATGCCAAACAAAGCAATGAATCCCACCCACACCAAATCGAACTACGACATCCACCCCCGCATTGATTAAGCACAAGTACATATCATACCCTTATCTGGAAAATGAGCAGCACCTCCTCTTTGCTAAAGAGGGACCTCGCCATGTCCACCTAGATGGAGATCCTGACCAGCACAGGAATTTCCGAGTGATTACAATGGCTTATTTCTGGGTCAGAATGCGAATCCACACTTTTGATCACTGCTGCAAATATTTTAATGCAACCACTATTAGAATTTTATTATTTTTGTTTATTTGCAGATATGCAAATTTGTATTTCTACTTATAATATTTAAAGGCATTCGATAGGAAATGGTGTCCCTTGGTTAGCAGCAGGTGAATAACAAAAACAAAAGGCCCAGTTTGAGCCCTGGTTCACACTGACAGAGGGAGGAAATCGTTCAGCTGAAATCACACACTTTTATTCCCGCATGTCAGTCCCGACTGCAGGGGGAATTTCAGAGACATCTGTGCAGGTTTCTGCACTGATATCAATACAAATTGCACCACAAAGTTGCACCAATTAAAACAGTGCAATTGTCAACGCTGTGACATGTCAAATCGCACCAATGTGAACTAAAGCTGACACATACAACACTGCCTATCCACCAGCTAAATTCATTACCTGCAATTCTCCACAGCTGTTATATATAAAGATTCCACCTTTATCATTAACTTGCAGGTGTGCAGAAGCCTAGGTTTACATTGGAGCGATTTGTCATGCGATTTGAGAGATCAAATCGCATGACTATTGGCAGCAATGGCACTGTTCCAATTGATGCAACACTTTATTTGTGACGCCGCACCAATTTGCTAAAGTAGTTCCTGCACTACTTTTGCCGATTTCAGGTGCGACTTCAATAGAATTTTGTGTATGAAGCCACACACATGTCTATCAAGTCACACATGTCTATCAAGTCACACCTGAAATCACGCTGACCTTGCTACTTTGAAATCGTGCTAATTCAAGTGAAGTAGCGCAATTTCAAAGTAGCATCAATGTGAACTAGGGCAAAGAGATTAGTTTTTTGGTGCACAAATACATATTGAAATATAATATAAGAGATATTGCACTTTCCCAAAACCACCACCCACAAAAACTAAAGAGAAAGAAAAGTATAAGAAAAAAAAACACCACAACAAAGCTCAATAATGTACTTTTATTTTGCCAGCAGAAAAAAAAAAATTTATTTACATTCATTTACTAGCTTCTAAAAAATTTGGACAGGATATATGGTGCTACATTTAGCAATGGGATTTTAAGGGCCCTGCTCATAGGAGCTTACAATCTAAAATTAGACAAAACCTTAGAGTGGACACAGCTTTAATTTCAGTGTATAACGGGCAACACATCACATTTTAATCTGCAAGATTATAGAAGCATACTTGATAGTCATTCTTACAAAGCATTCCAACATAATATTACAAAAGAATTATTCAAAACACCCACCACCAACCCACAATCCACACATACATACATTGGTGACCATGTTCTGCTGGAAGCTGCATTTTGGTGTACACGAATAAACAAGATCAAAAAGAATAGGTCAGCAGATGCTTCCAAACGATGTTTGCATGATCAGACAGGAACAATACACGCACAACATTGACAGCATGGCCACATAAACCCATATTGATTGAATAAATGCACAAGAATTTCATCAAATCTCCCATTTATTTTTTGTGTCAATTCAGTAAATGGACAACACACATATACTGTCAGTACTTAGTGACTGTGTCCTTCACATCATATGACCAAACAAATTAATACAGAGCACATCTTAATAATCATGCAAATATATCAAAAGACATTCCACTTATCCCTCTTCCAATATCTGCCAGCTTCTTCCTCCCCCATCCCTTTCACATCAAAAAGATAAACAATATACATCCTAGCCAAAAATATCCTCACCACATCTTCTACAGAAATTAACCTCTTCCTTCCTACTCATATATTCCAAACATCCCACATTACTTCCTTATAGACAACAGAAAAGCACCACGCCTTCCTGGCTGCATTTTTCTCCAATCTCCACAAGCCCAGAACCACCATTTCCTACCTTACAAAAACCACCCCCACCACCTCCCTCAGGAAGCTCTTCAACTTTCCCAGCACTTCTTTAGCGAAGACACAGTTCCAAAACAAGTGGAACACGTCCTTCACTCCCCCACAGCCCTCCCTTGGACACAACTCAGATCTTATCAAATCTCTACTTTTCAGAAAACTCATGGTCATCAGACACCCCATAAAGGTCATCCAGGATATGTCCCTTTGGCGGTTAGTCATTCCTCTTGTGCTCATACTCTTCCAGATTTGCACACTTTTCTTCTCTCTTAAGTACTGTATCCCATTAGGAAAAATCTCCCCAGCAATCCAAGCTTTAAGTTTCTAAAAAATACTGAGGAACGACCCATGCCTGTGGCTTTTCCATGGCCCGCCTGTAGAGTCCCCATCTTGTAAACAATCTTCCTCCAAGGTACTGCATCATCTCCTTCCCAATTCCGTTACCTATTAGGGTCCTTATCAATGTCACCCAGTAATGCAGCATCAAAATCCCCGATCTTTGGAAGTCCGAAGCCACCTTTGGCCCTTGGTTTAGTAATCTTCTCCCTTGCACACTTCTCCATCCTCCCTCCCCAAAAGAACAAGAACAGTAGCCTTGTCATCTTTCTCACCCAACCATCAGGAGGCGGGAATATAACAGACATACAACATAATCGGATGGATCACTGACTTGATAATCAGAACTTTCCCGGTGCAGGAAAATTCACGCATCCGCCACATAGACAACTTTTCCTCCACTCGCTCAGTCACCTTCTGAAGACTGCGACTTCCCCTCAACTCCCTGTCAAAACACACCCAGCACCTGCATACTCTCCACCTTCTGACTCCGTCCCTCATTCACCTCCACCTCACGGCCCACACTACACACCTGACACTTACTCCAATTCACACTCATCCCAGACACACTGCAGAACAGGCTCACCTGCAATCTTCCACGCCGCACATCAGCCATTCCACCAGCCACCAACACAACATCATCCATGTACCCCAACACTTTCACACTCCTTCCACCACTGCCAGGCACAAACACACCCTTGAATGCCTTGTCCTTCTTCACTGCACTCAGTAATGGCTCCATCACGCAGATGAACATCAAAGGCGATAGAGGGCACCCCTGCCTAACACCAAACATCACAGGGATACTCCCCCTAGGGTACCGTTGACCAAAACCTGACTTGAGACACCTTTGTATAGTCCTCTGATAACTTTCATCAGCTGGTCCGGAAACCCTAGGACCTCCAGAATCTGAAACAGAAACTGATGGGAGACTTTGTCGTAGGCCTCTTCTAGAGTTCGATTGACTCTAGAAGGCACGGCAAGTTGTTCGATTGCGCGTAGTATACGACATCCCTCAGTAACGATAGATTGTCGAAAATCCGTCGACCAGGAACCGCACACACCTGCTGCTCCCCAATCACTTCGCCAATCACAAGCTTGACTTGATCGGCAATCAATCTTGCCACAATCTTGTAGTCAACGTTCAACAGTGTAATTGGCCGCCAATTCCGAATGTCTCTCTTGTCGCCCTTTTTATAGATGAGGGTAATCACCCCCTCCCTTAAGGACTTTGGCATCTCCCCCACTTCAAACACCAGCCTCACCAACTCACACACCTCATTCTTCATCACCTCCCACGCTTTACAAAAGAACTCAACAGTCAACCCATCCTTCCCTGGTGTCTTATTCCGGTTCATCCCATCTATCACTCACCTCACTTCCTCCTCAGACACAACCATACATACCAAACCTATCCTCCTCAGACAATCTTGCATCTCCTCAGCACTTACTCCAAGTCCGCCTGCAAACAAATCCGTATAAAACTCACTCACCGCCTCCATCACCTTCTCACCAATTACCTCCTGTCCCTGCACCATCATTGAGTTCATCACATTGCGTGCCCTCAAGAGTTTCTTGAAGAAGAACCGCGAACATGTCTCCCCTTCCTCCATGTCCTTCACTTTAGCTTGGAAGATTAGCTTCTTCCCTCTCATCACCCAAGCTTTCTTTATCTCCTCCCGAAGCTTTCCAATCTCCTCTTCTAACTCCCAGCCTCCCTGCCTTAATTTAAGCAGGAGTCTCAACCTATGCTGGAGAGCCCTCCCTTCTGGTTTCTCTTCCCTTGCCTTCTTTACACCTGCTTGAAGAAAGAAGAGCTTGATTCGCTCCTTCAGCCATTCCCACCACTCGAAAAAGGATTAAAAATCCCCCTTCCTTCCCAACCACACTTTATATTGCAGAGCAAACTTATCAAAAATCCCTTGGTCTTCCAATAACAGATTACTTAATTTCCAGATTTCTCTCCCAGTCTTGACATCTTGAATCAAAAATAAACTTTCCCACCAAAACCTGGTGGTCGGAGAAAGACACCTCCCATTGCTTCCACTCTGTGACCTTCAGTGCCCTGGAACCCTAAAATAAAGTCAATTCGGGATTTCACGCTTCCCTTATCTGAAGAAAAAGTTGCTGGGGCTTTACCATTACCATAGTAGCAAACCGCTCCATCCTGCAAACAAAAATCCTGCAAAATTGCATTAAAAGCTGTGCTGGTGACATCGGTCTGGCTTTCACCTTGGCCTACTCTATCTTCAGCAGTCCTAATAAGATTAAAGTCTCCAGCAACAATGGTCTTTCCTCTCCCCACAAGGTGGAGCCTCAAGATTTCCAACTAATCCATCCTGGCATTTTTTTGCACTGGTGCATAAACACATACCAACTTAAAGGATTCTTCCAGGTAGGTAAATATTACACTCAGAACTCTTCCTATCACCACTTCCTCCCATGATTCAACTTTAATTTCTGGATTTTTAAAGAGCATCCCCACCCCTTCACTTCTATTTTCCGCAGCACAAGACCAAACCGCTGGTCCTGCAGACCAGACCCCATGGCCTGGAGCATACCACAAACCTCACTCTTGCAAACACAAGACATCACACTCCATCTTACCCAACTCAGACAAAACAGCTGCACGACGATAGACAGATCCAATTGAACGCACATTCACACTACATATAGACAAAGCCATGAGAAGGATCAAAAAAATCCTGCAGAACACACTAAGCCCCTCCATCAAGAAACTCTTTTCCACTTCTGTTCCCTGTACCTTTTACAAGAGGATCAACTGATTCACTCTCCAAATATTGCATGGCAGGAGACCCTACCAAGCCCAATGGTGATGTTGCTCCACTTGAACCATCTGACACTTGTGAATCCATACTTAAACTCGGCAGTACACACCCACCACCACCTGGGCTCGAACCCAGAGACAAGTCCCATTTAGGCTTCTTTCTCCGTGCCTCACTCTCCTGCTCCACCTCAGGCCCTTGACTTTAAGTAGCGATTAAAAGGTCTTTTGATTCTGACCCCTCCTTCCTCCTCGCCTCCATATCCTCAGCCCACTCACCAAGCTCCTCATCTACATATTGACTCTTCTGTTCTGCCTCCACCTGTTTTATCAAAGACTCACCTCCCTCCCTCCATGCCTTCATCCGCCACAGCTTCTTCCGCCTCACCAACCTGCATCTCATTATCCCCCTCTGTCAGAATAATATTCATTCCACTTTTACCCATACTCCCTTGCAGTTCCTGTCCGACACCTTCCTTGGAGCTACTACCGAGGTTTTCAGCGTCTGGGGGGGGTCGGCGCCTCTCCACCTTCCGTGCTGGCCACCTGCTCACCCCTGTCATCCGCCCGCTCAGTCTCATGCTCCTCCGGTTCTCGGCTCACATTGTGCCCTGTAAACCGCCATCTCTGCACAGCCTCTGCATACGAGAACATCTTCCTCCCCACTATTTTCTGACAGTTTCTGACCATATGCTCCCCTGAACCACACAGATCACATTTCTTTTCCTTGCACTCCACTGCATTTTGTCCCGGCTTCAAGCACACTCTATAGCAAAGCTTAGAAGGGCAGTCCTCACGAATATGTCCATACTGAAAGCACCCCCTGCAGTAACGGGGTTGCCCAGAATAGAAAACAGTACACCGCTCCCCAGCAATTGTAAATGCCGGGGGAGGGTGACACAAGCCACAAAAACCTGATGCGTCCCTCTTCATGCGTACTTTAAAACGCAGTTTACCTCTATATATGCCATACTGGTTATAAAGTTTCTCTCCTCGATCAGCCCCCACACAATACCGCAACAAAAATTGTTTCACCAATTCTGGCTCCAAAAAAGGATTATAACAATGTACAGTCATGGTCTTCAATCCACGATCAAACAATAAACTGGCGTTCATCTTCTTAGTTAGCAAATTTCCTCCCAGATCCGCCTCCACCCAATTCTCATATGCAGCTTGGCAGGTATCCTCAGTATGAAAAGAAACATCGTATTGACCACTGACTACAAAATCTTGGAGAGCAAATATATCACTGACCTGTAAATTCAGCAACTTCTGTAAAATATCCACAGCGATCGTCTTCAGACCCATTTCACCACAATATTCAGGCTTTACCTGCATTCTCACAGAATTTCTCAAACACATCGGACCTCGCGACATGGCAACGTCCTTTTTTGGTTCCGCCTTTATTTGGTCTCTCGTTTCTCTGGGGTTCCCCCCAGAAGAGGGGCCCCCAGAACACCCCAAACTCAAAACCTAGGCGAATATGACACCCGATCGTAAGTCAGGAGGCAGAGCAGCACTCTGTAAGGAAGGTTCTGGCCTGTTCTTAGGCCCTCCTTCTCCCCACAAATCACAGCAAAAAACCTGACCACCTCAGGCGAAACAAACCACCCTACTGCAGGCCTTTATATAAGAGAGGTTTTATTGTTAGCACACTGACACACCCAATAGAAGTACACGCCCACCAGTATCTTTCAATCTGTCTTTTCATGTATGTCTAAAGTGATTGCACCTGATGAGCAGGAACACATAATAGTATTCGCAACCCCCCTTGGCCCTTGGCTATGTGCATCAAATCTCCAACTACAGGACAAAGATCAAAGTCCATTTGCATCCACATAAACAAAGCAACAGTTTTCTAAGCATATGTACCCGTGCAGTGTAAACCCTAAAATTTGAAATGTCCAAGTCCCTGGGCATGATTAGTGCTAATAAACATTAACATCAGTCCCTGGCTGCAATGAGCTTCCAATCTAAAGTCCAAAATTAACTTTCTTACATTAGAACCTATTTCGACAGGAGACAAATAAAATGCCAGCATGTCTTTGGATTGTGGTGAGAAACCCACACAGGGAGAACATATAAACTTCAACACAAGGATTAGCATGTTGGGGAATTGAACCAACATCCCAAGTGCTGCTAGACAGAACTGCTACCCACTTAGCCACCAGGCAGCCCTGCACATGTTCTCTGCATCTCTGATGTGAACCAGCCCTAAGTCCATAGACATGCTCAGTGTCACAAGCAATATACAATATATTGGCCTAAGTATTGGGAGGCCTGCCTTTAAACGCACATGAACTGTAATGGCATCCCAGTATTAGTATTGGGTTCAAAACTCATTTGGCCCACCCTTTGCAGCTATAACATCTTCAACTCTTCTTGTCCACAAGGTTTAGGAGTGTGTCTATTGGAATGTTTGTCCATTCTTCCAAGTGCATTTGTGAGGTCAGGCACTGATGTTGGACGAGAAGGCCTGACCTACAGTCTGCTCTCTAATTCATCCCCAAGGTGTTCTGTTGTGTGGAGGTCAGGACTCTGTTCAGGCCGGTCAAATTCCTCCACCCCAAACTCCCTCATCCATGTCTTTATGGACCTTGCTTTGTGCACTGGTCCAAATGATTTGGTGGAGGGGGGATTATTATGTGGGGTTGTTTTTCAGGGGTTGGGCTTGGCCTCTTAGTTCCAGTTAAGGGAACTCTTAAGGCGTCATCATACCAAGACATTTTGGACAATTTCATGCTCCCAACTTTGTGGGAACAGTTTGGGGAAAGACCCTTCCTGTTCCAACATGACTGCACACCAGTGCACAAAGCAAGGTCCATAAAGACATGGATGAGCAAGTTTGAGGTGGAGAAACTTGACTGGCCTGCACAGAGTCCTGGCCTCAAGTAAGTGAGTTGCGGTCATATTGGTCCACTGACCCAATTCAACATATGCCCTTCTTCTCTGCCTCCGTTGCCAGGACACGATACGAGCAAATCTGTTTGTTTATTTATTTCAATTGGCTTTGCTGATCACTTTTGTACTATACAAAGCTTCAGGATGGTCTGGATCCTTCCTTAAATTCCAGGAAGAGATAATCAGAGCCCTTCTGTTTCCAGACAATGCTCTTGCCCAACTTCCCAATCCAAATGCAGTGAGCCGGCTGCATGAGAGGCATTTTCCTTTTGTTCTCCCTGGTAACCCTACCCAAAGAAACCCCCAAAAAAGATGTAATGTCTGCAGCAAATGTGGATTTCAGGAGTGACACCCACATTTATTGTCCCTCCTGTCCTGACCAACCTGGTCTCTGCATTGGTGAATGTTTCAAACGCTGCCACACACTAGTGGAGTTTTAGCATAGGGTACAGCACCACACAGTCCTAGGCACACTAACACAAGGGTCTCCGTGTCTCGAAAGATGTGATGGCCATCACATTTTGAGAGACAATAATCTGTAGCGTTCAGTTACAGTTTTTAGAAAAGTGAAAAAAAAACACACAAAAACAATATGAAATGAAAAATCCAAAAATAGTTGTGGTTGTATTTTTCTTCTCTCTCTCTATTGTTCTCTCTATGTTCGCTCTACTGTTCGCTCACTATTGTTCTATATTGTTCTCTCTCTGTTTTATTTTTACTATGTTTTATTGTATTTGCTTTGCAGGTATGGTATATTATACTGTAATGTTTATTTTATTGTTAACCATCATTTGCTTAGCAGGTACGCCATTCAGCTGCAGCACGGGTTTATTTATCTTGACAGCAACAGCGTTTGCTCCCACGATATGTAAAGCCATGACTCCAGCGCTGTCGGAGGTGATTTCACCACCACAGTTAAAAAAAATAGTGCATGTATGCCCATCATTAGAAGTGGGTGGATGAAGGGCGGTATTCTAATGGTGGGCATACCCACCGATCAATCTCTTTTTTTCGTTCAGCCCACAGGCTGCATGAAAAAAAGAACAAAGAAAAAGCCTGAAGACTGTGATTGATTTTCGGGGTCCTGTACACGGCTAGGCTCCAAAAAAGTCTTACACATGTGATATCCCCGTACTCAGGAGAAGCAGCAAAATGTATTTTGGTGTGTAATTTCACATATGCCCATGGCATGTTTGAGCAATAGATCATTTAGTGACAACTTTGTGCAAAAAAATAAATAATTTTCCCGCAACTTGTGGCAAAATATAAAATATTCCATGGACTCAACATGCCTCTCATCAAATAGCTTGGGGTATCTACTTTCCAAAATGGGGGTCATTTGAGGGGGGTTGTGCCATCTTGTCATTTCATGTCCTCTGAAACTGTGATAGGTAGTGAGGAAGTGAAATAACCATTTTACGCCCTTAGAAAGCCTGAAGGTGGTGATTGGTTTTGGGGGTCCTGTACACGGCTAGGCTCCCAAAAAGTCTCACACATGAGGTATTCCCATACTCAGGAGAAGCAGCAGAATGTATTTTGGGCTGTAATTCCACATATAACCAAGCCATGTGTGAGCGATATATCATTTAGTGACAACTTTGTGTAATTTTTTTTGTCATTTTTCAATCACTTGTGACAAAAAATAAAATATTCAATGGGCTCAACATGCCTCTCAGCAATTTCCTTGGGATGTCTACTTTCCAAAATGGGGTCATTTGGGGGGGGGTTGTACTGCCCTGCCATTTTAGAACCTCAAGAAATGAGATAGGCAGTCATAAACTAAAAGCTGCATAAAATCCAGAAAATGTACCCTAGTTTGTAGACGCTATAACTTTTGCGCAAACCAATAAATATACGATTATTGACATTTTTTTTACCAAAGACATGTGGCTGAATACATTTTGGCCCAAATGTATGATTAAATTGAGTTTATTAAATTTTTTTATAACAAAAAGTAGAAAATATATTTAGTCTTTTTCCGTTTATATTGCAAAAAATAAAAATCGCAGAGGCAATCAAATACCATCAAATGAAAGCTCTATTTGTGGAAAAATAGGATGCAAATTTTGTTTGGGTACAACATTGCATGACTGCGCAATTACCAGTTAAAGCAGCGCAGTGCCAAATTGTAAAAAGTCCTCTGGTCATTGAGCTGTGAAATCCTCTGGGGCTGAAGTGGTTAATGAAGGATATTCATAGGTAGAAAAAAGTTGATGTTAGCCACATGTAAAGATAATTACAGCATGGTGGAATACTGAGCAATGATACCAGAGAGAAAGAAGGTAGGGGGATATATAGAAGTACGGTGGGAGAGAGAGTTCCGCTTAGACAAGAGAACATAGCTTAAAGACACAGAGCAATAATAAGCCAAATAGTGCAACACAGATGAAATGATAATAAATCACATAGTGTAACATGACAGTCACAAACAAGAAATGCATGGTCACACTGGACAAAGACACACAAAAATACACTTTTGAGGGCCGAAATGCAAAACAATTACAGCAAACAGACAAAACATTCATCAAACCACAACTGGTATAGGTTATTATGCACACTATAGCACCCTGCCCACAAATAATCTGGCCTCTTTTCAGGCAAAGCAAGTCACACTAGTGCAGGCCTTTATATAACATAGGTTGGATTGATAGCACACCTACACCCACCCAGTAAAGGACACGCCCACCAGTGTAATTAATTCTGTCTCTTCATGTATGCCTCAAGTACTCACAGCTGTTGATCAGGAACACTATTGGCAAATGAAAGAATGTATCAGTTATAAAAGATCAAATGTCCAAGTCTCTGGCCATGATCAGTGATGCTACGAACAAAACAATTCAAGTTGTAAGTTGAGAAAAGGGGATGGGGAAATAGGGCAGTTGCTGAAGCTGACCATATATCTATTCACAACCTCAAAAATGTGATGGACTATCTCGGTACTGATGACTAACAATATAGATAATATAAAAATTATTTATTACATATAAAAAATTACATACAGGGTACTTCAGCAAAGGCAAGGGGGTAGGGACTTTGAGGACATCTAGCCTGGTAAGGTTGATAGTCCATCCCTTGGGACTTTAATTGAAATTGTGGCCTGGTAAGGTCACATATTTCCATCCCTATTATATATCAAAAGAAGGGGCGAGAACAGGGTGGTGGGACTTTAAATGAAGCATATGATGACGATAAAGTACAAATGGTGAAGTAATTGGGAAGGTTTTAATTGTCATGAGATATAGTCAAATATATAACATGTAAAATATACAATACATAGCACTGATAGCATGATAATGTAAAACATAAAATGTTACAAGTTCATTGTCACATAGTATAATAGGCTATAACTTCCAAAATTTTTCACCAAGAAAGGGTAGGGGTAAAAAGTGGTAATACATAGTAATCCTTGCACGGCCTATGACCACAAGATTCAAACCAGAAAGGGTAAAAAGGGTAAACATGGTATCATGGGTATTGATTGGTAAACAAAACGTGTGGCAGCTCAACGCGTTTCGTGACTAGGCGGTCACTCGTCAGGAGCAAGCACATGATGAATCTGGGGGTAAGAAGGTTGGTTCAATTTAATAGGTTACAGACATGTATATAAAGTAGCGGGGTAGAACCCCCTATCTAAGTGCCAATAGACTCACTGGGTTCGTATGGTGGCGGTGTGGTGCCGTGAAGCAAAGCCATCCGGAATAGCACTCCCACCCGGGAGCCGCAGCGGACATCTCCCCCGGAGCGCCCCCAGAGGCGGCAACCATGGCAGGCAAAGGAACAAGGCAACCTGGATGAAAGATAGAGTGAGGGGGTGAGAACAATAGGTACCAGGGGAAAAATGTGAGGAGGAGGGTGAAGGACCCAAATGGGGAGTGAAGGTGTAAGTGAGGTGGACAGCAAAAAGGGGCTGGATACAGAGTGGAGTGCAGCTGAGGGTGAACCAAAGGGGATTGTGGGTGACAGTGAGAGGAGTGAGAGTAGAGACCAGAGATAGTGGTGAAAGTGACTGTACCTGAGTTGGGAAGGGGTGTCGAAGAGACAGAGCCTGGACTGGCGTGCGAACAGGTGTGCAGGGAGCCTTGAGTGACAGAACCTACCCCGAAGACGCCCAAGTAGGCGCCACGGCGAGGACGCCGCTGACGTCACGCCAGCGTAACCTGGTTCTGTCACTCAAGGCTCCCTGCACACCTGTTCGCACGCCAGTCCAGGCTCTGTCTCTTCGACACCCCTTCCCAACTCAGGTACAGTCACTTTCACCACTATCTCTGGTCTCTACTCTCACTCCTCTCACTGTCACCCACAATCCCCTTTGGTTCACCCTCAGCTGCACTCCACTCTGTATCCAGCCCCTTTTTGCTGTCCACCTCACTTACACCTTCACTCCCCATTTGGGTCCTTCACCCTCCTCCTCACATTTTTCCCCTGGTACCTATTGTTCTCACCCCCTCACTCTATCTTTCATCCAGGTTGCCTTGTTCCTTTGCCTGCCATGGTTGCCGCCTCTGGGGGCGCTCCGGGGGAGATGTCCGCTGCGGCTCCCGGGTGGGAGTGCTATTCCGGATGGCTTTGCTTCACGGCACCACACCGCCACCATACGAACCCAGTGAGTCTATTGGCACTTAGATAGGGGGTTCTACCCCGCTACTTTATATACATGTCTGTAACCTATTAAATTGAACCAACCTTCTTACCCCCAGATTCATCATGTGCTTGCTCCTGACGAGTGACCGCCTAGTCACGAAACGCGTTGAGCTGCCACACGTTTTGTTTACCAATCAATACCCATGATACCATGTTTACCCTTTTTACCCTTTCTGGTTTGAATCTTGTGGTCATAGGCCGTGCAAGGATTACTATGTATTACCACTTTTTACCCCTACCCTTTCTTGGTGAAAAATTTTGGAAGTTATAGCCTATTATACTATGTGACAATGAACTTGTAACATTTTATGTTTTACATTATCATGCTATCAGTGCTATGTATTGTATATTTTACATGTTATATATTTGACTATATCTCATGACAATTAAAACCTTCCCAATTACTTCACCATTTGTACTTTATCGTCATCATATGCTTCATTTAAAGTCCCACCACCCTGTTCTCGCCCCTTCTTTTGATACATACAGGGTACATTAAAACAACAATTTTGAAGAAATTATTTAAAAAAAACAAATACTCAGGGTTCCCCCAAGAAGTATCTGTTGATGAAGTAAATCTCAAGATTGGCTTTTCCTCTGCTAGTTTCGTGGTGCGTTCACTGCTTCTTCAGGAGGAATAATCTATAAAACAAATACTTGAGTAAAGTACAAGTCAAATGCATTACACTGGATAATAATACACAGACATAATTCAGCAAACTGTATGAATAGAAAGAATAATCAAGTTGCTAACCAGGCTGATCAATGGCCATAAGTGAAACCACAAGGCCCGAAAATGGGCTCCCCCCACATCGGACAAGGGGGATGTGTACTGGTATAATTCTAAATAGAAAAGAATATATGATGATAATGGGAAAAAACATCTTATGGCTAATGGCTGTCCGATCAGTGTGAACCAAAAGGGGGAAAGGATAGGAAAGGGAAAAGGGGGGAAGGGGAGAAAGGGGGGGGGGGACAAGGACTGGGGAAGGGAAGGGAGAAAGAACCGGGGGAGGAAGGACAAAGGGGGAAGGGGGAAACGTGGGAAGGGGAGTGAGAGGCCAGGGGGGAAAGGAGGGGGGTTGGGAAGGGGATGGGTGGAAAAGGGGGGAAGGGGGAAAGGGGGGGAAGAAGGGGGGTTTTGGTTAAGCAAGGGACAGAAATATTAAATCAAAAGTAAAATTCTCGGGGAGCAGAATAGCTCACCTGAATACCAGCAATATCATGCATAGAATTTTTTTTAAAAAACTCCAGGGGATAGGAATGAATGATCCTGATGGTTTGTGCGGGCAGGTGGAAGTAAAAACCCGGAGAGCTTGACCCAGTCGTATACTAAGGCTAGTGGTTCCCTTGGGGCTTGCAAGCAGGAAAAAATGTCTGATGGTATCCTGGTATGGCCATCCTAGAGATTAATCCAGCCCAGAGCCAGCATTTAGCAGAAGAGATCTGCAGAGTAAAATAGTCAAGGTTATATATATATATATATATATATATATATATATATATATATATATATATATATATATATATATATATATATATATATATATATATATATATATATATATGTATATATGTATATATGTAAGAGATGGAGGCCAGAGATCCTGGTATGAAGGGCAAAAAAGGGGGGGGAGCACAACGAAAAGGGGGAGATTGTCAGTATATGAACTCCCCCATAATAGTTTAGTTGCCAATAATATCCTACCTGTCCGTGGATGTTAGTTCATTTGTTCCCCGGAGAAAAAGCCCGCCGTGCTCATCCACGGGCCTATGGCCCATTAAATGAGCTCCCCAACCCAGAAACAAGATGCACGCCGCCGCTGGGTGGCATCTGACATCACCGGGTCAGACTCCCCGCACTGCGCATGTGCATCATTCGTCACTGTGCAGGTGCGCGCCGAGCGAGCCAGTGAGTGGGGAGCCCAGAGCTGGGGCCGAGCAAGTAAGGGATGAACTCAGGAAGAGTACATCCTGACCAGGGGAGTCACATGTCCGCCAGTGGAGAAAAAAAACATCCGCGACATATGGAGACACAAAGCCAGCCAGCCGGGGGAGCAAAACTATAGACATAACAGAAGTAGTTACAAAGTAACAATACAACGTACACACTGAAGTATAACATTGCAAATAATGTAGATAAACAACAGCAATTTAACAGTAATAACTATGCATAAAACATTATACAATTGTCATTAAAATTGGGGTTAGAAAAAAAATGGAAGAGTCGGCCTCTGTAGGATCAAGCCATAGGGCCAAGTGCACATAATGCTCAGACAGCTACAATGGCACCAGCCGATAAGGAAAGAGGGAAAAGAGTGCGGGGGAGAGGGAAGGCATCCTTACCCACACTTTTGCCTCTGAACTCCTCGATCTCTACACTGGAGCCTTCTTCAAGGGCCTCATTGACAGAGATACCCTGGAGTTCCTGGTTCCCAAATTTCCTCGTACCCCTACTTTCTACTCCCTTCCCAA
The DNA here is from genome assembly GCA_037952925.1 of Lithobates clamitans. Classification (NCBI taxonomy): domain Eukaryota; kingdom Metazoa; phylum Chordata; class Amphibia; order Anura; family Ranidae; genus Lithobates; species Lithobates clamitans. The sequence goes on along the minus strand of JBBGZY010000563.1, from coordinate 10,049,343 downwards.
AACCCATACAAATACCTCCCGATTGTCTCCGGAATAGGCTCACTTACTGATAACGCTAGTAAGTTTGTGGATGCGTTTTTGATGCCCCATATATGCAGCCTTCCGTCCTACATTTGTGATACTACGCATCTTTTAAAACATCTTGAGGGGACCCAGATCCCCCCGGACTCCCTGTTCGTGGCTATCGATATGGAAGGCCTTATACTCGAGTATCCCCTACGAGCAGGGAGTCCCGATGGCTGGTTCCTTAAGAGAACAAGAACGGACCTCCTGGCCCCTTAATCGATTCATCCTACAAGTACTTCATTTTATCCTGACCAAAAATTACTTCACATTTAATGACCAAATGTACTTACAAATCCAGGGAGTCGCTATGGGGACTTCCTGTGCCCCTGCATATGCTAATTTGTATCTAGGTGGGTAGGAGAGAGACATTACTTCGAATGATCGATATACAGAATTTCTCGAACATGTACTATTGTGGTACAGGTATATTGATGACCTATTTGTGGTCTGGACTGGTATAAGAGATGGACTTCTGGAATTCATTCAGCAACTGAATCTCAATGTACAGATCCTTTTTTGGATCTCTACAATGTCAAACAACCAGATGGCACACTTAAGTACTAACCTCTACCGCAAGCCAATGGCTGGCAACACTTTGCTCCACGCATCCAGCGCCCACCCTAGTCCATTAGTACGGAGTATTCCGTACGCGCAATACTTGCGCCTGCAAAGAAATTGTACACTAAGAGGTCAACTTGAGGATTCTAGCCAATGCCTTACGCGATCGCTTGCTACTCAGAGGCTATTCATGTACGAATCTGAGGAAAGCTTTTAACAAAACATTAGCTCGTTCCAGAAGTACAAGGACAATTTTGTCAAACCATTGGCACCTCCTTACGGAGCACCAAGTCTTGAGCAGACATGTGAGATACTTGAAGGTAGAAAGTTTCAATTACCTAATGGAGAGAGTCTTTCTCCACGAACCTTCTCTAATTGTGGCACCAAGGGAGTCATCTACCTTTATGGTTTGTAAATGTCAAGCATTCTATGTGGGTAAAACTATTCGAGAATTAAGTCAGTGTATTGGTGACTATCTTTATTACTCTGGCAACGGTAAACTGATTACTGTAGGTAGGCACATAGGTCAGTATCACTGTTACGACATTAGAGTCGTTCAATTCTTTGTTCTTGAAGTGGTCCAACAGAGTCCCAGGGGAGGCGACTGAGACAAAGTAATCCTTCAGAAAGAGACCATATGGATCGAATGTCTAAATGCTATCGTTCCCCCCGGGCTTAACAAAATGATATCTTACAAACCTTTTTTGTAGATGACATTCCTCCTATCCCTTCCCTACTTTACCCCCTCGTTCCTCTCTTTCTTCATCCCCTGGTTGCCTTCCCCGCACTCTTTTCCCTCTTTCCTTATCGGCTGGTGCCATTGTAGCTGTCTGAGCATTGTGTGCAATTGGCCCTATGGCTTGATCCTAAAGTGGCCGACTCTTCCATTTTGTTTTCTAACCCCAATTTTAATGATAATTGTATAACGTTTTATGAATAGTTATTACTGTTAAATTGCTGTTTATCTACATTATTTGCAATGTTATACTTCAGTGTATACTTTGTAACTACTTCTGTTATGTCTATAGTTTTGCTCCCCCGGCTGGCTGGCTTTGTGTCTCCATATGACCCGCATGTTTTTTTCCCCACTGGCGGACATGTGACTCCCCTGGTCAGGATGTACTCTTCCTGAGTTCATCCCTTACTTGCTCGGCCCGAGCTCTGGGCTCCCCGCCCACTGGCTCGGCCGGAGCACACTTGCGCAGTAACGTCGAAAGACGCACATGCGCAATGCGGGGGGTCTGACCCGGTGACGTCAGACCCCGCCCAGTGGCAGCTTGCATCTCGTTTCCGGGTTGGGGAGCTAATTTATTGGGCTATAGGCCCGTGGATGAGCACGGCAGACTTTTTTTCCAGGGGACAAACAAACTAACATCCACGGACAGGTAGGATATTATTGGCAACTATTATGGGGGAGTTCATATACTGACAATCTCCCCCTTTTCGTTGTGCTCCTCCCCTTTTTTTTGCCCTTCATACCAGGATCTCTGGCCTCCATCTCTTACATATATGTATAGTCACATGTGTGTGTGTGTGTATGTGTGTGTGTATGTGTGTATGTATGTGTGTATGTATGTGTGTGTGTATATATATATATATATATATATATATATATATATATATATATATATATATATATATATATATCTATATCTATATCTATATCTATATCTATATCTATATCTATATCTATATCTATATATATATCTATATATATATATATATATATATATATATATATATATATATATATATATATATATATAACCTTGACTAGTTTACCCTGCAGATCTTTTATGCTAAATAGACATGTGCATTCGTTTTCGTCCAAATGCATTTTCGTCCGAATTTCAGGTTTTTTTTGTTATCATTTTAACAAACAATAACGAAAGTGCAGAATCCGAAAAACGAAAGATCCGGCATAAACAAATGCTTTAATTTCGTTTTCGTTGCTACAAAGGTTCGATATAGATAGGAGATTCGACATGATGATGACAATAACAATCTGTGTTCATCAAACCTGTGGTCGAATGTGCCTAACCTTAACTCTATTAGTCCAAGATTATTATACATAGAGAGAAAAGATTCGACATAGAGAGAAGATTTGATGTAGGGGAGAAAGATTCGACGTAGGGGAGAAAAGATAAATAAAAATAATGATGATGATGAATGTTATTGGCTGATTGTAACCAAAGAGGAGGAGCAGTAAAATAGCTAGAACTAAGTACACACGTACTTTGGCTTATGGTGTCTGTTGAAAGTTCTAAGAAGATTCGACGGAGCAGGTAAACTATACGGCGTCGTACAGTTTAGCTGCTCCGTTGAATCTTCTTTGAACATTTGACAGACACCATAAGCCTTCAATGACAGATTCGACCCTAATTTGGATTTTCGGACGAATGCAATTTTTAACGAAAAATGAAATAAATAAAAACGAAACGGGAGTAACTAAATAAATTTATTTTTCGGCCAAAAACGAAATTCCGAAACAAAATATTTCAGTGTGCACATGTCTAATGCTAAATGCTGGCTCTGGGCTGGATTAATCTTTAGGATGGCCGTACCAGGATACCATCAGACATTTTTTTCCTGCTTGCAAGCCCCAAGAGAACCACTAGCCTTAGTATACACTGGGTCAAGCTCTCCAGGTTTTTCCTTCCACCTGCCCGCACAAACCATCAGGATCATTCCTTCCCATCCTCTGGAGTTTTGAAAAAAAAAAAATTGCATGTTATTGCTGGTATTCAGGTGAGCTGTACTGCTCCCGGAGAATTTTTACTTTTGATTTAATATTTCTGTCCCTTGCTTAACCAAAACCCCCTCCTTCCCTCCCCTTCCCTCCCTTCCCTGTCCCCCCCTTTTTCCTTTCTCCTCCCACCCATCCCCTTCCCACCCCTCCCCTCCTTTATCCCGGCCCCGCCCTCCCCCTTCCCACATTTCCCCTCCCCCCCCTTTTGCCCCCCCTTTTCCTCCCCCTTCCCCCCCTCCAATCTCCTGCTCCCCATTCCCCTCCCCCCTCCCCCCTTCCCCACTTTTCCCTTTCCTATCCTTTCCCCCTTTTGGTTCACACTGATCGGACAGCCATTAGCCATAATATGTTTTTGCCCATTATCATCATATATTCTTTTATATTTATAATTATACCAGCACACATCCCCCTTGTCCACCGCGGGGGGAGCCCATTTTCGGGCCTTGTGGTTTCACTTATGGCCATTGATCAGCCTGTTGAGCAACTTGATTATTCTTTCTATTCATACAGTTTGCTGAATTATGTCTGTGTATTATTATCCAGTGTAATGCATTTGACTTGTGCTTTACTCAAGTATTTGTTTATAGGTTATTTCTCCTGAAGAAGTGGTGAACTTCAAAACTAGTAGAGGAAAAAACATCTTGAGATTTACTTCATCAACAGATACTTCTTGGGGGAACCCTGAGTAATTGTTTTTTTTATATTATCTATATTGTTAGTCATCAGTACCGAGATAGTCCATCACATATTTGAGGTTGTGAATAGATATATATGTTCAGCTTCAGCAACTGCCTTATTTCCCTATCCTCATCTCCTTTTTTCTATATATCAAATTGGATGATGGTATTTTATTTGTAGCTAAATTTTATTACATGAGGCTATACTCCTAGTTTAAAATTTTCAAGTTGTAAGTTGTTGGGCATGTGGAGGGTACAAAGCAGGAAATGTCAACTTTGTGAGGGCTGCTTCACAAAAATTCTTGACAAGCACATTCGTCAGCATCCAACATTTAAATATGAATGCAGGATCACACCATACTTATAAATCCATATCTGACCAAAAAAACTGTTATAGATTTGGTGTAAAACCCACACTTGCATTATTAAGTGTTCTTGCATAGCAAGACCACTTACTGTTATCTCACATATATATTATTAAGTGTTCTTGCATAGCAAGACCACTTACTGTTATCTCACATATATATTATTAAGTGTTCTTGCATAGCAAGACCACTTACTGTTATCTCACATATATATTATTAAGTGTTCTTGCATAGCAAGACCACTTACTGTTATCTCACATATATATTATTAAGTGTTCTTGCATAGCAAGACCACTTACTGTTATCTCACATATATATTATTAAGTGTTCTTGCATAGCAAGACCACTTACTGTTATCTCACATATATATTATTAAGTGTTCTTGCATAGCAAGACCACTTACTGTTATCTCACATATATATTATTAAGTGTTCTTGCATAGCAAGACCACTTACTGTTATCTCACATATATATTATTAAGTGTTCTTGCATAGCAAGACCACTTACTGTTATCTCACATATATATTATTAAGTGTTCTTGCATAGCAAGACCACTTACTGTTATCTCACATATATATTATTATTCTTATTATAGCCAAATTTACCACCCTAACTCCTCCCACAGTTTTTACACTACATAGACAAGTAATATACCGAAACGTGCGGAATGTTCCCGAATGGTGTGCTATTACTTTGTGGAACGTTTCGCCGAATGGTTCACGAAATATCGTCATTTTTGCGGCGAAATTGGTCCCATAGGAATGAATGGGGAAACTAGAGTGGGAGATGACAAAAGCTGGAAAATCAGAACATGATTTCTAAACTGCCGCCACTCCCTCATTTTCAAGCCCACCTACACAAATCTTATATCAAAACGTTCAGCTATCCCTGCTGCCACTAAACATGTCCACGGCTAAGCCATAGTCCTGATAGTTTTCACAATATGACCATTTGTTTGCAACTCACGCCGTCCATTGACATTCATTGAAACTACACTCTAGCCCCCTCCAAATTTGAAGGGCAATTTCTAAACTGCGACTGTGCCTTCATTTTTAATATTTCAGAGACATACTATGTATCAAAATCTAGGTCAGGGTCTTGTGATTCTCACAATATAAAGATCTTCGCTGTAGGATGTATAGTTTTTAAAATACGGCCATTTGTTTAGAGGTCATTTCAGGAAATTTTAGCCATTAATCAGAGTGCACTGTTAGTGTTTGTTTTGTTGCCATGGTTACCAAAGCTTCTGTTATACACAGGGGGGAGGTGGCTGGAGCATCTCAGCTGATTACAGAGCCCGGGGGAGGGGACAGACACACCATGTACTGATTTATAATAGAGGAATATGATGGGGCAGTTTTGATGGGGTAATTCTGATGGGGCAGTTTTGATGAAGTAGTATTTGGGAAGCATAAACAGGGCATGAGCGTTGCTAGGAAACAGTGGTTGTAAACACAAGATGCTGAGACACTCCAAATGCATGTGACTTCATCTGCTAGACTTGATAATGCTTGTAGACTCCTCCCACAGTTTTCACACTACAGAGACAAATAATATACCGAAACGAGCGGATTGTTCCCGATTGGTGTGTTATTACTTTGTGGAATGTTTTGCCGAATGGTCCACGAAATGACGTTTTTACGGCGAAATTGGTCCCATAGGAATGAATGGCGAAATGTTCAAAACTAGAGTGGGAAGTGACAAAAGCTGACAACCCCATGATCAGCCAAAACATTATGACCACCCCATGATCAGCCAAAACATTATGACCGCCCCAAGTAAAAAAAAAAATATTTTTGAAAAAAAAAAAAAATTTTTTAAAAAGTAAAAAAATAATTTTTGAAAAAAAAATCATTTTTGAAAAAAAAAATATTTTTGAAAAAAAAAAAAATTATTTTTGAAAAAAAAAAATATTTTTGAAAAAAAAATTTTTTTTAAAAAAAATTATTTTTGAAAAAAAAATATATTTGAAAAAAAAAATATTTTTGAAAAAAAAAAATATTTTTGAAAAAAAAATTACTTTAAAAAAAATAATAATTTCGAAAAAAAAATTATTTTTGAAATAAAAAAATTCATTTTTGAAAAAAAAAATTACCTTTGAAAAAAAAAATTACTTTTGAAAAAAAAAATCATTTTTGAAGAAAAAAAAATCATTTTTGATTAAAAAAAATTCATTTTTTGAAAAAAAAAATTACTTTTGAAAAAAATGTTCAGCTCTTTCAGCGAATGATGGAACTTTTTTACTACTATTTATACTTTTTAAAATATTAAGCTTTTTAACACTTTTCACAGTTACTCAAGCCACTCCACCCCACCCAGTTACTCCGCCCACTCCAGTTGTAGAGGCAAGAACACTTTCACAATTTCCCCAGAAATTGTACCTTTTCTAGTTATTCTTATTCTTATTATAGCCAAATTTACCACCCTAACTCCTCCCACAGTTTTTACACTACATAGACAAGTAATATACCGAAACGTGCGGATTTTTCCCGAATGGTGTGCTATTATTTTGTGGAACATTTCGCCGAATGGTTCACGAAATATCGTCATTTTTGCGGCGAAATTGGTCCCATAGGAATGAATGGGGAAACTAGAGTGGGAGATGACAAAAGCTGGAAAATCAGAACATGATTTCTAAACTGCCGCCACTCCCTCATTTTCAAGCCCACCTACACAAATCTTATATCAAAACGTTCAGCTATCCCTGCTGCCACTAAACATGTCCACGGCTAAGCCATAGTCCTGATAGTTTTCACAATATGACCATTTGTTTGCAACTCACGCCGTCCATTGACATTCATTGAAACTACACTCTAGCCCCCTCCAAATTTGAAGGGCAATTTCTAAACTGCGACTGTGCCTTCATTTTTAATATTTCAGAGACATACTATACATCAAAATCTAGGTCTGGGTCTTGTGATTCTCACAATATAAAGATCTTCGCTGTAGGATGTATAGTTTTTAAAATACGGCCATTTGTTTAGAGGTCATTTCAGGAAATTTTAGCCATTAATCAGAGTGCACTGTTAGTGTTTGTTTTGTTGCCATGGTTACCAAAGCTTCTGTTATACACAGGGGGGAAGGTGGCTGGAGCATCTCAGCTGATTACAGAGCCCGGGGGAGGGGACAGACACACCATGTACTGATTTATAATAGAGGAATATGATGGGGCAGTTTTGATGGGGTAATTCTGATGGGGCAGTTTTGATGAAGTAGTATTTGGGAAGCATAAACAGGGCATGAGCGTTGCTAGGAAACAGTGGTTGTAAACACAAGATGCTGAGACACTCCAAATGCATGTGACTTCATCTGCTAGACTTGATAATGCTTGTAGACTCCTCCCACAGTTTTCACACTACAGAGACAAATAATATACCGAAACGAGCGGATTGTTCCCGATTGGTGTGTTATTACTTTGTGGAATGTTTTGCCGAATGGTCCACGAAATTACGTTTTTACGGCGAAATTGGTCCCATAGGAATGAATGGCGAAATGTTCAAAACTAGAGTGGGAAGTGACAAAAGCTGACAACCCCATGATCAGCCAAAACATTATGACCACCCCATGATCAGCCAAAACATTATGACCGCCCCAAGTAAAAAAAAAAATATTTTTGAAAAAAAAAAAAAAAAATTTTAAAAAAGTAAAAAAATTATTTTTGAAAAAAAAAAATCATTTTTGAAAAAAAATATATTTTTGAAAAAAAAAAAAATATTTTTGAAAAAAAAAAATATTTTTGAAAAAAAAAATTTTTTTTAAAAAAATTATTTTTGAAAAAAAAATATATTTGAAAAAAAAATATTTTTGAAAAAAAAAATTATTTTTGAAAAAAAAATTACTTTAAAAAAAATAATAATTTCGAAAAATAAATTATTTTTGAAATAAAAAAATTCATTTTTGAAAAAAAAAATTACCTTTGAAAAAAAAAATTACTTTTGAAAAAAAAAATCATTTTTGAAGAAAAAAAAATCATTTTTGATTAAAAAAAATTCATTTTTTGAAAAAAAAAATTACTTTTGAAAAAAATGTTCAGCTCTTTCAGCGAATGATGGAACTTTTTTACTACTATTTATACTTTTTAAAATATTAAGCTTTTTAACACTTTTCACAGTTACTCAAGCCACTCCACCCCACCCAGTTACTCCGCCCACTCCAGTTGTAGAGGCAAGAACACTTTCACAATTTCCCCAGAAATTGTACCTTTTCTAGTTATTCTTATTCTTATTATAGCCAAATTTACCACCCTAACTCCTCCCACAGTTTTTACACTACATAGACAAGTAATATACCGAAACGTGCGGATTTTTCCCGAATGGTGTGCTATTATTTTGTGGAACATTTCGCCGAATGGTTCACGAAATATCGTCATTTTTGCGGCGAAATTGGTCCCATAGGAATGAATGGGGAAACTAGAGTGGGAGATGACAAAAGCTGGAAAATCAGAACATGATTTCTAAACTGCCGCCACTCCCTCATTTTCAAGCCCACCTACACAAATCTTATATCAAAACGTTCAGCTATCCTTGCTGCCACTAAACATGTCCACGGCTAAGCCATAGTCCTGATAGTTTTCACAATATGACCATTTGTTTGCAACTCACGCCGTCCATTGACATTCATTGAAACTACACTCTAGCCCCCTCCAAATTTGAAGGGCAATTTCTAAACTGTGACTGTGCCTTCATTTTTAATATTTCAGAGACATACTATACATCAAAATCTAGGTCTGGGTCTTGTGATTCTCACAATATAAAGATCTTCGCTGTAGGATGTATAGTTTTTAAAATACGGCCATTTGTTTAGAGGTCATTTCAGGAAATTTTAGCCATTAATCAGAGTGCACTGTTAGTGTTTGTTTTGTTGCCATGGTTACCAAAGCTTCTGTTATACACAGGGGGGAAGGTGGCTGGAGCATCTCAGCTGATTACAGAGCCCGGGGGAGGGGACAGACACACCATGTACTGATTTATAATAGAGGAATATGATGGGGCAGTTTTGATGGGGTAATTCTGATGGGGCAGTTTTGATGAAGTAGTATTTGGGAAGCATAAACAGGGCATGAGCGTTGCTAGGAAACAGTGGTTGTAAACACAAGATGCTGAGACACTCCAAATGCATGTGACTTCATCTGCTAGACTTGATAATGCTTGTAGACTCCTCCCACAGTTTTCACACTACAGAGACAAATAATATACCGAAACGAGCGGATTGTTCCCGATTGGTGTGTTATTACCTTGTGGAATGTTTTGCCGAATGGTCCACGAAATGACGTTTTTACGGCGAAATTGGTCCCATAGGAATGAATGGCGAAATGTTCAAAACTAGAGTGGGAAGTGACAAAAGCTGACAACCCCATGATCAGCCAAAACATTATGACCACCCCATGATCAGCCAAAACATTATGACCGCCCCAAGTAAAAAAAAAAATATTTTTGAAAAAAAAAAAAAATTTTTTAAAAAGTAAAAAAATAATTTTTGAAAAAAAAAATATTTTTGAAAAAAAAAATATTTTTGAAAAAAAAATTTTTTTTAAAAAAAATTATTTTTGAAAAAAAAATATATTTGAAAAAAAAATATTTTTGAAAAAAAAAAATTATTTTTGAAAAAAAAATTACTTTAAAAAAAATAATAATTTTGAAAAAAAAATTATTTTTGAAATAAAAAAATTCATTTTTGAAAAAAAAAATTACCTTTGAAAAAAAAAATTACTTTTGAAAAAAAAAATCATTTTTGAAGAAAAAAAAATCATTTTTGATTAAAAAAAATTCATTTTTTGAAAAAAAAAATTACTTTTGAAAAAAATGTTCAGCTCTTTCAGCGAATGATGGAACTTTTTTACTACTATTTATACTTTTTAAAATATTAAGCTTTTTAACACTTTTCACAGTTACTCAAGCCACTCCACCCCACCCAGTTACTCCGCCCACTCCAGTTGTAGAGGCAAGAACACTTTCACAATTTCCCCAGAAATTGTACCTTTTCTAGTTATTAAGTGTTCTTGCATAGCAAGACCACTTACTGTTATCTCACATATATATTATTATTCTTATTATTATAGCCAAATTTACCACCCTAACTCCTCCCACAGTTTTTACACTACATAGACAAGTAATATACCGAAACGTGCGGATTGTTCCCGAATGGTGTGCTATTATTTTGTGGAACGTTTCGCCGAATGGTTCACGAAATATCGTCGTTTTTGCGGCGAAATTGGTCCCATAGGAATGAATGGGGAAACTAGAGTGGGAGATGACAAAAGCTGAAAAATCAGAACATGATTTCTAAACTGCCGCCACTCCCTCATTTTCAAGCCCACCTACACAAATCTTATATCAAAACGTTCAGCTATCCCTGCTGCCACTAAACATGTCCACGGCTAAGCCATAGTCCTGATAGTTTTCACAATATGACCATTTGTTTGCAACTCACGCCGTCCATTGACATTCATTGAAACTACACTCTAGCCCCCTCCAAATTTGAAGGGCAATTTCTAAACTGCGACTGTGCCTTCATTTTTAATATTTCAGAGACATACTATACATCAAAATCTAGGTCTGGGTCTTGTGATTCTCACAATATAAAGATCTTCGCTGTAGGATGTATAGTTTTTAAAATACGGCCATTTGTTTAGAGGTCATTTCAGGAAATTTTAGCCATTAATCAGAGTGCACTGTTAGTGTTTGTTTTGTTGCCATGGTTACCAAAGCTTCTGTTATACACAGGGGGGAAGGTGGCTGGAGCATCTCAGCTGATTACAGAGCCCGGGGGAGGGGACAGACACACCATGTACTGATTTATAATAGAGGAATATGATGGGGCAGTTTTGATGGGGTAATTCTGATGGGGCAGTTTTGATGAAGTAGTATTTGGGAAGCATAAACAGGGCATGAGCGTTGCTAGGAAACAGTGGTTGTAAACACAAGATGCTGAGACACTCCAAATGCATGTGACTTCATCTGCTAGACTTGATAATGCTTGTAGACTCCTCCCACAGTTTTCACACTACAGAGACAAATAATATACCGAAACGAGCGGATTGTTCCCGATTGGTGTGTTATTACTTTGTGGAATGTTTTGCCGAATGGTCCACGAAATGACGTTTTTACGGCGAAATTGGTCCCATAGGAATGAATGGCGAAATGTTCAAAACTAGAGTGGGAAGTGACAAAAGCTGACAACCCCATGATCAGCCAAAACATTATGACCACCCCATGATCAGCCAAAACATTATGACCGCCCCAAGTAAAAAAAAAAATATTTTTGAAAAAAAAAAAATTTTTTTTTAAAAAGTAAAAAAATAATTTTTGAAAAAAAAAATCATTTTTGAAAAAAAAAATATTTTTGAAAAAAAAAAAATTATTTTTGAAAAAAAAAATATTTTTGAAAAAAAAATTTTTTTTAAAAAAAAATATATTTGAAAAAAAAAATATTTTTGAAAAAAAAAAAATATTTTTGAAAAAAAAATTACTTTAAAAAAAATAATAATTTCGAAAAAAAAATTATTTTTGAAATAAAAAAAATCATTTTTGAAAAAAAAAATTACCTTTGAAAAAAAAAATTACTTTTGAAAAAAAAAATCATTTTTGAAGAAAAAAAAATCATTTTTGATTAAAAAAAATTCATTTTTTGATTAAAAAAAATTCATTTTTTGAAAAAAAAAATTACTTTTGAAAAAAATGTTCAGCTCTTTCAGCGAATGATGGAACTTTTTTACTACTATTTATACTTTTTAAAATATTAAGCTTTTTAACACTTTTCACAGTTACTCAAGCCACTCCACCCCACCCAGTTACTCCGCCCACTCCAGTTGTAGAGGCAAGAACACTTTCACAATTTCCCCAGAAATTGTACCTTTTCTAGTTATTCTTATTATTATAGCCAAATTTACCACCCTAACTCCTCCCACAGTTTCTACACTACAGAGACAAGTAATATACCGAAACGTGCGGATTGTTCCCGAATGGTGTGCTATTACTTTGTGGAACGTTTCGCCGAATGGTTCACGAAATATCGTCATTTTTGCGGCGAAATTGGTCCCATAGGAATGAATGGGGAAGCTAGAGTGGGAGATGACAAAAGCTGGAAAATCAGAACATGATTTCTAAACTGCCGCCACTCCCTCATTTTCAAGCCCACCTACACGAATCTTATATCAAAACGTTCAGCTATCCCTGCTGCCACTAAACATGTCCACGGCTAAGCCATAGTCCTGATAGTTTTCACAATATGACCATTTGTTTGCAACTCACACCGTCCATTGACATTCATTGAAACTACACTCTAGCCCCTTCAAATTTGAAGGGCAATTTCTAAACTGCGACCGTGCCTTCAATTTTAATATTTCAGAGACATACTATATATCAAAATCTAGGTCTGGGTCTTGTGATTCTCACAATATAAAGATCTTCGCTGTAGGATGTATAGTTTTTAAAATACGGCCATTTGTTTAGAGGTCATTTCAGGAAATTTTAGCCATTAATCATGTACTGTGTTTGTTTTGTTGCCATGGTTACCAAAGCTTCTGTTATACACAGGGGGGGAGGTGGCTGGAGCATGTTAGCTCTGATTACAGAGCCCGGGGGAGGGGACAGACACACCATGTACTGATTTATAATAGAGGAATATGATGGGGCAGTTTTGATGGGGTAATTCTGATGGGGCAGTTTTGATGAAGCAGTATTTGGGAAGCATAAACAGGGCATGAGCGTTGCTAGGAAACAGTGGTTGTAAACACAAGATGCTGAGACACCCCAAATGCATGTGACTTCATCTGCTAGACTTGATAATGCTTGTAGACTCCTCCCACAGTTTTTACACTACAGAGACAAGTAATATACCGAAACGTGCGGATTGTTCCCGATTGGTGTGCTATTACTTTGTGGAATGTTTCACCGAATGGTCCACGAAATGACGTTTTTGCGGCGAAATTGGTCCCATAGGAATGAATGGCGAAATGTTCAAAACTAGAGTGAGAGGTGACAAAAGCTGACAACCCCATGATCAGCCAAAACATTATGACCACCCCATGATCAGCCAAAACATTATGACTGCCCCATGTAAAAAAAATAAATTCATTTTTGAAAAAAAAAATTTTTGAAAAAAAAAAAATTATTTTTGAAAAAAAAAATTCATTTTTGAAAAAAAATATATATTTTTGAAAAAAAAATTTCATTTTTGAAAAAAAAAATTCATTTTTGAAAAAAAAAATATGTTTTTGAAAAAAAAATATATTTTTGAAAAAAAATATATATTTTTGAAAAAAAAAATACATTTTTGAAAAAAAATTTTTTTGCAAAAAAAATCATTTTTGAAAAAAAAAATCATAATTTTTGAAAAAAATGTTTGTGCTCTTTCATCTAATGATGAGACTTCAACTTTTTTACTACTATTTATACTTTTTAAAATATTAAGCTTTTTAACGCTTTTCACAGGAGCTCCAGACACTCCAACCACACAACAGTTACTCAAGCCACTCCATCCAGTTACTCCGCCTGCTCCAGTTGTAGAGGCAAGAACACTTTCACAATTTCACCAGAAATTGTACCTTTTCTAGTTAAGTGTTCTTGCATAGCAAGACCACTTACTGTTATCTCACATATATATTATTATTCTTATTCTTATTATAGCCAAATTTACCACCCTAACTCCTCCCACAGTTTTTACACTACATAGACAAGTAATATACCGAAACGTGCGGATTTTTCCCGAATGGTGTGCTATTATTTTGTGGAACATTTCGCCGAATGGTTCACGAAATATCGTCATTTTTGCGGCGAAATTGGTCCCATAGGAATGAATGGGGAAACTAGAGTGGGAGATGACAAAAGCTGGAAAATCAGAACATGATTTCTAAACTGCCGCCACTCCCTCATTTTCAAGCCCACCTACACAAATCTTATATCAAAACGTTCAGCTATCCCTGCTGCCACTAAACATGTCCACGGCTAAGCCATAGTCCTGATAGTTTTCACAATATGACCATTTGTTTGCAACTCACGCCGTCCATTGACATTCATTGAAACTACACTCTAGCCCCCTCCAAATTTGAAGGGCAATTTCTAAACTGCGACTGTGCCTTCATTTTTAATATTTCAGAGACATACTATACATCAAAATCTAGGTCTGGGTCTTGTGATTCTCACAATATAAAGATCTTCGCTGTAGGATGTATAGTTTTTAAAATACGGCCATTTGTTTAGAGGTCATTTCAGGAAATTTTAGCCATTAATCAGAGTGCACTGTTAGTGTTTGTTTTGTTGCCATGGTTACCAAAGCTTCTGTTATACACAGGGGGGAAGGTGGCTGGAGCATCTCAGCTGATTACAGAGCCCGGGGGAGGGGACAGACACACCATGTACTGATTTATAATAGAGGAATATGATGGGGCAGTTTTGATGGGGTAATTCTGATGGGGCAGTTTTGATGAAGTAGTATTTGGGAAGCATAAACAGGGCATGAGCGTTGCTAGGAAACAGTGGTTGTAAACACAAGATGCTGAGACACTCCAAATGCATGTGACTTCATCTGCTAGACTTGATAATGCTTGTAGACTCCTCCCACAGTTTTCACACTACAGAGACAAATAATATACCGAAACGAGCGGATTGTTCCCGATTGGTGTGTTATTACTTTGTGGAATGTTTTGCCGAATGGTCCACGAAATGACGTTTTTACGGCGAAATTGGTCCCATAGGAATGAATGGCGAAATGTTCAAAACTAGAGTGGGAAGTGACAAAAGCTGACAACCCCATGATCAGCCAAAACATTATGACCACCCCATGATCAGCCAAAACATTATGACCGCCCCAAGTAAAAAAAAAAATATTTTTGAAAAAAAAAAAATTTTTTTTTAAAAAGTAAAAAAATAATTTTTGAAAAAAAAAATCATTTTTGAAAAAAAAATATTTTTGAAAAAAAAAAAATTATTTTTGAAAAAAAAAATATTTTTGAAAAAAAAATTTTTTTTAAAAAAAATTATTTTTGAAAAAAAAATATATTTGAAAAAAAAAATATTTTTGAAAAAAAAAAATTATTTTTGAAAAAAAAATTACTTTAAAAAAAATAATAATTTCGAAAAAAAATTATTTTTGAAATAAAAAAATTCATTTTTGAAAAAAAAAATTACCTTTGAAAAAAAAAATTACTTTTGAAAAAAAAAATCATTTTTGAAGAAAAAAAAATCATTTTTGATTAAAAAAAATTCATTTTTTGAAAAAAAAAATTACTTTTGAAAAAAATGTTCAGCTCTTTCAGCGAATGATGGAACTTTTTTACTACTATTTATACTTTTTAAAATATTAAGCTTTTTAACACTTTTCACAGTTACTCAAGCCACTCCACCCCACCCAGTTACTCCGCCCACTCCAGTTGTAGAGGCAAGAACACTTTCACAATTTCCCCAGAAATTGTACCTTTTCTAGTTATTAAGTGTTCTTGCATAGCAAGACCACTTACTGTTATCTCACATATATATTATTATTCTTATTCTTATTATAGCCAAATTTACCACCCTAACTCCTCCCACAGTTTTTACACTACATAGACAAGTAATATACCGAAACGTGCGGATTGTTCCCGAATGGTGTGCTATTATTTTGTGGAACGTTTCGCCGAATGGTTCACAAAATATCGTCATTTTTGCGGCGAAATTGGTCCCATAGGAATGAATGGGGAAACTAGAGTGGGAGATGACAAAAGCTGGAAAATCAGAACATGATTTCTAAACTGCCGCCACTCCCTCATTTTCAAGCCCACCTACACAAATCTTATATCAAAACGTTCAGCTATCCCTGCTGCCACTAAACATGTCCACGGCTAAGCCATAGTCCTGATAGTTTTCACAATATGACCATTTGTTTGCAACTCACGCCGTCCATTGACATTCATTGAAACTACACTCTAGCCCCCTCCAAATTTGAAGGGCAATTTCTAAACTGCGACCGTGCCTTCATTTTTAATATTTCAGAGACATACTATACATCAAAATCTAGGTCTGGGTCTTGTGATTCTCACAATATAAAGATCTTCGCTGTAGGATGTATAGTTTTTAAAATACGGCCATTTGTTTAGAGGTCATTTCAGGAAATTTTAGCCATTAATCAGAGTGTACTGCTAGTGTTTGTTTTGTTGCCATGGTTACCAAAGCTTCTGTTATACACAGGGGGGAGGTGGCTGGAGCATCTCAGCTCATTACAGAGCCCGGGGGAGGGGGACAGACACACCATGTACTGATTTATAATAGAGGAATATGATGGGGCAGTTTTGATGGGGTAATTCTGATGGGGCAGTTTTGATGAAGCAGTATTTGGGAAGCATAAACAGGGCATGAGCGTTGCTAGGAAACAGTGGTTGTAAACACAAGATGCTGAGACACTCCAAATGCATGTGACTTCATCTGCTAGACTTGATAATGCTTGTAGACTCCTCCCACAGTTTTCACACTACAGAGACAAATAATATACCGAAACGAGCGGATTGTTCCCGATTGGTGTGTTATTACTTTGTGGAATGTTTTGCCGAATGGTCCACGAAATGACGTTTTTGCGGCGAAATTGGTCCCATAGGAATGAATGGCGAAATGTTCAAAACTAGAGTGGGAAGTGACAAAAGCTGACAACCCCATGATCAGCCAAAACATTATGACCACCCCATGATCAGCCAAAACATTATGACCGCCCCATGTAAAAAAAAAAATATTTTTGAAAAAAAAAAAAAATTTTTGAAAAAAGTAAAAAAATAATTTTTGAAAAAAAAAAATCATTTTTGAAAAAAAAAATATATATTTTTGAAAAAAAAATATTTTTGAAAAAAAAAAAATTATTTTTGAAAAAAAAAAAAATATTTTTGAAAAAAAAATTTCTTTTAAAAAAAAAAATTATTTTTGAAAAAAAAATATATTTGAAAAAAAAAATATTTTTGAAAAAAAAAATTATTTTTGAAAAAAAAATTACTTTAAAAAAAATAATAATTTCGAAAAAAAAATTATTTTTGAAATAAAAAAATTCATTTTTGAAAAAAAAAATTACTTTTGAAAGAAAAATCATTTTTGAAGAAAAAAAAATTTTTGATTAAAAAAAATTCATTTTTGAAAAAAAAAATTACTTTTGAAAAAAATGTTCAGCTCTTTCAGCGAATGATGGAACTTTTTTACTACTATTTATACTTTTTAAAATATTAAGCTTTTTAACACTTTTCACAGTTACTTAAGCCACCCCACCCAGTTACTCCGCCCACTCCAGTTGTAGAGGCAAGAACACTTTCACAATTTCCCCAGAAATTGTACCTTTTCTAGTTATTAAGTGTTCTTGCATAGCAAGACCACTTACTGTTATCTCACATATATATTATTATTATTCTTATTCTTATTATTATAGCCAAATTTACCACCCTAACTCCTCCCACAGTTTTTACACTACATAGACAAGTAATATACCGAAACGTGCGGATTGTTCCCGAATGGTGTGCTATTATTTTGTGGAACGTTTCGCCGAATGGTTCACAAAATATCGTCATTTTTGCGGCGAAATTGGTCCCATAGGAATGAATGGGGAAACTAGAGTGGGAGATGACAATCAGAACATGATTTCTAAACTGCCACCACTCCCTCATTTTCAAGCCCACCTACACAAATCTTATATCAAAACGTTCAGCTATCCCTGCTGCCACTAAACATGTCCACGGCTAAGCCATAGTCCTGATAGTTTTCACAATATGACCATTTGTTTGCAACTCACGCCGTCCATTGACATTCATTGAAACTACACTCTAGCCCCCTCCAAATTTGAAGGGCAATTTCTAAACTGCGACTGTGCCTTCATTTTTAATATTTCAGAGACATACTATATATCAAAATCTAGGTCTGGGTCTTGTGATTCTCACAATATAAAGATCTTCGCTGTAGGATGTATAGTTTTTAAAATACGGCCATTTGTTTAGAGGTCATTTCAGGAAATTTTAGCCATTAATCAGAGTGTACTGTTAGTGTTTGTTTTGTTGCCATGGTTACCAAAGCTTCTGTTATACACAGGGGGGAAGGTGGCTGGAGCATCTCAGCTCATTACAGAGCCCGGGGGAGGGGACAGACACACCATGTACTGATTTATAATAGAGGAATATGATGGGGCAGTTTTGATGGGGTAATTCTGATGGGGCAGTTTTGATGAAGTAGTATTTGGGAAGCATAAACAGGGCATGAGCGTTGCTAGGAAACAGTGGTTGTAAACACAAGATGCTGAGACACTCCAAATGCATGTGACTTCATCTGCTAGACTTGATAATGCTTGTAGACTCCTCCCACAGTTTTCACACTACAGAGACAAATAATATACCGAAACGAGCGGATTGTTCCCGATTGGTGTGTTATTACTTTGTGGAATGTTTTGCCGAATGGTCCACGAAATGACGTTTTTGCGGCGAAATTGGTCCCATAGGAATGAATGGCGAAATGTTCAAAACTAGAGTGGGAAGTGACAAAAGCTGACAACCCCATGATCAGCCAAAACATTATGACCACCCCATGATCAGCCAAAACATTATGACCGCCCCATGTAAAAAAAAAATATTTTTGAAAAAAAAAAAAAATTTTTGAAAAAAGTAAAAAAATAATTTTTGAAAAAAGTAAAAAAATAATTTTTGAAAAAAAAAAATCATTTTTGAAAAAAAAATATATATTTTTGAAAAAAAAATATTTTTGAAAAAAAAAAAAATATTTTTGAAAAAAAAAAAATATTTTTGAAAAAAAAATTAAAAAAAAAAAAATTATTTTTGAAAAAAAAATATATTTGAAAAAAAAAATATTTTTGAAAAAAAAAATTATTTTTGAAAAAAAAATTACTTTAAAAAAAATAATAATTTCGAAAAAAAAATTATTTTTGAAATAAAAAAATTCATTTTTGAAAAAAAAAATTACCTTTGAAAAAAAAAATTACTTTTGAAAAAAAAATCATTTTTGAAGAAAAAAAAATCATTTTTGATTAAAAAAAATTCATTTTTGAAAAAAAAAATTACTTTTGAAAAAAATGTTCAGCTCTTTCAGCGAATGATGGAACTTTTTTACTACTATTTATACTTTTTAAAATATTAAGCTTTTTAACACTTTTCACAGTTACTCAAGCCACCCCACCCAGTTACTCCGCCCACTCCAGTTGTAGAGGCAAGAACACTTTCACAATTTCCCCAGAAATTGTACCTTTTCTAGTTCTTATTATTATAGCCAAATTTACCACCCTAACTCCTCCCACAGTTTCTACACTACAGAGACAAGTAATATACCGAAACGTGCGGATTGTTCCCGAATGGTGTGCTATTACTTTGTGGAACGTTTCGCCAAATGGTTCACGAAATATCGTCATTTTTGCGGCGAAATTGGTCCCATAGGAATGAATGGGGAAGCTAGAGTGGGAGATGACAAAAGCTGGAAAATCAGAACATGATTTCTAAACTGCCGCCACTCCCTCATTTTCAAGCCCACCTACACGAATCTTATATCAAAACGTTCAGCTATCCCTGCTGCCACTAAACATGTCCACGGCTAAGCCATAGTCCTGATAGTTTTCACAATATGACCATTTGTTTGCAACTCACACCGTCCATTGACATTCATTGAAACTACACTCTAGCCCCTTCAAATTTGAAGGGCAATTTCTAAACTGCGACCGTGCCTTCAATTTTCATATTTCAGAGACATACTATACATCAAAATCTAGGTCTGGGTCTTGTGATTCTCACAATATAAAGATCTTCGCTGTAGGATGTATAGTTTTTAAAATACGGCCATTTGTTTAGAGGTCATTTCAGGAAATTTTAGCCATTAATCATGTACTGTGTTTGTTTTGTTGCCATGGTTACCAAAGCTTCTGTTATACACAGGGGGGGAGGTGGCTGGAGCATGTTAGCTCTGATTACAGAGCCCGGGGGAGGGGACAGACACACCATGTACTGATTTATAATAGAGGAATATGATGGGGCAGTTTTGATGGGGTAATTCTGATGGGGCAGTTTTGATGAAGCAGTATTTGGGAAGCATAAACAGGGCATGAGCGTTGCTAGGAAACAGTGGTTGTAAACACAAGATGCTGAGACACCCCAAATGCATGTGACTTCATCTGCTAGACTTGATAATGCTTGTAGACTCCTCCCACAGTTTTTACACTACAGAGACAAGTAATATACCGAAACGTGCGGATTGTTCCCGATTGGTGTGCTATTACTTTGTGGAATGTTTCACCGAATGGTCCACGAAATGACGTTTTTGCGGCGAAATTGGTCCCATAGGAATGAATGGCGAAATGTTCAAAACTAGAGTGAGAGGTGACAAAAGCTGACAACCCCATGATCAGCCAAAACATTATGACCACCCCATGATCAGCCAAAACATTATGACTGCCCCATGTAAAAAAAATAAATTCATTTTTGAAAAAAAAAATTTTTGAAAAAAAAAAAATTATTTTTGAAAAAAAAAATTCATTTTTGAAAAAAAATATATATTTTTGAAAAAAAAAATTCATTTTTGAAAAAAAAAATTCATTTTTGAAAAAAAAAATATGTTTTTGAAAAAAAATATATTTTTGAAAAAAAATATATATTTTTGAAAAAAAAAATACATTTTTGAAAAAAAATTTTTTTGCAAAAAAAATCATTTTTGAAAAAAAAAATCATAATTTTTGAAAAAAATGTTTGTGCTCGTTCATCTAATGATGAGACTTCAACTTTTTTACTACTATTTATACTTTTTAAAATATTAAGCTTTTTAAAGCTTTTCACAGGAGCTCCAGACACTCCAACCACACAACAGTTACTCAAGCCACTCCATCCAGTTACTCCGCCTGCTCCAGTTGTAGAGGCAAGAACACTTTCACAATTTCACCAGAAATTGTACCTTTTCTAGTTAAGTGTTCTTGCATAGCAAGACCACTTACTGTTATCTCACATATATATTATTAAGTGTTCTTGCATAGCAAGACCACTTACTGTTATCTCACATATATATTATTAAGTGTTCTTGCATAGCAAGACCACTTACTGTTATCTCACATATATATTATTATTCTTATTCTTATTATAGCCAAATTTACCACCCTAACTCCTCCCACAGTTTTTACACTACATAGACAAGTAATATACCGAAACGTGCGGATTTTTCCCGAATGGTGTGCTATTATTTTGTGGAACATTTCGCCGAATGGTTCACGAAATAGCGTCATTTTTGCGGCGAAATTGGTCCCATAGGAATGAATGGGGAAACTAGAGTGGGAGATGACAAAAGCTGGAAAATCAGAACATGATTTCTAAACTGCCGCCACTCCCTCATTTTCAAGCCCACCTACACAAATCTTATATCAAAACGTTCAGCTATCCTTGCTGCCACTAAACATGTCCACGGCTAAGCCATAGTCCTGATAGTTTTCACAATATGACCATTTGTTTGCAACTCACGCCGTCCATTGACATTCATTGAAACTACACTCTAGCCCCCTCCAAATTTGAAGGGCAATTTCTAAACTGTGACTGTGCCTTCATTTTTAATATTTCAGAGACATACTATACATCAAAATCTAGGTCTGGGTCTTGTGATTCTCACAATATAAAGATCTTCGCTGTAGGATGTATAGTTTTTAAAATACGGCCATTTGTTTAGAGGTCATTTCAGGAAATTTTAGCCATTAATCAGAGTGCACTGTTAGTGTTTGTTTTGTTGCCATGGTTACCAAAGCTTCTGTTATACACAGGGGGGAAGGTGGCTGGAGCATCTCAGCTGATTACAGAGCCCGGGGGAGGGGACAGACACACCATGTACTGATTTATAATAGAGGAATATGATGGGGCAGTTTTGATGGGGTAATTCTGATGGGGCAGTTTTGATGAAGTAGTATTTGGGAAGCATAAACAGGGCATGAGCGTTGCTAGGAAACAGTGGTTGTAAACACAAGATGCTGAGACACTCCAAATGCATGTGACTTCATCTGCTAGACTTGATAATGCTTGTAGACTCCTCCCACAGTTTTCACACTACAGAGACAAATAATATACCGAAACGAGCGGATTGTTCCCGATTGGTGTGTTATTACCTTGTGGAATGTTTTGCCGAATGGTCCACGAAATGACGTTTTTACGGCGAAATTGGTCCCATAGGAATGAATGGCGAAATGTTCAAAACTAGAGTGGGAAGTGACAAAAGCTGACAACCCCATGATCAGCCAAAACATTATGACCACCCCATGATCAGCCAAAACATTATGACCGCCCCAAGTAAAAAAAAAAATATTTTTGAAAAAAAAAAAAAAATTTTTTAAAAAGTAAAAAAATAATTTTTGAAAAAAAAAATATTTTTGAAAAAAAAAAAATTATTTTTGAAAAAAAAAATATTTTTGAAAAAAAAATTTTTTTTAAAAAAAATTATTTTTGAAAAAAAAATATATTTGAAAAAAAAATATTTTTGAAAAAAAAAAATTATTTTTGAAAAAAAAATTACTTTAAAAAAAATAATAATTTTGAAAAAAAAATTATTTTTGAAATAAAAAAATTCATTTTTGAAAAAAAAAATTACCTTTGAAAAAAAAAATTACTTTTGAAAAAAAAAATCATTTTTGAAGAAAAAAAAATCATTTTTGATTAAAAAAAATTCATTTTTTGAAAAAAAAAATTACTTTTGAAAAAAATGTTCAGCTCTTTCAGCGAATGATGGAACTTTTTTACTACTATTTATACTTTTTAAAATATTAAGCTTTTTAACACTTTTCACAGTTACTCAAGCCACTCCACCCCACCCAGTTACTCCGCCCACTCCAGTTGTAGAGGCAAGAACACTTTCACAATTTCCCCAGAAATTGTACCTTTTCTAGTTATTCTTATTCTTATTATAGCCAAATTTACCACCCTAACTCCTCCCACAGTTTTTACACTACATAGACAAGTAATATACCGAAACGTGCGGATTTTTCCCGAATGGTGTGCTATTATTTTGTGGAACATTTCGCCGAATGGTTCACGAAATATCGTCATTTTTGCGGCGAAATTGGTCCCATAGGAATGAATGGGGAAACTAGAGTGGGAGATGACAAAAGCTGGAAAATCAGAACATGATTTCTAAACTGCCGCCACTCCCTCATTTTCAAGCCCACCTACACAAATCTTATATCAAAACGTTCAGCTATCCCTGCTGTCACTAAACATGTCCACGGCTAAGCCATAGTCCTGATAGTTTTCACAATATGACCATTTGTTTGCAACTCACGCCGTCCATTGACATTCATTGAAACTACACTCTAGCCCCCTCCAAATTTGAAGGGCAATTTCTAAACTGCGACTGTGCCTTCATTTTTAATATTTCAGAGACATACTATACATCAAAATCTAGGTCTGGGTCTTGTGATTCTCACAATATAAAGATCTTCGCTGTAGGATGTATAGTTTTTAAAATACGGCCATTTGTTTAGAGGTCATTTCAGGAAATTTTAGCCATTAATCAGAGTGCACTGTTAGTGTTTGTTTTGTTGCCATGGTTACCAAAGCTTCTGTTATACACAGGGGGGAAGGTGGCTGGAGCATCTCAGCTGATTACAGAGCCCGGGGGAGGGGACAGACACACCATGTACTGATTTATAATAGAGGAATATGATGGGGCAGTTTTGATGGGGTAATTCTGATGGGGCAGTTTTGATGAAGTAGTATTTGGGAAGCATAAACAGGGCATGAGCGTTGCTAGGAAACAGTGGTTGTAAACACAAGATGCTGAGACACTCCAAATGCATGTGACTTCATCTGCTAGACTTGATAATGCTTGTAGACTCCTCCCACAGTTTTCACACTACAGAGACAAATAATATACCGAAACGAGCGGATTGTTCCCGATTGGTGTGTTATTACTTTGTGGAATGTTTTGCCGAATGGTCCACGAAATGACGTTTTTACGGCGAAATTGGTCCCATAGGAATGAATGGCGAAATGTTCAAAACTAGAGTGGGAAGTGACAAAAGCTGACAACCCCATGATCAGCCAAAACATTATGACCACCCCATGATCAGCCAAAACATTATGACCGCCCCAAGTAAAAAAAAAAATATTTTTGAAAAAAAAAAAATTTTTTTTTAAAAAGTAAAAAAATAATTTTTGAAAAAAAAAATCATTTTTGAAAAAAAAATATTTTTGAAAAAAAAAAAATTATTTTTGAAAAAAAAAATATTTTTGAAAAAAAAATTTTTTTTAAAAAAAATTATTTTTGAAAAAAAAATATATTTGAAAAAAAAAAATATTTTTGAAAAAAAAAAATTATTTTTGAAAAAAAAATTACTTTAAAAAAATAATAATTTCGAAAAAAAATTATTTTTGAAATAAAAAAATTCATTTTTGAAAAAAAAAATTACCTTTGAAAAAAAAAATTACTTTTGAAAAAAAAAATCATTTTTGAAGAAAAAAAAATCAGTTTTGATTAAAAAAATTCATTTTTTGAAAAAAAAAATTACTTTTGAAAAAAATGTTCAGCTCTTTCAGCGAATGATGGAACTTTTTTACTACTATTTATACTTTTTAAAATATTAAGCTTTTTAACACTTTTCACAGTTACTCAAGCCACTCCACCCCACCCAGTTACTCCGCCCACTCCAGTTGTAGAGGCAAGAACACTTTCACAATTTCCCCAGAAATTGTACCTTTTCTAGTTATTCTTATTCTTATTATAGCCAAATTTACCACCCTAACTCCTCCCACAGTTTTTACACTACATAGACAAGTAATATACCGAAACGTGCGGATTTTTCCCGAATGGTGTGCTATTATTTTGTGGAACATTTCGCCGAATGGTTCACGAAATATCGTTGTTTTTGCGGCGAAATTGGTCCCATAGGAATGAATGGGGAAGCTAGAGTTTGAGGTGACAAAAGCTGAAAAATCAGAACATGATTTCTAAACTGCCACCACTCCCTCATTTTCAAGCCCACCTACACAAATCTTATATCAAAACGTTCAGCTATCCCTGCTGCCACTAAAAATGTCCACGGCTAAGCCATAGTCCTGATAGTTTTCACAATATGACCATTTGTTTGCAACTCACGCCGTCCATTGACATTCATTGAAACTACACTCTAGCCCCCTCCAAATTTGAAGGGCAATTTCTAAACTGCGACTGTGCCTTCATTTTTAATATTTCAGAGACATACTATGTATCAAAATCTAGGTCTGGGTCTTGTGATTCTCACAATATAAAGATCTTCGCTGTAGGATGTATAGTTTTTAAAATACGGCCATTTGTTTAGAGGTCATTTCAGGAAATTTTAGCCATTAATCAGAGTGCACTGTTAGTGTTTGTTTTGTTGCCATGGTTACCAAAGCTTCTGTTATACACAGGGGGGAAGGTGGCTGGAGCATCTCAGCTCATTACAGAGCCCGGGGGAGGGGACAGACACACCATGTACTGATTTATAATAGAGGAATATGATGGGGCAGTTTTGATGGGGTAATTCTGATGGGGCAGTTTTGATGAAGTAGTATTTGGGAAGCATAAACAGGGCATGAGCGTTGCTAGGAAACAGTGGTTGTAAACACAAGATGCTGAGACACTCCAAATGCATGTGACTTCATCTGCTAGACTTGATAATGCTTGTAGACTCCTCCCACAGTTTTCACACTACAGAGACAAATAATATACCGAAACGAGCGGATTGTTCCCGATTGGTGTGTTATTACTTTGTGGAATGTTTTGCCGAATGGTCCACGAAATGACGTTTTTGCGGCGAAATTGGTCCCATAGGAATGAATGGCGAAATGTTCAAAACTAGAGTGGGAAGTGACAAAAGCTGACAACCCCATGATCAGCCAAAACATTATGACCACCCCATGATCAGCCAAAACATTATGACCGCCCCATGTAAAAAAAAAATATTTTTGAAAAAAAAAAAAATTTTTTGAAAAAAGTAAAAAAATAATTTTTGAAAAAAAAAAATCATTTTTGAAAAAAATATATATATTTTTGAAAAAAAATATTTTTGAAAAAAAAAAAATTATTTTTGAAAAAAAAAAAATATTTTTGAAAAAAAAATTTCTTTTAAAAAAAAAATTATTTTTGAAAAAAAAATATATTTGAAAAAAAAAATATTTTTGAAAAAAAAAATTATTTTTGAAAAAAAAATTACTTTAAAAAAAATAATAATTTCGAAAAAAAAATTATTTTTGAAATAAAAAAATTCATTTTTGAAAAAAAAAATTACCTTTGAAAAAAAAAATTACTTTTGAAAAAAAAATCATTTTTGAAGAAAAAAAAATCATTTTTGATTAAAAAAAATTCATTTTTGAAAAAAAAAAATTACTTTTGAAAAAAATGTTCAGCTCTTTCAGCGAATGATGGAACTTTTTTACTACTATTTATACTTTTTAAAATATTAAGCTTTTTAACACTTTTCACAGTTACTCAAGCCACCCCACCCAGTTACTCCGCCCACTCCAGTTGTAGAGGCAAGAACACTTTCACAATTTCCCCAGAAATTGTACCTTTTCTAGTTATTCTTATTCTTATTATAGCCAAATTTACCACCCTAACTCCTCCCACAGTTTTTACACTACATAGACAAGTAATATACCGAAACGTGCGGATTGTTCCCGAATGGTGTGCTATTATTTTGTGGAACATTTCGCCGAATGGTTCACGAAATATCGTCATTTTTGCGGCGAAATTGGTCCCATAGGAATGAATGGGGAAACTAGAGTGGGAGATGACAAAAGCTGGAAAATCAGAACATGATTTCTAAACTGCCGCCACTCCCTCATTTTCAAGCCCACCTACACAAATCTTATATCAAAACGTTCAGCTATCCCTGCTGCCACTAAACATGTCCACGGCTAAGCCATAGTCCTGATAGTTTTCACAATATGACCATTTGTTTGCAACTCACGCCGTCCATTGACATTCATTGAAACTACACTCTAGCCCCCTTCAAATTTGAAGGGCAATTTCTAAACTGCGACTGTGCCTCCATTTTTAATATTTCAGAGACATACTATACATCAAACTCTAGGTCTGGGTCTTGTGATTCTCACAATATAAAGATCTTCGCTGTAGGATGTATAGTTTTTAAAATACGGCCATTTGTTTAGAGGTCATTTCAGGAAATTTTAGCCATTAATCAGAGTGTACTGTTAGTGTTTGTTTTGTTGCCATGGTTACCAAAGCTTCTGTTATACACAGGGGGGGAGGTGGCTGGAGCATCTCAGCTGATTACAGAGCCCGGGGGAGGGGACAGACACACCATGTACTGATTTATAATAGAGGAATATGATGGGGCAGTTTTGATGGGGTAATTCTGATGGGGCAGTTTTGATGAAGCAGTATTTGGGAAGCATAAACAGGGCATGAGCGTTGCTAGGAAACAGTGGTTGTAAACACAAGATGCTGAGACACTCCAAATGCATGTGACTTCATCTGCTAGACTTGATAATGCTTGTAGACTCCTCCCACAGTTTTCACACTACAGAGACAAGTAATATACCGAAACGTGCGGATTGTTCCCGATTGGTGTGTTATTACTTTGTGGAATGTTTTGCCGAATGGTCCACGAAATGACGTTTTTGCGGCGAAATTGGTCCCATAGGAATGAATGGCGAAATGTTCAAAACTAGAGTGGGAAGTGACAAAAGCTGACAACCCCATGATCAGCCAAAACATTATGACCACCCCATGATCAGCCAAAACATTATGACCGCCCCATGTAAAAAAAAATATATTTTTGAAAAAAAAAAAAAATTTTTGAAAAAAGTAAAAAAATAATTTTTGAAAAAAGTAAAAAAATTATTTTTGAAAAAAAAAAATCATTTTTGAAAAAAAAAAATATATTTTTGAAAAAAAAATTATTTTTGAAAAAAAAAAATTATTTTTGAAAAAAAAAAATATTTTTGAAAAAAAAATTTCTTTTAAAAAAAAAATTATTTTTGAAAAAAAAATATATTTGAAAAAAAAAAATATTTTTGAAAAAAAAAATTTTTTGAAAAAAAAATTGCTTTAAAAAAAATAATAATTTCGAAAAAAAAATTATTTTTGAAATAAAAAAATTCATTTTTGAAAAAAAAAATTACCTTTGAAAAAAAAAATTACTTTTGAAAAAAAAAAATCATTTTTGAAGAAAAAAAAAATCATTTTTGATTAAAAAAAATTCATTTTTGAAAAAAAAAATTACTTTTGAAAAAAATGTTCAGCTCTTTCAGCGAATGATGGAACTTTTTTACTACTATTTATACTTTTTAAAATATTAAGCTTTTTAACACTTTTCACAGTTACTCAAGCCACTCCACCCCACCCAGTTACTCCGCCCACTCCAGTTGTAGAGGCAAGAACACTTTCACAATTTCCCCAGAAATTGTACCTTTTCTAGTTAAGTGTTCTTGCATAGCAAGACCACTTACTGTTATCTCACATATATATTATTATTCTTATTATAGCCAAATTTACCACCCTAACTCCTCCCACAGTTTTTACACTACATAGACAAGTAATATACCGAAACGTGCGGAATGTTCCCGAATGGTGTGCTATTACTTTGTGGAACGTTTCGCCGAATGGTTCACGAAATATCGTCATTTTTGCGGCGAAATTGGTCCCATAGGAATGAATGGGGAAACTAGAGTGGGAGATGACAAAAGCTGGAAAATCAGAACATGATTTCTAAACTGCCGCCACTCCCTCATTTTCAAGCCCACCTACACAAATCTTATATCAAAACGTTCAGCTATCCCTGCTGCCACTAAACATGTCCACGGCTAAGCCATAGTCCTGATAGTTTTCACAATATGACCATTTGTTTGCAACTCACGCCGTCCATTGACATTCATTGAAACTACACTCTAGCCCCCTCCAAATTTGAAGGGCAATTTCTAAACTGCGACTGTGCCTTCATTTTTAATATTTCAGAGACATACTATATATCAAAATCTAGGTCTGGGTCTTGTGATTCTCACAATATAAAGATCTTCGCTGTAGGATGTATAGTTTTTAAAATACGGCCATTTGTTTAGAGGTCATTTCAGGAAATTTTAGCCATTAATCAGAGTGCACTGTTAGTGTTTGTTTTGTTGCCATGGTTACCAAAGCTTCTGTTATACACAGGGGGGAGGTGGCTGGAGCATCTTAGCTGATTACAGAGCCCGGGGGAGGGGACAGACACACCATGTACTGATTTATAATAGAGGAATATGATGGGGCAGTTTTGATGGGGTAATTCTGATGGGGCAGTTTTGATGAAGTAGTATTTGGGAAGCATAAACAGGGCATGAGCGTTGCTAGGAAACAGTGGTTGTAAACACAAGATGCTGAGACACTCCAAATGCATGTGACTTCATCTGCTAGACTTGATAATGCTTGTAGACTCCTCCCACAGTTTTCACACTACAGAGACAAATAATATACCGAAACGAGCGGATTGTTCCCGATTGGTGTGCTATCACTTTGTGGAATGTTTTGCCGAATGGTCCACGAAATGACGTTTTTACGGCGAAATTGGTCCCATAGGAATGAATGGCGAAATGTTCAAAACTAGAGTGGGAAGTGACAAAAGCTGACAACCCCATGATCAGCCAAAACATTATGACCACCCCATGATCAGCCAAAACATTATGACCGCCCCAAGTAAAAAAAAAAATATTTTTGAAAAAAAAAAAAAATTTTTTAAAAAGTAAAAAAATAATTTTTGAAAAAAAAATCATTTTTGAAAAAAAAAATATTTTTGAAAAAAAAAAAATTATTTTTGAAAAAAAAATATTTTTGAAAAAAAAATTTTTTTAAAAAAAAATTATTTTTGAAAAAAAAATATATTTGAAAAAAAAAAATATTTTTGAAAAAAAAAAATATTTTTGAAAAAAAAATTACTTTAAAAAAAATAATAATTTCGAAAAAAAAATTATTTTTGAAATAAAAAAATTCATTTTTGAAAAAAAAAATTACCTTTGAAAAAAAAAATTACTTTTGAAAAAAAAAATCATTTTTGAAGAAAAAAAAATCATTTTTGATTAAAAAAAATTAATTTTTTGAAAAAAAAAATTACTTTTGAAAAAAATGTTCAGCTCTTTCAGCGAATGATGGAACTTTTTTACTACTATTTATACTTTTTAAAATATTAAGCTTTTTAACACTTTTCACAGTTACTCAAGCCACTCCACCCCACCCAGTTACTCCGCCCACTCCAGTTGTAGAGGCAAGAACACTTTCACAATTTCCCCAGAAATTGTACCTTTTCTAGTTATTAAGTGTTCTTGCATAGCAAGACCACTTACTGTTATCTCACATATATATTTAAGTGTTCTTGCATAGCAAGACCACTTACTGTTATCTCACATATATATTATTATTCTTATTATTCTTATTCTTATTATAGCCAAATTTACCACCCTAACTCCTCCCACAGTTTTTACACTACATAGACAAGTAATATACCGAAACGTGCGGAATGTTCCCGAATGGTGTGCTATTACTTTGTGGAACGTTTCGCCGAATGGTTCACGAAATATCGTCATTTTTGCGGCGAAATTGGTCCCATAGGAATGAATGGGGAAACTAGAGTGGGAGATGACAAAAGCTGGAAAATCAGAACATGATTTCTAAACTGCTGCCACTCCCTCATTTTCAAGCCCACCTACACAAATCTTATATCAAAACGTTCAGCTATCCCTGCTGCCACTAAACATGTCCACGGCTAAGCCATAGTCCTGATAGTTTTCACAATATGACCATTTGTTTGCAACTCACGCCGTCCATTGACATTCATTGAAACTACACTCTAGCCCCCTCCAAATTTGAAGGGCAATTTCTAAACTGCGACTGTGCCTTCATTTTTAATATTTCAGAGACATACTATGTATCAAAATCTAGGTCAGGGTCTTGTGATTCTCACAATATAAAGATCTTCGCTGTAGGATGTATAGTTTTTAAAATACGGCCATTTGTTTAGAGGTCATTTCAGGAAATTTTAGCCATTAATCAGAGTGCACTGTTAGTGTTTGTTTTGTTGCCATGGTTACCAAAGCTTCTGTTATACACAGGGGGGAGGTGGCTGGAGCATCTCAGCTGATTACAGAGCCCGGGGGAGGGGACAGACACACCATGTACTGATTTATAATAGAGGAATATGATGGGGCAGTTTTGATGGGGTAATTCTGATGGGGCAGTTTTGATGAAGTAGTATTTGGGAAGCATAAACAGGGCATGAGCGTTGCTAGGAAACAGTGGTTGTAAACACAAGATGCTGAGACACTCCAAATGCATGTGACTTCATCTGCTAGACTTGATAATGCTTGTAGACTCCTCCCACAGTTTTCACACTACAGAGACAAATAATATACCGAAACGAGCGGATTGTTCCCGATTGGTGTGCTATCACTTTGTGGAATGTTTTGCCGAATGGTCCACGAAATGACGTTTTTACGGCGAAATTGGTCCCATAGGAATGAATGGCGAAATGTTCAAAACTAGAGTGGGAAGTGACAAAAGCTGACAACCCCATGATCAGCCAAAACATTATGACCACCCCATGATCAGCCAAAACATTATGACCGCCCCAAGTAAAAAAAAAAATATTTTTGAAAAAAAAAAAAATTTTTTTAAAAAGTAAAAAAATAATTTTTGAAAAAAAAATCATTTTTGAAAAAAAAAATATTTTTGAAAAAAAAAAAAATTATTTTTGAAAAAAAAAAATATTTTTGAAAAAAAAAATTTTTTAAAAAAAAATTATTTTTGAAAAAAAAATATATTTGAAAAAAAAAAATATTTTTGAAAAAAAAAAATATTTTTGAAAAAAAAATTACTTTAAAAAAAATAATAATTTCGAAAAAAAAATTATTTTTGAAATAAAAAAATTCATTTTTGAAAAAAAAAATTACCTTTGAAAAAAAAAATTACTTTTGAAAAAAAAAATCATTTTTGAAGAAAAAAAAATCATTTTTGATTAAAAAAAATTCATTTTTTGAAAAAAAAAATTACTTTTGAAAAAAATGTTCAGCTCTTTCAGCGAATGATGGAACTTTTTTACTACTATTTATACTTTTTAAAATATTAAGCTTTTTAACACTTTTCACAGTTACTCCAGCCACTCCACCCAGTTACTCCGCCCACTCCAGTTGTAGAGGCAAGAACACTTTCACAATTTCCCCAGAAATTGTACCTTTTCTAGTATTAAGTGTTCTTGCATAGCAAGACCACTTACTGTTATCTCACATATATATTATTATTCTTATTATAGCCAAATTTACCACCCTAACTCCTCCCACAGTTTTTACACTACATAGACAAGTAATATACCGAAACGTGCGGAATGTTCCCGAATGGTGTGCTATTACTTTGTGGAACGTTTCGCCGAATGGTTCACGAAATATCGTCATTTTTGCGGCGAAATTGGTCCCATAGGAATGAATGGGGAAACTAGAGTGGGAGATGACAAAAGCTGGAAAATCAGAACATGATTTCTAAACTGCCGCCACTCCCTCATTTTCAAGCCCACCTACACAAATCTTATATCAAAACGTTCAGCTATCCCTGCTGCCACTAAACATGTCCACGGCTAAGCCATAGTCCTGATAGTTTTCACAATATGACCATTTGTTTGCAACTCACGCCGTCCATTGACATTCATTGAAACTACACTCTAGCCCCCTCCAAATTTGAAGGGCAATTTCTAAACTGCGACTGTGCCTTCATTTTTAATATTTCAGAGACATACTATGTATCAAAATCTAGGTCAGGGTCTTGTGATTCTCACAATATAAAGATCTTCGCTGTAGGATGTATAGTTTTTAAAATACGGCCATTTGTTTAGAGGTCATTTCAGGAAATTTTAGCCATTAATCAGAGTGCACTGTTAGTGTTTGTTTTGTTGCCATGGTTACCAAAGCTTCTGTTATACACAGGGGGGAGGTGGCTGGAGCATCTCAGCTGATTACAGAGCCCGGGGGAGGGGACAGACACACCATGTACTGATTTATAATAGAGGAATATGATGGGGCAGTTTTGATGGGGTAATTCTGATGGGGCAGTTTTGATGAAGTAGTATTTGGGAAGCATAAACAGGGCATGAGCGTTGCTAGGAAACAGTGGTTGTAAACACAAGATGCTGAGACACTCCAAATGCATGTGACTTCATCTGCTAGACTTGATAATGCTTGTAGACTCCTCCCACAGTTTTCACACTACAGAGACAAATAATATACCGAAACGAGCGGATTGTTCCCGATTGGTGTGCTATCACTTTGTGGAATGTTTTGCCGAATGGTCCACGAAATGACGTTTTTACGGCGAAATTGGTCCCATAGGAATGAATGGCGAAATGTTCAAAACTAGAGTGGGAAGTGACAAAAGCTGACAACCCCATGATCAGCCAAAACATTATGACCACCCCATGATCAGCCAAAACATTATGACCGCCCCAAGTAAAAAAAAAAATATTTTTGAAAAAAAAAAAAATTTTTTTAAAAAGTAAAAAAATAATTTTTGAAAAAAAAATCATTTTTGAAAAAAAAAATATTTTTGAAAAAAAAAAAAATTATTTTTGAAAAAAAAAAATATTTTTGAAAAAAAAAAAAATTTTTGAAAAAAGTAAAAAAATAATTTTTGAAAAAAAAAAATCATTTTTGAAAAAAAAAAATATATTTTTGAAAAAAAAAATATTTTTGAAAAAAAAAAAATATTTTTGAAAAAAAAAATATTTTTGAAAAAAAAATTTCTTTTAAAAAAAAATTATTTTTGAAAAAAAAATATATTTGAAAAAAAAAAATATTTTTGAAAAAAAAAAATTATTTTTGAAAAAAAAATTACTTTAAAAAAAATAATAATTTCGAAAAAAAAATTATTTTTGAAATAAAAAAAATCATTTTTGAAAAAAAAAATTACCTTTGAAAAAAAAAATTACTTTTGAAAAAAAAAATCATTTTTGAAGAAAAAAAAATCATTTTTGATTAAAAAAAATTCATTTTTGAAAAAAAAAATTACTTTTGAAAAAAATGTTCAGCTCTTTCAGCGAATGATGGAATTTTTTTACTACTATTTATACTTTTTAAAATATTAAGCTTTTTAACACTTTTCACAGTTACTCAAGCCACTCCACCCCACCCAGTTACTCCGCCCACTCCAGTTGTAGAGGCAAGAACACTTTCACAATTTCCCCAGAAATTGTACCTTTTCTAGTTATTAAGTGTTCTTGCATAGCAAGACCACTTACTGTTATCTCACATATATATTATTATTATTCTTATTCTTATTATTATAGCCAAATTTACCACCCTAACTCCTCCCACAGTTTTTACACTACATAGACAAGTAATATACCGAAACGTGCGGATTGTTCCCGAATGGTGTGCTATTATTTTGTGGAACGTTTCGCCGAATGGTTCACAAAATATCGTCATTTTTGCGGCGAAATTGGTCCCATAGGAATGAATGGGGAAACTAGAGTGGGAGATGACAAAAGCTGGAAAATCAGAACATGATTTCTAAACTGCCGCCACTCCCTCATTTTCAAGCCCACCTACACAAATCTTATATCAAAACGTTCAGCTATCCCTGCTGCCACTAAACATGTCCACGGCTAAGCCATAGTCCTGATAGTTTTCACAATATGACCATTTGTTTGCAACTCACGCCGTCCATTGACATTCATTGAAACTACACTCTAGCCCCCTCCAAATTTGAAGGGCAATTTCTAAACTGCGACTGTGACTTCATTTTTAATATTTCAGAGACATACTATATATCAAAATCTAGGTCTGAGTCTTGTGATTCTCACAATATAAAGATCTTCGCTGTAGGATGTATAGTTTTTAAAATACGGCCATTTGTTTAGAGGTCATTTCAGGAAATTTTAGCCATTAATCAGAGTGTACTGTTAGTGTTTGTTTTGTTGCCATGGTTACCAAAGCTTCTGTTATACACAGGGGGGAAGGTGGCTGGAGCATCTCAGCTGATTACAGAGCCCGGGGGAGGGGACAGACACACCATGTACTGATTTATAATAGAGGAATATGATGGGGCAGTTTTGATGGGGTAATTCTGATGGGGCAGTTTTGATGAAGCAGTGTTTGGGAAGCATAAACAGGGCATGAGCGTTGCTAGGAAACAGTGGTTGTAAACACAAGATGCTGAGACACTCCAAATGCATGTGACTTCATCTGCTAGACTTGATAATGCTTGTAGACTCCTCCCACAGTTTTCACACTACAGAGACAAATAATATACCGAAACGAGCGGATTGTTCCCGATTGGTGTGTTATTACTTTGTGGAATGTTTTGCCGAATGGTCCACGAAATGACGTTTTTGCGGCGAAATTGGTCCCATAGGAATGAATGGCGAAATGTTCAAAACTAGAGTGGGAAGTGACAATTCATTTTTGAAAAAAAAAATTACCTTTGAAAAAAAAAATTACTTTTGAAAAAAAAAATCATTTTTGAAGAAAAAAAAATCATTTTTGATTAAAAAAAATTCATTTTTGAAAAAAAAAATTACTTTTGAAAAAAATGTTCAGCTCTTTCAGCGAATGATGGAACTTTTTTACTACTATTTATACTTTTTAAAATATTAAGCTTTTTAACACTTTTCACAGTTACTCAAGCCACTCCACCCCACCCAGTTACTCCGCCCACTCCAGTTGTAGAGGCAAGAACACTTTCACAATTTCCCCAGAAATTGTACCTTTTCTAGTTCTTATTCTTATTATAGCCAAATTTACCACCCTAACTCCTCCCACAGTTTTTACACTACATAGACAAGTAATATACCGAAACGTGCGGATTTTTCCCGAATGGTGTGCTATTATTTTGTGGAACATTTCGCCGAATGGTTCACGAAATATCGTCATTTTTGCGGCGAAATTGGTCCCATAGGAATGAATGGGGAAACTAGAGTGGGAGATGACAAAAGCTGGAAAATCAGAACATGATTTCTAAACTGCCGCCACTCCCTCATTTTCAAGCCCACCTACACAAATCTTATATCAAAACGTTCAGCTATCCTTGCTGCCACTAAACATGTCCACGGCTAAGCCATAGTCCTGATAGTTTTCACAATATGACCATTTGTTTGCAACTCACGCCGTCCATTGACATTCATTGAAACTACACTCTAGCCCCCTCCAAATTTGAAGGGCAATTTCTAAACTGTGACTGTGCCTTCATTTTTAATATTTCAGAGACATACTATACATCAAAATCTAGGTCTGGGTCTTGTGATTCTCACAATATAAAGATCTTCGCTGTAGGATGTATAGTTTTTAAAATACGGCCATTTGTTTAGAGGTCATTTCAGGAAATTTTAGCCATTAATCAGAGTGCACTGTTAGTGTTTGTTTTGTTGCCATGGTTACCAAAGCTTCTGTTATACACAGGGGGGAAGGTGGCTGGAGCATCTCAGCTGATTACAGAGCCCGGGGGAGGGGACAGACACACCATGTACTGATTTATAATAGAGGAATATGATGGGGCAGTTTTGATGGGGTAATTCTGATGGGGCAGTTTTGATGAAGTAGTATTTGGGAAGCATAAACAGGGCATGAGCGTTGCTAGGAAACAGTGGTTGTAAACACAAGATGCTGAGACACTCCAAATGCATGTGACTTCATCTGCTAGACTTGATAATGCTTGTAGACTCCTCCCACAGTTTTCACACTACAGAGACAAATAATATACCGAAACGAGCGGATTGTTCCCGATTGGTGTGTTATTACCTTGTGGAATGTTTTGCCGAATGGTCCACGAAATGACGTTTTTACGGCGAAATTGGTCCCATAGGAATGAATGGCGAAATGTTCAAAACTAGAGTGGGAAGTGACAAAAGCTGACAACCCCATGATCAGCCAAAACATTATGACCACCCCATGATCAGCCAAAACATTATGACCGCCCCAAGTAAAAAAAAAAATATTTTTGAAAAAAAAAAAAAAAATTTTTAAAAAGTAAAAAAATAATTTTTGAAAAAAAAAATATTTTTGAAAAAAAAAAAAATTATTTTTGAAAAAAAAAATTTTTTTGAAAAAAAAATTTTTTTTAAAAAAAATTATTTTTGAAAAAAAAATATATTTGAAAAAAAAATATTTTTGAAAAAAAAAAATTATTTTTGAAAAAAAAATTACTTTAACCACTTGACCACTGGGCACTTAAACCCCCTTCCTAACCAGACCAATTTTCAGCTTTCGGTGCTCTCACACTTTGAATGACAATTACTCAGTCATGCAACACTGTACCCAAATGAATTTTTTGTCCTTTTTTTCACACAAATAGAGCTTTCTTTTGGTGGTATTTAATCACCGCTGGGTTCTTTATTTTTTGCGCTATAAAAGAAAAAAGACCGAAAATTCTGTAAAAAAATGCATTTTTCTTCGTTTCTGTTATAAAATTTTGCAAATAAGTAATTTTTTCTTCATATATTTTGGCCAAAATGTATACCGCTACATATCTTTGGTAAAAATAACCCAAATCGGTGTATATTATTTGGTCTTTGTGAAAGTTATAGCGTCCACAAGCTATGGTGCCAATATCTGAAAATTGATCACACCTGAATTACTGACGGCCTATCTCATTTCTTGAGACCCTAACATGCCAGAAAAGTACAAATACCCCCCAAATGACCCCTTTTTGGAAAGAAGACATTCCAAGGTATTTAGAAATATGCATGGCGAGTTTTTTGAAGTTGTCATTTTTTCCCACAATTCTTTGCAAAATCAAGATTTTTTTTTTCTTTTTTTTTTTTTTCATAAAATTGTCATATTAGCAGGTTATTTCTCACACACCGCATATGCATACCACAAATTACACCCCAAAACACATTCTGCTATTACTCCCGAGTATGGCGATACCACATGTGTGAGACTTTTACACAGTGTGGCCACATACAGAGGCCCAACATGCAGGGGAACACCATCAGGCGTTCTGGAGTGCCCAGGCCAATTCTGACATTTCTCTCCTACATGTAAAAATCATAATTTGTTTGCTAGAAAATTACATAGAACCCCAAAACATTATATATATTTTTTTAGCAAAGACCCTAGAGAATACAATGGCGGTCGTTGCAACTTTTTATCTCGCACTATATTTGCGCAGCAATTTTTCGAACACGTTTTGTTTGAAAAAAAAACAGTTTTGTGCTTTCAAAAAAAACAAAACAGTAAAGTTAGCCCAATGTTTTTACATAATGTGAATAATGAAGTTATGCCGAGTAAATAGATACCTAACATGTCACCCTTCAAAATTGCACACGCTCGTGGAATGGCACCAAACTTCGCTACTTAAAAATCCCCATAGGAGACGCTTTAAAAAATTTTACTGGTTACATGTTGTGAGTTACAGAGGAGGTCTAGGGCCAAAATTATTGCTCTCGCTCTACCGATCGCAGAGATACCTCACATGTGTGGTTTGAACACCATTTTCATATGTGGGCGCAACTTACGTATGCGTTCGCTTCTGACTGCGAGCACACGGGGACACGGGGAAATTTTTTTTTTATTTTTATTTTTTTATTGTTCATTTTACTTTATTTATTTTAGTTTGGGGCTTTTTTCCAAAAAAAAAAATTTTTTGGTCACTTTTATTTCTATTACAAGGAATGTAAACATCCCCTGTAATAGGAATATGGCATGACAGGTCCTCTTTACAGTGAGATATGGGGTCAATAAGACCCCACATCTCACCTCTAGGCTGGGAAGCCTGAAAAAAAAAAAAAAAAAAAAAGATCCTGGCTTCGATCGTAGCGGTGAGTCGGTAGAAGCACCTGAGGGCGGCGAGAGGGGGGGGGGCGTCCCCTCTCGCCTCCCGTAAGAATGATCAAGCAGTGGAAAAGCCGCTATGATCATTCTTATGGTGTAGGGAATCGCCAGCTGAAAAAGATGATATCTGAATGATGCCTGTAGCTGCACCCATCATTCAGATATCCCCGCACAAAGTCAAGGACGTCGTATGACGACATACCAAAAATGACACCCCAAAATAGATTCTCCTCCTCCTCCTGAGTACGGCGATACCACATGTGTGAGACTTCCACAGCCTGGCCACATACAGAGGCCGAGTACAGCCGAGCATGGCAAAGTATGGCGGAGTATGGCGGGGCATGGCGGAGTATGGCGGGGCATGGCGGGGCATGGCGGGGTATGGTGGGGCATGGCGGGGTATGGTGGGGCATGGCGGGGCATGGCAGAGTATGGCGGGGTATGGCGGAGTATGGCGGGGCATGGCGGAGTATGGCGGGGCATGGCGGGGCATGGCGGAGTATGGCGGGGCATGGCGGGGCATGGCGGGGTATGGTGGGGCATGGCGGGGCATGGCAGAGTATGGCGGGGTATGGCGGGGCATGGCGGAGTATGGCGGGGCATGGCGGAGTATGGCGGGGCATGGCGGGGCATGGCGGGGCATGGCGGGGTATGGTGGGGCATGGCGGGGCATGGCAGAGTATGGCGGGGTATGGCGGGGCATGGCGGAGTATGGCGGGGTATGGCGGGGCATGGCGGAGTATGGCGGGGCATGGCGGGGTATGGCGGATTATGGCGGGGTATGGCGGAGTATGGCACAGGGTTGCACAGGATCATTGCAGAGTATTGCACAGGGTTGCACAGGATCATTGCAGAGTACTGCACAGGGTTGCAGAGTATTTCACAGGGTTGCAGAGTATTGCACAGGGTTGCAGAGTATTTCACAGGGTTGCAGAGTATTTCACAGGGTTGGGTTGCAGAGTATTGCACAGGGTTGCAGAGTATTGCACAGGGTTGCAGAGTATTGCACAGGGTTGCAGAGTATTTCACAGGGTTGCAGAGTATTGCACAGGGTTGCAGAGTATTTCACAGGGTTGCAGAGTATTGCACAGGGTTGCAGAGTATTTCACAGGGTTGCAGAGTATTGCACAGGGTCTTTGCAGAGTATTGCACAGGGTCTTTGCAGAGTATTGCACAAGGTCTTTGCAGAGTATTGCACAGGGTCTTTGCAGAGTATTGCACAGGGTCTTTGCAGAGTATTGCACAGGGTCTTTGCACAGCATAGGGGGGGGGGGGGGGATGTGACTGGACATGTCACTGAGCTGCGCTGTGGGCACTACACATCCAGCCCACAGCGTGGCTCACTTCCGATCTCTCCCCCTCTGTACCGATCGGTACAGAGAGGGGAGGGAGGAACCGGCGTCATGACATGACGCCGGTTTGTTTACATGTGATCGCTCCGTCATTTGACGGAGCGATCACATGGTAAACGGCCGCGATCAGCGGCCGTTTACCGTGATCCGTGATGCGCCGGGTCCTCTGGACCCGGCGGTCACGGATGTTCCCGTGTGCGCGCCCCAGGGGGCGCGCGGGAGCAGTTTTCTGGAATCACGTCATATGACGTGATCCCAGAGTTATCCAGCCGCCCTGCAGCCGTCATTTGGCTATAGGGCGGTTGGCAAGTGGTTAAAAAAAATAATAATTTTGAAAAAAAAATTATTTTTGAAATAAAAAAATTCATTTTTGAAAAAAAAAATTACCTTTGAAAAAAAAAATTACTTTTGAAAAAAAAAATCATTTTTGAAGAAAAAAAAATCATTTTTGATTAAAAAAAATTCATTTTTTGAAAAAAAAAATTACTTTTGAAAAAAATGTTCAGCTCTTTCAGCGAATGATGGAACTTTTTTACTACTATTTATACTTTTTAAAATATTAAGCTTTTTAACACTTTTCACAGTTACTCAAGCCACTCCACCCCACCCAGTTACTCCGCCCACTCCAGTTGTAGAGGCAAGAACACTTTCACAATTTCCCCAGAAATTGTACCTTTTCTAGTTATTCTTATTATTATAGCCAAATTTACCACCCTAACTCCTCCCACAGTTTCTACACTACAGAGACAAGTAATATACCGAAACGTGCGGATTGTTCCCGAATGGTGTGCTATTATTTTGTGGAACATTTCGCCGAATGGTTCACGAAATATCGTTGTTTTTGCGGCGAAATTGGTCCCATAGGAATGAATGGGGAAGCTAGAGTTTGAGGTGACAAAAGCTGAAAAATCAGAACATGATTTCTAAACTGCCACCACTCCCTCATTTTCAAGCCCACCTACACAAATCTTATATCAAAACGTTCAGCTATCCCTGCTGCCACTAAAAATGTCCACGGCTAAGCCATAGTCCTGATAGTTTTCACAATATGACCATTTGTTTGCAACTCACGCCGTCCATTGACATTCATTGAAACTACACTCTAGCCCCCTCCAAATTTGAAGGGCAATTTCTAAACTGCGACTGTGCCTTCATTTTTAATATTTCAGAGACATACTATGTATCAAAATCTAGGTCTGGGTCTTGTGATTCTCACAATATAAAGATCTTCGCTGTAGGATGTATAGTTTTTAAAATACGGCCATTTGTTTAGAGGTCATTTCAGGAAATTTTAGCCATTAATCAGAGTGCACTGTTAGTGTTTGTTTTGTTGCCATGGTTACCAAAGCTTCTGTTATACACAGGGGGGAAGGTGGCTGGAGCATCTCAGCTCATTACAGAGCCCGGGGGAGGGGACAGACACACCATGTACTGATTTATAATAGAGGAATATGATGGGGCAGTTTTGATGGGGTAATTCTGATGGGGCAGTTTTGATGAAGTAGTATTTGGGAAGCATAAACAGGGCATGAGCGTTGCTAGGAAACAGTGGTTGTAAACACAAGATGCTGAGACACTCCAAATGCATGTGACTTCATCTGCTAGACTTGATAATGCTTGTAGACTCCTCCCACAGTTTTCACACTACAGAGACAAATAATATACCGAAACGAGCGGATTGTTCCCGATTGGTGTGTTATTACTTTGTGGAATGTTTTGCCGAATGGTCCACGAAATGACGTTTTTGCGGCGAAATTGGTCCCATAGGAATGAATGGCGAAATGTTCAAAACTAGAGTGGGAAGTGACAAAAGCTGACAACCCCATGATCAGCCAAAACATTATGACCACCCCATGATCAGCCAAAACATTATGACCGCCCCATGTAAAAAAAAAATATTTTTGAAAAAAAAAAAAATTTTTTGAAAAAAGTAAAAAAATAATTTTTGAAAAAAAAAAATCATTTTTGAAAAAAATATATATATTTTTGAAAAAAAATATTTTTGAAAAAAAAAAAATTATTTTTGAAAAAAAAAAAATATTTTTGAAAAAAAAATTTCTTTTAAAAAAAAAATTATTTTTGAAAAAAAAATATATTTGAAAAAAAAAATATTTTTGAAAAAAAAAATTATTTTTGAAAAAAAAATTACTTTAAAAAAAATAATAATTTCGAAAAAAAAATTATTTTTGAAATAAAAAAATTCATTTTTGAAAAAAAAAATTACCTTTGAAAAAAAAAATTACTTTTGAAAAAAAAATCATTTTTGAAGAAAAAAAAATCATTTTTGATTAAAAAAATTTCATTTTTGAAAAAAAAAAATTACTTTTGAAAAAAATGTTCAGCTCTTTCAGCGAATGATGGAACTTTTTTACTACTATTTATACTTTTTAAAATATTAAGCTTTTTAACACTTTTCACAGTTACTCAAGCCACCCCACCCAGTTACTCCGCCCACTCCAGTTGTAGAGGCAAGAACACTTTCACAATTTCCCC
This sequence comes from Lithobates clamitans, assembly GCA_037952925.1. Classification (NCBI taxonomy): domain Eukaryota; kingdom Metazoa; phylum Chordata; class Amphibia; order Anura; family Ranidae; genus Lithobates; species Lithobates clamitans. The sequence continues at coordinate 10,006,372 of JBBGZY010000563.1, read as the reverse complement.
AGAAATTGTACCTTTTCTAGTTATTCTTATTCTTATTATAGCCAAATTTACCACCCTAACTCCTCCCACAGTTTTTACACTACATAGACAAGTAATATACCGAAACGTGCGGATTGTTCCCGAATGGTGTGCTATTATTTTGTGGAACATTTCGCCGAATGGTTCACGAAATATCGTCATTTTTGCGGCGAAATTGGTCCCATAGGAATGAATGGGGAAACTAGAGTGGGAGATGACAAAAGCTGGAAAATCAGAACATGATTTCTAAACTGCCGCCACTCCCTCATTTTCAAGCCCACCTACACAAATCTTATATCAAAACGTTCAGCTATCCCTGCTGCCACTAAACATGTCCACGGCTAAGCCATAGTCCTGATAGTTTTCACAATATGACCATTTGTTTGCAACTCACGCCGTCCATTGACATTCATTGAAACTACACTCTAGCCCCCTTCAAATTTGAAGGGCAATTTCTAAACTGCGACTGTGCCTCCATTTTTAATATTTCAGAGACATACTATACATCAAACTCTAGGTCTGGGTCTTGTGATTCTCACAATATAAAGATCTTCGCTGTAGGATGTATAGTTTTTAAAATACGGCCATTTGTTTAGAGGTCATTTCAGGAAATTTTAGCCATTAATCAGAGTGTACTGTTAGTGTTTGTTTTGTTGCCATGGTTACCAAAGCTTCTGTTATACACAGGGGGGGAGGTGGCTGGAGCATCTCAGCTGATTACAGAGCCCGGGGGAGGGGACAGACACACCATGTACTGATTTATAATAGAGGAATATGATGGGGCAGTTTTGATGGGGTAATTCTGATGGGGCAGTTTTGATGAAGCAGTATTTGGGAAGCATAAACAGGGCATGAGCGTTGCTAGGAAACAGTGGTTGTAAACACAAGATGCTGAGACACTCCAAATGCATGTGACTTCATCTGCTAGACTTGATAATGCTTGTAGACTCCTCCCACAGTTTTCACACTACAGAGACAAGTAATATACCGAAACGTGCGGATTGTTCCCGATTGGTGTGTTATTACTTTGTGGAATGTTTTGCCGAATGGTCCACGAAATGACGTTTTTGCGGCGAAATTGGTCCCATAGGAATGAATGGCGAAATGTTCAAAACTAGAGTGGGAAGTGACAAAAGCTGACAACCCCATGATCAGCCAAAACATTATGACCACCCCATGATCAGCCAAAACATTATGACCGCCCCATGTAAAAAAAAATATATTTTTGAAAAAAAAAAAAAATTTTTGAAAAAAGTAAAAAAATAATTTTTGAAAAAAGTAAAAAAATTATTTTTGAAAAAAGAAAATCATTTTTGAAAAAAAAAAATATATTTTTGAAAAAAAAATTATTTTTGAAAAAAAAAAATTATTTTTGAAAAAAAAAAATATTTTTGAAAAAAAAATTTCTTTTAAAAAAAAAATTATTTTTGAAAAAAAAATATATTTGAAAAAAAAAAATATTTTTGAAAAAAAAAATTTTTTGAAAAAAAAATTGCTTTAAAAAAAATAATAATTTCGAAAAAAAAATTATTTTTGAAATAAAAAAATTCATTTTTGAAAAAAAAAATTACCTTTGAAAAAAAAAATTACTTTTGAAAAAAAAAAATCATTTTTGAAGAAAAAAAAAATCATTTTTGATTAAAAAAAATTCATTTTTGAAAAAAAAAATTACTTTTGAAAAAAATGTTCAGCTCTTTCAGCGAATGATGGAACTTTTTTACTACTATTTATACTTTTTAAAATATTAAGCTTTTTAACACTTTTCACAGTTACTCAAGCCACTCCACCCCACCCAGTTACTCCGCCCACTCCAGTTGTAGAGGCAAGAACACTTTCACAATTTCCCCAGAAATTGTACCTTTTCTAGTTATTAAGTGTTCTTGCATAGCAAGACCACTTACTGTTATCTCACATATATATTATTAAGTGTTCTTGCATAGCAAGACCACTTACTGTTATCTCACATATATATTATTATTCTTATTATAGCCAAATTTACCACCCTAACTCCTCCCACAGTTTTTACACTACATAGACAAGTAATATACCGAAACGTGCGGAATGTTCCCGAATGGTGTGCTATTACTTTGTGGAACGTTTCGCCGAATGGTTCACGAAATATCGTCATTTTTGCGGCGAAATTGGTCCCATAGGAATGAATGGGGAAACTAGAGTGGGAGATGACAAAAGCTGGAAAATCAGAACATGATTTCTAAACTGCCGCCACTCCCTCATTTTCAAGCCCACCTACACAAATCTTATATCAAAACGTTCAGCTATCCCTGCTGCCACTAAACATGTCCACGGCTAAGCCATAGTCCTGATAGTTTTCACAATATGACCATTTGTTTGCAACTCACGCCGTCCATTGACATTCATTGAAACTACACTCTAGCCCCCTCCAAATTTGAAGGGCAATTTCTAAACTGCGACTGTGCCTTCATTTTTAATATTTCAGAGACATACTATGTATCAAAATCTAGGTCAGGGTCTTGTGATTCTCACAATATAAAGATCTTCGCTGTAGGATGTATAGTTTTTAAAATACGGCCATTTGTTTAGAGGTCATTTCAGGAAATTTTAGCCATTAATCAGAGTGCACTGTTAGTGTTTGTTTTGTTGCCATGGTTACCAAAGCTTCTGTTATACACAGGGGGGAGGTGGCTGGAGCATCTCAGCTGATTACAGAGCCCGGGGGAGGGGACAGACACACCATGTACTGATTTATAATAGAGGAATATGATGGGGCAGTTTTGATGGGGTAATTCTGATGGGGCAGTTTTGATGAAGTAGTATTTGGGAAGCATAAACAGGGCATGAGCGTTGCTAGGAAACAGTGGTTGTAAACACAAGATGCTGAGACACTCCAAATGCATGTGACTTCATCTGCTAGACTTGATAATGCTTGTAGACTCCTCCCACAGTTTTCACACTACAGAGACAAATAATATACCGAAACGAGCGGATTGTTCCCGATTGGTGTGCTATCACTTTGTGGAATGTTTTGCCGAATGGTCCACGAAATGACGTTTTTACGGCGAAATTGGTCCCATAGGAATGAATGGCGAAATGTTCAAAACTAGAGTGGGAAGTGACAAAAGCTGACAACCCCATGATCAGCCAAAACATTATGACCACCCCATGATCAGCCAAAACATTATGACCGCCCCAAGTAAAAAAAAAAATATTTTTGAAAAAAAAAAAAATTTTTTTAAAAAGTAAAAAAATAATTTTTGAAAAAAAAATCATTTTTGAAAAAAAAAATATTTTTGAAAAAAAAAAAAATTATTTTTGAAAAAAAAAAATATTTTTGAAAAAAAAAAAAATTTTTGAAAAAAGTAAAAAAATAATTTTTGAAAAAAAAAATCATTTTTGAAAAAAAAAAATATATTTTTGAAAAAAAAAATATTTTTGAAAAAAAAAAAATATTTTTGAAAAAAAAAATATTTTTGAAAAAAAAATTTCTTTTAAAAAAAAATTATTTTTGAAAAAAAAATATATTTGAAAAAAAAAAATATTTTTGAAAAAAAAAAATTATTTTTGAAAAAAAAATTACTTTAAAAAAAATAATAATTTCGAAAAAAAAATTATTTTTGAAATAAAAAAAATCATTTTTGAAAAAAAAAATTACCTTTGAAAAAAAAAATTACTTTTGAAAAAAAAAATCATTTTTGAAGAAAAAAAAATCATTTTTGATTAAAAAAAATTCATTTTTGAAAAAAAAAATTACTTTTGAAAAAAATGTTCAGCTCTTTCAGCGAATGATGGAATTTTTTTACTACTATTTATACTTTTTAAAATATTAAGCTTTTTAACACTTTTCACAGTTACTCAAGCCACTCCACCCCACCCAGTTACTCCGCCCACTCCAGTTGTAGAGGCAAGAACACTTTCACAATTTCCCCAGAAATTGTACCTTTTCTAGTTATTAAGTGTTCTTGCATAGCAAGACCACTTACTGTTATCTCACATATATATTATTATTATTCTTATTCTTATTATTATAGCCAAATTTACCACCCTAACTCCTCCCACAGTTTTTACACTACATAGACAAGTAATATACCGAAACGTGCGGATTGTTCCCGAATGGTGTGCTATTATTTTGTGGAACGTTTCGCCGAATGGTTCACAAAATATCGTCATTTTTGCGGCGAAATTGGTCCCATAGGAATGAATGGGGAAACTAGAGTGGGAGATGACAAAAGCTGGAAAATCAGAACATGATTTCTAAACTGCCGCCACTCCCTCATTTTCAAGCCCACCTACACAAATCTTATATCAAAACGTTCAGCTATCCCTGCTGCCACTAAACATGTCCACGGCTAAGCCATAGTCCTGATAGTTTTCACAATATGACCATTTGTTTGCAACTCACGCCGTCCATTGACATTCATTGAAACTACACTCTAGCCCCCTCCAAATTTGAAGGGCAATTTCTAAACTGCGACTGTGACTTCATTTTTAATATTTCAGAGACATACTATATATCAAAATCTAGGTCTGAGTCTTGTGATTCTCACAATATAAAGATCTTCGCTGTAGGATGTATAGTTTTTAAAATACGGCCATTTGTTTAGAGGTCATTTCAGGAAATTTTAGCCATTAATCAGAGTGTACTGTTAGTGTTTGTTTTGTTGCCATGGTTACCAAAGCTTCTGTTATACACAGGGGGGAAGGTGGCTGGAGCATCTCAGCTGATTACAGAGCCCGGGGGAGGGGACAGACACACCATGTACTGATTTATAATAGAGGAATATGATGGGGCAGTTTTGATGGGGTAATTCTGATGGGGCAGTTTTGATGAAGCAGTGTTTGGGAAGCATAAACAGGGCATGAGCGTTGCTAGGAAACAGTGGTTGTAAACACAAGATGCTGAGACACTCCAAATGCATGTGACTTCATCTGCTAGACTTGATAATGCTTGTAGACTCCTCCCACAGTTTTCACACTACAGAGACAAATAATATACCGAAACGAGCGGATTGTTCCCGATTGGTGTGTTATTACTTTGTGGAATGTTTTGCCGAATGGTCCACGAAATGACGTTTTTGCGGCGAAATTGGTCCCATAGGAATGAATGGCGAAATGTTCAAAACTAGAGTGGGAAGTGACAATTCATTTTTGAAAAAAAAAATTACCTTTGAAAAAAAAAATTACTTTTGAAAAAAAAAATCATTTTTGAAGAAAAAAAAATCATTTTTGATTAAAAAAAATTCATTTTTGAAAAAAAAAATTACTTTTGAAAAAAATGTTCAGCTCTTTCAGCGAATGATGGAACTTTTTTACTACTATTTATACTTTTTAAAATATTAAGCTTTTTAACACTTTTCACAGTTACTCAAGCCACTCCACCCCACCCAGTTACTCCGCCCACTCCAGTTGTAGAGGCAAGAACACTTTCACAATTTCCCCAGAAATTGTACCTTTTCTAGTTCTTATTCTTATTATAGCCAAATTTACCACCCTAACTCCTCCCACAGTTTTTACACTACATAGACAAGTAATATACCGAAACGTGCGGATTTTTCCCGAATGGTGTGCTATTATTTTGTGGAACATTTCGCCGAATGGTTCACGAAATATCGTCATTTTTGCGGCGAAATTGGTCCCATAGGAATGAATGGGGAAACTAGAGTGGGAGATGACAAAAGCTGGAAAATCAGAACATGATTTCTAAACTGCCGCCACTCCCTCATTTTCAAGCCCACCTACACAAATCTTATATCAAAACGTTCAGCTATCCTTGCTGCCACTAAACATGTCCACGGCTAAGCCATAGTCCTGATAGTTTTCACAATATGACCATTTGTTTGCAACTCACGCCGTCCATTGACATTCATTGAAACTACACTCTAGCCCCCTCCAAATTTGAAGGGCAATTTCTAAACTGTGACTGTGCCTTCATTTTTAATATTTCAGAGACATACTATACATCAAAATCTAGGTCTGGGTCTTGTGATTCTCACAATATAAAGATCTTCGCTGTAGGATGTATAGTTTTTAAAATACGGCCATTTGTTTAGAGGTCATTTCAGGAAATTTTAGCCATTAATCAGAGTGCACTGTTAGTGTTTGTTTTGTTGCCATGGTTACCAAAGCTTCTGTTATACACAGGGGGGAAGGTGGCTGGAGCATCTCAGCTGATTACAGAGCCCGGGGGAGGGGACAGACACACCATGTACTGATTTATAATAGAGGAATATGATGGGGCAGTTTTGATGGGGTAATTCTGATGGGGCAGTTTTGATGAAGTAGTATTTGGGAAGCATAAACAGGGCATGAGCGTTGCTAGGAAACAGTGGTTGTAAACACAAGATGCTGAGACACTCCAAATGCATGTGACTTCATCTGCTAGACTTGATAATGCTTGTAGACTCCTCCCACAGTTTTCACACTACAGAGACAAATAATATACCGAAACGAGCGGATTGTTCCCGATTGGTGTGTTATTACCTTGTGGAATGTTTTGCCGAATGGTCCACGAAATGACGTTTTTACGGCGAAATTGGTCCCATAGGAATGAATGGCGAAATGTTCAAAACTAGAGTGGGAAGTGACAAAAGCTGACAACCCCATGATCAGCCAAAACATTATGACCACCCCATGATCAGCCAAAACATTATGACCGCCCCAAGTAAAAAAAAAAATATTTTTGAAAAAAAAAAAAAAAATTTTTAAAAAGTAAAAAAATAATTTTTGAAAAAAAAAATATTTTTGAAAAAAAAAAAAATTATTTTTGAAAAAAAAAATTTTTTTGAAAAAAAAATTTTTTTTAAAAAAAATTATTTTTGAAAAAAAAATATATTTGAAAAAAAAATATTTTTGAAAAAAAAAAATTATTTTTGAAAAAAAAATTACTTTAAAAAAAATAATAATTTTGAAAAAAAAATTATTTTTGAAATAAAAAAATTCATTTTTGAAAAAAAAAATTACCTTTGAAAAAAAAAATTACTTTTGAAAAAAAAAATCATTTTTGAAGAAAAAAAAATCATTTTTGATTAAAAAAAATTCATTTTTTGAAAAAAAAAATTACTTTTGAAAAAAATGTTCAGCTCTTTCAGCGAATGATGGAACTTTTTTACTACTATTTATACTTTTTAAAATATTAAGCTTTTTAACACTTTTCACAGTTACTCAAGCCACTCCACCCCACCCAGTTACTCCGCCCACTCCAGTTGTAGAGGCAAGAACACTTTCACAATTTCCCCAGAAATTGTACCTTTTCTAGTTATTCTTATTATTATAGCCAAATTTACCACCCTAACTCCTCCCACAGTTTCTACACTACAGAGACAAGTAATATACCGAAACGTGCGGATTGTTCCCGAATGGTGTGCTATTACTTTGTGGAACGTTTCGCCGAATGGTTCACGAAATATCGTCATTTTTGCGGCGAAATTGGTCCCATAGGAATGAATGGGGAAGCTAGAGTGGGAGATGACAAAAGCTGGAAAATCAGAACATGATTTCTAAACTGCCGCCACTCCCTCATTTTCAAGCCCACCTACACGAATCTTATATCAAAACGTTCAGCTATCCCTGCTGCCACTAAACATGTCAACGGCTAAGCCATAGTCCTGATAGTTTTCACAATATGACCATTTGTTTGCAACTCACACCGTCCATTGACATTCATTGAAACTACACTCTAGCCCCTTCAAATTTGAAGGGCAATTTCTAAACTGCGACCGTGCCTTCAATTTTAATATTTCAGAGACATACTATATATCAAAATCTAGGTCTGGGTCTTGTGATTCTCACAATATAAAGATCTTCGCTGTAGGATGTATAGTTTTTAAAATACGGCCATTTGTTTAGAGGTCATTTCAGGAAATTTTAGCCATTAATCATGTACTGTGTTTGTTTTGTTGCCATGGTTACCAAAGCTTCTGTTATACACAGGGGGGAGGTGGCTGGAGCATGTCAGCTCTGATTACAGAGCCCGGGGGAGGGGACAGACACACCATGTACTGATTTATAATAGAGGAATATGATGGGGCAGTTTTGATGGGGTAATTCTGATGGGGCAGTTTTGATGAAGCAGTATTTGGGAAGCATAAACAGGGCATGAGCGTTGCTAGGAAACAGTGGTTGTAAACACAAGATGCTGAGACACCCCAAATGCATGTGACTTCATCTGCTAGACTTGATAATGCTTGTAGACTCCTCCCACAGTTTTCACACTACAGAGACAAATAATATACCGAAACGTGCGGATTGTTCCCGATTGGTGTGCTATTACTTTGTGGAATGTTTCACCGAATGGTCCACGAAATGACGTTTTTGCGGCGAAATTGGTCCCATAGGAATGAATGGCGAAATGTTCAAAACTAGAGTGAGAGGTGACAAAAGCTGACAACCCCATGATCAGCCAAAACATTATGACCACCCCATGATCAGCCAAAACATTATGACTGCCCCATGTAAAAAAAATAAATTCATTTTTGAAAAAAAAAATTTTTGAAAAAAAAAAATTATTTTTGAAAAAAAAAATTCATTTTTGAAAAAAAATATATATTTTTGAAAAAAAAAATTCATTTTTGAAAAAAAAAATTCATTTTTGAAAAAAAAAATATGTTTTTGAAAAAAATATATATTTTTGAAAAAAAAAATATATTTTTGAAAAAAAAAATACATTTTTGAAAAAAAATTTTTTTGCAAAAAAAATCATTTTTGAAAAAAAAAATCATAATTTTTGAAAAAAATGTTTGTGCTCTTTCATCTAATGATGAGACTTCAACTTTTTTACTACTATTTATACTTTTTAAAATATTAAGCTTTTTAACGCTTTTCACAAGAGCTCCAGACACTCCAACCACACAACAGTTACTCAAGCCACTCCATCCAGTTACTCCGCCTGCTCCAGTTGTAGAGGCAAGAACACTTTCACAATTTCCCCAGAAATTGTACCTTTTCTAGTTATTCTTATTCTTATTATAGCCAAATTTACCACCCTAACTCCTCCCACAGTTTTTACACTACATAGACAAGTAATATACCGAAACGTGCGGATTTTTCCCGAATGGTGTGCTATTATTTTGTGGAACATTTCGCTGAATGGTTCACGAAATATCGTCATTTTTGCGGCGAAATTGGTCCCATAGGAATGAATGGGGAAACTAGAGTGGGAGATGACAAAAGCTGGAAAATCAGAACATGATTTCTAAACTGCCGCCACTCCCTCATTTTCAAGCCCACCTACACAAATCTTATATCAAAACGTTCAGCTATCCCTGCTGCCACTAAACATGTCCACGGCTAAGCCATAGTCCTGATAGTTTTCACAATATGACCATTTGTTTGCAACTCACGCCGTCCATTGACATTCATTGAAACTACACTCTAGCCCCTTCAAATTTGAAGGGCAATTTCTAAACTGCGACTGTGCCTTCATTTTTAATATTTCAGAGACATACTATACATCAAAATCTAGGTCTGGGTCTTGTGATTCTCACAATATAAAGATCTTCGCTGTAGGATGTATAGTTTTTAAAATACGGCCATTTGTTTAGAGGTCATTTCAGGAAATTTTAGCCATTAATCAGAGTGCACTGTTAGTGTTTGTTTTGTTGCCATGGTTACCAAAGCTTCTGTTATACACAGGGGGGAGGTGGCTGGAGCATCTCAGCTGATTACAGAGCCCGGGGGAGGAGACAGACACACCATGTACTGATTTATAATAGAGGAATATGATGGGGCAGTTTTGATGGGGTAATTCTGATGGGGCAGTTTTGATGAAGCAGTATTTGGGAAGCATAAACAGGGCATGAGCGTTGCTAGGAAACAGTGGTTGTAAACACAAGATGCTGAGACACTCCAAATGCATGTGACTTCATCTGCTAGACTTGATAATGCTTGTAGACTCCTCCCACAGTTTTCACACTACAGAGACAAATAATATACCGAAACGAGCGGATTGTTCCCGATTGGTGTGTTATTACCTTGTGGAATGTTTTGCCGAATGGTCCACGAAATGACGTTTTTACGGCGAAATTGGTCCCATAGGAATGAATGGCGAAATGTTCAAAACTAGAGTGGGAAGTGACAAAAGCTGACAACCCCATGATCAGCCAAAACATTATGACCACCCCATGATCAGCCAAAACATTATGACCGCCCCAAGTAAAAAAAAAAATATTTTTGAAAAAAAAAAAAAAATTTTTTAAAAAGTAAAAAAATAATTTTTGAAAAAAAAAATCATTTTTGAAAAAAAAAATATTTTTGAAAAAAAAAAATTATTTTTGAAAAAAAAAAATATTTTTGAAAAATTTTTTTTTTAAAAAAAAAAATTATTTTTGAAAAAAAAATATATTTGAAAAAAAAAATATTTTTGAAAAAAAAAAATTATTTTTGAAAAAAAAATTACTTTAAAAAAAATAAATAATTTCGAAAAAAAAATTATTTTTGAAATAAAAAAATTCATTTTTGAAAAAAAAAATTACCTTTGAAAAAAAAAATTACTTTTGAAAAAAAAAATCATTTTTGAAGAAAAAAAAATCATTTTTGATTAAAAAAAATTTATTTTTTGAAAAAAAAAATTACTTTTGAAAAAAATGTTCAGCTCTTTCAGCGAATGATGGAACTTTTTTACTACTATTTATACTTTTTAAAATATTAAGCTTTTTAACACTTTTCACAGTTACTCAAGCCACTCCACCCCACCCAGTTACTCCGCCCACTCCAGTTGTAGAGGCAAGAACACTTTCACAATTTCCCCAGAAATTGTACCTTTTCTAGTTCTTATTATTATAGCCAAATTTACCACCCTAACTCCTCCCACAGTTTTTACACTACATAGACAAGTAATATACCGAAACGTGCGGATTGTTCCCGAATGGTGTGCTATTATTTTGTGGAACGTTTCGCCGAATGGTTCACAAAATATCGTCATTTTTGCGGCGAAATTGGTCCCATAGGAATGAATGGGGAAACTAGAGTGGGAGATGACAAAAGCTGGAAAATCAGAACATGATTTCTAAACTGCCGCCACTCCCTCATTTTCAAGCCCACCTACACAAATCTTATATCAAAACGTTCAGCTATCCCTGCTGCCACTAAACATGTCCACGGCTAAGCCATAGTCCTGACAGTTTTCACAATATGACCATTTGTTTGCAACTCACGCCGTCCATTGACATTCATTGAAACTACACTCTAGCCCCCTCCAAATTTGAAGGGCAATTTCTAAACTGCGACTGTGCCTTCATTTTTAATATTTCAGAGACATACTATACATCAAAATCTAGGTCTGGGTCTTGTGATTCTCACAATATAAAGATCTTCGCTGTAGGATGTATAGTTTTTAAAATACGGCCATTTGTTTAGAGGTCATTTCAGGAAATTTTAGCCATTAATCAGAGTGTACTGCTAGTGTTTGTTTTGTTGCCATGGTTACCAAAGCTTCTGTTATACACAGGGGGGAAGGTGGCTGGAGCATCTCAGCTGATTACAGAGCCCGGGGGAGGGGACAGACACACCATGTACTGATTTATAATAGAGGAATATGATGGGGTAGTTTTGATGGGGTAATTCTGATGGGGCAGTTTTGATGAAGTAGTATTTGGGAAGCATAAACAGGGCATGAGCGTTGCTAGGAAACAGTGGTTGTAAACACAAGATGCTGAGACACTCCAAATGCATGTGACTTCATCTGCTAGACTTGATAATGCTTGTAGACTCCTCCCACAGTTTTCACACTACAGAGACAAATAATATACCGAAACGAGCGGATTGTTCCCGATTGGTGTGTTATTACTTTGTGGAATGTTTTGCCGAATGGTCCACGAAATGACGTTTTTGCGGCGAAATTGGTCCCATAGGAATGAATGGCGAAATGTTCAAAACTAGAGTGGGAAGTGACAAAAGCTGACAACCCCATGATCAGCCAAAACATTATGACCACCCCATGATCAGCCAAAACATTATGACCGCCCCATGTAAAAAAAAAATATTTTTGAAAAAAAAAAAAAATTTTGAAAAAAGTAAAAAAATAATTTTTGAAAAAAAAAAATCATTTTTGAAAAAAAATATATATATTTTTGAAAAAAAAAATATTTTTGAAAAAAAAAAAATATTTTTGAAAAAAAAATTTCTTTTAAAAAAAAAATTATTTTTGAAAAAAAAATATATTTGAAAAAAAAATATTTTTGAAAAAAAAAAATTATTTTTGAAAAAAAAATTACTTTAAAAAAAAAAATAATTTCGAAAAAAAAATTATTTTTGAAATAAAAAAATTCATTTTTGAAAAAAAAAATTACCTTTGAAAAAAAAAATTACTTTTGAAAAAAAAATCATTTTTGAAGAAAAAAAAATCATTTTTGATTAAAAAAAATTCATTTTTGAAAAAAAAAATTACTTTTGAAAAAAATGTTCAGCTCTTTCAGCGAATGATGGAACTTTTTTACTACTATTTATACTTTTTAAAATATTAAGCTTTTTAACACTTTTCACAGTTACTCAAGCCACCCCACCCGACCCAGTTACTCCGCCCACTCCAGTTGTAGAGGCAAGAACACTTTCACAATTTCCCCAGAAATTGTAGCTTTTCTAGTTATTAAGTGTTCTTGCATAGCAAGACCACTTACTGTTATCTCACATATATATTATTAAGTGTTCTTGCATAGCAAGACCACTTACTGTTATCTCACATATATATTATTATTCTTATTCTTATTATAGCCAAATTTACCACCCTAACTCCTCCCACAGTTTTTACACTACATAGACAAGTAATATACCGAAACGTGCGGATTTTTCCCGAATGGTGTGCTATTATTTTGTGGAACATTTCGCCGAATGGTTCACGAAATATCGTCATTTTTGCGGCGAAATTGGTCCCATAGGAATGAATGGGGAAACTAGAGTGGGAGATGACAAAAGCTGGAAAATCAGAACATGATTTCTAAACTGCCGCCACTCCCTCATTTTCAAGCCCACCTACACAAATCTTATATCAAAACGTTCAGCTATCCCTGCTGTCACTAAACATGTCCACGGCTAAGCCATAGTCCTGATAGTTTTCACAATATGACCATTTGTTTGCAACTCACGCCGTCCATTGACATTCATTGAAACTACACTCTAGCCCCCTCCAAATTTGAAGGGCAATTTCTAAACTGCGACTGTGCCTTCATTTTTAATATTTCAGAGACATACTATACATCAAAATCTAGGTCTGGGTCTTGTGATTCTCACAATATAAAGATCTTCGCTGTAGGATGTATAGTTTTTAAAATACGGCCATTTGTTTAGAGGTCATTTCAGGAAATTTTAGCCATTAATCAGAGTGCACTGTTAGTGTTTGTTTTGTTGCCATGGTTACCAAAGCTTCTGTTATACACAGGGGGGAAGGTGGCTGGAGCATCTCAGCTGATTACAGAGCCCGGGGGAGGGGACAGACACACCATGTACTGATTTATAATAGAGGAATATGATGGGGCAGTTTTGATGGGGTAATTCTGATGGGGCAGTTTTGATGAAGTAGTATTTGGGAAGCATAAACAGGGCATGAGCGTTGCTAGGAAACAGTGGTTGTAAACACAAGATGCTGAGACACTCCAAATGCATGTGACTTCATCTGCTAGACTTGATAATGCTTGTAGACTCCTCCCACAGTTTTCACACTACAGAGACAAATAATATACCGAAACGAGCGGATTGTTCCCGATTGGTGTGTTATTACTTTGTGGAATGTTTTGCCGAATGGTCCACGAAATGACGTTTTTACGGCGAAATTGGTCCCATAGGAATGAATGGCGAAATGTTCAAAACTAGAGTGGGAAGTGACAAAAGCTGACAACCCCATGATCAGCCAAAACATTATGACCACCCCATGATCAGCCAAAACATTATGACCGCCCCAAGTAAAAAAAAAAATATTTTTGAAAAAAAAAAAATTTTTTTTTAAAAAGTAAAAAAATAATTTTTGAAAAAAAAAATCATTTTTGAAAAAAAAATATTTTTGAAAAAAAAAAAATTATTTTTGAAAAAAAAAATATTTTTGAAAAAAAAATTTTTTTTAAAAAAAATTATTTTTGAAAAAAAAAATATATTTGAAAAAAAAAAATATTTTTGAAAAAAAAAAATTATTTTTGAAAAAAAAATTACTTTAAAAAAAATAATAATTTCGAAAAAAAATTATTTTTGAAATAAAAAAATTCATTTTTGAAAAAAAAAATTACCTTTGAAAAAAAAAATTACTTTTGAAAAAAAAAATCATTTTTGAAGAAAAAAAAATCATTTTTGATTAAAAAAAATTCATTTTTTGAAAAAAAAAATTACTTTTGAAAAAAATGTTCAGCTCTTTCAGCGAATGATGGAACTTTTTTACTACTATTTATACTTTTTAAAATATTAAGCTTTTTAACACTTTTCACAGTTACTCAAGCCACTCCACCCCACCCAGTTACTCCGCCCACTCCAGTTGTAGAGGCAAGAACACTTTCACAATTTCCCCAGAAATTGTACCTTTTCTAGTTATTATTAAGTGTTCTTGCATAGCAAGACCACTTACTGTTATCTCACATATATATTATTATTCTTATTATTATAGCCAAATTTACCACCCTAACTCCTCCCACAGTTTTTACACTACATAGACAAGTAATATACCGAAACGTGCGGATTGTTCCCGAATGGTGTGCTATTATTTTGTGGAACGTTTCGCCGAATGGTTCACAAAATATCGTCATTTTTGCGGCGAAATTGGTCCCATAGGAATGAATGGGGAAACTAGAGTGGGAGATGGCAAAAGTTGGAAAATCAGAACATGATTTCTAAACTGCCGCCACTCCCTCATTTTCAAGCCCACCTACACAAATCTTATATCAAAACGTTCAGCTATCCCTGCTGTCACTAAACATGTCCACGGCTAAGCCATAGTCCTGATAGTTTTCACAATATGACCATTTGTTTGCAACTCACGCTGTCCATTGACATTCATTGAAACTACACTCTAGCCCCCTCCAAATTTGAAGGGCAATTTCTAAACTGCGACTGTGCCTTCATTTTTAATATTTCAGAGACATACTATGTATCAAAATCTAGGTCTGGGTCTTGTGATTCTCACAATATAAAGATCTTCGCTGTAGGATGTATAGTTTTTAAAATACGGCCATTTGTTTAGAGGTCATTTCAGGAAATTTTAGCCATTAATCAGCGTGTACTGTGTTTGTTTTGTTGCCATGGTTACCAAAGCTTCTGTTATACACAGGGGGGAAGGTGGCTGGAGCATCTCAGCTGATTACAGAGCCCGGGGGAGGGGACAGACACACCATGTACTGATTTATAATAGAGGAATATGATGGGGCAGTATTGATGGGGTAATTCTGATGGGGCAGTTTTGATGAAGCAGTATTTGGGAAGCATAAACAGGGCATGAGCGTTGCTAGGAAACAGTGGTTGTAAACACAAGATGCTGAGACACTCCAAATGCATGTGACTTCATCTGCTAGACTTGATAATGCTTGTAGACTCCTCCCACAGTTTTCACACTACAGAGACAAATAATATACCGAAACGAGCGGATTGTTCCCGATTGGTGTGTTATTACTTTGTGGAATGTTTTGCCGAATGGTCCACGAAATGACGTTTTTGCGGCGAAATTGGTCCCATAGGAATGAATGGCGAAATGTTCAAAACTAGAGTGGGAAGTGACAAAAGCTGACAACCCCATGATCAGCCAAAACATTATGACCACCCCATGATCAGCCAAAACATTATGACCGCCCCATGTAAAAAAAAAATATTTTTGAAAAAAAAAAATAATTTTTGAAAAAAGTAAAAAAAATTTTTGAAAAAAAAAAATCATTTTTGAAAAAAAAAATATATATTTTTGAAAAAAAAAATATTTTTGAAAAAAAAAAAATTATTTTTGAAAAAAAAAAATATTTTTGAAAAAAAAATTTCTTTTAAAAAAAAAATTATTTTTGAAAAAAAATATTTGAAAAAAAAAAATATTTTTGAAAAAAAAAAATTATTTTTGAAAAAAAAAAATTATTTTTGAAAAAAAAAATTACTTTAAAAAAAATAATAATTTCGAAAAAAAAATTATTTTTGAAATAAAAAAATTCATTTTTGAAAAAAAAAATTACCTTTGAAAAAAAAAATTACTTTTGAAAAAAAAAATCATTTTTGAAGAAAAAAAAATCATTTTTGATTAAAAAAAATTCATTTTTGAAAAAAAAATTACTTTTGAAAAAAATGTTCAGCTCTTTCAGCGAATGGTGGAACTTTTTTACTACTATTTATACTTTTTAAAATATTAAGCTTTTTAACACTTTTCACAGTTACTCAAGCCACTCCACCCCACCCAGTTACTCCGCCCACTCCAGTTGTAGAGGCAAGAACACTTTCACAATTTCCCCAGAAATTGTACCTTTTCTACTTCTTATTCTTATTATAGCCAAATTTACCACCCTAACTCCTCCCACAGTTTTTACACTACATAGACAAGTAATATACCGAAACGTGCGGATTTTTCCCGAATGGTGTGCTATTATTTTGTGGAACATTTCGCCGAATGGTTCACGAAATATCGTCATTTTTGCGGCGAAATTGGTCCCATAGGAATGAATGGGGAAACTAGAGTGGGAGATGACAAAAGCTGGAAAATCAGAACATGATTTCTAAACTGCCGCCACTCCCTCATTTTCAAGCCCACCTACACAAATCTTATATCAAAACGTTCAGCTATCCCTGCTGCCACTAAACATGTCCACGGCTAAGCCATAGTCCTGATAGTTTTCACAATATGACCATTTGTTTGCAACTCACGCCGTCCATTGACATTCATTGAAACTACACTCTAGCCCCCTCCAAATTTGAAGGGCAATTTCTAAACTGCGACTGTGCCTTCATTTTTAATATTTCAGAGACATACTATACATCAAAATCTAGGTCTGGGTCTTGTGATTCTCACAATATAAAGATCTTCGCTGTAGGATGTATAGTTTTTAAAATACGGCCATTTGTTTAGAGGTCATTTCAGGAAATTTTAGCCATTAATCAGAGTGCACTGTTAGTGTTTGTTTTGTTGCCATGGTTACCAAAGCTTCTGTTATACACAGGGGGGAGGTGGCTGGAGCATCTCAGCTGATTACAGAGCCCGGGGGAGGGGACAGACACACCATGTACTGATTTATAATAGAGGAATATGATGGGGCAGTTTTGATGGGGTAATTCTGATGGGGCAGTTTTGATGAAGTAGTATTTGGGAAGCATAAACAGGGCATGAGCGTTGCTAGGAAACAGTGGTTGTAAACACAAGATGCTGAGACACTCCAAATGCATGTGACTTCATCTGCTAGACTTGATAATGCTTGTAGACTCCTCCCACAGTTTTCACACTACAGAGACAAATAATATACCGAAACGAGCGGATTGTTCCCGATTGGTGTGTTATTACTTTATGGAATGTTTTGCCGAATGGTCCACGAAATGACGTTTTTGCGGCGAAATTGGTCCCATAGGAATGAATGGCGAAATGTTCAAAACTAGAGTGGGAAGTGACAAAAGCTGACAACCCCATGATCAGCCAAAACATTATGACCACCCCATGATCAGCCAAAACATTATGACCGCCCCATGTAAAAAAAAAAATATTTTTGAAAAAAAAAAAAAATTTTTGAAAAAAGTAAAAAAATAATTTTTGAAAAAAAAAAATCATTTTTGAAAAAAAAATATATATTTTTGAAAAAAAAAAAATTATTTTTGAAAAAAAAAAAATTTTTGAAAAAAAAAAAATATTTTTGAAAAAAAAATTTCTTTTAAAAAAAAAATTATTTTTGAAAAAAAAATATATTTGAAAAAAAAAATATTTTTGAAAAAAAAAATTATTTTTGAAAAAAAAATTACTTTAAAAAAAATAATAATTTCGAAAAAAAAATTATTTTTGAAATAAAAAAATTCATTTTTGAAAAAAAAAATTACCTTTGAAAAAAAAAATTACTTTTGAAAAAAAAAATCATTTTTGAAGAAAAAAAAATCATTTTTGATTAAAAAAAATTCATTTTTTGAAAAAAAAAATTACTTTTGAAAAAAATGTTCAGCTCTTTCAGCGAATGATGGAACTTTTTTACTACTATTTATACTTTTTAAAATATTAAGCTTTTTAACACTTTTCACAGTTACTCAAGCCACTCCACCCAGTTACTCCACCCACTCCAGTTGTAGAGGCAAGAACACTTTCACAATTTCCCCAGAAATTGTACCTTTTCTAGTTATTCTTATTATTATAGCCAAATTTACCACCCTAACTCCTCCCACAGTTTCTACACTACAGAGACAAGTAATATACCGAAACGTGCGGATTGTTCCCGAATGGTGTGCTATTACTTTGTGGAACGTTTCGCCGAATGGTTCACGAAATATCGTCATTTTTGCGGCGAAATTGGTCCCATAGGAATGAATGGGGAAGCTAGAGTGGGAGATGACAAAAGCTGGAAAATCAGAACATGATTTCTAAACTGCCGCCACTCCCTCATTTTCAAGCCCACCTACACGAATCTTATATCAAAACGTTCAGCTATCCCTGCTGCCACTAAACATGTCCACGGCTAAGCCATAGTCCTGATAGTTTTCACAATATGACCATTTGTTTGCAACTCACACCGTCCATTGACATTCATTGAAACTACACTCTAGCCCCTTCAAATTTGAAGGGCAATTTCTAAACTGCGACCGTGCCTTCAATTTTAATATTTTAGAGACATACTATATATCAAAATCTAGGTCTGGGTCTTGTGATTCTCACAATATAAAGATCTTCGCTGTAGGATGTATAGTTTTTAAAATACGGCCATTTGTTTAGAGGTCATTTCAGGAAATTTTAGCCATTAATCATGTACTGTGTTTGTTTTGTTGCCATGGTTACCAAAGCTTCTGTTATACACAGGGGGGAAGGTGGCTGGAGCATCTCAGCTGATTAAGAGCCCGGGGGAGGGGACAGACACACCATGTACTGATTTATAATAGAGGAATATGATGGGGCAGTTTTGATGGGGTAATTCTGATGGGGCAGTTTTGATGAAGCAGTATTTGGGAAGCATAAACAGGGCATGAGCGTTGCTAGGAAACAGTGGTTGTAAACACAAGATGCTGAGACACTCCAAATGCATGTGACTTCATCTGCTAGACTTGATAATGCTTGTAGACTCCTCCCACAGTTTTTACACTACAGAGACAAGTAATATACCGAAACGAGCAGATTGTTCCCGATTGGTGTGTTATTACTTTGTGGAATGTTTCGCCGAATGGTCCACGAAATGACGTTTTTGCGGCGAAATTGGTCCCATAGGAATGAATGGCGAAATGTTCAAAACTAGATTGAGAGGTGACAAAAGCTGACAACCCCATGATCAGCCAAAACATTATGACCACCCCATGATCAGCCAAAACATTATGACTGCCCCATGTAAAAAAAATAAATTCATTTTTGAAAAAAAAAATTTTTGAAAAAAAAAAAATTATTTTTGAAAAAAAAAATTCATTTTTGAAAAAAAATATATATTTTTGAAAAAAAAAATTCATTTTTGAAAAAAAAATTCATTTTTGAAAAAAAAAATATGTTTTTGAAAAAAAAATATATTTTTGAAAAAAAATATATATTTTTGAAAAAAAAAATACATTTTTGAAAAAAAATTTTTTTGCAAAAAAAATCATTTTTGAAAAAAAAAATCATAATTTTTGAAAAAAATGTTTGTGCTCTTTCATCTAATGATGAGACTTCAACTTTTTTACTACTATTTATACTTTTTAAAATATTAAGCTTTTTAACGCTTTTCACAGGAGCTCCAGACACTCCAACCACACAACAGTTACTCAAGCCACTCCATCCAGTTACTCCGCCTGCTCCAGTTGTAGAGGCAAGAACACTTTCACAATTTCACCAGAAATTGTACCTTTTCTAGTTATTAAGTGTTCTTGCATAGCAAGACCACTTACTGTTATCTCACATATATATTATTAAGTGTTCTTGCATAGCAAGACCACTTACTGTTATCTCACATATATATTATTATTCTTATTATTATAGCCAAATTTACCACCCTAACTCCTCCCACAGTTTTTACACTACATAGACAAGTAATATACCGAAACGTGCGGATTGTTCCCGAATGGTGTGCTATTATTTTGTGGAACGTTTCGCCGAATGGTTCACAAAATATCGTCATTTTTGCGGCGAAATTGGTCCCATAGGAATGAATGGGGAAACTAGAGTGGGAGATGACAAAAGTTGGAAAATCAGAACATGATTTCTAAACTGCCGCCACTCCCTCATTTTCAAGCCCACCTACACAAATCTTATATCAAAACGTTCAGCTATCCCTGCTGTCACTAAACATGTCCACGGCTAAGCCATAGTCCTGATAGTTTTCACAATATGACCATTTGTTTGCAACTCACGCTGTCCATTGACATTCATTGAAACTACACTCTAGCCCCCTCCAAATTTGAAGGGCAATTTCTAAACTGCGACTGTGCCTTCATTTTTAATATTTCAGAGACATACTATGTATCAAAATCTAGGTCTGGGTCTTGTGATTCTCACAATATAAAGATCTTCGCTGTAGGATGTATAGTTTTTAAAATACGGCCATTTGTTTAGAGGTCATTTCAGGAAATTTTAGCCATTAATCAGCGTGTACTGTGTTTGTTTTGTTGCCATGGTTACCAAAGCTTCTGTTATACACAGGGGGGAAGGTGGCTGGAGCATCTCAGCTGATTACAGAGCCCGGGGGAGGGGACAGACACACCATGCACTGATTTATAATAGAGGAATATGATGGGGCAGTTTTGATGGGGTAATTCTGATGGGGCAGTTTTGATGAAGTAGTATTTGGGAAGCATAAACAGGGCATGAGCGTTGCTAGGAAACAGTGGTTGTAAACACAAGATGCTGAGACACTCCAAATGCATGTGACTTCATCTGCTAGACTTGATAATGCTTGTAGACTCCTCCCACAGTTTTCACACTACAGAGACAAATAATATACCGAAACGAGCGGATTGTTCCCGATTGGTGTGTTATTACTTTGTGGAATGTTTTGCCGAATGGTCCACGAAATGACGTTTTTGCGGCGAAATTGGTCCCATAGGAATGAATGGCGAAATGTTCAAAACTAGAGTGGGAAGTGACAAAAGCTGACAACCCCATGATCAGCCAAAACATTATGACCACCCCATGATCAGCCAAAACATTATGACCGCCCCATGTAAAAAAAAAATATTTTTGAAAAAAAAAAATAATTTTTGAAAAAAGTAAAAAAATAATTTTTGAAAAAAAAAATCATTTTTGAAAAAAAAAATATATATTTTTGAAAAAAAAAATATTTTTGAAAAAAAAAAAATTATTTTTGAAAAAAAAAAAATATTTTTGAAAAAAAAATTTCTTTTAAAAAAAAAATTATTTTTGAAAAAAAATATTTGAAAAAAAAATATATTTTTGAAAAAAAAAAATTATTTTTGAAAAAAAAAAATTATTTTTGAAAAAAAAAATTACTTTAAAAAAAATAATAATTTCGAAAAAAAAATTATTTTTGAAATAAAAAAATTCATTTTTGAAAAAAAAAATTACCTTTGAAAAAAAAAATTACTTTTGAAAAAAAAAATCATTTTTGAAGAAAAAAAAATCATTTTTGATTAAAAAAAATTCATTTTTGAAAAAAAAATTACTTTTGAAAAAAATGTTCAGCTCTTTCAGCGAATGATGGAACTTTTTTACTACTATTTATACTTTTTAAAATATTAAGCTTTTTAACACTTTTCACAGTTACTCAAGCCACTCCACCCCACCCAGTTACTCCGCCCACTCCAGTTGTACAGGCAAGAACACTTTCACAATTTCCCCAGAAATTGTACCTTTTCTAGTTAAGTGTTCTTGCATAGCAAGACCACTTACTGTTATCTCACATATATATTATTATTCTTATTATTCTTATTCTTATTATAGCCAAATTTACCACCCTAACTCCTCCCACAGTTTTTACACTACATAGACAAGTAATATACCGAAACGTGCGGATTTTTCCCGAATGGTGTGCTATTATTTTGTGGAACATTTCGCCGAATGGTTCACGAAATATCGTCATTTTTGCGGCGAAATTGGTCCCATAGGAATGAATGGGGAAACTAGAGTGGGAGATGACAAAAGCTGGAAAATCAGAACATGATTTCTAAACTGCCGCCACTCCCTCATTTTCAAGCCCACCTACACAAATCTTATATCAAAACGTTCAGCTATCCCTGCTGCCACTAAACATGTCCACGGCTAAGCCATAGTCCTGATAGTTTTCACAATATGACCATTTGTTTGCAACTCACGCCGTCCATTGACATTCATTGAAACTACACTCTAGCCCCCTCCAAATTTGAAGGGCAATTTCTAAACTGCGACTGTGCCTTCATTTTTAATATTTCAGAGACATACTATACATCAAAATCTAGGTCTGGGTCTTGTGATTCTCACAATATAAAGATCTTCGCTGTAGGATGTATAGTTTTTAAAATACGGCCATTTGTTTAGAGGTCATTTCAGGAAATTTTAGCCATTAATCAGAGTGCACTGTTAGTGTTTGTTTTGTTGCCATGGTTACCAAAGCTTCTGTTATACACAGGGGGGAGGTGGCTGGAGCATCTCAGCTGATTACAGAGCCCGGGGGAGGGGACAGACACACCATGTACTGATTTATAATAGAGGAATATGATGGGGCAGTTTTGATGGGGTAATTCTGATGGGGCAGTTTTGATGAAGTAGTATTTGGGAAGCATAAACAGGGCATGAGCGTTGCTAGGAAACAGTGGTTGTAAACACAAGATGCTGAGACACTCCAAATGCATGTGACTTCATCTGCTAGACTTGATAATGCTTGTAGACTCCTCCCACAGTTTTCACACTACAGAGACAAATAATATACCGAAACGAGCGGATTGTTCCCGATTGGTGTGTTATTACTTTGTGGAATGTTTTGCCGAATGGTCCACGAAATGACGTTTTTGCGGCGAAATTGGTCCCATAGGAATGAATGGCGAAATGTTCAAAACTAGAGTGGGAAGTGACAAAAGCTGACAACCCCATGATCAGCCAAAACATTATGACCACCCCATGATCAGCCAAAACATTATGACCGCCCCATGTAAAAAAAAAAATATTTTTGAAAAAAGTAAAAAAATAATTTTTGAAAAAAAAAATATATATATTTTTGAAAAAAAAATATATATTTTTGAAAAAAAAAAAATTATTTTTGAAAAAAAAAAAATTATTTTTGAAAAAAAAAAATATTTTTGAAAAAAAAATTTCTTTTAAAAAAAAAATTATTTTTGAAAAAAAAATATATTTGAAAAAAAAAATATTTTTGAAAAAAAAAATTATTTTTGAAAAAAAAATTACTTTAAAAAAAATAATAATTTCGAAAAAAAAATTATTTTTGAAATAAAAAAATTCATTTTTGAAAAAAAAAATTACCTTTGAAAAAAAAAATTACTTTTGAAAAAAAAAATCATTTTTGAAGAAAAAAAAATCATTTTTGATTAAAAAAAATTCATTTTTTGAAAAAAAAAATTACTTTTGAAAAAAATGTTCAGCTCTTTCAGCGAATGATGGAACTTTTTTACTACTATTTATACTTTTTAAAATATTAAGCTTTTTAACACTTTTCACAGTTACTCAAGCCACTCCACCCAGTTACTCCGCCCACTCCAGTTGTAGAGGCAAGAACACTTTCACAATTTCCCCAGAAATTGTACCTTTTCTAGTTATTATTCTTATTATTATAGCCAAATTTACCACCCTAACTCCTCCCACAGTTTCTACACTACAGAGACAAGTAATATACCGAAACGTGCGGATTGTTCCCGAATGGTGTGCTATTACTTTGTGGAACGTTTCGCCGAATGGTTCACGAAATATCGTCATTTTTGCGGCGAAATTGGTCCCATAGGAATGAATGGGGAAGCTAGAGTGGGAGATGACAAAAGCTGGAAAATCAGAACATGATTTCTAAACTGCCGCCACTCCCTCATTTTCAAGCCCACCTACACGAATCTTATATCAAAACGTTCAGCTATCCCTGCTGCCACTAAACATGTCCACGGCTAAGCCATAGTCCTGATAGTTTTCACAATATGACCATTTGTTTGCAACTCACACCGTCCATTGACATTCATTGAAACTACACTCTAGCCCCTTCAAATTTGAAGGGCAATTTCTAAACTGCGACCGTGCCTTCAAGACATAGACATAGACATACTATATATCAAAATCTAGGTCTGGGTCTTGTGATTCTCACAATATAAAGATCTTCGCTGTAGGATGTATAGTTTTTAAAATACGGCCATTTGTTTAGAGGTAATTTCAGGAAATTTTAGCCATTAATCATGTACTGTGTTTGTTTTGTTGCCATGGTTACCAAAGCTTCTGTTATACACAGGGGGGGAGGTGGCTGGAGCATGTCAGCTCTGATTACAGAGCCCGGGGGAGGGGACAGACACACCATGTACTGATTTATAATAGAGGAATATGATGGGGCAGTTTTGATGGGGTAATTCTGATGGGGCAGTTTTGATGAAGCAGTATTTGGGAAGCATAAACAGGGCATGAGCGTTGCTAGGAAACAGTGGTTGTAAACACAAGATGCTGAGACACCCCAAATGCATGTGACTTCATCTGCTAGACTTGATAATGCTTGTAGACTCCTCCCACAGTTTTCACACTACAGAGACAAATAATATACCGAAACGAGCGGATTGTTCCCGATTGGTGTGCTATTACTTTGTGGAATGTTTCGCCGAATGGTCCACGAAATGACGTTTTTGCGGCGAAATTGGTCCCATAGGAATGAATGGCGAAATGTTCAAAACTAGAGTGAGAGGTGACAAAAGCTGACAACCCCATGATCAGCCAAAACATTATGACCACCCCATGATCAGCCAAAACATTATGACTGCCCCATGTAAAAAAAATAAATTCATTTTTGAAGAAAAATTTTTTGAAAAAAAAAATATGTTTTTGAAAAAAAAATATATTTTTGAAAAAAAAAATATATTTTTGAAAAAAAAAATACATTTTTGAAAAAAAATTTTTTTGCAAAAAAAATCATTTTTGAAAAAAAAAATCATAATTTTTGAAAAAAATGTTTGTGCTCTTTCATCTAATGATGAGACTTCAACTTTTTTACTACTATTTATACTTTTTAAAATATTATGCTTTTTAACGCTTTTCACAGGAGCTCCAGACACTCCAACCACACAACAGTTACTCAAGCCACTCCATCCAGTTACTCCGCCTGCTCCAGTTGTAGAGGCAAGAACACTTTCACAATTTCACCAGAAATTGTACCTTTTCTAGTTTATAATGCCATTTCTTTTGTTTCCATTATGTGAAACCCATCAGAAATATAATAACTTGTGAAAAAGAAGCTATACCGCCAGAACAGATCGAGAACATACAAACCTCTAACCAGATAGTGGCATGTTTGGGATTCAAACCAACAACCCTGGTGCTACAAGGCTGAACTGTTAACCAATTAGCCACTGTGCTGCCACATGCATGGAGCCTCCATCTCTGTGGTGTTAAACAGCCCTAAGTCCCTGGGGTGCAAAAAGTTAATCAATGCAGATGTACCCTGGAAGTCCTGTTTCTGGTTCCAAGGCTGGTTATGGCTGAGTAGTGTCAGCATGCTGCTATAGGACCATCTTTAATCTTGGGGATTTTTGCTTGGTAAGAGGCTGCAATTGGTGCTTGTGTGGAATTCACAAGGCTACTTCTTGTCCTTCCTCATGGAACACATATGGCAAGATTTGCAATGGTGGTGGGACCCTCCTACACCTAAATAGTTACATAGTTGGTGAGGTTGAAAAAAGACCAATCAAGTCCATCCTATGTGTATGATTAAATGTCAGTATTACATTGTATATCCCTGTATGTTGTGGTCGTTCAGGTGCTTATCTAATAGTTTTTTGAAACTATGGATGCTCCCCGCTGAAACCACCACCTGTGGAAGGGAATTCCACATCCTTGCTGCTCTTGCAGTAAAGAACCCTCTATGCAGTTTAAGGTTAAATCTAATTTCTTCTAATATTAATGCGTGGCCACGTGTCTTATTAAAACTCCCTTCCGCCGAAAAGTTTTATTCCTATTGTGGCGTCACTAGTGTGGTATTTGTAAATTAAAAATCATATCTCTTCTCAAGCGTCTCTTCTCCAGAGAATATGTTCAGTGCTTGCAACCTTTCTTCATAACTAATATCCAGTCCCTTTATTAGCTTTGTTGATCCTTCCTGAGAACTGGTGCCCAAAACTGGACAGCATACTCTAGGTGAGAACGGACCAGAGAATTATCAGTAGAATGAGAGAATGGGAGAATTACCACTTTATTTCTTGAGTTAATCCCCTTTTTAATGCATACCAATACTCTGTTTACTTTGTTAGCAGCAACTTGGCATTGCATGTCATTGCCCAACCTGCCATCTACTAGATTCCCCTAGAGGTTCTCCCCCTAGTGAGTGGATTACATTCATATTTTTGCCACCCAAATGCGTTATTTTCCATTTTTCCACATTAAACCTCATTTGCCATGTAGTTGCCCACCCCATTAATTTGTTTAGATCTTCTTGCAAGTTTTCAACATCCTGCGGAGATGTTATTGCCCTGATTAGCTTAGTATAGTCCGCAAATACAGAGATTGAAGTGTTTACCCCATCCTCCAGGTTGTTTATGAACAAAATGAAATAGGATTGATCCCAGCACAGAACCATGGGGGACCCCACTTTCCACCCCTGACCATTCTGAGTACTCCCCATTTAGCACTACCATCTGAACTCACCCTTGTAGCCAGTTTTCAATCCATGTACTCACCCTATGGTCCATGCCAACGGACCTTACTTTGTACAATAAACGTTTATGGGGAACTGTTTCAAATGCTTTTGCAAAATCCAGATACACCATGTCTACGGGCCTTCCTTTATCTAGATGTCAGCTCACCTCCTCATAGAAGGTTAATAGATTTGTTTGGCAAGAACGATTCTTCATGAATCCATGCTGTTTACTTGCTAATGATACCATTTTCTTTACTAAAATCTTGTATATCTGGTTCCCAACCGGCTCACGTCTTTTTACTGCGGCACAATGGCAACGCTGCACAAAATCCCATACCCATATGGGGCGCGCCCATGTGCCCCATCAGATTAGTTCCAGGACCGATCAATCTTCAGGTCCAGGCCAATGATTTTTGGCCTGGACCTGCTGATCGGTTCTGGCGAATTAAATGCTTCCCCTGCCTGTAAGTATAAACACAGGCAGGGAAAGTGATGTCATTTGCCCTCCTGGAACTCTTTTACATTCCAGAGAGAGGAGAGGAGACATCTAACTGTAAGTCGTTCGTGGTTGGCGCCCCGCTTTTGTGGTCTGCTCCTCTTATCCACCAAGAGGGGGTTCAATTGTCAGCAGCGATGTCCCATCGGCGAGGGTGGATTGTAAGACTTCCTCAACACCAAGTGTATATACATAAATGGTCATGTATTTGTATATAATCTATGACAATCAAATATTAAAGGTTTATACGTTATTCTAATTATTAATCTATCCCTCTAAAGATATAGAATCTCCTGAAGAAGCGACAACTTCAGTCACGAAACATGTTGAGCAACTTTTAACTCTTCGGACCCTTGAACACCCTTTTAGCGAATGCCATATCCTAGTGTGGGTCTCTGACGATTAACATTGCAGCCCCACAGGAAGTATACAAGTGGCGTCCATCTCTGGGGTTGATCAATGGGTCCCTTTTTTCATATTTATCTCTTTATGTGTTATATTTCATGTGTACTGTATATGTAACTAATATATGTGAACTATTAAAAATTTGTTATAAATATGCAGTTAAAGTCCATTTTTCTCTATCCTTCAATACATAACTATAAGTTGCACCAACACTACACTAACACCAGTACACGTAGGCACACTTGTCACCCCCCGATTGCCCCCCCCCCAGTTAGCACCTTCACTCCCTGTCGCAGTGTCACCAAGTGTAGTTGTCAGATTTTTCACTGATCACTGTACTGGTGTCATTTGTGACACTAACCAGCATTAGGGCAGTTAGTAGTAGGCCCAGGTAGATCTAGGGTACCCCCCTAATAATGGTTTAACCCCTTGATCGCCCCCAGTTAACCCTTTCACCCATAGTTGCCAACATTGCAAAAAAATTTGTGGGACACTTTCTTGGCTGTGGGCGGAGCCATATAATAATTAGGGGGCGGGGCATGTGTTTGTAGGTGTGGCATAGCAATAAAAAAGAAAACTGCGAAGTGCGCTTCGGAAAAAAATGGGCATGGTTTACGTGATATAGTGAGTGTGGCTTAAATGAGAGTGGCTCAAAGGGGGTGTGGTTAAAGTCTGAGATGAATGAGGGATGGAGAGGGAAAGGGGGAGAGGAATGTACTATGTACTATGTATGTGCAGACTCCCCTCAGTGCAGATCCCCTCAGTGCAGACCCCCTCAGTGCAGACCCCCCTCCATCAGTACAGATCCCCTCAGTTCAGACCCCCCTCCATCAGTGCAGACCCCCTCAGTTCAGACCCCCCTTCATCAGTGCAGACCCCCCTCAGTGCAGACCCCCTCAGTGTAGACCCCCCCTCTATCAGTGCCAGTGAAGACCCTCCCCTCCCCTCCCCTCCCATAATGCCCCCCAGCACATGTCCATTAGAGCAGAATGGAGCACTATGTGATAATGCAGCAGGACTGACTGGCAGCACTACGGCCCCTAGGAGGAACTTGTACATTTTTTTTTGTTGCCGTGCTGCAGATACTCGCTCTGCCCATCCACCTCCATGGCGGCCATTTCCTCTCTCTTGACGGGCTGTTCAGGAGCAGTCATTGTGTTTGTGGCTGTGTGCTGCATCTGGCCGCCGGCACCGTGTGTTCAGTGGAGAGAGGAGGGGCTGATCCGTGCAGCTACCCAGGCTTCAGTATTGTGAGAGGAGAAGCCGATTCATTGGCTGCATGGTTTGAGCCCCCTTCCTCTCTCCGCTGAACACAAGGGGGAACGATCTAGCAGTGGCGCCAGCGCCGGTGGCCATTTTGCTGAAGCCAGCTGCACAAAAAATGAAAAAAGCAAACATTCCCGATTTCCCTGGGCAAAATCCCGATTCAGGACGATTCGAGACAGCCTCCAATCGGGATGAGGGTCCCAAAATCGGGACTGTCGGCAACTATGCTTTCACCCCCTGTCACCAGTGTCACTAGTAGATCTATTTTCTGATCGCCATATTAGTGTTACGGGTGACTCTGGTTAGTTTCTTATAGCGTAAGGGTACCCGCCGTATATTACCCAATAGGGATGAGCTATCTGTTCGGTTCGAACATGAGTTTGACTCGAACATTCGAAAAACGAACATTATGGGCCTTTTGTGCTAAATTCGAGTGGCGCATATTGTCCCATAATGCACTACGGGA
Organism: Lithobates clamitans; assembly: GCA_037952925.1. Lineage (NCBI taxonomy): Eukaryota > Metazoa > Chordata > Amphibia > Anura > Ranidae > Lithobates > Lithobates clamitans. The sequence goes on along the minus strand of JBBGZY010000563.1, from coordinate 9,976,908 downwards.
GCGCAGTGCTGTCTAATGATTGGCCAAGCATGCATTATGACCCGCATGCTTTGGCCAATCACAGCACTGTCAGCAAAGAGAGCCATAATTGGCCAAAGGCAGAGTGCCTTTGGCCAATTATGGCTCAGGGGGTTAAGTCCATGCCCAACACTATATAAGGCCACATGCACGTCGGCCCTGTGTAGTGTGTTGCTGGCGTTGACCGAGAGAGTGTCATTTCACTGCAGTCCATTCCTGGTATACTCTTTCTAATATACTTCAGGCAGGAAAGTGATTCAGTTAGCTGCAGTGTTTTTTATATATATATATATATTATATAAAAAACACTGCAGCTAACAATCACTTTCCTGCCTGAAGTATATTAGAAAGAGTACACCAGGAACGGACTGCAGTGAGATATAGCTAAACTGGATACAGTGGAGATATATGTATATGAGACTGACTGTATATATATATACACATATACACACACATATACATATATATATATATGTGTGTGTATATGTGTGTATATATATATATATATACAGTCAGTCTCATACATATATCTCCACTGTATCCAGTTTAGCTATATCTCACTGCAGTCCGTTCCTGGTGTACTCTTTCTAATATACTTTTTCAGATTCAGTTAGCTGCAGTGTCTCCTACATATATATCCACTGCATTCTAGTCTAGCCAAGCCTATATCTGACTGCAGGCCATTGTTGGTGTACATTTTCAAATACACTTTCAGGCAGGCAGGCAGGTGATTCAGTGATCTGCAGTGCATTAAATATATATACAGTCTCCTATATAAATATATCCACTGCATTCCAGTCTAGCCAAGCCTATATCTGACGGCAGGCCATTCCTGGTGTACGTTTTCAAATACACTTTCAGGCAGGCAGGTGATTCAGTGATCTGCAGTGCAATAAATATATATACAGTCTCCTACATATATGTAGCGCTGACAAATTTTTGCCTGTTTCCTTAATGTAATGTAAAAGTATGGGCAGTACATACCTTGGTATTTGGCACCATCTAGTGGCCAAAACGTGAAATGGACTTCAGTTTTATTTTCATTTCAAGAACATGGAGGGATGTTACAGGAAGTGACTGTTTACATTTTACAAAGAATTGACCTACCCACAATGCCAAGTGACCTCCCATGGACACTCAGCACTGAACTGCATGCTGGGTAGGTTATAAAAGGGCCCACGCGGCCATTTTCTTTTTCTTGTTCCTGGGACGCATGGACTGCCAGCAAGGCTCTGTGGGTGTGTGTGTCCCACAGAGTTGCGGCCTACATCTTGCGGAGTGGAACAGCAGCCATTGATTCTGTCTTACACCACAGCGTGCTGGAGCAGCAGTGTAGTCAGAAGAGCGTTCCAGAGACCCTTGAAGGAGGTAACCGAGGACTCCCGGTCGTCTGTGAGATGGAACAGCGTGACGGCGTGGCTGCAGCGAACGAACTGAGATACTGTGGAGTGGAGGCATCCATCTGTCTGGAAAATAGTGTAAAAAACCGCGCTATAAGAACCAAAAAAACTAAATTAAACTTAATTGAAAAAGTGGTGGCGAGATGATTGACACCCAACCAACATTTAGGGAGCAGCAATTAATATGTACAACATTAATACACACACAAATAGGAAAAAGTATAAAAAAATGCGCTGCCCTTGAAAGATATAATGCAGTGAAAATAACACATATATAAAAACCTGCGTGATGAATGTAGCATACAGGTACAAGGGTGAATTAATATATGGCGTGAGCAATAACAGATGACCAGTGATCGATAAACATTCAATGGCAAACGATCAGTGATCAATCAACAATATAGTGTAGTGAACGCCAGTGAAAATAAAAATTAAAGTCCATCAAAATAACATAGATCGGTGAATCAGTTCCTGTTTCCCAATAGTATATGAGATCCACCACCACAAGTCAACAAGAATGCGCCCTTACCGGAATACCATGATCCCCCATCACAGAGGATCAGGGAAGGCATATGTTGTACTGAACCCCGGCTCCATGGGACGGCAAGCAGACGCCAGATGGTGGAAAATCACTTAAAGCAGCTCGAACCAGCAAAGCAAGGTCGTGGTACATAGGAGGGAATAAATGCTCCAATAGTGTAAAACCAACGATTGTTTATTATAAAAAGAAAAGTAATGCACTTACAAGATAATGGAAATGGATATGATAAAAACCCGAACGTCTGTTGCGCCAGCCTGAGCACAAACAGACAGCCCGTTCCAACTGGATACACGGATGGAGTGCGAGGTGACGTCAAGATCTTTTTTAGATTTCCGCAGAAACGAAGATCCCCCACCCCTACAGGAATATACAGAGAAAGAAGTCCAAACACCATAAAAGGGGATCCAGAGCAGGATGGCAAACCCAAAAGAAAAAGAGAGTACTAGGGGAAGGCATCTACAACCTCAGCGGCAAAGAGCTCACACGAGCGGAATTAATCACACTGGACAAAGGCCTTAAATATGCACCAAAAAAGAATCTGGACAAATTCCAGCTGTATATTGACATACAAAAATACACTAGGAAATTGAATATCAAGAAATACTTATTATCCAGACCACCATCTACATTGAACAAAGGAGTGGAACTTGGCAGAGGAGTACAGCATAGTAATTTAAGAAATAAGTCACTATTCAATCCACCCTCTACAAATAATGAACATATTGAGGTGTTTAAAAAAATGGTGATCAAAGACCTGGAACAACTCAAGTTCAGTAGAATCTCGGAATCCCAGCATATACAACAAGGTATAAAACAATTGGAAGCAAATAAAGATATTATAATTAGACCGGCCGACAAAGGGGGCGCCATTGTAGTACTAACCAAGGAATACTACCACCAGGAACTGATGGGACAACTTAACGATAATAACACATATCTGAAACTCAGTAGCAATCCTACTAGAGGATACAAACGAGATCTGTCCTCTTTGATTCAAAAAGGAATCAACAAAAATATTTTATCCAAAAAAGAATCTAGATATTTAGTACCGGATACATGTGGAGTTCCAATCATTTACACCATCCCGAAGATCCATAAGAATGCTGAGGCACCACCAGGAAGACCCATCATTAATGGGATTCAATCGATTAATGCAAGACTAGGGGAATATGTGGACAAATTTTTGCAACCACTAGTACCTAACACTAAAGCTTATCTACATGATACCAAACATTTATTACAAATATTAAAATCTCTGACCCTGGACCCTAATAGAAGATATCTGTTAGCAACTGCTGATGTTGCTTCACTGTACACAATAATTGAACATAGCGATGAGATGCAATAGAAGCATCTAAATGGGCTATGGATTCATTCAGCCATCTCATTTCTAAACAGAAAAGATTTCTTCTTAGAAGCCTGGCCTTTGGTATTCAACATAACTACTTCTGGTATAATGATAATTATTTTCGACAACTAACGGGTTTTGGGATGGGAGCTAAATATGCCCCAAGTGTAGCCAACATATTCATGGCAAAATGGGAGGAGGATGCCATCTTTTTAAATACTCCAAAGGAACTGGTTCTATATAAAAGATTCATAGACGATTGTATTTTTATTTGGAAGGGTGATGAACTGAGTTTAAGATCCTTTTCCAACGTTTGAATATGAACCAAAAAAATATTAAACTTGAATATCAAATTAGTGAGACTAAAATCCAGTTCCTTGATCTTGAAATAGAACTAACAGCCAATATCATCAGCACAAAAACTTTCTTCAAACCGGTGGAAAGGAACAGCTATATACCAGTAACGAATTGCCATTATGAGCCATGGTTAATCAACATTCCGAAGGGCCAGTTTATTCGCTTACGGAGAAATTGTTCAGAAAATAATGACTATCTTAAACAAGCTCAGTGGATAGGTAAGAGATTTGAAGAAAAAGGGTACAATAAATGTTTTATAGAAGAAAAAATAACAGAAGTCAATCAAACCACAAGAGAAGCGCTTATCCAAGATAAAATCAAGGTAAATGACAAAACAGATGACATACCTCTGATAATGGACTTCAGTGTACAACACAGGAGGATGGAGAGGATTATAAAAAGACATTGGTCTATTTTAAAAACTGATACTACTTTGGCAAATATACTCCCAGAAAAAACGAGATTCATTTATAGACGAGCTCCAACTCTAAGGGACATCATAGCTAAAAATGTACCCAACCCACCCAAGAGAATAACTGATTTAACCTTTTTTCAGGGTAAAGGATTCTATCCCTGTAAAAGATGTTATGCCTGCATAAATACTAATCAAAATGGATACAAATGTCAGAAATTTTCTTCAACAAATACTGGACAAGAATTTGAAATAAAGAATTTTATATCTTGCAGGACTGAGGGGGTGGTATATGCTTTACAGTGCTCCTGCTCCCTCCAATACATTGGCAGAACGAAACGACCAATGTGGAAGAGAATAAGAGAGCACATCCAGAACATTAGAAAAGGCTATCCAAAACACAGTGTTTCAAAACATTTTGATAGGTATCATAACAGAGACCATAGGGGTCTCCAATTCTGGGCTATTCAAAAGCATAAGGCTCATTGGAGGGGTTCCCATAAAGTGAGGGAACTCAGCAAGAATGAATTCAAATGGATATTCCAGATGGGTACATTAGAACCCCATGGTTTGAACATTGAATTCAACCTGAATTGTTTTATTTCTGATTTTTAGAGGTTTTTTCAGATTTATATATATATTTTTATGGTATATATTTTATTTTAATTTTTTATATTTTTTTATATTTTTTATTTTTTTGGTCCTAGATTCTCATTATTTGTACAATATCAGTTTTCTCTGAGTGGCAATATTTGGTTCAGTTCTAGCATATAAATAATGGTCATCATCCATTTTTGCAATATTCTATCAGGGAATTTTTAGATTTTAATTTTACATTTTAATATTATCTCCCTATTTCTTATATCATATCCTATTTTAATTTTATATATGTGTATTTTATATCTTGTTTACTCCATTGTCCATACATTTATGAGCAGAGCATGTGGATACCCCATTTTTGTGATATTATGGGGCACTGGTCAATTATCAAAACCATTAGAGACAATGCTTTGCTATATATTCCCTCTGTGAGATGCTATACCAATTGTGACCACTGGAGGGAGTTGAAGAAGTAAATGTGATTAGAGATATCAATATATATATTTTTTACTTTTTACACACTGTGTTTTTTACACATGGAATCGTGGTTTTGATAAACCAACGATATTCATATGAATTACATGTCTAATAAAAGTAGGTTTTAACAGGATTGAAGTCTATGCAGGAAGCAGGATGATGATTAACTCATGCTGTAGCCATGGCAACCACTCTGCTGTTGTGCTATAAAGCTGAGTCCGTCAGAGCTTGTATTATCCTTGAAAAAGTCACGTGACTGTGATGTAACGCGTGGGAGGAGCCAAGGACGCTCTGTGTAGATCAGCAGTATCACACAGTGTACTGCAGTGAATCTGCTCCTGTCTAAGGTGGCTGACTGCTATAGTAAAACCTGCATATGCCTTATCATTATAAGGCACACGTGAGTGGATTGAAGTTTGCCTGTGTACCTTGGTATCCTAACTATTGCACAATGATTGCTTTTTTCTCTTATCTGCCTGTCAAATGAGATCCGTTTATGATTCTCACATTGGTTGTGAACAGAAGCAAAGGAAACATTGTTACTATAAATGTCAATGAGCACCTTAATTAAGCAAGTGTTTTTAAACAGCTTTGCTAGTGGGACCGGATCAAAGCTCTATACCAATCGGATTCTACACTTGTATAATTGAACCTTCTGAATACATCCCTATGTATTTATTTTTATGTTGATTTTTTATGTGTTTTTTTTTTTTTTTACACATTTGGTGGCACTAATAATTTTACACTTTTTTTTGATTACTGGATTTTTTTAGGAATTTTACTCACCGCTGGATTTATTTGAGTATTTATATTTATTTATATTTATTCATATATACTCATTTTTATGCACATTGTGAAGCGCTTCAAATATCATTATTTATAGAATTAGGTGTGCCAAGTACTTGCGGACAATCTGCTATCGCTACACCAACATCTGATTGTAGCAGGCAAAATTCCCTACCCCAGTTGCTAAACCGTAGAAAGAAATTTGGTCCCAGCCATCCACATGCTCAGAGGCTGAATGCTAGCTTGGCTAAATTGCTAGCACTCCAACTGATGCCTTTTCAGCTGGTAGACTCTGCCCCCTTTCATGAATTTGTGGAAAGTGCAGAACCTCAGTGGCAGGTTCCCAAACACCATTTCTTTTCACGGAAGGCCATTCCGGCTGTCTCCTGGCATGTGGAAGGCAATGTCTTGGCCTCGTTGGACAGGGCGGTAAGCAGTAAGGTGCATATTACCACTTACTCATGGTCCAGCAGGTACGTCCAGGGACGTACCTTTCTTTCACACTGCACTGGGTAACTCTGCTGGCAGCTGGGAAGGATGCAGGACAGGGTGCAGTATTGCTGGAGCTTGTTCCGCCACCACGCCTCCAAAATGCTAGTAGTGGTGATTCTGCCACACCTCTACCCCCTCCTCTTCTTCTTCCTCTATAGCCTCTTCCTCTGCAGATTTCTCCTCAGAACCAGCGGTGCTTCGTAGGTGTTCAAGGGGCTATGCAAGCACTCAGGCAAAAAGATGCCATGCGTTGCTTGAGTTGGTCTGCTTAGGGGACAGGAGCCACACTGGGGCAGAGATTCTGTCAGCTCTGCAGGGGCAGACTCAGAGGTGGTTGACACCACCAGGAATGGTGGTTTGCGACAATGGCACCAACCTCCTCTCCGCCCTCCGACAGGGACACTTGACCCATGTTCCTGTTTGGCTCACGTCCTTAATTTGGTGGTGCAGCGGTTCTTGTGCAGGTACCCGGGCTTACAGGATCTCCTGAGGCAGGCCAGTTAAGTCTGTGGGCATTTCCGCCAGTCATATAATGCCAGTGCTCGGCTGGCTGACATTCAAAGGGAATGCAACCTGCCCAAGAACCGCCTCATTTGTGACATGCCCACCAGGTGGAACTCAAAGTTGGCAATGCTGCAGCAACCGCACACGCAGCAGAGGGCCATCAATGATTACCTGTGTGAGTATGGCATCAGGACAGGGTCAGGGGAGCTTGGCTTTTTTTGCCACACCAGTGGCTACTGATCAAGGATGCATGCACTGTCCTGTCACCATTTGAGGAGGCCACGAGGATGGTGAGCAGTGACAGTGCATGCATCAGTGATACTGTCCCTCTTGTCTTCCTGTTGGAGAACACGTTTTGTGGAATAATGGACAGGGCACTTGAGGCAGAACAGAGGGAGGAAGAGGAGGAATTCCTTACCTCTCAAGGCCCCTTTTATCCAGACAGTATTCCTGCAGGCCCGCCGATCACACAGGAAGAGGAGGAGGAGAATGTGGATTGTGTCAGCATGGAGGTGGAGTCTGGCACTCAGCATCAACAGCAGTCTTCAAGGGATCGTTCTCAGTCCCTTGAAATCCATGGACTTGTACGTGGCTGGGAGGAGGTGGCTGCTGATCATGTCATCCTTAGTGACCCAGAGGACTCTGGATCGTATGCCTCAGCAAACCTTCGCTGCATGGTCTCCCTGATCCTGCAAAGACTGAGAAAGGACTCTCGGATTCATGGTATTAAGGAGAGGGATCATTACTGGCTGGCAACCCATCTTGATCCACGTTACAAGGGTAAGGTTGCAGAACTTATCCAGCCTTCGCAGAGGGAGCAGAGGATGAAACATCTTCGGGAGGCCTTGCAGAAAGGTTTGGGCAATGCGTTTCCAGAGCCTGGGAGGTTACAATTTCCTGGTCCACCTGGACAACGTGTTGCTGAGGTTTCGATCATTCACAGAAGGAGCGGTGGAGAAGGTGGCCCTATGACCGATGCATTCAGACAATTCTTTAGTCTGCAACCCCAAGGTCTGATCGGTTCCAGCAACCATCGCCAGTGTCTGATTTACATGGTGCAGGAATACCTAGGGGCAAGATCAGACTTGGAGACCTTTCCAACCAACAATCCACTGGGTTACTGGGTGTTGAGGATGGATCACTGGCCAGAGCTTGCATAATATGCAATTGAGCTACTGGCCTGTCCTGCATCCAGCATGACTATCCTGATATGTTGAGTGACTATCCTATTCCTCCTCAATGTTCATGTTGATCACTTCTAAGAACATTTTTGTTTCAGGGCACCACCACCAGTGCCTAAGGCCCAATTTTTCTGCCCCTGCTTAACAGGGGCGTATAATTATAATTTTTGCTGTAATATTTTGCAGCAAGGCTCGTTCTTGCGCTCAACTAGAGTATCTGTGAGGGGTTACAGTGTTGTGGCACCACCACCAGTGGCTAAGGCCCAATTTTTCTGCCCCTGTTTAACAGGGGCATGTAATTACAATATTTGCTCTAATATTTCACTGCAGGGCTTGTTCCTGCGCTCAACAGAATCTGTGAGGGTTTACAGTGTTGTGGCACCACCACAACCGGCCCAATTTTTTCTGCCCCTGTTTAATAGTGGCATGTAATTACAATTCTTGATATAATATTTCACAGAAGGGCCCATTCCAGCGCCCATCAAGAGTAACTGTGAGGGCTTACAGTGTTCTGGTACCACCAACATCCTAAGGCCCAATTTTCTGCAGCGTATACAGTAGCTGACCGCGATATTGTGTCAATCTCGCTGCTGTTATCGGCGAGATTTGATACCTGCGAGCCCCGTCGCAGGAGCCAGCGCAGAGCTGGCTCGCTCATCAGGAAAGAAAAGCTGTGTTTTTTCCTTTACCGATGAGCGACAAGCATTGCTGACAGGTGTCTGGTATGAATAATAAGGGGGAATGCTGCGCCAAATTTTAAATTAAAAAATGGCATGGGTTCCCCTACAGGGGCATACCAGGCCCTTAGGTCTGGTATGGATTTTAAGGGGAACCCCCTATGCCGAAAAAACTGAATGAGGTCCCCCAAAAATCCATACCAGATTCTTATCTGAGCATGCAGCCCGGCCGCTCAGGAAAGGGGGTGGGGACGAGCGAGCATCTCCACCCCCTTTCCCAGGGGGCCTTTTTATGACTTCTCCGCTCTCTCCGGCCTCTTCTCCCGGTGTCCAGTTCTTCTCCCGCTCTCCGGCCTCTTATGATGTTACAGTCCCATTATGCCCGGGACTGTGACGTCATAAGGGGCGGGGTCACCAGGTGACATCACCTGGTGACCACGCCCCATGCCTATCAAAGTCTTTGCGCACCTCGCACACAGCATTACAGTGGGAGAGAGCATCATGTCAACATCGGAAGAAGAGAAGAGGGAACAAGATGACAGAGAAGACCGGGCCACCACTAGCAAAGGAGTGGCAAAAGAGCAGAAGATAGCGGAGGAGCCCGGCAGAAGAACTGGAGAGCGGGAGAAGACACCGGTAGAATAGGCCGGAGAGTGGAAGAAGAACCGAACACCAGGAGAAGAGGCCGGAGAAAGCGGAGAATCGGAAGAAGACCCCCGGAGCTGCCTAATAAATTACTTTAAAAACCTGTCTAGTGTGTTTTTTTATTGACACTTTTTTCCCCCAGGTGAATGGGTCGGGGTACGATGTACCCCATACTCATTCACATAGGCTGGGGGGCGGGGATCTGGGGGCCCCCTTATTAAAGGGGGCTCCCGGATTCCGATAAGCCCTCCGCCCGCAGACCCCGACAACCAACGTCCAGGGTTGTTGGGAAGAAGCCCTTGTCCTCATCAACATGGGGACAAGGTGCTTTGGGGTGGGGGGGGCAGAGGGCGCCCCCCTGCCCCAAAGCACCCACCCCCCATGTTGAGGGCATGCTGCCTGGTACGGTTCAGGAGGGGGGGCACTCGCTCGTCCCCACCCCTTTTCCTGACCGGCCAGGCTGTGTGCTCAGTCTGGTATGGATATTGGGGGAACCCCCATGCCGTTTTTTCAGCGTGGAGGTTCCCCTTAAAATCCGTACCAGACCTAAGGGCCTGGTATGCCCCTGGAGGGGAACCCATGCCGGGTTTTTATTTAAAATTTGGCGCAGCGTTCCCCCTCATGATTCATACCAGATACCTGTCAGCAATGCTTGTCGCTCATTGGGAAAGGAAAAAAACGCAGTTTTCCTTGCCCGATGAGCGAGCCAGGGCGTGATGTACAGCACCCTGTCGCTGAGAACCAGCGCGATGGGATGGTGCTGGAAACACATTCTCACGGTCAGGTACTGTATAGGGCAGGCCGTATAGTATATACAGGCGGTCCCCTACTTTCAAACATCCGAATTACAAACGACTCCTACTTACACAAACGTAGGGAGACAACAGGAAGTGAGAGGAAATCTACCCCTAAGAAGGGAAATTCTCTCCTGTAAGAGTTAATATGGGAAAAAGGTGTCTCGACTGATGCTTTATCACCAATCCTTGTTATTTATATAAACCAAATTCACTAAAGGAAAATTATAGATGAAATAGTGGCGCTTATCCCCAGGTGGGGAGATGCCAGACACTCTTATGCAGCCAGTGAGCTGAATATAGACGTGACTAGAGAAAAAGTGAAAAAACATATATTGCTAAATATCCCAAAAAGTAATATTAGATAAAATAAATTATTCAATAAATTCAATATGAGCTAATATAAATTATAACACTCAGTGAAAGTGATATACAAATATATAAATCCAAGAAAAAATATATAATGAAAATTGAACACATTTTTTCTTGGATTTATATATTTGTATATCACTTTCACTGAGTGTTATAATTTATATTAGCTCATATTGCATTTATTGAATAATTTATTTTATCTAATATTACTTTTTGGGATATTTAGCAATATATGTTTTTTCACTTTTTCTCTAGTCACGTCTGTATTCAGCTCACTAGCTGGATAAGAGTATCTGGCATCTCCCCACCTGGGGATAAGCGCCACTATTTCATCTATAATTTTCCTTTGGTGAATTCGGTTTCTATACATTTTATTGTTAAGTGGAAGCTTTGGTAGGGTTTTGACATTTATTAACATAGCACGGAGGTGGTAATACAGGTCAGGCAGGGGTGGCGTAATTTGCACCTGGTTATCTCCGGCTTTCAATCCTTGTTATTTCCCTAAAAACCCCAAATTTTCAAAATCCAATTGTCATTGGGACAGAAAGTGAGGTGAAATCTTCTGAACAGGGGTACAGACAGCAAAACAAATGTTACAGGGGTGATGATAACCCTTCCCTATGTTATCCAAAAAGCTTTAAAAATTGATTTGTTGGCTGGAGCTACACTTACAAAAAATTATACCTGTTCAAAAATTACAAACAGATTATACTTAAGAACAAACCTACAGTCCCGGTCTTGTTTGGACCGTTTGTATACTGCTGTTTAGAGTATATAGGGCCTGGGGGCCCCACGCCATTTCTTTTTTTAATTTGGGTGCGGGGTTTCCCTTAATATCCATATAAGACCCAAAGGGCCTGGTAATGGGCTGGGGGGGGGTACCCATGCCGTTTTTCTCAATAATTTTCATCCATATTGCCGGGACCTGACATTACATTACAGCCACAAGCAGTTTTACATGACTTTTATTCCTTTAGAAATGTCATTTTGTGCAGGGACTGTTCAAAACACGGGAAACACGCGCCACTTTACAGGCATACATACTATAGTCACACCCAGGTACGATATTTAAAGGAATATTTCACTTTTATTTTTTTACTTTAAGCAACGTCCGTTTTTAAAACTTTTTTTTTGCATTGATACATGTCCCCTGGGGCAGAACCTCGGTCCCCAAACAATGTTTAGGACAATAACTTGCATATTAGCCTTTAAAATTCGCACTTTTGATTTTTCACGTTCGGGTCCCATAGACTTTAACGGTGTTTGAATGTTCGCATGAACTTTCGGTCTGTTCGCATGTTCTGCCGCAAACCGAACTGGGGGTTGTTCGGCTCATCCCTATTACCCAATAAAAGTTTAACCCCCTGATCACCCGGTGGGTGACATCAGTTAGGTCTTAGCATCAGGGTCAGAGTCAGCCCCAGGCAGCATCAGATTAGTGCCAGTAGCGCTAACACTCACGCACGCACGCACCCATAGACCTCTCTTAGTAGTATAGTGTCTGAACAGATCAATATCTTTAGCCCCTCTGCCCAGCCCACCCAAGTGCAGTATCAATCGATTACTGTCACTTACAAAACACTTAACTGCAGCGTTTGCAGAGTCAGGCCTGATCCCTGCGAATGTTAACAGTTTTTTTTGGTAGCCACTGCAGCAGGCTCTGACAATCAGTTGCTCTTTTTGCCTGTGAGTTGCACTAGTTGTACCAATAAATTTAGAGGCCAAAATGTCCAATCGGAGGTACACTAGTGAAGAGGCCTACACGTTTCTGAGCATGACAGATGAGAGTAAAGAGAGAGTCGCCCATCTGTCAGATTCAGGCTCAGAATACGATCCTGTAGACAGCAGCGACACCCTGACATATAGCTCTGACAACGGAGTAGTGGTCCCTGCTAAGGTCAGGCTTACCCAACCCCGTTCTTCTTCTGTTGAGGTGCAAGAACAGCAGGGCTCTCGCATTGAGCAGAGAGCCGGTACTAGTGCCGCTCTTCCTTCTGGTGACCTGGCAAGCACCAGCTGCCTAGTACATCCTAAAAACAAGGAAGAGGGGCGCCTCTGAGTATAAATCAATAATCATTTATTTACAACAAACAATATCCACTCACATGGAGGACTGTAGTATTGCGTTCCGGTGCATCTCTGAGTAGAGAAGAGGCTGGAGGACCACAAGTCTCAGCAAGTCCGTGCAGTGCTGGTCACACATCAAGTCCTGGCAGGGATGGATGGTGGTGGCAGAACACGGTGGGAGTTCCCTCGGGTCTCCAGATGGCACTTCAGAATAGGTAGTGGGTTGAATAACAAAGACCAACGGTCTGTGGGTTCCAGGGAGGGGATGGGGAGACGCCAAAGCCGATCGCCGGGCGCGCTGCCGTCTGAGGCTCGTACGGCTCCGTGGAGAGAGATGGTGACGGCTGTACAGGGAGCCAGAACGAGGCCTGGAAAGCAAGCGCAGCGCGGCGCCGGGCCGTGACGTCACAGCTCTGCGACGCGTTTCCGAGTCTGCGCGCTATAGATGACAGGAATAGCGGCACTCCTTTTTCAAGCATAGGGGGCAGATGTATTGGCAGTCCTTTTATAGTCTTTGGGAGGGAGGGGGAAGGGGCGGGGCTGAGAATAATAAACAGTATCCGGATACAATGCAGCTTATTGGCAATACTAGATATAATGCACATAGAAGTAGGGCACAAGTTGATAAAGTTTAAGCATGGAGTATCTGTATATACATATATAGGGAACATATGAGCATAATTATACATAGAATTGGAAAATGAAAATTAAAAATTAAAATTAGAAATAAAAAATTATTTAATTAAAAACCAGTACACATCCACCTGCAGAATAAAACCTGGTGCATATGCAACCAATATGGACCATATATAAGAACATGTAAGTGTATCAATTGAGAATTGGGATGGTACTAAAAATTAATAATGATAATATTAATGATCATGGACCAATGCAAGATAAAAAATATATATATATATATAAAATAAGAAATTTATATATGTAAAATACACAAGAAATGGTGATTATATAAATATAAATATCAGTACACGCTGTAAACATAATTAGCGATGTAACACAGTCCGCAAGGGAAAAACCAGGAAAAAGGAGCAAAGGGAGGGGAAAAAAGGGGGGGGGGGCTGCGGGAAGGAAAAGCCAGAGGGAAAAAAAGGAAAAAGGAAAAGGGGGGGGGGGGGGAAGAAAGGAATGGAGAAGAAAGGGAGGGGGGGGGTTAGGGGGGTAATGGGAGAGAACGAGGGCAGGGGAGGGGGCGGGGGATGGAATATACTTACTCGTGGACCCGCCACCCCCACAATAATAGATATGTTAGTGTGTATACAACCTGTGGTAAGGATGATAAAAATACAAGCAATGAATAAACACATACCATATATAAGCAAATAAAAGCAATATATATCTATAATATGGTGGCAATCTCGATGCCCTCATTCAAGCCCCCAGGCGAGAGGACGTCGAGATTGTAAATCCAGAACGTTTCTTTTGCACAGAGCTTTTTGAAACGTTCGGTGGGAGTATATGACTTGGGGATTTGTTCAATTACCCATACAGTGAGGCCCGTGGTGGATTTTTGGTGAAAACTAGCAAAATGTCGTGGGACACTGTGCATGTCTTTGCCACCCTCTATCAGTCTCCGGTGTTGACCGAAACGCTGTCTGAGGGGGCAGATTGTTCTACCGACATAGATCAGTCCACAGGGGCACATGAGGCCGTAGACTACAAAATCAGAAGAACAATTGTAGAATTGGTCTATCTGGTACGTTTTACCTTTGGAAAGGAATGACTTCTGTCCATGTTTAACAAAGGCACAAGTTTTGCATAGTGTTTTTTTGCATCGATACATGCCAACCAAAGGTATAAGTGTGGTGGCATGGTCGTTGGTCACAGTGGTTTTGAATTTGCTTGGGGCAATTTTACTTTTCAAGTTAGGTGCTTTACGGTAAGTGATTCGTGGTACTGTAGGGAGAAGAGTTTTGAGAAGGGGGTCCTGTAATAGAATCCCCCAATGTTTTTTCATGATGTTTTCCATTTTTTTATATTCGAAGTGAAAGGTCGTGATAAATCTGGTGGAGTGATCTGTTGGGCAAGTATTTGTTTTGGCTGGTTTACCCTTGGAATAGGATGCACAAGCTACATCAACCAATTCTTTAGGGTATTGTTTTTCAGCGAATTTGTTTTTTAATGGAATGCTGGAGGCTGCATAATCGCTATCGAGGGTACAGTTCTGTCTGAGACGGCAGAACTGTCCCTTTGGTATATTTTTCGTCCACTTCGGATAGTGGCAGCTGTGAAAATGTAAAAAGGAGTTCCCAGCAGTTGGCTTGGTGTAATTTTTAGCAATGATTCTATCGTCCATGTGACCCAATTCCAAATCGAGATATGCTAAATGGGTGGGGTCGGAAGTGTGGGTGAAGGCAAGTCCATAGGGATTATGGTTACAGTGGTCCACAAATGATGTAATCTGATCTGGGGAGCCGTCCCAGATCACGATCAGATCATCTATATAGCGCCCAAAGAAAATGATGTTTGCTGAGTGTGGGTTATTTTGCCATATAAAGTTTTTCTCCCAGTAACCCATAGCCAGGTTGGCATAGGAGGGGGCGAAATTTGCTCCCATGGCGGTCCCCTGTGCTTGCAGGAAGAACTCACCATTAAAATCAAAGTAGTTGTGGGTTAAACAAAAGTTGGTAGCCTCCATGATGAAGGCGGCTTGTCTGGGGTTTAAAAGAGGGTCCTGGGCAAGAAAGAATTCCAGAGCTAATAATCCAAATGAGTGGGGGATGGAGGTGTAGAGTGAGGTAACATCCAATGAAAGCCACAAGTAGGTGGATTCCCACTTGTACGGTGCTAGGAGTTCTAGGAGATGTGAACCATCTCTGATATATGACGGTAATTCCTTAACTAGTGGCTGTAAAAATTGATCGATATATTGGCTGAATCCCGTGGTGACACTGTCCATCGCCGCCACGATGGGTCTTCCCGGGGGAGTGGTTGTGTTCTTGTGGATTTTGGGCAAATAAACTTTATCAACTTGTGCCCTACTTCTATGTGCATTATATCTAGTATTGCCAATAAGCTGCATTGTATCCGGATACTGTTTATTATTCTCAGCCCCGCCCCTTCCCCCTCCCTCCCAAAGACTATAAAAGGACTGCCAATACATCTGCCCCCTATGCTTGAAAAAGGAGTGCCGCTATTCCTGTCATCTATAGCGCGCAGACTCGGAAACGCGTCGCAGAGCTGTGACGTCACGGCCCGGCGCCGCGCTGCGCTTGCTTTCCAGGCCTCGTTCTGGCTCCCTGTACGGCCGTCACCATCTCTCTCCACGGAGCCGTACGAGCCTCAGACGGCAGCGCGCCCGGCGATCGGCTTTGGCGTCTCCCCATCCCCTCCCTGGAACCCACAGACCGTTGGTCTTTGTTATTCAACCCACTACCTATTCTGAAGTGCCATCTGGAGACCCGAGGGAACTCCCACCGTGTTCTGCCACCACCATCCATCCCTGCCAGGACTTGATGTGTGACCAGCACTGCACGGACTTGCTGAGACTTGTGGTCCTCCAGCCTCTTCTCTACTCAGAGATGCACCGGAACGCAATACTACAGTCCTCCATGTGAGTGGATATTGTTTGTTGTAAATAAATGATTATTGATTTATACTCAGAGGCGCCCCTCTTCCTTGTTTTTATCTTCTCAGCCTATTGGACCCTGCTTCTGGTCTTTTTTTGGTGGCAGCCCTGATAGACTTCCCCTTGTATATATATTTATATACATCTACAGACACCTACCCTACCATTGGACTATTTAGGATCTGTTATGTGAGGTATACCTGCTTTGCGCCTTTCTACTTGTTTTTTGCCTAGTACATCCTGGTCGTACATACAGCACTGCAGTAACACTTGGTGATGTGGCAAGTCCCATAAGTGCAGTTCAAGCTGGTGCGGTGGCTAGAACAAGCAGTGTCCCGCAGCCACCAAGAAGACAAACACAGGCCCATCAAGCCCATAGTGCCCTTCCTGCTGCACTTACCAATCCGAATTGAGAGCCCGCCACTTCTGCAGCACCCGTACTTCCCCCATTCTCACTGGCCAACCCAGATTTCAGGTGGAAACAGTTGATTTTACATCACTTGATTTTTATTTGCTGTTTTTCACCGCAGATCTCTATAGATCTATTGTGGACCAAAGCAATTTGTATGCTGGTTAATTCATTGCCAGTTGACCCTTGCCAGAGATTGGAGACCTATTACGGTTTCCGAATTTAAGACCTTCCTGGGCCTATCCTTCCTCATGGATATAACTAAAAAAAGTGAGTTGCGGTCATATTGGTCTACTGACCCAATTCACCATATGCCCGTGTTCTCTGCCTCCATGACCAGGACGCGATATGAGCAGATCTTGCAGTTCTTGCATATTAATGACAATGAACTCTGTCGTCCTCGGGGTGACCCTGGATATGATCAACCATACAAAATTCGGCCCCTCGTAAACCACTTCATCCAACAGTTTGCAGCCTTGTTTACTCCCGATCAAGTTGTCTGCGTTGATGAGTCCCTGATTAGGTTTTCTGGCCGCTTGTCATTCAAACAGTATCTTCCCAGCAAGCGTGCCAGATATGGGGTCAAGATGTATAAGCTCTGTGACAGGGCAACAGGCTATACATATCATTTTATGGTTTACGAGGGAAAAGATAGTCACGTGGAGCCCGAGAACTGCCCAATCTACATAGGGATCGCTGGTAAAGTTGTGTGGGACTTGGTGTCACCCTTATTCGGAAAGGGGTACAACTTGTACGTGGACAATTATTACACAAGCGTGCCACTTTTTTAGGCACGTCATGGAATTGGCGCATGTGGCACCGTGCTATCTTTTTTTTTTTTTTTTTTTTTTTTTTTTTTTTTTTTTTTTTCTTTTTTTTTTTTTTTTTTTTTTTTTTTTTTTCCACATCAGTAAACAGTGTTTGGAGGGCTAAATCAGTTTGTTGTTCATTAACTGTCGCCTTCTCGTATTCACATCATAGTGGATTATACTTTTTCTCATTGCTTTTTATATCGCCATAATGACCAACGGATTCCATTACGCCTCTTTACCAACAAGTCCTCTGGACCCGTAAGAAGGAAGAAAAAGGACAAAAACACCAACAAAAAATACAAGAAGAGAGGTTTGTAAAAATGAACTTGTGGGCTCCCCGTGCCCATCTTCTACTGACCCAGCCTGTATTGTGTACCAAATTACCTATGCCCTAATACCCCGATCCCCCCCACCCACTCCCTATATGTTTATCCTATACCCTACTAAGCTATATATTTAACTAAAAATGTGCATATCCAGAAACACTTTATTATAGGATCCTTTGCCTGCAAGGATACCAGTTGCCTATATACCTATATTAAGCCCATCCCTCAGTCTATTCCGTGTCTATGCAGATCCCACTATTAATGACACTTCACTTTCTCTATCCACATCTTCCACATGCTTTCAAATTCCTGAAGATTGCCCCTTTTTATGTACTCCATTCTTTCCCTACCCAAGGTTTCATTCATTGTAGAGATCCAGTCTTTCACGGTGGGGGGCTCCTTTACCTGCCATCTAAGTGCTATCAACTTTCTAGCCTGAAACAGGGCCCGCGTGACAGCTAAGGTAGTACTCAACCTTTCTCCCATCACTCTTCTATGCCCCAGAATACAAACCAAGGCCTCGTTTGCCACTGTCGTACCGAAAATATTTCCCAAGTTCCCAGTCACCTCCTCCCAGTATCTAAACAGCTTGGGACACCTCCACACCATGTGAATGAGATCTCCCGTCCTTCGACACCTGGGGCAGTTGTCATTGGGCCTTCTCCCAAATTTAAAAAGTCTTTTAGGAGTATAATAGGCTCTGTTTAACAGCATTAAGTGTGAGAGTCTCTGTGAAGGGGTCACAGAAACCTGCGCTCCCAACTCTAAAATTCTCGCCCATTGTTCCTGGGTCATTCCTCCCACCTCCTCTTCCCATTTAGCCTTTACCCGAAGGAGTATTTCCCTGCTATTAACCGATTTGCTTAATTGGTCATAAATTCTTGAAATTACCCCTCTAGTGGGGGTTATTTGAATTATGCACTGAAATAGAGGCATCTCTTCCCATCTCGGGGTCTGGGCTTTAAATTGTGCTTTAAGGGCATGTTCCAACCGGACATATAGGAAGAAAGACCCCCGGGGAAGCTTAAACTCCCCAACCAGTTCTGAAAATTTCTTTAACCCAGAGTCGTTATATAATTGACTTAGCTTACTGAGGCCGAGCTTCTCCCACTCTCTAAATATGCCTATCTTAAGAACTTCCTGCAAATTATGGTTGTTCCAAATAGGAGAGTAGGCTGTTAAGGCTCCATACCCCATCTTTTTCTTAACTGTTTTCCAAAGTTTGGTTATCAATTTAATTGTTGGAAATTTATCATGGAACGCGTCCGCCTCTAGGGCTTCAATAATTGTATTATGTGTGGAGCTCAACAATAGTAACTTGCCATTAGGGGTGCCTCCTTTCGGTATCCCACAGCCCAATAATTGCTGCAACTGAGTTGAGTAAAAATAACTCTCGGGATGTGGGAGGGCAAAGCCCCCCTCCTGGGTAGGGAGCTGGAGCACTCCAAGACGGATCCTGGCTTGTTTCCCCTTCCAAATCAATTCCCTAAAGAGACTGTCAATTTTTTTAAACCACTTCTTACTTATCCAGACAGGGGAATTATGCAAGACGTATAGCAGCTGTGGCATCCATATCATTTTTATTAAGCTACATCTTCCTGCAACTGATAGAGGGAGGCGTCTCCAAATTCCTATTTTTTGTTTAAATTTTGTTAAAAGAGGGACAAGGTTTTTACTGATATATAGAACAGGGTCCTTCGTCAGGACAATCCCTAGGTACTTCAGAGCTTCCACTGTTGCCACCTGAGGCATACCAGGTGCTATTGTCTCATTTAAGGGGTCTATCGGTAGAAACTCTGATTTCTCCCAGTTTATCTCTAAGCCAGAAAAACTGCCGAAGTCCTCCACTATCCTCATTGCTCCCGGTAGCGATTTCCTCGAGTCTCCCAAAAATAACAGAATGTCATCCGCATACAATGCGATTCTTTCCTCGCCTGTTTTTCTCTGGAAGCCGGTTATCGCTCGACTTCCCCTTATGGAAATGGCCAGGGGTTCCATCGCTAGTGCAAACAACAGAGGGGAGAGTGGGCACCCCTGCCTCGTCCCCCTCTCCAGCTCAAACCAGTCTGACAATTCGTTGTTAATTTTTAATCTTGCCTTGGGTCGAGTATATAGCATTCTAATCCACCCTATAAAGGCAGGGCCAAAACCAAAGACCTCCAGCACGCGCCACATATAGCCCCACTCCACGCTATCAAAAGCCTTGGATACATCAAGGGTCATCAATGCTCTCGAACCCTCGTTCACCATTGGGGTCTGTACATTCAAAAACGCCCTTCTAATATTCAGGCTCGTGGATCTATTGGCTATGAAGCCTGCCTGGTCCTCGTGGATCAGCTTATGGATAACTCCATTCAATCTTGCTGCCAGCACTTTGGCCAGAATTTTTACGTCCGTGCATAAAAGAGAAATTGGTCTATAGGCGGCCATATCCAAGGGATCTTTCCCTTCTTTCTGTAATACAATAATAGTTGCTTCTAGCATTGAGGCAGGTAATTGGCCCCCCTCAAGCGCCCCCCCCAAAACTTTCAGCAGTTCGGGGATCAACACTTCACCATAGTGTTTGTAAGTCTCAATTGGAAGACCATCTGGTCCGGGCGACTTATGGGTTGCCATGCCTGCTACTGCTTGGTATAATTCTGCTATAGATATTGGGGCATCTAATATATCTCTTTCTTCTTGTGATATGGTGGGGATGTCTAACCCCCTTAGGAAGTCCTCCATCTTGGCCTCCTTACCCCTCTTCTGGGAGGAATACAGTTTTTTATAGTAATCCCTGAAGGCTTGTACTATTTTTAAGGTGCTTGATACTACCTCACCGCTCTGGGATCTAATCGCGAGGACCGTGGATGGAGCTGCATTGGATTTTGCTAGCATAGCCAGTGTCCTTCCCATTCTCTCGCCCTCCACCATAGATTCCTGTCTTTGGAGTAACCGCCTGGTTTCTGCTTTCTGTATAACCACTGATTTATATGCTTGTTGTTTCTCTTGCCAGATACTTTCCGTCTCCGGGGTTGGGTTGCAAGTATAGTTGTTTTCTGCTTCAAGAGCGTCTCTCAACAGGCTCTCCTCCTCCCTTCTAGCCTCTTTGTTGAATGTAGCTATCTGCTGTATCAGGACCCCCCTAAGAAAAGCCTTAAGGGCGTCCCATAGCGTAGAAGGGGACACCGTTCCCTGATTGATCTCAACAAACTCCCTTAAGGAGGAAAGTATCCCATCCGTCTTTTTAATAATTTCAAACCAGTACGGGCTTATACTCCAGTACTTCCGGGGCCTAGGCTCCCCAAGATTTAAAATGACTACCATAGGTGAGTGGTCTGAGATGCCTCTTGGCCAGTATGTTATTTTTTCTACCATCTGGAGAGCCCTATCATTTCCTAGGGCTAGGTCTATCCTTGAAAGCACGGAGTAAGATGCAGAACAGCAAGTATATTGCAGCACGCCTGGGTTCCGTGCCCTCCACAAATCCATTAATCCCACTTCTTCCAGAAAAAAGCTTAACCGACTCTTTACTGAGTCCTCTGAGCTTTTTCGTAGTGGGAATCTATCCAGCCTTTTATCTAGAACCTCATTGAAGTCCCCCATTGCTACAATCGGCACCTCTTTTTTATCTAGCAAAAATTCATACAGTTTAAGCAAGACATCCAGATTAAAGGGCGGAGGGATATATATATTTGCCACCACATACCTGGCGTTTTCAATAAAACATAATAAAAAGATGTATCTACCCAACTCGTCTATCCTGACCTGGCTGCAGGAAAACTTCACCCCAGACTTTACCAAAACACTCACTCCCCTACTATAGGAGGAGTGAACCGCATGAAATTGGGTTTGAAATTTTTTCATCTGTAGGTGATGAATAGTTTCCTTGGTTAGGTGGGTTTCCTGCAGACAGACCAGATCAGCCCCGCACCTCTCCATCATAGAGAACACTGCTAATCTTTTAAGTGGTGTACCTAGGCCCCTGACATTCCAGGATCCTATTTTCAGAGTCTTAGCTAACATCTAAAGACTGAGGAATATTCTTTACCCCAACATATACAAACGTATATAACAGAAAGATATAAGAGAAATTTAATATATATAACCCTAACCCAGAACTAATTTTTCTCCTCCTAGTGACTGTTATAACAATTCCGTGTGTGTGCATGCTTGGCCACTAGACCACGTATTCATTTTGGCTATATTAGCCTTACTTTGGGCATAAACTTGCCATAGACAGTGCTTGCATGTGCGTGTAAAACAACCAAAAACCTATTTACTATAAAAAGTGCCTGTATGTGCAAAAATAATCTTAAGGAAGGTCTGGATACCTCCGTTATAATTTCTAGTGGTATAAGTGTTCGTAAGGAATGATTTACCCATCCTATTTCCCCTCCCTCCCATCTTCCCACCCCTTCCCTTCCCTCCCCACCTAACCTCCCCTACCCTCCCACCCCATCGACCCCCCCCCACCCGTACCCACCTATCTAGGTGTACCCCCTGGGGGTTTACCATGACCGTTGCCTCTTACACTAACACCAACCTTTTACACCAATCTTACACTCACAGCCCCACACCACCCTACCCACTAATAGCTGTGTGCACCCATCCCCTCCCGTCCCCTTATAACAAAAAGCATTAACAGATGGCAGAAAGGGGTGGGGAAAAAAAAAAAAAAAAAAAAAAAAAAAAAAAGCAAGAACAAGAAAAAGAACAAAAACAAAAATACAGCCCCTGTACCTCCCAATGCCTTATCGTGCCATCCTATTGATATCCCGGCCTATTATATCTTCCCCCATTCTCTACGTAAAATTCGTGATTTTTTCCCTATTATCTTCCAGCCACTTCTCAACTTCAGAAGGGGAGTTAAAAAACAGAGTCTCCCCCAGAGCCGCAACCCGCAACCTTGCCGGATATAAAAGAGCATAGGGCAACTTAAATTTTTGTAGATTGCGTTTTGCCTGGGTAAACTCTGCCCTACGCCTCTGCAAATCCGGAGAAAAGTCGGAATAAAACGATATTTTTGCTCCTTTAAAAAAAACCTCCCCTGCTTCCCTGATCCTCCGTAGTAAGGTTACTTTATCCTGGTAGTTAAGAAATCTCAGGAGGAGGGGTCTCGGGTGGCCCCCCTCCGATGGTGCCCTGAAAGGGATCCTATGAGCTCTTATGATGGAAAACGAAGCCGAGAGTGATTCTTTCCCGATTAGCTCCCCCAGCCATTTTTCTAGGAATGCAATTGGGTTGGCGCCCTCACTCCTTTCGGGTAAACCTATCAGCCTCACATTATCTCTTCTACTCCTGTTCTCCATCTCATCTAACTTAGAGGCTTGTTTAGATAGCTGTTCCTTCAGCCATTTTATTTCTTTGGTTATTGGGAGCACATTATCTTCTAGCCCACTGACTCTTTCTTCCAGGGCAGTTGTTCTCTCCGCCGTTTTCTGCAGATCTTGTCTAACCAATAACAGATCTGCTTTAACACCTTTCATTTGTTCACAAAGATCTTTAAGCGAGCCGCTACATACCCCTACAGCCATGAATACATCCGTTATAGTTGGTTCTCTGTTCAAGGGTAAATTCGGGTCATTTATTAGCTCCGAGTTTACGTTTGTGTTTTGATCACTTAGCCCTGGGCCTTTATTACATAAAGATTTGGAAGGCTGGGTAGCCGGCACAGCCCCTAAGGGCTGTAATTGAGGCTGGCCCTGGCTTTTCCTATCCGATGCCCCCCCTTGTTGACCCTTCTGCTGCGACCCCTTTTTTGGAGGGGTCAGAGCAGAGGCATGGGCATATTGTTCCAGTTTTGCTGCTGCTGATACTGCTGCCGCATGCTGCGGGTTTTTCTCTTTAGAGGAGCGTAGATTCTGCATCATTTACGCTTATAGATATAAATATACTCTAACAGCAACAAATTAGAGACTGACAGTTACCAACGTCCTCCACAAATCCAAAAAGGAACTAAGGAGAGAGGGGGAGGAAAGGGAAACCGCTGCTCCCATCAGCGCTCAACTACCCGCTGTACAGAGCATATACCATAAAGTGTATAAGCGGGGTAAGTCTCTCCACACTACACTCTTATACACCCCCGTAAAAAAAAAAAAAAAAGAGAGCTCACACAGAAGGAAGCTACAATACCTTAAATGGCAGGTGTGGGGCAACTCCCTACACACATAAACTCCACAGCTACAACTCAAATTAGTGCAGCCCCCCACCTACACCGTAGTTTTATACAGTTGGTTAAATGCCGCTAAGGCAGTCGCCATTAAAAATACGGTTAGTGGGGTATATATACCGAGTATCCCAACCCCTACCTAAACCTCTCTCTTTGCATCTGTTGAAAATCCCAGGGGTCCCAGGGCTTTAGCTAGTCAGCAGCACACAAACAAAGAAAAAAAAAAAAAAGGAGGAGAATATACTTTGCTTCCTATATTAGCACACTCTGTCTGCTCCCAGACTTAGTATTACCCAAGCAGCAGGCAGGTCAACGCACCGACTCACATAAATAACTCTGTTACTACACAGATGTCATATTACCAGGATTTACTTCTAGTCTGAGGATTGTCTAACAAAAAAACAGCATCTGGATACTATATTAGTAACTCCATACTGTACCGGCTCTGGCCGACTTCTATTCCATGACTAGTGTAGAGATGGGAAAGTGAAAGTAAAAAGCTGCTTGTCTCACAGCAGCGTGCAGGGGATGACATATCACCCAGAGGATTCCTCAGCACACCTTTAGCAGAGAGAGAGGAGGGGCAGCGAGGCACCGAGCGACAAGGGAGCCAGAGCCATCCAGTATGCCGTTCATACGGCCAGGGGAGAGAGAGATGAGGACGGAGGGGGGACGGAGCACACAGCGTCCATGGCACCGTGCTATCTAATCGCGAGGCTTACCCCAGCAGCTTGTATATTCCTGTGTTAGACTGGGGAGAGAGCCTGCTTGAGAAGTAATAATTTGCTCACAGTAAAGTGGAAGGATAATCTGAATGTTTTCATTCTGTCCTCCCTTCATGCAGACAGGACAGTCCAAATTCCTATCCTATCTGAACAAATTAATGGGGTGGGAAACTACATGGCAAATGAGGTTTAATGTAGAAAAATGTAAAATAATGCATTTGAGTGCCAAAAATATGAATGCAATCTATACACTGGGGGGGGGGGAACCTCCGGGGGGATCTAGGATGGAAAAGGACCTGGGGGTCCTAGTAGATAGCAGCAGCTTGGCATTGCATGCCATTGCTGAGCCTAACAAAGCAAACAGAATATTGGCATGCATTAAAAAAGGGATCAACTCCAGAGATAAAACGATAATTCTCCCGCTCTACAACACTCTGGTCCGGCCGCACCTAGAGTATGCTGTCCAGTTCTGGGCACCAGTCCTCAGGAAGGATGTCCTGGAAATGGAGCGAGTACAAAGAAGGGAAACAAAGCTAATAAAGGGTCTGGAGGATGTTAGTTATGAGGAAAGGTTGCGAGCATTGAACTTATTCTATCTGGAGAAGAGATGCTTGAGAGGGGATATGATTTCAATTTACAAATACCGTACTGGTGACCCCACAATAGGGATACAACTTTTTTGTGGAAGGGAGTTTAACAAGACATGTGGCCACTCATTAAAATTAGAAGAAAAGAGGTTTAACCTTTAACTACGTAGAGGGTTCTTTACTGTAAGAGCGGCAAGGATGTGGAATTCCCTTCCACAGGTGGTGGTATCAGCGGGGAAAATCAATAGTTTCAAAAAACTAATAGATAAGCACCTGAACGGCCACAACATACAGTGATATACAATGTAATACTGACATATAATCACACACATAGGTTGGACTTGATGGAATTGTGTCTTTTTTCAACCTCACCTACTATGTAACTATGTATGTAACTATGACGACTGGTGTTGTTGAGAAACCCCTCTGTGTCTACAAATACAACCTTAATATGGGAGGGGTGGACCTCATGACCAGTTGTTGGCGCCCTACTTAATTGCCCTTAAGGCCAGACGGTACAAAAAAAGTGTCTGTATACTTATTTCAATTGGCTCTGCTGAACGCTTATGTGCTATACAAAGTGTCAGGATGAACTGGATCCTTCCTTAAATCCCAGGATGAGATTATATATAGATTATATTTTTTATACTTATATAATTATATAGAATATATATATATATATATATATATATATATATATATATATATATATATATATATATATATATATATATATATATGAATCAGTGACTCCAGCGCTGTAGGAGGTGATTTCACCACTACAGTTAAAAAAAAGAGCATATATGCCCAAGCATAGGGCAGGGGTGGAGGGGCGATTTGCCTCTAACATTAGAGGTGGATTGTCCTCATGCTTCGGCATATATTTTTTACACTTCTTTTGGCACAGATTGTTGTCATTTTATTAAGTTAATGTTTTATTGTTACCTTTGTTTGCTTTTCAGGTACGCCATTCAGCTGCAGCACTGATTTATTTATCTTGACAGCAACAGCATTTGCTCTCACGATAAGTAAATCAGCGACTCCAGCGCTGTAGGAGGTAATTTCACCACTACAGTTAAAAATAAAATGGTGCATGTATGCCCATCATTAGAAGTGGGTGGATGCAGGGCGGTATTCTAATGGTGGGCATACCCACTGATCAATCTCTTTTTCATGCAGCCCACAGGCTGCATGAAAAAAAAAATTACAATATATGCCCAACAAGGACCAGCAACGTACTGGTATATTGCTGGACATTGAGTGATTATACCAGAATGATGCCTGCAGGTTTAGGTATCATCTTGGTATCGTTCTTTTCAGCCAGCGGTCGGCTTTCATGCAAAAGCAATCCTAGTGGCTAATTAGCCGCTAGACTGCTTTTACAAGCAGTGGGAGGGAACATTTCATCCCCCCCTCTCACCGATCTTGGTGTGGTCAGATGCTTTGAGGGCAGAGGAGAGATCTACAGTCTAAGAGACCCCAATTTTTTTTAAAACAGAGTACCTGTCACTACCTATTGTTATCATAGGGTTTTTTTTACATTCCCTGTGATAACAATAAAAATGATTTAAAAAAAAGAAAAAAAAATGAAAAGGAATAGTGTAAAAAAAAAAAAAAAGAAAAGCAAAATAAATAATTTAAAAAAAAAAGGAAACCCTGGTCCCCGTGCTTGCGTGCAATGGTGAACACAAGCGTCGGTCTCGTGTCACATCTAAACAGCAAATGCACCATGCATGCGAGGTATCACCGCGAATGTCAGATTGAGGCAGTAATTTTAGCAGTGGACCTCCTCTGTATATGTAAAGTGGTAACCTGTAAAGGCTTTTAAGGCTTTTAAAAATGTATGTAGTTTGTCACCGCTGCACCATTGTGGGCAATTTTTAAGTGTTTGGTATCCATGTACTCGGCATAAGATCATCTTTTATATTTTACCAAACGTTTGGGAAATATAGTGTGTTTTAGTGCATTAAAAATCAAAAAAGTGTTTTTTTTCCCAAAAAAATTGCATTTGAAAAATTGCTGTGCAAATACTGTGTGGAAAAAAAATTGCAATACCCACCATTTTATTCTGTAGGGCCTTTGCTTTTAAAAAATATATATAATGTCTGGGTCTTCAAAGTAATTTTCTAGCAAAAGAAAAATATTTTTTCAAGTAAACATAAAGTGTCAGAAAGGGCTTTGTCTTCAAGTGATTAGAAGAGTGGGTGAAGTGTGGCATAAGCTTCTAATGCTGTGCATAAAATACCAGGAAAGGTCAACCCCCCTCCTCCAAAATGACCCCTTTTTGGAAAGTCGATACCCCAAGCTTTTTGCTGATAGGCATGTTGAGTCCATGGAATACGTTTCGGGAAAATGACAATATATATTTTTTTTTTTTACAAAGTTGTCACTAAATGATATATTGCTCAAACATGCCATAGGCATATATGAAATTACACCCCAAAATACACTCTGCTGCTTCTCCTGAGTACAGGGATACCACATGTGTGAGACTTTTTGGGAGCCTAGCCTCGTACAGGACCCCATAAACCAAGCAGCGCCTTCAGGCTTTCAAAGGACGAAAATTTTTGGTTTCACTCTTCACTACCTTACACAGTTTCGGAGGCCATGAAACCCCCCCCCCAAATGACTCCATTTTGGAAAGTAGACACCCCAAGCTATTTGCTGAAAGGCATGTCGGGTCCATGGAATATTTTGACACAAGTTTCGGGAAAATGACAATACATTTTTTTTTCTTCTTCACAGTGCTGTCACTAAATGATATATTGCTCAAACATGCCATGAGCATATGTGAAATTACACCCCAAAATACATTCTGCTACTTCTCCTGAGTATGGGGATACCACATGTGTGGGACTTTTTGGGAGCCTAGCCGTGTACAGGACCCCAAAATCCAATCACTGCCTTCAGGCTTTCTAAGGGCGTAAAATGGTGATTTCACTTCTCACTACGTATGACAGTTTGCGGCCCTAAAATGCCAAGATAGCACAAACCCCCCCAAATGACCCCATTTTGGAAAGTAGACACTCCAAAGGTATTTGCTAAGAGGCAGGGGGAGTATTTTGCAGCTCTCATTTTTCTTTTTGAACATATAGAAAGAAAAGGAACATTTTTTTTCTTTATTTCAAAACTTTGTGCCAAAAAGTGAGATCTGCAAAATACTCAACATGACGCTCAGAAAATAGCTTGGGGTGTCTACTTTCCAAAATGGGGTCATTTGGGGGGGGGGGGGGGTGCTGTCTGGGCATTTCATGGCCTTGGAAACTGTGATAGGTAGTGAGGAGTGAAATCAAGAATTTACGCCCCTAGAAAGCCTGAAGGCGGTGCTTGGTTTTCGGGGTCCTGTACGCGGTTAGACTGCCAAAAAGTCTCACACGTGTGGTATCTCCATACTCAGGAGAAGCAGCAGAATGTATTTTGGGGTGTAATTTCACATATGCCCATGGCATGTTTGAGCACTATATCATTTCAGTGACAACTCAGTAAATTCCTTGGGGTGTCTACTTTCCAAAATGGGGTAATTTGGGGGGGTTTGTACTGCCCTGCTGTTTTAGCACCTCAAGAAATGAGATAGGGAGTCATAAACTAAAAGCTGCGTCAATTCCAGAAAATGTACCCTAGTTTGTAGACGCTATAACTTTTGCGCAAACCAATAAATATAAGCTTAATGAATTTTTTTTTACCAAGACATGTGGCTGAATGCTTTTTGGCCTAAATGTATTATTAAAATTGAGTTTATTGTATTTTTTTTATAACAAAAAGTAGAAAATGTCATTTTTTTTTCAAAATATTCAGTCTTTTTTGTTTATATTGGAAAAAATAAAAACCATAGAGGTGATCAAATACCACCTAAAGAAAGCTCTATTTGTGGGAAAAAAGGACACATATTTAGTTTGGGTACAGCATTGTATGACTGCGCAATTAACAGTTAAAGCAATGCAGTGCCAAATTGTAAAAATTGCTCTGGTCAGGAAGGGGTAAAACCTTCTGGGCCTGAAGTGGATATAGTCCCTTACATCCCCTCTAGGAGCTTGTATACTATTGATGTTAGGCTAACTGGTCTGTAATTCCCAGGGATGTATTTTGGCCCATTTCTAACCACTTCAATACAGGGCACTTTCGCACCTTCCTGCCTAGGCCAATTTTCAGCTTTCAGCGCTGTGACTTTTTAAATGACAATAACGCGGTCATGCTACACTGTACCCAAACTAAATTTTTATCATTTTGTTCCCAAATAGAGCTTTCTTTTGGTGGTATTTGATCACCTCTTTAGTTTTTATTTTTTGCTAAACTAAGTAACCACTTGCCGACCGCCGCACGACGATGTATGTCGACAGAACGGCACGAGCAGGCATATGGACGGACCTGTATGTCCCTGCCCCCCAGCAGGGGGCCTGTGACGGTCAGCATCGTTCCAGGAGCGATCCATGCTGAGGGGGAGGCCACCAATTCATGGCCACCCCCCCGCGATCGCTCCTGATGAATGAGAAGCTTCCTCTGCTTCTGAACTGTAAACAGAAGCAGAGGAAGTGATTTCATCTCGCCTTGTGCAGCCTTTTCGTTCCAGCACCTGAGGAGAGAAGACAATGTGAGTTACAGCAACACTACACTAACACTAGTACACATAGGCACATAAAACACCCCCCTATCACCCCGATCACCCCCTGCACCCCCAGTCACAGTGTCACCGATTGCAGTGTTTATTTTTTTTAATGATCACTGCATTTGGTGTCATTTGTGACTGTAATAAGTGTTAGGGCAGTTAAAGGTTGGCCCATTTAGGTCTAGGGTAACCCCTAACCCCCCCTAATAAAGGTTTAACCCCTAGATCACCCCCCCAGTTAACACTTTCATCCTTTGTCGCCAGTGTCACTAAGCAATTTTTTTTCTGATCGCATATTAGTGTCACAGGTGATGCTAGTTAGACAGGTAGGTATTTAGGTTCACTGTTAGCTTTTTAAAGCATCAGGCACCCCAATATACTACCTAATAAAGGTTTTAACCCCCTGATTGCCCCCTAGTTAACCTTTTCACCAGTGATCATCGTATAAGTGTTACGGGTGACGCTGGTTAGTTTGTTATTTAGGTTCACTGTCAGCTTTTTATACCGTCAGGTACCCCCATATACTACCTAATAAAGGTTTTAACCCCCTGATTGCCCCCTTTCACCAGTGATCACTGTATAAGTGTTACAGGTGACGCTGGTTAGTTTGATTTTTATACCCACCGTTTATTACCCAATAAAGTTTTAACCTCCTGATCGCCCTGTGGGTGATATCAGTTAGGTTTTAGGGTCAGTTAGGGTCTGCGTTGCCCCAGGCAGCATCAGATTAGTGCCAGTAGCGCTAACACCCACGCACGCAGCATACACCTCCCTTAGTGGTATAGTATCTGAATGGATCAATATCTGATCTGATCAGTTCTATACTAGCGTCCCCAGCAGTTTAGGGTTCCCAAAAATGCAGTGTTAGCGGGATCAGCCCAGATACCTGCTAGCACCTGTATCTTGCCCCTCCGCCCAGCCCACCCAAGTGCAGTATTGATCAATCACTGTCACTTACAAAACACTAAACACACATAACTGCAGCATTTGCAGAGTCAGGCCTGATCCCTGCGATCGCTAACAGTTTTTTTGGTAGTGTTTCATACAGTTGCTGACAGCCTAGGAGCTTTTTTACCTGTGAGTCTCACTACTGTACCAGTAAATTTACAGCCCAAAATGGCAAATCGAAGGTACAGTAGTGAAGAGGCCTACATGTTTCTGAGCATGACAGATAGTGAAGAGGAAGTCACTCATCTGTCAGATCCAGGCTCAGCATACGATCCTGTAGACGACAGCAGCTCCGTGACATATAGCTCTGATGACGGAGTTGTGGTCCCTGCCAAGGTCAGGCTTACCAGACCCCGATCTTCTTCTGCTGTTGTTGAGGTGCAAGAACCTGCAGGGCTCTCATATGGAGCAGAGAAGTACTAGTGCCGCTCATCCTTCTGGTGAACTGGCAAGCACCAGCGGCCTAGTATACCCTGGTCGTACATCCAGCACTGCAGTATCACGTGGTGACGTGGCGAGTCCCATGAGTGCAGTTCAAATGGCGAGGTGGCAAGTACCAGTAGTGTCCCGCTGCCACCAAGAAGACAAAGACAGGCCCGTCGTGCCCATAGTGTCCTTCCTGCAGAATTCGCCAATCCTAATTGGGAACCCACCACTTCTGCAGCACCCGTATTTCCCCCATTCACTGGCCAACCCGGAATTCAGGTGGAAACAGTGGATTTTAGGTCACTTGATTTTTATTCGCTGTTTTTCATTGAAGATCTCTATAGATCTAATGTGGACCAAAGCAATTTGTATGCTGGTCAATGCATCGCCGCTAATCCCCAATCCTCCCTTACTAGAGATTGGAAACCAATTATGGTTTCCGAATTTAAGACCTTTCTGGGCCTATCCCTCGACATGGGCATAACTAAAAAAAGAGTGAGTTGCGGTGATATTGGTCCACTGACCCAATTCAACATATGCCAGTGTTCTCTGCATCCATGGCCAAGGCACGATACAAGCAGATCTTGCGGTTCAACAATGAACTCTGTCGTCCTCGTGGAGACCCTGGATACGATCGGCTCTACAAAATTTGGCCCCTCGTAAACCACTTCAACCAACGTTTTGCAGTCTTGTTTACTCCCCATCAAGTTATCTGCGTTGATTATTCCCTGATTACGTTTTCTGGCCACTTGTCTTTGGCTTTGCTTGGCTTTGCTGAACGCTCATGTGCTATACAGAGCTTCTGGATGGACTGGATCCTTCCTTAAATTCCAGGAAGAGATCGTCAGAGCCCTTCTGTTTCCAGGCGATGCTCCACCTCACCTTCCCAGTCTAAATGCAGTAAGCCGGCTGCACGAGAGGCATTTTCCGTATGTCCTCCCAAGTACCCATACCCAACGAGTCCCGAAAAGAAAATGTTGTGTCTGTAGAAAGCACGGATATAGGCATGACACGTGCTATTTTTGTCCCTCCTGTCCTCACAATCCTGGTCTTTGCATTGGTGAATGTTTTGAACGCTACCATACACTATTGGAGTATTAGCGTAGGGTACAGCACTGCACAGACTAGGACACACTTTCACAGGGTCTCCCAAGATGCCATCGCATTTTGAGAGACCCGAACCTGGAACCGAACTGTTACAGTTGCAAATAAAAGTGTAGAAAAAAAGTAAAAAAAAAACAAACAAAAAAAACACAAAAAATTTATAAAATGAGAAAACCAAAAATAGCTGTCGTTTTATTGTTCTCTCTCTCTCTCTATTCTCTCTGTAATGTTTTGCTCTTTTTTACTGTATTCTATTCTGCAATGTTTTATTGTGTTTTATTGTTAACCTTTTTTTGTTTTCAGGTATGCCATTCAGCTGCAGTGTGGATTTATTTATCTTTCTTGACAGCAACAGCAATCAAATTGGAAAAATTCTGTGAGCCACAATGATCTTAAGCCTTGCTTGTGCTACCTCCAGCTGCATGCGCTAATCATGCTTCATATAACGTGCATAGGATAAATTTACAAGTTATGCGCTGCGCTTGGGTGACCCCAAAAACAAAATTAATAATAACCAACTCTGTGCTTACTAGTGCGATAATATTAAATACAAATAATATGAATGTTGAATAAATAAACAAGGTGTGAAAAAACAAGTGCTTGTTACACCATAAATTAGTGCTAGTAGCACAGCATACCGCACCAAACATCCATTGATTTTGCATAGAAAGCCGTTATAGTATGGTGCACTGACGCACCAGTGTGCCATGTGAGTACCCCGGTGTGGGGAGCGTTTTCTTTTATTAAAAGTATTTTGACTATATTACACTATATAGTTTCCTTTTCATTTATATGTATGGAGCCACATTGTTTCCAGCTGGAGGAGTGCAGCAGACACTGAGACTGAGCCCAGTGGTGGCTCCAAAGCATATTTGGACTCAGGGTAGAAGCTGAGTTACAGGCTCTGAGGTGAGCACATTAGCTTAAGGGGGTCAGGAAGGAGCATTGGAGCATGTTTTGCAGCACTCAGGATATCTTTGGCATGATGTTGGATTGTTGTCACAGCAGAACACCACCTGCACGCATTGTTTTATTATCACTGCTGGACATTATTTGCACGCACTATTTAGAGTGCCAAAGAGAACTTTTTTTCATTATTGATCATTTATTAATTTTTTCACTTAAACAAGCAGGATATCTTATATTGAGCACTAAGCACTTTTTATGTTGATTAAGACACTATGTATGGTGTAACAAGCACTATTAAGCACTAATTTATGGTGTAACAAGCACTTGTTTTTTCACACCTTATTTATTCAACATTCATATTATTTGTATTTAATATTATCGCACTAGCAAGCACAGGGTTGGTTATTATTAATTTTGTTTTTGGGGTCACCCAAGCGCAGCACATAACTTGTAAATTTGACAGCAACAACGTTTGCTCCCACAATACATAAAGCTGTGACTCTGGCGCTGTCGGAGGTGATTTCACCATCACAGTTAAAAAAAAAAAAGAGCATATATGCTGAAGCATGGGGGCAGCAGGGGTGGAGGAGCAATTTGCTCCTAACTTTTGGGGAGGATGCCCCCACGCTTCGGCATATATATATTTTAGGCACAGGTTGCGTTAAAAAATGTTTTATTTTTTACTATTTTTTTTTTGTATTTGCTTTGCAGGTATGGTAAGTCTAATGCCCCGTACACACGGTCGGATTTTCCGACGGAAAATGTGTGATAGGACCTTGTTGTCGGAAATTCCGACCGTGTGTAGGCTCCATCACACATTTTCCATCGGATTTTCCGACACACAAAGTTTGAGAGCAGGATATAAAATTTTCCGACAACAAAATCCGTTGTCGGAAATTCCGATCGTGTGTACACAAATCCGACGGACAAAGTGCCACGCATGCTCAGAATAAAAAAAGAGATGAAAGCTATTGGCCACTGCCCCGTTTATAGTCCTGACGTACGTGTTTTACGTCACCACGTTCAGAACGATCGGATTTTCCAATAACTTTGTGTGACCGTGTGTATGCAAGACAAGTTTGAACCAACATCCGTCGGAAAAAATCCTAGGATTTTGTTGTCGGAATGTCTGAGCAAAGTCCGACCGTGTGTACGGGGCATTACTGTTATACTGTAATGTTACTTTGTTTTTTGCTAACCATTATTTGCTTAGCAGGTACACCATTCAGCTGCAGCGCGGATTTATTTATCTTAACAGCAACAGCGTTTGCTCCCACAATACATAAAGCCGTGACTCCAGCGCTGTAGGAGGCGATTTCACCACCACAGTTAATCACAGAATGGTGCATGTATGCCCATCATTAGAAGTGGGTGGATGAAGGGAGGTATTCTAATGGTGGGCATACCCACCGCTCAATCTCTTTTTTTTGTTCAGCCCACAGACTGCATGAAAAAAAGATTACAATATATGCCCAACAAGGACCAGCAATGTACTGGTACGTTGCTGGACTTTGAGTGGTTATACCAGAATGATGCCTGCGGGTTTAGGTATCATCTTGGTGTCATTCTTTTCAGCCAGCGGTCGGATTTCATGTAAAAGCAATCCTAGTGGCTAATTAGCCTCTAGTTTGCTTTTACAAGCAGTGGGAGGGAATGTCCCCCCCACCGTCTTCCATGGTTTTCTCGGGCTCTCTTGTCCCAACAGGGAACCTGAGAATGCAGCCGGTGGTTCCGCCAGCTGACCATAGAGCTGATCAGAGACCAGAATGGCTCCAATCATCTCGATGGCCTAAGAAACCGGAAGCTAGGAGCATTTCATGACTTAGATTTCACCCGTAAATTGGGAAAGCATTTTATTACACCGATCTTGGTGTGGTCAGATGCTTTGAGGGCAGAGGAGAGAGATAGGGTCTAATAGACCCCAATTTTTTCAAAAAAGAGTACCTGTCACTACCTATTGCTATCATAGGGGATATTTACATTCCCTGAAATAACAAAAAAAAGATAAAACAAAAATGAAAGAAACAGAACAGTTTAAAAATAAAATAAAAAAGCAAAATAAATAATAATAAAAAAAACCACTCCTGTCCCCCCTGCTCTCGCGCAAAGGCGAATGCAAGCATCAGTCTGGCGTCATATGTAAACAGCAATTGCGCCATGCATGTGAGGTATCACCACAAAGGTCAGATCGAGGGCAGTAATTTTAGCGGTAGACCTCCTCTGTAAATCTAAAGTGGTAACCTGTAAAGGCTTTTAAATGTTTTTAAAAATGTATGTAGTTTGTCGCCGCTGCACATTTGTGCGCAATTTTAAAGCATGCCGTGTTTGGTATCCATGTACTCGGCCTAAGATCATCTTTTTTATTTCATCAAACATTTGGGCAATATAGTGTGTTTTAGTGCATTAAAATTTTTAAAAAAGTGTATTTTTTCCAAAAAAATGCCTTCGAAAAATCGCTGCGCAAATACTGTGTAAAAAAAAAAAATTAAACACCCACCATTTTAATCTGTAGGGTCTTTGCTTTAAAAAAATATATAATGTCTGGGAGTTCAAAGTAATTTTCTTGCAAAAAAAAATGTTTTTCATATAAACAAAAAGTGTCAGAAAGGGCTTTGTCTTCAAGTGGTTAAAAGAGTGGGTAATGTGCGACATAAGCTTCAAAATGTTGTGCATAAAATTCCAGGACAGTTCAAAACCCCGCCAAATGACCCCATTTTGGAAAGTAGACATCCCAAGTTATTTGCTGAGAGGCATGTCGAGTCCATGGAATATTTTAGATTTTGACACAAGTTGCAGGAAAAAGACAATTTTTTTTTTTTTTTGCACAAAGTTGTCACTAAATGATATATTGCTCAAACATGCCGTGGGCATATGTGAAATTAAACCCCAAAATACATTCTGTTGCTTGATGAATGAATAGGCAGTTATAAACTAAAAGCTGAGTAAATTCCAGAAAAAGTATCCTAGTTTGTAGACGCTATAACTTTTGCGCAAACCAATAAATATACGCTTGTTAACATTTTTTTTTTTACCAAAGACATGTGGCTGAACACATTTTGACCTAAATGTATGACTAAAATTGAGTTTATTGGATTTTTCTTATAACAAAAAGTAGAAAATATAATTTTTTTTTCAAAATATTCGGTCTTTTTCTGTTTATATCGCAAAAAATAAAAATCGCAGAGGCAATCAAATACCATCAAAAGAAAGCTCTATTTGTGGCAAAAAAATGACGCATATTTTGTTTGGGTACAACATTGCATGACTGTGCAATTACCAGTTAAAGCAGCGCAGTGCCAAATTGTAAAAAGTCCTCCGGTCATTGAGCTGCCAAATGGCCCGGGCTGAAGTGGTTAAAAAAAGACTGAAAATTTTGAAAAAAAAATTATATTTTCTACTTTTTGTTATAAGAAAAATCCAATAAACTCAAACTTTCTTTGTTTTTGTTATAAAAATTTGTAAATCAGTAAGTTTCTCCTTCACTGATGGGCACTGATAAGCTGCACTGATGAGCACAGATAAGGCGGCACTGATAGGCACTGATAGGCAGCACTGATATGCGGCACTGATGGGCGTTGATAGGCGGCACTGGTGGGCACTGATGGGTGACACTGATGGGCATTGAAAGGCTGCACTGATGGGTACTTATTTGTGGCACTGATAAACGGCACTACTAGGCACTGATAGGCGGCACTGATGGGCACTAAAAGGCAGCACTGATGGATTTAACTGACAGGCATCACTGGTGGCCCTGGCAATGGCAGGCATTTTGATGTGGCACTGA
Organism: Lithobates clamitans; assembly: GCA_037952925.1. Lineage (NCBI taxonomy): Eukaryota > Metazoa > Chordata > Amphibia > Anura > Ranidae > Lithobates > Lithobates clamitans. The sequence continues at coordinate 9,939,870 of JBBGZY010000563.1, read as the reverse complement.
TTGCCATTTCCCTGGTGATCTAGGGTGGCATACCTGGTGGTCCAGTGTGGTGGCTGTCCCTGGTGGTCTGGTGGCATCCCTGGTGGTCCTGGGCGGGCATCTGAGGGGGGGGCTGTGCTGATACAGTTGTATGCAAAAGTTTAAGAACCCCTGTCAATTTCCATGAATGTCATTTATAAATATTTGGGAGTTTGGATCAGCAATTTCATTTTGATCTATCAAATAACTGAAGGACACAGTAATATTTCAGTAGTGAAATATCAATATTTAGTAGAGCATCTTTTAGCAGAAATAACAGCCTCTAGATGTATCCTATAGCCTGTAATGAGTGTCTGGATTTTGGATGAATGTATTTTGGACCATTCATCCTTACAAAACATCTCCAGTTCAGTTAGGTTTGATGGTTGCCGAGCATGGACAGCCCACTCCAAATCACCCCACAGATGTTCAATGATATTCAGGTATGGGGACTGGGATGGCCAGTCCAGAACATTGTACTTGTTCCTCTGCATAAATGCCTGAGTAGATTTTGAGCAGTGTTCTGGGTCGTTGTCTTGTTGAAATATCCAGCCCTAGCATAACTTCAACTTTGTGACTGATTCCTCAACATTGGGGATGAACTTCAAGTTCAAGTCGAACATGAGTTCGAGTCGAACATTGGCTGTTCGATCGTTCGATGAAGATCAAACATTATGGGCCGTTTGCGCCAAATTCGAGCGATGCGTCATGGCCCATAATGCACTGCGTCATCGCAGTGGTTTGCTGGCTGATGATTGGCCAAGCATGCACTATCACCCGCATGCTTTGGCCAATCACAGCGCCGTAAGTAAACAGAGCCATAATTGGCCAAAGGCAGGGTGCCTTTGGCCAATTATGGCTCAGGGGATTAAGTACATGCCCCACACTATATAAGGCCGCCTGCACGTCGGCCATGTACAGAGAGAGAGAGAGTGTCATTTCATTTAATTTAGACAGATTGAGCAGACAGTTGATTCAGTTAGCTCCAGTATATTTAATATAAATATATATATATATACACACACACACACACATTCCAGGCTTTGTGTATATATATATATATATATATATATATATATATATATATATATATATATATATATATATATATTGTATCCAGTTTAGCTAGATCTCACTGCAGACCATTCCTGTTGTTCTCTTCCTAATATACTACAGGCAGGTAGTTCACTCAGTTAGCTTCAATATATTCAGTACTGTATCCTGTGCAGCTAGATCTCGCTGCAGATGACCGTTCCTGTTGTTCTCTTCCTAATATACTACAGGCAGGCAGTTCATTCAGTTAGCTGCAGTATATTCCATACTGTATCCTGTGCAGCTAGATCTCACTGCAGACCGTTCCTGTTGTTCTCTTCCTAATATACTACAGGCAGGAAGTTCATTCAGTTAACTGCAGTATATTTAGTACTGTATCCTGTTCAGCTAGATCTCGCTGCAGACCGTTCCTGTTGTTCTGTTCCTAATATACTACAGGCAGGCAGTTCATTCAGTTAGCTGCAGTATATTCAGTACTGTAACCTGTGCAGCTAGATCTTGCTGCAGACCATTCCTGTTGTTCTCTTCCTAATATACTAGAGGCAGTTCATTCAGTTAGCTGCAGTATATTCAGTACTGTATCTTGTGCAGCTAGATCTCACTGCAGACCGTTCCTGTTGTTCTCTTCCTAATATAATACAGGCAGGCAGTTGATTCAGTTAGCTGCAGTATATTCAGTATATATATACACATCCCAGCTTTGTGCAGCTACATTTCACTGCAGGTCATTCCTGGTGTACCTAATATAATAAATTACAAATACATCAAATACAGTATGACTGGAAGGCCAACAAGGAGAGGCAGACGCTCACAGGCCACTAAAAGAGGGCAAGCAGGCTCTGTGTCTACAGCCAACATTGCTGGTCATGGACACAGTGCATCCTCAGCAGCTGGGATCTCCAACCCCACTATACCTTCAGTTCTCTCAGAAACCTGCACTGAGAGGAATGAAGGTGTAGAATTAGGTGTGCCAAGTACTTGCCAACATGCAGAAGACTTGGTCGAGTGGATGACCAAGCCGTCCTCATCCTCTCTCACTCATGCTCAGGGTATTTTGTCTGGCAAAGCAGCTGCCAACGCGGCCTCTTCCCTTGGCTCAATGTCATCAGGGACTCCTTCCCTAGCCCCACCATGTCCTCCTGAGGAGTCCCTCGAACTGTTTGACCACAGTGTTGGGTACATGCTCCAGGAGGATGCCCAGCGTTTGGAAGGCTCTGATGATGATACTGAGCTAGATGAAGGCAGTAACGTGAGCATGGACAGAGGGGGTGCCCAAAAAGGACAGCAATCTGGCAGTCATGCTCCCCCTGCTGCAGCATACTGCCAGGTTTGCTCCAGTGATGAGGAGAGAGGGGATGATAAGGTCACTGACTCAACCTGGGCGCCTGATAGGAAAGAGGAGGAGGAGGAGGCACATCACCAATGAGGCAGGATGCCCTCCAGGGGCCAGCCTAAGGGCAGCACACTGAATGAATCACACCCAAAGCTCTGCATGTGCAGGGCGCTGCAGTCTCTGCGCGTTATTCAAAAAGTTCTTTGGTGTGGGCCTTTTTTGAGACGAGTGCATCAGATCGCACCGGTCCTATTTGCAATATATGTCTCAAGCGTATCTCGTGTGGCCAAAACATCTCCCGCTTGGGCACCACATGCTTGACCAGACATATGTTGACCTGCCATGCAGTTCCTTGGCAAGCGTATCTAAAAGACCCACACCAAAGAACAAAGAGGACCTCTCCTTGCTCCTCATCAGCTGAGATCTCCAACCCCACTATACCTTCAGTCCTCTCTGAGACCTGCACTGAGAGGAATGAAGGTGTAGAATTAGGTGTGTCACAGCCAATTACTTGTGGGCAATCTGCTTTTGGTACACCGACGTCAGATTGTACCAGGCAAATTTCCCTGCCCCAGCTGCTGCACCGCCGAAAGAAGTTTGCTCCCAGCCATCCACATGTCCAGCAGTTGAATGCTAGCTTGGCAAAATTGCTAGCACTTCAACTGCTGCCTTTTCAGTTGGTAGACTCTGCCCCTTCCGTGAGTTTGTGGAATGTGCGGTTCCTCAGTGGCAAGTACCCAAACGCCACTTTTTCTCACGGAAGGCGATTCCGGCTCTCTACCGGCATGTGGAAGGCAATGTCCATGCCTCGCTGGACAGGGCGGTCAGCGGTAAGGTGCATGGTCTCATGGTCCAGCAGGCATGGACAGGGAAGTTACCTAAGTTTCACGGCGCATTGGGTGACTCTGCTGGCAGCTGGGAAGGATGCAGGACAAGGTGCAGTAGTGTTGGAGGTTGTTCCGCCACCACGCCTCCAAAATGCCACTACTAAGGATTGTGACACACCTCTCTCTTCCCACCCCCTCCTCTTCTTCTTCCTCCATGGCCTCTTCCTTGCAGTGCTCCATAGGCGTTCAAGGGGCTACGCATGTGCGCAGGCCAAAAGATGCCATGCGGTGCTTGAGCTGGTGTGCTTGGGTGACAGGAGCCACACTGGGGCAGAGGTTCTCTCAGCTCTGCAGGGGCAGGTTCAGAGGTGGTTGACGCCATGCCAACTTAAGGCAGGAATGGTGGTTTGCGACAATGGCACCAACCTCCTCTCTGCCCTTCAACAGGGACAAATTACCCATGTGCCCTGTTTGGCTCACGTCCTTAACTTGGTGGTGCAGCAGTTCATGGCAGGTACTCGGGCTTACAGGATGTCCTGAGGCAGGTTAGGAAAGTCTGTGTGCATTTCCGCCGGTCATATAATGCTCGGCTGGCGGACCTCCAAAAAGGAGTTTAACCTGCCCAAGAACCGCCTAATCTGTGACATGCCCACCAGTTGGAACTCAACGTTGGCCATGCTGCAGCAGCTGCACACGCAGCAGAGGGCCATCAATGAGTACCTGTGTGACTATGTTACCAGGACAGGGTCAGGGGAGCTTGGTTTTTTCCCCACGCCAGTGGGCCATGATCAGGGATGCATGCACTGTCCTGTCACCATTTGAGGAGGCCACGAGGATGGTGAGCAGTGACAGTGCATGCATCAGTGACACTGTCCCCCTTGTCCACCTGTTGGAGCACACGCTGCGTGGAATAATGGACAGGGCACTTGAGGCAGAACAGAGGCAGGAAGAGGAGGACTTCCTTAGCTCTCAAGGCCCCCTTTATCCAGACAGTGTTCCTGCGTGCCCGCCGATCACACGGGAAGAGGAGGAGGAGGAGGATTGTATCAGTATGGAGGTGGAGCCTGGCACTCAGCATCAGCAGCAGTCTTTAAGGGATCAGTCCCAAGAAACACATGGACTAGTACGTGGCTGGGAGGAGGTGGCTGCGGACCATGTCATCCTTAGTGACCCAGAGGACTCCGGACCGAATGCCTCAGCAAACCTATGCTGCATGGCCTCCCTGATCCTGCAAAGCCTGCGTAAGGATCCTCGTATTCATGGTATCAAGGAGAAGGACCAATACTGGCTGGCAACCCTCCTTGATCCACGTTACAAGAGTAAGGTTGCAGACCTTATCTTGCCATCGCAGAGGGAGCAGAGGATGAAACATCTTCGGGAGGCCTTGCAGAAAGGTCTGTGCAACGCGTTCCCAGAGACTGGGAGGTTACAAACACAACGTGTTGCTGAGGCTTCGGTCAGTCAAAGAAGGAGCGGTGGAGAAGGTGGCCGTCTGACCTATGCATTCAGACAATTTTTTAGTCCGCAGCCCCAAGATATGATCGGTTCCAGCAACCATCGCCAGCGTCTGTTTTACATGGTGCAGGAATACCTAGGAGCAAGATCTGACTTGGACACCTTTCCCACCAAAAATCCTCTGGGTTACTGGGTCTTGAGGATGGATCACTGGCCAGAGCTTGCACAGTATGCAATTGAGCTACTGGCCTGTCCTGCATCCAGCGTTCTTTCGGAACGCACATTCAGTGCTGCTGGAGGCTTTGTAACCGATCACAGGGTGCGTCTGTCCACCGACTCGGTCGATCGGCTGACCTTCATAAAAATAAATCAGTCTTGGATCACCACCAGCTACCAAGCACCTGATGCTGATGGAACCGAATAATTTTTTTTGAAATCTCAGATCCCTTCAAAGACTGCCTATGCTGATGCTGAGTGACTATCCTGAGTAATTATCCTCTTCCTCCTCAATGATCACGCTGATAGCTTGTAAGAACAATTTTGGTTCTGGGCGCCACCAGTGCCTAAGGCCCAATTTTTCAGCCCCTGTTTAACAGGGGCATGTAATTACAATTTTTGATGCAATACTTTGCAGCAGGGCTCGTTCCTGCATTCCAACTAGAGTATCTGTGAGGGGTTGCAGTGTTGTGGCACCAACACCAGTGCCTAAGGCCCAATTTTTCAGCCCCTGTTTAACAGGGGCGTGTAATTACAATTTTTGATGCAATACTTTGCAGCAGGGCTCGTTTCTGCGTTACAACTAGAGTATCTGTGAGGGGTTGCAGTGTTGTGGCACCAGCACCAGTGCCTAAGGCCCAATTTTTCAGCCCCTGTTCAACAGGGGCATGTAATTGCAATTCTTGGATTTTAATTATCTTTATTAGCAAAATATAATACAAAACATGCATACCCATGCAGACATTTTCCCTTTCTTTTCTTTTTTATACATACATTATATCAATTAATAACTAATGGGCACTGCAATGGCTAGCTATAAATACAAATTACATTAATTTTCCCCCCTTTCTTTCTCAATTCCCCACACCTTCCCTCCCTTGAATTACATCTATGATCTTTACTATCTCCCCTCAGTACCTTACTAGTTTTGGGCATCGCCACATCATATGGATAAGATCTCCTGTATCCTGACACCTGGGACATTTATCATCTTGTCTATTACCAAATTTATATAATCTTTTTGGGGTGTAATAGGCTCTATGCAGTAGAAGGAGATGCGAAGCCTGCTGCAACGGAGAGACAGACACCAGCGGGCCATACTCCAAGATCTTCTTCCACTGGAGGTCCGTAATCTCCCCCACATCTGCCTCCATCTCGCCCTAACTCCCCATGGTCGCCTGCGGGGCAAGTAGTTTTTCAACCAGTTGTCCATATGCCTTTGCTATCAGGCCCTTAGTGCTGTTTGTTCTAGCAATACTTTCGAGGAGAGGGACCTTGCATTATACAAGTGGGGGGTTTTTGAATTGGCTGTCCAGGGCGTGTCTAACCTGCAGGTAACAATAGAATGGTTTTTTTTGGGATTCCATATACACTCCTAAGCTCAGTAAAGGATTTTTGTATATTATTATCTTCATATAACTGAGCCAGCCTACTTATTCCATAATTTTCTCAAATCCTATTTTTTTCCAAGGCCGCCAATTCATACAGGAATTTATTATGCCATATGGGTGAGAATTCAGTGAACCCTCCATATCCCATAATCCGCTTAATCGTCAGCCAGACTTTATTAACTAATCTGCTTGTTGGGGGCCCGTCCTGTAGTGACCCAGCCTCCAGTGCCTCTATCAAGGATTTATGCGAGCTGTCCTGTAGCATAATTTTACCACTAGTGTCCTTCCAATCCTGTGTCTCGCATCCCCCTATGTGCTGCAATTGAGCAGCAAGGAAATAGTTATATGGTTGGGGCACTGCCTTTTCCCCCTCCCTGGTGGGACGCTGCAATGTTTGCAAGCTAATCCTTGCCTGCCCTTTCCTCCAGATTAGTTCTCTAAACAAGGTATTTATTTTTAGAAACCATTTCTTCCCAATCCAGACTGGGGAATTATGGAGCACGTACAGGAGTTGTGGCATCCATATCATTTTGACTAGGTTGGTTCTGCCTGCCATAGATAGAGGGAGTTTACCCCAGATGTCACTTTTCCTTTTAAATTTTTCCAGCAGGGGGGCTAGGTTGTCTTCAATATATTGATAGGGATCACTAGATACCACTATACCCAAATACCTCATTTTCTCCGTTACCTTTAGCCGAGGCATACAGCCAGTCGGGGCATTAATAGTTGAGTCTATTGGTAGAAGCGTAGATTTACCCCAATTAACTACAAGTCCCGATAAGTTCCCAACCTTTCCACAAGCTGGATCGCTTTTTCTAATGATGGGCCTGTGTTACCTAAGAACAGTAATATGTCGTCTGCGTATAACGCTATCTTATCTTCCCCATTACTTCTCTTAAATCCTTGCACTCCGGTCGATGTTCTAACTACTTCCGCTAACGGCTCCATAGCTAGGGCAAACAGCAGGGGTGACAGTGGGCACCCCTGCCTTGTCCCTCTCTCAAAAGGCATCCATTCAGGGAAATCGCTATTTATCTTTAATCTGGCACTTGGCTGAGAATACAGTATTTTCACCCATCTTATAAATGTGGGGCTAAACCCGAATCTCTCCAGTAACCACCAGAGGTAATCCCACTCCATGCTATCAAACGCCTTGGCAATATCCAAGGACAATATCGCCCTAGAGGCATTTCCCCCTGCCGGGGACTGGAGACACAAGTACATCCGCCTGATATTTATACTAACAGACCTGTTGGGAATAAATCCCGACTGGTCAGGGTGTACCAAACCCGAGATACATTTGTTTAGCCTAATTGCCATTATTTTTGCGAGAATTTTAATATCAGAGCAGAGTAATGAAATTGGTCTGTATGTAGATACGTCAAGGTGGTCTTTCCCCTCTTTCGGTATCAATATTATATTGGCCTCTGACATTGGCGAGGGCAACCGTCCTTCTGTAATCGCCCAATTCAATGTTTTCAGGAGCAGTAGCGCCCCGAAGTGTTTATAGACTTCCAAGGGAAGTCCGTCCGGGCCTGGGGACTTTTGATTTGCTTCTGGAACAGTCTCCTATTCTCGGCTATTCTAATTGTTTCCATCTTGTACTCCTGTTGCTTTTTTACCCATAGGGCCTTGTTTTCTGAGCATGGGTCCTCCACATATTGCCTTTTCAGTTTTAAAACCTCTTCTCTAATCTACTCGCTCTTTGCCTTTGAGCGTTTCTTGACCCGCGCTACCTGCTGTATAAGCAATCCCCTAAGGAATGCTTTTAAGGAATCCCAGACCACCCCCTCCGACGCTGTGCCCTGATTATTTCCAATGTACTCTTCTAATTTTACAGAGATCTCCTCTATTCCTTCAACAATCTCCAACCACACTGGATTTAATGCCCATGCCCTCTGAATGTGTCTATCTTGGATCTTTATCTTCAGCGTCAGAGGTGAGTGATCTGAGATCCCCCTCGGCTGGTATTCTATCTTGGCTATGAGGGACTGTGCCACCCTATTACCTATCGCTAGGTCAATCCTAGAGAGTGTGTGGTGTGACCCCGAAAAACAAGAGTACCGCCGAGCCCCTGGGTTCCGGGCTCTCCAAAGGTCACACCACCCAATCTCCTCCAAGAACTGAGCAAGCCGCCCCCAGGCACTCCTATCGACTTGGGACCAGGTGGGAACCTGTCCAGGCAACCATCTAGAACCATGTTAAAGTCGCCCACTATTATGGTCGGGACGTCAGGTTTATCCTCCGTGTACTCTAATAGACGATACAGAATTTCCAACTTAAAAGGTGGGGGGATATACAAATTGGCTATAATAAATGGGTGACCCTCTAGAAGACAATATAAAAACACATAGCAACCTAGTGTATCAATCTTGACATCCCTAGAGGAGAATATCACACCTTTTTTAACCAGTATGCTAACCCCCCTTGAATAAGACGAATATACTGAGTGGAACTGGGCCTGAATTTTCCTATTCCTAATCAATAATTTGGTCTCGTTGGTCAGGTGAGTCTCCTGGAGGCACATCAATCCAGAGCCGTGGGACTCCAACTCTGCAAATACCGTGGCTCTCTTAGTGGGATCGCCCATGCCCCTAATATTCCACGAACTTACACCCACGATGCTAGGCAACATTAACAAAGGAAATAGTCATTGATAATAATAAGAAAAAAATATCGCCCCTGCAATCAGGGGACCAAGAAAAAATAAATTGTTCTACCTGGCCGACGGTGCTCCTAACCTTTCTACCATAATCACCCTGTCTAATGTGTCTATCTTTTAATGTGCCTTTCTCTATCTTACTTGGCTTCTCCCCTAACTTCATTACTGACCTTGCTTTATATTTCTTAACTGTGCGTGGGACTCTCAACAAACTATAAATCCTTTTAACCTTTTCACTCCCCAACTTTTGGTCTAGTGTAGTGTGATCCTTTTTTATTGTTTTAATCCCCTGTGCTCCTTTACCCACCTGTAATCCCCCCCCTCCTCCCCCCAAACCTAACTTGGTGTGCCCTGGGGACATACTTTGTGACCATTCTAACCCCATCACTGCACTCAATCCAACATTCCCTCCCCTCATCCAGATACACTCCCCCCCTATCTCCTCCCTCCCTCCCCTGACCCCCGCCCCCCCCACCTAAGTTTCGTGCCCCAGTGCTCTCAAGTAAAGGGAATCCTCAGCCCTCTGCCCTTTACCATCTCTCATTAAACACTTCTAACAATCCACCTCTCCCCCTTCGACCCTTGCTGCAAAAAAAAAAGAAAGAAAAACACCCTCATAACAGAAAAAAAAAAAATCAACATTAATTTTCATTCAATGTAATCCAGCACTAAAAGCTCCTCTTATTGTCTTCAAGCCACTTGGTGGCCTTATCTACAGTGTCAAAAAATTGTCGCCCCTAGGGCTTCAATGCGCAGCCGCGCCGGGTACAGTAGCGCGTATGGTATTTTAAAAGTTCACAAGCTGCGTTTTATGTCCACAAATCCAGCCCTCTTCTTCTGTAATTCCGGGGAGTAGTCTGAGTATAACGAAACACGGTTTTTGTTGTAAAAGATATCTCCCTTCTCTCTAGATTTCTGCATTAATGTCACCTTGTCTTTGTAGTTAAATAATTTCATGATCATAGGTCTAGGGCGGGTACTTGATGTGGCTACCCTAATAGGTACTCTATGTGCCCTTTCAATAGAGAAGAAGCGTGAGAATGTCTCGGCACCAAAGACCTCCCTCAACCATCCTTCCAAGAATTCTTCAGGGCGGGGGCCCTCACTTTTCTCCGGAAGGCCCAGGCCCAGTACCCTCACATTCTGTCTCCGTAGTCTGTTCTCCATTTCGTCCATTTTAGACTTATAAGTGTCCAACTGTGTTTGCACTACTTTAAATTCTTCTTGCATTGGGTGCAAGACATCCTCAACTTGACTTAACCTCTCCTCCAAAGTTGAGGCCCTGTCCGCAGCTTTTTGCAATTCCTGGCTCATAAGGCATAACTCGTCTTTAAGGCCCCTTAGTTGGTCATTTAGGTTAGTCAATGATCCCCTACAAGAATTAACTCTTTTAATGTGGGCTCGGGTTCACCTAGTTCATTAGAGGCGAGAGTATCCTCTGACGCCTTTTCCAATGGGGCCTTTTCAGGGCTCTTTTTATTCGCCCCTTTAGCAGGAATTACTGGTATGGATGAGGTTTTGCCTGTGCTTTTCCTATCCCCCGCACCTCCCAATTGTGTTTTTTCTTGAGATGAATGGTTGCCCTTAGCTGGGGAATGCAGGGGGGTGTGAGCATACTTTTCTAGCTTGGCTGCCGCTGCCATTGCGGATGGCGCCTGACTCCCCTTTTCTTTAGTGGCTTGGGCCACTGAACCTTCCTGGGTGTGCTGGGCCTGTTCCTCCCCCTTTTTCCTAGTCATATTATAGCAATGATAATGATACGGTAAAAATATAAGGTTAATATGATGGGTATCAGAGAATTAACAAAAGTGGTAACAGAAGTTTCTTTAACGAGGCAGGATATCCTGCGCAGCAATCACCCTCTCTCCTTCAATTTCTATAGGCAATGTATTATTCACTACCATTCAGTGTAAGAAGGCAAAGGAAAAAGAAACTGTCACGTTACCAGTCACGCTGCTGTGTCCTTCTAGCGGTATAATGCGGGTTATCCGGTGGCCTGAGCCAAGCCGCCCTCGGTAGGTTGCTCACTGGTCCTGTTACCATCCCGGAGCATCCAGCACTTGGGGCGTCTAATTAGCTTGGTGTACTGTCGGCTTTCCTTCCGTGAGGGTCTCTCGCGGGAGTACAGAGCCGCTGCTAGACAATCCGCCGGCACGTGCAGTCTGGAACGCCGTCACTCGTGGTCTGACGTCCAGCCTCCTCCGGCGCAGGTCCACCTCTCTCACTCCGCAGTACAATGCCAATGCGCTCGTCTCCAGGATCCCAGCAGGAGTAAGCTATGCAAGGAGCTATGCATAGAGGAGCAGGGGCTGTGGTAAACGGGAAAGAGGTATCCCACTACATGGCGCTGGATCGCCTCTTTGAGGGTAGCAGCAGAGGGCCGAAGTGGAGAGGGAGCTCACACACCTCCACTCACCACCACATCCGGTCACGCCCTTGATCTAATATTTCACAGAAGGGCCCGTTTCTGCGCCCACCAAGAGGGAGTGAGGACTTACAGTGTTGTGGCACCAGCACCACCACCACCAAAGGCCCAATTTTTCAGCCCCTGTTACACAGGGGCATGTAATTACAATTTTTGATACAATACTTTGCAGCAGGGCTCGTTCCTGCGTTCCAACTAGAGTATCTGTGAGGGGTTGCAGTGTTGTGGCACCAGCACCAGTGCCCAAGGCCCAATTTTTCAGCCCCTGTTCAAAAGGGGCATGTAATTACAATTCTTGATCTAATATTTCACAGCAGGGCCCGTTTCTGCGCCCACCAAGAGCGAGTGAGGACTTACAGTGTTGTGGCACCAGCACCACCACCAAAGGCCCAATTTTTCTGCCCCTGTCCAACAGGGGCATGTAATTACAATTCTTGATCTAATATTTCACAGCAGGGCCCATTTCTGCACCCACCAAGAGCGAGTGAGGACTTACAGTGTTGTGGCACCAGCACCACCACCACCACCACCAAAGGCCCAGTTTTTCTGCCCCTGTTCAACAGGGGCATGTAATTACAATTCTTGATCTAATGTTTCACAGCAGGGCCCTGTGAGGGCTTACAGTGTTGTGGCCACAACAACACCTAAGGTCCAAATTTACTTTCAAACATCCAACTAACAAAGACTCCTACTTGCAAACGGAAGGAGACAACAGGAAGTTAGATGAAATCTACCCCTAGGAAGGGAAATTCTCTCCTGTAAGAGTTAATATGGAACAAACATTTCTCCTTTCCACTGATGCTTTAACACCAATCCTTGTTTCACAAAAAAACCCAAATTTTCAAAAAACATTTGTCATTGGGACAAAAAGTGAGGTGAAATCTTCTGAAGAGGAGCACAGACAGCAAAACAAATGTCACAGGGGTAATAACCCTTCTCTATGTTTTCCAAAAAGCTTTAAAAAGAATTTTTGGCTGGAGTTAAACACGTTAAAAATGTACCCGTTCAAAATTACAAACAGATTCTACTTAACAACAAACCTACAGTCCCTGTCTTCTTTGCATCTCCTGTATACTGCTGTTCAGAGTATATAGGGCCTGGTGGCCCCCACCTTTCCTTTCTTTTAATTTGGGTGCGGGGTTCCCCTTAATATCCATACAAGACCCAAAGGGCCTGGTAATGGACTGGGGGGTACCCATGCCGTTTGTCTCACTGATTTTCATCCATATTGCCAGGACCCGACATTACATTAAACCCGCAAGCAGTTTTAAATGACTTTTTTTCCTTTAAAAATGACATTTTGTGCAGGGACTGTTCTAAGCACGGGAAACATGCGCCACTTTACAGGCATACTATAGACACCCCCCAGGTATGATATTTAAAGGAATATTTCACTTTTTTTTTTTTTACTTTAAGCATCATTAAAATCACTGCTCCCGAAAAAACGGCCTTTTCTAAAAGTTTTTTTTGCATTGATACATGTCCCCTGGGGCAGGACCCGGGTCCCCAAACCCTTTTTATCACAATACCATGAAAATTAGCCTTTAAAATGAGCACTTTTGATTTCGAACGTTCAAGTCCCATAGACGTCAATGGGGTTCTAACGTTCATGTGAATTTTCGGTCCGTTCGCAGGTTCTGGTGCGAACCGAACCGGTGGGTGTTCGGCTCATCCCTATATATGATAAGTAAAAACAATGTCACTAACATGACGGTATACAATAATAATACACCACAATCAAACACCATAGAGAAAGGTGATACATATATCTTGTATTTGAGAACTGACGTCTTTCGACCCCAACGGGTCTTCTTCAGAGGATTATGTAAACTGTAAAAAAGTTAACATATTTTGAAATTTTTAATTGATAACGAAAAAGAAAAAAGGAGAAAAAACAATAATAAACAATTTCCTATATTTATCAATCACAGTGTGTTAGGCCATGTTCGGTGCTCTCTGTATGAAAATAACCCCCTTACACGATCTCAACGTCACTCAATGGTCGGCACAGTCAGCAAGAGGGGAACCTACCGCTCATGCGCGCCTTACGAGGGGTCACAAACAGTTGGGGAGGCTGAGGAGAGGGACGGCGGTACCTGTGGTCAAGGTGTTATATATAATATAATAAATGAACAGCTCAAGAGGATGGTGAGAAAGTATATATATGTATCTACATATTAATCTATAGTCTATGCACTATACGTGAATTAGGTGTCAATTACTGCGACTTGGATGGCCTGTGTAAAAACTCAGATAGTGAAGACAAAGAAAATGGGGAAAAGGAAAGGAGAGAAAGGCATGTGTGGAACAGTCTGGTGGGGAAAGGTAGGGAGGGGGGGGTAGAGGAGGTGAGGGATGGATAAGAGGAATAGAAGGGAGGAAAGGGAACACAGACCAAAACCAGTGGCAACAAAATGAAGGTAATATTGGGATTAATTGTAATTAATTATGAACGAATTAGATTCAGGGTAAGTGACTAGTGAGTGTAAAAAAGCCAATTGAGAAAATAGGAGAGTGAAATAGAAGGAGGGGATGTGAGAGTGAAATGAAGGTTGGGGTGCAAAAAAGTGTACCAATAAACTACACAACCGTAACAGACCACACTGACAAAAAACAGTGGACCTTATGCAACTGCAAAATACCCAAGAACTGTGAATTGGAAAAGGAGAAAAGGGGAAGGGAGGTGGTAATGGAGAAAGTGGAGGATTGCATAAAGTGAATGAACAACAATAGAATTACCTTCATTCATATATGAATATTGGTTCAAGTTAAGAAGAGGGGACACCCGTGTGTGTGCCACCTTGGTGTATACACAATGTAAGTAAAAGGCGATCTGCAAACATCAGAAATTATGACAGTGAGTGCATGGTTGTAAGCGACAGTCATGGTGGAAAGCACACCCCATGAAGTCTGGTGAAGTAATATAGCTAATCTTACCAATCCTCAATTGATGCTGCAAACATGTGGATGTCCGGATGGAGCATTGGGGATATCAATAGATCCCCATAGTGCCCAGTCTCCTTATGTAGGTAAACGTACAATGGAAAAGATTACCTTAACAGTGTACAGGTGCCGCCAATCCGCCCCTCAGATGATCCCCCTCATTAGCGATAGTGGCGCGAAGCGTCACTCCAAGTGTGACTCCCCCGGCGTTCCGGAAGGAGAGACCTCGGCTCCGCCGCTGCGTGGCCGCTGTGACGTCGCGTGCTGTGGTTCGCGCACGTGCGGGCACAGCCACGGTGCATGGGAACAGTCCAGAAGCCGCTGGCAGGGAAAAAGGTGCACTCCGGGTGGTGCTGCCACCCGGTGGATGCAGGGGGAGGTGCAGGGCCCTTGCGCCTCCCCACCCTGCCAGGAAGGAATGCTGTGGCGGAGGTCCCACTCCCGCTAAGCTGGCAGACCAGGGACGGATGGTATCACTGGTTGGGGGGAGAGAAAAAATAGAACAAAACAAAAACAAAAGCAAAGGACCGTGCTTGCTTCGGCAGCACATATACTAAAATTGGAACGATACAGAGAAGATTAGCATGGCCCCTGCACAAAAGCAAAGGACCAATGATCAAAAATGCATAACATATATTGTATAACTATCAATACATCATATAGTAATGTATGCCACATATGCACCACCGATGGTAGATGTGCCCAGTTATAATAGACAAATATAACATAGTTATTAAAGATAAATCAATTTAAATTTAAAGCTGTGAGCTGTATGGTGCAATGCAGAGTCCATATATCATTAGGAGTGATGATTATGTTTGTTAATTGATATCATGTCAATCATAAGGAAAGTAACGTAAGGCCGCCTACAGCAATGCCTTCCTGCTTATCCAATTAGTGAGTAGGTATGGGGACATCCAAAAACTAATATGTTGAGATGTTAAATAGGGAAACCCATCCTAACTCTGTAATCAATGTTTATGAATGAAAAAAAGGAAGATAACATAATATAAATGGGAGCATATGAAATACCAGAAAATTGTCAGGGGGTTCAGGAATAATAGTAAATAATGAATACATCCATTACATTTGTTGAAATGGCATGTCTACCCCAGAGCGACCATTCCCAAATATGGGGGCACTAGGGTATGGACACGTCATTGTCAGTGTGTTTTACCTGAAGAGAATCCTCGTAGAAAAGGAGCAAATGAAATAGATTCATTAAGGCCCGGAGATGATGTGGCCTGTAACTGGAATATCCATTTTTGTTCTTTTTGTAATAGAACATTGTTCCAGTCGCCCCCTCTATCTGGTATATGCATCCTGTAAAGAGCTGTAAACGTTACTTTAGGTACTATGTAACCATGTGCGGAGACGAGGTGTCTCCCCACTGGGAGGTATGGGTTGCCTATTTGCATACTGTACATATGTTTGGATATACGTCTCCAAAATTCCTGTTTTGTTTTGCCTATGTAATAGGCGCCACACTCACACTCCATGAAATATACATCTCGAGTCTGGCAATTCACGAAGTGTGTGGGGTTGAATACTTCTCCATTCGGAAGATGAAAGGTCTTTTCTTTTTTTATTAGTGGGCAATAGGAACAGTGCCCACATGGAAAAGAACCAGCTATGGAGCAATGTTTAGATCTTTTGTGTTCATTTTTATATTCACTTTGGACAAGTCCGTCCTTGATTGAAGTGGCTCATTTGTAGGATATGGCCGGTTGGTTAGGGATGAAGTGTCTGAGTTTGACCCAACTTTGACCCAAAATTCCAAATTACAAACAGATTCAACTTAAAGTGGTGTTCCACCCCAAAAAAAATACCTGAATGTGCCTGAAAAAAAAATAAAAAAAAACATTTGGAATTTTTTCTTTTTACTCATCTCTAAATGCCTGTTGCTAGGGGGTCCCTCGTAGTCTGCCTCTTTCAGTGCCTGGGCTGGTGACATCACTTTCCCTCAGCACAGGAAGGGCTCAGCTCTGCTCCCTCCCTCTTGTCAATCATCTGAGACCCATTACAGGTCGCAGATGACTGAGCGGCCAATCACGGCTCGCTGCGCCGCTCACGCATGCGCAGTGGGTACCCGGCTGTGAAGCCACAGCCCGGTGCCCACAGTTGCAATGCCGGTGCCACCGAACAGGGGGGAGATGAGCAGGGCTTCGATCCCCCGCATCGCTGGACCCTGGGACAGGTAAGTGTCCAATTAAAAGTCAGCAGCTGCAGTATTTGTAGCTGCTGACTTTTATTTTTTATTTTTTTAATGGGAACTCCTCTTTAAGAACAAACCTACAGTCCCTGTCTTTCTTGGGACCGCCTGCATACTGGTATTCAGAGTATATAGTGCCTGTGGGCCCCACTTTTCTTTTTTAATTTGGGTGCAGGGTTCCCTTTAATATCCATACAAGACCCAAAGGGCCTGTTTTTTGGGCTGGGGGGTTACCCATGCCGTTTTTCTCAATAATTTTCATCCATATTGCAGGGACCCGACATTACGATACAGCCGCAAGCAGTTTTAAATGACTTTTATTCCTTTAGAAATGTCATTTTGTGCAGGAACTGTTCTAAACACAGGAAACACACGCCACTTTACAGGCATACTATAGAGACCCCCCATATTTAAAGGAATCATTTTTGCATTGATACATGTCCCCTGTGGCAGGACCCGGGTCCCCAAACCCATTTTAGGACAATAACTTGCATATTAGCCTTTAAAATTTGCACTTTTGATTTCTCACGTTCAAGTGACTTTAACGGGGTTCGAATGTTCGCGCAAACTTTCGGTCCGTTCGCGTGTTCTGGATGTGAACCGAACCAGGGGGTGTTTTGCTCATCCCTACTCAACATTATTCTCAAGAATCTGCTGATATTGAGTGGAATCCATGCAACCCTCAACTTTAACCAGATTCCCAGTACCCACAGCATAATGGAACCTCCACCAAATTTTACTGTGGGTAGCAAGTGTTTTTCTTGGAATGCGGTGTTCTTTTGCCGCCATGCATAATGCCCCTTGTTATGACCAAATAACTCAATCTTTGTTTCATCAGTCCACAGCACCTTATTCCAAAATTAAGCTGGCTTGTCCAAATGTGCGTTTGCATACCTCAAGCGACTCCGTTTGTGGCGCGTGTGCAGAAAAGGCTTCTTTCGCATCACTCTCCCATACAGCTTCTCCCTGTGCAAAGTGCGCTGAATTGTTGAAGGATGCACAGTGACACCATCTGCAGCAAGTTGATGTTGTAGGTCTTTGGAGGTGGTCCGTGGGCTGTTTTTGACCATTCTCACTATCCTTCGCCTTTGCCTCTCCAATATTTTATGCGGCCTGCCACTTCTGGCCTTAACAAAAACTGTGCAGTTACAGGTATTGTTCAAATCAACAAAATGACAAGGGTGACCAAATTTATGCACCTGTCTAATTTCGTTTTGATGCATATTGCGCATTTTCTGTTAATCCAATAAACCTAATTTCACTACTGAAATATTACTGGGTCCTTCAGTTATTTGATAGATCAAAATGAAATTGCTGATCCAAACACCCAAATATTTATAAATAACAATCATGAAAATTGTCAGGGGTTCCTAAACTTTTGCATACAACTGTAAACAATCAACACAGACCCCCCCTGTCAGGAGAGCAGCCGATCGGCTCTCCTCTACTTGCGTTTGACAGACGCAAGTGAGGAAAAGCAGATCAACGGCTCTTCCTGTTTACATCATGATCATCCGTGATCGTAGTTGCGGTGTGTCAGGCTGACATGCCGCAACAACGATTGCTGCGATGCGCGCCCCCGGGGGCGTGCAGCTGCTTGATATCCTGAAAGACATCATATGACGTCCAGTCAGGATATCGCAACCACTTTGCCAACGTCATTTTGTTAGATGGCGGGTGGCAAGTGGTTAAATATTGGTGCTACATTGACTTTTCTCCAATCAGCTGGTACTATTTCCGTTAGTAGACTGTCAGTAAAAATTAGGAACAATGGTCTGGCAATCACTTGACTGAGTTCCCTAAGGACCCTCGGTTACAAGCCATCTGGTCCCGGTGACTTATTAATGTTACATTTTCCAAGTTTATCTCCAATTCTGTCCTCTGTTAGCCACAAGGGTGCTTCCTGTGATGTATCATGAGGATAAACACTGCAGTTTTGGTTACTGAAGCCCCCCCGATTCCTTTGTGAAGACTGAGGAGAAGAATAAATTCTATACCTTCGTCATCTCCCCATCCTTTGTAACCAGATTTCCTTCCTCATTCTTAATGGGGCCAATATGGTCTGTCCTCCTTTTTTACTGTTTATATACTTACAGAATTTCTTGGAATTTCTTTTGCTCTCCTCCGCTAAATACTGCATTTCTTTTACTGGTGGTGGAATTACATCAGGCAGGACTTCTGTTTCTTGATTTATTCCGTAATATTTGGCGTTTATTGGTGTGTGAGTGTAGAATAATGATGTTACCCTCTGAATTTTGGTAATAACATTTTGATTTGGATGAATGATGCTGGTACACATATTCCATTTTTGTGGTGATAATTCTGATCATTAGGAAATATTAAACAACACACAAAATTATTACTCATTTTAAATTTGCATCAGCAATGGTATTGTGTATGGTTTGTGAAGACAGCTGTGGGAGTTTTGGTTTAGATGCATGTGAGATGGAGAGCAACAAATGCATTATCTACCATTTACTTATCAGATGTCAAACACCTAAGTCTCTGAGTATGCTTAGTGTATCCAGAGATATTTCACAAATGGTAAAGCCCCTGTGCATACACAATGCACATGGCAGTATATACACAAATATATATACTGCAGAGAATGCATGTACTGTAGAATTTCTATTCTATCAAAATATGTTAACAAAATATATACAGTATATATATATATATCTATATCTATATATATATATATATATATATATATATATATATATATATATATATATATATATATATATATATATATATATATATATATACACATATATATACATATATATATATATATATATATATATATATATATATATATATATATATATATATACACACACACACACACAGTGCCTTAAAAAGTATTCAGACCCATTGAAATTTTCCACATTTTGTTATGTTACAACCATGGTGGTGGTAGCATCATGTTGTGGGGATGCTTTTTATCAGTAGGGACAGAGAAGCTGGTCAGAGTTGATGGGAAGATGGATGGAGCCAAATACAGGGCAATCTTAGAAGAAAACTTGTAATGCCGCGTACACACGAGCGGACTTTACGGCAGACTTTGCCCGGCGGACAGGATTTGGTCGGACAATTCGATCGTGTGTGGGCTCCAGCGGACTTTGTTTTCTCAAAAGTTAGACGGACTTAGATTTGAAACATGTTTTAAATTAATCCGTCGAAATCGAGTCTGGTCGAAAAGTCCGCTCGTCTGTATGCTAGTTCGACGGACAAAAAGCCACGCTAGGGCAGCTATTGGCTATCAACTTCCTTGTTTTAGTCCGCTCGTACGTCATCACGTACGAATTCGACGGACTTTGGTGGATTGTGTGTAGGCAAGTCCGTTCATTCAGAAAGTCCGTCGTAAAGTCCGTCGTAAAGTCCGTCGAAAAGTCTGCAGAGCAAAGTCTGCCGTAAAGTCCGCTCGTGTGTACGCGGCATTAGAGTCTGCAAAAGACTTGAGACTGAGGCGGAGGTTCACCTTCCAGCAGGACAATGACCCTAAACATACAGCCAGAGCTACAATGGAATGGATCAAAGCATATTCATGTGTTAGAACGGCTCAAAGTCAAGACCTAAATCCAATTGAGAATCTGTGACAAGACTTGAAAATTGCTGTTCACAATAGGCATACGCACAGGGTGTGCTGTGTGTGCCTGGGCACACCCTAATCACCCGTGCTGTCTCTCAAGATCTTTCCCCGGAAATGTTGCACTCAAGAGTGTGTGTAGCCCCCGCTGCCTGTGAAACAGTTTAACAGACAGCAGATCGTGAGGTTTACCAGAGCCGCTGAGTGTGTGAACTGTCATAATGTCACAGCTTGCAGAGAGAGAGAGAGACCAGCTGTCAAAATTTAGCGGTGATGTCGGGGGGTGGGCGGGACCAAACAGCTATCAAATACCAGCCAATGGGATGGGGTCTGGGCGGGCCGCTACGTCTATGTGGCTCCACCCCCTTTCTTAATCATTGGCTGGTGTTGATAGCTGCTTGGTCCCACCCATCCCCGACATTGCGGCTGAGTTGTGAAAGCTCCTCTCTCTCCCTGCAGGTAGTTAAATTAGCTGACAGTTTCACACACTGAGCGGCTCTAGCAAGTCTGTCTGCTGCATGTGAAACTCCTCCTCTCCCCTGCCAGTGCAAATCAATGCTGCCAATCAGTGCCAACCAATACTGCCTATGATTGCCAACCAATGCTGCCTATCCATGCCAACCAGTGCCAACCAATGCTGCCTATCAGTGCCAACCAATGCTGCCCATCAGTGCCAACCAATTTATCAAATTGGTATTAGAGCTTGGAGATTCCAATAAACGCACCACCTCCTTTAACCGCTTCAGCCCCGGAAGATTTTACCCCCTTCCTGACCAGAGCACTTTTTGCGATTCGGCACTGCGTCGCTTTAACTTACAATTGCGCGGTCGTGTGACGTTGTACCCAAACAAAATTGATGTCCTTTTTTTCCCCACAAATAGAGTTTTCTTTTGGTGGTATCACCTCTACGGTTTTTATTTTTTGTGTTATAAACAAAAAAGAGAGCGACCATTTTGAAAAAAAAGCAATATTTTTAACTTTTTGCTATAATAAATATCCCCCAAAAATATATAAAAAAAACATTTTTTTCCCTCAGTTTAGGTATGTATGTATTCTTCTACATATTTTTGGTAAAAAAAAAAAATAAAAAAATAAAAAATCGCAATAAGCGTATATTGATTGGTTTGCACAAAAGTTATAGTGTCTACAAAATAGGTCCCAGATTGTTACCAACACAGAAGGGGTCTTTGATGGTAATGATGATCCAAGAGATGACTTAGGAGGTTGTTTTTTAAGATTAAAAAATTTGACCATTGCTAAGGTTCATACTAGATGGGACATAGAATATTTGGAGGAATGTGTTAGATTAAATATGGTCCCCCGAAGCCTCCAATGGGATGTCAACCCCCAAAAGGAAGATAGCGAGCTAGCTGAATGGTTCAAATATTTTAATGAAGCGGGGGTAAACTTCCTGCAATTTTTAATAGCAAAAAAGAAACGCAAATTGACCACACTAGATTCAGAAATAAATAACATCAAAAGTTAGTTATTGCCCTTCAAAGGTGAGTCAGAATACATGCAAAAATCAGAAGCTCTAAAAAGCATCCTCATTAAAGAGGAATCGGAACAAAAAATAAAGAAAAAAAGGAAATATAATAGAGATGTTAAAGACTATAGTGATAATGTGGTTTTCAGGTGGCACCCCCCCTGAACCGTCATCAACTGTTACTCCAATAGACCCACCATCTACTCCTGGAGTGAATGGTGGAGTTGATGCATATCCAGCTTCTCCCAAACCCCCAAGAGGGAGAATTGGTATGCAGCAACGCCAAGGCCATACTAGAGTTAGAGGTGGAGGTAGAGGTTCTCTCCCTCGCCCCACTCACCAGTCACCGCCACCCTGGAGACACTGGGAGGGACAACACACTTATCCTAATCAGAAAACGACATATGATCCTAGGAGAAACAATGATTCACAGAATCAATATGGTGTGGTTACTAGGAATAGATTTACTCCATTATCTAATAACAATAGAGGATTTAATTCAAGAGCAGGTGGGAGCTTTGATGCTCCCCACCCATCCCTAAATCAATGGGATTTTCAGAGGGCCAACAGGGGAGGCCAAAAAAGAAATGGGGACGGAAGAAAGGGAGCAGAGGGGGGAGGAAACTTCACTCCAAAGAGAAGGAGAACTTGATGCTAGTGGTATCATTAATCTCAGCAATAAGGAACTATCTAAGGAAGAACTTCTGACCCTGAGTAAGGGATTAAAATATGCCCCTACACGGAACCTTAATAAGTTCCAAACATTCATAGATATACATAAATAAACGCGGAAATTGAACATCAAAAGGTATATCATGAGCAATCCAGCTAGACAAGTAATGAGGGAAACCTCTACTATTGTTCATTCTAACTTGGCTAACGCCTCGCTTTTTAACCCCCCGGGAAATTTGGCCCCTAATGTCAATATTTTACGGGATTTGGTTATCAAGGACTTGGCTAACTTGAACACAAGGGTCACTCGATCCAGGCAGCATATTGCTGTGGGAATGGAATCACTCTGTAACAGAAAAGACATAGTGGTCCGCCCTGCCGATAAGGGAGGGGCTGTTGTCGTTTTGGACAAGGGGGCTTATTCTAATGAGATGTCAAGGATCCTCGCGGATTCTGAGACAAACTCTCCCTTATCGGCGGATCCCACATCTAAGTTTAAACAGAATTTAAAAACACTTGTCCAGAAGGGCTATGATATGGGCATTCTGGACAAGAAGTAAAAATAATTTTTGGTACCCTTGGCACCACGGTTACCAGTTATGTACATATTGCCAAAGATACACAAAACTTTGACCAATCCCCCTGGGAGACCCATCATCAGTGGAATTGACTCTATTACATCGAGAGTTGGGAAGTACATTGACAAGTACTTACAACCACTGGTGATGGGAACCCCCTCTTTTTAAAAAGACACCAAGCATGTCATCAACTTGCTTGGTGAGATAGAGTGGAAATCAACATACTTACTGGTAACCGCGGACGTAGCATCGCTCTACAGGGCCATCTCTCACCATTTAGGTCATGAAGCGGTGCAATTTTTTCTTTATCGTGACTCCAGTATCTCAATCACGCAAAAGAAATTTGTGTTGGAGCTACTGGATTTTTCCATGAAGCATAATTATTTCTAGCATAATGGCGTTCATTATCTACAGAAGAAAGGAGTGGCCATGGGAGCATAATTTGCTCCCAGCATGGCCACCTTGTTCATGGCCAAGTGGGAGGAAGATGTGGTACTACATGATAGACATGATGAGTTTATTTTTTGGAAAAGGTTCATCGACGATGTGACATCGAATCTGTTATGACTTTCCTGTCCTTTTTGAATAATAATGATAGAGGCATTATTCTTTCTCATGAGGTTAATTCCACCCAGATTCACTTTCTGGATTTAAAAATAACTATAGATAATGGGAGGATTATTACATCTACATATTTCAAAACTACAGACAGGAACGGATATATTCCACTCGACTCCTGCCATCACCATTCCTGTCTGTCAGCAGTCCCAAAAGGACAATTTTTGCGACTCAGGCGAAATTGTACCAACCTGGAGGATTACAATAAAGAAGCTCTGGTTCTTAGATCCAGTTTTTTGAACAAGGGCTATGATGGTCAGGCCTTTGATTCATTAATAATGGAAGTGGGGAACAGGGATCGTCAGACTCTCTTAGTTGATAAATTACCACAAGTAGAGAAAAGGGAGGATTTTGGTTTAGCTTTTTTAACCACCTACTCTAGCCAACATTGGGCCATAAAACGTATAATTAAAAGACATTGGCCTGTCATTAAGAATGACAGAGTTTTGGGGCCGTTATTGGCACATAAACCCAGTGTGCTTTTTAGGGGTGCCTCTAATCTTAGGCACTTTATAGCACCTAATGTCCCTGTCCCGCCAGTAAGACCTTCTTTTTTTAGAGATCTAAAGGGTTTTTATCCCTGTAGAAAGTATCAAATTTGCAGTATCAATACTTTCAGGGGGAGAAGATTTTGATTCTTGTGAGAAATCCCTCTAATTTGATTATTGATGAATCATATATGTCTTTACCTCAGAAGTGTGATGTCAAATGATTTTCAGCTATTTGTATAACTTCTTAAAAGTTAATTATCCCGTTTTGTTATACTATTCAGATTTCTAGTAAATTATTCTGTTTTGTTATACCATTTAAATTATCATGTTTTGTTATACTATTTGGACCTCTGATTCCTGGGAGAAATCTGACGATTGATGAATCACATATGTTTTTACCTTTGAAGGGTGATGCGAATTGGCCTTCAGCTATTAGTACAATTTTTATATTTTTTATTAAGTTTAAAATATTAATTAAAAATCTATCTCTGATGTAATATCCAAATTGTCCACAAGATGGCACTATGAAAGGTTTATGCTGCCCTATGTGTTTAAACTAGGTTAACCAGCATTGGAAACAATTGACATTCTTTCTGTTAATACTTCAGCTGTTTTTTTTCTCCGGGTATCTGAACTATGTAACCAATGGCTGAATCCCTTCGTTCTGCCGCTCGGGTATATAATACGCATGCACGGACGTGTGGGCGTGCCCCTGATGATGTCATTTCTGACGAAACGGCCGTAGGGTAAACACGCACGCACGTACTGCGCATGCGCGGACTTTCGATATCTGTCGGAGCTGTTTTTAAACTCCGTGCAAGGAATTTGTTTACATGGATGCCTGTATGGCAAATTTTAATAAAGGAGAGTCAAACCTTTTTACACTATTGGAGCATTTCTTCTTTTTTGGATACTCATTATCGCTGTGAGTGAACTCTTTCCATTGATAACCGTCTGCTGTTACTTATTCAACGCTTCCAGAGGAGACCCATCCACAGAACGGACAACATCCAAAGTGGAGGTTTTTTATGCCTTTTACGAAGGGCTGTCTGGTAAGCCTTTAATCTTCCTATGGTGACGGGTTTATTGCGGTGGAAGTCACGGATTTACCCAACAGGGACTCACATATGTGTATTTATGGACATTATATGACTATTAAGCACGACAGCCGCGTACTTAATCCAACACCTCAGTTTGCTACTATATTGGAACATGTATGGACAATATGTACTAATTTGATTTTATTTTATCACTAGTGAATCATTGTGCACTGTGGTTTTTCTTTTTTAGTGTTTGTCTATATCCAGCGCTGCACTTTTCTTTATATATAAAATAGGGGATAGTTTTATGCAATTTTTATTATTAATTTTTTTTTTACTAGTGATGGCGGCGATCTGCAATTTTTATCGGGACTGCGACATTATGGCGGACACATTGCACAGTTTTGACACATTTTTGGGACCATTGGCATTAATACAGCCATCAGTACTATAAAAATGCATTGATTACTGCAAAAATGTCACTGGCAGTGAAGGGGTTAACACTAGGTGGCAATCAAGGGGTTAATTGTGTTCCCTGTTTGTATTCCTAACTTAAGAGGGGAGGGGACTGTGTAGGGGAAGAGATAGATCGCTGTTCATACTCTGTATGAACAGACCATCTGTCACTTCTCCCCTAGAGAACCGTAAACTGTGCGTTTACACACACAGATCCCAGTTCTCCGTATCTCAGCGGCGATCGCAGGAGCCAGGCAGTGATCGTGATCGGTGCTTCGCCCAGCCAAGCCATTCTGCCACAGTAATACTGCGGCGGCTGGTCGGCAAGTAGTTAAATATGACCGAAAAGTATATGCCCAAAGAGCAAAAAAATGGAGTTTAAAGATGCAAAAAAAGCTATCAAAATCAAATTTACAAAAGAAATTTTTATTACATAGATTGTATGAAACAATTTATAAAATTTGGGCCATATCAACCCATTGGTCAAAGTACAAAAGTGTGATTGCCTCTACATGTTTCATCACAACATGGCTTCTTCTGGAGCTTTTGTAGGACCTTATTTTATTTAATATATTACCACCTTTCAAAGTGATCTCGGTTACAAATGATCCCCTAGAACCATCAAGAGATTCAATGGGAAACGTCTGTGCCACAAATAATGAGAGAAGAGAAGAACGATTGCCCTATAGGCACACCTATTGTCTTAAGAAGTTTTGCAAATTGATCGATCAATATTCATATCCTTTCCCAAATGCAAACTTTGTCTAGTGCCAGCAAAATTCAGGGTATTTGTACCATCTGAGCACTCCCCTCTTTTAATTTGCCACTGTTCCTTAGCTCAGTGTCAATATGACACCTCTTTAACCAGTGAAGATCAGAAAACTTTTTTCAATCAATCACAAGGGTGAGTTATGGAGCCTCACTGGTAACAGGGGGAATGGCCACAGCCAACCCAATGCTGCCTATGAGTGCCAACCAATGCTGCCAAACAGTGCCAACCAATGCTGCCAATCAGTGCCAACCAGTGCCAACCAATGCTGCCTACCAGTGCCAACCAATGCTGCTTATCAGTGTCAACCAGTGCCAACCAATGCTGCCAATCAGTGCCAACCAATGCTGCCAATCAGTGCCAACCAATGCTGCCAATCAGTGCAAATCAATACTGTCCATCAGTGCCAACCAATGCTGCCTATCAGTGCCAACAAATTCTGCCACTCAGTGCCAACCAGTGGCAACCAATGCTGTCCATCAGTGCCAACCAATGCTGCCTATCAGTGTCAACAAATTCTGCCACTCAGTGCCAACCAGTGCCAATCAATGCTGCCTATCAGTGCCAATCAAGGCTGACAATAAATGCCAATCAGTGATGTCTATTAGTACCAATCAATGCTGCCAATCAGTGCCAACCAATGCTGCCCATCAGTGGCAATCAATGCTGCCAATCCGTGCTGTAATTTAGTGCCAGTGCTGCAATTCAGTGCCAATCAGTGCTGCCATTCAGTGCCAATCAGTGCTGTAATTCAGTGCCAACCAATGCTGTCAATCAGTGCCAATCAATGCTGCCAATCAGTGCTGCCAATCAGAGCCAAACAGTGCCAACCAATGCTGCCAGTGCCAACCAATGCTGCCTATCAGTTACAACCAATGCTGCCAGTGCCAACCAGTGCCAACCAATGCTGCCTATAAGTTACAACCAATGCTGCCAGGCCCAACCAATGCTGCCTATCAGTTACAACCAAAGCTGCCAGTGCCAACCAGTGCCAACCAATGCTGGCTATCAGTTCCAACCAATTCTGCCAATCAGTGCCAACCAATGCTGTCTCAGTGCCAACCAATTATGCCACTCAGTGCCAACCAATTCTGCCTATCAGTGCCAACCAGTGCCAAGTGGCAACCAATGATGCCTATCAGTGCCAACCAATGTTTCCATGCCAATCAATGCCAATCAGTGATACCTATTAGTGCCAATCAATGCTGCCAATCAGTGCTAACCAATGCTGCCCATCAGTGGCAAATAATGCTGCCAATCAGTGCCAATCAGTGCTGCAATTCAGTGCCAATCAGTCCTGCAATTCAGTGCCAACCAATGCTGCCAATCAGTGCCAATCACTGCTGCCAATCAGTGCCAATCACTGCTGCCTATCAGTGCCAACCAATGTTTCCATGCCAATCAGTGCCAATCAATGCTGCCTATCAGTGCCAATCAATGATGCCAATCAATGCCAATCAGTGATGTCTATTAGTGCCAATCAATGCTGCCAATCAGTGCCAACCAATGCTGCCCATCGGCAGCAATCAATGCTGCCAATCAGTGCCAATCAGCGCCAATCAGTGCTGCAATTCAGTGCCAGTGCTGCAATTCAGTGCCAATCAGTGCTGCCATTCAGTGCTGCAATTCAGTGCCAACCAATGCTGCCAATCAGTGCCAATCAATGCTGCCAATCAATGCTGCCAATCAGTGCCAACCAATGCTGCCTATCAGTGCCAACCAGTGCCAACCAATGCTGCCCATCAGTGCCAACCAATGCTATCAGTGCCAACCAGTGCCAACCAATGCTGCCTATCAGTGCCAACCAATGCTGCCTATCAGTGCAAATCAATGCTGCCTATCAGTGCCAACCAATTTATCAAATTGGTATTAGAGCTTGGAGATTCTAATAAATGCACCACCTCCTTTAACCGCTTCAGTCCCGGAAGATTTTACCCCCTTCCTGATCAGAACACTTTTTGCGATTGGGCACTGCGTCGTTTTAACTGACAATTGCGCGGTCGTGTGACGTTGCACCCAAACAAAATTGACGTCCTTTTTTTCCCACAAATAGAGCTTTCTTTTGGTGGTATCACCTCTGAGGTTTTTATTTTTTGCTCACTAAACAAAAAAAGAGCGACCATTTTGAAAAAAACTCAATATTTTTTACTTTTTGCTATAATAAATATCCCCCAAAAATATATAAAAAATCATTTTTTTCCTCAGTTTAGGCCGATGGGTATTCTACATATTTTTGGTAAAAAAAAAAAAAAAATTCGCAATAAGCGTATATTGATTGGTTTGCGCAAAAGTTATAGCATCTACAAAATAGGGGATAGTTATATGGTATTTTTATTATAATTTTTTTTTTTACCAGTGATGACGGTGATCTGCAATTTTTATCGGGACTGCGACATTATGGCGGACACATCGGACAATTTTGACACATTTTTGGGACCATTGGCATTAATACAGCGAACATTGCTATAAAAATGCATTGATTACTGTAAAGGCCCATACACACGATAGGACTTTGTACAAACTTTCCTGTAGATTTTTGTACAAAGGGCGTCAGCCGTAATATAATTAAGCATACACACGGCAGGACTTTTTCAGCCAACTTTCACCAAATTACGTGGTTTTTCAGCTCTTTACCGCCACCCTTTGGTCAACTTCTGTATTGTCTGATCTTTCGCATTGGTTCTGAGCATGCGTGTTTGTACTTTGGCTAAAGTCCTATGGACTTGTGTACACAAGATAGGATTTTGCACCATAGGACTTTTGTTGCCGGAAAGTTTGTCTGTTTACACAGCCAACATTTGTCCGATGAAAACCGAAAAAGTTTGTCCGATGGAGCGTACACACGGTAGGATGTTGCCTTAAAACAGCTAATTTGCATGTTTGTTGTCAAAAAGTCCTATCGTGTGTATGGGCCTTGAGAATGTCACTGGCAGTGAAGGGGTTAACACTAGGGGGCGATCAAGGGGTTAATTGTGTTCCCTGTTTGTATTTCTAACTGGAGGGGGGAGGGAACTGTGTAGGGGAAGAGATAGATCACTGTTCATACTCTGTATGAACAGACGATCTGTCACTTCTCCCCTCAGAGAACCGGAAACTGTGCGTTTACACACACAGATCCCGGTTCTCCGTATCTCAGCGGCGATCGCGGGAGCCGAGCGGTAATCGGTGCTTCGCCCAGCCATGCCATTCTGCCTCAGTAATACTGCGGCAGCTGATCGGCAAGTGGTTAAATATTACAGAAAAGTATATGCCCAAAGAGCAAAAAAATTGAGTTTTAAGGCGCAAAAAAAGCTATCAAAATCAAATTAACAAAAGATATAGAATTTTTATTACATAGATAGTATAAAACAATTTATAAAATTAGGGCCATATCAACCTATTGGTCAAAGTATAAAAGTGTGATTGCCTCTACATGTTTCACCACGATTGCCCTATAGTCACACCTATTGTCTTAAGAAGTTTTGCAAATTGATCTATCAATATTCATATCCTTTCCCAAATGCAAACTTCTTCTTGTGCTGGCAAATTTCAGGGTATTTGTACCATCTGAGCACTCCCCTCTTCCAATTTGCCACTGTTCCTTAGCTCAGTGTCAATATGACACCTCTTTAACCAGTGAAGATCAGAAAACTTTTTTCAATCTATCACAAGGGTTTAACCCTTTTAGAGTTATGGAGCCTCACTGGTAACAGGGTGAATGGCCACAGCCAACCAATGCTGCCAATCAATGCCAACCAATGCTGCCTGTGACAGACCTAGCCGGGAAAGAGACTTTTGGAGGGGACTGTATGCTAGCCTCTTGCCGATCGATCGGGGGCCCTTGCATTTGGGGGAACGGTGCTCTTTGTGAGCTGTATGTCTGGGGACCCTGGATTTGCCATATTGGAATAGTGGCTGATTCATAATGCTGGGACAGATACTGTTAGGAGATGCTGATGTAAATTCCAACACCTGTCTGTCTATTGTCTGCTAAAATGTGTATTGTAAATAAGTCTACTATGGGATCTAAGAGTCATGTTATTTGTGTTAATTAACTCTGCTATTGTGTGAAGAAGAGTCTATGTTGATTGTGATAATGTTGATTGGATTTTCTGAACTACAAGACGGCCAGTCTGGCCTAACGGTCATGTCTGAGTCATCTAGGCTGTCTAAAGGGATTAGTTAATTAGCTTATGTTAATTAGGTTAATTAGGTTACAGCTGTATTGTTCGAGTAATATGAGCAGGAGGTCTGTACCTCCACTTTTAGTGTATAAAAGCCTGTATTTTGCAATAAAAGAGATTCCTGTTTGAACTTACATACAGCCTGCCTGGTGTTTGTTCTGAGCTATCACCACTGGACTAGAACGACACAGAGCTGTAGTTCTAGTCCCGGAGCATCGGATGACCGAACCATCAGACGTTGCAATCTGATTCAATAGCTGCAGAGGAGTGTCGGGAGAGTGGAACCGAGCGAGCAAGGGGCTCGTTACACTGCCTATCAGTGCAAATCAATGCTGCCTATCAGTGCCAACCAATGCTGCTTATCAGCGTCAACCAGTGCCAACCAATGCTGCCAATCAGTGCCTACCAGTGCTGCCTATCAGTGTCAACCAGTGCTGCCTATTAGTTACAACCAATGCTGCCAATCTTCGCCAACCAATGCTGCCTATCAGTGAAAATCAATGCTGCCAGTGCCAACCAATGCTGCCTATCAATTACAACCAATGCTGCCAGTGTCAACCAGTGCCAACCAATGCTGCCTATCAGTTACAACCAATGCTGGCTATCAGTGCAAATCAATGCTGCCTACCAGTTCCAACCAATGCTCTCAATCAGTGCCAACCAATTATGCCACTCAGTGCCAACCAATACTGCCTATCAGTGCCAACCAGTGCCAAGTGGCATCCAATGATGCCTATCAGTGTCAACTAAATGTTTCCATGCCAATCAGTGCCAATCAGTGATTATTAGTGCCAATCAATGCTGCCAATCAGTGCTAACCAATGCTGCCCATCAGTGGCAATCAGTGCTGCAATTCAGTGCCAATCAGTGCTTTAATTCAGTACCAATCACTGCTGCCAATCAGTGCCAATCACTGCTGCCAATCAGTGCTAACCAATTCTGCCACTCAGTGCCAACCAGTGACAACCAATGCTGCCTATCAGTGCCAACCAATGTTTCCATGCCAATCAGTGCCAATCAATGCTGCCTATCAGTGCCAATAAATGTCAATCAGTGATGTCTATTAGTGCCAATCAATGCTGCCAATCAGTGCCAACCAATGCTGCCCATCAATGGCAATCAATGCTGCCCATCAGTGGGAATCAATGCTGCCAATCAGTGCCAATCAGTGCTGCAATTCAGTGCCAGTGCTGCAATTCAGTGCCAATCAGTGCTGCCATTCAGTGCCAACCAATGCTGCCAATCAGTGCCAATCAATGCTGCCAATCAATGCTGCCAATCAGTGCTGCCAATCAGTGCTGCCAATCAGTGCCAACCAATGCTGCCTATCAGTGCCAACCAGTGCCAACCAATGCTGCCTATCAGTGCCAACCAATGCTGCCAGTGCCAACCAGCGCCAACCAATGCTGCCTATCAGTTACAATCAATGCTGCCTATCAGTGCCAACCAATGCAGCCTATCAGTTCCAACCAATGCTGCCAATCAGTGCCAACCAATGCTGTCCATCAGTGCCAACCAATGCTGTCCATCAGTGCCAACCAATTCTGCCATTCAGTGCCAACCAATGCTGCCAACCGGTGCCAAATGGCAACCAATGCTGCCTATCAGTGACAACTAATGTTTCCATGCCAATCAGTGCCAATCAATGCTGCCTATCAGTGCCAATCAGTGATGCCTATTAGTGCCAATCAATGCTGCTAATCAGTGCCAGCCAATGCTGCCCATCAGTGCTGCAATTCAGTGCCAATCAGTGCTGCAATTCAGTGCCAGTGCTGCAATTCAGTGCCAATCCGTGCTGCAATTCAGTGCCAATCCGTACTGCAATTCAGTGCCAATCCGTGCTGCAATTCAGTGCCAATCACTGCTGCCCATCAGTGCCAGTCAATGCTGCCCATCAGTGCCAATCAATGCTGCCTATCAGTGCCCATCAATGCTGCCTATCAGTGCCCAGTGCTGCCAATCAGTGCCCATAAGTGTTGCCAATCAGAGCCCATCAGTGCTGTCTATCATTGCCTATCAGTGCCCATCAATGCTGCCTATCAGTGCCCAGTGCTGCCAGAGCCCATCAGTGCTGTCTATCATTGCCAATCAGTGCCCATAAATGTTGCTAATCAAAGCCCATCAGTGCCGCTTATCAGTGCTGACAATCAGTGCTACCTATCAGTGCCAATCAGTGCTGCCTATCAGTGCTGCAAGTCAGTGCCGTCTATCCATGCCAATCAGTGCTGGCTATCAGTGCCACCTATCAGTGCCCATCAGTGCTACCAATTAGTGCTCATCAACACTGCCAATCAGTGCAGCCTATTAATGCCCATCATTGCCAATCAGTGCTCATTAATGTTGCCAATCAGTGCCACCTATGCCCAACAGTGCAGCCTATCAGTGCTACAAATCAGTGCCCATCATTGCTGCCAATCAGTGCCAATCATTGCTGCCTAACAGTGCCACTAATCAGTGCCTATCAGTGCCCATCAGTTCCAATCAGTGCTAACAATCTGTACTACCCATCAGTGGACATCAGTGCTGCCTATCAGTGCCAATCAGTGCCTACCAGTGCTGCCAATCATTGCCACTTATCAGTGTCAATCGGTAGCAGCTATTAGTGTCCATCGTGGCAGACAATCAGTGCCACCTATCAGTCACAATCAGTGCCCATCAGTGCTGCCAATCAGTGCCCATCAGTGATCACCACACTACTATTTACAATTATTACAAAAAATACTAAAGCGCTAATGGATTAGAAGATATAAGTGTGTGCCAATATGCAATTAGTGTATAATTGATGATAAAGTGCAAAGTGATTGTAAATATGTGTAAATATCTGTGTTACTCCTCTATATCGTGTGCTTCCACCTCCACCCTCAATTGAATGACATAGAATACTGTGTGAAAAAGATCAAAATTCACATACCAAATCCACATAAAATCCTAAAAAGTCCACCTATATAAACAAATAAGTGAAAATAGAAAAATCCACATATATAAAAAAATCCACATATATACCGAAATCCCTTATGTGTAAAAGCTGCACCTTTGGTGAGTGTTCTGATATCACTAGTTAAAAATTATACATATAGATTTAAAAGTGCGCTTATACTCTAGATGCTTGTGCTAAGAGCCCTTGCACACTGGGGCGGTTTGCAGGCGCTATTGCGCTAATAATAGCGCCTGCAAACCGCCCCGAAAGTGCTGCTGCTTTCATCCCAGTGTGAAAGCCCCGAGGGCTTGCACACTGGAGCGATGCGCTGGCAGGACGGTAAAAAAAGTCCTGCCAGCAGCATCTTCGGAGCGGTGAAGGAGCGGTGTGTATACCGCTCCTTTACCGCTCCTGCCCATTGAAATCAATGGGACGGCGCGGCTATACCGCTGGCAATGCGCCTCTGCAGAGGCGCTTTGCGGTGGTGTTTAACCTCTTCTCGGCCGCTAGCGGGGGGGTAAAACCGCCCTGCTAGCGGCCGCATACCGACGCTAAAACGCCGCTAATAATATCAGCGTTTTACCGCCGACGCCGCCCCCTGCCGCAGTGTGCAAGGGCTCTAAGTGATTGGTGTTTTAAATGTATTTTTTTTTATTTCTTCCCTGTAGTTGGGCTTTAAATATCTTACATCTTTTTAGCTGCTGGAAAATGCACATCTCTGTTGTTTTTTTTTTTTTTTAATATAATTTTATTGATTTTACACATGTGTTACAGAAATAAAAGCATGAAAGTAAATGTCACGTATTAGCCCATAGCCAAGTAAAACAATACATCATATTGCATGACATTATAAGTACTATAACTTAGTATGAACAACAGAACAAAGGAGCTACATTCAGAAATTTTGTAGGTGATATCTTACGTGGTGGGGGAATAAGCCTTGAGTTATGGTAAAATATATCTGTAAGGTTCCCTTGTCGTTAAACTGCATTACCAATGTGGTATAAGAAAGGAAAAGAAAAAAAAAAAAAAAGGGAATAAACCATAGTACGCTATCATCCCAAACTCTATAGGTATTAATGTGTTTACGTCTACATCAAAGGCAAGGTGTGTATTATATCAGTACAATGCAATTATATCTACCTCCGAGTCAGGGTGTGACTTAGGTCGATAAAATTGGAATTTAACCACCTGACATCCGGCCGTAGCCGAATGACGGCTTCAGCGCGGATGTCAATTCCCGGGAGGCCGTCATATGACGGCCTCCCCTTTCCTCGCTCCCCGTGCGCGCTCACGAGCGCGCAACGGGGAAATTCTGTGTTGGCCGTGTCCCTTGGACACAGCCAATCACAGATCGCTGTAAACGGCCAATCACAGCGGCCGTTTACAGCGCGATCGCTGCCTCCAATGAGAGATGATCTAAAATGTAAACAATTGAGATCATCTCTCATTGCCGGTTCTCTCTCCTCACACAGAGACAGCGTGTGAGGAGAGAGAGAAACTGTCAGCGATCTGTGAGTCTGTATTAACATTTACTGTGCCTACAGTGCCCACAGTGCCCATCAATACAGTGCCCATCAACACAGTGCCCCATCAATACAGTGCCTCATCAATACAGTGCCCCATCAGTACGGTGCAGCATCAGTACAGTGCCAATCGGTGCCCACCTGTGCCAATCGGTTCCCACCTGTGCCAATCGGTTCCCACCTGTGCCAATCGGTGCCCACCTGTGCCAATCGGTGTCCACCTGTCTGCCCAGCGGTGATTAGTGTCCAGCTGCACATCTGCACAATCAGTGACCACCTGTGTCACCTCATCAGTGCCCACCTGTGCCACCTCATCAGTGCCCACCTGTGCCACCTCATCAGTGCCCACCTGTGCCACCTCAGTGCCCACCTGTGCCAATCAGTGCACATCTGTGCTGCCTCAGTGCACATCTGTGCCGCCTCATCAGTGCCCATCTGTGCCGCTCCATCTGTGCCGCCCCATCTGTGCCGCCCCATCTGTGCCGCCCCATCTGTGCCGTCCCATCAGTGCCCAGCTGTGCCACCTCATAAGTGCACATCTGTGCAATCTCAGTGCACATCTGTTCCACCTCGTCAGTGCCCACCTGTGCCGCCTCATCAGTGCCCACCTGTGCCGCCTCATCAGTGCCCACCTGTGCCACCTCATCAGTGCACATCTGCACATCTGTTCCACCTCATAAGTGCACATCTGTGCAATCTCAGTGCACATCTGTTCCACCTCGTCAGTGCCCACCTGTGCCGCCTCATCAGTGCCCACCTGTGCCGCCTCATCAGTGCCCACCTGTGCCACCTCATCAGTGCCCACCTGTGCCACCTCATCAGTGCCCACCTGTGCTACCTCATCAGTGCACATCTGCACATCTGTTCCACCTCATAAGTGCACATCTGTGCAATCTCAGTGCACATCTGTTCCACCTCGTCAGTGCCCACCTGTGCCGCCTCATCAGTGCCCACCTGTGCCGCCTCATCAGTGCCCACCTGTGCCGCCTCATCAGTGCCCACCTGTGCCGCCTCATCAGTGCCCACCTGTGCCACCTCATCAGTGCACATCTGCACATCTGTCCACCTCATTAGTGCACATCTGTTCCACCTCATCAGTGCACATCTGTTCCACCTCATCAGTGCACATCTGTTCCACCTCATCAGTGCCCCTCTGTGCCACCTCAGTGCCCATCTGTGCTCATCAGTGCCGCCTCATCAGTGCAGGCTTAGCAACCATGGCCAAAAGAAGCTTTTCCGCCGAGGAGGCGTACCAAATACTGTCCCAGGCCGACGAGAGCAACGGGGAGCTCTCTTTTTCAGATTCCCTTTCTGATTCCGAGTCGGACATAAACTATGAGCCAGTCCTCAGTAGTGAAACACTGAGTGACTCAGAGGAGGAAGAGATTCGGCCCGCCAAACGAAGGCGTTCTGGTGGGGAGGCAGTGGCATCTACCAGCACGGCAGTCCCGTCCACCAGCACGGCAGTCCCGTCCACCAGCACGGCAGTCCCGTCCACCAGCACGGCAGTCCCGTCCATCAGCACGGCAGTCCCGTCCATCAGCACGGCAGTCCCGTCCATCAGCATGGCAGTCCCGTCCACCAGCACGGCAGTCCCGTCCACCAGCACCGCAGTGCCTCGGTAAGAAAGGCCAAGGACCCAAGCCAGCCTTCCCTATGCCCTGCAGAACCCCTTGTGGCTTCCTCCTAATTTAGGAGAAGCCAACATTCCCCCTTTCACTGCCCAGCCAGGAGTCCAGGTGAACACGGAGAATTTTTCCCCAATAGATTTTTTTAATTTATTTTTTACCAAGGACATGCTGTCAAGTATTGTGGCCCAGTGCAACCTTTATGCACATCAATTCATTGCAAATAATCCAACATCCTACTATGCCCGTCCCTACGAATGGAGAGACCTAACGGTGGTGGAGTTGAAGGTTTTTTTAGGGCTCACATTTAACATGGGACTCACGAAAAAAAACACTTTGCTGTCCTATTGGTCAACCCGCCCCCTCCAACACCTGCCAATATACTCCAAGGTGATGCCCAGAAACAGATACCTCATGATATTGAGGTTTCTTCATTTCAACGACAATACCCAGTGCCCTCCCCGAAATGACCCAAACTATGATAGACTTTTCAAAATTCGGCCACTTTTAAATTATTTTTCTGCACTATTCCCCTTGCTGTTTACCCCAGACAAAAACATATGTGTGGATGAGTCCCTTCTTAAGTTTAGTGGCAGGCTTAAGATGAAGCAATATATTCCCAGTAAAAGGGCACGCTATGGGGTGAAGGTATACAAATTATGTGACCGAGTCACAGGTTACTTGTATGCCTTCAAAGTGTACGAAGGGAAGGACTCCCAGCTGCAACCCCCTAATTGCCCAGACTACTTGGGATCAAGCGGGAAAATTGTTTGGGATCTCACATACCCCCTACTGGAGAAAGGCTACCACCTGTACGTAGATAACTTCTACACTTCTCTGCCCCTTTTCCACAACCTGCATCGGATGAAGACGCCTGCATGTGGTACCATCAAAAAGAACCGGAAGGGCTTTCCTCAAAGTCTGGTCAATAAAAAATTGAGAAAAGGAGAAACGGCGAGTCTACGAAACAACGAGATTTTGGCAGTGAAGTGGAGAGACAAAAGAGATGTATACATGTTGTCTTCAATCCACGATGATACCTTCATGGAAGTCCCCAGAAGAAATGGCCCCATACAGAAACCTAAATGTGTCTTTGACTATAATTTGTTTATGGGGGGAGTCGACTTGAATGACCAGATGCTGGAACCGTACCTTGCCACAAGACGGACATACCATTGGTATAAGAAAGTCGCAATTTATTTTTTTAATTTGGCCATCTACAATTCTTATGTCATTTATCGAAACTCCACCCAAAACCCCAAACGCTTCCTTGGCTACCAGGAAGACGTTTTCACTGCCCTTACATTCCCGAACGGCCCCCCAGAAAATATCCGATCTGATGTTCTAAGTCGACTCTCCGAACGCCACTTCCCAGATAAGATCCCTCCCAAACCAACAGGCCAACGACGGCAAAAAAAATGTAAGGTGTGTACCAGAGCTGGATTCAGAAGAGACACATCTTATTATTGTGCACAATGTCCTTCTGAACCAGGCCTCTGCGTAGGTGAATGTTTTCGTCGTTACCATACTTTAGTAAATTATTAGTAAAGTATGGTAAACGTAAGCCTCCGTTCCTGCAATTTACCCTCACACCCCTTATGCCACTGCCTCCTCTGTAACTGACCCTGGCTTGTTATTTGACCACGCTTTTGCCTAACGATTCTGCACATACCTCTGCCTGATCTGGAACTGACCCTGGACTGTTATTCGACCATGCTTCTGCCCAACGATTCTGCACATACCTCTGCCTGATCTGGAACTGACCCTGGACTGTTATTCGACCATGCTTCTGCCCAACGATTCTGTACATACCTCTGCCTGATCTGGAACTGACCTTGGACTGTTTGACCATGATATTTGCCTGCCTCTTGGACTGATCTTGTACCCTGCAACTGGACTAGTGGGATTCAACACAGGGGTCTCACATATGTGAGGGGCTCCAGAATTGTTTTTCTGGATGAAGAAAACAATTTATTTTGTTTTCTCAATCCTAGATTAGGGTCTGGAGACTCGGAGGCTTCAAAGAGATTTGGGTGGGAGAAGCCTCTACCCCTGTCCCCATTCTGTCCTGAACGAGGCCCTACTTCTGCCTGTAGGACTTACTGCCGTCACGCCTCTGCCTGTTGCACTGACCACACCACATGGACCTGCCTACTACCAGGACCAATATTTTTGGCACTGCGGACAATATCTCTGCCTGCACTGACCCTGGACTTTATATGGACAGTAACCCTGCCTGCTGCCTGGACAATTGTGTTCGCCGCTGCTGACCAAGTCCCTGCCTGCTGCCTGGACCAGTGCTTTCCTCCTGCATACAACTGCGCTACTACAACCACAGGTAATCTTTTTTGTTTACGCTTTGCTCAGCATAATGTATTTTGGGGTGTAATTCTTGGTATGTGCATGCTATGTGTCCCTGGAACACCTGACGGTGTTCCTTGCATGTTTGGCCTCTGTATGTGGCCAGGCAGTGAAAAAGTCCCACACATGTGGTATCGTAATACTCAGGAGGAGTAGCAGAATGTATTTTGGGGTGTCATTTTTGCTATCTAAATGCTATGTGTTGGAAATATCTTATAAACGGACAACTTTGTGTAAAAAAAAATGTGTTTTCATTTTTTTCCACATTTTCCAAAAACTTCTGGAAAAAAATAAACCATTCAAAAGACTCATTATGCCGCATAGATTATACGTTGGGGTGTTAGCTTTCCAAAATGGGGTCATTTTGTGGGTGTTTCCATTGTCCTGGTGCTCCAGGGCCTTCAAAGGTGTAACAGGTGGTTGAGAAATGTGATGTGTAATTTATGCTCCTAGAACACCTGATGGTGCTCCATGCATGTTGGGCCTCTGTATGTGGCCAGGCAGTGAAAAAGTCCCACACATGTGGTATCGTAATACTCAGGAGGAGTAGCAGAATGTATTTTGGGGTGTCATTTGTGGTATACACATGCCATGTGAGAGAAATAAGCTATTACAATGACAATTTTGTGGGGAAAAAAAAAAAAATCTCAATTTTGCAAAGAATTGTGGGAAAAAAATACAACTTCAAATAACTCACCATGCCTCTAACTAAATACATTGAAATGTCTACTTTCCAAAAAGGGGTTATTTGGGGGGCATTTGTACTTTCCTGGCTTGTTAGGGTCTCAGGAAATGAGATAGGCCTCAGTACATCAGATGTGATAATTTTTTTATGATTTGCACCATAGCTTGTAGACTCTAAAACTTTCACACAGACCAAATAATTTCCACAAATTTTTGGTTATTTTTACCAAAGATATGTAGCAGTATAAATTGTGGCCAAAATTTATGAAGAAAAATTACGAATTTGCAAAATTTTATCACAGAAATTAGAAAAAATGTGTTTTTTTTCAAAATTTTCGGTCTTTTTTCATTTATAGAGCAAAAAATAAAAAACCCAGAGGTGATCAAATACCACCAAAATAAAGCTCTATTTGTATGAAGAAAAGGACAAAAAAATCATTTGGGTACAGTGTTGCATGACTGAGTAATTGTCATTCAAAGTGTGAGAGCACTGAAAGCTGAAAATTGGTCTGGATAGGAGGGGGGTTTAAGTGCCTAGTAAGCAAGTGGTTAAGGTAGCGATTTAAATGAAAATCGTTGTTAAAGCGTATTGTTATGTTTTCCGATAATTCATATCACCAATTCCTCCATTCTCTTCTCCTTATCATCCCGTCTACAACCTACTCTGTTCCCCTGCTTTCTTTCCTAAAGTCTTTCCTTGTCCTTAACCGACCTTGGTTGCTCAGTTCCACCTCTGGGCACCCCTATTGGGAGCAATCTGTGCCCATTGTGGGACAAATGAGGACAGAGGAAACAAAAGCATGTCGGGTCTGCCTAGTTAGTTTGAAAAAAGGTGTAACTGTGAAGCCTATCAGGTCTCAGAACGGCAGCGAGGGATCATTCAGATCATTAGTGATCCCTTGGGTGGTAGGGAGGGTCCTACGAGGGAGGGGAAAGGGGGAAAGAATGATGGAAGAACAATGTAAGCCTAGAAATAGTTCCATGGATTAAGCAGTTGATTGCGTGTGTACTGTCTCCCCATTCCTTTGAGGGGTGGGGTCAGTGGAAGTGTGCGGGATGTGGGTTGATTTGAAATGGGTCCAACAGGCCCATATATGTTCATACTTGGATGGTGTATCATTGGATTGATGTATAAGGTGTTCCATTTCAGCTATTCTGTCTACTCTCCGGATCCATTCCTGAATAGTAGGGGGAGAGGTGTCTCTCCAGTGAACAGGGATGCATAAGGTAGCTGCGTTGATAAGGTGGAGAACCAGGGATTTCTTGTAGGTGTGTTGTGGAAGGGAGGTGTGATGAAGTAGGTATTGGGCCGGGGTGAAATCGGGTGAGTAAGTCGTAATCTGTGTAATTAGGCGATGTATATCTATCCAGTAATTTTGTATAAGGGGACAATCCCACCATATGTGGAGGAGAGTGCCCCTGGATGCATATTATGGGGCTGACTGCCTATATCTACTGAGTCCATCCATACCTTACACTTGTTCGGAGGTCCATCTGGAGGTCATATCTGGATAGAGCATCTGATCCCCTTGGTATATTATACCACAAAGCTTGATTGACTCACTAGGTGTACACCTATTTGAGTTCAATCCCTCTGGTAAGCAGCTTCTGGTGTCTTTGGTGGTGGACCCACTATTAACTGTTATTACATCATACATATTTGAAGTTAAAGACTGTCACTATAATATATCCACATGTGGTTGAGGATTATCATCACACATGACTGAAGCTTGTCACTGACTTTTTCTTTTTTGGACATCACACGTCCAAGTTACTCTGTTTATAGACATCACATGTCATAATAGAGGACTGCTTGGAGTATTTTTGAGCACATCATTTATTATTTAAGTTTTCTGTACTAATATTATTTGTTATGGTTTATATGATCACATAAGCGCTGCACATTTCACCCTATTTGTCATTTTTGCAACTTTATCCACTGCTGTGCTGGCTGCTTTAGTTTTTGTTTTTTTGTTTTTTTTTTGAGACAGCGCGGTATATATTTGTTTATAACTTACACCCCTGGATGCGTGACAACGCCAGCAGAGGGGGGGAAGGTTTGGGTGGAATTTGTGTATCCTGTCTGGAGTTCTGTACCATTTTGTAAAGATTTTATATCTGTTTTCCTGTGTGGAGTCATTGAGAGAACCCTTGTGTATATGAGTAAGGGCATGTTGCCAGTCTTCTGCAGTGAGGTCTAGATTTAAGTCCCTTTCCCATTGTGAAATCAGACTATCGGATTTGATTTCTTGTGATGTGAATAAGAGTTTATATATAGATGAGATAAGGTGTCTTTGGGGCTCTGGGTTATTGCAAAAGCTTTCAAAGGGTGTAAGATCTCTGTGTAAG
Organism: Lithobates clamitans; assembly: GCA_037952925.1. Taxonomy (NCBI): domain Eukaryota; kingdom Metazoa; phylum Chordata; class Amphibia; order Anura; family Ranidae; genus Lithobates; species Lithobates clamitans. The sequence continues at coordinate 9,898,005 of JBBGZY010000563.1, read as the reverse complement.
TCTGCCGTAGGTTGGATGCTATTAGCGAAGTGGCGTATCTGCAGGTATTTATAAAAGGGAATGTGGTAGTCTGGAAATGTCCGAGTCATGGTCTGGAAAGACATGAAAGTGCCCTGTTGGAACAATTGGTGTAGTTTAAGGTTGGGGCGATTCATATCCGTCTTTGGGGTCTTATTATGTATTCCTGGTATGAAGTCAGGGTTGTTTTCCAGAGGTGTCAAGGGACCCGGTGTGGGTGTCAATTGGAGTAGTTTGCAGGCTGCTTTGAAAGTGTTTAGAGTTGCATTGATGAATTGGTTATGTGTGGCCCCCTCAGGTATTTTATTTTGATTAATCCATGGTAAAAGATGTAGAGGTATTGCGGTAAAAGCATTTTCTACATGTATCCAGTCTTTGTTAGGCCTGTTATTGTGCCAGTCAACTATCCTAGCAAGGTGACAGACCCAATAGTATTTTTGTATATCTGGTATGTGTAAGCCTCCTTGGAGTTTAGGAGATGTTAATCTGTTCCAGTTCAGTCTGGGTTGTTTGGAAGACCATACAAAGTTCCTACATGTTCTCTTAAGTATGCCAAAGAAGGAAGGAGGGAGTTGTATAGGGATGGTTTGGAATAAGTAGAGCAATCTTGGAAGTATGTTCATTTTTAGGATCGCCGTCTTTCCGAACCAGGAAAACGGTCCCGAGCTCCATTTTTGTAGTTCTGCTTGGACGGTTCGTAAGATGGGTAAAAAGTTTAGTTTATATAGGTCTGTCAATTTGGAGGGTATTTTGATGCCAAGATACGTGAGTGCATGAGGTTCCCAGTCAATCGGGAAGTTAAGTTTACATTGTGTGACTATATCATCAGGTAGAGATATGTTCAGTGCTTTGGACTTAGAGAAATTTATTTGTAGGTTAGAAAGAAATTTGAAGTGAGTAAATTCTTTAAGTAGGTTAGGAATGGTAATGAGCGGGTCAGTGAGGAACAGTAGGATATCGTCCGCATAAGCGGCTATTTTAAAGTGTTTATTGGCGATTTCCAGCCCTTTGATGTTTGGGTTATCCCTGAGTTTGCGGAGGAATGGTTCTAGAGTGATAATGAAAATTAGTGGGGATAAGGGGCATCCCTGTCTGGTACCGTTGGACACGGAGAAGGCGCTCGACAGGCGACCATTCACCCTCACCTTTGCTGTGGGGGAAGAATACAGTTGCATGATCATTTGAAGTAAATGTGGAGGCAAGCCTATGCAGCGCAGGGTAGCCTCCATGAAGTCCCATGCCACCCTGTCGAACGCCTTCTCCGCATCGAGGGACAAGAGGAAGCCTTTGGAGTTAGAGGTGGTGATCCAATGGTGGATGTTTAGCGCTTTGGTGATGTTGTCTCTGGCCTCGCGACCGGGGACGAAACCTACCTGTTCTGTGGATATTAGTTTGGGGAGTAGAGGTATTAGACGGTTAGCAATGGCTTTAGCAAACATTTTGATATCTACGTTTAGCAGAGAGATAGGGCGGTAGTTGGTGACCATGGTTTCATCTTTACCTGGTTTCGGGATGAGGGAGATGTGTGCTTCTAACGTGTCTCTGATAGCGATACTAGAAGGCGGGAAGTTGTTGTATGCTTTAGCTAGAGGTGGGATTAAAATGTCAGTAAAGGCTTTGTAGTATCCTACCATGAGTCCGTCTGGACCCGGGCTTTTGCCTGGTTTCATCTGTGTTAAAGCTAGCGTAAGCTCCTTTATCGTTAGAGGAGAATCTAGTGCCTCTGAGTCCTCTGCCGTGAGTGGGGTCGGGGCGTACTGGGCTAGGAATTGGTTGATAGCTTCCTGTCTATCCTCTAAGGAATTTGGCGTATGGGGGGGTCGTAAGTTATATAATTTTGTGAAATATTGGACAAATTGATGTGCTATGGCTTCAGAGGTAGCATGACGTGTACCAGAAGGGTCTTTGATTGTATGTATGGTATGTGCGGCTCTCTTGGCCTGCAGTGCTCTTGCGAGGAGCTTTCCTGACTTATCACCAAATTCATAAAAACATTTCCGCTGTAAAATGTATTTGCGCTTTACTCGTTCTACTTCTAGTAAATCATTTCTGGCTTGCGTCAGGTCGGTAAGTGCCTCAGAAGCTAAGGATTGTTTGTGTTTTTGTTCTAAATGCGCGATAAGTTCAGTCAGTTCATCTATTTTCGCTTTTCGAAGTTTGGTGCGATGTGCAGCTGCAGATATGAGTATGCCTCGTACCACACATTTGTGGGCTGCCCAAACCACTTCAGGTGTGGACTCTCCCTCGCCATTTTCCATGAAGTACCTGGTAAGTTGATGGGAGATCGAGTTTGTGACAGCAATGTCAGATAGGAGGGAATTATCTAAACGCCATATTGGGGAGTGCATTCTTTTGGCAGGCAGTTGTAAAGTTAATGATATGGGGCTGTGATCTGATAAGACCGTGGGTTCAATGGAGGATTTTTTGACCATTGGTAGGTCGTCTTGGGAAATGAAAAAATAGTCTAACCGTGAGTACTTAGAGTGTGGCGGGGAATAAAAGGTGAAATCTTTTTCATTAGGGTACAGAGTACGCCAGGTATCGTGTAAAAGTAAACCTCTCAGTTGTTGTTTTATGGCCCGAAGGGCTCTGTATGTGAGGGAGGAGTGACCGTTGGATGTATCAAGGTTAGGGTTTAACGGGAGGTTAAAGTCACCTCCAAGTATTAACAAACCCGATCGAAAAGACGTGAGTGTCTGAAGAGTGTCGCGGAAAAAGGAAACTTGTCGCGAATTTGGGGCATACAGGTTTGCTATAGTTATTGGTTGCTCATAAAGGGTGCCTTTTAAGAAAATGTATCTCCCAAGGGGGTCCCTAAGGGTATCTGAAACAATAAGTGGGCAATTTTTAGATATGAGGATGCACACCCCTTTCGATTTGGCCTCATCATTAGAAGCGTGATAAATTGTCGGGAAATGCCGGTCCTGTAATTTGGGAATTGTGTCCGTTCTGAAATGTGTTTCTTGGATCAGAGCAATATGGGTCCGGGACTTGTGTAGGGAGGAAAGTAAGAGGGAACGTTTTTCTGGTGTGTTCAGACCGCGTATGTTGACGGATTGAAGGTTTAGAAGAGCAGGAGATAGCTCCTTATCAGCTGGTGCGTGATTAAGGTCCATAGCCTTCAATCACAAAAAAAAAAAAGGGGGCAGGGGGGTTTTGATTATCCGAAGAGATTACGGAGATAATCAATACCTTGATTATCCCGCCTTCTCGAGTCTAGAAAAGGGATCGGAATAGTACAGCGTGGGTGCAGCGCCTATCCCGTGGGAAACGGGTTATTATACTGCACCGTTGCCGTGTGGGGGTTGGTGTAGACCTTACACGTGATTGGTGTTTTAACCACTTCAATACCAGGCACTTAGACACCTTCCCACCCAGCCCAATTTTCAGCTTTCAGCACTGTCGCAATTTGAATGACAATTGCGCGGTCATGCTACACTGTACCCAAACAAATTTTTTATCATTTTGTTCCCACAAATAGAGCTTTCTTTTGGCGGTATTTGATCACCTTTGCGGTTTTTATTTTTTGCGCAACAAATAAAAAAAGACCGAAAATTTTGAAAAAAAACAAGTTTTTCTGTGTTTCTGTTAAAACTTTTTGTAAATAAGTACGTTTTCTTCTTCAATGACGGGCACTGATATGGCTGCACTGACGGGCACTGATACGGCGGCACTGATGGGCACCGATGAGGTGGCACCGATGAGGTGGCACTGATGATGGGCACTGATAGCCAGCACTGATGGGCACTGATAGGTGGCACTGATGGGCACTGATAGGTGGCACTGGTATGCGGCACTGATGGGCACTCATAGGTGGCACAGATGGGCACTTATAGACGGCACTGATGGGCACACATAGGTGGCATTGATGGGCACTCGTAGGTGGCATTGATGGTTACTTATGGGTGGCACTGATAGTTGGCACAGATGGGCACTGATAGATGGGCACTGATGGGCACGGATGGGCACTGACAGGTGGCATGAATGGACACTGATGGGTGGCACTGATGGCATTACTTGTTTGCAGTGATGCCCCTAAGGGTGGCATTGCTGGGCATCACTGCAACATAATTGTGCCAATCAGTGCCCATTTGTGGGGACTGATTGGCACAGATTTGGCACACTGGGCACATGTGGATGGCCATGGGGTACATACCTGGCCATCCACATGTTGCCCCTTCCCTGGTGGTCTTAGTAGCGATCCCTGGTGGTCCAGTGTGGTGATCTGCGGGGGGGCTGCGCTGATAAACAATCAGCGCAGACCCCCCCTGCCAGGAGAGCCGCCGATCGGCTCTCCTCTACTTGCGTCTGTCAGACGCGAGTGAGGAAGGGCCGATCAACGGCTCTTCCTATTGACAGTGTGATCAGCCGTGATTGGACACGGCTGATCACGTGGTAAAGAGCCTCCACCGGAGGCTTTTTACCAAGATCAGTGTAGCGGTGTGTCAGACTGACACACCGCTCCACCGATCACCGCGATGCGCACCCCCGGGGGCGCGCTGCGGCATGTTATCCTGCTGGACGTCTTATGACGTCTAGTCAGGATAACAGAACCACTTCCCGGAAGTCAATCCGCTATAGGGCGGGCGGGAAGTGGTTAAAAAATCAAGTGAATAACTTATGATGTATAAACAATAAATATATACATATGTTTCAAATTCCTTAGTTATGGCACATATAGGTCCACGGGACACTCTTGCAGTGTACTTTGTCATGTTTTAAAGTACACTGCAAGAGAGTGTCCCGTGGACTTATATGTGCCATAACTAAGGAATTTGAAACATATGTATATATTTATTGTTTATACGTCATAAGTTATTCACTTGGTTTTTTAAAACACCAATCATTTAGCACAAGCATCTAGAGTATAAGCGCACTTTTAAATCTATATATACTATTTACAATAAACTACTAGAGGTAAAATAAAAAAAGTGTCAGTGAAAGGCCTGTTGCTAAGAACTGTTACATGTTCCCACACCACAAAAAAAAAAGTGCAGCGCTAGCTTACTAATCAATAACTTAATAATGGTGGAACCTGTAATGTATGGCAATCTCAATAAACTTCAATTTTACCACAATACCGGTCTCTGTGATATGTAACGTCACATATAATACACATCAAACTGAAAACAAGACATAACAAATTAAACTTAGCAGAGATAGTGGAAACCCCTCTACAGATAATTGCAATACAAACTAACTTCAAATGCAACAACTTTTTAGTTGGAAGGTTTACTTCATTATAGCACTTTAGAATTATTTTTTTTAGATTGTTACACTTAATTGTATGTTTTAGTTACTATTATAATGTGAATTATTGCACTTGAAGTTAATTTTCCACCACCCCTGCTAAGTCCATGTCTTTATGGACCTTGCTTTGTGTACTGGTGTGCAGCCATATTGGAACAGGAAGGGGCCATCCCCAAACTGTTCCCACAAAGTTGGGAGCATGAAATTTTCCAAAATGTCTTGGTATGCTGACGCCTTAAGAGTTCCCTTCACTGGAACTAAGGGGCCAAGCCCAACCCCTGAAAAACAACCCCACACCATAATCCCCCCTCCACCGAATGATTTGGACCAGTGTACAAAGCAAGGTCCATAAAGACATGGATGAGCGAGTTTGGGTTGGAGTCCTGACCTCGACCCAATAGAACACCTTTGGGATGAATTCGAGTGGAGACTGCGAGCCAGGCCTTCTCGTCCAACATAAGTGCCCAACCTCACAAATGCACTTCTGGAAGAATGGTCAAACATTCCCATAGACACACTCCTAAACCTTGTGGACAGCCTTCCCAGAAGAGTTGAAGCTGTTATAGCTGCAAAGGGTGGCCCAACTCAATATTGAACCCTGCAGACTAATGCCCTGTACACACTTTTGGACATTGATTGGACATTCCGACAACAAAATCCATCGGATTTTTTCTGACGGATTTTGGGCCAAACTTGTCTTGCATACACATGGTCGCACAAAGTTGTCGGAAAATCCGATCGTTCTGAACGCGGTGACGTAAAGCACGTACGTCGGGACTATAAACGGGGCAGTAGCCAATAGCTTTCATCTCTTAATTTATTCTGAACATGCGTGGCACTTTGTGCATCAGATTTGTGTACACACGATCAGAATTTAAACAATCAGGTTTTGTTGTCGGAAAATTTTAAATCCTGCTCAAACTTTGCGTGTCAGAAATTCAGACGGAAAAAGTCCGATAGAGCCCACACATGATCGGAATTTCTGACAACACAATCTGATCGCACTTTTTCCATCGTAAAATTCGACCGTGTGTACAGGGCATAAGATTGGGATACCATTAAAGTTTATGTACATGTAAAGGCAGGCGTCACAATACTTTTGACAATATAATGTGTGTGTGTGTGTGTATGTGTGTATATATATATACATATATATATATATATATATATATATATATATATATATATATATATATATATATATATATATATATATATATATATATATATATATATATATATATATATATAGAGTTATAAGTAATTTTCTAGCAAAAAAAAAAAAAAATCAGATTTTAACTTATAAACACCAAATCTCAAAACAAGGCTCTGTCATTAAGTGGTTAAAATCCATGTCAGATTCAAATGGTCTGGTATGTATTTTGAGTGAGAATCAATGCATTTTTTTTTCATTCTTGCTGTATGATGTACAAACGTGACATTTACACACACAAAAAAAAGAAAAAAATTATACCATTTAAATTGCTGGTGAATGATATTGATTGCCAGCTTCTTAAAAAAAAAAAAAAGAATACAGACCCCTCCAAATATGACCAAAAATACATAGCAGTGGAGGGGTCTGAGTGCTGGTTGTCATGGATATGTAATTTGCTGGCAATTTTAAACTTTTTTCCCTGTGTTAACCTCTTCCCATCTGCCCACAGCCTATAAACAGCGGACAGGAGGCAGCGCCAATGCGGGTTAACGTACCCGTATGTCCCCCTGAATCATCAGCTCCTGCATGGCTCACAGAGCTCGGATTACATTACCATATGATTTCTGTGTCCAACCACACCAATCACATAGTACGCATTGGAAACTGAAAGTAAATATTGGTTTTCTCTGCTCTCACACAGATCAGCTGTAAGAGCAGAGAAAACCAATGCAGCAGCCTGTGAGTGTACAGCAGCCTGTCAGATAGGGTTGCCACCTTTTCTTCAAGTCAAACCCGAACACTTTGGCGTCGCACAGCAATTTTGTTTCTTAGTATGCATAGATAAACAATGCATAGATGTTGCTATTAAATAACATTTCTAATCAAATGAAGTTAATCACAAGAGTCCCCCTTTACATCAGAGTCCACAGAGTTCCCTTATTACATCTGAATCTACAGAGCTCCCATTTTACATCTGAACTTGCAGAGTTCCTTTTCACTCTAAGGGGGGACTCTGCAGACTCTGATGTAAGAGGGAACTCTGGGGACTCCAACATAAGGGATGCTCTGGTGTACGAAGAGGACTCAGGAGCACTGTGGCCTCTGGTGTAAAGGGGAGCTCTGATGTAATGAGTGCTCTGAGAACCCTGATTTACCTTAGCGTACTAACTCAGAGGCAGGAGAGAGAAGGGGGGAGGGGGGAAACTTGGTCCGGTCTGAATAATGTGTCCGGGTTCCAGACAGACAGTCTGAAACCCAGACGCATGATTCCAAACCTGAACTGTCCGGGTGAACTGTCAGACTGCATTTACACTCACAAACTGCAGTGCCAGCCTTTCCCCAGTGTCCCTGATCACTGCTCCAAGTGTAACATCAATAAAGTGTGCAGTTGGTCCCTGTCACCTGTCCCAGTGTCATGTCCTGTTCACCGCCTTACCACGATCCTGATCCCACCATACCCCATACCAGCATCCTGATTACCGCTACATGCCATACCAGAGCCATGATCACCGCCATTGGCCATGCCAGTGCCCTGATCACCGCCATACCTTATACCAGCGTCCTGATCACAATATTACATACCAGCATCCTGATCACCATCATATGCCATACCAACATCCTGATCACTGCCATATACCATGCCAGTGCCCTGATCACCTCCATACACTATACCAGCATCATGATCACCACCATGTTATACCAGCATCCTGATCACCGCCATACCCCATACCAGTGTCCTGGTCACCGTCATATGCCATACCAGCATCCTGATCACCGCCATACCCCATACCACTGTCCTGATCAGCGCCATACGCCATACCAGCATTCAGTTTCCCATCATATGCCATACCAACATCTTGATCACTGCCATACCCCATACCACCGTCCTGATCACTGCTATACCCTATACACGAGTCCTAATCACCGTCATAACCTATACCAGCACCCTGATCACTGATATTCACCATACCAGCATCCTTTTTTTTAAATTCAATCATTTTTATTTATGCTTATACAAATTACAACTCAGTGTATATATTAGTACAGTAATACATTCCTATTCAATCCTCCACTCTTGAGTGTACATAAAAAAATCCCATACAAAAACGTGCTTTGTTATTCTGTATAACCTTGCCCCCTTCCCTTACTCCCTCCCCCCACCCCCCCCCCTCCACCCTCCCCCCCTCATCTTAACAACACGTTTTAGCATTCTTATATCATACGGGTGTTGACTCCTTGTTCTACTATAGCAAGTATCCCATTTCCTCCAGCCAAGGGCTCCAAAGTTTTTTAAATGCTTTTAGGTTCCCCCTTTTTATATACACTGCCTTTTCCTTCCACATTGTTTCAGTCACTGTTTTGCACCAGTCGTTTTTCTGTGGGGGAGTTCTTGCCTGCCATCTTTGAGCTATTAGCTTCCTTGCCTGAAAGAGGCATCTCTGGACTATTGTGATTTTACAAGTTCCAATGACCATATCCTCCCCTATCCCCAAGATACATAGTTTCGGATCCATTTTAAGTTCTAGAGAGAAAACTTTATTAAGAGTTTCTATAATCTCTGACCAATACCGGAATAATTTCGGGCATTTCCATAACATATGCAACAAGTCCCCTTCGTGCTGGCATCTAGGGCAGTTGGCATCCGTTCTCCTCCCAAACTCAAATAACCTTTTAGGAGTATAATATGTCCTATGGAGTACCATTAGATGTGAGATCCTTTGGGCTGGGGAGATCGATACCCGATGCCCTCCCGCTAATATCTCCCTCCACTGCCCGTCTGAGAGTACACCCAACTCCCTCTCCCATTTACCTCTACTTTAAGTTTTTCCGGGGCCTCTATGCTGTTTTTACAAATGTGTGGGTATATTTCAGCTATGGTCCCCCCATGGCCCTCCTGGTCTCCCAGTTTCTGAAGCACGGTAGACTCATTCCAGGAGGGGCCTCGGTCCCCAAACTGTGACTTAAGGGCGTGTTTAACTTGTATGTAGTTATATAATGAGCTATCTGGTATACCAAATTCTTCTTTTAATGTAGCGAAGGGTTTTAGTAAGGACTGGTTATATAGCTGAGCTAGTTTCTCAATTCCTCTCTTTTCCCAGATTTTAATTGTTCCTATTTCTTGTAGTTCTTGTAGATTCTTATTATTCCACAGGGGGGTGTGTTTAATCCAATCATTTATTCCCAACAGCGTTTTGACGGTTCTCCAGACTTTTTTTATTAATTTGACCGTAGGGGTATTGTATATAAAGGAGTCTGCTTCCAGAGTCTCTATCACGGTCTTATGGGGGGCTCCCTTAATAATCAGCTTCTCCTTGCTATCTCCCCCCATATACTGCAACTGGGATGCCAAGAAATAGCTACGTAGGTGCGGAACTGCCATCCCCCCTTCCCGCGTGGGTAATTGTAGGGTCTGCAATCTTATCCTAGGGGTTCCTCCTTTCCATATAAGGGCTCTAAATATTGTTTCTATTTTATCAAACCATTTCCTGCTTATCCATACTGGGGAGTTCTGCATTATGTACAGCAATTGGGGAAGCCATAACATTTTAATTAAATTGCACCTCCCCGCTACTGATAACGGGAGGTCCAGTTGGTCCCTGTCACCTGTCCCAGTGTCACGTCCTGTTCACCGCCTTACCACGATCCTGATCCCACCATACCCCATACCAGCATCCTGATTACCGCTACATGCCATACCAGAGCCATGATCACCGCCATTGGCCATGCCAGTGCCCTGATCACCGCCATACCTTATACCAGCGTCCTGATCACAATATTACATACCAGCATCCTGGTCACCATCATATGCCATACCAACATCCTGATCACTGCCATATACCATGCCAGTGCCCTGATCACCTCCATACACTATACCAGCATCATGATCACCACCATGTTATACCAGCATCCTGATCACCGCCATACCCCATACCAGTGTCCTGGTCACCGTCATATGCCATACCAGCATCCTGATCACCGCCATACCCCATACCACTGTCCTGATCAGCGCCATACGCCATACCAGCATTCAGTTTCCCATCATATGCCATACCAACATCTTGATCACTGCCATACCCCATACCACCGTCCTGATCACTGCTATACCCTATACACGAGTCCTAATCACCGTCATAACCTATACCAGCACCCTGATCACTGATATTCACCATACCAGCATCCTGATCACTGCCATACACCATATCAGCGCCCTGATCACCGCCATACCTTATATCAGCGTCCTGATCACAATATTACATACCAGCATTCTGATCACCATCATATGCCATAACAACATCCTGATCACTGCCATATACCATGCCAGTGCCCTGATCATCTCCATACACTATACCAGCATCATGATCACCACGTTATACCAGCATCCTGATCACCGCCATACCCCATACCAGTGTCCTGGTAACCGTCATATGCCATACCAGCATCCTGATCACCACCATACCCCATACCAGCATCCTGATCACCTCCATACCCTATACCACTGTCCTGATCATCGTCATACGCCATACCAGCATTTAGTTTCCCATCATATGCCATACCAACATCTTGATCACTGCTATACCCCATACCACCGTCCTGATCACTGCTATACCCTATACACGAGTCCTAATCACCGCCATAACCTATACCAGCACCCTGATCACTGACATTCACCATACCAGCATCCTGATCACTGCCATACACCATACCAGCGCCCTGGTCACCGCCATACCTCATACCAACATCCTGATCACTGCCATACCCCATGCCAGTGTCCTGATCACTGCAATTTGCCATACCAGCATTCTGATAACCACAATATGCCATATGAGTGCAAATATTCACTGCCATACCAGCATCCTGATCACCATCATATGCCACACCAACATCCTGATCACCTCCATACACAATACCAGTGCCCTGATCTCCTCCATACACCATACCAGCATCCTGATCACCGCCATACCAGTGCCCTGATCATTGCCATACCAGCATCCTGATCATCCCACATATCCCATACCAGTGTCCTGGTAATCGCCATATGCCATACAAGTGTTCATATCACCATCACATGCCATACCAGCATCTTGATCAGTTGCCATACCCTATACCAGATTCCTGATCACCGCCATAACCCATACCAGCTTTCTGGTCACCGCAATTCCCCATACCAATGTTCTGGTCACCGCCATTCCCCATACCAGCATCCTGATCACCGCCATACACCACATCAGCATCCTGATCACCGCCATACCTTATACCAACACTGATCACTGCAATTTGTCATACCAGCATTCTCATCATCACCATAATCCATAATACCAGCATCCTGATGACACCATATGCCATACCAGTGCCCTGATCACTGCCATACCCCATACTAGCATCCTGATCACCGCCATACCCTATACTAGCATCCTCATTACGCCCTTGCTCATACCAATGTCCTGATCACCACCTTACCCCATACCAGCATCCTGATCACCACTATACCACCATCCTGATCACCGCCATATCCTAAACCAGCGTCCTGATCACGGCCATACCCCATACCAGCATCCTGATCACCACCATACTTTATACCAGCATCCTGATCACTGCCATACCCCATATCAGCATCCTGGTCCCCGTCATAATCCATATCAGCATCCTGATCAAGGCCATACCCCATACCAGCATCCTGATCCCCGCCATATGCCAAACCAGGGCCTAATCACCGCCATACCCTATACCAGTGTCTCGATCATTTCCATACCAGTGTCCTGATCACCGCCATACCCCATACCAGTGTCCTGATCAATGCCCTACACTGGTCCTGCCAGGACACTGGTCCTGATCACCACCATATCAGTACCAGTGTCAGCAGAGCCAGTGTCCCTAACTGTTTCCACTGTCTTGGTTCTCCAGGGCCTCCAAAAATGTGATAGTCAGGAAATGTTATGTTTAATTTATGCCCCTAGAACACCATAACTGCCAGCAATGTACCGGTGATTCCGAAGCCATTAAAAGTAATCAGAGCAGCCCGATAAGGAATTTACCAGCAGCATCTGCCTCCAGACACACAGTGAGAGGAACTGATGTTGTTTCTCCCACTGTGTGATGTCAGGTTTTGGTTCTTTGTTAACCCAGCCGTTACTGGCCAGGGAAGCAAATGATCAAAAGGAACTGTGCCTGATCGGCTGCATTGGAGGCCAGAGGAGAGGTATGGGTCTAATAAACTCCAGATCTCTCCATAAGGAGGACCTGTCACATCTCATGCCATCACAAGTCACATTGTTCATACCTTGTGGTAGCAATAAAGTTGATCAAAAAAAAATTAAAGAGACCATGTAAAAATGTTTTTCTTCAATAAAATAAAAAATTATTTTAAAGTACCCCATCTGCTTGTGCTCATGCACAAATGTGAACGCGTGTGCCAGTATGGCATGTATATGTAAACATGAATCACATCACACATGTGAATTATCACCCTAAACTGGTAACCTGTAAAGGCTTTTAAAATATCGCTTATGGGGATTTTTAGGTACCGTAGTTTGGCATCATTCGGTGGGCGGACACAATTTTTTAGCGTGACATGTTTGGTATCTATTTTCTTGGTGTATCATCTACTCTTAGATTTTAACAAATATTTGGGTATTATATTGTGTTTTTGTGCATTAAATTCAAGAAAGTGTATTTTGTCCAAACAAAAGGGGGAGAAGCTGAAATAGCTTCTCAAAACATGGATTTTGTAGGCACAGTATGAGGCAGTGTGTATAAAAAGTAACACATTTTATGGGATATACACTAAAATACAAGAATCATAAAAAAGGGGGAAAGGATAAAAAAAAACACCCTTCAGTTACAAAGAGTCAACAGATACCCAATCCTATAGTATGGAGACAGACATCATGGTGTATAGTAGAATATTTTGGAGTCCACCAATGAGGTTAAAATTCAATGAAAGTATACAAAATTGCTGCTAGTTTGTTGCTCCAATGTCAACGCGTTTCGCAAGATATACTTGCTTTTTAAGGACTGATTGGGTGGGTGCTATTTACAAATTTAAAAATATAAAACGTTATACATAGATCCAAATTACATGTGTGAGATATTATCAATTCTTACAATTCTTACATTGTGTTTATGAGTATTATACACATATACCAGTGTGCGCAAATATATACATAAAAAGATAATGCTTGTCTGGATGATTTCAGGTGTAGAGGAGAGGACGGTGATGACCAAGAAAAGAGGACACACATGGGGCATCAAAACAAAGGAAGGGAAAATGGGGAGAGTAAAAACTCCCCAGGAGCGGGGAATGCCTTAACAGCCACAGGAGCCCTATCAGAAACCATGAAATCAGGCCGAGACAGAAGTACAGTTAAATCACACTTGTTTAATAATAAAAGTAAAAAGAACAAAACGTAGTCAAAACGTAGCCAAAGTTCAGTAACCGGAACAGATAGTCAGCCAAGCCAGAAGTCAGGGATCAATGTAGTGGAACAGCAAGCAGGATCTGGAGCCAGACGGGATTTCAGCAAAGCAAGTCTTAAACAGGATCACAGGAGATAGTTTCTGTGATGTGACCAAGGCGAAGGCAGAGCTCCTTTGGACTGGATGGCTTAAGTAGGCAGGACTGACGAGCAAGATATCATCAAACAGCTGGGTAACTGTGGAGAGATGGGAGCTGGCAATTAGCCAACAGCTGAGCGGCCAGCTCAGAGAATGAAGGGCTGGGCCTAGCTCGGACAAGCCCACCAAATATGTCAGGGCATGCTAGGGAAATAAGGTGTCTTTGGCCAATCATGGCTCAGGGGGACTAAATCCACGCCCCACACTATATAAGGCTGCCTTATGTACACACAGTCAGTCTAGTATGTGTGTGTGTGTGTGTGTGTGTGTGTATATATATATATATATATATATATATATATATATATATATATATATATATATATATATACTCTGCATCCAGTCAGTGTAGCCTATATCTACATTCTACAGTGCATTCCTTGGTGTACTATTTCTAATCTACTTCAGGCAGTGTATTTGAGATTATAAGATTATAGATTATTATACATATGCAAAGATATACACATATATTTGGGGTTGTCACAGTATATACCAAGTGACAACCCCAAAAATAGTACAGTAATTAATATATATAAGGAGATCTCACGCGCAGTGCAGCCGGAAAGGAGGAGCCCTCCGATCGGCGGGTGGTTTTGGTGCCATGGTGGGTATTTAAGAGGTGGAGATAGGTGGTGCATTAGACCCAGGAGCTGGTGTTGATGATCCCATACTCTCTGGCTGGAAGGTGAGGTTCCATTGTTTGCATTTCTAAGCTTTTGGCAGGTTCTCTTTTGGCTGCACTGTGGTGTGCTATAGTGATTATATGACTCTTCAATATGTATCTATTTGACTCTCAGGTTCAGTGTGCCTTAAGGGCCATGGAGGTCCACCTTTGTATTTTATGCTTATAATGCAGGCCATTACATATACCTTGGTGTCACTAATATGTACAGGTGGGTTACCTTCATCCATCAGCGATATATGATGTCAGTGATGCTCCAATGGGGAGGTTCCCCTGTCTGGTTGGCAGTATTGACACACTGGGGGTTATTTACGAAAAGGAAAATCCACTTTGCACTACAAGTGCAAACTACAAGTGTAAAGTGCACTTGAAATTGCACTGAGAGTGCATTTGGAAGTGCAGTTGCTGTAGATCTGAGGGGGACATGCAAGAAAAATAAAAAACAGCATTTTAGCTTGCACATGATTGAATGACAAAATCAGCAGAGCTTCCCCTCATTTCAGATCTACCCCTCAGATTTACAGCGACTGCACTTCCAAGTGCACATTCAGTGCAATTTCAAGTGCACTTTGCACTTGTAGTGCAAAGTGGATTTACCTTTCGTAAATAACCCCCATTGTCAGTCAATTTATTGTATCTGTGTTTATTTTCTTATTTTATAGTATACCAAAGACAGGTACCCCTTTGTACCCACACTCGTGGTGGGATCTGCGGTTGCTACTATACGATACCTTATCTTCCCAATACTTCTCTTTGTGGCTGCATTATTCTACCCACCTCCAGTCAGTTTTTGGAACCTGCCATGTAATACAGCAATATATACTTTGTATGGTAAGATCTCCTTCTATCAGGGCCGGTACAAGGTGTGAGCGAGAGGGACGGGTGCCCTGGGTGGTGTGTGAGAGGGGGCGGATTTCTCCCCCTCCTTCTGCTCGCTGACTCTGAGCATAATATGAGAGCCGCTCGCATTGTCACGGCCGCCCGATCTGCTCCTTCCCCCTCATTGGCAGGGAGGAGAGTGACTTTAGGAGGGATTGAACCAGCAGGGGGAGGGGCGGACAAGCCTCTCATTATCTTGGTAACTGTGAAGAAACAGACTGATTTCTCCCGTCCGTAGGACAGGAGAATTAGTCTGTAAATTGTGAGACTGTTGGCTGCAGCTCTGTCTGTGACACTTACACACCACCTCCCCCCTCACTGACGGGAGATCAGGGAGGAATACAGCTCCTCCTCCTCCCACCTCTGCTCCTCCAGTGACTTCCCGCCCCGCCCACACTATCCCTGACGTGCAGATGTATCTGAAGTGAGGGGATGTGTGGGCGGGAGATATGAAAACAACAGCTGCAGATTCCTCTGTGTGCCAAAGATGCCTGATCTTCCAGCCTGGACCTGGGTGAGTGCACACAGTGCAGTACACTGTAATCACTGAACTGTCCTTATCTCCACCCCCCATCTGTCTCCTCCCCTCATGTTCTTTCAAGACATTCGCTAACTTACACTTTCAGTTAGACAATAGATGGTACAAATTTCTTTCCAGCAACCACATATTGCAGGAAAGAAATTTACATGATTCCCCTGTCAGCACAGTCAGTGCTGACAG
Source organism: Lithobates clamitans (assembly GCA_037952925.1). Taxonomy (NCBI): domain Eukaryota; kingdom Metazoa; phylum Chordata; class Amphibia; order Anura; family Ranidae; genus Lithobates; species Lithobates clamitans. The sequence goes on along the minus strand of JBBGZY010000563.1, from coordinate 9,881,688 downwards.
AGGAATCCCTTCTGCTGAGCAATTGTATTGTCCCCACAAACGAACGGTGATTATCACTAGCAGATGTAGCAACCACTAGTGATAATCATAAGAGAATCCGGCAGGCTGGTTGTACCCAATTTGATCGATCAGCTTGGTACATTCAGCCTGCCCATTAATGGTTCAAATCTCAGCCAGTTCTCGCTGAGATTTAACCACTTGCTTACTGGGCACTTAAACCCCCCTCCTATCCAGACCAATTCTCACCTTTCAGCGCTGACACACTTTGAATGACAATTATGTGGTCGTACAACACTGTACCCAAATGAAATTTTTATCATTTTTTCCCCACAAATAGAGCTTTCTTTTAGTGGTATTTGATCACCTCTGAGGTTTTTATTTATTGTTAAAAATAATGTAAAAAAAACGAATTTAAAAAAAAAAGTTAATATATTTTGTTATAAAATTTTAAAACAAGTAATTTTTCTCCTTCATTGATGTACGCTGATGAGGCGGCACTGATGGGCACTGATGGGTGGCAATAATGGGCACTGATCAGTTACACTGATAGGCAGCACTGCTAGGTGGCATTGATAGGTGGCACTTGTGGGCATTGATAGGTGGCACTCATGGGCATAAGTAGGTGGCAATGGCAGGTGACACAGATGAGGCATAATTGCCTCTTCCTCTTCGGGACCGATGTCCCTTGCAGATGAGCCGGTGATCAGCTTTTTTTTTCTCCTCGCGCTGTCAGTGTGAGGAGAAAAAAAAAAAGATCACAGAGCTTTTGTTTTGATCATGTGATCAGCTGTCATTGGCTGACAGCTGATCACATTGTAAGGGGCCAGGACTCAGTGATCACAGCTCGGACAGGGCACATGCACTCCCGGAAATTCAGGTCCGCGCTGTGGCCATCATTTGGCTGTAGCGTGGATGTCAAGAGGTTAAACTATCTTAGTCTTAGCTCTTGGGCAGCCCATACATTGATCACTTTTTTCATTCAACTATTAGGTTGAATGAAAAAAAAAAAAAAAGAATGTTCCAATTCCCCCATCTACACATTCCAGGTGGAAGGGGGAATCCTCCCACTGTGGACCAGTGGTGGAATCCATTGTGGTGGTGTATAGAGCCAAAAAGATTATTATTGTGTCAATGTCCCAATATTTATGGACCTGACTGTACATATAATTAAAAGGTATGAGTGAACTCTGTTTCTATTGCCATAAACCTAATTGAATTTGTATTGTTTTAAGTATATTCTTGTTTTGAAACAACATTGATTCTTTCTTAAAAATGGGGGGGGCGCAGTTTGCCATCTTTGCCCTGGGCACCAAATGGCCGCCCCCCCGCACAAAAAAAGCCCCCCCTCTGCCTCCCGAGTCAGTCCATTGCTTTGCTGGCCGAGCGTCTCCCACATGGAGCACACACAGCGTGTGCTTACAGTTCCCCCCTCCCCCTCCCCTCTGCACAGACGGAGAGAGAACTTGTCAGTGTCTCCTCCTGTGTTGTGATTCCAGGGTCGGGTTGTGTCTTCAGTGGGCAGACTCAGCTACAGTCTGCATATCCTGGAGGGTGAGAATAAAATCCCTATCCTCTTCACTGTCTCTCCTCACACAGGGCTTATCTGTGCTTTGACTTTATTTCCCTTATCATCTCCCTGTGATCTGAAATACGACTCTCTGATAATTAACCCTTTGTGTCCTTGCTGTGCTTTACTACTCTGCTTCAATGGACACATGTACACTGCTGCTTACATATATGGTTAACTCTTTACAACTCAATATCTGCAGGCTGGTGCTTCTGGAATCAATGGCATTTAACACCTTAGTGTCTGCTTGTATATGTGGTTCACCTTTCATAGCTACTTGTATCTCTAAGCCCGGTTCACATTGATGCTACTTTGAAATCACGCTATTTCACTTGAAGTAGTGCGATTTCAAAGTAGCAAAGTCAGCGTGATTTCAGGTCCTACTTGATAGACATTTGTGTGTCTTCATTCACAGATGTCTATTGAAGTCGCACCTGAAATCGGCAAAAGTAGTACAGAAACTACTTTTGCAAATCCGTGCAACGCTGCAAAATCTGTGTCGCACCGATTGGAACAGTGCCATTGCCTCCAATAGCCTGCGACTTTTCATGCGATTTGATCTCTCAAATCGCATGACAAATTGCTCCAATGTGAACTTAGGCTTAGGCTCAGTTCACACTGGCTTTGATGGGCACTGACGAGGCTGCACTGATGGGCACTGACGAGGCTGCACTGATGGGCACTGACGAGGCTGCACTGATGAGCACTGATGAGGCTGCTTTGATGGTCACTGATGAGGTTGCATTGATGGGCACTGATGAGGCTGCACTGATGAGCACTAATGAGACAGCTTTGATGGGCACTAATGAGGCTGCTTTGATGGGCACTGATGAGGCTGCATTGCTGGGCACTGATAAGGCTGCATTGCTGGGCACTGATGAGGCAGCTTTGATGGGCACTGATGAGGCTGCATTGATGGGCACTGATGAGGCAGCTTTGATGGGCACTGATGAGGCAGCTTTGATGGGCACTGATGAGGCAGCTTTGATGGGCACCGATGAGGCAGCTTTGATGGGCACCGATGAGGCTGCTTTGCTGGGCACCGATGAGGCTGCATTGCTGGGCACCGATGAGGCTGCATTCCTGGGCACCGATGAGGCTGCATTGCTGGGCACTGACGAGGATGCATTGATGGGCACTGACGAGGCTACTTTGATGGGCACTGACGAGGCTACTTTGATGGGCACTGACGAGGCTACTTTGATGGGCACTGACGAGGCTGCTTTGATGGGCACTGACGAGGCTGCTTTGATGGGCACCGATGAGGCTGCACTTGGTACCCACTTTTAACCACTTCAATACAGGGCACTTTCACCCCCCTCCTTCCCAGACCAATTTTTAGCTTTCAGCGCTGTCACATTTTGAATGACAATTGCGCGGTCATGCAACACTGTACACAAATTACAGTTTTATGGTTTTTTTCACACAAATAGTGCTTTTCTTTGGTGGCATTTAATCACCGCGGGGACTTTTATTTTTTACGCTACAAATAAAAAAAGACTGAACATTTTTTTTTTTTAAAAGCATTTTTCTTAGTTTCTGTTATAAAATTTTGCAAATAAGTATTTTCTTTTGATAATTTTGACCAAAAATGATGCTACTACATTTCTTTGGTAAAAATAACCCAAATCAGTGTTTATTTGGTGTTGGCAGTGATGGGGGACAGACAGATGTTTTATGGGGACACAGACATGTGTATGGGGACAGGGGTGACAGTGGTGCTTGGTGTACTGTTTGTGGGGTGATCTGTAACAGCTCTCTGTTTAAAATCATTCTCGCACAGAGAGCTGTCACAGATCTGCAGTCCCCCCCCCACCACCACCGCACTGAGCTTGGCGGGGAGAACTGTCACAGAGACATGCGTCTCTATTTACATTGTGACAGCCGTGATTGGACACAGCCGTTACGTGATCGGGAGGGCCCATCACAGTGCCCATATCCCGATTTCTGCTCAGCTGGATTCTGTGTTCATAATGATCACAGGACCAAGAACGTTCCTGAATGTCCACTCAGGACAAGGAAATGACCACCCGGCTGTTTATGTGCAGTGGCCGGGTGGGAGGTGGTTAATGTACAGAGAGAAAGAGGTGGAGCTCTAAAAAGAAAAGGTGGGGCCTAAGAGGAAAGGGTGTGGTTTACAGATGACAGGGCGGGTCTTAAACAGGAAGGGGCTTGGCATTGACAGGAAAGGGTGGGTCATATTTAAATTAGGGGGTGCACAAGTTTAGTCAGGCCTAGGGCAGCACAAAACCTAAATACACCTCTGATGTGTATATTATATACAGTGGGGACGGAAAGTATTCAGACCCCCTTAAATTTTTCACTATTTGTTATATTGCAGCCATTTTTTCCTCATTAATGTACACACAGCACCCTATGTTGACAGAAAAACACAGAATTGTTGCCATTTTTGCAGAATTATTAAAAAAGAAAAAACGAAATATCACATGGTCCTAAGTATTCAGCTCAGTATTTAGTAGTGTGATGGAGATATTGAATTCCATATTTATATCAATGAGATTTAAGCGTACCATCGTGAGGACTTTCTAATTACCGTATTTATCGGCATATAACACGCACTTTTTTCCCCTGAAAATCAGGGGAAAATCGTGGGTGCGTGTTATAGGCCGATCCCCCCCCAATTGTGTGTGATCGGAGCGATCGTGGCAATTGCCGCAATCGCCGCCGACATACACAGCCGTGTGGAAATTCAAATACGGCGCCGAGACTGCAGGGTCTCGGCGGAGCGGAGCTACACATAGCCGAGAGTCCTCGGGTTTTCTCGGCGCCGCTTACAGTCCCGCCCATAGGGCGGAACTGGGCGGGACTGTAAGAGGCACCGAGGAAACCCGAGGACTCTCGGCTATGTGTATCAGCGCTCCGCCGAGTCACTGCAGTCTCGGCGCCATATTTAAATTTACACAGGGCTGTGTATGACAGCAGGGATCGCGGCGATCCCACAAAGCTGCACGGGGGGGGGGGGCAAGGCTGCACGGGGGGGGGCAAGGCTGCACGGGGGGGGGCAAGGCTGCACGGGGGCAAAGCTGCACTGGGGACAAGGCTGCACTGGGGCAAGGCTGCATGGGGGCAAAGCTGCACTGGGGCAAGGCTGCACTGGAGAAAAGCTGCACTGACATGGCTGCACTGACATTGCTGCACTAACAAGGCTGCACTGGGGCAAGGCTGCACTGACAAGGCTGCACTGGGGCAAGGCTGCACTGGAGAAAAGCTGCACTGACATGGCTGCACTGACATTGCTGCACTGACAAGGCTGCACTGGGGCAAAGCTGCACTGACAAGGCTGCACTGACAAGGCTGCAATGGACACTGGGGCAAGGCTGCACTGACTGACAAGGCTGCAGATGGACACCGATAACGCTGCATTGATGGGCATTTTAATGTAAGTTTTTCTTCCTTAAACTTTACTCCTAAAAGTTTTTTTCCTTAAAATTCCCTCCTTAACTTGGGTGCGTGTTATACGCCGGCGCGTGTTATACGCCGATAAATACGGTAGATTACCAGGCCCCATTTTGTATGATATGTACGTGTATGTATGAATATATCTATCTATCTGTATGTATGTGTATATGTACACCTATCGTACACCTATATATCTATCTATCTGTATGTATGTGTATATGTACACAAAAGTACACCTTTTGTGTTGGCCTGCTATCCGCATAGTAACTAAGTTACCCTATTGTTCGTAGAAAGAGCCAGGGCAGACATTGCGTCTCTTGAGTCCTTGTAATGCTAATTTATGTTATATCCGGTTGGAAATCAAGAGATAGTTAAACAGGTTCTCAGACAGAATGGCACCGGAGTGCTTAAAATCTTAGCATGAACTTCTGGAGCGGCTTACCAATGAACTTTAGGCTTCAGGGGTAGCCAATCAGGATTCAATGCCACTTCTGAACCAATGAGGTGACCCTGAGTTCTGATTGGTGGGAGTGGGTTCTAACAATATACAACCAAAAACCTGGAGAGGCTAGCTCTCTCCGGCGGACGGTCTAGATGCAGGATGGTTACGTAAGACTTCTCCATACAATGTATCTCTATGTCTCTTTTCTTTCCTGTAACCTTTTCTATCGTAGGATTTGGCCGTAATACCTTATTAATCTCTTGATAGCATGGGTGACCATTATGGCAATATTTATTATCATTGGTAACATTGTTGTTTTAAGGTTATATCATTTATGTTATAGTTGCTAATTTCATATTACCACAAGTTTCTTTTCTGTACAATAGTAAGTTTAAATAAATTAGATTGTTACCCTTTTCGAACAGATATCATTCGTTCTTAATTTCATGGGTTGATTCATATATAGACAAAAGGTTTTAATCACTTATGTATCATTAAATATATAAATGAGGTATGTATAAAGGTATCCACGTCAGTAGAAGCACCCTTTTGATCTAATACAGCCATGAGTCTTTTTGGGAAAGATGCAACAAGTTTTGCACACCTGGATTTGGGGATTCTCTGCCATTCTCCTTGCAGATCCTCTGTTGAAGAGGCCTGAATACTTTCCGTCCCCACTGTGTGTGTATATATATATATATATATATATATATATATATATATATATATATATATATATATAGATATATATATATAGATATATATATATAGATATATATATATAGATATATATATATATATATATATATATATATATATATATATATATATATATATATATATATATATATATATGTATATATATATATATATATATATATATATATATATAGAGAGAGAGAGAGAGAGAGAGAGAATTTTTTTTTTTTTTTTTTTTTCCTTAGCATCCACTGACATATTTGTTGGGCTCCTTACTTTGTTTTTTTTAGACATATTTTAGACATATTTTATTTGATTTTAAGAAGAAATAATACAATCAATACAGATGCAATAAAAGCGTAGATTTGTGGATTTCGATCTGAGCAGTCTCAGTATAAAGCCTCGTACACACGATCGGATTTTCCAACGGGAAATGTGTGATGAGAGGCTGTTGGCGGAAAATCAGACCGTGTGTATGCTTCATCGGACAATTGTCGGATTTTCTGCGGACAAATGTTGGATAACAGGTTTTAAAATTTTCCGCGACAAATGTCTGTTGTCGGATTTTCCGAGCGTGTGTACACAAGTCCGTCGGACAAAAGTCCAAAGTACAAACATGCATGTCGGAAGCAAGGACGAGCCAGAAGTGGTCGATCTTGTAATCTAGTGTTCATAATGGAGAATTAACATTTGCGACGTGGCAAATTATGAAACCTCGAAATGCAGCACACATTCTCATCTTCTTTAATGGAATAATAATGAAGCTGCTTTGCTGGTGATACTGATGGATTTATTGCAAACAAATTTTCATAGGCTTTTTTTTTCTAGTGATATCACAAATAATATTATTATGCTTTTTTTTTGTAAGGAGCCGGATGTGGGCATCTAGTTCGATCCGAGGCTAACCCTGGGATGCCTGGCGTCTCTCCCCCTTCGATCCCGGCTCTGGCGGTCGGCTAGAGGCGGTTCATTCCCCCCCTAGGTCCCCCGCAGGCTTCCTGACGCGGCACCCCCGATCCCCCCCCGCAGATCCCTGTAGGTATGAGAGGCGTCCTCGGGGCACCCCTGGAGCGAGCGAGGAAAGCGGCTTTTCAGGCTGCCGTGTGACACACTGAAACACCTAAAACAGCTGACAGCTGCACGGCATTTCCTCCGGTAGGACAAAGAGACTGCTCTAAAGTGAAAACAAATATTTGCAGATGATTAAGAAGGCTGGTAAGATCGCTCAAATCGTGTGTGTCACCTCAATACCTTGCAGCAGGATCCCCCCATAGGCTGTTTTGCTTTTCTTGGATTACTATATATAGTAATAGTTTAAAAGAACATGAACTGCTGCTTACTGGTAATGATGTGGGACTTTTTCCTTTTTTTTCTTTTTGGATTCTATCTGTGGAATCGCATACAGTTCCCCTTGCAAGGAGTGATTGCGGTGCAGTGAACTACTTATAATGTAAGGCGGTTTATAGGGGAGGACGTCTATTGAAAACCTACTAGGAGTACTGGACTAGGCAACCTAAACTGTTTTAAATTTATTTTACAATCTATGTATCTCTCTATGGCCAGTTTATTCTGAGGAGGAATCATCTGAGAATTCGCAAACTTTCCTCCCATATGGTTCATATGCGAATTCCTCCTTGTAACATACCTATACTACACAGGCACACAGCAAACGGAGGTACAGGCTGTATATTGGTAAAAGAACCAACTCTAAGAGGCTTTGGGGAATAGAACAGACCATCCCTTAAACCGCCTGCCTAGGAAGCTACTGTTGCAGGTTGCACGGGGGGCCGGCCATGTGGCTTTAAAATTAAATTAAATTTATTGGCGGGGTCGGATTGGACAACGGAATTATAGTTTATGACTCCCGAGGAGACCTGAGTAACCCACCGAGTAAGCAAGGCACAATCTGATCGATAAGACTCGAATATTGAAGGGTGGGATTACTGGACTTTCAGGGACTTGCAGGAGATTTAAAAAAAAAAGAAAAAAAAAAGTGGGTCATAGGGGATGGACTTACATAACTCACACAATCAAAGACACTTGCATAACCCACCCAGAAACCAATAAGTGTGTTCCCCCACTCGACAGCGGTCATCTCCTGAGGGGTCTGGTTACAAGGCAGTTTGGCTGTATAGAGTCGAAGAGCTGGAAGCAACGATCGACAGGCATTGAACAGAAATAAAAAACATCAAACATCAGATGGAAGAGATTCAGAGAGAACAGAGAAACCTACGGTATAGACTGGAAGACCAGGAGAACCGTAACAGGAGGAAAAACTTGCAGATTAGAGGCCTCCCAGAGATGCAGGGAGCTAAAGAGAATTTACAAGAAAAAATGGATCAAATCTTTGGAGGCTTGTTAAATCCACTGGACAACAGATCTAAGATCAAACTGGATAGAGTTCATAGGATAAGGAAGCCTGCCGAGATTAGTGTGGATGCCCCACGGGATGTAATTGTTAGATTTCATAACTTCCAGGATAAGGAGCAGATCAAGGCCAATATGAGAAAGAACCAACCAGCAAAATACGGAGAGACAAATTTACAGATTTTCCCAGACTTAGCAGCAGAGACGCTGGCCAGGAGAAGAGTTCTTAAGCCATTACTGGCACAACTTAACCTGCATGATGTTCAATATTCTTGGGGTTTCCCAGCCTGTCTGATTGGACGCTAAGAGGGGTGCTCAGTGACATTGCGATTCCCTGAAGAGACGCAAAAATTTTGCCAACGCCTAGACATTCCATTAGTAGAAATCCCGGGATGGTGGGAAAGAACTGTAAATCAAGACAGCACAATGGAAACACCCACTTGGAAACCAGTCTATAAATGAAAAGCTTATTAAGAAAGATAAACGAGATAGTACGAGATATACAGAAAGAAAACTCTGGGCTATGCAATACAATAAATGCAGGGGAGGTTGGTACGGGCTCCGGGCGGGGGGCTGGGGGGGGGGGCTCGGGTTGGGATGCCTAGGGGAGGTTTTAGGATTCAAGGATGGCACCCCTGAGTTCAACCTCTAGGGGGATAACCAAAGGGCCGGGTGGAGTTAGTGGGGCCATGGTTAAAGGGACCATGGGATGGTCTGTTGCCCCCAGACAGGGGGGAGGGGGGTTGGGAAGAGGGATGGGTGGGGTTATGGGAGCGACGAAGATGGGAGGGGGGGTTCGGGGAGGGAGAGACCTATATACACAGCATTGTCCCCCTCTTCTAAGAACCGCAAGGATATGTGCAGCCTTTATCGTGATACAAATAATAAGATGTCAGGAATAAATTTAATTTCATATAATGTAAGGGGTCTCAACTGGCCCATAAAATGTGCGAACATAATGGGCGAATTGAAATTCCTTAAAGCAGAGGTGGTCTTCTTACAAGAGATGCACCTTTATTTGGGTAAGAGCCAGAGAATTATATCCAGAGACTACCCGAAGTGGGTGTACAGGGACTCCCCAACTAGGGGTGCAAAAGGTGTTGCTATTGGTTTCGCTAGAGACGTTAGGTTCACCCTGGAAGAGAGAATGACTGACCCAGAGGGACGTTTTTTGTTTATAAAGGGTGAACTTAATGGGGTCGACTGCACACCAGTAAATATTTATAGTCCAAATATCAATCCAGGTAGGTTCTTATTGGGTATTCTATCAAAATTGGAGGGCTTCAAGAAGGGAAGGGTCATTATAGCAGGGGATCTTAATATATGCCTAGAGCCAGGTAAAGATAGTACGTCTTGTGCACGAGGGACTGGAGGGGTATGGCTGAATAAACTTAAAAAGAAGCTTCACCACTGCCAGTTGGTAGACGTCTGGAGGATGCAGCATCCAAATGTAAGAGATTATTCCTTCTATTCCCCCGTGCACGCAATGTACTCTAGATTGGATCTCTTTCTGATAGAACACCGGTACATCGAGGAAGTGGAGAGTACAAAAATAGGGCCAATAACGCTATCTGATCATGCACCCGTTAGCCTACAGTGAAAACTAGGTAAACGAAAACACTTTTGTAATAGTTGGAGATTAAATGAGGACCTACTACATGACAGAGATATTGATAAAACGCATTAAAGAAGAACTAGAATTCTATTTCAAAACTAACAGCGTTGGAGAGACATCAGAAGCCGTAATATGGGAGGCCCATAAAGTTTACATTAGAGGTATTATAATGAAGGCGGGATCAGAAAGAAAAGGAAGGCAGGTCAGAGATAAGCTAGCCCTGCAGGTGAAAATTCAGGATTTTGAACAACAGCATAAGATAACGGGGGAGAGAGAGATACTGGTGGGCCTATATAGAAGTAGAGAGGCTATGCGAGAGCTAATTGAACTGGAAAACCGCAAGGCATATAATCGCTTAAAAAAGGAAAGATATATAGGAGGTAAAAAAATGTGCTCTCTTATGAACAATATTGGAGACATAGGGGAAATGAGGAAGGAGGCTTTGGCAGCAAATATAGTTATTATTGCCAAAGAAGGCAAAGACAGTACACTGTGCTCCAGCTACAGGCCTATTTCTCTTTTAAATGTGGATACGAAATTATTTGCAAAAGTGATCGCGGAAGGACTGAAACCCATAATAAGTAGGATTATACATCCAGATCAGGTTGGGTTTGTACCGGGCTGACAGGGACGCGATGATAGCAACAAAACTCTCCTAGCGGTACAGCAAATCAAGCAGAGTGGAGTCCCAGGTCTACTCTTGTCAATAGATGTGGAATAGATGTGGAAAAAGCGTTTGACAGAGTAGACTGGGACTTCATGATGGGCACACTAGAGGATATTGGCCTCGGGAATAGGATGCGTAAATGGATAGGAGCATTATATTCCGGACCGACAGCGAGAGTGAGGATAAACGGTGTCCTGTCGGAACAGTTTGATATGTACAATGGTACAACACAGGGGTGCCCACTTTCCCCGATGTTGTTCGTACTATCCCTGGAACCCCTTCTATCCAAGATTAGGCTAAACCCGGACATAAGTGGGGTAACTATAGGTAAAGACGAATACAAGCTAGCTGCATTTGCGGACAATATTTTGCTTTACATAACTCGCCCAAGGATTTCCCTCCCGAATATCATGGCCACTCTACTAGAATATGGGAAGCTATCCAACTTCAAAGTTAACCCAAATAAATCAGAAACATTAGGCATTAACATTGATAAAACTAGAGACCAATCATACCAAAAGCATTTCCCCTTTATGTGGGGGAAAAAAGAATTAACCTACCTAGGGGTTAAAATCACCACCTCACTAGAGACGCTCTTCCAAGTAAACTTCTTACCGCTCCTCAATGAGGTAAAGCAAGAACTCAATAGAATTTCACATGGACAGTTATCATGGGCGGGGAGAATAAATATCTATAAAATGGTTTACTGCCAAAAATTACATATAAAATGCAAATGTTCCCAGTAACGCTCCCGCAAACCTACCTTAGAAAATTACACTCAATGTTTTTAAGGTTTATTTGGAGAGGAAAAGTACCACGATTAAAATACACACAACTGACAAAAGATAATGGTAAAGGGGAGTGGGGAGCACCAGATGTCGGTAAAAGAGCTATCTCTCGCCAGAGTAATAGATTGGGTTAAAGATAAAGAAGATAAACACTGGGTAAAAATGGAAAAGATAATTAGTGATGCTAAGTTGAATAAAATAATTTGGACTCCACCTCACTTAAGGAAATTTAGCACTGAAATGCACGAGATTACTAGACATGCACTAAATATATGAGAAAAGCTACACAAAAGGGAACACTGGGGGTTTAACTCCCCTCTAATATCACTTAAAGACTCAGAATATTTCGCACCAGGAAAAGGGGAGTGGTTTGGGGGGTGGTTACTGGATGAGAACATTCAGCTAAAAGATGTAATGTGCCAAGATAAATTATGTACGCTCCAAGAGCTTAATGAAAAGAAAAATCTACTGGTTATCAATACATGGCGATACAATCAATTGAGACACTTTGTTGACGCTCTACCGCAACCAATTAGATCAGTTAAGAACTTACTTATTAGAGAAAATGTGTATGGATAAGGATAGGAAGGGCGGGTTTTCCCAGATATACAAAATATTAATAGGGCTGGGGACCATTGAAACCCCGGCTTTTGTGGAGAAGTGGGAGAAGGAATTAGGACGGAAGCTTACAGGCTCAGAAGTGACTCTGATATTAAGGAGAGTCTCCGCCACTTCGGTAAACTACAAAATGTTAGAGCTAAACTTTAAGTGTCTGGCTAGGATGTATCTGACCCCGGACCGCTTGAACAAATTTCAAAATGTAAACCCACAACAGTGTTGGAGGGGGTGTAAAGAACCAGGGACAATGGCCCACATCTGGTGGCTCTGTCCGGAAATTAAGTTATTCTGGAGAGAAGTGAGGGAATTTATTAAAGATATTACTAGAATAGACATACCGGATGATCCATGGGTCTGCCTATTTCATATGAGCGAAATGCCCACTAAAACCTGAGAATGCTTTTGCCACATCTTACCGATGCAGCCAAAAGCCTGATACCCAAGTATTGGCAAAGGAAAGAAAGACCCGGGATGAGGGACTGGTTCAATAAAATTAATGAGATCCAGGACCTAGAATACTTAAGGTTCAGTGAAGGGATGAAAATGGGGGCCTATGAAACAAAATGGAGAGTCTGGGTGGAATTTAAGGAATTTTCAAGAGCCATTGAGATGTGGACTACCTAGGTTAGATCAGATAGTGAGCAGCCAATAAGGAGAAAGGAGCTCTAGGAGGCTAAATGAGAGGCAGAGGAGAGGATTGTGGAGAAGAAAGGGGGTGGGAAAACAGGCTGTGTATGGTCTCGGAGAGGAGGGGAGGGGGGAAGGGTGAGGGGGGAATAGGAAGTAGGAGTTAAATGGAAAGATGAGCAATAAATACTGTTTGGATAATTTTTCATGTATCTATTAAAAAAAAAAATTATGCTTTTTTTTTGGGCACAAACACCATATCCCGTAGTTTTTAAGATCAAAGATACAATTATGTTGGTGTCCCTTGTCAATTTTACATTGTATTTTTTTAACCACTAAAGGACCAGCCTCGTTTTGAGATTTATGTGTTTACATGTTTAAAACAGTTTTTTTTGCTAGAAAATTACTTACAACCCCCAAACATTATATGTTGCTTTTTTCTAACACCCTAGAGAATAAAATGGCGGTCATTGCAATACTTTTTTTCACACCGTATTTGCGCAGCGGTCTTACAAGGGCACTTTTTTTGGAAAAAATTAACTTTTTTGAATAAAAAAATAAGACAACAGTAAAGTTAGCCCAATTTTTTTATACATTGTAAAAGATAATGTTACGCCGAGTAAATTGATACCCAACATGTCACGCTTCAAAATTGCGCCCACTCGTGGAATGGCATCAAACTTTTACCCTCAAAAATCTCCATAGGCGACGTTTAAAAAATTCTACAGGTTGCATGTTTTGAGTTACAGAGGAGGTCTAGGGCTAGAATTATTGCTCTCGCTCTAACAATTGCGGCGATACCTCACATGTGTGGTTTGACCACCGCTTTCATATGCGGGCGCTACTCACGTATGCACTCGCTTCTGCGCGCGAGCTCGTCAGGACGGGGCGTCAAAGCAATAACTCCAAGGCCAATAATAAATAACACGTTATCTCCTCTGATTCTGCAACATGTCTGGTTGATGGACAGCCATTCATAAACGAACTGAAAAGCGTGAAATGAAAAGCGCACACTGAAAAGCGCGAAATAACACTCACCAAACTTCTACTAACAGGAAATTAGCAGAAGGAGCCCAAAGGGTGGCACTAAAGAGCTGAAAAACCATGTAGTACGTCACTACATTCGGGATTGTTGGCCGACAATTGTGCGCCGTTTGTATGCAAGACAAGTTTGGGCCAACGCCCTTCGGACAAAAGTCCACGGTTTTGTTGGCGGAAACAACAAGGGGAGGAGAGAACAGAAAGAAAGAGTGAGCAGGATGAAGGTCCTGATCTATAGGTTTTTGGTACTAGGGAAAAGAAAGAATGAATGCATCTTACGAGCTACATAAACTACATAACCTAACCTGCATTGTTTTAAAATGAAGCTTGGATGGAAAAGTGAGATCTCCGGGTTTCAGAGCACTCAGGTCAGCATCCTAAAAATAATTAGTTAGAGCAGGCTTAACAATACATATTGTACAAACAGAATGGTGTTGAAACCCTTGGGTTAGCTGTCTGAACTTAGGATTAGATCTTATTTTTCAACAAGGGAGCAGGGGGGGGGATGGGGGGGCAGGGAAGAAGACTGCAGGAATCTTATGGCCACGTCTCCTTGGTATCCTGTAAGGTCGGATTTAAGTCCATGGCGAGAAGGGTGCCATAACGCATAGAGGTAGGGGGGGCGTAGGATCACTTGTTCGTGAGTCTGAAAGTTTGCATTTATGAATGCCTGCCATCATCGAGAGAGGCAGGTTTCAGAGCCTGACTTGTGAGATCATACCTCTAGTGGTTCCCTGAAGTTTTAAATCCTTCTTTACCTCTAGGATAGAGAGAGATTTAGGTGATAGCCAATGTTTGAGGATAATTCTTTGAGCCGGGGGGGGGGGGTATGGGCCTTTTGAAGCTGAGGTGTTTTGATCACAACCAAATAGCATAAGGATGAGATCCATTGGTATTTTGACTTGAGTCACACCTGAAACATAAGATTGGACTTTGCATTGAAACATGTTATTGATGTATGAGGGAAAAATCCTTGTTTTCCTTACAGGACATAATATACATGTGCTGACATATGTTTTTTTATGCATAGAATATGTTGTCTGGAGTTCCTGATCTAGAGATAGTATACTGACCTATCAGGAATATATGGGCTGTTAGACAGGCGCTTGGTGATAGGTTTTATATATCTCTTAGTAGACTGCATGTAAGCCCATGCTGATTCACATCTATGTGTTTTAGTCAGCTTCTACTAATCCGTGACAACATCACAATTCCCCTACATATAGAAAAACGTGTTCACATACAAGCACACAAAAAATGTTTTCCACTTAATGTTTCCTGTACATGCTTAGGCAAACAGGTTTTTGAGGTAGCGCCATTGTATTCCTATAATATTCTTTAAATAGATTGATAAGATTGGACTTGGTTCCAGAATGTAGCTATGAATGGGCATGTCCATAGATGATGATATAGTGTTGGCCTGGTATCCTTGCATAGTGTGCAGAGCTTTTCCCCTGGTGAGTCCTTTGGGATGAAATAAGGTACAAATGCCCTATGGCGCAAATTGAATTGGGTTTCCCTCCAGGATTCATTTGGTGTTAGTTTCAAAGTAGTTTTGTATCCTCTTCGTAGTAGATGAGGGAGGTTGTCTAGAGGAAGATCTTTTCCCCAGGCTTTAGCGGCTGTGCACTCCAGTGGGATGGTGAAAAAGTGTATTAGAGGATTATAGACCTCCGCCGTAGATATAATCTGAGTCTTAACAAGTTTGTCAATAAAGGTATTTCGGAGTCTAAGATGTGGTATCGGGCAGATTTTGTTGATGAAGGCATTTGCATGACATGGAAGATGTGTTGGTCCGGAAGGTCGAAGTCAGCTGCAATTGATTGGTAGGGTTTAAGACGTCCACTGGTTATGTCATAGACAGAGGCTACATTCATTAGGTCTTTGAGCTTCCAAGTATTAAATGCTTTATGGTGGGTGGTCTGCGGTAGCATAGGATTTCCGATTATCGGTAGATGGGACGAGACGTGCGCGGAGAGACCCCGCTTCCTTACATCCCTCCATGCAATGATGGGTTTACTTCCTCTTTGTTTCCCTGCAAAGGTAAAGCATAATGGGCTACTATGCATTGCATAGTAGCCCATTATGTGTCACTTACCTGACACAGGAGCCTACGATGTCACCGCTGTCTCCTCTTCCACAAAGCGTCCATCTTCCTTCCAGGTATCGCTGCTCTGGCGCTGTGACTGGCCGGAGCAGCGATGATGTCACTCTGGTGCATGTGAGCGGGAGCCATCAGTGATGGCATGATCGCCTTCACTAGCAGCACGCCTGCACCGTTGTCTATGGCGTGCATGCGCCATAGACATCAGTGCCTGTTTTTAGGAAAATATCTCCTTAACCGTGTAGGTTAAGGAGATATTTTTTGCACCTACAGGTAAGCCTTAATCTAGGCTTACCTGTAGGTTAAAGTGGTCTGTAAGGGTTTACAACCACTCTAATCTTTTGAATATCTTTCTGTCTGATTAGTACAGGAATTGTTTGCATTGGCTATAGCAGACGTGAGAAACTAACCATCTTGTAGAGGTGGCATCTCCCAAAGGAAGGTCCATCCATGCTTCTGGTTCACTAGTTATTTTGGAAATCAGAGGAGGATAGTTTAGGTGATAAAGAGATGAAAGTTCTCTGCCTATGTTCACTCCTAGGTATGTGATGTGGTGTAGCGCTGTGGGGAAGGGTGATGAGGCCATCCAGGGGCTTTTGCCACTCTTGCAAAGCGGTAGTACCTCACTTTTGGAAAATTGATTTTGAGGCCTGAATAGGAACGAAAAGTGTAGAAGGTTTTTTTGAATTAAAGGGATATCTCCCTGGGGGTTAGCAGTAAAAATCTGGATGTCATCTGTGAAAAGGGCCACTCTGAGTTCTTCTGAACCCAATTTTATGCCATGGAGGAGTATTTCTGTGTTAAGATAACAGGAAAGTGGTTCAATCGCCAGGTTAAAAAGTAGAGGTGATAGGAGGCATCCCTGGCGTGTGCCCTTGTGGAGGGGGATAGGGTCTGAAATATGAACTGCTGCCATTACTCTGGCAGAGGGAGACGAGTAAAGACTTTCAATGAAGTGTAAAAAGGAGCCTACACTTTGAGGACAAGTGCCAACCATTTAAAGCTCACATTGTGGAAAGCCTGTTCGGCATCTAGGGTGACAATGGTTGTGTCTTCAAATGGATGTGTTTTAGTGTGTTCCAGTATTGCTAACACTTTTCTTATGTTTGAGGAGGCCGAGCATCCCTTGACAAATCCTGCTTGTGCTGGATGTATCAGGGTTGGTAGAATGTCGGCTAGACGGGAGGCTATGATTTTGGATAGCAGTTTGGAATCCACATTAAGTAATGAGATGGGACGGTAAGAGCCTGGTTCCGTGGGGTCTCTCCCTTTCTTGGCTATTAGTTTAATATAGACCTGGTGTCCCAATGGAAGATATGCTCCCCCTTCCCAGATCCCATTAAGTACCTTGTGTAAGGTTTGGGGTAAGAACTCACATGTCAATTTATAAAATTTGCCTGAAAGGCCATCCGGCCCCGGTGATTTATTGCTAGTCAGGGTTCTGATAGCCTCCTTTATCTCTTTCTGAGAGATGGGAGTGTTGAGAGTGAGAAATTGTTCTGAGAAGATCTGGGGAAGTTTGGGCGAGTCCAAAAAGTTTTTGGCTTGAGAGGTTTCTATAGTGTCAGCCGTGTATAGGGACGTGTAGAATGATTGTAAGACTTTATTTATGTCTAAGGGGGAGGACGCTACGTGGCCCTGGTGATCTTAATTAGTTGTGATGTGGGTAGGCTTGAATTGGCCTTTACAAAGTCTAGAAAGTAGTTTCCTGGCTTTGTTGCTATGTTTGTGAAAGTGTAGATCTGCGTGGGCACACTTTATGCATTCTTGTTGTTCTGCCCAGGTGTCAAAAAAAGCGCTTAGCCTCATGCCATGTCTTTCAGTCATCTTGGGAACCACCCTGGGTAAGAAGGGCTTGAGCTGTGCGTAGGCACTCACTGGCTTGTTTGTATTTTCTAAGAGTATTAGATTTTTAGTAAGAGGCATATGATATTATTTAGCCCCTCAGGAATGCTCTCCCTGCGTCCCATAGCAGATTGGGTTAATGTGAGTGGGAACTATTTGTGTTCATGAATTCTTCCCATGCCTCCTGTAGTATTTTTTTCAATTGGTCATTGTGGGCTAGAAAAGAGGGGGACCTCCATATTTTGGCTGCATCTTTGGGGAGAAAGTCACTGACTTGGACTGATATCGGGCTGTGAGATCACCAGTTCATGGATGGTGGCTTCTCTAACATATGGTAAAAGAGAAGGTGAGGTGAAGAAATAGTCTAGTCTAGCAAAAGATTTGTGAGGTGCGGAATAGAAGGTGTACTCTTTATCCGTGGGGTGAGAAAGGCTCCAAGGATCTATTAAATTGTCTCCCAGCAAGAATTGTTCTAGGTGTGAGAAGCGGCCAGTTGAATCCCGTGAAGAAGAAAAGTCACAGGTGGATCTATCTTCCTCTTTCCTTAGGACAGAGTTTAAATCTCCTCCAATCAGATGTGGGTATTGAGGTTTTTTCAGGATCCATCTAGTGGCTTCCTGAAAAAAGGCTGTAGAAGGAGAGTTTGGGGCATAAATATTGGTGATCAGCATTTTCTTAGTTTTAAATTTGAGATGGGCTGTAACCATTTCAGCCAGAATCATCGCTGTCCATTGCTATGAGGTCATAGGCCAAGCGTTTGTGAAGAAGGATAACTACTCTGGCCTTTATTTCCAATGCTGCTAAACCTATGACTTTTCCCACCCATAATTTTTGGAGGCAGTGGTAGTCTTTGGGTGACAAGTGTGATTCTTGGAGAAGGGGTATATTGGTTTTGAGCCATTTTAAGTTTCTTAAAACTTTCATGCATTTGAAAGGGGAGCGAAGGTCCTCGACATTCCAGGGGACTATTTGCATACATGTGTAAAGTGATGGTGTATTTTACTAGATCCAGAATCATTGTGATAGTTTATAGAATAATAAGGGCAGTTCAGATAATGGTGATGATGGCGCCATGGATAGTGAACATAAGTAGAGTCCTGGAGGGAAAAGGGAGGGGGGAACAAGGCATTATTAAAATTAAAACACATAACTACAGTTATCGCTTTCAACTTCAATTTTTTTCCGCATGTGTCTATCTCCAAATACACAGTGTTGCCGTGAGCCCAGGGGCTGAGTAAGAGAAAAGCCAGACGACAGCCCTCCGAATTAGTTAATTAAATAGGATGATCGCCTTGAAAATTTGATCATCTTTTTGTCAGCACTGGTGGCAAAGCTAAATCAATAACCTGGATAAGCCAGAAAAATGACCATGAGATAGAGCAACAATAGTTCCTGCATAGGTTTAATATAGTGTGGATTTAAGCTGCCCTTGGTGAGCTGAATTTTTGTAGAGGGCTAAAGCCCATAGAGTCAAAGTTGCAGATAATGAAGGTTATCCAAATCTGTTTGTTCCATTGGAGTGGTTATCTCGCAGGTGCTTAGGGGGATTTTTACAGGGGCTACGTTGCTCTCTGGATTCTGTAAGCGAGTTTTCCGTATGAGCAGTAGCATTTCACGGGCGTTGCAGCCGGGGCAAAGATAGGATTCTGCTTCAGCCGGGGTGTGGAATGCCAGTTTGTCTCCATCTGGGGCTTGTAGTCTCAGCATGGCAGGGAATGCTGGCGTGAAACGGAGGCCCTGTTTAAAAAGTTCACAAACTGGTTAGAATTCTTTTCTCCTTCTGGAGACTTCTGCTGAGTAGTCAGCGAAGATCAAGAGACTGTGACAATCTATTTTAACTGTGCGTGTCTTGCGGAATGTTTGAAGGATAGCCAGTCTGTCAGCATAGTATTTTACTATCACTGGTCTAGGAGACTTTCAGTTTGGGTCAGGCACTCCCATTCTGTGTGCTCATTCAGCTACGCATGGATTTGGGAGGCCTAGGGCTTCTGGTAAGCGGGAGGCACAGAGTTGGAGCAGAGCATTTGCTTGATAGGATTTTGGTAGCTATATAATCTGTAAATTATTCCTGGGGGATCTGTTCAATGTCTCCCAGTTTTTCATGAATGATGGTATGGATTTGAGAGTGCTGTTGTTTTGATATACTTCATCCTCCAGGATTGGGATCCTGCTTTCTTTGTCTGTCAGTCTGCGCGGCTGCTCTCCCAGTTCTTTGCATAGTTGTGAGATACCTGAAGCCACGGCTGTGTCCACTGCCATGGTGATGGTGAGTATCAGGTCTGCTACTGCCTGTGCTATTTTTTCAAAGGCATCAGGCTGGGAAGTCTCTTGTAACTCGAGCTGCAGCATGTTCACGCTCTCTGGCTTCTGATTGTGACCAGCGGCCATCTTGTCTCCCTCCGGGGAGAGGCTCGGCAGTACAGAGTGGGTGGGAGTCCGGGAACTGGAGCAGGAATCTGTGAGGAACTTCTCCATAGTGAGAACAGATCAACCCACTGTGGCTGCGAATAAATAGCGGGTTGTTGACGGGTATTGTATGCCGAATGTGGCCAAGCTAGTACGCAGCCGCTGTGTCCCGCTGTCCTCACATGCGGTGCCGGAACCTGAAGTCCCTTACTTTGTTTTGATGCCCCATGTGTGCCCTCTTTTCTTGGTCATCACCATCCTCTCCTCTGCAACCAAAATCATCCAGGCAAGCATTATCTTTCATGTATATATTTGCACACACTGGTATATGTGTACAATACTCGTAGACACAATGTAAGAATCGATAATATCTCACATCTCTAGCACCCACCCAATCAGTCCTGAAGAAGCAAGTATATCTTGCAAAACGCGTTGATGTTTGAGCATGGAGCAACACACTAGCAGCAATTTTGTATACTTTTGTTGAATTTTAACCTCATTGGTGGACTCCAGTACATTCTACTATGCACTGTGATTTCTGTCTCCATACTATAGGATTTGGTATCTATTGACTGTTTGTAACTGGAGGGTGTTTTTTTCATCCTTTCCCCTTTTTTTGATACTTGTATTTTAATGTATATCCAATAAAATGTGTTCCTTTTTTTTATTATCAGAAGGAGGTCTTTATTAAGTAAAAGCATAACATTATTGTGACATACAGTAACATTTTAACGCATATTGCCTGTCATCAGAACCCATTACCCAGTAGTAGGGATAAGCCGAACACCCCCTGGTTCGGTTCGCACCAGAACATCCGAACATGCAAAGTAGTTTGTTTGAATACGCGAACACCGTTAAAGTCTATGGGACACGAACGTGAAAAATCAAAAGTGCTAATTTTAAAGGCTTATATGCAAGTTTTTGCCCTGAAAGTTATTTGGGGACCAGGGTCCTGCCGCAGGGGACATGTATCGATGCAAAAAAAAGTTTTAAAAAACTACCGTTTTTTCAGGAGCAGTGATTTTAAGAATGCTTAAAGTGAAACAGTAAAAATGAAATATTCCTTTAAATATCGTGCCTAGGGGGTGTCTATAGTATGCCTGTAAAGTAGAGCAGTTTTTCTGTGTTTAGAACAATACCACAGCAAAATGACATTTCTAAAGGAAAAAAAATAATTTAAAACTGCTTGCGGCTGTAATGTATTGTCAGGTCCCGGCAATATAGATGAAAATCATTGAGAAAAATGACATGGGTCCGCCCCCCCCCCCCCCCCCAGCCCATTACAAGGCTCTTTGGGTCTGGTATGGATATTAAGGGGAACACCGCACCCAAATTTTTAAAGAAAATGGCGTGGGGGGCCCCCAAGCACTATATACTCTGAACAGAAGTATATATACTATACGGCCTGCCCTATATACTCTGCAGAAAATTGGGCCTTAGGTGATGGTGGTGCCAGAACACTGTAACCCCTCACAGTTACTCTTGTTGGGTGCAGGAACAGGCCCTGCTGCTAAGTATTATTTCAAAAATTGTAGTTACATGTCCATGTTAAACAGGGCAGAAAAATTTAGCCTTGGATGGTGGTGCCACAACACTGAAACCCCTCACAGTTACTCTTGTGAAATATTAGATCAAGAATTGCAATTACATGCCCCTGTTAAACAGGGGCAGAAAAATTGGGCCTTGGGTGGTGGTGGTGGTGCCACAACACTGTAACCCCTCACAGATAATCTTGTTGTGCGCAGGAACGGACCCTGCTGTGAAATATTAGATCAAAGATTGTAACTACAATACAGTGCAGCCATAGTGCACTTGCTACTACTTTTCTGGTGGTGTACACAATACAGTGCAGCCGTAGTGCAGTTGCTACTACTTTTCTGGTGGTGTACACAGTACACAATACAGAGACTATATTTGAGATTTAATATCTCTTAGATATGATTTGGGTTAAATGAGAGTTCTTTGACCATGAGTGAAAGCTTTAACACAATAACAACATTAATTGGTGAGTAGTTGAAAGTCTATCTAATACACAACCATCTATCTATCTATAGTCTACACACCAAGAAAATATTAGGTTAAAATAAGAGATTTACATGAAGGAATACAGAGTATATTCCTTAAAACATTCATCTACAAACATATTTAGTTACAAGTAAAATGCACACCTTTCCCATAATTACCCTTTGCACCAAGGTTCCATTTTGATGGCTGCTCTCCCATAAAAGTGTGTGTTTCCCTCCCATCTAGTCTGTGTATATCATTACAGGCTGATGCCTCATTGGTTGGCATAGCGTGGCTCTGATTAGTGAGCTTCCCTATTCCTGTTTAAGGATTGGCTACATCTGCAATCCCTATATTATGCATAAGTCAGCCCCCTTTAATGCAAATCCTTGTGACTATTCTGAGCAGGAGATTAACTTGAATTTTCCCGGGAAGTTAAGTAGTGATTACGGGTTGGCCTCCCTTCATTGCATATCCCAGCATGAGATCCTTTGATGTGAGTATGTGTGAAACAATGAGGTTTGGATTCCGTTGTTTGTATGCACAAGCCTAGGCACCGACTTGTCTGGTCTACCAGAGATTTCTGTGAAGATAATTTGTTCCACCCTACATAGATACAAGCTAAATGAAATATATTCATAATTACAATATTTTACAGCTATTAATGGAGGTTTCACATAAACTCATAAGGCAACAAGTCCATTGGCAACAGCATTGAAAGACCCACATCAAAGAAAAAGGAAGACTTCTCCTTGCTCCTCATCTGGAATCTCCAACCCTACTATACCTCCAGTCCTCTCAAAAACCAGCACTGTGAGGAATGAAGATATAGCAATAGGTGTCCCAAGTACTTGCAGCCAATCTGCTAGCAGTACACCACCATGTGATTTTAGCAGGCAGATTTCCCTACCCCAGTTGCTAAACCGTAAAAAAAAAATTTGGTCCCAGCCATCCACATGCTCAGCGTCTGAATGCTAGCTTGACCAAAATTGCTAGCACTGCAACTGCTGCCTTTTCAGCTGGTAGACTCTGCCTCCTTTCGTAAATTTGAGGAATGTGCTGTATCTCAGTTGCAGGTTCCAAAACGCCATTTCTTTTCACGGAAGGCTATTCCGGCTCTCTACCAGCATGTGGAAAGCAATATTTTTGTCTCATTGGACAGGGCGGTCAGCAGTAAGGTGTATATTACCGCTGACTCATGGTCTAACAGGCATGGGCAGGGATGTTACCTTTCCTTCATGGCGCACTGGGTAACTCTGCTGGCAACTGGGAAGGATGAGGAACAGGATTTAGTATTGTTGGAGCTTGTTCCATCACCATGACTCCAAAATGCTAGTGATGATTCTGCCACAGATCTCTCCTCCACCCCCTCCTCTTCTTCTTCCTCCATGGCCTCTTCTGCAGATTTGTCCTCTGAACCAGCGGTGCTGCCTAAGTTTTCAAGGGGCTACGCAAGCACTCATGCAAAAAGATGCCATGCGGTGCATGAGTTAAATAGTTACATAGTAGGTGAAGTTGAAAAAAACACAAGTCCATCAAGTCCAACCTATGTGTGTGATTATATGTCAGTATTACATTGTATATCCCTGTATGTTGCAGTCGTTCAGGAGCTTATCTAATAGTTTCTTGAAACTTTTGATGCCCCCCGCTGAGACCACCGCCTGTGGAAGGGAATTCCACATCCTTGCCACTCTTACAGTACAGAACCCTCTACGTAGTTTAAGGTTAAACTACTGCTTAGGGGACAGGAGCCACACTGGGACAGAGATTCTGTCAGCTCTGCAGGGGCAGGCTCAAAGGTGGTTGACGGCAGGCCAGCTTCAGCCAGGAATGGTTGTATGCAACAATGGCACCAACCTTCTCTCCGCCCTCCAACAGGGACACTTGACCCATGTTCCACGTTTGGCACACGTCCTGAATTTGGTGGTGCAGCAGCTCCTGAGCAGGTACCCAGGCTTACAAGATCTCCTGAGGCAGGCCAGAAAAGTCTGTGGTCATTTCTGCCGGTCATACAATGCCAGTGCTCGGCTGGCTGACATTCAAAGGGAATGCAACCTGCCCACCAACCGTCTCATTTGTGACATGTCCACCAGGTGGAACACAACGCTGGCAATGCTGCAGTGACTGTGTTAATGCTGCAGTGACTACACATGCAGCAGAGGGCCATCAATGAGTACTTGTGTGAGTATGGCACCAGGACAGGTTCAGGGGAGCTTGGCTTCTTTTCGCCATGCCAGTGGCTACTGATCAAGGATGCATGCACTGTCCTGTCACCATTTGACGAGGCCACAAGGATGGTGAGCAGTGACAATGCATGCATCAGTGATACTGTCCCTCTTGTCTTCCTGTTGGAGCACATGCTTCATTGAATAATGGACAGGGCACTTGAGGCAGAACAGCAGGAAGAAGAGGAGGACTTCCTTACCTTTTAAGGCCCCCTTTATCCAGATATTATTCCTGTGGGCCCGCCAAACACACAGGAAGAAGAGGAGGAGGAGGATGAGAAGGAAGATTGTGTCAGCGTGGACGTGGAGGATAACACTCAGCAGCAGACTTAAATGGATGGTTTTCAGTCCCCAGAAACCCAAGGAGTTCTACCTGGCTGGGAGGAGGTGGTTACGGATCATGTGATCCTTAGTGACCCAGAGGACTCAGAATCGAATACTTCTGCAAACTTTCGCAGGCTTTGCAGAATCAGGGAGGCCATGCAGCGTAAGGACCCTAGGATTCATGGTATCAAAGAGAGGGATCATTACTGGCTGGCAACTCTTCTTGATCCATGGTTCAGAGGACAAATCTGCAGAAGAGGCCATAGAGGAAGAAGAAGAGGAGGGGGTGGAGGAGAGAGCTGTGGCAGAATCACGACTAGCCTTTTGGAGGCATAGTGATGGAACAAGCTCCAACAATACTGAATCCTGTCCTGCATCCTTCCCAGTTGGCAGCAGAGTTACCCAGTGCGCCATGAAGGAAAGGTAACATCCCTGCCCATGCCTGTTAGACAATGAGTCAGCGGTAATATACACCTTACTGCTGTCCATGTTACAAGGGTAAGGTTGCAGAACTCATCCTGCCTTCACAGAAGGAGCAGAGGATGAAATATCTTCAGGAGGCCTTTAAGAAAGGTTTGTGCAATGCATTTCCAGACCCTGGGAGGTTACAATTTCCTGGTGCTGGACAACATGTTGCTGAGGCTTCGTTCAGTCAGAGGAAGAGCGGTGGAGAAGGTGGCCGGCTGACAGATGCCTTTGGACAATTTTTCAGTCCTCAACACCAAGGTCTGATCGGTTCAAGCAACCATTGCCAGCATCTGCATTACATGGTGCAAAAATATCTGGGGGCAAGAGCAGACTTGGAGACCTTTCCAACAGAGCATCCACTGGGTTACAGGGTCTTGAGGATGGACCACTGGCCAGAACTTACTCAATATGCAATTGAGCTACTGGCCTGTGCTGCATCCAGCGTGCTTTCTGAACGCACATTCAGTGCTGCTGAAGGGTTTGTAACGGATCGAGGAGTGTGCCTGTTCACAGACTCTGTTGATAGACTCACATTTATAAAAATGAATCAGTCTTGGATTAGCAGCTATCAAGCACCTGATGCTGATGTAACTGATTGAATTTGCTTTTTATCTGGGATCCCTTGAAGACTGCCTATGCTGACTATCCTATTCCTCCCCAATCTTGATGATGCTACTGTAGCTTCCAACAATATTTTTGGTTTAGTGCACCACCACCACTGCCTAAGGCCCAATGTTTCTGTCCCTGTTTAACAGGGGCATGCAATTACAATTTTTGATCTAATATTTCACAGCAGGGCCCGTTCCTGCACCCGACAAGAGTATCTGTGAGGGGTTACAGTGGTGTGGCACCACCAAAGGCCCTTGGTGGCCTTCCGGACATGATGGTGATTTTGTTTTGCAACACCACACTACACTATATTGTGTACTGTGTACACCACCAGAAAAGTAGTAGCAACTGTACTACGGCTGCACTGTATTGTGTACTGTATACACCACCAGAAAAGTAGTAGAAACAGTACACCACGGAATGCACTGTAGATCTAGGCTACACTGACTGGATGCAGAGTATATATATATATATATATATATATATATATATATATATATATATATATATATATACACACACACACACACACACACACACACACACACACACACACACACACACTAGACTGACTGTATATATATAAGTGTCCTTTACTTGAAACTTTCAATCATATAAACATTTAAAGTGCAGATGTGCAAGCCACTGTACAGTATTGAGCGCGAGTCGCTCTTCGTCAGGCTTCTCTGGCTGTTTTTGGAAAGCCTAACGTCATCACCTTCTCTTATCCGCACCCAGCATACCATCACACATGTGTTAAACCAAACAATTAGCAATACTAATTACCCACATTTAAATGATCAACCCATACTCTATAGACATGTCTGGTGAACAACCTTATACTTCCATGTTCAAAAATATTTACACCTACTGACATCCTATCGTGTATCATGTTCCACTAGTTTGGTGTCACAGAATATATAACCTCTCTCCTTACTATCATACTTCTACCTATATCCTATTCAATAATCATCATAAATTCAATGACATTCTTGACAGTGTCTCAGATTTCATAATACGTTCCAGCTGATATTTCTGTTACTTTATATTCCCAACGGGAGTTCATTCCAATAGGTCTAAAAAGAATACAATATATGCAAATCACAAATACAATCATTATACTACCCAGTATCCAAATCCTATACAAACAAATATAAATCATAATCCTTATTCATTCCATCAGGATGCAGAGATTGTAGTCTGTTAATCCACCAAACCTCACGTTTTCTCAGTTTTAAAATCCTATCCCCCCCTCTTTTATCACGAGGGATTTCCTCCAATACCATAAATCGTAAATCGGTATCTTTGTGTCCCATCTCAGAAAAGTGACGTGACACAGGGAGACCTGACTGAGGATGTCGGATCGTACTGCGATGCTGTGCAATACGATCTTTTATTTTCTGGGTAGTCTCACCTACATAAAGGAGATTGCACGGGCACATGAGAATGTAGATTACATATGACGACTGACATGTATAGAAGCCATTCACTGTTATTCTATTCTTAGTTATGGGATGGATAAAGTGATTTCCCTTAAGCATTAGGTTACATTGGATACAATTTAAACATGGATAGCAACCCTTTCTTTTCTTACCGAGAAAAGTTGTTTTTTTCTCTTCCTGGGTATCGGGTCTAAATTCAGATCGCACCAAAGAGTCGCGCAAAGTTTTATTGCGTCGATACGCTTTCATGGGGGTTTGCTGAAACTCCTCTATCTGTGGGTATGACCGTCTCAAAATTGACCAATGCTTCCTCACTAAATTGAAAATCTTGTCAATATAACTATTAAATTGAAAAACAAATGGGATCCTAGGTTTATCGGATCAATATTTTTTATGATTACAACTATTCATTGGCTTCAAAATTTTATTCAGTTCCTGTCTAATCAAACCCTCCGGATAGCCCCGCTCTTTAAACTTGCAACACATTTCATCCAATCTTTTATCCCTTATTGTGGTATCACTCACAATCCGCATTACTCTAAGAAGTTGACTTCTAATAATGAAGCCAAATACATGGGGGGGATGGTAACTATCAAACCTTAACAGCTGGTTCCTATCTGTGGGCTTGGTGTATATATCTGTTTCAATCCGCCCCTGTTTTGTGTATGCTCGTACATCCAAAAAGGGAACCGAATCACACCAATTTGCATTTTAAATTGAATGTTGGGAGAGAAGCTATTGATACTCTCATCAAAGGCTTTAAGTGATTCAATGTTGTCCCGCCATATAGCAAAAATGTCATCAATATAGCGCCACCAGGTGGCGCAATGCTTCCGAAAACTTTCATTGACAAAAATATACTTTTGTTCAAAATCATGCATGAATGAACATGCATATGGTGGGGCAACATTGGAGCCCATAGCAACTCCAGTCAATTGTACATAGTACTGATCCCTGAAAAGAAAATAGTTGTTATGTAAAACCAAATTGAATAATCTTTCAAAAAGGGAAATCTGGGCTTCCGAGTACTCATGACTAGGGATGAGCTTCGTGTTCGAGTCGAACCCATGTTCGACTCGAACATCATCTGTGTTCGAATTGCGAACGATATGGGCCGTTCGCGCCAAATTCGTGTGGCGCGTCATGGCCCATAATTCACTGCGGCATCGCAGTGCATTGCTGGCTGATGATTGGCCAACCATGCACTATGACCCACATTCTTGGCCAATCACAGCGCCGTCTGAACAGAGAGCCGTAATTGGCCAAAGCCAAGGAGGCTTTGGCCAATTATGGCTCAGGGGATTTAGTACACGCCCCA
The DNA here is from genome assembly GCA_037952925.1 of Lithobates clamitans. Classification (NCBI taxonomy): domain Eukaryota; kingdom Metazoa; phylum Chordata; class Amphibia; order Anura; family Ranidae; genus Lithobates; species Lithobates clamitans. Next base: position 9,853,092 of record JBBGZY010000563.1, on the reverse strand, counting down.
CACTATATAAGGCCGCCTGCACGGCGGCCCTGTGTAGTGTGTGTTCCGGCGTTGAAAGAGATAGACAGAGAGACAGTGTCATTTGATTTGAGTTAGATAGATTAGGCAGAACAGTCAGTCAGTTAGCTGCACTTACAGTGTATTGTGTATATATATGCATCCCAAGTGTTGCATATATATATATATATATATATATATATATATATATATATATATATATATATATATATATATATATATATATATATATATACACATTGTATTCAGTTTAGCTAGATCTGTTCCTGTTATCTTCCTACGGACAGGCAGGCTTGTCTTGTTACAGTATTTACAGCTACCTGAAGAAAATTGATGGTGTTCTTTTGATCCTATTAGTACCACAGTCAGGCAGCTAGACTATTTACAGTTAGTGCAGTGCGTCCTGCTCACAGTGTTCAGCTAAACCTACAAGTTAGTGCGGTGCGTCCTGCTCACAGTGTTCAGCTAAACCTACAAGTTAGTGTAGTGAGACCTCTGCACAGTGTTCATCTAAAGCTACAAGTTAGTGCAGTGCATTCTGCTCACAGTGTTCAGCTAAAACTACAAGTTAGTGTGGTGCGTCCACCTCACAGTGTTCAGCTAAACCTACAAGTAATTTTTTTGCAAGCTCTGCACAGTGTTCACCTAACGCTACCTGTAGAAGGTTGGTGGTGTTTTCCTGATCCTATCACTACCGCAGGCAGCTAAAAAAGCTACAAGTTAGTTTTTTGCGAGCGCTGCACAGTGTTCAGCTAAAGCTACCTGTAGAAGGTTGGTGGTGTTCTCATACAGGCAGGCAGTTGAATTTGCTAGCTGCAGTATCAGTATATAAATATATATATATATATATATATATATATATATATATATATATATCCCAGCTTATTGCAGCTACAGGCCATTAGTATGTCTGGAAGGCCAAGAAGAAGAGGCAGACAGTCACAAGCCAATAAGAGAGGGCAAGCAAGCTCTGTGTCTAGTGCTGGTCGTGGAGATAGTGCATCCTCATCAGCACGTGGCCATGGGACACGCTTGGCCTTTTTTTCGGCAGCTGGCCGTGTTGACCCGCAACATGCGGAAGACTTGGTCGAGTGGATGACCAAGCCGTCCTCATCCTCCTCATCCTCTCTCACCCATGCCCAGGGTACTTTGTCTGGCAAAGCAGCGGCCTCTTCCCTCGGCTCAATGTCATCAGTGACTCCTTCCCTAGCCCCACCATGTCCTCCTGAGGAGTCCCTCGAACTGTTTGACCACAGTGTTGGGTACATGCTCCAGGAGGATGCCCAGCGTTTGGAAGGCTCTGATGATGATACTGAGCTAGATGAAGGCAGTAACGTGAGCATGGACAGAGGGGGTGCCCAAAAAGGACAGCAATCTGGCAGTCATGCTCCCCCTGCTGCAGCATACTGCCAGGTTTGCTCCAGTGATGAGGAGAGAGGGGATGATGAGGTCACTGACTCAACGTGGGTGCCTGATAGGAGAGAGGAGGAGGAGGAGGAGGCGGCACATCACCAACGAGGCAGGATGCCCTCCAGGGGCCAGCCTAAGGACAGCACATTGAGTGCATCACACCCCAAAGCTCCACATGTGCAGGGCGCTGCAGTCTCTGCGCATTATTCAAAAAGTTCTTTGGTGTGGGCCTTTTTTGAGAAGAGTGCATCAGATCGAACTGCTGCTATTTGCAACATATGTCTCAAGCGTATCTCGCGTGGCCAAAACATCTCCCACTTGGGTACCACATGCTTGACCAGACATATGTTGACCTCCCATGCAGTTCGTTGGCAAGCGTATCTAAAAGACCCACACCAAAGAACAAAGAGGACCTCTCCATGCTCCTCATCAGCTGAGATCTCCAACCCCACTATACCTTCAATCCTCTCTGAGACCTGCACTGAGAGGAATGAAGGTGTAGAATTAGGTGTGCCACAGCCAAGTACTTGTGGGCAATCTGCTTTTGGTACACCAACGTCAGATTGTACCAGGCAAATTTCCCTGCCCCAGCTGCTGCACCGCCGAAAGAAGTTTGCTCCCAGCCATCCACATGCCCAGTGATTGAATGCTAGCTTGGCAAAATTGCTAGCACTTCAACTGCTGCCTTTTCAGTTGTTAGACTCTGCCCCCTTCCGTGAGTTTGTGGAATGTGCGGTTCCTAAGTGGCAGGTACCCAAACGCCACTTTTTCTCACGGAAGGCGATTCCGGCTCTCTACCGGCATGTGGAAGGCAATGTCCATGCCTCGCTGGACAGGGCGGTCAGCGATAAGGTGCATATTACCGCTGACTCATGGTCCAGCAGGCATGGACAGGGACGTTACCCAAGTTTCACGGCGCATTGGGTGACTCTGCTGGCAGCTGGGAAGGATGCAGGACAAGGTACAGTAGTGTTGGAGGTTGTTCCGCCACCAGGCCTCCAAAATGCTAATGATTGTGACACACCTCTCTCCTCCACCCCTCCTCTTCTTCTTCCTCCATGGCCTCTTCCTGTGCTTTGTCCTCGGAACCAGCGGTGCTCCGTAGCCGTTCAAGGGGCTACGCAAGTACGCAGGCCAAAAGATGCCATGCGGTGCTTTAGCTGGTGTGCTTGGGGGACAGGAGTCACACTGGGGAAGAGGTTCTGTCAGCTCTGCAGGGACAGGTTCAGAGGTGGTTGACGCCACGCCAACTTAAGGCAGGAATGGTGGTTTGCGACAATGGCACCAACCTCCTCTCTGCCCTCCGACAGGGACAAATGACCCATGTGCCCGGTTTGGCTCACATCCTTAACTTGGTGGTGCAGCTGTTCTTGGGCAGGTACCCGGGCTGACAGGATGTCCTGAGGCAGGCCAGGAAAGTCTGTGTGCATTTCCGCCGGTCATATAATGCCAGTGCTCGGCTGACGGACCTCCAAAAAGGAGTTTAACCTGCCCAAGAACCGCCTAATCTGTGACATGCCCACCAGATGGAACTCAACGTTGGCCATGCTGCAGCGGCTGCCCACGCATCAGAGGGCCATCAATGAGTACCTGTGCGACTATGGCACCAGGACAGGGTCAGGGGAGTTTGGTTTTTTTCCCCACGCCAGTGGGCCATGATCAGGGATGCATGCACTGTCCTGTCACCATTTGAGGAGGCCACGAGGATGGTGAGCAGTGACAGTGCATGCATCAGTGACACTGTCCCCCTTGTCCACCTGTTGGAGCACACGCTGCGTGGAATAATGGACAGGGCACTTGAGGCAGAACAGAGGCAGGAAGAGGAGGACTTCCTTAGCTCTCAAGGCCCCCTTTATCCAGACAGTGTTCCTGTGTGCCCGCCGATAACACAGGAAGAGGAGGAGGAGGAGGAGGAGGAAGATTGCATCAGTATGGAGGTGGAGCCTGGCACTCAGCATCAGCAGCAGTCTTTAAGGGATCAGTCCCAAGAAACACATGGACTTGTACGTAGCTGGGAGGAGGTGGCTGCGGACCATGTCATCCTTCGTGACCCAGAGGACTCCGGACCGAATGCCTCAGCAAACCTACGCTGCATGGCCTCCCTGATCCTGCAAAGCCTGCGGAAGGATCCTCCTATTCGTGGTATCAAGGAGAAGGACCAATACTGGCTGGCAACCCTCCTTGATCCACGTTACAAGGGTAAGGTTGCGGACCTTATCTTGCCATCGCAGAGGGAGCAGAGGATGAAACATCTTCCGGAGGCCTTGCAGAAAGGTCTGTGCAACGCGTTCCCAGAGACTGGGAGGTTACAAACTCCTGTTTCTGGACAACGTGTTGCTGAGGCTTCGGTCAGTCAAAGAAGGAGCGGTGGAGAAGGTGGCCGTCTGACCGATGCGTTCAGACAATTTTTTGGTCCGCAGCCCCAAGGTATGATCGGTTCCAGCAACCATCGCCAGCGTCTGTTTTACATGGTGCAGGAATACCTAGGGGCAAGATTGACTTGGACACCTTTCCCACTGAAAATCCTCTGGGTTATTGGGTCTTGAGGATGGATCACTGGCCAGAGCTTGCACAGTATGCAATTGAGCTACTGGCCTGTCCTGCATCCAGTGTTCTTTCGGAACGCACATTCAGTGCTGCTGGAGGCTTTGTAACCGATCACAGGGTGTGTCTGTCCACCGACTCGGTCGATCGACTGACCTTCATAAAAATGAATCAGTCTTGGATCACCAACAGCTACCAAGCACCTGATGCTGATGTAACCGAATAATTTTTTTTGTAATCTCAGATCCCTTCAAAGACTGCCTATGCTGATGCTGAGTGACTATCCCTGAGTAATTATCCTCTTCCTCCTCAGTCATCACGCTGATAGCTTGTAAGAACATTTTTGGTTCTGGGCACCACCACCAGTGCCTAAGGCACAATTTTTCAGCAGCTGTTTAACTGGGGCGTGTAATTCCAATTTTTGATGCAATACTTTGCAGCAGGGCTCGTTTCTGCGTTACAACTAGAGTATTTGTGAGGGGTTGCAGTGTTGTGGCACCAGCACCAGTGCCTAAGGTCCAATTTTTCAGCCCTTGTTTAACAGGGGCGTGTAATTACAATTTTTGATGCAATACTTTGCAGCAGGGCTCGTTTCTGCGTTACTAGAGTATCTGTGAGGGGTTGCAGTGTTGTGGCACCAGCACCAGTGCCTAAGGCCCAATTTTTCTGCCCCTGTTTAACAGGATAGAGGGAAAAGTGTTGGAGAGGCCAGTCCTGAGGTGATATATCCCAACAAATACATGCAACTGTGTACTGTTGAGGGTATCAGTTAAGGAGTAGTATGTTGTTTACAGGGCACACACAAGTTTGGCACATTGTGGATCAGGTGGAAAGATGTTTGGGTGGGGTTGGGGGGAAAACCCAGCTCTCGTTGTACACATTGGTATCAATGATAAAGCTAGAGGAAGATTGAGCATCCTAAAAATTATTTGAGACTCATAAGAGCTAATACTAAAGAAAAGGGCCTCCAAGGCAGTATTCGTGATGAAATTCAAAAGGGAATTATGGACTTTAAAGGCACGTAACATAAAATTTACAAGTTTATTGATCTACATTAAAAAGTTTTATACACAGTACAACTATAGAAAAAAAAAAGTAGAAAAAAAGCCCAAAATTGTTCTGGGACAACATTTGGATCCCCTAGAGCAGGGGTGTCCAAACTTTTTTCAAAGAGGGCCAGATTTCATTAAGTGAACATGGCTGAGGGCCAACCATTTTGCCTGACGTTCGTCGAACCATTAAAATGAAATGCAAATTAAATATTTTATGCAAACTTTGTTGCAAACTGCATACTTTTCATTTCTTTACAAGGATAACAAATCTAAACAGGTGTTAAATCACTCTGCCTTTCATATCTGAAGGCCAGATGAAAACAAATCCAGGAAGCTGAAAGATATGTCAGGAACATTGTAAAGTACATTACATATTATAAATGAAGGTTGCCAACTTTTAAGTTAAAAAAAATTTGAACAGGAACATAACAATGATCTTGTGTCCAAATATATTCATGACTGATTTAGACCAACTAAAATTAACTGAGATTGTACAATATATTCATCTCAATTGAAAAAAAAAAATTGCCTGCACTAATGTGAATGGTAAAACTGGGATCTGGACTGCAGAACATAGGCTAGGTCTGGGTCAAAGGCAGTGGTTTTGATGCGCAAAATGTCCCGCAGGTGAGAGTCACTTAGTCTTGTCCTCACGCGGTTCTTGTTAAAGTTCATAGCAGAGAATGTCTTCTCACACATATATGTTGAGCCAAACAAGCTCAGCATTTTCTTAGCCAATGTTCGAATCTCTTGAAACCGGCTCTTATCCAGTTGGCGGTAAAAGTTCACAAGAGAGAGCTGTTGGTGATGACTGCGTAACTCACTGTCACAATGCAGCTCAATGCGCTCGAGCTGCAGCTGATCTGGAGCATTATCGGGGTCAACAGAGAATTGAGAGGAGAAAAGGCTTATCTCATTTTCAATAGCAGCAAAATCCCGAAAGCGCCTTTTAAACTCCCCAGCCAGAGATGTGATGTCTGCTGCATACTTGCTCATTTGTGCACAGATATTGTCCTGTGGGAAACTGTGCATTATTTCCTGCAACGCTGAAAAATGGATAGTGTTGGGCTGTGTTTGTGACAACTGCCTTATGAAAAGTTGCAGCTTTGTTCCAAAGACTTTGAGGTGTGAATAAAGCTGGTTCACCGCTGCATCTTTCCCCTGAAGACTCGTGTTCAGTACATTCAGATGCTTTGTTATGTCAACTAGAAACCCCAAATCAGCCAGCCAAATATAATCAGATAGTTCTCGCATCGGTTGTCCCTTTGTTTCCAAGAATTCTCTGATTTCCTTTCTGAGAGTGTAGAAACGCTGCAGTGCAGACCCCCGACTGAGCCATCTTACATCGTTGTAATATACAACATCTTCATATTCAGCCTGGATGTCCAGTAGAAACTGTTTAAACCGGCGGTGGCACAGGGCTTTAGAGCGAATAAAATTAATAGTCTTCACCACCGGTTTCATAACATGGTCATATTTGAGATGTTTGGGGCAGAGAACTTGTTGATGAATGATACAATGGATTTTAATAGCTTTGCCTCCTTCTTCGATCACCTTGTTACAGATTAGGGTTGCTAATCCACTTCGTTCACCAGCCATGGCAGGTGCCCCATCAGTAATAATCCCAGTAAGTTTGTTCCAAGGCAGTTTCATGTCATCTATGGCAGAACTAACAGAAACAAATAAATCTTTTCCTCTTGTTTGGTCTGTAAGGCTCTGGAGGTCAAGTAGCTCTTCAGTCACATTCATTTCATCGTCCACCCCTCTCATAAAAATCAGCAACTGAGCCATGTCAGATAGGTCTGTGCTTTCATCACAGGCTATTGAAAAGAAGTCAAAATCCACTCCTTTGGATGTCAACTGTCTCTTAATATCTGATGAAATCTCTTCAATTCTCCGTGCTACAGTGTTACGAGCCAGGCAAATGTTGGCAAACTCTTGCTTCTTCTCGGGACATAACGCATTATTTGATAAAGTCACCCTCAGCAAAAGATTTTCAATTTTTAGCAATTAACGTTGCCACCTCATAGCTTGCCTTTGTGGCATTTTCATTTGACTCACGGGCTCTTGTGAAAAATCGCTGTTGCGAAATTAAAACAGCTTCAAGTTGCTTCAACTTTTCACTGCGGTTGTGCCCTGTTAGCTTGTCGTATGTGCTATGTCGCGACTGGTAGTGTCTCTTGACATTAAATTCCTTATAAACAACCACAGTCTCTTGGCATATCAGACAAACAGTAATTCCGTATTTCAGTGAAGAAATATTCCACTTTCCACCTGTCCTGGAAGCGGCGGCCCTCACTGTCAACTTTCCTTCTCTTGTTTACAGTCGCCATTTTAGAAATTGCCAGAGGTTTTGGTCTAAGTGTGTTCGTCCGATACACTAATACACTGCCCAACAAGTATTCTCCTACCTTTTGTGGCTGTGTGTGGTGAAGAGTCTGAGGATGAGTTATTTGGATATATATAATTTCCTCTTCTTTATCCTCTGAGAAATCTGGCCTTTATCACTTTTGTGGCCCCCAGGCTCCAATCAGGGCAAGGATGAGCAATTTTTTTTTTTTTTTGGTCTCTCTGGGCCCTTGTAATTTGCCATTATCTCTTCTGTGGCCCCAGGCTCCGATCAGGGCAAGGATGAGCTGTTTTTTTATATTTTTCTCTGCCCCCCACAAGGATGAGCTGTTTTTTTTTAGTTTTCTCAGGCCCCCACCAGGATGAGCTGTTTTTTATATTTTTCTCTAGACCCCCACAAGGATGAGCTTGTTTTTTATATTTTTCTGTGGCACCCACAAGGATGAGCTCGTTTTTTTAAAATATATTATAAATTCTCTCGTCATATAGCTTTGAACGGTACTGTACTTCTCTAATCCACTGAGAAATCCCTGAGCGCCTCTCACTGACACTCACAGGGATGACGTCGGGAGTGTTCACAGGTCAGTGTGCCCGAGCCCGCTAGGATGCTGACAGCGAGCAGCACCGCAGCCAATTACCGCTGCCAATTACTGCCGCCAATCACAGGCACTGAGTCACTGAGAGCTCTGTAGCTGTGGAAATGACTTAGTGTCTGTTATTGGCCGCGGCGCGCTGTCATCTTCACGGCCAGCAACACACCCCAGCTTATCAGCGGCACTCATGATTTCTCAGTCAGGGGATAAGAAAATATTAAAAAACCGGGCTCATCCATAGCCTGTGAGGGCCACAATAGTGATAGAGGCAATTTGCAAGTGGGGGCCGCATAACACCGGGTCGCGGGCCGCAAATCGCCACGGGCCAGGCTTTGGGCATGCCTGCCCTAGAGGATAAGGTGATGTATATAATGCTTGGAACACAAATCTCAATGCATCAGCATATACAGATCCTCAAAATGTTGGGGTACCACTCATCCTCATATGTTTCTTTGGATATTCCGCTCATATATTTTGCGACCTTTAAGTCGCTTCTTCGGGAAATTTAACAGCGCTCTCCCCCATGGCCAGATGGGGATCCCCTGGAGTGGCCGCAATTGGCTCATATGTCAGGATGTGCGGACACACAGGATTGCTAAGGAAATTGCGAAAGTATTAGGTATTGATAGATGTTCTACTAAAATGTATAGAGCATAAAGTCTTGGCTGTGTAATACTTACATATTTGATATAGGAACTGTATGTCTCTGCTTGTATTGGAATATTTGCTTTCCCTGGAATCCAAAGGACCTACAGGGTAAACCATAGTGGATCCTATTAGGTTTGATGTTAAGGCTGGCCCTTTAATGCCTCTAAATAGAAGTATCAGAAAAGTATACCTTAGTGCAGAGTTAGTGCATTATACAGATATTGAGACACTTTGAAAAGGATAGAAACTAAAAGCAAGTTGTTGCGCATTACACAAGGATCAGTATGGTAGAGCCCTAAGGATATAATGAATAGTATTATTGGCTTTCTAACAAAAAAAAGGCCAGAAGCATGTATAAAGGTAAAAAAGGGGAGAGAGCAAAGGAAGATGTGTAAAGACTAAGGGAGGGAGCATATATACAGACAAGAAAGAAGGCTGGGATAAGGAATTGCCAATCTGGCAATATGCAGGTTCCCGAATGGTTACACTAATCTGCAGTCCTTGGTCTCTGATGCTGTGGGAGAAGAGGGGAGAGAGAGATTAGAGGGGACAGCCGTCTCCCTCAAAGTGCCTGTGGATGTGGCGCTTCCCTCTATTTGTGTGTCCCAACTGTAGATCACGCGCTAGACGAGCGTCTGATGTGACCCGGCCCAGCCGCTATCTCACTGCACATGTGCCTACCCAACATGCGTGCGTACCAGGACTCAGACTGGCTGGGTAGGTCCTAGTGCCCACCTGGTGCAGGCGGCTGCAATGGGATACAGGGGACATTAGGAGGCCTCAAATGTCCCCGCGCTTGCCGTGGACAGTCGTGCACCACCTCCCTGGGGATGGGTGGTGCCACACGGCCTGAGCGGCCACACATAGTGACTAAGCCCAGCATAGCCACATAGGAGGGAATACCCCTGACAACCAGAGGAGGCTCTGCAGCAGTACGCCTTCACATAAGTGTGTCCCATAAGTGCAAGTAAACACATGGAGCAAAATACAAATAAACTATAGATATGCTACAAACCACTAGGTAACATATTGTATTGCAAAAGTACCTCACACAGTAAAATCAAATATGCAAAAAATACAAAAACACAAGATATACATCAAAATATCATACCATCTCCAAATAAACATTACAAGTCCTACCTTTAGACCAACCACAACTATTAAAAAGGTATCTGTCTACATACACACACACACACACACACACACACACATACATGCATACATTTCAACATTTCAATAGATTTCATCTTTTTTGTAGAAATAGTTTATAGGATAGGACTTCATTAATCCCTGGGGGTTTAGTAGCCTCAAGTCTTTCTATTCATAGGGTCTCCTTCTAAAAAGGATGCATTTATCCCAGTCTCCACCACGTGGTTCCTCAGGTATCACCTCCAGCACACTAAACTAGACATATGAGGTATCAAGTTTGTGGTAGAGGCCCAGGTGGCAGCTGACTGGGGTAATCATTTTTGTATTATGGGAGTAATAGTAGTTGTGTTTCACAACTAGCATGAAACCGTGGAATGAACAATTCCCTGTTTGGTAAGAGGAACTGCGTACCTGTACTGACCTAATGGCAGTAGGTGCATTATCTGCATATAAATATCCCTTGGGGTGTCGTCCCAATGTCCCTGTTAGGAACATAGCGACTGGCTGTAATTCTATTTTCTATAGATGTAATTTTGTGAAACACAATTTATGGAGTTTCCCTCACATATTTCTTCATTGCTTAGGAGGTGCCAATGTTTTCGCAAGAAATTTCCTGAATCTTGGTGTTGTGTAGAGTATCTAGTAATCAATTTGGTAGTTTGTTGTTCTATTTTAGATATTTGGTTGGGGTACAGAAGGGAAGTCCTATTTCAATTGAGTGCTTTATTATATGCTTTCCACAAGAGGGATTTGCTGTACCCTCGTTGGAGAAGGCGCTGGCGCAACTCTGCTACTTGGGTCCTAAAATCCAATTCATATGTACAGTTACGTCAAAGACGAATGTACTGAGCATAGGGAAAGCTTCGAACCAGTGATGCAGGGTGTCCCCTTTGGGCATGTAAAATAGTGCTGCCTGTGGTTTCTTTGCAATACAGTTTAGTGTAGGGATTAGCCGAACACCCCCCTGTTCGGTTCGCACCAGAACTTGCGAACAGGCAAAAAATTTGCTCGAACACACGAACACCGTTAAAGTCTATGGGACACGAACATGAATAATCAAAAGTGCTCATTTTAAAGCTTTACATGCAAGTTATTGTCATAAAAAGTGTTTGGGGACCTGGGTCCTGCCCAAGGGGACATGGATCAATGCAAAAAAAAGTTTTAAAAACGGACGTTTTTTCGGGAGCAGTGATTTTAATAATGCTTAAAGTGAAACAATAAAAGTGTAATATTCCTTTAAATTTCGTACCTGGAGGGTGTCTATAGTATGCCTGTAAAGGGGCGCATGTTTCCCGTTTTTAGAACAGTCTGACAGCAAAATGACATTTCAAAAGGAAAAAAAGTCATTTAAAACTACTTGCGGCTATTAATGAATTGCCGGTCCGACAATAAAAAAGTTAATGGATAAAAATGGCATAGGAATTCCCCACAGGGAAACCCCCGAACCAAAAAAAAAAAAATGACGTGGGGGGTCCCCCTAAATTCCGTACCAGGCCCTTAAGGTCTGGTATGGATATTAAGGGGAACCCCAGACAAAATTTAAAAAAAAATGGCTTGGGGTTCCCCTCAAAATCTATACCAGACCCTTTAGGTCTGGTATGGATTTTAAGGGGAACCCCGCGCCAAAATTAAAAAAAACATTGGCGTGGGGTCCCCCAAAAATCCATACCAGACCCTTATCCGAGCACGCAACCTGGCAGGCCACAGGAAAAGAGGGGGGGACGAGAGAGCGCCCCCCCTCCTGAACTGTATCAGGCCACATGCCCTCAACATGGGGAGGGTGCTTTGGGGTAGCCCCCCAAACACCTTGTCCCCATGTTGATGGGGACAAGGGCCTCATCCCCATAACCCTTGCCCCTACCATTTCACAAAAAAACTGTCAAAAATGTTAAAAATGACAAGAGACAGTTTTTGACAATTCCTTTATTTAAATGCTTCTTCTTTCTTCTATCTTCTTTCTTCTATCTTCTATCTTCCTTCGGTTTCTTCCTCCATCTTCTTCTTCTGTTTCTTACAGTTCTTCTGGTTCTTCCTCCGGTGTTCTCGTCCGGCATCTCCTCTACAGCGTCTTCTTCTCCGGGCCGCTCTTCATCCATGATAGCATGGAGGGAGGCTCCCGCTGTGTGATGCTTCTCCTCTTCTGACGGTTCTTAAATTGCGGAGGGCGGGGCCACCCGGTGACCCCCCCTCTAACGCACAGGGACTTGACGGGGACTTCCCTGTGGCATTCCCCATGACATCAGAGGGGCGGGGTCACCGGGTGGCCCCGCCCTCCGTTATTTAAGAACCGTCAGAAGAGGAGAAGCGTCACACAGCGGGAGCCTCCCTCCATGCCATCATGGATGCAGAGCGGACCGGAGAAGAAGATGAAGAAAAGAAGATGCCGCGGAGGATATGCCGGACGAGAACACCGGAGGAAGAACCAGAAGAACCAGAAGAAGAAGAAGATGGAGGAAGAAACCAAAGGAAGATAGAAGATTGAAGATAGAAGAAAGAAGAAGCATTTAAGTAAAGGAATTGTCAAAAACTGTCTCGTCATTTTTAACATTTTTGACAGTTTTTTTGTGAAATGGTAGGGGTACTTTTGTACCCCCTTACCATTTCACACAGGGAGGAGGGCCAGGATCTGGGGGTCCCCTTGTTAAAGGGGGCTTGCAGTTTCCGATAAGCCTCCCGCACGCAGACCCCCACAACCACCGGGCAAGGGTTGTGGAGATGAGGCCCTTGTCCCCATCAACATGGGGACAAGGTGTTTTGGGGGGCTACCCCAAAACACCCTCCCAATGTTGAGGGCATGTGGCCTGGTACGGTTCAGGAGGGGGGCCGCTCTCTCGTCCCCCCTCTTTTCCTGCGGCCTGTCAGGTTGCGTGCTCAGATAAGGGTCTGGTATGGATTTTTGGGGGGACCCCACACCAATTTTTTAAAAAATTTTGGCACGGGGTTCCCCTTAAAATCCATACCAGACCTGAAGGGTCTGGTATAGATTTTGAGGGGGACCCAATGCCATTTAAAAAAAAAAATTTGGCCGAGGGTTCCCTTTAATATCCATACCAGACCTGAAGGGCCTGGTATTGAATTTAGGGGGACCCCCCATGTCATTTTTTTAAAAATTTTGGTTCGGGGTTCCCCTGTGGGGAATTCCCATGCCATTTTTATCAATGAACTTTTATGTGTATTGTCGGACCGGCAATTCATTAATAGCCGCGAGTAGTTTTAAATGACTTTTTTTCCTTTGAAATGTCATTTTTCTGTGAGACTGTTCTAAACACGGGAAACCTGCGCCCCTTTACAGGCATACTATAGACAACCCCCAGGTATGAAATTTAAAGGAATATTACACTCTTTTATTGTTTCACTTTAAGCATTATTAAAATCACTGCTCCCGAAAAAAAACGGCTGTTTTTAAAACTTTTTTTTGCATTGATCCATGTCCCCTGGGGCAGGACCCAGGTCCCCAAACACTTTTTATGACAATACCATGCATATAAGCCTTTAAAATTAGCACTTTTGATATCTCCCATAGACTTTTAAAAGGTGTTCTGCGGCTTTCGAATTTGCCGCGAACACCCCAAATTGTTCGCTGTTCGGCGAACTAGCGAACAGCCGATGTTCGAGTCGAACATGAGTTCGACTCAAACTCGAAGCTCATCCCTAGTTTAGTGTCAAGACAGTTGTTTATATCTTTGTAGATTTGAAGATCTAAAAAAAAGATATAGACTCTGTGTGCCGGTTTGTTGTAAATTTAAGATCACCGTTATTGATGTTAAGATGGTATATTCATTTTTGGAGTAGCTTGACCGTTCCAGTCCAGATGAACAGAGTATCATCGATATACCTGAACCAGCCAATTGCATGATCCAGGTATGGACTCAAATTTTCATTGGAAAATATCACACTCTGCCCCCCCCCCCCAGGTACAGATTGGCATATGGCAGGGGACAGCACGTACCTGGGGTTAGTGGGAGTCCATGAATATGAACCAATTGTGTCGGAGAATAAAAGATAATAGCTTCGGCAGAAAGGTATTAAATTCCCATTGTTTGAGATTGTGCTCCATGAGAAAGGTTTTAACTACCTTGATGCCCTGGTCATGGGGGATGCTCGAGTAGAAAGCTTCCACATCGATGGATACGAGCAGGGCATTCCGGAGGAATGCACAGCTCACCCAAACGTTTGACATATCTTTAACATATGATGGGAGCCTTGTGACATGAAGCATCAAAAAGAAATCCACCAGTCTGCTGACATTTTCTGTAATGGATCCTATTTCTGACACAATGGGTCTCCCTGGGGGTGCCTCCAAACTTTTATGTATTTTTGGGATGGAATAAAATGACCTCCATAGGAAAACATACATTAAGGTATTCATAAGTTTCTTTGTTAATCAGGAGTGTCCATATAGGCTGTGTAAATGAACTGTTTAAATTCACAATTAAATTCGGATTTGACTTCTACTGAGATCTGCTGATACCACACCTTGTTATCTAAAATGTTCAGACACATTGTTTTGTACTGCATCTGGGTCATCAAAACTACAATAATTGAGTCTGACCTTTGCTTCCATCCAAATTTCCTGTCATCCTGGGCATTCCTTGGTTTTCTATTCACAATCCCTCCATCAATTGGGGAACACTGACTATAAATTTTGCATCCCCCCCCCCCATTGCGAGGAATATTGTAGAGAACCTCATAAACAAGTTCTCCACTGATCAAGGAATCACAAGTTGATGTGGTAATATGACAACTTGCCTCCACAACACCATGAGTTCTGGGATGTCTGTGATAAGAAGAATGCTGTTCAATTACCGTCTCATCGCCCATATGATTGTCCCATTGAGGACATCCTGAGGACATATTCAAGCTAAAAAGCGATTGCCTCAGTGCTTCACTTTTTAGACAAAAAAAATAGACACCCAGCTTCAAAAATAGGCCTTGAATAACTGGTTTATGGGCATTCCAGTTTGTTATAGGGTCAACAACAGAACCTACATTATGATGAAAGTAAGCTGCAATTTCAGACTTGATCTGTGCCCAGTATAATGGGGGACTAAGATAAGAGGTGTTAAGTCTCCAAATATTTGGAGGTGTAGTGGAGAGGATGGTAATGGAGACTGATGCATGGTCCGACCATGTAATGATACCAATAAAGACAGAAGAAATGGATTGTAACAGTCAAAAACAGATCAAGTCTGTTTTTTTTATTTCTGTGTAGAAGAATAAAAGGTATAGTCCCTTTCTGTTCCATGCAAGGGTCCCAATGTTCTTCAGAATGCAAAAGTGAGGACATGATGGTAGAGCGTTTCAAAAGGGGACTAGACGAGTCTAGGGCAGTGGTGGCTGGTGCTCTATTTTCTTGGGGGGGGGGGCGCAGCCTCCCCAGCCACCCACTTCTCCCCATCAGTCAATCGCTCACCCGTCACCCACCAGGCCCACCGCCAGCCCCCCACTTACCCCATCGAGGTTGCAGCTTTGGCGGCTTCCCCCTGCGTCTCCTGAGTCCTGGCGGTCACTTCTCCTCTCCCGGCCAATCAGGACTTAGGACTCTCAGCCAATCGGGTCTTAAAGTGGTTGTATCATTTGGTAATTTTTACCTACAGGCAAGCCTATAATAAGGTTTACCTGTAGGTAAAATGAACATCTCCTAAACCTGTATGGTTTAGAAGATATTCACCTTGCATGCAGCCGCTGACGTAAGCGGTACATGTGCAGTGAAGGTCCAGTGTATCGTGCCGGAACTTGCATGAACGGAGGGCTCCCGCGAGTGACGTCATCACGACTCCGGCGACTCAGTGCCGGAGCCGCGAACCCGGAAGAAACGATAAGGGAACATGTCAGCTCTCTCAGTGGTGACTGGGCGGCCCTGTGGGAGCTTCGTTCTAAAGTATTTCATAATGAGCTTTGCCTTACAGGTTTTTTTTTTTCCGGGAATACGACTGCTTTAAGACTCCCGGCCAAATCGGGTTTTAGGACCCACTTTTTGATTGGCTGGGAGGAGAAACAGGAAGACATTAGTGAATATTAATTTGCTAATGTCACACAACTGTGTGGGCTCCAGGCACAGTGCTCTGTGCTTGGAGCCCACCCTTTTTGAAGCCAATTAGAGCCTCAGGCTCTAATCATGCTTCGAAAAAAAAAAACATTGGAATCCATGCGTCCAGCAGCCTGCATGTAGATTAGGGGCAGGGCGCATGGATTAGGGGGCGTTGCCCCTGCGCCCTGCATAAGCGGCTGCCACTGATCTAGGGAGTGGTCAATTATGTCATTAAAATCTCCACAGATGATGATCTGATCTTTTGGATAGAACTGAAGTTTAGTCATGATAGATTTATAGAAGGATTTTTTATGTTCATTAGAGGCATAAATATTGACTACCACTAATGGGTGGTTGTTAAAGAGTGCTGAAAGAATGATACATCTACCAGAGGTATCTTCTATGGTGGGTATCTGAAAAAAAAACACAGAGGATCGTTACTCCTTTTGGCTTTCTTGTCTGCATTTGCAATAAAAAAAACAGTAAGGGAACAATTTATGAGAGCATTATGGGGGTTTGTGTTTTAAGAAATACGTCTCTTGTATGCCAAAGACGTCTGAGCATTGAGAGATTGCCTCTTTTCATAACAGTGACCGTTTAAATGGACTGTTAAGGCCCTTGGCAATAGAAATGTAAGAGACATCTTATAAAGAGAATATGGATGCTAACATGGTCTGGAAAGGGACCACACCTAGTAGAGTAACAGGGTCAGAGATATAAACAAGTATATGCATATGATTGAGTTTCAAGAGCATAGCGGTAATGATATTACATGTGTTTGAATATACACAAAACAGCAAAAAAAAAAAAGTGAAAATAAATAAACAAATTGCAAACAGAATAGGAACAAAAGTGTGCATAGCGCACCGTAATAACGGGGTGAAGTAAACATCACTCAAAACTCTTTATTACACATTTCTATACATGTTAGTTTACATATTTTTACATTTTATTTCTTTACTATATAAATAAATCCCCAAATTTTCTCATTCCACTACCAATCTCTCCAATTCCTTTCATTCTCACTCAACCACTTATAGTCACTTTTATATTCTATTTTCAGGTATTCCCATATTCATTGCAAATAGGATCTATTCCACTTTGCCCATATATTTTCATATCTCTGCACATTTTCCCTTTGTTCATACAATATCTTCTCATACAGTAGGATCTGATTTACTGCTCTTACCCATGGATTTAATGTCGGTGGGTCTGGCTGAATCCATTTCTCTACTATTTGTTTTCTTGCCAAAAATAACGCTTCCCGCAAAAACGTCCTAGTGTCTCTGTTCTCGCCCTTCTCTTCCAATACTCCTAGCAAACAAAGTTCAATCGTACCCGTGACAGATCTATTTATAACTTTTTCCAGTTTCCTGACCACCTGCTGCCAGTACCTCCCTATATTGCCACAATACCATATCACATGGAGGAAGTCTGCTCCTCCCTGCCCACATCTTGTGCACTCAGGTGTAGCCATCCTCCCCATTTTATATAACCTATTCGGAGCCAAATAGGTCTGATGTATTATGTTTAATTGAATTATCTTATTATTCATTGCTGGGGATACCATCAAGTGGGAGGAGCAGACTTCATCCCATTCCTGATCACTCATATCTGGAACAGCTATCTGCCATTTATCTCTTACTGCCAGCGGCTCCCCTCTTATTTTATTCTGTAACAGGTGTGAGTATAATTTGGATACCAATCCCTTTGGTCCCTGTGATCTCAAAATACCTATAAGGGGGTATTTAGATATTTTTAATTCCTTACTTCTAAACTGTACCTGTAATACCTGCAAATATCTATAAAACTGCAAATATCTATAAAACTGTTTGCTTGTTAAATTATATTGTTTACATAAGTTTTCATAGGATAACATTATATTTTTATCATACAGCTGACCAATGCTTGTTACCTTATTATGTTTCCAAAATTTACTTCCCTCAAATTTGTCCAAATGCTCAGGCAGTTTCTGGTGGGATGTCTGCGTATCCCATCATTTTTTTTTGCCTCCTTCCAAACTGTCCTAGCCAGTTTTAGAAGGGGAATTCTAACTCCCACTCTCCCCAAGTTAGTTGTTTCTAATCCCACCAGAAGATCATCTACCTGCATCTTGCTTAATAAATAATCCTTTATCCTTGTTTTTTGTTCCTGTTTTACCCAATTACTTAAGAGTTTCAGTTGTCCTTCCAGATAATATAAATATAAATCCGGGAGCGCCAACCTGCTGCTGTTTTGGGTCTCTGTAGCGTGTTAAGTTTTAATTTACATCTACCATATGCCCAAATAAACCTAGTCATCTGAGAATTTAAATCTTTAAATATCTGTTTTGGTATTTTTACCGGGGAATGTGTATACACATACAGGCACTTAGGAAGCACAATCGAATTTATTGGCTGTATTCTTCCTGCCACTGATATTGGTAATTTTACCCATATTGCCAGTTTTCTCTTAATATATTCTACCACAGGAAGGATATTAGCTTTTATAGAGTCGGCATGATCCAGGGTAATATTTACTCCAAAATATTTGAATGTTTCAGCCATCTTTAGTGGGGTCTGGGGTCTTCTGCCATTACCTGGTCTAAGCAGCATCAATGCAGATTTCTGCCAATTTATCTTCAACCCTGAAAATATCCCATATCTTTCTATTATATTCATTGCCTCTCTCAGGGAGGTATGCACATCCTCCATATACAATATGATGTCATCCGCATATAACCCTATGTGCTCAACCTTTTCCCCCAATTTAATCCCTTTATACTTTTTAGATTGTCTAAATCTATTTGCCAGTGCTTCGATTGCAAGGGCAAATAGTTAAGGGGACATTGGGAAGCCCTGTCTTGTTCCCCTATATAATTTTATTGTAGGCGATAATATTCCATTTATTAATACATTTGAGCATGGTTGCTTATATAATATTCCTAACCATTTCCTAAATTTTTCCCTAAAACCACTTCTTTTCAGCACTATTTGTAGAAACTCCCATTCTATGGAATCAAATGCCTTGGCCGTATCCAACGATGCCAAGGCACTTGTCTCCGGAATACACTCTCTCAGCTGTTCAATTAGTTGGGTTCTTCTAATATTTATTGAGGTAGATTTCCCGGGCATAAATCCCGTTCGATCTTCCGACACAATTGATAGGATTACTCCATTAAGCCTTTTTGCAAGTATTTTTGCCAATATCCTGTAATCGATATTCAGCAAAGAAATTGGTCTGTATGACGCACAATCGGATCTATCCTTTTCTGGTTTTGGTATGAATATTACTGTTGCTTCATACATGGACTGGGACATCTCTCCCCGAGAAAATGCTTCTCTATACATCTTAGTCAGGGCTGGTGCCAATATCTCTGCATATCGCGGGTACAGTTCCAGCGGTATACCATCCGGTCCTGGAGCTTTACCCTTACCCATAGAAAAAATAGCCTCTCGGACTTCCCCTTCCTCAGTCTCTTTCTCCAACCCTTCTTTTTGTTCCTCTGTTAGTTTAAGGAGTTCTAGATCCTCTAGATATTTCTCTATCTCTTCTCCATTGCAAGTCAATGTTGAAGAATACATATTGACATAGTATCTTTGGAATCTCATAAATATCTTTTCTGCTGTTTTCACCATTTCCCCCTTCTGAGATCACCAATGATGCTGTCGGTTGCTTTATCAAATAGTTTAGAATCCTATTTAATTGATGTCCTTGCTCAAAATTTTTTTGTTTCTGCTGAAACCTCTTACGTTTGGCATTAACTGATATTTGATTTTTATACTGATGTGCTAATCCTGCCCACCTTATCTGATTTATATTCGAGGGGCTGTTTACAAACTCAGCTTCTGCGTGTGCGCATCTCTCTGCCAATTCCTCCTCTTCCTCTCTATTAGTGCGTTTTATATATGATATTGTAGATCTAGGTTATCCCTCTTAGATACGCCTTAAAGGTATCCCAGAGCACCCCTTCCATTTTTCTCTCCCCATGGGCTTCCAAAAACATTACCATCTGGTCTGGTATTCTATCATTTGGTCCAATCTGGATCAACCAATGGGATTGCATCCTATACCCCAGGCTCCTTTCTCTAGAGCCTATTTTTAACTCAAAGACCAACCCAGAGTGATCAGACACCCCTCTAGACATATATTTAACAGATTGCACCATCGGGAGTATCTTCTCATTTCCCATCACCAGATCGATTCTAGACATGCACCCCCTCCCTGGTGCATGCCAAGAATATGTCCTGGTATCTGGATTTCTAATCCTCCATAGGTCAAACCATCCAACTTCGTTTGCAAACCTTTCCAAGGACTTAGACCCCACCATTCCCCTTTGAATGTTTTTTCCAAATCTATCCAATTTTGGATTTAACCGCATATTAAAATTACCCATACATCTAACATGTGTGTCTGGATATTCTGAC
The DNA here is from genome assembly GCA_037952925.1 of Lithobates clamitans. NCBI lineage: Eukaryota > Metazoa > Chordata > Amphibia > Anura > Ranidae > Lithobates > Lithobates clamitans. The sequence continues at coordinate 9,832,892 of JBBGZY010000563.1, read as the reverse complement.
ATAAATATCATTGCCTCTTTTAATACTTTAATTGTAGCAGGTGGGGGGTTATATATACCCATAATAACAAATGGCAGTGAATGCACCAGGGCAAATACAAAAACATATCTCCCCTCCGGATCCTTTTTTACCCTGATGTATTCTCATGTGACCGCTCGATGCACAATAAGGGAAACCCCCCTTGAAAAAGTTTTATGGCATGAATGACTTGACCATTGAATCCAGGGCTCTTTCAAAAGATCAAGTCTTTCTTTAACTAAATGTGTCTCTTGGATGCAAATGATTTTAGCTTGTACCTTGCTAATTTCTGTACAGACCTGTATTCGTTTTAATTGTGTACCCAAACCTCTCACATTCCATGAAAAAAGTGCACTGATTACTCATGTTTTCTTCCTACTTTTCCCTTCCTTAACCCAGAAACCTGTTTCCTTTTTTTCTTTGTGACCATTCTCCTCTTTACATTCTCTTCTCCCCTCCCCCTCCCCCCTCATCCATTCAACTTTCTTATGCAAAAACATTTTTAGGGCATTACCGACATACTGTATCTGCTCTTATGTAGGTAATTCGTATCAATTTCAGTCTTTCTGCTTCCTAACCCACCCCACCATCCTAAGAATAGTGGGGCAAAGGCAGGCAAAGGGGGAGCATAGGGCAAAAAGAAAATGAAAGAAAAGGGATAAAAAAACCAAGAAAAAAAAACCAAATGTGTCACCTATTTCCCCTCCCTCATACGTGTCTTCTTGTGTTTACGGTGTTTCCATTATTCCTTCCTCTTGTGTTCAGCTCCCTACTTTTCCCCCTTTCCCCCTTCCCCCCACAACCTTATATCCAATACTTATGTGTACTCCTTATCTAATCGCAATATCTATTTAACACTTATCAAAATCATGCTCATTCAGTGTACTCTGTTCTTTTTTTTTCAGTGCAATCTATCCATGCCCTACAGAAAAGCAAAAAACAAAAAAACAAAAAACAAAAAACACACCACTGCAATTAAACCCACTTCACATTAAAAAACAAACAAACCCCCCCCCTCTCCCCCCCACCCCCACTTCCAATATGAATTAGTCCTCTCGGTAGCGTCTTTATCTGGAAGTTTTTCCTCAGAAGCCTACATTTCCCCTTATCTAGGTGTAGGTTTAATAGTCCGCATCCATTCTCTAGCTTGTTCCGGTGTACTAAAATACATAGTCTTTCCCCCTTCCTCCACTCTTAAACGTGCTGGATATGCCATAGAGTATTCAACTCCTGCTTCTCTCAGCCTTCTTTTTATCTCAAAAAACGTTGCTCTTGCTTTTGTAACTCTAAAGAAAAATCTGTAAATATTGACACTTTGCTATTTTCACAGTGAATCTCTCCTTTTTGTCTTGCCTTCCGCAGAATTATGTCTCTATCTCTGCAGTTCAACATGCGTGCTAGCAAAAGGTCGGGGGGGAACCCTGGTTTTGGCGTTGTTGCAGGCACCCTGTGCGCCCTCTCAACTGCAAATGTTGCTGATGCCTCCATATCTGGGAATGTGTTTTTCAACCATTTCTCTATAAAGTCCCCTGGATTAAACCCCTCCACTTTCTCTGGCAATCCAACCATTTTAAATTGTTGCGGCGCATCCGATTTTCAAAATCGTCTATTTTTTGTTGCAATATAACAATCTGTTTTTCTGCTATTGTTATTTTTTTTAGGTATAGGATTAACAGCATCCTCCAATAAAGATATCCTGTTTTCCACCTTTGCTGTCCCATCTCTCATGCTATGCATATCTTGCCTGATCAGTCCGATATCAATTTTAATTTCATCCATTTTACCTGTCAGGGCTGCATTACTTAGCTGGGTGGCTTCCATTAGCTGCGAGTTCATCTGTTCCAGTGACAGTTTGGGCTGCTTCTCCTTCTTTTCATGCTTTTCAGGCTGGGGCATGCAGGGCTTCTGGGCTTCCATAGCTAGGGTCCACCACTCCGTGTCTGTGGGGGGCTTTGCCCACCATCCTGCTTGTCTGTCCTTGCAAATTCCTTGAGGCGGCCCACTGCCGAGTGTTTGCTGTTCATCCCGCCGCCGAGAGCGTTCATTTCTGGGTTATGGGTCTTAGTCACAGGTGCTATTCAGGATCCTGACGGATTCTCAGGCTGATCTCGGAGCTCCCGCTGTTCACATCCGATCGTGTCAGTGGAGGTCACACCCCCCATCACTCAGAGTTCTGCTCCCATTCTTGGGGGACACGGGATTGATGACGCATGATGAAGATAAGCTATCTGCAAGGATTACAAGTAACTTATGACATGGGGACCACCTAGATGGTTGAGTCACATGTCACCAACAGTTATTCAAGGATCAGAGAGCCTCGTTCAGTATAGGGGGTGTTTGGTAGCAGAGAGGTCATAAGCCCCCAGTTATGAAGCTGCTTGAGGCCATCTTTGGGTGTCATGATGGGTACCAATTGATTCTGATAAGTTACAAGGAGCTTTGTTTGGGAATCACTTTGCGTTCTCTAAGTATAGCAGTGGCAGTTCACACCTACAAAGAAAAAATTGTGCACTTGCATTAGATATTTAAATCTATATTACTACATGATTATCATAAGTAGATAAACAAATAAATAAAAACATAAATAAAAAACACCATCAAAGTTAATTGTGAGTGAATTAGAAAGTCTTTTTTTCTTTTTTTGCACACCAGTTTATAACTTTATTGTTGGTTTATATGTATGCAATGGTCAATATTAGTATTTGACTTACATGTCGCTGTTTGCTCTGTAGCATAGCGACCTTCTAATTCACTCACAATTAACTTTGATGGTGTTTTTATTTATGTTTTTATTTATTTGTTTATCCACTTATGATAATCATGTAGTAATATAGATTTAAATATCTAATGCAAGCGCACAATTTTTTCTTTGTATGTAATTTTTCACCTCATTGATATTTGTGGTTTTGTTGCAGCTGCAGTTATATTAATTTTTTGCTTGATAGCGCAGGTTTTCTCTTTCTTTTTTTATCCAGTTAGCTTAATATCAAACTACCTGCTGCTCAAGTATTTTAGACACAAATTCAAATTTGTTGTGGTTAGAGTTCACTAATAGTATATTCTAGGTATTTTTTATGATTATTGTTTTGTTCAAAATGGATGTCTTTGAATACTGCTCTCAACGTATAATAACTAAGGAGGGTGTGTTTGATGCTACTAGTGAACCAGAGGGGGATCTGGGAGGTTTATTCATGAGGCTAAAAAACCTCATGATCTCTGAGATACACACCCAATGGGATGTATTTTTCCTTGAACACTATGTGGCCGAATCCATGGTTCCAAGAAGCCTGCGTTGGGAGGTCAGCCCCCAAAAGGGCGAATCAGATCTCAAAGATTGATTCCGGCCTCATTAAAGTATCGGTACCAAATTCTTGGATTTTCTGATTCCTAGGAAGAAAGCCAAACTTATCAGACTCGACACGGAGATTAAACTTATTAAAGAGAAATTATCCCCTCATAGTAATAGTGAGGAATACAAAGAACGATCCTTTAATCTCAAAAAACTAATAGAAAAGGAAGAGTCTGAACAGAAAAATAAGAAAAGGAAAAAGTTGGCTAGAGACCTGGGTGATTATAGAAATAGGTCTGTCTTTCAGTGGCAAATCAAGATTGCGGCCGAGGAGACAGGAACCACTGAGAGCATGGACACTTCTACCGCCCAAGTCAGGATAGAGGTAGACAGCCGGGAGCGCCAGATAGAATTCTAGCAACCCAGGCCCAATATTCCAATCCCCCTAGATGGGTTTCTTACAGGTCACCCGTAAGACATAATCCTGTCCCTTATCCCCGGCCACCAGTTCATACTCCGAGGGCCAGACCAAAGTCATTTAAAAAGGAGTTTAGGAATCAGAAACCAAGGAATCATACACAACATAAGGAGGATTATCACCCTAGTGGGCGAACAGGGAGCTATCGTGAGGGTCATTACCCTAGTTATCACGATCCCCGGGGTACGCCATACGAGGATGAATATCCCACCTGCACCCAAAATCGCTTCCAACCTTTAAGAGATACACATTATCAATACAGGGAGGAGGAAGATTATGGAGGTCCATACTTAGGCAATCATACCCCAAGGAGAGACACATCCAACTGGGATTGCCCCCCTCGACCCCAAAGAGATATGCGGATGGATCAGCACACTCCTAATTATCCACAATGGGAAGAGTATTCCCAATCTCAACATTGGGGTTTTCCCCGAGGAGATCAATACTATCAAAGACCACTAGAAAAAAGAGAGGAGTCAGAGGGGGGAGGAGAACAAGAAGCAAAAAGAAAACGGGTCTAACTGGCCAAGGTATTTTTAACTTGAGTAATACCCCTCTGACCCAAGAGGAAACTGCCATCTTGGATAAGGGTTTAAAATTCGTACCCCCCAGGCCACTTAACAAATTTCAAACATATATCGATATTCACAAATACACCAGAAAGTTAAATATCAAAAGGTATCTATTATCTAATCCTATTGGTACCCAAAGCCAATATCTCACTAATATTAGGTGCTCAGGCCTTGCAAACGCATCATTATTTAATCCCCCAGGTGGTCTACCAGCTTCAATTAGGGTATTTCGAGATGTTCTTTTAAAGGGACCTTGACCATTTAAAAATCAAAAATAATAGAATGACCAAGGACCTTGAACAGGGGTTGGACCAACTTTGCAAACGCAAAGACCTTGTCATTAGGCCAGCTGACAAGGGAGGGGGTATTGTAGTACTGAATAAAAGTGATTATTTACAGGAGTTGGACAGGTTAGTGGGAGATTCCACTACTTATACTCTCCTTAAATCCGATCCCGTATAAAGTACAGGAAGGAATTATCAACAAAAAAGAGAAACAATTTCTGATACCAGTATCCTCACGGATACCTATTATATATTACTTGCCGAAAATCCACAAGAACCCTATACACCCGCCTGGCCGTCCAATTATTAGTGGAATAAATTCCATCACCTCAAGAGTTGGCAAGTATATCGATGGGTTTCTCCAACCCTTGGTTAGATCATTACCCGCTTACATTAGGGACAGTAAACATACCATTAATCTTTTAAGAGATTGTGGATACAGGGAGGGACATTGGCTGGTAACTGCCGAGCTCACGTCCCTGTATACCACGACCCCCCATGAATGGGGTATATACTCAGTAAAATACTTTCTATACAAGGACCCCTCACTCCCAAGGAGACAAAAGCGGTTTATAATGGAACTTCTTGAATATGCCACCACGCACAACTTTTTTTGGCATAAGAATCAATACTTCCTTCAAACAAAGGGAGTTGCCATGGAAGCGAACTGGCTAATTTATTCATGGGGAAATGGGAGGAGGACGTCATCTATGCCCAGAGGAGATCGGAGTTAGTCCTGTGGGCAAGGTACATAGATGACGTCCTCCTCCTGTGGAACGGTACTCATGAATCTCTCTGTGAGTTTATGGAAAATCTAAATAGGAACGACAGGGGGATTGAATTTAAGTATGAGGCCAGTTTAAAATCTGTGAACTTCCTAGATCCTGTAATTAAGGGAGAGGGAGACTCTTTGCATACCTCTACTTATTTCAAGAACACACACCGCAATTCATTTATCCCCAGAGACAGTTGCCACCATAAAGCGTGGCTTGATTCAGTCCCTAAAAGTCAATACTTACGTATTAGACGTAATTGTTCTACCATCAATGACTTTAGAGTACAATCTAAGATACTTACTGAGAGGTTTTTGGAAAAAGGATATGAATTTCCTTTCCTTGAGGAAAAAATGAGAGAGGTGGAGTTGGTTGATAGAGAGTCACTCCTTAGAGATAAGAGTAGGGTGGAAATTCCTGAAAGGAAAGAGTCCATTTTTCCCTTTATAACAGGCTACTCTTATCAACATTCCTTGGTTAGGAAATTGAGTCAAGAAAAAAAAGGGGAAAGGGGAAAGTGGGACTTTAGATGAGGCACCGGGGGTGCCTCCATCCCTGTATGCGAAAATTAATAAGAGTTGGGACTTTAAATGAGGTCATGGAAGAAATGCAGATACCAGGGGTAACAGTGCAATTTTATTGGTCAAGTAACATGCATGAAAACAATTCAAGACAGGACCACATCATGTAAAGAAAGACATTGTGATAAATATCATTCCAAAATCACAGCACATGTATTTGTGCATAAGCGATCGGCATCAAGGATACAATCAACTTGGCGCCACATGGTGGTCTCGTTGAGCGATTTAATACATCTACAAAGAATGCATAAAATATACAAATAACAATACCACAGCACAACAAGAAAAACAAATAATATGTAAAAACCATAATGATTATTCTTGAGATGTTGCAATGTAAACATTTGTTGGTGCCCCAAATGCCCGACGCGTTTCGTGTGGAATACACTCATCAGGGGCCAGATGGTCAGGGATTTCTACAAAAGTAATGCAACAAAAAGTGAGTTTAACTGGTAGCGCATACTCACAGAGAAAAAGGGGGTTGATTCACCCTAAAACACTTACATGTGAGTAATGCGGTAGGACATGAAAAGTACAGAGCCAAGACCAACAGGCATCTCTCCCGGGAGCTGAGGTGCAGCGGCATGCGCGCTGGCGAGCCAGATACACAGAGTCCCCCCCGGAGAAACAGCACGGGAACCCCAGAACCGACATGGATAGGATATCAAAGAGGAGTGCCAGTATAATCTGCCTGGGGAGAAATTAATAGAAGCAATGTGTCAGATTTGATGTGGGTAAAAGGACCAATACTGTCTCTCTAAAGAGCATGGTGAAATGTGGGAGTCTATGCCAAAAGAAAAATAAATAAATGTAATAAAGGTATCACAAGTATCTACATCCAACCATCGTGGACTGTGCTATGTAATACAAGTAAAAAAGAAAATTTAAAACAAACAGCAAAGGCAAGACTAATTTCAACCAGCCACAAGGATGGTAAAAAGTGACAATATATGGGCTTACATGTATCCCAGGCAGGAAGGAAGGCACTGTGGATAGGAAGTAATAATGAACCATCTCAGAGCAGAGGCGCCCACGCTGTGTCGGGGGAGACCAGATATACCCGCCAAACACCACGTGCACGCTGGCCGCGTACACCAGCGTCACCCGAGCACAGCAGAAAAGGGGAGGGGCTCTGGTCCTGACGGCAGACTGCGTCAGTGAACAGCGTCCGCACTCCCCATCTGACTGGCTAGCTGGAGGAACTCGAGCACCACGCCGTGACGCCAGTGTGGCATCCGACGTGGGGCAGGGGGGGGTTTGACGCCGATGCGCCACGGGCGCCCGCCCAATCCCCCTAGAGGCAACGGAGTGCACTCCTTCCCGCACATGAAACGGAGCGGGGGGAGGGGGGGCAGGGGGGACACACAGGGCGCATCGCAGCTCCCGAGTATTGGATACAGAGTCAGAAATGGATGTAATACAGTCACGTCTCATCCCTGAAGGGGATGACATGTCAAACGGCTGTGCTGCCTGATCTCATGGACACCTAAGGGTGTCAAGGATCAGCAGAACCTGAATATGGAAATTAACCATTCAGGTGCATGGATACATGTTGGCGGCAGGGGAACACTGCCGGAACCTCTCCAAAGACCTCCATCCCTAAATAGAGTCAAGAAAAAAAAGGGGAAAGGGGAAAGTTAGGAAATTGATGTATAAGCACTGGCATATTATAAAAAATTACAGTGTATTAGGCCCTCTACTTCCTGAGAAACCTCGTGTAATTTTCAGAGGAGTACCTTCTATCAGATCAGTGATAGCTCCCGGTGTCTGCGACCCTCCCATCAGGAAACCCATGTTCTTTCAGAACTTGGTTGGGTATTATAAATGTAAAAACTATGCTGTTTGTACTATTAATGACATCAAAGATCGTAAAGTGAAACAGTTCCATTCTACCAGCACTTCGAGGATTTTTTCGATTAAATCCTTTATTACCTGTTCCACCACCCACGTAGTATACCTCTTAATCTGTCCATGCGGATTACAATACGTGGGCCGTACAGTACGACCCCTTCAGGTCAGATTGAACGAGCACATTGGAAATATCCGAAAAGGGTTTATAGGCCACCCAGTATCCAAACATTATTTGGATGTACATGGGCGAGATCCTAGGGGTACAAAATTCATAGCCATAGATAGACTCAAGACACCATGGAGGGGTGGTCCGAAAAAACGAGCTATATCCAAGCTCGAAATGGAGTGGATATATAAAATGAAATGTTTAAAACCCTTTGGGCTCAATGTAGATGTCGAGATTAATGCGTTTATTGACAATGCTTAGACGATGTTGTGTGTGGACGCAATGATTTCAACACTTGGGAGAATAATTTGTAAACCCCCTCTCCCTTTCCCCCTCCCCCCTCTCCCTCTTTTTCTAGGGGTGGTTATATTATCGGTTTTGTAAAAAATATAGGGGGATACCATGTCGAGATATGGCTGCCCTTTGAATGTAGTAATACACATAAATATAGGACTAATGTATGACGATTCTTAGTAATGTAACCCCCAAATATAGAGATTTTTTTTCAATAATACAGTAGTTGTGGTCTGAGGAAAGAACAAGCAATATTGTTTAGATTTAGCAGGTGTTTTTTTTTTTTTTCTTAATTAATTTTTCGTCCTTTTCAAATTTTCCCCTTTTTTTGTTGCTAAATGTCTATTACTGTAGGAGTAGTGTCCTACAGTATGTAAAATGGGACGATTTGACCCAAAAATAACTAATTGCTTAGACCTATAATAGATGACATATATTAGTTTGAGATGAGAACAAAATGTTGACCATATAAAGTGTGCTATTGACATTCAGGAACAAGCTTCCTGGTTTGCATTTCATAATGCGAGCTACGTCGAGGCTTGGTATCCTTTGCACATGCTCAGATTGTAATTCGTTCTTTGGACAAAAACGAGGCTTGAATAGAGAGGAAGCATTATAACGGGAGCCATATCGAGGCTTGGTATCCTTTGCACATGCTCAGATTGTAATTGAAACTCAGATGAAAACGAGGCTTGAATGTAATGAAGTACTATAAATGGGGATGGTTCACTGCGTCTCCCGTGCCCCTTTGAAGACGTGACCTATCACGAAACATGTAGGGCGTGGCTACGCAGTGTACGCCAGATCGCCATAGAGCCCCATGTAACCTAGCACGGGCGTCTCTGTTGTTTTTATATTTTGCCGGCTTTTATGTTTTGGATGTTTTAAAGATGCCTAGTTGTCTGAGGCAATAAAATTCCCCTTTTTTACATACTATACCATTGGAGTTTTTTCTTTCTCCCCTTCTTTACCTACGAGTCCAAACGTGGGAGTGTTTACATCAATGCGGAAGTGTCGGAACCAACTCCAGCTGTGTGGTGAGCTGACATCTACTGTCCCTGCAGAGGGCTAAATCTGCATGCTTCTAAGACCTTGCTATAAAAGAGGTCCAACGTGTCTGGTAAGGATACATCTATTATCAACCTTCGTATCCACTGGTGGTTGGAGGTCCCTTCACGTCCCCTTATTCCTTTATACACACTAAGGAATACAATTCATGAACTTTGGATAGGCGTTTTTCCTGCGACTCAGGATGCAATTTTGAACTTTTTCACTTATGACTTTGCACTTGGGTGGAATAACCTTTGTTTGTTTGTTTTTTTCTTTTTTACACACCAGTTTATAACTTTATTGTTGGTTTATATGTATACAATGGTCAATATTAGTATTGACTTACATGTCGCTGTTTGCTCTGTAGCATAGCGACTTTCTAATTCACTCACAATTAACTTTGATGGTGTTTTTTATTTATGTTTTTATTTATTTGTTTATCTACTTATGATAATCATGTAGTAATATAGATTTAAATATCTAATGCAAGCGCACAATTTTTTCTTTGTATGTAATTTTTCACCTCATTGATATTTGTGGTTTTGTTGCAGCTGCAGTTATATTATTTTTTGCTCGATAGCGCAGCTTTTCTCTTTCTTTTTTTAGGCAGTTCACACCTGCCTTCTCTAAGTTGAGCAGTGTCAGCCGAGATATCTTGCTAAAGAGAACCCCCACTGTAGGGATCTGGGTACGCATAGATCTGGTGGCACAAAGTAGTTATTCTTTTACATGGAAAAGGTGCACTCAAACCAGGGTTTCTCTTAGGACCCAGTGTGGGTAATGCTTAGGTTTTTGAAGTCTGTCTGCAAGATATATAATCACATCACGGGTTGAGAGAGTAGGGATTAGCGTGCAAAAAGTTGTTGGAGGTATGGTATCAGTTTTTTTTTATTGATTCTGGGATACCCCTAAACTTAATGTTCTTTCACCTGGAGTGATCTGCCAGGTCGGCTATCTTATTTGGCGAAGGGCTAGAGCTGGGCAATTTTCTCCAAAAAAAAAAAATCTGCGATTTAAAAAAAAAAAAAACTCGATTCACATCGAGTTTTTTTTTTGATGGACACCGCGCCGGTCCTGAGGAGCTGCGGGCAGGAATTTTTAGGCAAGGCCACGGTTTCGGACTAGTTCGCGGCGTCCGACCTCACGGACTAGGCCGAAGCTGCGGCCTCACCTAAAAACTCCTGCCTGCAGCTCCTCAGGACCGGCGCTGTGTCCATCAAAAAAATGAAAAAATCGATTTGCTGAAAATTTAAATCGATTTGACCTCAATTCGATTCAAGATTCAAATCAATTTTTTCCCCCAGCCCTACGAAGGGCCTCGGCATGTCAGTCTCGTGTGTCCACCACTGCATTGTGTGCCTTGGCTACTGCGCTTAGTTGCCTCTCTACAAAATCTGTAGACTTGGAAGCTCGTAAGTCCCTCTGCAGATCAGCCTGTAGTGAAAGCATCATGGATTTTAAAGTATGCTTTGATGCTGGGCCATCTGAGGCAGGGAATGCTGTGAGTGTGTTATTGTAGTTAACATCTGTCATGGAGAGGTTCTTTTCTGCTCTGTGCTGCTTCTTGTGCCGCATACACACGGGCGGACTTTGATAGACTAGGTCCGGTGGACTTTGAGGGACTTTCCGATGGACTTTCGAATGAACGGACTTGCCTACACACGATCAACCAAAGTCCAACAGATTTGTACGTGATAACATACGACCAGACTAAAATAAGGAAGTTCACAGCCAGTAGCCAATAGCTGCCCTAGTGTCGGTCTTTGTCCGTCGGACTAGCATACAGACGTGCGGACTCGAGTCAGTCGGAAAGATTTGAAATATGTTTAATTTCTAGGTCCGTTGAACCTTTGGGGAAAAAAAGTCCGCTGGAGCCCACACACGATCGAATTATCCGACAGAGTCCAGTCCGCTGGGCAAAGTCTGCCGTAAAGTCCGCTCGTGTGTACGCGGCATTAGTGACAGGAAGTTTGATAGGTAAGTCTGCTGGCAATATAGCAGCTCTCTTACCTCTGTCTGTTGGTAAGGCAATCGTTTCTTGTGGTGAAGATTCCTCCATGTCTGAGGCGTAGTCTGGGTCAGGAGAATGCTGTGCAGTTAGCGGGTCCTGCATGCGGCTATCCCGCTCATCGCCATCTTGGGAGTCTTGCTGAGGCGGTTGCATGAAGAAATCTGTCAACCGGCACTGTCCCTGCGACTTAAATTTCTTCTTAGACATAGCCTGAGGGTGACAGAGAGAGGATTCCTCCGTGCAGGAGGTAGGATCAGCGGATACCAGCCTGAGGGTTGCTGCTGTTTGCCAACCGTAAGCAGAGCCAGTTGGTTAAGCAGCCATCACGCTCCATGGCCAGATCATGCCCCCCCAAAAGAACCCAAAGCTTATTCAACCTCAACATCAGACAATCGATCCCCATTTGTCAGTACCAAGTGTAGAATATGATCTTCTTGGGTTGGGCTTTTTACTAAATACAGTATTTCAGACAAACCCCATATATTGCCTCCTATTAAGTCTCTGCTCCTGCTTGTAATTTCAGTTTGAGAATTACAGTTAATGTCAGGCATGTTGAAGTCACCTGTAATTAAAAACAACACCTTTATTGCCATTTGAGTTATCTCATCAATCAACAGGTTATCATATTCTTCAATCTCTCCTGGGGGGTCTGTATACTGCACAGTCCCTACCTAAAATTTACACAACTGTGCATCCACTCGATGCACAGGCAGCACAGAGAGGCTGGAGATGAAGACGGCATTTGATCCTTCCACTTCCCTAACCATCTGCTATTGATTGACAGAAGAAGCTCTATGTAAGTTCATTGCATATGCACAATATCAAGGTGCAAAAAGGATCATGGGAAAGATAGCCCAGCAGCCACCAGTCCAGTGTATGCTTCCCCACTATAAACAGGGTGAAGCACTGCACCCAGATGAGCAAGCTGCATAAATGTAAAGATAAATAATAGTTTTAGAATACTAGTGTCATGAGAGGGTTTACCCATTGGTGGCGCTATCGGCCTCTTGGATCGCAGTACCAGTGTCCACCAGCGGGTGTCTTCCAACAACTGAGACCTGCAGTAAGAGGTCTCTCCTGCTGGTGGCACTGTTGCATCCTTGGGCCGTAGTACCGGTGTCCACCAGCGGGTGCACTCCAGCAGTGTGGAGCAAACAGCACCCTCTGCGCTCAGGTGTGACTTGAAGTCAATTATAGTCAGTCCTATAAATACCCGGTAAGCCCTCATATGCTTGCCTTGGTATCTTTCTTCCTTGTGCCCTGATCTGTTATCCCGTAAACCTGTATCTGAACCTGAGCCTGCTCCTGAGCCTGTATCCCATCCTGATTCCATCCCTCCTGTGTTCCTATTCCCTTGTATCCATATCCCATCCATTATCTCCCTCTTCTATCCTGCCCTGTTCAGTTGCTGACTCCCTGTGTATGACCCTGGCCTGGCTTACGTGTTTGATTTTGGTACTTCCCTTTGGCTGTATATATTATCTGTTGTCTGTGGGTTTCTGTTGGTTGGTTGAGCACTATTTGTATTTGGGGTGTTTGTTTATTTATATCACTTATCTTAAATAAACATTATTCTTATTTCACTTTACATGCGTTTTGGTTTCCCCTTTGCAGTCCACACAATCTGGTCACACCTGTCCATGACAACTAGTACTTTAAAATAAATGTTATTGTTGAAAATATTATATACTTTTAAATAGAGTGCATACTTTTAATACAAGAGTTCATTGCTACTTTAATAATAAAATGTAACTATATACTATAAATAAAAAGAAAGTACCTGCTATTAGAATATATCTAAGGTAACTGGAAGAAGAGGTAACCTCTGTCTTAAGCCGCCCCAATCAAGGATGTGAAATTAATGGAATTACTTACATCTAGACTTACCCATACAATGGAAAAACATAAGGCTATCTGGGAAGTGTAGCACCTTCACTGCACTTTTTTACATCCTATCACTAGCAGGGCAATAGCTAGTTTTCAGCTATGCAGGATTAGGGTTCTGTACTCTGTTTTTTTTTTCGCTCCTATATTTTTCCCCTTTTGGTTTTTTATGTTCTATTTGGCGATAATTCTCCCACTCTACAAGACTCTGGTCTGGCTGCACCTGGAGTATGCTATCCAGTTCTGGGCACCAGTCCTCAGGAAGGATGTACTGGAAATTGAGCGAGTACAAAGAAGGACAACAAAGCTAATAAAGGGTCTGGAGGACATACATTTTTTTGTTTATTAATTGTCTATTAAAGATTAATGTAAAAGAAAAAGTAGACATGTAACATATGCTAAGCAATCTTATGAGCAAAATACAAAGGATTCAATGTACACATAGTCTAAGCATACATCAGTATTCAAAAGATTGCCCTTGTAACTGCAAAAAGGATTGAACAAACAGATATAGCCAAAGACTAAACAGAAGCTTACAGCCATGTGAACAAAAAATTAAATCCAGATATTAATATTGTAACTAAATAGAAGGGGTAAATAGAAAATACTTTCAAGAAGAGAGGTAGAGAGAGGTTGGGTGAGGAAAAGGAAAGAGGATAGGGAGGTAGGGATGAGAGAGAGGGTATAGAGAGGGACACGGGGGGGGGGGGGATGACATGTGTGTCGTCATACTTTAGAGTATCAATACCAATTGCTATATAGTTATTCAGGAAAAAGAATAAAACCACATTCAGAAGATATATCTCTAAAATTAAGTTAAAAAATCATTACCAGTGGCGGAAGAGATAGTCTTAGACTCATACTGGTTGTGTTAAGATGTCCTTATAAAAGGGTGAAGATATGAATTTTATCCAGGGTGCCCATGTTAAGGAGTGTCTCTGGGAAGTACCTCTGATGCTAGGAGTTCCAAATGGTGAACCTCTGCGATCTTCTGTAACCAATTTTTTATGGACGGGATTGTGGATTGACCCCAAAAAGCGGAAATTAGGTCCTTGGCAGTGTTCAGCAGATGGGGAATGAGTGAACATTTATAGGTACCAATGGATTCTTTAATAGCATGAAAGAGGATGGTCCAGGGATAATTTGGGAGGTTGACATCTGAAATCTGAGATATAAGATTGAGAACATTGGTCCCGAAGGGGCGAATGAATTGGCAGCACCACCAAATGTGAGCGTGAGTAGCTTTGTACCCACAGCTCCTCCAGCACAATGGGGAGCTGTCCGGGAACATTTGGTGCAATTTGGCTGGGGTATAATGCCATCTGGTAAGTAATTTGTAGTTGACTTCTGCTATATTTAAAGCGGGTGAGGAGACATGGGCGAGTTTTAGGACTTTATCTTTCTGAGTGTTTGTAATGGGGGAGTCTAAATCTAGTTCCCATTTAGCCAGGAAGTGTGGGTATAGAGAATTAGGGAAGTCAATAAGAGTTTTGTAAAATAGCGAACTAGCGTGTATTGGGGGATCTTTTGGGTAGAATATTTCTTCTATGCTATTTAGATCCTGTAAGCCTCTTAACGGGTGAGGAAAGGATCGTAGGAAGAGTTGTAGTTGGTGAAATCTCCACTTATCTAGAAATGTGATCGGTTTAGAGCGAAGGATCTCATGAAGAGGTTTAATTACCGCACCGGCGTATAACACGCACCTCAATTTAGGAGGGAATTTTAAGGAAAAAAAACTTTTAGGAGGGAAGTTGAAGGGAAAAAAACTTATATTTAAATGCCCATCATTGCAGCCTTCTCAGTGCAGCCTTGCCCCAGTGCAGCCATGTCAGTGCAGCCATGTCAGTGCAGCCTTGCCAGTGCAGCCTTGCCAGTGCAGCCTTGCCAGTGCAGCCTTGCCAGTGCAGCCATGTCAGTGCAGCCATGTCAGTGCAGCCTTGCCAGTGCAGCCATGTCAGTGCAGCCTTGCCAGTGCAGCCTTGCCAGTGCAGCCATGTCAGTGCAGCCATGTCAGTGCAGCCTTGCCAGTGCAGCCATGTCAGTGCAGCCTTGCTAGTGCAGCCATGTCAGTGCAGCCTTGCTAGTGCAGCCATGTCAGTGCAGCCATGTCAGTGCAGCCTTGCTAGTGCAGCCATGTCAGTGCAGCCATGTCAGTGCAGCCTTCCCCAGTGTCCAGTCCAGCCTTGCCCCAGTCCAGCCTTGCTGAAGCCTGTGAGCTTTAAAATCGACGACCGCGATTTGAAAATGGCGCCGCCGGCGCCGAAATACACAGAGCCGCTCCTCGGCTCTTCTCGGCGGCTCTCGTTTACTTTCGGTTTCACTCGGACGGTGAGCGGAGCTATCCGAAACTAGGCGAGTATACTCGGCTAGGTTCGGGCGGGGCTCGAGTGAAACCGAAAGCCGCCGAGAAGAGCCGAGGACCGGCACTGCGTATTTCGGCGCCGGCGGCGCCATTTTCAAATCGCGGTCAGCGATTTTTAAATTCTGACAGCTCGGATCGCAGGGGATTGGCGTATAACACGCACCCGCGATTTTCCCCTGATTTTAAGGGGAAAAAAGTGCGTGTTATACGCCGATAAATACGGTACATTAGCATGGAGGACATGATGTAATAATAGGGGTTCTTCTGAGGTCCAGGATTTAAAACCTGGGTCCAATAAGCCTGGTAAAAAATAGTTGCGATTGAGGAGGGGCATCAGTGGGGAGTCATATCTCCAGGAAAGTTTCCTATGTAGGGCGTCCCAGATGTCTAGTGAGGACATGGTGAGTGCTGAAGCAGTGTGGGCGATGTTCCTGTAAGCTCGAGGTATCCAGGGGACAGCAGAGAGATCTATGCCACTCAGAGAATATTCTAGTTGCACCCATAGTTTCGAATTAATAGCATATTTCCAGTCTGTAAGTCTAGAAAGTATAACAGCATGATAATATGTCTTAAAATTTGGGAGTGCCAGTCCCCCAGAGCACTTAGAACGAAAAAGAACGTCTCTGGATACTCTGGGGTGGCTGTTCCTCCAAACAAATCAGGAGACCATCGCTTGCAGAATAGTGAAAAACCCCACAGGCACACCCAGTGGGATCATCTGAAAAAGAAATAGTATGCGAGGGAGTATGTTCATTTTAATGATGTTTATTTTCCCCAGCCAGGAGTGTGATAGACTGGCCCATTTTCTTAGGTCCTCTTTGATACTATTCAACAGTGGGATATAGTTATACTTGAAAAGGGAATGCAGTTTAGGTGTGAGGAATATCCCCAGGTATTTCATGTGGGTCTGTTCCCATCTGAAGGGAAAGAAGGGTTTTAGAGAGGCCGCCTCTGTTCTGGGAAGGTTTATGTTCAAAATTTCAGACTTGGAGAGATTTATTTTGAAGTTAGATATCGTTTGGAAGGTGGAAAAAGCTGACATTAAGTTGGGAAGAGAGATACGTGGCTGTTGGATTAAAAAAAGTATCGGCATAGGCAGCGTATTTGTGAATTCTACCACCTATTTGAATGCCATGTATATTAATGTTATGTCTAATTGTGGCTAGGAAGGGTTCCAAAGTAATAGCAAAGAGGAGGGGGGGATAGGGGACATCCCTGCCTAGTGCCATTGTGTAGGGTGAAGGGGTCACTCAGTGAGCCGTTTATGCGAATCTGCGCAGAAGGAGCAGAGTAGAGAGAAGAAATGCAATGATACATCTTTGTGCCTAAACCAAAGTGACGTAGAGTCATCTTAAGATAGTCCCAGTCCACCCTATCAAACGCTTTTGCAGCATCAGTAGAAAGGAGTAGGGTGGGCTGGGAACATATCTGGACATACTAAATTAAGGAAATTGTACGTAAGGAGTTATCTTTAGCCTCTCTTGTGGTATGAAACCTGTTTGATCTGCCGAGGTCCAACTAGGCAATAGGGGGAGTATGCGGTTAGCCATCACCTTGGCAAATAGTTTAACGTCAGTGTTTATCAATGATATTGGCCTTTAACTACTGCAAAGGGCAGGGTCTTTGCCCGGTTTAGGTATAAACAGTAATGTGGGCTGAAAGGGATCCCGGGCGTAGGCCTGAGGATTGGGAATTGAGTTAGCATAGGCTGTAAGGGGAGGGAGTAAAATCTCTTGGAATGTTTTATAGTATAGGATAGTGAACCCATCAGGCCCGGGAGCCTTACCTGAAGGGGATGGAGGACATTAGTTATTAAGAAAGGTTGCGAGCACTGAATATTATTCTTTCTGGAGAAGAGATGCTTGAGAGGGGATATGATTTCAATTTACAATTACCATACTGGTGACTCTACAATACGGATAAAACTTTCACGAAAGGGAGTTTAACAAGACAAGTGGCCACTCATTAAAATTAGAAGAAAAGTGGTTTGACCTTAAACTACGTAGTGGATTCTTTACTGTAAGAACGGCAATGATGTGAAATTCCCTTCCATAGGTGGTGGTCTCAGCAGGGGTATCGATAGTTTAAAAAAACTATTAGATAAGCACCTGAACAACCACAACATATAGGGATATACACGGTAATACTGACATATAATCACACACATAGGTTGGACTTGATGGACTTGTGTCGTGTCTTTTTTCAAACTCACCTACTATGTAAATATGTAATATCCATATCACCATGTCAATGTTTTTGCAGTATAAGGCTCTATTCACACTAATGCATTTTTTGATGCATTTTGCAGAAATGCAGGGACATTTCTTAACATAGGTTCCTATGGAACATGTTCACATCAAAGCTTTTTGTGCCTCTGCGTTTTTGAAAAGGGTCGGGACTTTTTTTCCCGCAAAATGCAGCGTTTTGCATGTAGAAGACTTCAATGGACCCACATCCAAAACGCAAGTCCTGCGTTTTTACCGCAAATTTGTGTTTTTTTAATTACCCTTTATATAGCTGATTTCTAAGGTGGGGGCCGGGAAGCCGTCCGTCGCATCCTTAACAACCGATGAGTCATCAGCTGTTAGCGGGCTTCCCCGCTGAATGTATAAAAAAAAAAAAAAAAGTGAAAAAAAAACAACGTGGGGTCCCCCCCAGGTCCATACCAGGCCCTTGGGTCTAGTATGGATTCAGAGGGAACCCCCCACACCAAAAGTAAAAAAAAAACAAATGGTGTGGGGCCCCCCCAAAATCCATACCAGACCCTTATCTGAGCATGCAGCCCGGCAGGTCAGGAGGATGAGCGCCCCCCCCTGAACCATACCAGGTTGCATGCCCTGACAATGGGGGGGTGGGTGCTTTGCACCCCCACTACAAAGCACCTAGCCCCCTTGTTGAGGGCATGTGGCCTGGTAGGATTCAGGAGGGAGGGGGCGCACGCTCGTCCCCACCCTCTTTCCTGACCTGCCGGGCTGCATGCTCGGATAAGGGTCAGGTATGGATTTTTGGGGGGACCCCCACATCACTTTTTAATATTTGTTTACATTTTTTGAACAAGGGCCTCTTCCCGACAACCCTTGCCCGTTGGTTGCCGGGGTCTGCGGGCAGAGGGCTTATCAGAATCTGGAAGCCCCCTTTGGGCCCCAAGATCCCATCCTCCCCCACTATGTGGTACATTGTACCCCTACCCATTCACCAAAAAAAATAGTGTAGTGTTAAAAAATACAGTAGACAGTTTTTGACAAGTCTTTTATTAAAAATCTCTTCTTTTCCCCCGCTTCTTCCTCCGGTCTTCCTCCATCTTCTCCCGCATCTTCCTCCTCCGGGCTTCTCCTTCTCCCGTTGCTTCTTCTTTCTTCTACCCCTGCCACTGCTCCCACCGACGACCCTCCTCCGATGCTGCATTCCGCTGATCTTTCCGTGCCGATGTCAAGTATTGATTAGATAACGATGGGGGCGTTGGCACTGGATTACGTCATCCGGGGGCCCCACCCCCTTGTGACATCACCTCCCGGGGCATGATGGGTCCGTGACGTCACAAGGAGACGGGGCCTTTGGATGACATAATCCAATTGCCACGCCCCCATCATTATCTAAGAAATGCTTGAGATTGGCACGGACAGATCAGCGGGACGCAGCATCGGAGGAGGGTTGTCGGTAGGATCGGCAGCAGAGAAAGAAGAACACCAGACAAAGAAGAAGGAAGAAGAGTGGAACAAGAAGCAGCGGGAGAAGGAGAAGCCCGGAGGAGGAAAATGCGGGGAAGAAGAAGATATTTTTAATAAAAGACTTGTCAAAAACTGTCTACTGTATTTTTTAACACTACACTACTTTTTTTGGTGAATGGGTAGGGGGTACAATGTACACGATACTCATTCACATAGGGGGGGCCAGGATCTGGGGGCCCCCCTGTCAAAGGGGTTTCCAGATTTCGATAAGCCCCCCGCTCGCAGACCCTGACAACCATCGGGCAAGGGTTGTCAGGAAGAGGCCCTTGTCCCCATCAACATGGGGGCAAGGTGCTTTGGGGTGGGGGGGGAAGAGCCCCCCCTGTCCCAAAGCACCCATCCCCCTATGTTGAGGGCATGTGGCCTGGTATGGTTCAGGAGGGGTTCCTGACCTGCCGGGCTGCATGCTCTGATAAGGGTCTGGTATGGATTTTGGGGGGACCCCCCACGCCATTTTTAAAAAACTTTGGCCTGGGGGGTCCCCTCCAAATCCATACTAGACCCAAGAGCCTTGTATGGACCTGGGGGGGACCCCACGCTGTTTTTTTTTTTTTCACAATTTTTTTTTCTACATTCAGCGGGGAAGACCGCTGACAGCTGATGACTCATCGGTTGTTAAGGATGCGGCGGACAGCTATCCAGCCCCCTCCCTAGCAACCAGCTTTATACAGTGTAAAAAAAAAACACAAATTGTGGCAAAATCGCTGTAAAATTGCGGTAAAAGCGTGTGTCCAAAAACCCGGCAAGCACCGCAAAAAGCACTGTAGAAATGCTCAAAAGCAACATGCATAGATGTGAATCGAGCCCAAGTCCAGCTGTAGCTTTATATTGAATTGTGCTATACTTCATATTTACTCAAGAGCTAAAATGTTACTTTGGTCATTTAGATGGACCCAGTGTTATCCTTCGGTAATTGCTTAACGTTGAAAGCCACCACACAGCAAGTGGGTGAGTTTCAATGCCGTTTTAAGTTAATGTAATCATGTTGCCCCTATTTCCCTGTATAAGGCTCTCTACACTGATGTAATATATACTGCTTATTGCAGAGGCATAACTAGAACCTTCGGGGCCCCGGTGCAAAAAACCATGAAGGGCCCCTGATCCTGGAAGGGGCCCTTTCCTCCGAGTCTGGGGCCCTCAATCTCCAACTCTGCATCCTCAGCTGCACAAAATGAATGGACAGGAATAGTTCTGTACAGAGCTTCCCATTCATTCACAAACTGAAGCAAAGTAAATACAGTTACTATGCTTCAGGTATAAATGGACGCAGTGAGGGTTGTACCGATCACCACTTGCTATGCCCATTCAGAAAAGGAAAGGGGCCAGAGGGGGGGGGACTGTGAAAGGGGGGGTAAAACAAGAAAGGGTAGTATAATGGAGGGCACTGTGACAGGAGTGGGACAGTATGATAGGGGTGGTAGTGTGACAGGAAAGCAGTATGATGGGGGTTATTGTGACAAGAGGGGAGCAGTGTGACAAGGGGGATGTATGATGGGGGAAGTGTGACAGGAGGGGGCAGTATGATGTGAGTATTGTGACAGGAGGGGGGCAGTGTGACAGGTGAGGGGCAGTGTGACAGAGTGCAATGTGACAGGTGGAGGGGCAGTGTGACAGGTGGGGGGACAGTGTGGCAGGTGGGGGGACAGTGTGGCAGGTGGGGGGACAGTGTGGCAGGTGGGGGGACAGTGTGGCAGGTGGGGGGACAGTGTGGCAGGTGGGGGGACAGTGTGGCAAGAGGGGGGTAATGTGACAGGTGAGGGGGCAGTGTGATAAGAGGGGCCAGTGTTACAGTAGGACACATAGTATGCTCAGGTGCCAGGCTTGCCTTACAGAAGAAGCCCAGAGGCAAGAAGCAGCTGCCAGAGTCGGAGCTAGGGGCCGGAGCTAGGGGCAAATCCGGCAGGCCCCTCCCCTCTGTATAGACTTGGGAAGTGAACTGCTAGCCAGAGGGCTATCGCACAGAGTGGCGGACATCACAGAGCTGCCGATCGCCCCCTTCCACCCCCTCCACTGTATAGTTAGCTGCCAGCCGGAGGTACAGGGCGAGATGCCGGGTCTTGGGGCCCAGCCACAGTGGTGGTACGGTACAGTTGTTCCACCACTGGCTTATTTGCTTTTGTAAAACTTGACTTTTTCCTTTTCTAATAAAAATTGTTAATTATATACTGTGTGTATATTGTGGTATTGTGGTACCCCACCAGTGTATGGACGCAGGATTCTCAACCAGGCAGGTTGAGGGGCTCCAGTTTATTTGCTTACTTGGCAGGAAACTGGCTTTTTAGTTTCCTCATTATTTACTAAAATCAGTTTTGGAACCTGGAGCCTGGTGATTTTGTAGCGATCTGGGTGGGATGAAATCCTTAGTCCTGGGTCCGGGTTTTGAGATCCACCAGCATACTGACTGGTCAGGTGTGTGCTGGGCTATTTGTAGACACCTGACTATGGTTCTGGGCTCCACCCTCCCGAGGAGTCCAGGCGAGCAAGGGAGAAGTGTGCATGTCTGCACATTTCCGTCTGTCAGCAGACAGAGGGTCCAAGCCTGCGGGCTGGAACAGCAAGGAAGCTGGAAAAGAGTGTTGAGGTACAGGGTTTGTACAGGAACTCCGTTATAAAGCCAAGAGGGCTGAAGCAAAGCCTGGGCAGCAGAGCTGACCAGAGAACCAGGTGGCTTGGTATTTTTCGTTCATTACTACATTACTGCTGTGAAGTTGAAACCCCTGCGTGGGAATTCTGGATGGACATTTTCTTTCTTTAATAAAAGTGGGCCTACAAGCCCTTAAAATGGCATATCTGGCGTGGACTCCGCTCACTGGTAGGCTCTACACTAAGCTAAACAACCCCCAATATTACAATAACCCCGTTAGACTTACCGGTAACGGTATTTCCAGGAACCTTCCAGGACAGCTACTTGAGAGATGACCGGCTCCGCCCTCAACAAGTAACACAAATCAGATTAAATCACAAATCAGAATTTAAAAGGCCCCTCCCTTTCCTCTGACCCTCAGTTGTTTAGAAGATCAAGTAACCTCCACCGAAGGTGCACTCGGCAGAGGAAAAAAATAGAAAACATAAAACACACCACCACCAGGAAAACATAGTTGACCAGTAAAAAAATAGAATAGGGTGGGAATATAGACGCTGTCCTGGATGGTTCCTGGAAATACCGTTAGTAAGTCTAACGGGGGTTTTCCCTCCTCACCTTCCAGGCCAGCTACTTGAGAGGTAAGCAACATATTATACCTTAGGGAGGGACGACAGCCTGAAGCACTTTCCTACCAAAGGAAAGGTCCTGGCTGGAAAGCATCTGAACTCTATAATGCTTGACAAATGCATGAGAGGAGGACCAGACGGCAGCTTTAGAGATATCTTCCCATGAAGCTCACGCTCTTTCTGCCCATGATGTGGCCATGGATCTCGTTGAATGGGCCCTAATCCTAGAAGGAGGGGTGCGACCTGACGCTTTATATGCCTCACAGATAGCTCCCCTAATCCACCTAGCAATAGAACTTTTAGATGCTTTGGACCCCTTCTTGGGGCCACTGAACAAAACCAACAGTTGGGAGGAACTCCTAAACCCACTGGTCTTTTCTAGATAAAGTAGAAGACATCTCTTTACATCTAAAAGACCAAACCTTTCCTCTTCCGCATTTTTGGGAGAGGTGCAGAAACTAGGGAGGACTACCTCCTGGGACCTATGAAAGTTGGAAGAAACTTTGGGAAGATAGAGTGGATCGGGTTTAATCACCACCCTATCCTCTAAAATTCTCAGGAAGGGATCTTTACAGGAAAGGGACTCTAGATCAGAAATCCTTCGTCCTGACGTAATAGCCAAAAGGAAGGACAACTTCAAAATAATCATTTTCAGGGAAGTCTTATGTAAAGGCTCAAAAGGAGCCCTTGTTAGTGCATTTAATACCAACAACAGATCCCAGGGAGGAACATGTTTGAGGATCCTGGGAGTATGCCTAGCTCTGGCTAAAAGGAACCTCCTGACTTATGCCCCGTACACACGGTCGGACTTTGTTCGGACATTCCGACAACAAAATCCTAGGATTTTTTCCATCGGATGTTGGCTCAAACTTGTCTAGCATACACACAATCACACAAAGTTGTCGGAAAATCCGATCGTTCTAAACGCGGTGACGTAAAACACGTACGTCGGGACTATGAACGGGGCAGTGGCCAATAGCTTTCATCTCTTTATTTATTCTGAGCATGCGTGGCACTTTGTCCGTCGGATTTGTGTACACACGATCGGAATTTCCGACAACGGATTTTGTTGTCGGAAAATTTTATCTCCTGATGTCCAACTTTGTGTGTCGGAAAATCCGATGGAAAATATCCGATGGAGCCCACACAGGGTGTGAATTTCCGACAACACGCTCCGATCGGACATTTTCCATCGGAAAATCCGACCGTGTGTACGGGGCATAAGGGATCTACCGCTAGTCTTCTCTCTGAAAATAAAGAGAGGGCAGCAACCTGAACCCTAAGGGTGTTACAGAGAGCCCCTTTTCCACTCCCTCCTGCAGAAAATCTAAAATGCAGGGAGTGGAAAAAGAATCTAAACCAAATTTCCTTTGCCAGGAAATAAAAGTTTTCCAAACTTTTGCATAGATTTTTCTTGTGACCAGTTTACGGCTGTCCAGGACAGTATGAATAACCCTCTCTGAACATCCACTTAACTGTAGGATGTGTCGCTCAGCCTCCAGGCCGTCAAATGGAAGGTCTGAGGGTTTGGATGCAATACTGGTCCCTGATGGAGTAGATCCTTCCGAACTGGAAGGGGCCAGGGAGGATACACAGATAGGGCCTTCAGAGAGGAGAACCAACTCCTTCTGGGCCACCAGGGGGCAATCAGAACGACTTCTGCTCTGTCCTGAATAATCTTCCGAACCACTAGGGGCAAAAGGGGAAAAGGAGGGAAGGCATAGGCCAGGCTGAAGTCCCAAGGGAAGGACAGTGCATCCGTCCCCAAGGACTCTGTTTCTCTCTCCAGAGAGAAGAACGCCGGTAGTTTCTTGTTGAGACTGGAGGCAAAAAGATCCAATGTGGGGAGACCCCATTTTGCACCACCTCCTGGAACATGCCTTGATGTAGTTCCCAACCGCTGGAACTGATGCTCACCCTTCTCAAAGTCCGCCAGCACATTTTCTGACCCCTTGATGTGAACTGCCCTTACTGAAGAGACATAGATCTCTGCCCAGGACAGAATCTGCTGCATTAATGACAGAAGTGATTCTGAGTGAGTGCCCCCTTGCTTGTTCAAGTACGCCACTGTTGTGGCATTGTCTGAAAATATTAAAAGGTCCTTTGAATAGACCCTCTCTCCCAGAGACATAAGTGCTTTCCTCACAGCCAGAAGTTCTCTGAAATTCGAGGAGCGACCTGCTTCCTCTGGCAACCAGGCTCCTTGAGCCCGCCAATCCTGTGAGTGAGCACCCCAATCCCACAGACTGGCGTCTGTGGTAATTTTGACCGGGCAATGTTGTGCCCAATCCTTCCCCCTCTGCAGATGTTCTCGCTGCTCCCACCAGGCGAGATCTAGAAAATTCCCTTCTGGTAGTTTTACCAGCTGATCCAGAGAATTTTTCCTGCGATCCCAATGGAGCAAAAGAAAAGCCTGAAGGGGTCTGGAGTGCAATTGAGCCCAAGGCACCCCTGGGATGGCTGCAGTCATAAGTCCCAGCAATTGCATGATTCACTGAAGGGAGGTCTGAGGGAACAGTTTGAAAGTCTGCACAGAGAGAAGA
Organism: Lithobates clamitans; assembly: GCA_037952925.1. Taxonomy (NCBI): domain Eukaryota; kingdom Metazoa; phylum Chordata; class Amphibia; order Anura; family Ranidae; genus Lithobates; species Lithobates clamitans. The sequence goes on along the minus strand of JBBGZY010000563.1, from coordinate 9,807,798 downwards.
ATTTTCACAATTTTTTCTTCGGGGAGAAAAATCTTTAGGGCAACAGAGTCTATTAGATCACCCAGGAAAAGTATGCTCTGTGAGGGTACTAGGCAAGATTTCTGTTGGTTGACCTTCCACCCTGATTTTTGAAAGGTCTGCAAAACCAACTGTAGGTCCTGAATAAGGGACTCCTTGCCCTGAAAAAAAAAAATCAAAAAATCGTCTAGATATGGGACGATTGATACACCTTGAATCCGAAAAAAGGCCATGACTTCGGCCATGATTTTTGAGAAAATCCTTGGTGCTGCCGAGAGGCCAAAAGGAAGGGCATTGAATTGCCAATGAGACGGCTCGTTTCCCACGAGCACTGCAAACCTGAGGAACTTTCGGTGGCTCTGGCAGATTGGTACATGAAGATAAGCGTCCTGAAGGTCCAGGGTCACCATGAAGACCTCTGGTAACAACAGATTTCTTACTGAATAAATGTTCTCCATGCAGAAACATCTGTAAACTATGTATTGGTTCAGGACGCTTAAATTTATGACCATACAAAAGCCGCCGGAAGCTTTCTTGACCAGAAAGACGTGAGAATAAAATCCCCGGAATTTCTGATCTTCTGGGACAGGAGAAATAACTCCCTCTGTTTCCCACACAGAGATCAAATTCAACATGGCTTGCCGTCTCTCTTGGTCTCTCGGCAGGTGGGTAAGAAAAAACCTCTGGGGGGGGGGATTTTTGAACTCCAATCTGTAACCCTTTAACAGAGTTTGAAGGATGAAGGAATTGGTGGAAATTTCTGCCCATTCCTTGATGAAATGGCACAATCTTCCCCCCACCCCTAACCTGGCATCACTGGGTATTCTTGGAAGGGGCTGAAGGAGCAAAGGGAGTTCCCCCTTTGAGTTTGTCTTTGTTAAAGGACCATTTCTTTTTAGCCTGTTGTCTGTTGGCTTTAAAATTAGCCTTGTTTTGGAAGCCACGAAAAGGCCTCTTATTCTGGGGCTTATTACTTTGGGAAGAAGGGAATCGTTTACCTTTCTCAGAGGAACGAGATAAGACTTCTTCTAAGGAAGAACCAAACAACAGTTTGCCTTCGAAAGGAATGCCACAGAGCTTATTCTTGGAGGTAAGGTCACCTTCCCAAGATTTAAGCCAGATAGCTCGCCTAGCTGAATTAATGAGAGCCCTAGCTGCGGATTTCACTGAATCTGCTGCTGCATCAGCTAGGAAGGCGACTGACTTGGCAATGAGTGGGAGGGATTCTCTAATCTCTTCCTTGGGGGTGTCAGATGGCAGAAGATCATCTAGACACTGTACCCATACATCTAAATTTCTGGCCACACAGGTAGATGCAACCGCTGGGCCTAAAGAAAAAGCTGAAGCATCCCAGGCCTTATGCAGCAATGAGTCGGCCTTCCTACCAATTTGATCCTTAAGGACCCCAGAATCCTCAAAAGAAACATCTGTTCTTTTGGACAAATGCGACATAGGGGCATCTAATCTAATCTAATCTAATCTTTAATCTAGGACACTTAAAGAAAACCTCCTCAAAGTCAGGCTGAAAAGGAAATCTTCTTTTGTGTCCTCTGGATTGGAACAACCTTTTTTCAGGTTCTTTCCATTCAGATAGAATCATGTCTCTAAGAGACTGATGTACCGGAAAGGTTCTAGATTTCCGTCCCTGAAGGCCCCTATACATTTTATCCTGCACAGATTGAGCATGCTGTGGTATCTCAATCTGCTCTGAGGTATAAATTGCTTTTAATAGTTCATCAATATCCTCCACTGGAAAAAGATACTTGTGCTACCTGTATCCTCCTCTGATGCAGACTTTTCATCAGATGAAGAGACTGAATTCTCACCTTCCTCCAGATCAGAGGTATTGCGTGAACTAATAGTCTCAGATACTAATAAGGGAAGGGACCTGGCAGACGTTGAAGGATCTTGAGCTATGGGTCTAGAGGAGGAAGGGCCTATACTAGCAACCCTGTCATTCAGTGACCGAAAAGAATCCACTACCTCCTTCATAGAAGTCATTAACTCCTTAAAGGAGGAAGACTCTGAACTAGCTCTGGGTGGGATACAATCCTCACAAAATAGCTTTTTAGAACTATCAGAGAGCCTCGCTCTACAGTTCCCACATTTCTTCTTCACCGGTTTGGCCTAGAAGAGAGCAGAAACAAGGGCCATGAAAAAAGGATCCATACAAAAGAAGTCCCTTGCTGTAGCTATCCACAGACCAGGGCTTACCTTGGGGGCAGTATGGGACCCGGATGCTGCCGCTGGTTCAATACGAGCGGATTTTCCATCTTCAGACCTGTCCTCAAGCTCCATGAAGCAAGCGGAGAACGGTCGCCGAGAAGACTGCTGCTGCACCGCAAAAATTGTGCCTAGAATGGAGTTTTTAGCAGGCCATTCCCCTGCAGCATGTCCTCAGTGTCTCCACACCATGCTCCTTATGAGAACTCGGCGTCCGGAAGTGTGTCATGTGACTTCCGGTTCCGGCGCCATCTTGCTGCATCACCGGAAGTCCTCCTGACGCCATCTTGGTACACCGGAATGAAGCATTTGGGAGGACACAGTTCCACACAGCAGTGCTGGGGAAAAGAAGGGAGTTGCCAGCATTTTCAAAGGCAAGTAACCCTTAGAAATAGGGAACCCTTCTGGTACAGACCATCATCCAGGAACTGGCCACAACTAGTACTGGATGAAACCAGAGAATGGGGGTCCACCAACCACAGTTACCAGACCATAGGAAAACAAAAAACGTGTTGGTGCTCCTGGAGGGCCTGGAAACACAAAACAAGGGTCAGAGGAAAGGGAGGGGCCTTTTAAATTCTATCTGATTTGTGTTTCCTGTAGAGGGCGGAGCCGATCATCTCTCAAGTAGCTGTCCTGGTGAAGGGGGAAATATATCCCCCTCAGATCTACAGCGACTGCACTTCCAAGTGCACTTGCAATGCACTTGTAGTGCAAAGTGGATTTGCCTTTAGTAAATAACCCCCATAGTGTCACTTTCTGACAAATGCACATAGTGGTATTAAAAGCAAATTTACTTCTATAGTTGATAAATAAAAAAGTTTCTAAATGACATTGTAATATAAATGTTAATCTTTCTCTTTCACAAGTGTGCATCTTATAACATGCAGATAATCTTACCATTAGACTGAGATCAGAAAAAAAAAACCTTCCTTGGCATAGATTAGCTTTTTCAACTAGATCAAAAATATAAGAATAGATAAACAAAACTGAACTTAAGCGATTAACCTTTCCAGTCCAATCAATTCACATTACATGACTTAAAGCATATCTAAACCCCAAAAATGTATTACATAGTGCTGCTTACTAATCCTTAAAGCTGATTTCCATGTTTCCTGTCACGTTAAATAGTTTGTTTGGACCAAGTTGGTGCAAACAAATTATTTCCTTCACTAACTGGGGCAGTGGCTTTAAGAGCTGTATAAACTGCATATACAGTAGCTTCAGCTACATACAGTACACAGAGCTGGGTTCCAGCTTTGAGACGGAAACTTCCCATCTCACACTCAGAACAATTCAGAAACAGTTTGAGCGGCACTCAGTCATTCATAGGCAGCTTTGTATTCTGTAAATGGGTCAGAGGGGTGGGCTGATGACATCAACCAATGGATGACTGCCGGCAGCTGCTGATTGGCGAGGAGAAAGACAGGACAGAGCTCTGACCTGTCAGCAGGGATGTGCTGTTTTTTTCTCCCTGCAAAGCAGAGAATAAAAACCAGCAAATCCCTTAGTGAAAGCATAGTACACACAAACACTGGTTAGGCATACATTTAAAACTTTGATCGCCCTGGATGTTTAACTCCTTCCCAGCCAGTGTCATAAGTACAGTGACAGTGTATATTTTTAGCGCTGATCACTGTATTAGTGTCACTGGTTCCCACAAAGTGTCAAAAGTGTCAGATTGCCCACCACAGTATCGCAGCTGGTCGCTGCCATTACTAGTTTAAAAAAATAAAATAAAATTCAGGTATATATATACACCATAGTTTATAGAAGCTATAACTTTTGTATAAGCCAATCAATATATGCTTATTAGAATTTTTTTTTGTTGCCAAAAATATGTAGCAGAATACATGTTGGCCTAAATTTATAAAGAAATGATTTTTAAATTTTTTTTATTGGATATGTTTTATAGCAGGAAGTAAAAAATATTATATTTTTTAGCTTATAGAGTGGGAAAAAAATGATATAATTTTAATTTATGTACAGCATTGCATGACTGCGCAATTGTCAGTTAACATAACACAGTGCTGTATAGCTAAAAATGGCCTGGCCATGGAAGGGGGTAAATCTTCCAGAGGTCAAGTGGTTAAGCAGATGATAAACTGATAGTTTAATTGCAGTGTGCTGCCATAATATCCGATGCGCTGCTGCATCTAATTGGATGCAGCCACTTTTTGAATGACAGTTTTCCACTTGGTTGATTTTGTCTCAACCTTCCAAATTCCACTTTTTCTGCGCATATTGGTGTGGTAAGGGAAGTTGAAATATGACAGCAGGATCAACAGGTAAAAAAAAAAAAAAACTCCATTATAGATGGACTCAGAAAAACAAAAATTGCTTTGTTATGTTATGCCCTGTACACACGGTCGGATTCTCCGACGGAAAAAGTGCGATCGGATTGTGTTGTCGGAAATTCCGATCGGGTGTGGGCTCCATCGGACTTTTTCCGTCGGAATTTCCAACAAACAAAGTTTGAGAGCAGGCTATAAAATTTTCCGACAACAAAATCCGATTGTTTAAATTCCGATCGTGTGTACACAAATGTGACGCGCAAAGTGCCATGCATGCTCAGAATAAATTAAGAGACGAAAGCTATTGGCTACTGCCCCGTTTATAGTCCTGACGTACGTGTTTTACCTCACCGCGTTCAGAACGATCAGATTTTCCGACAAATTTGTGTGACCGTGTGTATGCAAAACAAGTTTGAGCCAACATCCATCGGAAAAATTTCATGGATTTTGTTGTCGGAATGTCCGATCAATGTCTGATCGTGCGTACAGGGCATTAGAGACAGACTGCATCATATATAATATTTTTAATATCGCCTTTAGAACCACTTTAAACTAACATGTATCTACAAATAACACTACATCAATACATACAGTCAGGGGTGTTGCTAGGTCTGCAAAAGATCTGGGGCTAGAGCCCACAGCAGCAAAGTAAAGAAAGTCATACGCTTGGGCGGGCATGCACATGTATGTATGTATGTATGTATGTATGTATGTGTATATATATATATATATATATATATATATATATATATATATATATATATATATATATATATACATACACACACACGCACATACATACATAAACACACATACTGTATATTACATAAATTATCTTTACATCAGGTTTCCCAGAGAGCCTTCCCCTTACATCAGAGTCCCCAGAGAGCCCCCTTTACATCAGGGTCCCCAAAGAGCCTCCCCCTTACATCAGAGTCCCCAGAGAGCCCCCTTTACATCAGGGTCCCCAGAGAGCCTCCGTTTTACATCAAGGTCCCTAGAGAGCCCCTTTCAGGGTTCCCAGAGAGCCCCTCTTTACCACAGAGTCCCCAGAGAGCCACTCCTTACATCAGGCTCACCAGAGAGAGGGCATGATGTCATCTCTCTGCTGCTCGTGGCTGCACAGTGAGAGCAGAACAGCGGTGATGCAGGGTGGGTGGTGAGAGATGATGTCATTTCTCTGTTCTCTCCCGCCCGGCTCTCCCGTGCTCTGGTGCTGCCCGCCACACTTGCAGCCCAGCTGCAGAGAGGCCACGACCACGACCACGACCACGACCACGGCTGTCTCAGAGAGACTCTGGGCTATGGGCCCCAGATTCGGGGCTATAGCGCCAACAGCCACCCCCTAGCAATGCCCCTGCATACTTCTGAATGCATACAAACATTGCTAGTCAATAATTTTCTGATATTCTGAAACACAGTATGCATCTGTATTGTATAGGTTTTCCATCACTTTTGATCCAAATGTGTAAAGTGGAACTTCACCTTTATTGCAGTTACATCTATATTGTGGGTTGCCTGCATGCTAGTGCAGGGAGTATAAACTCTCCAATAAGGTTGAAGGGAGAGCACACGGCACATGTGTGGACCTGGTTTAAAGGATTTTGTCAAACATTTCTGCAATGTCATGGGAGACATCCCTTTGTATCAGGGACAGGTGAGTATAAGACCAGTAAGGTGAACAGGGGTAAGACAACCTACAATATAAGTGTAACTGCACCAAACATTAAATGGATAAAGCTTCTTTTTAGTGTTGGTTGCTGTCTTTCTCCCTTTCAGACCTCATTCTTTGTCCTGGTGACCGTTGTCACTGGAAAAATGAGGTGGATTGCAAAGGTTTGCAATGTACAGTAGTAGAGGGGAAATCCTCCAACGGAACACCTGTTATGGAGTCAAATGGCAAAGGTTGGATTTCCCCTTATTTTATTAGTGTGAAATTTAAACACACTTTTCTGGTCCCTGAGAAAAGAAAGTTCAGTGAAAAATTGTTAACAAGGGTGTATGCAGCAATAAAAACCTGACAGAGGTTTTAACCCTTCCCTACTATGTTGGCTGGACGTGAGCTTTAAAGTATTGTTCTAAGTTCCATTATTGGGTAAATGGTTTTATTTCAGCTTTGTAAACAAGAGTGAGTTAATTATTATTTAGTTTTGGTCCAATCTGAACACATAGATGTTGAATGAAGAACGTTTAAAGAACAGTAATAGGATTACCTCCACTATATGTTTAGTGATCTTTGAACCCAAACTATAATTCTAATCATGATTGAGAAGGTCAGCATTGATGCCAAACCTTCTGGTCTGTCAGGCTTGTAGAATAAAATATTTTATATTAAAAGGTGCGAGGCTTAATCTCTACTAGAATAGTAATCTTGACATTTTAGCAATTAAAACAGAGAGTTTTACATTAGCACCTTCCACACACATATACCCAAAATGTATACAATCAAATATAATCTGTATGTGTAAATCGTACCTTAATTTATGTCTGTAATATCCAATGTCAACTCCTTATGGATACTTAATTGTGAAAAATACACAGGCAACCAACCAAAAAAAATCTCCAAATAACGTCTCTGTAGTCTCAGGAGTTTTAGTTAGGGGAGCTGGGCATAGTAATGTGTGCTCCCTTCTCAAGCAAAAGGAGAAATCTAAGCTTTCAGCAGTGTCGGGTGTCTAGCAGATGGTAACAGCCTCTTCGTCTATTTTTATACCTGGCTGTGTCTGGGACAGCTTTTTCATGGTGATAAAACCCTCAGACTCTGTTCTGTTCATTAAAAGCAAATGGACGGCAACTTAATTTCAGGCATAGCTTCTAGTCTGAACTCTGTGGCATTAACACATGAACAACGTAAAGAGAAATAGTTGATAACGCACAGTTACAGCATATGGCATCATGGTCCAAGAATATGCACCGTGAATCCTACATCCAAACACTTATTATATATGATCTCACTTACAAGTAGCAAAAGTCCAAAGACTAATTGATTGGGTATAACAGTATGAGGATTCCTATGCTCAATAAACCACCTAAAACATTTATGGTGCCTATATATATATATATATATATATATATATATATATATATATATATATATATAGTATTCCCGTGCTGCCTTTAAAACTCACAATAAAGCTCAAAGTGTAAAAAGTTTTAACCACAATGAAACAAACAATATATCAGAAACGGGGGGGGGGGGGGGGTTATTGTTTTCATGTAGATGGTGGAAACTCTTGTGTTTCCTTTTCTTTCTGTTATAAATAAAAGTGGGCAGAAAGCAGTGGACTCATTTCACTGGTAAGCGCTACATTTGAGATAAAAAAAAAAAGTTGTCTATATATATATATATATATATATATATATATATATATATTACATACATAACATGTATTGTGAAGTGCTAAATGCTTTTTTTTCCCTTTGAGCAAGTGGATCTAGTTATTTATTTATTTATAACATTTCCTGCAGAGTAGCACATGAAGAGATTAAAAAGAAGACTGATGTCATTGTGGTATGGAGAAGTGGCTAAATCTGGAATTGCTTCAATGACAGAGCTGAGTGACAGAGTGAGTGATGCAACATGTGGGGTGGTAGGAGTTTGTTTACAGAAATATGGAAGAGCAGGCTTTGTTCTCTTACATGTGCCTTTAAAACTTATATGAAATTGTCATTGATTTACTGAAACTGGTGAGTGCAAAACCTGGTACAGCTCTGCATAGAAAAATCAGCTTCCAGTTTTTTTTGTCAATGCTTAATTTAACAAGCCAAAGTTAGAAGCTGATTGGCTATCAACTATAGAGAAAATTATGCACTAAGTGTGCATTTAGGGTCGCCCTTAATGGATATTTTTGGCCACAAGTGAGTATTAAATCTCATAGATTGTTGTATATAAAAGTGCACTAGAGTGCCATCTTTATTAAACACATTCAATACATAAAAAAATAATAACAGTAGGATTTACAATTGTATAAAGTGCAAATACAAACACTATACATTCGCTTGCATATAGAGGATATAGCACCCATGTGCCTACAGCCCGCAGCCTGTATAAGGAGAATCAGGCAGATGAGTTGTATGGCGTGTACCCGACATGTTTCGGAAATAGGTATGTATTACTCCTTCATCAAGGGATTTATAATTGGGTGCTCAGATCTATCTGTAAATGTCAAAGGACAAAATAATAATAAAGAGTATCTGTGTCGTCATAGATTATATGCGACTGCATTTTTGCAATATATGCGATTTTAGTAGTTATTGAAAAAAATAGTATAGGAAAGGTCTAGTATGGACTAGTTATACTTACATCAATTTGATTCATAAAGACAAAAAACAGCAGTAAAAACAGTGTAACTGGGAGCAGGCTGGCTTCTGGTTCACATGACACAAGATGGTCAACCAAGAGTGTGATGCAGAGCGTTGCAGCACTTTCACAAGGGATGACCGATGGAGATCTGTGTATTTAAAGAGTGATGTTTGTAAGTGTACAAGGCATATAATTAAGCCAATGCTTTGCTGAAGGATAAAATAGTCATTCAGCTGTGGTTAAAAAGGGGGAGAGTAGATGTGTAGAGTAAGTATTCAGATAATCTAGAACAAAGTATCTATTCAAATTACCTTGTGGCTATTTAGTAATCTCTCGAGACCAGACCTCCAGGCAGCAGTTCAAAAGACTGACAGAGGCCAAAGGAGTGTCTGTGTCCTAAATAGGACAGCTGATTGGACATCAGCCAATCAGTGTCCACTCCACATAATCAGCTGCAAAACAAGCAGCCATGTGTGGAGATCGGGCATCCCCCAGACGACGAGGCGCGCGGCGTAGCCACGCCCATAGGGGCGTGATGACGTCACGCGTCTTGACGTCACCGGCGGGTATACGGTCCCGGCGCGATTAGCGAAATCCACACCGGGGACCGTACGAGAGCTCGTCCACATGCGGAAGGCCTATGGGGCGCGCAGCCAAGTGCTGCCCCATGGCCATGCATGCGTAGATCTTACCCGCCGGGTGTCCGTGCGCACGCGCACATCCACACTAAGGAGATGATGCGCCATCTTGTGGATGGATATAGGAGGTGAACAGAAATGAATCAACAAAAAAGAGTCAACAAAAAGCCAGCCTGCTGTACATTATTACAAGAAAAATATGAATGAAAAAGGTGAATAGATGGGGAAGCATAAAGGAGCAAAACACGAAAAAAAGGAAAAAGCATATTATAAATGACCAAAGGTTACATATGGGCAGTTTGTGAAATAACAATCAATTTCAAACGATATTAATAAAATAAACAAAATCTTCAAATTCTTTAAAGTAAACACTGAGTGTTCATTATTGTAATCGAGCAATTTGTATTATAGCGGTATAAGGAACCCAGACATACATATTGTTCAGACCTATCGTATAACGATGATTTAAGTTAAAGACAGTCTAAATATATATGGGCACATTGTCTTGTATCCATACCTGTATCTATCTGGAAATATTTTACCACAGCGATGGATACTATTTAATACATGAGGTCTGGAAGCTAACAAGAAAACATAATAAAAAGTGAGACATTTATATTAAAATGTAAAATTAAACAGTGGGATATATTAGGAGGTCCCTATAGATCTAGTTCACAGACCCCTGATGTAAACCCAGGCAGAAAGGGTTTGAAATTGAAGGCCCCGTTTAGGCCAGGTGGATAGTTGGCCCGTAGGTTGTGTATCCATCTCAGTTCACATTGGAGAAGACGCTTATTAGAATCTCCTCCTCTTGGACTGAAGTGGATACGATCCAGGGCCAAAAAGTGTATTTTGGGGGTCGATGAGGGATGGGCCATTGCCATGTGGCGACCAATAGGGAGGTCTGGATCGCGTTTGCGTATGGTGCCAAGATGTTGATAAATGCGTTTCCAGAACTCGTTTATGGTCTTACCAACATAGTAGCACCCGCATTCGCAAGTCAGTAAATATACTATTGCTGGGGTTTTGCAGTTAACGTAGTGCTTGGGGGTAAACCTTTGGCCATTAGGCAGAATGATATTTTTTCGTTTGTCCATATATTGGCAATAGTGGCAGCCCCCACACATATATGTTCCCAATACTTTACATGGATCACCTTTGCGAGTTTTGTATTCATTGTTAACTATTTTGTCTCCTATAGATGGTGGCCTCCTATAGGTGACTGTTGGGGCACTGGGGACAAAAGGGGCCAGAGTTTGGTCCATGGTTAATAAGTGCCAATATTTATTTAGAATGCGCTTTATCTGCCTATGTTCCGAAGAATATGTCGTGATGATTCTAGTTGTTTCATCTTTACTGGGTTGTTTTTGTGCATTAAGTAAGTCACGAATTATACCGAAAACCCACAGCCGGTAATTCATTGTTGCACGCAAGTAGTTTCCACCCCAAGCCCCTTCTAATCTCTATACCATATAGCCAATATCTAAGAGCACGCCGCAACTGCTCCGATGATACTAGATTTAAAATGGAAGCCGATATCCTAAAAAAGAGACTCCTCGAAAGAGGATACTCAAACACCTGTTTAAAAAAAGCGTATAAACGAGCGTTCAACCAATCTCGTCGTGACTTACTTAATGCACAAAAACAACCCAGTAAAGATGAAACAACTAGAATCATCACGACATATTCTTCGGAACATAGGCAGATAAAGCGCATTCTAAATAAATATTGGCACTTATTAACCATGGACCAAACTCTGGCCCCTTTTTTCCCCAGTGCCCCAACAGTCACCTATAGGAGGCCACCATCTATAGGAGACAAAATAGTTAACAGTGAATACAAAACTCGCAAAGGTGATCCATGTAAAGTATTGGGAACATATATGTGTGGGGGCTGCCACTATTGCCAATATATGGACAAACGAAAAAATATCATTCTGCCTAATGGCCAAAGGTTTACCCCCAAGCACTACGTTAACTGCAAAACCCCAGCAATAGTATATTTACTGACTTGCGAATGCGGGTGCTACTATGTTGGTAAGACCATAAACGAGTTCTGGAAACGCATTTATCAACATCTTGGCACCATACGCAAACGCGATCCAGACCTCCCTATTGGTCGCCACATGGCAATGGCCCATCCCTCATCGACCCCCAAAATACACTTTTTGGCCCTGGATCGTATCCACTTCAGTCCAAGAGGAGGAGATTCTAATAAGCGTCTTCTCCAATGTGAACTGAGATGGATACACAACCTACGGGCCAACTATCCACCTGGCCTAAACGGGGCCTTCAATTTCAAACCCTTTCTGCCTGGGTTTACATCAGGGGTCTGTGAACTAGATCTATAGGGACCTCCTAATATATCCCACTGTTTACTTTTACATTTTAATATAAATGTCTCACTTTTTATTATGTTTTCTTGTTAGCTTCCAGACCTCATGCATTAAATAGTATCCATCGTTGTGGTAAAATATTTCCAGATAGATACAGGTATGGATACAAGACAATGTGCCCATATATATTTAGACTGTCTTTAACTTAAATCATCGTTATACGATAGGTCTGAACAATATGTATGTCTGGGTTCCTTATACCGCTATAATACAAATTGCTCGATTACAATAATGAACACTCAGTGTTTACTTTAAAGAATTTGAAGATTTTGTTTATTTTATTAATATCGTTTGAAATTGATTGTTATTTCACAAACTGCCCATATGTAACCTTTGGTCATTTATAATATGCTTTTTCCTTTTTTTCGTGTTTTGCTCCTTTATGCTTCCCCATCTATTCACCTTTTTCATTCATATTTTTCTTGTAATAATGTACAGCAGGCTGGCTTTTTGTTGACTCTTTTTTGTTGATTCATTTCTGTTCACCTCCTATATCCATCCACAAGATGGCGCATCATCTCCTTAGTGTGGATGTGCGCGTGCGCACGGACACCCGGCGGGTAAGATCTACGCATGCATGGCCATGGGGCAGCACTTGGCTGCGCGCCCCATAGGCCTTCCGCATGTGGACGAGCTCTCGTACGGTCCCCGGTGTGGATTTCGCTAATCGCGCCGGGACCGTATACCCGCCGGTGACGTCAAGACGCGTGACGTCATCATGCCCCTATGGGCGTGGCTACGCCGCGCGCCTCGTCGTCTGGGGGATGCCCGATCTCCACACATGGCTGCTTGTTTTGCAGCTGATTATGTGGAGTGGACACTGATTGGCTGATGTCCAATCAGCTGTCCTATTTAGGACACAGACACTCCTTTGGCCTCTGTCAGTCTTTTGAACTGCTGCCTGGAGGTCTGGTCTCGAGAGATTACTAAATAGCCACAAGGTAATTTGAATAGATACTTTGTTCTAGATTATCTGAATACTTACTCTACACATCTACTCTCCCCCTTTTTAACCACAGCTGAATGACTATTTTATCCTTCAGCAAAGCATTGGCTTAATTATATGCCTTGTACACTTACAAACATCACTCTTTAAATACACAGATCTCCATCGGTCATCCCTTGTGAAAGTGCTGCAACGCTCTGCATCACACTCTTGGTTGACCATCTTGTGTCATGTGAACCAGAAGCCAGCCTGCTCCCAGTTACACTGTTTTTACTGCTGTTTTTTGTCTTTATGAATCAAATTGATGTAAGTATAACTAGTCCATACTAGACCTTTCCTATACTATTTTTTTCAATAACTACTAAAATCGCATATATTGCAAAAATGCAGTCGCATATAATCTATGACGACACAGATACTCTTTATTATTATTTTGTCCTTTGACATTTACAGATAGATCTGAGCACCCAATTATAAATCCCTTGATGAAGGAGTAATACATACCTATTTCCGAAACATGTCGGGTACACGCCATACAACTCATCTGCCTGATTCTCCTTATACAGGCTGCGGGCTGTAGGCACATGGGTGCTATATCCTCTATATGCAAGCGAATGTATAGTGTTTGTATTTGCACTTTATACAATTGTAAATCCTACTGTTATTATTTTTTTATGTATTGAATGTGTTTAATAAAGATGGCACTCTAGTGCACTTTTATATACAACAATCTATGAGATTTAATACTCACTTGTGGCCAAAAATATCCATTAAGGGCGACCCTAAATGCACACTTAGTGCATAATTTTCTCTATAGTTCCAGTTTCCAGGATATTGGCCCCCCTCCTCCCCTTTGTACACACCTTGCTCTCATTTTTCTTGTATCTGATTGGCTATCAAAATCCACCAGATTTTGCAAATCATAAAATCAGTAAGCAATCAAATGTTGAATAAAATAAAAAGAAATGTAACTTATCCGGGCTGTACAGGTTAAGTCAGACAGAGTCCAGGAAAGGCTTATCCCAGTCCTTCTTAAAGGGTAAGTTCACCTTTGTACACTTTTTTTAAAAATAAATTCCAGATGCCCTATGTACTTTTTTTGCAAAAATATCAAAGCTTTCCATTAAATCAACTGTCACTTACTTTTCTTGTCCTAATCCAGGTTTCCATTCTATGTTTTCCTCCTGATAAGACTTTAGGTCATGACACAGGAAGTGGCTAACCAGCTGACCTCATTAGCACACACCCTGCATCATCCACCCTCCCATTCCCAGGTGCACATTTTTTAAATTAAATGCAATCAATCAGTGATCATGCTTCTCACTAAATACACAATCAGATTGCATAGTGTATGGCAATCTTTATACAAGTACATAGGAGGGAGTGGACAGAAACACTCAGCTGTCAAGCTCCGTTCACAACTCTGCATAGTTGGAACTTGCATTCCCGCATGCATTTTTTTTTTAAGCGAGGAGCATATTTACTCATCACACATAGGGCAGCCCATTCACCTGAATGGGCTGCCCTACACACAGCAATTGCCCCAAAGAAGCTTCAGAACTATTTTTTAGAGTGAAGCTTAGTGTGTTTTTTACAGCGATTTTTGGTGCAGCGCATTTCTGAAATGCAAGGAAATGTGAATGGAGCCTCGTTGTTCTTGTGTTATCGCACCAATTTCACTTTCAGGCCCCATTCACATCTAGCATAGTGAGAGCGCACATTTTGTGTCTTGTTTTTCCTGTGACGCGCATAGGGCAGCCTGTTGATTTCAATGGGCTGCACTACATGTGGTTAACCACTTCAACCCCGGAGGATTTGGCAGCTCAATGACCAGAGCACTTTTTACAATTTGGCACTGCGCTGCTTAACTGGTAATTGCGCAGTCATGCAATGTTGTACCCAAACTAAATTTGCGTCCTCTTTTTCCCATAAATAGAGCTTTATTTTCTGGAATTTACGCAGCTTTTAGTTTATGACTCATTCTGATCTCATTTCCTGAGGTGCTAAAATGGCAGCGCAGTAACCCCCCCCCCCACACCCCTGAAATGACCCCATTTTGGAAAGTAGACACCCCAAGGATATTGCTAAAAGGCATGTTGAGCCCATTGAATATCTTAGTTTTTGTCACAAGTGATTGAAAAATGACAAAAAAAAGAAAATTACACAAAGTTGTCACTAAATTATATATTGCTCACACATGGCATGGTTATATGTGGAATTACACCCCAAAATAAATTCTACTCCTTCTCCTGAGTAAGGGGATACCTCAGGTGTGAGATTTTTCGGGAGCCTAGCCACAGACAGGACCCCAAAATCAATCACCGCCTTCAGGATTTCTAAGGGTGTAATTTTTTTTTTCACTCCTCACTACCTATCACAGTTTCAAAGGCCATACAATGCCAAGATGGCACAAAACCCTCCAAATGACCCAATTTTGGAAAGTAGACACCCCAAGCTATTTGATGAGGGGCATGTCGAGTCCATGGAATATTTTATATTTTGCCACAAGTTGCGGGAAAATGATTTTTTTTTTTTGCACAAAGTTGTCACTAAATGATCTATTGCAATATGCTGCTTCTCCTGAGTATGGAGATACCACATGCAAGATACTTTTTGGGAGCCTAGCCGTGACAGGACCCCGAAAATCAATCAACGCCTTCAGGCTTTCTAAGGGCGTAAAATGGTGATTTCACTCCTCACTACTTATCACAGTTTCGGAGGCCATGACAATATAGCACAAACCCCCCCCAAATGACCCCATTTTGGAAAGAAGACACTTCAAGCTATTTGCTGAGAGGCATGTTGAATCCATGGAATATTTTATATTTTTGCCACAAATATATAGGTTTTGGGAAAATTACTATTTTTTTAATGTATTATATTTTTTACACAACGTTGACACTAAATTATATATAGTTCAAACATGGCATGGTCATGTGTGGAATTACA
Source organism: Lithobates clamitans (assembly GCA_037952925.1). Taxonomy (NCBI): domain Eukaryota; kingdom Metazoa; phylum Chordata; class Amphibia; order Anura; family Ranidae; genus Lithobates; species Lithobates clamitans. Next base: position 9,792,032 of record JBBGZY010000563.1, on the reverse strand, counting down.
CCCCAAAATACATTCTGCAGCTTCTCCTGAGTACGGGGATACCACATGTGTGGAACCTTTTGGCAGTCTAACTGCGTGCAGGACCCCAAAAACCAATCACCGCTAGGGATGGGCTGTCTGTTCAGGTCGAACATGAGTTTGACCCGAACATTGGCTGTTCGCCCGTTCACTGAATAGCGAACAATTTGGGGTGTTCGCAGCAAATTCTAAAGGGAAAAAAAAGTCATTTAAAACAAGTACTAGTGCTAGTGCCGGCTATTAATGAATTGTCGGGCCTATGCAATACATATAAAAGTCATTAAAAAAACGGCCTGGGGTTCCCCTACAGTGCATTACAGGCCCTTTGGGTCTGGTATGAATATTAAGGGGAACCCCAAACCTATATTTAAAAGAAAAAATGCGTGGGGTTCCCCCAAATTCCATACCAGGCCCTTCAGGTCTGGTATGGATATTAAGGGGAACCCCGTGCCAAAATTAAAAAAAAATGGGGGTCCCATGGGGGTCCCCTGAAAAATCCATACCAGACCCTTCTCAGAGCATGCAACCTGGCAGGCTATCTTCTTCTGTTCTTCATTCGGTTTTCTTCCTCCATCTAGTTCTTCCTCCACTTCTTCCTCTGCTTCTTCCTCCGGTCCTCTGCTTCTTCCTTTGAGAGAAAAACAGAAAAAAGGCAGCGCCGCTCTAAGGGTAGTAAATTGGATAAAACAGGCTTTAATACATGTTAAAATTTGCACTCACATTTGAGTAGTAAAAACAGACATGGAATACTTCCCCTGAACATCATAAAGTCTCATCCGGTTTCTGCTGGGCTGTGGTGGGGTCAGACACCGGCCTCTTCCGGTGGCGCCCGTAGCTCCGAGGTTTGGGATTCCCTCAGACAGCACGTCAGCAGGTACATCGGTTGATGACGTCAGATGTTGGAGAGCGGGGGGCGTGACTGTAGTGCTTGTGTTCGGAGCATGCGTGCTCCTTCGTCAGGCGTGGCTTCTGGCCATAGTAGGCACTGATTATATAGGAAGAAAGGAGCAGCGAAGGGGAAGGGGCAGTGCCCAGAACTATGTTGGTCAGCAAGGCAGCGTTGGTTTGAGGGTGCGTGTCATAGACATGCCAACTAGAACAATCATTTGAAGGCAAAAGGATTGTTAGTAGCAGAAAAAAAAATCATTTTCCCGCAACTTGTGGCAAAATATAAAATATTCCATGAACTCACCATGCCTCTCATCAAATAGCTTGGGGTGTCTACTTTCCAAAATGGGGTAATTTTGGGGGGCTTTGTGCTATCTTGGCATTTTACGGCCTTCAAAACTGTGATAGGTAGTGAGGAGTAAAATTTACACCCTTCGAAATCCTGAAGGTGGTGATTGGTTTTCGGGGTCCTGTACGCAGCTAGGCTCCCAAAAAGTCTCACACATGAGGTATCTCCATACTCAGGAGAAGCAGCAGAATGCATTTTGGGGTGTAATTCCACATATAACCATGCCATGTTTGAACAATATATCATTTAGTTTCAACTTTGTGCAAAAAAAAAAAAAAAAAGTGTAACTTGTGACAAAATATAAAATATTCCATGGACTTAACATGCCTCTCAGCAAAGAGCTTGGGGGGTCTACTTTTCAAAAATGGGTCATTTGGGGGGTTTTGTCCTGGGGAGAGAGGGGCGGGACAACAGCCTAAAATCATTATTGATGTTGCACAAGAAGGTGCAGAATGAGACCCCAGTTCTATTCCTGTCATTGGATGCAGAAAAATCATTTGACAGGGTAGACTGGGGTTTCATGATGGATACATTGCGGCACTTGGGTATCGGGACAAAAATGATGAAGTGGATAACAAATTTGTATAATGGCCCGACAGCAGTCGTAAAAGTAAACGGTAGACTCTCTCCAAAAATTAAGATGCAGAATGGAACACGGCAAGGCTGTCCACTGTCTCCACTATTATATGTATTGGCTTTAGAACCACTATTAGCAACACTCCGCAATAACAAAGAGGTAGAAGGAGCGAAACTAGGAGGAAAAGAGCATAAGATCGCTGCCTACGCGGACGACATCTTGATGTACGTATCCAACCCAAGAGTGTCACTCCCAAACATACTGAAAGAAATTAAAAAATACGGAGAACTGTCAAACTTCAAAATTAATCCAATAAAAACGGAAATATTAAACATAGGTCTAGAGAAAAAGGAAGTTCAGTTTTTACAAAAAGAATTCCCATTCACTTGGGTAAAAGAACTAAATTACCTTGGAATTAAAATAACTCCTAGAGTCGAAAAAATGTATCAGGCAAACTTTATTCCACTGATCAATGAGGTCAAAGAAGAAATGAAAAAGTTAAGAATACAGCCACTTTCATGGATTGGAAGAATAAATATGTTTAAGATGACGATATTACCTAAAATAAACTACAGATTACAGATGTTGCATTTGTGATAATAAAGTTATTTGTTTCTTAAGGATTAACAGACCAGAAGTGGATGGGAACAGCATCAACGACAGCATCCAGCAAGAGCTCCACAGTTGATTTTGACAAGGATTTTGAGGCTCATTTGTTGAAGGCTATGGAGGGTTCCACAGGTGGCAGCTCAGTGGCTTAGAGAGCGTTGTGAGCTGAAGGAAGTGAAGGAGTATTTAAAGACTGATCCATTCAATCCTTAAAGCGGTGTGACCTGTTTCAGGTCGAATATCTGAGGTGAGGGGCCATCTAAGAGTGGTGGAGGGATAAAGTCACCATCCAGATACTTATTATCACCGGTGGTTCCTGCTCTTTCATACTGCTACCACACTACAATTTGTTATTAGTTGTTTATGGATTCTTATTTGCGCAGCACTCTTTATTTATATAGATTACAGATGTTACCAGTAAAAATCCCGCAGAGCTTTTTTAAAATAATTAAAACAATCCTGCTAAAATACATATGGCTTAATAAAAAACCAAGAATTAAATACACGCTGATCACAAGGAAAAAGGAGCATGGAGGTCTTGCCGCCCCAGATATAAGTAGGTACTATAAAGCCATAGTTTTAACACGAATGTTAGAGTGGACAAATGAGAAAAATGAAAAAAAATGGGTAGAAATGGAAAACACAATAAGTGGAGCCACACTACATAAGAATATTTGGATTCCATGGAAATATAGAATATTGGACACCGACACGCATGAAATAACAAAAAATGTATTTAAAATTTGGAACACCATTCACTTAAAGAATGAATGGAAATATAATTCACCACTATTAGCACTCACAGGATCGAATCTCTTCAACCCTGGGAGGGAAATATTTGAAATCCAAGGAATAGGTAACCCACAACTGAAAGATATCACTAAAAATGGCAAAATAAGAACACGAGTAGAAATAGAGGAAAGGAATGGATGGAAGATGAATGAATGGAATTATACTCAACTAAGGCACCTAGTAAGCACAATACCACACCCACTGAGAGATGAAACAAAATTAACTGCACTGGAAAAGCTATGTAGCAATGAAACACCATTAAAAAACGGAACATCAAAAATTTATAGTATACTGACAGATTTGGAAGCACAAGAAAGACCAGAATATATAAATCAATGGGAAAAAGAAATGAATTTAAAAATAGATAACCAAAAAGTGGAAAAAATGATAGAAATGGGATATAATAAGGCTTGGGACATGAAGGCCATAGAAATGAATTATAAACTAGTATCAAGATGGTATATGACCCCAGTAAGAATACACAGATTCCATCAAGATAGAACCTCCTTGTGTTGGAGAAAATGTGGCCAAATAGCAACGATTACACACATATGGTGGGAATGCCCAATAATAATGGAGTACTGGAAGGAAGTGTTAACTAACATAAAATAAATAACTGGAGAAGAAATAGAACAAAATATTTGGACTTGCCTCTTCCATATCTACAATAAACCTAAGAAACAATATAGAAAATCAATAATATCTAACCTCCTGATGCGGCCAAGGCCTTAATTCCCAAGAATTGGCTAAAAAGTGGAAAACCAGACATTAGAAACTGGCTAAAGGAAATAGATTAGCACTACAAAATGGAAGGAGGAGAGAAAGGGGATAATAGTAGATGGGAAAGTTGGAAAAACTACAAAGTCTCGGATATTTATTTAGATAGGATAAAAGAAAGAATAGGTGCAGAGCCAAGTGGATAAATAAACAACATAAAGGAACGGACCAGACACAGGGGAGGGGGAGGGGGGAGCGAGGGGGGGGGGGGCGAGGGGGAGGGGGGGCGGGGGGAAATAAGAGGGACTGAGAGAGACTAAGATAATAATAGGGTTTATAATTATAGAAGGCGTTTTGTTGTCGGTTTTTAAAATTATTTAAGAATATCCTAGAAGGGAAAAATAATAAAGATGTGACGGAAACAATCCACAATGATGTGAAAAAGGAGAAGAGATAAAGTTTGACACATAAAGTTGAAATAATGTCTCTCGGAAAACTTTCGCTGAAGTGGATAAAAAAAAGGAAAAAAAAAAAAAAAAAAAATTTGGGGGGTTTTGAACTGTCCTGGCATTTTATGCACAACATTTAGAAGCTTATGTCACACATCACCCACTTTTCTAACCACTTGAAGACAAAACTCTTTCTAAAACTTTTTGTTTGCATGAAAAAAAATATTTTTTTTTGCGAGAAAATTACTTTGAAACCCCAAACATTATATATTTTTTTAAAGCATAGGCCCTACAGATTAAAATGTTTTTTTTTTCACACAGTATTTGCGCAGCGATTTTTCAAACGCAATTTTTTTGGAAAAAACACACTTTTTTAAATTTTAATGGACTAAAACACACTATATTGCCCAAATGTTTGATGAAATAAAAAATATAATCTTATGCCGAGTACAGGGATACCAAACACGACATGCTTTAAAATTGCACACAAACGTGCAGCGACGACAAACTACATACATTTTTAAAAGCCTTTACAGGTTACCACTTTAGATCTACAGAGGAGGTCTATTGCTAAAATGACTGCCCTCGACCTGACCTTCGCGGTGATACCTCACATGCATGGTGCAATTGCTGTTTACATATGACACCAGACCAATTCCTGCGCTCGCCTTTGCGCGTGAGCACGGGGGGATAGGGGTGCTTTTTTTTAAATTATTTAATTTGCTTTTTTATTATATTTTTAAACTTTTCTTTTCATTTTTTTTTAATCATTTTTATTGTTATCTCGGGGAATGTAAATATCCCCTATGATAGCAATAGGTAGTGACAGGTACTCTTTTTTGAAAAAATTGGGATCTATTAGACCCTAGATATCTCCTCTGCCCTCAAAGCATCTGACCACACCAAGATTGGTGTGATAAAATGCTTTGCCAATTTCCCAATGGCGCTGTTTATATCCGGAGAAACCGTCATTAAATGTTCGTAGCTTCCGGTATCTTAGGCCATAGACATGATTGGAGCCATTCTGGTCTCTGATCAGCTCTATGGATAGCTGGCTGAACCACCGACTGCATTCTCGGGTTCCCTGTTGGGACAAGGGAGCCCGAGAAAACCATGGAAGACGGTGGGGGGGGGAGTTCCCTCCCACTGCTTATAAAAGCAGTCTAGAGGCTAATTATCCACTAGGATTGCTTTTATATGAAAGCCGACTGCTGACTGAAAAGAATGCTACCAAGATGATACCTAAACCTGCAGGCATCCTTCTTGTATAACCACTCAAAGTCCAGCAACATACCAGTACTTTGCTGGTCCTTGTAGGGCATACATTGTAATGTTTTTTTTTCATGCAGCCTGTGGGCTGAACGAAAAAAAGAGATTGATCACTGGATATGCCCACCATTAGAATACCGCCCTTCATCCACCCACTTCTAATGATGGGCATACATGCACCATTTTTTTCACTGTGGTCATGAAATCACCTCTGACAGCGCTGGAGTCACGACTTTACGTAATGTGGGAGCAAACGCTGTTGCTGTCAAGATAAATAAACCCATGCTGCAGCTGTATGGCGTACCTGCTAAGCAAATGATGGTTAACAATAAAACAAAGTAACATTACAGTATAACAGTAAGACTTACCATACCTGCAAAGCAAATGCAATAAAACATAGTAAAAATAAAACATTGCAATCTGTGCCTAAAAAAGCCTTAGACTTACCGGTGACGTTATTTCTACGAGCCTTTCAGGACAGCACCTTGGAGAGAGCGGAGCTCCACCTCTTCACAGGAAACACTGCGTGACAATGCCCCTTTTAAAAGCAGCTGCTTCCACCATGCCGTCAGTTGTTACTGAGAAATCCTCCAACATGCTGGAAAATATAAGCAGACAATTACCAAGCCCTATAATTTGAACTTTACATATGATAACCTAGAGGGGGAAGTAGGCTGATGTCCTGAAATACCGTCACCGGTAAGTCTAACTAAGGTTCTCTCCCTTGGCTTTTCAGGACAGCACCTTGGAAAGGATAACCAAGAAACTTACTTCAGGGTGGGACTACTGCCGGTAAAACCTTCCTACCAAAGGATTGGTCCGAGGCTGATAGTAGATCCAAGCAGTAGTGCCTTATGAAGGTTGAAAAACTGGACCATGTGGCAGCCTTGCAGATTTGCTCAGGAGATGCCCCTGCCCTTTCTTTGGTTTCTCCACCACCAGAGCAAAATTTTTGCTCTTGCCCCTATGTTGAACTTCTTCTCCAGAGGTTCCTGGTATTACCAATTCATCAGAATATCTGCTTGCATTGGACGGGCATGAAACCTGGCCCACTGTACCGAGGGAATTGCCGCCGTCTCTGCGTTGGATTGAAGTGCTCTCAGGGCCAACTGCATCTTCTCTATTTTCTCCTGGGGCAGAAATATTCTCTGTTCTACCGAATCTATTTCGTACCCCAGAAACCTTACCCTTTGGGATGGTATTAGGTTTGACTTCTGAAGGTTGAGAAGCCAACCCAAACTCTTTAGATGTGCTTGAGTTATTTTTAGATTGACTTCTACTTGACCCTTTGAGTCGGCAAACAGTAGCAGGTCGTATAAATAGGACACTATTTGGATCCCCTTCAGCCTCAGGGGCTCCAAGGCTTCTGCCATCACCTTCGTGAATACTCTCGGGGAGAAGGAAGGGCTGAAGGGCAGAGCCTGGAACTGCAGATGCCAACCCCCCCAGATTGACTGCAAGATACAGGAGTCTTTATGATGGGAGCGCTATTGGAATATGGAGATAGGCATCTCTCAAATCGATGGAGGCCATGTGACATTTGGGGGTTAGTAAGTTCATCACCGAGAAAATCGTATCCATCCTGAATTTTTTGTATTTTATCGATCGATTTAGGACCTTCAAATTAAGAATCAGGCGGAACTTTCCTGATGTTTTTTTGACCAGAAAAATATGGGAGTAGAACCCTTTCCCCTCTTGATCTTTTGGAACCCGGGAAATGACCTTCTGTTGTATCAGTTCTTGTAGAACAGACTTCATGGACAGAGCCTTCTCCCGATCCTTTGGAAGGTTTGTGATGAAAAACGAATTTGGGGGGCTTTGTGAGAATTCTAATTGATATGCTTGTTTAATTGTACCCAGAACAAATGGACTTCTTGTTGTTTTTTCCCAAGTTGGTAAGAAGTCCTGTAGTCTCCCGCCTACTGGGAGATGGTCATTGTTTTTTAGGGGTTTTTAGGGGTTTGCTCGGGGGTTCTAAAGAGTACCCCACCTCTGCCTTTTTCTCTTTGAGGATTCCAGGGTCTTTTCTGTGTCTGGTCTTTTTCCTTATCGGTTTGTCTAAAAGGACGAAAATTTTTCCTCTGCGGTACCACTTTCCTTTTCTGTGGGAAAGTTTTCTTTTTATCTGCTGTCAGGTCAAGGACAGTCTCCAGTTCTGGCCTGAACATCAGTTCTCCTGAAAAAGGAATTCTGCACAGTTTTACCTTAGAAGCTGAATCCCCTGACCAAGTCTTTAGCCAGAGGGCTCTTCTTGCTAAGTTAACAAGCGCAGATGATCTGGCTGACATCCTGATAGATTCTGCAGAGGTATCTGCCATATATTTGACTGCCTTAAGCAGAGTAGGGAAAGACTCCAATAGATCTTTTCTGGAGGTACCTGCTACCACATGATTCTTAAGTTCATCTAGCCAACACTCCAAGTTCCTAGCCACAACTGTAGCTGCCATTGTGGGTTTAAGATTAGCTAGAGATGAATCCCAAGCTTTCTTCAGTAGCCCATCTGCCCTCTTATCCATAGCATCTTTGAGAATGCCCATATCCTCAAAGGCTAAATCAGTTTTCCTAGATACTTGTGAAAAGGCAGCATCTATCTTTGTTTTTTTATTCCACACCAAGCACTTTATGAACAGGGAAGACCCTGTGTCTAATTTCCTCCAGCCCCTGGTACATCTTGTCATGTACTGACAGCTGGGTTTTTTCTTCCTGGATCTCCAGGGTAGTATAAATTGCTTTGAGTAATTCGTCCACCTCCTCAAGTGAAAGCTTATACCTAGATGATTTTGCTTCTTCTTCCACCTCCTCCTCCTCAGAAGCAATGGTTGAGGGTGGAATGCTTTCTCTTTCCTCCTCAGACTCACTTTCCACCTGCCTGGAAGTGGACAGAGGGAGACTGGAGTGTAGGTAGGCCAGTGTAGGTAGGTCACTGTATGTAAATGTCAGTGTAGGTAGGTCAGTGCCATCAGTGTATGTAGGGCAGTGTAGGTAGGTCACTACCGTCAGTGTAGGTAGGTCAGTGTAGGTAGGTCACTACCATCAGTGTATGTAGGTCAGTGTAGGGAAGGTCAATGTAGGTAGGTCACTACCATCAGTGTAGGTAGGTCACTACCGTCAGTGTAGGTAGGTCAGTGTAGGTAGGTCAGTGTAGGTAGGTCACTACCATCAGTGTAGGTAGGTCAGTGTAGGTAGGTAATTGTATGTAAATGTCAGTGTAGGTAGGTCACTACCGTCAGTGTAGGTAGGTCACTACCATCAGTGTAGGTAGGTCGGTGTAGGTAGGTCACTACCATCAGTGTATGTAGGTCAGTGTAGGTAGGTCACTACCGTCAGTGTAGGTAGGTCAGTGTAGGTAGGTCAGTGTAGGTAGGTCACTACCATTAGTGTAGGTAGGTCAGTGTAGGTAGGTCATTGTATGTAAATGTCAGTGTAGGTAGGTCACTACCGTCAGTGTAGGTAGGTCACTACCGTCAGTGTAGGTAGGTCAGTGTAGGTAGGTCACTAACCTCAGTGTAGGTAGCTCAGTGTAGGTAGGTCACTACCTTCAGTGTATGTAGGTCAGGTAGGTCACGGCCCAGCCAAAAAAAAAAAAGGCCTGCGTAAGGTGTACACCCCCCCCCCGTTTCCAGTCTTGGACTTCGGGCTGAAGCCCCTGGTCTTTTTGCCACCTAGCAACGCCCCTGGCCTCTGCTAATTCTTTCCTCACAGAAGATAAGAGTTCCTTGCACACTTGTGAGGACTCTTCTTTTACTAAATCCGCAATGCAGGATCTGCACAGTACTTGGGCCAAGAGTCCCTTAAAAGGTTTTTGCATGAGGGGCATTTTCTCCCTGTTCTCTCTGACTTGGCAGTGGCTTTCTGAAACAACAGAAAACAAGAGAACCCCCAGGTCCTTCTTTAGGGCTATGGCCTCTAAAAAAGAAAAAGACAACACGCACAGCCAACACCCTGAGTGCCCAGAGTCTCTCTCCTTGCTGAACTGCTAATGGAACCTTTACACCATAGCAAACAGCAGCAGGTTTTGTTAAACAACAGAAAAAACACCCAGTGACATAAAAAGGAAAGAAGCGCCACTGCACCTCTCCTACCTGGGCCTGGCCGGGAACCTGGGCACCTGCCATCGCTGATGACGATTCCGCCACCCTTATTGCGAACGCTACAGCCGCTGCCTGTGTCTTTTTTTAAAGGGCTTCCATGTGTCGAACAAAAGGAAGTCCCGGCCAGAGGATCCGCCCCTTCCTCCTGCGTTCCAGCAGCCAGAACCAATTGCTGCTACGACCGCCGGAAGTCTCCGCTCACCGGAACTGGCGTCACCCGCGCTGTCCGGGATTCGGCGCCGCCATGAAGAGGCCTGGCATGGACGCTCGTTCTGAGCACACCTGCGGCCCCCCGAACACCCCGGGTGGAAGAACTCCAGCAGACAATTACTCCTGTGAGCCAGCAAAGGAAGGGACACCGGAGCACCCCCCTCTCGTGCGGGAAGGAGCTGGGCTGGCCTGAGCACCAAAGCACGGAGGTACTGCCAAAACCCCCTCCTTGGAGAGAGCGCAGCCCCTCTGGTTCCCCAGCAGTGCTTCCACCATAGCGGAGGAAACACTAAAAACTGACGGCATGGTGGAAGCAACTGCTATTAAAAGGGGCGTTGTCACGCAGTGTTTCCTGTGAAGAGGTAGAGCTACGCTTTCTCCAAGGTGCTGTCCTGAAAGGTGAAGGGAGAAAATATATGCCGAAGCATGGGGGCAATCCGCCCCTAATGTTAGGAGCAAATTGCTCCTCCACCCCTGCCCCCATGCTTCGGCATATATGCTCTTTTTTTTAACTGTGGCGGTGAAATCACCTCCGACAGCACTGGAGTCACGGCTTTATATATAGTGGGAGCAAATGCTGTTGCTGTCAAGATAAATAAACCTGTGCTGCAGCTGAATGGCGTACCTGCTAAACAAATGATGGTTAACAATAAAACAAAGTAACATTACAGTATAACAGTTATGTCCTGTACAACACGGTCGGACATTGTTCGGACATTCCGACAACAAAATCCATCGGATTTTTTCCACATACACATGGTCACACAAAGTTCTCGGAATTTTCGAACGTCAAGAACGCGGTGACGTACACCACGTATGACGAGGCTATAAAAGGGCAGTTCAATACAAAGCGTGCCACCCTTTGGGCTCCTTTTGCTAATCTCGTGTTAGTAAAAGTTTGGTGAGAGACGATTCGTGCTTTTCAGCCTCGTTGTTTTCAGATCGTGTTTCTGGTGTTCAGTTTGTGCTTGTGGGTTTGTATCTGTTCTTCAGTGCGTGCAGTGAGTTCCCATTGGTTTATCCAGTGTGTTCTTGTCCGCTCATAGCTGTTTTTCAGGTCACTCTTCACAGGCCTTGCTGTTCTTCAGTGCATTCTGTTACTTCGATCTGACCAGCCGACCGTTTTCTAGCCATGTTGCGTGTACGTACTCTTTGTAGAGTTCGTGCTGTGCAGGGACTTGGTGTTGGAGTTCTTACTTGGACACAAGCCCAGTCCATGAGCAGGGCGAGGAGTTCATGGACCAAGAATTGGTTGCTCCAACGTGACCAATTTTGTCACATGCCTTTGCTCCGTGAGATCCGTGAGAATAATCCTGAGGATTTCGGGAACTTTCTCCGGATGACGGACCCCGTATTTCACCGTTTGTTGGCTTTGCTGACATCTTATATCAGCAGGCAGGATACCTGCATGAGGCAAGCCATCACTCCGGAGAAGAGGCTAGTCGCCACGTTGCGGTATTTGGCGACGGGGAGAAGCCTGCAGGATCTCAAGTTCTCGACAGACATCTCCCCCCAGGCTCTTGGGATCATTATCCCAGAGACCTGTTCTGCCACCATCCAAGTCCTGCAGAAGGACTATATTAAGGTAAGATTTTTATCCTTTAACATCACATTTTATTGTATTTAATGTATGCTAATGTATTGCATTTCTTTCCTTATTCCCTAATTACCATGATTGTAATATGCTGTCAATGTCCTCTTTGTCCTCATGCATGCTGGATTTTTTTAAATTTTTTTTTCCTTCATGCACATTTGCCTTCACTTACCCCCCTAGCATGCTCTCCTGGGACCATATCCACCTCGCCTAGTCACTTAACAATGTATTTTGTCAGCTGCATAGTAGTGCTTTACCCTAAACACCCCCTAAAATGTGTACAAATGTTATTTGTGCTTTAAATTCTGGCAGAGTGCCAGAGGCTTTTTTTTGGGTCCCAAAATCATTTGGAACCCTCCCTCCCCCCAACTGCTAAGTCAGCTGATACCAATCCTCTATCTGCTGACTTTGCCAAACCCATACACACTATCCCTACCTCTTTTGTGGACTTATTTATGGATGAATTCCCCAAAGCATGTAGTGCAAGGGCTTGCCTGAATACTTTCAAATGGTAATGTTTAAAGTTTTTGTATCCTATTATCTTGATAGGTAATAGCAGAATGTAAAAATGTGCTACAATTTGTACAGTGTGTATTTATATCTTTGTATTATGACACTTCTTACCTGTCCAGTGGGCTGCCAATAGTGTAAAGCAAGGAGGGGCTGGCCAAAGTAACACACATTATTTATGCATTCATCTCTCAATGAAGTGGAGAGGGTTACCTGTTCAAATGTTTTCAATGGGCCATCAAAGGGGGTGAGGAAACTGATAGGTGGATCTTATACTTTTGTCTTTAACCACTTGCCGACCGCCGCACGACGATGTACGTCGACAGAGCGGCACGGGCAGGCAAAAGGGCTTACCTGTATGTCCCTGCCTGCCCGCGGGTGGGGGGTCCGATCGGACCCCCCCCCGGTGCCTGCGGTGGTCGGCAAATGTCCCCCGGCGATCGGTGGTGAGGGGGAGGCCATCCATTCGTGGCCCCCCCCCTCGCGATCGCTCCCAGCCAATGGGATCATTTCCCTGCCTCTGTATTGTACACAGAGGCAGAGGAAATAATGTCATCTCTCCTCGGCTCAGTATTTTCCATTCCGGGCCGAGGAGAGAAGACTGTAATGTGAGTGCACCAACACACACACACACAGTAGAACATGCCAGGCACACATTACACCCCGATCCCCCCCCCGATCGCCCCCCGATCCCCCCCCGATCACCCCCCCCCTGTCACAAACTGACACCAAGCAGGTTTTTTTTTTTTTTCTGATTACTGTATTGGTGTCAGTTTGTGACAGTTAGTGTGTTAGGGCAGTGAGTGTTAGGTCCCCTTTAGGTCTAGGATACCCCCCTAACCCCCCTAATAAAGTTTTAACCCCTTGATCACCCCCCGTCACCAGTGTTGCTAAGCGATCATTTTTCTGATCGCTGTATTAGTGTCGCTGGTGACGCTAGTTAGGGACGTAAATATTTAGGTTCGCCGTCAGCGTTTTATAGCGACAGGGACCCCCATATACTATCTAATAAATGTTTTAACCCCTTGCTTGCCCCCTAGTTAACCCTTTCACCACTGATCACCGTATAACCGTTATGGGTGACGCTGGTTAGTTCGTTTATTTTTTATAGTGTCAGGGCATCCGCCGTTTATTACCGAATAAAGGTTTAGCCCCCTGATCGCCCGGCGGTGATATGCGTCGCCCCAGGCAGCGTCAGATTAGCGCCATTACCGCTAACACCCACGCACGCAGCATACGCCTCCCTTAGTGGTATAGTATCTGTACGGATCAATATCTGATCCAATCAGATCTATACTAGCGTCTCCAGCAGTTTAGGGTTCCCGAAAACGCAGTGTTAGCGGGATCAGCCCAGATACCCGCTAGCACCTGCGTTTTGACCCTCCGCCCGGCCCGGCCCAGCCCACCCAAGTGCAGTATGGATCGATCACTGTCACTTACAAAACACTAAACGCATAACTGCAGCGTTCGCATAACAGTTTTTTTGGTAGCGTTTTGGTGAACTGGCAAGCACCAGCCCCAGGCAGCATCAGGTTAGCGCCAGTACCGCTAACACCCACGCACGCACCGTACACCTCCCTTAGTGGTATAGTATCTGAACGGATCAATATCTGATCCGATCAGATCTATACTAGCGTCCCCAGCAGTTTAGGGTTCCCAAACACGCAGTGTTAGCGGGATCAGCCCAGATACCTGCTAGCACCTGCATTTTTCCCGTCCGCCCGGCCCAGCCCACCCAAGTGCAGTATCAATCGATCACTGTCACTTACAAAACAATAACCGCATAACTGCAGCGTTCGCAGAGTCAGGCCTGATCCCTGCGATTGCTAACAGTTTTTTTGGTAGCGTTTTGGTGAACTGGCAAGCACCAGCCCCAGGCAGCGTCAGATTAGCGCCAGTACCGCTAACACCCACGCACGCAGCATACGCCTCCCTTAGTGGTATAGTATCTGATCGGATCAATATCTGATCTGATCAGATCTATACTAGCGTCCCCAGCAGTTTAGGGTTCCCACAAATGCAGTGTTAGAGGGATCAGCCCAGATACCTGCTAGCACCTGCGTTTTGCCCCTCCGCCCGGCCAAGCCCAGCCCACCCAAGTGCAGTATCGATCGATCACTGTCACTTACAAAACACTAAACGCATAACTGCAGCGTTCGCAGAGTCAGGCCTGATCCCTGCGATCGCTAACAGTTTTTTTGGTAGTGTTTTGGTGAACTGGCAAGCACCAGTCCCAGGCAGCGTCAGATTAGCGCCAGTACCGCTAACACCCACGCACGCAGCATACGCCTCCCTTAGTGGTATAGTATCTGATCGGATCAATATCTGATCTGATCAGATCTATACTAGCGTCCCCCGCAGTTTAGGGTTCCCACAAACGCAGTGTTAGCGGGATCAGCCCAGATACCTGCTAGCACCTGCGTTTTTCCCGTCCACCCGGCCCAGCCCACCCAAGTGCAGTATCAATCGATCACTGTCACTTACAAAACAATAACCGCATAACTGCAGCGTTCGCAGAGTCAGGCCTGATCCCTGCGATCGCTAACAGTTTTTTTGGTAGCGTTTTGGTGAACTGGCAAGCACCAGCCCCAGGCAGCGTCAGATTAGCGCCAGTACCGCTAACACCCACGCACGCAGCATACGCCTCCCTTAGTGGTATAGTATCTGATCGGATCAATATCTGATCTGATCAGATCTATACTAGCGTCCCCAGCAGTTTAGGGTGCCCACAAACGCAGTGTTAGAGGGATCAGCCCAGATACCTGCTAGCACCTGCGTTTTGCCCCTCCGCCCGGCCCAGCCCAGCCCACCCAAGTGCAGTATCGATCGATCACTGTCACTTACAAAACACTAAACGTATAACTGCAGCATTCGCAGAGTCAGGCCTGATCCCTGCGATCGCTAACAGTTTTTTTTGGTAGTATTTTGGTGAACTGGCAAGCACCAGCGCCCTAGTACACCCCGATCGTAGTCAAACCAGCACTGCAGTAACACTTGGTGACGTGGTGAGTCCCATAAGTGCAGTTCAAGCTGGTGAGGTGGCAAGCACAAGTAGTGTCCCGCTGCCACCAAAAAGACAAACACAGGCCCGTCGTGCCCATAGTGCCCTTCCTGCTGCATTCGCCAATCCTAATTGGGAACCCACCGCTTCTGCAGCGCCCGTACTTCCCCCATTCACATCCCCAACAAAATGCAGTCGGCTGCATGAGAGGCATTTTCTTTATGTCCTTCCGAGTACCCCTACCCAGCAAACCCCCCCAAAAAAGATGTCGTGTCTGCAGCAAGCGCGGATATAGGCGTGACACCCGCTATTATTGTCCCTCCTGTCCTGACAATCCTGGTCTTTGCATTGGTGAATATTTTGAACGCTACCATGCACTAGTTGACTATTAGCGTAGGGTACAGCATTGCACATACTAGGCACACTTTCACAGGGTCCCCCAAGATGCCATCGCATTTTGAGAGACCCGAACCTGGAACCGGTTACAGTTATAAAAGTTAGTTACAAAAAAAAGTGTAAAAAAAAAAAAAAACACATACAAAAATATGAAATAAAAAAAAAATAGTTGTCGTTTTATTGTTCTTTCTCTCTCTATTCTCTCTCTCTATTGTTCTGCTCTTTTTTACTGTATTCTATTCTGCAATGTTTTATTGTTATTATGTTTTATCATGTTTGCTTTTCAGGTATGCAATTTTTTATACCTTATCGTTTACTGTGCTTTATTGTTAACCATTTTTTTGTCTTCAGGTACGCCATGCACGACTTTGAGTGGTTATACCAGAATGATGCCTGCAGGTTTAGGTATCATCTTATTATCATTCTTTTCAGCCAGCAGTCGGCTTTCATGTAAAAGCAATCCTAGTGGCTAATTAGCCTCTAGACTGCTTTTACAAGCAGTGGGAGGGAATGCCCCCCCCAACGTCTTCCGTGTTTTTCTCTGGCTCTCCTGTCTCAACAGGGAACCTGAAAATGCAGCCGGTGATTCAGCCAGCTGACCATAGAGCTGATCAGAGACCAGAGTGGCTCCAAACATCTCTATGGCCTAAGAAACCGGAAGCTACGAGCATTTTATGACTTAAATTTCGCCGGATGTAAACAGCGCCATTGGGAAATTGGGAAAGCATTTTATCACACCGATCTTGGTGTGGTCAGATGCTTTGAGGGCAGAGGAGAAATCTAGGGTCTAATAGACCCCAATTTTTGCAAAAAAGAGTACCTGTCACTACCTATTGCTATGATAGGGGATATTTACATTCCCTGAGATAACAATAAAAATGATTTAAAAAAAAATGAAAGAAACAGTTTAAAAATAAGATAAAAAAATAATAATAATAAAGAAAAAAAAAAAAAAAAAGCACCCCTGTCCCCCCTGCTCTCGCGCTAAGGCGAACGCAAGCGTCGGTCTGGCGTCAAATGTAAACAGCAATTGCACCATGCATGTGAGGTATCGCCGCGAAAGTCAGATCGAGGGCAGTAGTTTTAGCAGTAGACCTCCTCTGTAAATCTAAAGTGGTAACCTGTAAAGGCTTTTAAAAATGTATTTAGTTTGTCGCCACTGCACGTTTGTGCGCAATTTTAAAGCATGTCATGTTTGGTATCCATGTACTCGGCCTAAGATCATCTTTTTTATTTCATCAAACATTTGGGCAATATAGTGTGTTTTAGTGCATTAAAATGTAAAAAAGTGTGTTTTTTCCCCAAAAAATGCGTTTGAAAAATCGCTGCGCAAATACTGTGTGATAAAAAAAAATGAAACACCCACCATTTTAATCTGTAGGGCATTTGCTTTAAAAAAAAATATAATGTTTGGGGGTTCAAAGTAATTTTCTTGCAAAAAAAAATTATTTTTTTATGTAAACAATAAGTGTCAGAAAGGGCTTTGTCTTCAAGTGGTTAGAAGAGTGGGTGATGTGTGACATAAGCTTCTAGATGTTGTGCATAAAATGCCAGGACAGTTCAAAACCCCCCCAAATGACCCCATTTTGGAAAGTAGACACCCCAAGCTATTTGCTGAGAGTCATGTTGAGTCCATGGAATAATTTATATTGTGACACAAGTTGCGGGAAAGAGACAATTTTTTATTTTTTTTATTTTTTTTTGCGCAAAGTTGTCACTAAATGATATATTGCTCAAACATGCCATGGGAATATGTGAAATTACACCCCAAAATACATTCTGTTGCTTCTCCTGAGTACGGGGATACCACATGTGTGAGACTTTTTGGGAGCCTAGCCGCGTACGGGACCCCGAAAACCAAGCACCGCCTTCAGGCTTTCTAAGGCCGTAAATTTTTGATTTCACTCTTCACTGCCTATCACAGTTTCGGAGGCCATGGAATGCCCAGGTGGCAAAAAAAAACCCCAAATGACCCCATTTTGGAAAGTAGACACCCCAAGCTATTTGATGAGAGGTATAGTGAGTATTTTGCAGACCTCACTTTTTGTCACAAAGTTTTGAAAATTGAAAAAAGGAAAAAAAATTTTTTTCTCGTCTTTCTTTATTTTCAAAAACAAATGAGAGCTGCAAAATACTCACCATGCCTGTCAGCAAATAGCTTGGGGTGTCTACTTTCCAAAATGGGGTCATTTGGGGGGGGTTTGTGCCAC
The DNA here is from genome assembly GCA_037952925.1 of Lithobates clamitans. NCBI lineage: Eukaryota > Metazoa > Chordata > Amphibia > Anura > Ranidae > Lithobates > Lithobates clamitans. The sequence goes on along the minus strand of JBBGZY010000563.1, from coordinate 9,774,352 downwards.
CTGGGCATTCCATGGCCTCCGAACCTGTGATAGGAAGTGAGGAGTAAAATCAAAAATGTACGCCCTTAGAAATCCTGAAGGCAGTGATTGGTTTTCGGGGTCCCGTACGCAGCTAGGCTCCCAAAAAGTCCCACACATGTGGTATCCCCATACTCAGGAGAAGCAGCTAAATGTATTTTGGGGTGCAATTCCACATATGCCCATGGCCTGTGTGAGCAATATATCATTTAGTGACAACTTTGTGCAAAAAAAAAAAAAAAAATTTGTCACTTTCCCGCAACTTGTGTCAAAATATAAAACATTCCATGGACTCAACATGCTTTAAAGCAAATAGCTTGGGGTGTCTACTTTCCAAAATGGGGTCATTTGGGGGGGGTTTATGTCATCTGGGCATTTTATGGCCTTCAAAACTGTGATAGGTAGTGAGGAGTAAAATCAAAAATGTACGCCCTTAGAAATCCTGAAGGCAGTGATTGGTTTTCGGGGCCCCGTACGCGGCTAGGCTCCCAAAAAGTCCCACACATGTGGTATCCCCGTACTCAGGAGAAGCAGCTAAATGTATTTTGGGGTGCAATTCCACATATGCCCATGGCCTGTGTGAGCAATATATCATTTAGTGACAACTTTTTGTAATTTTTTTTTTTTTTTTTGTCATTATTCAATCACTTGGGACAAAAAAAATGAATATTCAATGGGCTCAACATGCCTCTCAGCAAATTCCTTGGGGTGTCTACTTTCCAAAATGGGGTCATTTGTGGGGGTTTTGTACTGCCCTGCCATTTTAGCACCTCAAGAAACGACATAGGCAGTCATAAATTAAAGGCTGTGTAAATTCCAGAAAATGTACCCTAGTTTGTAGACGCTATAACTTTTGCGCAAACCAATAAATATACACTTATTGACATTTTTTTTACCAAAGACATGTGGCCGAATACATTTTGGCCTAAATGTATGACTAAAATTGAGTTTATTGGATTTTTTTAGAACAAAAAGTAGAAAATATCATTTTTTTTCAAAATTTTCGGTCTTTTTCCGTGTATAGCGCAAAAAATAAAAACGGCAGAGGTGATCAAATACCATCAAAAGAAAGCTCTATTTGTGGGAAGAAAAGGACGCAAATTTCGTTTGGGTACAGCATTGCATGACCGCGCAATTAGCAGTTAAAGCGACGCAGTGCCGAATTGTAAAAAGTGCTCTGGTCAGGAAGGGGGTAAAACCTTCCGGGGCTGAAGTGGTTAAATACTCCCTAAAATAAATGTTATACTGATGTTGGCCAAGAATGTTTGTGTCTAATCTGCTTTCAATGTTTTTGTGCAAAATTACTAATTTTTTTTTTCTTGTTTGACTCCACAGTTTCCTTCCACACCACAGGAATGGCAGACTGTGGCCTCCCACTTTGCCCAGCAGTGGGACTTTCCCAACTGCGGAGGGGCAATTGATGGGAAACACGTCCACATAGTCCCACCCCCCAACTCGGGATCATACTATTATAATTACAAGGAGTTCAATAGTATTGTGATGTTGGCGGTGGTGTCGGCTACTTACGAGTTCCTGTATGTGGACGTGGGGAAGAATGGCCAGATGTCGGTAGGTGGAGTCATCGCCCCCACACGAAGTTCTACGGGCGTCTCCAGAATGGCAACTTGGCTTGCCACCTCCAGAAGACAATGCGGAAGGACTCCCATTCGTCTTCATTGCGGATAAAGCATTTGCACTGGGGGACCATCTTATGCCGCCATTCCCTATGAGGACCCTCACCCTGGACCAGAGGGTTTTTAATTACCAGCGAGCCAGAAGAGAGGTGGAAAACACGTTTGGAATAATGGCCAGCCAGTTTCACTTATTTCTTACACCCATACACATGGCGGAATATAAACTCAAGCACATCATCCTGGCTTGCTGTATTCTCCACAATTTTTTGAGGAGAAATTCTCTAAACTATGCTGCCTCAGTTGGGCCTGAGGCCGGAATTCCTAATGAACAAACGCTGACGGCGCTTGAAACTGGCTGTCTTGGCTTGCCCCCCCAGAGTGCCCGGGAGGTCCGTCTAAGATACATGGAATACTTTGGGGGTAGGGGGGCCATCAATATGCCAGACAATGTCTAATATTATAAAAGTATGTTGTGGGTCTGCTACACACACCTTGTTTTTGTTGTTAATGTATGTAATGCATTACTGACAAAAATCTTCATCATTTTCAGCACCATGACCGAAATTTGGGGAGTCCTGAAAATGGCGTGATTGTGTAAAATTATAAAGCAATGTGGGTGTTATTTACTAAAGGAAAATACACTTTGCACTAAAAGGTCTCTTGAAACTGCACTGAAACTGCACTTGTAGTGCAAAGTGGATTTGCCTTTAGTAAATAGCAACCATTGCCAGGGAAAAAAAACAACTTTACTCCAAAAACTGTTTTTGAGCATTGAAAGAAGAAGCCACACATTGGTCATTATCCAAATTTTTACTTAAAGCACAATCACATGTGCATTTATAAAAGATATTTTTAACAAACCAACATGTTTGTTGTCTAAAAATTTTTGAGTTCACATTTCTACAAAATAGCCTTTAATAGGTAAAACAGGTATGTTTAAAACCATAAACTTCAACTTCAAGTTCAACTTATAGAAAATGAAGGCAATATCAGACATGAGTATTTATAAACTGTGTTAGCCTAATGTCAACATGTGCTAGCTGCCATCAGGAGGGATCAAGGGACGTGTTTGGGGGTGCAACCCCTTCCTCTCAGCTACCTTATAATCGAGGAAGGGGTTGCACCCACAAAACGCTTACATTGATAGCACATGTTGACACACTGTGTGCATCTTTAAAATTTGGCTTTTATAATATGTCAAAAATTAGTCATAAAAACAAAAATAAATCTGCAATAAGTTAGGGATTTCTGGGTGTTTTATATTCTCCATAAAACATCAATGATGTTCTTCGTTTTGTTTTGAACATCATTGATATTTTTATTTAGGGTTTCTAAATCCCTATTACACCCCATTATCTCCCCGATGAGGATCTGGGCGCTTTCACTTGTGAAATGACATTCCTCTTCCACAACATCACGATCACCTAAAACAAAACAAAAAAAAACACCCCATGTATTATAAATATGCAGGCATCCATCTCTTACCTGAGGCTGTGGTCACAGACACTCACCTGTTGTGGTGACAATTTCTATAACGTCTCCCTCCTCCTCCTCTGGTTGGGTTTGGGGGATTTCCCCTTCTTCCTGAGGTGGGGGGTCCATGGTCTCCTCTGATGAGTGGTGTCCTCCGAGTCTTTTCTCTCCTATGTTTAAAAAAATAGGTATACTTAGCACAGATATTTAATGGCAGAAATAGGAATATGAATATTGCTTGGAAGTGGGGTACAATTGTCTGTTTTGGCAGAGTTCCAAGATGAAGAAATATTTTTGTCCTTTGTCAAGCTTGAATACTTACCTGTGTTGTACAAGCTTCACAGATGGAGACACCCCTATAGTATACACTGGAGCACCTGTGTGGGCCCCCTAGGAAAAAGCGTGTTCTGTTGTCCCACACTAGTGCTCCTGTGTCCAGATGTGTAAACAGCTGCTGAGTAGGGATGAGCTTCATTTTCGAGTCGAACCCATGTTCGACTCGAACATCGGCTGTTCGATTGTTCGCCGAATTGCGAACAATATGGTCCGTTCGCGCCAAATTCATGTGGCGCGTCACGGCCCATAATTCACTGCGGCATCACAGTGCATTGCTGGCTGATGATTGGCTAAGCATGCACTATGACCCGCATGCTTGGCCAATCACAGCGCCGTCTGTAGAGAGAGCTGTAATTGGCCAAAGCCAGGGTGGCTTTGGCCAATTATGGCTCAGGGGGTTTAGTACACACCCCACACTATATAAGGCCGCCTGCACGGCGGCCCTGTGTAGTGTGTTCCGGCATTGAGAGACAGAGACAGAGAGAGAGTGTCATTTGATTTAAGTTAGATAGATTAGGCAGGACAGTCAGTCAGTTAGCTGCACTTACAGTGTATTGTGTATATATATATATGCATTCCAGATATATACACTGTATTCAGTTTAGCTAGATCAGTTCCTGTTATTATCTTCCTACTGACAGGCAGGCAGGTGTTGTTACAGTACAGCTACCTGAAGAAAATTGCTGGTGTTCTTCTTATCCTATTAGTACCACAGTCAGGCAGCTACACTATTTACAGTTAGTGTAGTGCGTCCCCTGCACAGTGTTCAGCTAAAGCTACAAGTTAGTGTAGTGCACAGTGTTCAGCTAAAGCTACAAGTTAGTGTAGTGTGACCTCTTCACAGTGTTCAGCTAAAGCTACAAGTTAGTGTAGTGCACAGTGTTCAGCTAAAGCTACAAGTTAGTGTAGTGCGACCTCTGCACAGTGTTCAGCTAAAACTACAAGTTAGTGTAGTGCACAGTGTTCAGCTAAAGCTACAAGTTAGTGTAGTGTGACCTCTGCACAGTGTTCAGCTAAAGCTACAAGTTAGTGTAGTGCGACCTCTGCACAGTGTTCAGCTAAAGCTACAAGTTAGTGTAGTGCGACCTCTGCATAGTGTTCAGCTAAAGCTACAAGTTAGTGTAGTGCACAGTGTTCAGCTAAAGCTACAAGTTAGTGTAGTGTGACCTCTGCACAGTGTTCAGCTAAAGCTACAAGTTAGTGTAGTGCGTGCTGCTCACAGTGTTCAGCTAAAGCTACAAGTTAGTGTAGTGCGTCCTCTGCACAGTGTTCAGCTAAAGCTACAAGTTAGAGTAGTGCGACCTCTGCACAGTTTTCAGCTAAAGCTACAAGTTAGTGTAGTGCGACCTCTGCACAGTGTTCAGCTAAAGCTACAAGTTAGTGTAGTGCACAGTGTTCAGCTAAAGCTACAAGTTAGTGTAGTGCGACCTCTGCACAGTGTTCAGCTAAAGCTACAAGTTAGTGTAGGGCGTCCTCTGCACAGTGTTCAACTAAAGCTACAAGTTAGTGTAGTGCCACCTCTGCACATTGTTCAGCTAAATCTACAAGTTAGTGTAGTGCACAGTGTTCAGCTAAAGCTACAAGTTAGTGTAGTGAGACCGCTGCACAGTGTTCAGCTAAAGCTACCAGTAGAAAGTTGGTGGTGTTTTCCTGATCCCATCACTACCGCAGGCAGCTACATTATTTTAACGTTAGTGTAGTGGGTCCTCTGCACAGTATTCAGCTAAAGTTACCTGTAGAAGGTTAGTGGTGTTTTCCTGATCCTATCACTACTGCAGGCAGCTACATTGTTTACACGTTAGTGTAGTTCGTCCTCTGCACAGTGTTCAGCTAAAGCTACCTGTAGAAGGTTGGTGGTGTTTTCCTGATCCTATCACTACCGCAGGCAGCTACATTATTTACTCGTTAGTGTACAGTGTTCAGCTAAAGCTACCTGTAGAGGGGGGCGTGGCTAACCGGCGCAGTGAATGGACGCTCATTGAAAGAGCTCCTCTCTGCAACGGGCCATCAGGAGTAAAATACAGCGACTAGAAGCCTAGTTTTTGTGAACAGACAGTGCGGTTCAGCTTGGGGACCCCTCAGGATGTCTTCCAGGAAGAGAAGGGAAGACACATATCCGAACAAACTGCCAGATTACTTCATGTGGCAGCGGCCATCTCCGGAGCAAGATGGCGGCGGCGAGCAGGGGAAAGGCACACGAGGCTCTCACTCACAGAGCAGCACAGCACAAGTGAGGCACTCGGGCCGCTCTTACAATAAACCAGGGAAAGAGAACTGCTGTCCACCTCCTTCAGCCTCATCTAGTCCAGCCAAAAGTAAACCAAAATTGGATTGCACTGAGGAAGAAGATGAGGAGGTAAGCCTGAACTCTTTCCAAGATGATACTAGGGAATTGCAGGATTCTATAACTGACTTCCCCACTGCTAACACACCAATAATGGATACCACTCTTAAAGACATGCTGATATCCTTAAGATCCACGTTACATGCAGACATCCAAGCATTAACCAGGCAATTTAAATCAGAAATTTCCCCGGTGAAAAAAGAATATCCCATGTGGAAACAAAAATGGGGGAGTTCGCATGTACCTTTCATGACTTAGTGGATGCCCACAATGACAGGGAAGACGACAAGCTGCAGATGAAACTTAAACTGGCAAATTTAGAGGACAGGTCCAGGAGGAACAACGTTAAAATAAGGGGGATCTCTGAGTCAGTTAAACCTCCAGATCTAAAAACCCACTTCATACAAAAGCTGAAAACAGTTCTTCCAGACGCACCCCAAGAAGAACTTATTGTGGACTGCATCCAAAGGTTACCAAAGCCCAAACATATTGCTGCACACCTACCCAGGGACACTATTGTCAGAATCCACTTTTACCACATTAAGGATCAGTTTATGGCAGCAACTAGAAATCGGGATTCTTTACCAGAGGATCTGCAGGATCTTTCCTTTTATACTGACCTGTCGGCCTTCACCCTGCAGCAAAGACGACAATTAGCTACCATTACGAAGCCTCTAAACAACCATCACATCACATATCGTTGGATATATCCAGCAAAGCTAATGATCACAAAAGATGGTACTACACATCTGATATCCAACATAAAAGATGGTCTCCGCCTCATGCGGGAATGGCAGATTATCACATCTGATACTACTGACAGTAACATCCATGACTAAACTGTGTTACCCGGCAATAATCTCTACGCAGCACAGGCAGGCTAACATCATTCACATGAGTATCGTACTCATATTAAATCCCTGATGGCCCAGGGGATTGCCACTTTTCTGTTTATCTTTTAAACACCCCATAAGTTGAGCGGTTGTTACTACCGCACAGATTAATTTTCAGAATCGCAAGTTATTATTGTTATTCTTTCTGAACTTTACTAACTGTTCCTTCTAAGTTTTCCAAAAGACCCATCCATCTTTGTGTACTGCTAAGGAGATCGACATACCATTCTAAACATGTAACCATTTTATGTAGAATTGTCTGTGTTTACATATGCTGATAAGTCAGCATGCCCACAATTAAGCTAGAAGGCCATTCTGGCCACAGGAGTGTACAGCCAGTACTCTGGAAATATGTCTTATCAATCATTTGTTTTTTCACAATGAAAAGTCATTTTGTAATGAAAAAGTTGCTCAGCTATTATTTTCTCCACAATGGAGTTTTTTGCCTCTTTGGCCAGGACTACCGCCACCTAAGCGTGTGGAGGTTCCAGGTTAAAGGTGATAGCAGGTATGGTTAGTGATCAAAATATTGATCAAAAGAGGGGAGACTGTAATGGAAATTTTGTAAGTTCTGTATATAATTGTATTCTATTTTGCCTCTCATTTCTCTGTTACTTGACTTACTAGTTGTAGTGCCTGACTCCAAATTCATCCCACAACTTAACATGAAAATGTCCCTTTCTGTCTAGTGTTATTGTCACCCTTGATCCATCCTGCTCACATAGCTGTTTCTCTAGCTGTTTATTGTGCATGATTCTTAGTCCCTGTGGACCTTGGTAACCCAGTTACCCATTGTGGATGCCTGTCCACTCTAACCATTAATCTAGGAGCTCAGTATAGGCAGAACCGCACCTTCAGTTCATTTATAGTCAGGGATGGACTGGCCATCGGGACTACCGGGAGATTCCCGGTGGGCCGATGGCTCAGTGGGCCAGTTTCAGAGACAGGGAAGGAGAGATACATAGCGCCAAAGGTAGCATTAAAACAACAGCATTTAATCCACTTAAAAAACGTTACTGACAAAGTAGGGTGAAAGGCATTGAAACGCTGTGCAAGAATCCAGGTTTGTCAACAATTTGAATTAGGAGCGGGTGGCCACCGGGAACCGATCGGGCCAGTAGATGCAGAGCGCATCGGTGTGTACTACTACTTCCTGGTGGCGGAGGAATGATGGCCTGAAGGATGCGTCACCTCCCACATCTTGCATCATTTCCGGATGATGACATCACGTCCGCCCCATCATGCGTTCCACCGCTACCAGGAAGTAGTAGTACACACCGATGCTCTGCATCTACTGGCCCGTTCGGTTCCCGGTGGCGGCTCCTAATTCAGATCGATGACAAGCCTGAACTCTTGCACAGTGTTTCAATGCCTTTCACCCTACAAACTTTGTCAGTAACGTTCTTTAAGTGGAATACAAGTTGTTTTAATGCTACAATTGGCGCTGTGTATCTCTCTCTCCTCCCCTGTCACGTTGTGTGTTGGGGGGGTTACAGAGCTGGGTTGGAGGTGCCCATCAAGTCCTGTAGTAGCACTGCATCTGCCATCTGGTGACAAGTGACTTGGCAGGATACAGGCGACGGGGCAAGTGATATGCGGCATCTGGTGGCAGGCGACGTGGCAAGTGACAAGCTGCCTCTGCTGACAAATGACGTGGCAAGTGACGTTTTGCATCTGGTGGCAGGTAACGTGGCAAGTGACATGTGGCATCTGGTGGCAGGCAATGGTGGCAAGTGACATGCAGCACCTGGTGGCAGGCGACGTGGCAAGTGACACGCTGCATCTGGTGGCAGGCGATGGTGGCAAGTGACATGCAGCACCTGGTGGCAGGCAATGTGGCAAGTGACATGCAGCATCTGGTGGCAGTCGACGTGGCAAGTGACAAGCTGCCTCTGCTGACAAGTGACGTGGCAAGTGACGTTTTGCATCTGGTGGCAGGTAACGTGGCAAGTGACATGCGGCATTTGGTGGCAGGCAACGTAGCAAGTGACACGCTGCATCTGGTGGCAGGCGATGGTGGCAAGTGACAAGCTGCCTCTGCTGACAAGTGACGTGGCAAATGACATTCTGCATCTGGTGGCAGGCAACGTGGCAAATGACAAGCTGCCTCTGCTGACAAGTGACGTGGCAAGTGACATTCTGCATCTGGTGGCAGGTAACGTGGCAAATGACATGCAGCATCTGGTGGCAGGCGACGTGGCAAGTGACAAGCTGCCTCTGCTGACAAGTGACGTGGCAAGTGAAACACTGCATCTGGTGGCAGGCGATGTGGCAAATGAGGTGGCAGGTGACACACTCAAGGCTCCCACTGATTCTGCATTATGGTGAGTTGAACTATTTCATGTTATATTACAATGTAATAATAGAAATAATGCGCTTCAATCATCCTGACACCATATGAACCATGGTGCCGAGAAGATTGAAGCGCCAACACCAGGTGTTTGGAGTAAAGTGGGCCGGTCTGGATGAAGTCCAGGGCCAAATTTTTGTCCCAGTCCAGCCCTGTTAATAGTGCTCCTCTTGCGCTGGGCATCTTTGAGGGTCTCTTACCCTTCATTCCCTTACTTAATTCAATGCCCATAATGACTGGCCAGTCTTCTCTACATATGCCTATACCCTCTTGCCTCTAAACTACTTTATCTAACAGATGTACTACATATACCTGTGCACAGCACTATTCTTCCCTTTCTTATCTATAACACTCCGATGGACAATAGACAGGGACAACATAACATATAACCACCAATCAATACAGTTCGATTAAGGGGAGTGAAATAGGTACCCTTTGTCCTGAAAATGCCTTACCGATCAAGGAAGTCTGATAACTCAAATGTAAGCAAAAGGCTTACCTCAGCCGGCTGATTAGCAGAAATTCCCAGATCGTCTCAAGCTCCTCGTTTCGGATACTCAGGGTCACCTGGAATCCCCTCCTGGCTGGCTCGCCATGCTGACTCGGTTAAATTGATGATAGGCAACTCCTATCCCCATATTGATTAGTGGTTCCAAATTAATAATAACTACTGCAGTAGGGAACAGACACAAAAGATAAACTCAGCATCTTTCCGAATAACTGTTCTGCTTTATTATGATGCAATTGAAGGTTTTTTTATACACATGATCACGTAGGTATCACATTAATATTACAATTGTACATTTATGGTAACAAGGGGCGTTACATAGGCAGGCTAATTCTAATCAAGACTCGAAAGAATGTAAACATGTACTGAAAACATTATTAGTGCTGTGTGCACAGTGAGGGGAGTGTGCAATACATACAAAATAGAATACAATTATTTACAGAACTTACAAAATTTCCATTACAGATGTATGGAGATGCCAACACTCATCGGAAAAAGATTATACGTTTTACTCCAATGTACATCACACATATTCTCGAATAGACATGTTTTTGTTGGATAAGTTTATTTTGCAACAAATTACTAAGTCAGTATTGTATTGTATTACATGGTCGGACCATGCTCCGATCTCTATTGATGTGGGGGATCGTTGTGCCAAGACCAGGGCTAACAGATGGCGAAACGACATATATACATTATCTCAACATCAAAATTTAGCACAAATTGAGAAAACAATTAAAGAATTCTTTACCATCAATGCCCCCTTGGTTGACGATCCCTTCATGCTATGGAATGCCCATAAAGTTTATATTAGAGGCTTGCTTATACAGATGAGCGCAAGGGCAAGGAAACAAAGAACAGAATGGTTAAATGAACTGCTAGCGAAAATCCAACAATTAGAAAATACAAACAGCAATCCACCCAGAAAATCAGGGAAGCACTGTTTACTACCAGAAAGGACCTAAGAACCCACCTGTTAGCACAACACAACCACCAATTAAGGTCTCTAAAAGCCCAGTCATACAGATATGGGAACAGGGCAGGGAAACTATTAGCTACACAACTCAAAGAAAAAATTATCAAACAGAAAATCCCTTACATAATCAATCCTAAATCTAAACAAAAAGTCACCAACCCAAAAGAAATGGCAGATGCATTTAGCGATTACTACGAAACACTGTACAATCTTAATAATGACCCAGACACACACCAACCCAATGACGTGTGAATCTCTGACTTCTTAGCGACAGTAAACCTACCTAAAATATCCCAAGAAGACTTATCCCTCCTGAACCAACCCTTCACAGTACAAGAAATAGAAAACTCCATTAAACACCTCCCTCACAACAAAGCCCCAGGTCCAGATGGATATTCTTCTGAATATTATCAATTATTTAACTCCATCCTGTCTCCTCATTTACTCCCAGTTTTTGAAGCAGCCACATCCACAGCAAAATTTACTTCAGAAATGCTCACAGCAACAATAATTACTCTCCCCAAACCAGGTAAAGAACCAAACCTCCCACAAAATTTCAGGCCAATCTCTTTATTAAATGTAGATGTTAAGCTACATGCTAAATTAATAGCGAATAGAATATCAACCTTGTTACCTAAACTAATAAATTATGACCAAGTGGGATTTGTGATGGGCCGCCAGACCACGGACGCCACCAGGAGAATGTTAAATCTTCTGCACATGGTTGGGGGAAAAAAAGAGCCTTCTCTGCTTCTAACATTAGACGCGGAGAAGGCCTTTGATAGAGTGCACTGGGGTTACTTGGCCAAAGTTTTGGAAAAATTTGGACTTATTGGCCTATTACAGAGGGCCATACTGGCACTATACTCCTCACCTTCAGCATTTGTCTATACAGAAGGAATGTTTTCCAAAACATTCCATATTACGAATGGGACTAGACAGGGGTGCCCCCTGTCCCCCATTATATTCACCATGCTTATGGAACCACTGCCGGAGAAAATAAGAACCAACCCGAACATAAAAGGCATTACAACTCAGGAACGTCAACATAAAATTTCATTATTTGCTGATGATGTCATTCTTTCATTATCAAAACCAGCTACCTCCTTGCCCGCAGCACATGATGTACTAAACTCATTCAGCAAAGTTTTCTACTATAAGGTTAACGCCTCTAAGTCAAACATACTAGGAATACATATAGATAACAAACTTGAAAAATCCCTCAAAAAAGGATCTTCCATACCCATGGACCGCAGACTCCATTACATATTTAGGTATCAAACTTACACATCCCATTGTGAATATGTACAATATCAATTATGCCCCATTACTGAACGTCCAACCAGAACTTTCTAAAATCTGGAAATTTTTCCTGACGTGGTCGGGTTGCTTGGCAGCGTACAAAATATTAATACCTACTAAATTAATATATATCTTTAGGGCATTGCCGATACCAGCTCCTACATCATTTTTTACAATAATGCAAAAACAACTCTCAAACTTTGTATGGGCGGGAAAAAAGTCCAGATGCTCTCCTGAAATACAGAGCAAAAATAAATCCACCGGAGGCATGGGATTACCAATATTAAAGGATTACCACACAGTTGCAGTCCTGGACCAACTTAAAAATTGGTTCAACAACCCCATCATAAAACCCTGGTGCCAATTAGAACTATCATGGTTAAATAAATCATCACTACTATCATTTCTGATAGCAGCCAAAGCATCTAAACATAGCAAAAAACCCAACCCCCCCCCCCCCCCCACAATACAAGCAACCGTACAAGTCTGGGCAGAACTTATTGTAAAAGGGAATGAATTTTACCCATTAACAAGCATCCCTATCCCCTTAGAAACTCTACAATGGATAACACCCAATATAAGACTTCACAACTGGACAAGCAATAATATACTAAACTTAGTGGATATCACTAGTGGTGATAGATTGCTGCCATTTACAACATTACAGCAAAGATTGAAAATCCCAAACTCAGAATTCTTTTTTGTTTACAAACAATTTTTATTATGTAAAAGGTCAAGGTATAAAACAATTACAATGATGGTACAGGTATGTATACAAATATCTTTAGCAGTAAATGTTGTATAGGAGATAATAAAGGAATATGGTTAGTCAGATGAAAAAATACACATTGTTATAATCAGGCCAGTCAAAAGTATTGTCGTAAAAGGAGGAAAGAAGGACAATTACATATATATAATAGAAATTTTTCCAAATCATAGAGGTGGTGTCCCAGTCCATTTTTTTTTGATAAAGTGGCATAGAGTCATATAACATGTGGTGGATTCTCTCAGAGAGTTTGATGTTCGTCATGCGGTTGAGTATTTGTGACCAAGGTACCGTAATGGAGCGCCAATTGAAGGCTATGGCCCAATGAATAGAGCTGAGGAATGTGTGAATTAGCCTTGTGCTAGTCAATGAAATATCTTGTATAGGGGAGAATAAAAGACAGATTTGGGGTGTAAGGGAAATCTTCCTACCTGATATTTTTTCAATGATTAGGCTAACCTTAGGCCAAGTGTTTTCTATATGGGGACATTCCCAAAAGATATGTAAAAGTGTACCCTGAGAGGGGAAACCCCTAAAACAGAGTGGGGATAGTGAGGGATAAAATGAGTTAAGTTTAGCGGGGGTAAGACACCATCTATAGAGCAATTTGATGGCTGATTCTCTGATCGAGGTTGTTTTGGTACATTAATGGTGATTTGTAAAAATAGTATCCCATTGATCAAGAGTAAATGAGATATTTAAATCTGATTCCCATTGAAGCATGGGATGTGATTTCTCAGGCATATTGGTCTCATTTAAACTTTTATATTTTCTGGAGATTAAACCTCTATCACGAGGGGAAGAGATACAAATTTGTTCAAATTGTGTATAGGGGGGATGGAGTGTAAGTGAGTGATATTTCTGATAGAATTGTACTATTTTTCTATAGTTCTCTAGTTCAGTGGGTGGGAAATCATATTTTATTTGTATACTGGAGAAAGTGAGGAATGAATTGTTGTGGGAAAGCGATTTTAAATGTGTTAGGTTATGTGACTTCCAATTCGTTAGAGAGTTTTGCTCTTGAGCTCTATCTGGGAGGGGAAAACGAGGGTCACCTAGAAAGGAGGCTAAGGGGGGGATGTCAGAGGATAACTTAAATTTAGAGACTTGTCTGTTACATAGTTGAAGGGTGTGAGTGACAATGAGGTTTAAGGGTCTTATTTTTTGTGGTGGGATAGTCTTGGACTAGAGAAGTCCTTGTAGATTGTAGGGTAGGACGGATTCTTCTTCGAACCGGGGCCAAGGGATTTGGAGTGAAGGGGCATACCATTGGGCTAATTGGGTAAATCTGGCTGATAGATAATAAAGCCAAAGGTTAGGAATGCTGAGGCCTCCTTTTATTTGGGGTCTAGACATAAGGGAATAGCTAAATCTGGGTTTCTTGTTTAGCCATATGAATTTGTTGATTTCTCTCTGTAAAGAATCTACTGTTTTTTTTATGTAGAATAAGGGGAAGGGCTCTAAAAAAAAAAGAGTTTGGGTAATATCATCATTTTTACAGCCACTATTCTGCCCGAGAACGAAATCTGGTATGATGACCAAAGTTTAAGTAGATTTTTAATACTGTTAAATAAGGGAGGGTAGTTTGCTTGGTAAAACGTTTTATACAAAGGTGTAATTTGGACACCAAGATATCTAAATGAATCCGCATTCCAATTGAATGAGAATTTGTCTTTAAGTATAGCTATTAAGGCTGGGGGAATATTGATTGGTAAAGCTGAGCATTTAGATAGATTTACACCCAGACCTGTCAATTCGTGGAAGATGGCAAGGGTTTTAGTTAGGTTGGGTAGTGAGATTAGAGGGTCGGTTATAAACAAAAGCACGTCATCTGCGTAGAGATTTAGCTTGTATTCTTTGGATCCTTTGAAATATCCTTTTATATCTGTGTTTCTTATAGCACAGGCGAGGGGTTCTATCGCGAGGGCGAAAAGTAGAGGGGAGAGGGGGCAACCTTGTCTGGTACCTTTGGTCAGGGGGAAAAAGTCAGAGTTATTGCCTGGGAGTTTGATACGTGTTTGTGGGTTGTGATAAAGAGCCTTAAAGCCATGTAAGAATTCATTGTTGATGCCATATTTGGGGAGTAGAGTGTCAAGATATGACCAGGAAACGCTGTCAAAAGCTTTATGTATATCAAGACTGAGTAATAATATGGATTTGGCATGTATGTTGGAGTCTTGAATGATATTTGTGGTCAGTCGTATGTTGTCAGTTATTTGTCTGTTAGGAATGAAACCAGTTTGATCACGATCAACTAATGGGGAGATAACAGCAGATAATCTGTCTGCCAAAATACGACGAAATATTTTTAAGTCATTGTCAATAACAGATATTGGGCGGTAGTTTTGAGGGGTGGAGTGGTCTTTATTTGGTTTGGGAAGAAGGGACATGTTGGCTAATAGCATTTCAGATGGGAATTGGCCACCTTTTAAGATGTTATTGTACAGTTTAGTAAGGTGTAGGGTAATGATGGGGGCAAATTTTTTATAGTAGGAAGTGGAATAGTCGTCAGGGCCTGGGGCTGTTGATATCTTTAAAGTTCCAATGATTCTGCTAACTTCTGTGTCTGTACAAGGGGCATTGAGAGAATCAATTTGATCCCTGGAAAGAGTGGGTAATGTAATGTTGTTGAGCCAGCCCAGGGAAGACTGTTTGGGAGATGATTGTGATGTGGAAAGAAGATTTTTATAGAAATAGTCTAGGAATAGTCTCATGACTTCTTTGGGATGGGACACGGTATTTCTAGATGGGTTCCTCAATTTGTATGTGTGGGGTGGTTTTGTAGATTGATTAAGTTTTCTAGCGAACATGCTGGAATATGAATTACTGTTGAGTAAGAATCTGGCTTTAGACCATCTGAGGGCCTTTTCGGTGTCCGATGCTAATAATGTGTCTAAAGTAGTGCGTTTCTCTTGAATCTGTTTAAAAAGGTCACTAGATGGGTTTTGATTGTTTCTGTGATATAAATGGTCTAGATTGTTTGTGAGGTATCTAATATCTGCAAGTTTGGATTTGTTTTTAATTGAGGCAATATTTATCAGATGGCCTCTCATTACCGCTTTATGTGCCATCCAGATATTTGTAGGAGACATCTCTGGTGTTACGTTATGTGCAAAATATTGCTCAAGGTGAGATAGAATTTGTTGGTTGTTTGATGGATCGGTGAGCAAGGAGTTGTTTATTCGCCATGTGTGTGTTGTGTTGGCAAGACCTATACATGAAGTGTTAAAGGAGATTATATGGTGATCAGACCAAGGACATGCATGGATTTCTGCCTTAGAGGAATTGGCAAGTAGGATTGGGGTGCAGAAGATATAATCAAGTCGAGCAAAGCTGTTATGCCGGTGGGAATAGAATGTGTAGGATTTGATACCTATATTGTGAGCTCTCCAAGTATCAACTAATTGATGATTATATAGTGATCTGTTCAAAGATTTGGGGAAAGCTTTAGAGGATGGGACAACTTTGCTTCTGTCCAGAGCCAAATGAGCTGCTAAATTGAAGTCACCACCCACTATTAGATGTGTGGAAAGATAATTGTCTAGGGTATCAAAAAATTTGTTGAAAAAGTTTGAGTGAGCATCATTTGGAGCATATACTGAGGCAATGGTGACCGAACGTCCTTTAATTGAGCCTTTCAAAATCAAATAATGTCTGGGTCTTTAACGACATTTTGAACCTCAAAAACCACTGAGTTCTTAATAAATATGGCAGCACCCCTGGATTTTGTGTTGTAAGTAGTGAAATAAAATTGGCTGAAACTTTTGTCAAAAAATTTAGGGTGTTTGTCTGTAGCGAAGTGAGTTTCTTGCATTAATATTATATCCGCTCCCAATCTTTTATAGTGGCAAAAAGCTTTCTTTCTCTTGTGAGGTGAATTAATGCCCTGGGCATTGTGAGAAATCACCCTGAGACCCATTGTATTGGTGTTAGAAAGCGATGATAGTTCTGAGGTAGTGGCAATGAATCACAAGGCCCAGGGCAGAGCATATGGCAAATTTGGTGTGGTATTAGTAATATGGATAACAATGATAACATTAATAGAGAAAAATTACCTGAGATAGAGAAAAATCTAGAGATCACTGTGTTGCCATCTATATCTTCAAAAATACAATATATCAAAATATACATCAAAATTTTGTATCGATATTTTCTTATTGGCCACTCTATATTAAATAATAAATTATATTTATATATGTGAATGTTGGAGATTTGGGAACCTGAACAGTAGAACCCTAGAGGTAATGAACTTCTAGATAATAACAGTGCTACAGTGCACAACAATGCACCATCATAATGCCTTGAGTAAAATAAAGAGAATTTGTTCGACCTTTTCAAAATTTTGTAAAAATAAAATATTTTAGTATAATTATGAGAAAAAACATATATAGCTTGGGGGCCAGGGTGAGAAGCACTGCCTGACCGAAAATAATATTGTTGTGGACAATACTGTCCATCACTCACAAATGGAGCATCCACCATTAAAACAATGGATAGCAGGATCATTCGTAGAAATGTATCCACTATTTGAACCATGCTTTTGGAGTCCTTTGTGAGTAGGGGGACAAACTAGCAGAGGCGGAGCAGAACAGCCTCAGCGAGGATTCTATAGACAGAAATAATAGAGCATGTTGTGACATATGTTGAAAAAATTAGTAGAAAAAAACATCATAAAAGAAGGAAGAAAAAAAAAAAAAGATTAAATGTATATGATCACTTAAGATCGCATAGTAGGAACTGTGATAGACCTTCCCAATATCTTTTAAAGGCATTGAACTGTTTTACTAAACATAGTAAATCAAACTTCAAAACTTGTACATTTTTAGAACTATAAAAATTGTTCTTTGCATCCTGCAAAGGAAGAAGAAGAAAAAACAAAAGAAAACAAAAACAAAATCCAGAAGAATGGTGAACTTTCAGCTGCAGATATGCTTCATCTTTATCTTCAGGCATCTATATTTCTGAGTGCTGGATGCCATCTTCCTTGTCCATGACGCGTGGCTGGGGTGACCCAGATAGGTGAAGTATGAGGAGTGGTAGGAGGTCTTGCAACTGCACCTGGGTCCACAAGACCCAATTTTACCAGGAGATCTTTACCTTCCGAGATGTTGAAAACTGTATAAGTGGTGCCATTGTGTGGTACTGATAATTTAAATGGAAAACCCCATCGGTATCTGATGTGTGCTGATTGTAATACTGAAGTTATCTCTTTCATTTTGTGTCTCCTTTCCAAGGTAGCTTGTGAAATATCTGGAAATATTTGAATTTTGGTTCCATCCAATTCAATGTTATGCATATTCCTAGATGCTCTTAGTATGCTTTCTTTTGTGATAAAGTCTTTTATGCATAGAATAATGTCGCGTGAAGGTTTGCCTGGGGGTGGTTTAGGACGCAAGGCTCTATGAATTCTGTCACACACAAATGAGGATGGAGGTAAATCTGGAAGGAGATTGTGGAACAGCTTGGATACTGCTGGCATCTGTTCGGTGACAGACTCTGGAATACCACGAATCCTCAGGTTGTTCCTACGGTTTCGATTGTCCAAATCTTCCACCTGAGATTGTAAGTATGAGTGGTTTTCAGTTAATAGCTCAAAGTCCCTTCTAAGGTCATTGTGTGCAAGTGACAGCTCATCATGTTTGGTTTCAAGAACATCTGTGCGTCCTCCCAGGGTTGCTATTTCTTGTGTGAGTGTGTTTATTGTTTTTTGGAATTCACACTGTATTTTGTCTACAAGTTTTTCGTAGATCTTAGTTAAGCTGGAGTCCAAATCTGCTTTTGTGATCTGAGAGGGGAGGTAACTGCTTTGTGTTGAAGACTTATGTGGAGAGCCACTGGCAGTTGTAGGGGACTGTACGGGCGACGAAATAGCGCCTTTATGCGCCATTTTATTCTGCTCCTTGTTGAGCAGTGGGTATGTGATTGAAGAGTGCTTTTGCGCACGGCGATTGAACGCCTTCTTGCCCGACAGCATGCACTAGTATGAACTGTAGGGATGTTTATAAAAAATGTAATTATTTAAGGTAATTGATCCTTACAGTGTGTGTTAAATCCTCGCTAAATCGATGAAATTCTCAATTTCGGATGGTGAACTGCATCGCGTCTCGCATGCGCCCCCACTTAGTTATAGTTATGACTTTAGTTCATCTTAACACCCCAATCCTGGGGCAATAGCTTGTTTCGAATTTGTTGTGGGGCTACATGTTGCCTGATGAGGTGTACACATGAACTCGTGGGGGTAAAGGCCAGAAACCTAGGACTCATGCAAGGACCCTGGGAGATTGTTTCAACTGCTGGGCAGCTCCAGTGTCTCTGTAGAGAGCAAATCTGGCCTGTGTGGTTGTAGCAGGATGACTCCTGCACCCAGGTGTGGAGATAGGGTTGTTACTAGATGGTAAGTCTCCTAATTCCGTGGGATGGTTCCATTCCCCCGTGATCGAGGTGATTTTGTAATGTCTTAGTGTTCGGATCTGGCCAAGGGGGGGCGAGGGAGCTACTGGCGGGCTCAAGTTATAGTGAGATGGACGCCCCTCACCTCTATCTCCAGAGCACAGTCTAATGTAGGGTAACTCTGGTGGCCCCCAGGACTCCCGAACTCCCAACCCACGGCCCGCGGAGCTGCCATCGGCGAGTTTGAAAGGAGCTGCCGCCAGACGCAGCTGAACCCACAAGTCCTGTAGGCCCCAAGATGGCAGATGGAGCTGGCTGGGGCTTGCGGACGGCCGGGATTCACCAGACAGGCAGGGGTCCATTCAAGGGATGCCCAGGGACCTGGATGGGGGGCTTATTGGGGGATTCAGTGAGCGCTGGAGTAGGATGGCTGTGGATTCCAACCAGGACAGCTCAGCTCCAGCAAAGCACGTCTAAAGATGGTGGACATGAGCTTGCTTAAATGGCATCTAAGTAGAGAAAGGCCACTATTCGTTTGTTGTGCTTATCTGCTGGTTGTAAAGGGGGATACTTTAGTGGTTGTGGGGGGAGGATGGCAGACTGTGTGGCTCAATAGGCTCTGTAGAAGGGGAGCTGGGTGTAGCAAAATGGCTGCCGTCTTCCGGGAGTAGGCCGAAGCTGCTGTCTTTCCTAAGTGCGGCCTCTGCACGGGTGGGCCCCGCTCCGTTTGGGCTACAGCATTCCCCCCAAAGGCATGTATTACATCCCAGCCGATATTAGAATGGACAGTCACAGACAAGGGGTGGATGGATGACAGGCTACTCACTGTGCTCAAGAGGGGTGGCTGCAGCTGGCTCAACAGGCCATGAGATGATGCCGGGATACAGGACACCGGATCAGTCAGACGGATTTCTTCTAGTGAATAATCCTGTTGCGGGTCCGACTCCGAGTAATTAACGGTCGATGGGCAGGGATGGAGCGCTGTTTATCCCGCAGAGATCGGCAGTCAAGTGCGGAGGATACGAGAGGCCCTGCAGGCCTTAAGATGGCAGCGGCCTCGGCAATGTGATGCCAGCCGGAGTTTAAATGCTGGAGTAGCCGGCTAAAGTTCCACAATATCCGCTGGGATTGCCACAGGGGATGCCCAGGGACGGATGGAAGAGGTTTGGAGTTTAACCGCGGTCAAATGAGCAGTGGATGGCGGTGGATTGTAGCTGGATGAGTGGAGCTCAATATCAGCACGTCTTCCCTGCTTCAAGTCCGGACACACCCCCCCCAAACTCAGAATTCTTGACATATACCCAAATTTCCTCCTACTTACAAAAAATTAACACCACCCACATATCAATTATAGGAAAAGTTTGGTCCTACCTTCAGTCAAACAACCCCAAAATGAAAGGTATAACACTGATATATAACTCATTGCAATCCAAAGATGCATTTATCAAACACAAACCATTAATTAAATGGGAAAAAGAAATTGGTAAAGAATTTACAGATCTTCAATGGAAAAATGCAATTAATACCACTCGCAAATTCTCAAGATGCTCAAATTATGAAGAACTATCGCAGAAACTTATGTTGAGGTGGTATTACACCCCTGACATAACAGTGAAATTCTCAAAGGAAAACTCAAATCTGTGTTGGAGAGGGTGCGGGCAGTTGGGGACCCTGGCACATATGCTATGGTCTTGCCCTGTTCTCAGAAATTTTTGGCTGGAAATTTATAAATTACTATCGAAGTTAACAAGAAGCAGGGTATATCCAAATATAGAACAAGCTATCCTTAGTATAAATATGGACCAATACCAACCCAGATACAGATACATAGCAACGCACGTATTACTGGCAGCAAGAACAGAAATAATGTGCAGATGGAAATCTATAGATATCCCCACTCTGAAAGACATCATAGTCAAACTTGACACAATAGTAGAATACGAACAAATTCTAGGATACAGAGATGGAAATTCGCGTAAATTTGAAGAAAACTGGTCTCCATGGAATTCCTTTCCTTTTTCCTTTCCTTAATTTTTTTCCTTTATACCTAGAGTACTCAAATAGTAGGTAAAGCTTCATAACTTTCCCTACATTTCCAATATCCTGGTTGACTTAAAGGGGTTGTAAAGGTAAAAATTTTTTCACCTTAATGCATTCTATGCATTAAGGTGAAAAAACTTCTGACAGTACCGCCGCCCCTAGCCCCCCCCCCTTTTACTTACCTGACGCCTCGAAAGTCAGCTTCGCGTTCCCGACATCTATTCCTCCGCTCACCCTGGCCGCTGATTGGCTACAGTGGATGGATTGGAAGCAGCGCAGCCATTGGCTCGCGCTGCTGTCAATCACATCCAATGTGCGCTGGGGGGCGGGGCCGAGTGATACAGTGAGCGGCTATAGCCGCCGGCTGTATCACGGGAGCGCGCCCGCAAGCACTAACCACCATGCGAGGGAGCTCGCATTAAGGTGGTTAATGCTTGCGGGGAGGAGCTGAAACAGCCGCCGAGGGACCCCAGAAGAACAGGTTCGGGCCACTCTGTGCAGAACGAGCTGCACAGTGAAGGTAAGTATAACATGTTTGTTATTTTTAAAAAAAAAAAAATTTACCTTTACAACCCCTTTAATCGGCACATATCCAATGATTACTGTCTTTTAAGACTATTGAAATTGTACAGGATAATAACACCAGGGGAGGGGTCCCTCTGAGGGCACAGATAGATCCCAAAGGGGTGCCCAGGAGAGATCCCTCTCCATGTTTCTTTATTTATTATATGTTCTATACTTACTGGTTAACTAATAACATTAGTAGCAGTTACATAATCCAAGTTCTATTGTCTCACTTGTAAAGTTGGTACTTATGTTATGCTATATTACCGCAGATTACAATGTTTAATATGCCAGATGTGACAATGTTAATCACTATAACAATGTTCATTTGTACTCTTCTTCTAAAATGTTCAATAAAAACGATTGAAACTAAAGCTACCTGTAGAAAGTTGGTGGTGTTTTCCTGATCCTATCACTACCGCAGGCAGCTACATTATTTACACGTTAGTGTAGTGCGACCTCTGCACAGTGTTCAGCTAAAGCTACCTGTAGAAGGTTGGTGGTGTTTTCCTGATCCTATCACTACCGCAGGCAGCTACAGATCCTACCACTACCGCAGGCAGTCCTCTGCACAGTGTTCAGCTAAAGCTACAAGTTAGTGTAGTGCGACCTGTGCACAGTGTTCAGCTAAAGCTGCCTGTAGAAGATTGGTGGTGTTCTCATACTACAGGCAGGCAGTTGATTTTGCTAGCTGCAGTATAAGTGTGTGTGTGTGTATATATATATATATATATATATATATATATATATATATATATATATATATATATATATATATATATCCCAGCTTAGTGCAGCTACAGGATATTAGTATGTCTGGAAGGCCAACTTGGAGAGGCAGACAGTCACAAGCCAATAAAAGAGGGCAAGCAGGCTCTGTGTCTAGAGGCAACAGTGCTGGTCGTGGAGGACAGTGCATCCTCATCAGCACATGGCCATGGGACACGCTTGGCCTTTTTTTCGGCAGCTGGCCGTGTTGAGCCGCAACATGCGGAAGACTTGGTTGAGTGGATGACCAAGCCGTCCTCATCCTCCTCATCCTCTCTCACCCATGCTCAGGGTACTTTGTCTGGCAAAGCAGCTGCCAACGCGGCCTCTTCCCTCGGCTCAATGGCATCAGTGACTCCTTCCCTAGCCCCACCATGTCCTCCTGAGGAGTCCCTCGAACTGTTTGACCACAGTGTTGGGTACATGCTCCAGGAGGATGCCCAGCGTTTAGAAGGCTCTGATGATGATACTGAGCTAGATGAAGGCAGTAACGTGAGCACGGACAGAGGGGGTGCCCAAGAAGGACAGCAATCTGGCAGTCATGCTCCCCCTGCTGCAGCATACTGCCAGGTTTGATCCAGTGATGAGGAGGGAGGGGATGATGAGGTCACTGACTCAACGTTGTTGCCTGATAGGAGAGAGGAGGAGGAGGCACATCACCAACGAGGCAGGATGCCCTCCACGGGCCAGCCGAAGGGCAGCACACTGACTGCATCACACCGCAAAGCTCCGCATGTGCAGGGCGCTGTTGTCTCTGCGCGTTATTCCAAAAGTTCCTTGATGTGGGCCTTTTTTGAGACGAGTGCATCAGATTGCACTGCTGCTACTTGCAACATATGTCTCAAGCGTATCTCGCGTGGCAAAAACATCTCCCGCTTGGGTACCACATGCTTGACCAGACATATGTTGACCTGCCATGCAGTTCGTTGGCAAGCGTACCTAAAAGACCCACACCAAAGAACAAAGAGGACCTCTCCTTGCTCCTCATTAGCTGAGATCTCCAACCCCACTATACCTTTAGTCCTCTCTGAGACCTGCACTGAGAGGAATGAAGGTGTAGAATTAGGTGTGTCACAGCTAAGTACTTGTGGGCAATCTGCTTTCAGTACACCGACGTCAGATTGTACCAGGCAAATTTCCCTGCCCCAGCTGCTGCACCGACGAAAGAAGTTCGCTTCCCAGCCATCCACATTCCCAGCGGTTGAATGCTAGCTTGGCAAAATTGCTAGGACTTCAACTGCTACCTTTTCAGTTAGTAGACTCTGCCCCCTTCCGTGAGTTTGTGGAATGTGCGGTTCCTCAGTGGCAGGTACCCAAACGCCACTTTTTCTCACGGAAGGCGATTCCGGCTCTCTACCGGAATGTGGAATGTCAATGTCCAATGTCCAATGTGCAATGTCCATGCCTCGCTGGACAGGGCGGTCAGTGGTAAGGTGCATATTACCGCTGACTCATGGTCCAGCAGGTATGGACAGGGAGATTACCTAAGTTTCACGGCGCATTGGGTGACTCTGCTGGCAGCTGGGAAGGATACAGGACAAGGTGCAGTAGTGTTGGAGGTTGATCCGCCACCACGCCTCCAAAATGCCACTACTAGTGATTCTGACACACCTCTCTCCTCCACCCCCTCCTCTTCTTCTTCCTCCATGGCCTCTTCCTGTGCTTTGTCCTCGGAACCGGTGGTGCTCCGTAGGCGCTCAAGGAGCTACGCAAGTACGCAGGCCAAAAGATGCCATGCGGTGCTTGAGCTGGTGTGCTTGGGGGACAGGAGCCACACTGGGGCAGAGGTTCTGTCAGCTCTGCAGGGGCAGGTTCAGAGGTGGTTGATGCCACGCCAACTTAAGGCAGGAATGGTGGTTTGCGACAATGGCACCAACCTCCTCTCCGCCCTCCGACAGGGACAAATGACCCATGTGCCCTGTTTGGCTCACGTCCTTAACTTGGTGGTGCAGAGGTTCTTGGGCAGGTACCTGGGCTTACAGGATGTCCTGAGGCAGGCCAGGAAAGTCTGTGTGCATTTCTGCCGGTCATATAATGCCAGTGCTCGGCTGGCAGATCTCCAAAAGGAATTTAACCTGCCCAAGAACCGCCTAATCTGTGACATGCCCACCAGGTGGAACTCAACGTTTGCCATGCTGCAGTGGCTGCACACACAGTAGAGGGCAATCAATGAGTACCTGTGCGACTATGGCACCAGGACAGGGTCAGGGGAACTTGGTTTGTTTTCCCCACGCCAGTGGGCCATGATCAGGGATGCATGCACTGTCCTGTCACCATTTGAGGAGGCCACGAGGATGGTGAGCAGTGACAGTGCATGCACCAGTGACACTGTCCCCCTTGTGCACCTGTTGGAGCACACGCTGAGTGGAATAATGGAGAGGGCACTTGAGGCAGAACAGAGGCAGGAAGAGGAGGACTTCCTTAGCTCTCAAGGCCCCCTTTATCCAGACAGTGTTCCTGCGTGCCTGCCGATCACACAGGAAGAGGACGAGGAGGAGGAGGATTGTGTCAGTATGGAGGTGGAGCCTGGCACTCAGCATCAGCAGCAGTCTTTAAGGGATCATTTACAGTCCCAAGAAACACATGAACTTGTACGTGGCTGGGAGGAGGTGGCTGCAGATCATGTTGTCCTCAGTGACCGAGAGGACTCTGGACCGAATGCCTCAGAAAACCTACGCTGCATGGCCTCCCTGATCCTGCAAAGCCTGCGGAAGGATCCTCGTATTCGTGGTATCAAGGAGAAGGAACAATACTGGCTGGCAACCCTGCTTGATCCACGTTACAAGGGTAAGGTTCCAGACCTTATCTTGCCATCGCAGAGGGAGCAGAGGATGAAACATCTTCGGGAGGCCTTGCAGAAAGGTCTGTGCAACGCGTTCCCAGACACTGGGAGGTTACAAACTCCTGTTTCTGGACAACGTGTTGCTGAGGATTTGGTCAGTCAAAGAAGGAGCGGTGGAGAAGGTGGCCGTCTGACCGATGCATTCAGACAAATTTTTAGTCCGCAGCCCCAAGGTATGATCGGTTCCAGCAACCATCGGCAGCGTCTGTTTTACATGGTGCAGGAATACCAAGGGGCAAGATCTGCTTTGGACACCTTTCCCACCGAAAATTCTCTGGGTTACTGGGTCTTGAGGATGGATCACTGGCCAGAGCTTGCACAGTATGCAATTGAGCTACTGGCCTGTCCTGCATCCAGCGTTCTTTCAGAACGCACATTCAGTGCCGCTGGAGGCTTTGTAACTGATCACAGCGTGCGTCTGTCCAACGACTCGGTCGATTGACTGACCTTTAAAAAAATGAATCAGTCTTGGATCACCACCAGCTACCAAGCACCTGATGCTGATGTAACCGAATATTTTTTTTTGAAATCTCAGATCCCTTCAAAGACTGCCTATGCTGATGCTGAGTGACTATCCCTGAGTAATTATCCTCTTTCTCCTCAATCATCACGCTGATAGCTTGTAAGAACATTTTTGGTTCTGGGTGCCACCACCAGTGCCTAAGGCACAATTTTTCAGCCCTTGTTTAACAGGGGCGTGTAATTACAATTTTTGATGCAATACTTTGCAGCAGGGCTCATTTCAGCATTCCAACTAGAGTATCTGTGAGGGGTTGCAGTGTTGTGGCACCAGCACCAGTGCCTAAGGCCCAATTTTTCTGCCCCTGTTTAACAGGGGCATGTAATTACAATTTTTGATGCAATACTTTGCAGCAGGGCTCGTTCCTGCGTTCCAACTAGAGTGTCTGTGAGGGGTTGCAGTGTTGTGGCACCAGCGCCAGTGCCTAAGGCCTAATTTTTCAGCCCCTGTTTAACAGGGGCATGTAATTACAATTCTTGATCTAATATTTCACAGCAGGGCCCATTTCTGCACCCACCAAAAGCGAGTGAGGACTTACAGTGTTGTGGCACCAGCACCACCACCACCACCAAAGTCCAAATTTTTCTGTCCCTGTTCAACAGGGGCATGTAATTACAATTATTGATCTAATATTTCACAGCAGGGCCCATTTCTGCACCCACCAAGAGCGAGTGAGGACTTACAGTGTTGTGGCACCAGCACCACCACCAAAGGCCCAATTTTTCTGCCCCTGTTCAACAGGGGCATGTAATTACAATTCTTGATCTAATATTTCACAGCAGGGCCCTGTGAGGGCTTACAATGTTGTGGCCACAACAACACCTAAGGCCCAAATTTCTGCTGAGTATATAGGGCAGGCCCCTGCTTTCAAACATCTAACTTACAAACGACTCCTACTTGCAAACGGAAGGAGACAACAGGAAGTGAGATGAAATATACCCCTAGGAAAAGAAATTCTCCCCTGTAAGAGTTAATATGGGAAAAACATTTCTCCTTTCCACTGATGCTTTCCAATCTTTGTTCCACAAAAAACCCCAAGGTATGATCGGTTCCAGCAACCATCGCCAGCGTCTGTTTTACATGGTGCAGGAATACCAAGGGGCAAGATCTGACTTGGACACCTTTCCCACCGAAAATTCTCTGGGTTACTGGGTCTTGAGGATGGATCACTGGCCAGAGCTTGCATAGTATGCAATTGAGCTACTGGCCTGTCCTGCATCCAGCGTTCTTTCGTAATGCACATTCAGTGCTGCTGGAGGCTTTGTAACCGATCACAGGGTGCGTCTGTCCACCGACTCGGTCGATCGACTGACCTTCATAAAAATGAATCAGTCTTGGATCACCACCAGCTACCAAGCACCTGATGCTGATGTAACCGAATACATTTTTTTGAAATGTCAGATCCCTTCAAAGACTGCCTATGCTGATGCTGAGTGACTATCCTGTTATGCTGAGTAATTATCCTCTTCCTCCTCAATGATCATGCTGATAGCTTGTAAGAACATTTTTGGTTCTGGGTGCCGCCACCAGTGCCTAAGGCCCAATTTTTCAGCCCCTGTTTAACAGGGGCGTGTAATTAAAATTTTTGATGCAATTCTTTGCAGCAGGGCTAGTTCCTGCTAGTTCCTGTGAGGGGTTGCAGTGTTGTGGCACCAGCACCAGTGCCTAATGCCACGTACACACCAGCGGACTTTACGGCAGACTTTGCCTGGCGGATTTTGACGTACTTTACGACGGACTTTCTGAGTGAACGGACTTGCCTACACACAATCCACCAAAGTCCGTCGAATTCGTACGTGATGACGTACGACCGGACTAAAACAAGGAAGTTCATAGCCAGTAGCCAATAGCTGCCCTAGCGTGGCTTTATGTCCATTGAACTAGCATACAGACGGCAGACTTTTCGACCGGACTCGATTTTGATGGATTCATTTAAAACATGTTTCAAATCTAAGTCCCTCCAACTTTTGAGAAAACAAAGTCCGCTGGAGCCCACACACGATCAAATTGTCCGACCAAATCCCGTCCACCGGGCAAAGTCTGCCGTAAAGTCCGATCGTGTGTACGCGGCATTAGGCCCAATTTTTCAGCCCCTGTTTAACAGGGGCATGTAATTACAATTTTTGATGCAATTCTTTGCAGCAGAACTAGTTCCTGCGCTCCAACTAGGGTATCTGTGAGGGGTTGCAGTGTTGTGGCACCATCACCAGTGTCTAAGGCCCAATTTTTCAGCCCCTGTTTGACAGGGGCGTATAATTACAATTTTTGATGCCATTATTTGCAGCAGGGCTAGTTCCTGCGCTCCAACTAGAGTATCTGTGAGGGGTTGCAGTGTTGTGGCACCATCACCAGTGCCTAAGGCCCAATTTTTAAGCTCCTGTTAACAGGGGCGTGTAATTACATCAGACATCATGGCTCTGTCCTGAGTGGCTCTGTCACGAGTAGGGATGAGCCGAACACCCCCCGGTTCGGTTTGCAGAACCTGCGAACGGACCGAAAATTTGCACGAACGTTAGAACCCCATTGACGTCTATGGGACTCGAACGTTGATGGTATTGTCCTAAAAAGGGTTTGGGGACCCGGGTCCTACCCCAGGGGACATTTATCAATGCAAAAAAAAACTTTTAAAAACGGCCGTTTTTTCGGGAGCAGTGATTTTAATGACGCTTAAAGTTAAAAAAAAAAAAAAAGTGAAATATTCCTTTAAAAATCATACCTGGGGTGTGTCTATAGTATGCCTGTAAAGTGGCGTGTATTTCCCGTGTTTAGAACAGTCCCTGCACAAAATGTCATTTTTAAAGGAAAAAATCTCATTTAAAACTGCTTGCGGGTTTAATGTAATGTCGGGGCCTGGCAATATGGATGAAAATCAGTGAGACAAACGGCATGGGTACCCCCCAGTCTATTACCAGGCCCTTTAGGTCTTGTATGGATATTAAGGGGAACCCCGCACCCAAATTAAAATAAGGAAAGGTGTGGGGCAACCAGGCCCTATATACCCTGAACAGCAGTATACAGGCGGTGCAAACAAGACATGGACTGTAGGTTTGTTGTTAAGTAGAATCTGTTTGTAATTTTGAACAGGTACATTTTTAACATGTTTAGCTCCAGTCAAAAAAATCTTTTTTAAGCTTTTTGGAAAACATAGGGAAGGGTTATCACCCCTGTGACATTTGTTTTGCTGTCTTTCCTCCTCTTCAGAAGATTTCACCTCACTTTTTGTCCCAATGACAAATGTTTTTTGAAAATTTGGTTTTTTTTGTGGAACAAGGATTGGAAAGCATCAGTGGAAAGGAGAAATGTTTTTCCCATATTAACTCTTACAGGGGAGAATTTCTTTTCCTAGGGGTATATTTCATCTCACTTCCTGTTGTCTCCTTCCGTTTGCAAGTAGGAGTCGTTTGTAAGTTAGATGTTTGAAAGCAGGGGCCTGCCCTATATACTCAGCAGAAATTTGGGCCTTAGGTGTTGTTTTGGCCACAACATTGTAAGCTCTCACAGGGCCCTGCTGTGAAATATTAGATCAAGAATTGTAATTACATGCCCCTGTTGAACAGGGGCAGAAAAATTGGGCCTTTGGTGGTGGTGCTGGTGCCACAACACTGTAAGTCCTCACTCCAGGGGCATCGGGAGGGGGTGGCTAGGGGGGGCTGAAGCCCCGAATTGGTCCCCGAAAAGCCCCGAGTGTCAAGAAGGCACCGTTCAATTGTTAGCCCCGAGCGCCGCCGGCCGCTGACGAGCGGGGACCGATCTGATCCGCCGAGTGCGGCCGAGTGTAGCCGAATGACATACAGGTCCCGCCTTCTGGAGCTATGATGGACGTCCCACTGGTCCAATGCTGGGACCGCGGGACGTGTGACGTCCATCATAGGCGCTGCAGGCTCCAGAAGGCGGGAATTACAATCCGCCGCGCCACATCATTGAGATCCCCACTCGGCGCTGAGATAGATTAGGGCAGCGGAGGAGCGATCTGTGCCAGTGACTGCACGAGGAAAGTAGAAGAGGGGATGAGGATAACCTGAAGAGGAGCCCGGTGCTGGGGTGTGTTGTTGGTGACCTGAGCTGTGCTGGGGGCGGACGGCAGAGTAAAGAGCTCCGGATCTCGTTGTGTCTGATCATGGGCACCGTACTCCGGAGTGTGCAGCAGGAGGCAGAAGAGTCTTCTCCATATCGCCTTGTGCCTGCTGGCTGTGCTGGGACTGGGAGGCAGGCTCTACTTTGTATAACTTACTACGTGCAGGACAAAGCCTGGAGCTCCAAGGTCCAGGCGATGAAATTCGAGCAGTCTCCTCTCCTCCTCTCTGGCTGCCTGCTGTGCCACATGATGCGTGGGCTGCACACCGCACACTACGGCTGAACTGAACTGCAGGACACCTGGACACATGAAGTCTGTCTCCTGGTCAGGTAGGTGAGGTCAGTGTATGTATGTCACGGTATGTTAGCTAGGTCAGTGTATGTTAGGTAGGTCAGTGTATGTTAGGTAGGTGTATGTATGTATGTCAGGTCAGTGTATGTTAGGTAGGTGTATGTATGTATGTCAGGTCAGTGTATGTTAGGAAGGTAGGTGTATGTCAGGTCAGTGTATGTTAACTAAGTGTATGTATGTCATGTCAGGTCAGTGTATGTTAGGTAGGTGTATGTCATGTCAGGTCAGTGTATGTTAGGTAGGTGTATGTCATGTCAGGTCAGTGTATGTTAGGTAGGTGTATGTATGTCAGGTCAGTGTATGTTAGGTAAGTGTATGTCAGGTCAGGTCAGTGTATGTTAGGTAGGTGTATGTCATGTCAGGTCAGTGTATGTTAGGTAGGTGTATGTCATGTCAGGTCAGTGTATGTATGTCAGGTCAGTGTATGTTAGGTAGGTGTATGTCATGTCAGGTCAGTGTATGTTAGGTAGGTGTATGTATGTCAGGTCAGTGTATGTTAGGTAGGCCAGTGTGTCAGGTAGCTGAGATTAGTGGTCAAAATTGATGGGCACTGCTAAGCCCCAGGCAGCAACCAGCAAGTAAGCTTACCCCCCGCCACACAACCCCAGCGCTCAGCCAAAAAACCCCGTGCCATGACTACTCTCGACCCCCCCCCCCATCGGTGCCAGCATCGGACTTCGGGCTGAAGCCCCTGGTCTTTTTGCCACCTAGCAACGCCCCTGCCTCACTCGCTCTTGGTGGGTGCAGAAATGGGCCCTGCTGTAAAATATTAGATCGATAATTGTAATTACATGCCCCTGTTGAACAGGGGCAGAAAAATTTGGACTTTGGTGGTGGTGGTGGTGGTGCTGGTGCCACAACACTGTAAGTCCTCACTCGCTCTTGGTGGGTGCAGAAATGGGCCCTGCTGTGAAATATTAGATCAAGAATTGTAATTACATGCCCCTGTTAAACAGGGGCTGAAAAATTAGGCCTTAGGCACTGGTGCTGGTGCCACAACACTGCAACCCCTCACAGACACTCTAGTTGGAACGCAGGAACTAGCCCTGCTGCAAAGTATTGCATCAAAAATTGTAATTACACGCCCCTGTTAAACAAGGGCTGAAAAATTGTGCCTTAGGCACTGGTGGTGGCACCCAGAACCAAAAATGTTTTTACAAGCTATCAGCGTGATGATTGAGGAGAAAGAGGATAATTACTCAGGGATAGTCACTCAGCATCAGCATAGGCAGTCTTTGAAGGGATCTGAGACTTCAAAAAAAAATATTCGGTTACATCAGCATCAGGTGCTTGGTAGCTGGTGGTGATCCAAGACTGATTCATTTTTTTGAAGGTCAGTCAATCGACCGAGTCGGTGGACAGACGCACCCTGTGATCAGTTACAAAGCCTCCAGCAGCACTGAATGTGCGTTCCGAAAGAACGCTGGATGCAGGACAGGCCAGTAGCTCAATTGCATACTGTGCAAGCTCTGGCCAGTGATCCATCCTCAAGACCCAGTAACCCAGAGGATTTTCGGTGGGAAAGGTGTCCAAGTCAGATCTTGCCCCTAGGTATTCCTGCACCCTGTCAGAGGGCAGAGAGGAGGTTGGTGCCATTGTCGCAAACCACCATTCCTGCCTTAAGTTGGCGTGGCGTCAACCACCTCTGAACCTGCCCCTGCAGAGCTGACAGAACCTCTGCCCCAGTGTGACTCCTGTCCCCCAAGCACACCAGCTCAAGCACCGCATGGCATCTTTTGACCTGCGTACTTGCGTAGCCCCTTGAACGGCTACGGAGCACCGCTGGTTCCGAGGACAAAACACAGGAAGAGGCCATGGAGGAAGAAGAAGAGGAGGGGGTGGAGGAGAGAGGTGTGTCACAATCATTAGCATTTTGGAGGCGTGGTGGCGGAACAACCTCCAACACTACTGCACCTTGTCCTGCATCCTTCCCAGCTGCCAGCAGAATCACCCAATGCGCCGTGAAACTTAGGTAACGTTCCTGTCAATGCCTACTGGACCATGAGTCAGTGGTAATATGCACCTTATCGCTGACCGCCCTGTCCAGCGAGGCATGGACATTGCCTTCCACATGCCGGTAGAGAGCCGGAATCGCCTTCCATGAGAAAAAGTGGCGTTTGGGTACCTGCCACTGAGGAATCGCACATTCCACAAACTCACGGAAGGGGGCAGAGTCTACCAACTGAAAAGGCAGCAGTTGAAGTGCTAGCAATTTTGCCAAGCTAGCATTCAACCGCTGGGCATGTGGATAGCTGGGAGCAAACGTGACACACCTAATTCTACACCTTCATTCCTCTCAGTGCAGGTCTCAGAGAGGACTGAAGGTATAGTGGGGTTGGAGATCTCAGCTGATGAGGAGCAAGGAGAGGTCCTCTTTGTTCTTTGGTGTGGGTCTTTTAGATACGCTTGCCAAGAACTGTATGGCAGGTCAACATATGTCTGGTCAAGCATGTGGTACCCAAGCGGGAGATGTTTTGGCCACGCGAGATACGCTTGAGACATATGTTGCAAATAGCAGTGGTGCGATCTGATGCACTCGTCTCAAAAAAGGCCCACACCAAAGAACTTTTTGAATAACGTGCAGAGACTGCAGCGCCCTGCACATGTGGAGCTTTGGGGTGTGATGCAGTCAATGTGCTGCCCTTAGGCTGGCCCCTGGAGGGCATCCTGCCTCGTTGGTGATGTGCCGCCTCCTCCTCCTCCTCCTCTCTCCTATCAGGCACCCCCTGGCAGCAGGGGGGGCATGACTGCCAGATTGCTGTCCTTCTTGGGCACCCCCTCTGTCCGTGCTCATGTTACTGCCTTCATCGAGCTCAGTATCATCATCAGAGCCTTCCAAACGCTGGGCATCCTCCTGGAGCATGTACCCAACACTGTGGTCAAACAGTTCGAGGGACTCCTCAGGAGGACATGGTGGGGCTAGGGAAGGAGTCACTGATGACATTGAGCCGAGGGGAGAGGCCGCTGCTTTGCCAGACAAAGTACCCTGGGCATGGGTGAGAGAGGATGAGGAGGATGAGGACGGCTTGGTCATCCACTCGACCAAGTCTTCCGCATGTTGCAGCTCAACACGGCCAACTGCCGAAAAAAAGGCCAAGCGTGTCCCACGGCCACGTGCTGATGAGGATGCACCATCTCAACGACCAGCACTAGACACAGAGCCTGCTTGCCCTCTCTTATTGGCTTGTGACTGCCTCTCCTTCTTGGCCTTCCAGACATACTAATGGCCTGTAGCTGTACTAAGCTGGGATATATATATATATATATGTACTGATACTGCAGCTAGCAAAATCAACTGCCTGCCTGTAGTATGAGAACACCACCAACCTTCTACAGGTAGCTTTAGCTGAACACTGTGCAGAGCTCGCAAAAAAATAACTTGTAGCTTTTTTAGCTGCCTGCGGTAGTGATAGGATCAGGAAAACACCACCAACCTTCTACAGGTAGCTTTAGGTGAACACTGTGCAGAGCTCGCAAAAAATAACTTGTAGGTTTAGCTGAACACTGTGAGGTGGACGCACCACACTAACTTGTAGTTTTAGCTGAACATTGTGAACAGGACGCACCGCACTAACTTGTAGGTTTAGCTGAACACTGTGAGGTGGACGCACCACACTAACTTGTAG
This sequence comes from Lithobates clamitans, assembly GCA_037952925.1. NCBI lineage: Eukaryota > Metazoa > Chordata > Amphibia > Anura > Ranidae > Lithobates > Lithobates clamitans. The sequence continues at coordinate 9,740,576 of JBBGZY010000563.1, read as the reverse complement.
GTTTAGCTGAACACTGTGAGCAGGAAGCACTGCACTAACTGTAAATAGTCTAGCTGCCTCACTGTGTTACTAATAGGATCAAAAGAACACCAGCAATTTTCTTCAGGTAGCTGTAAATACTGTAACAAGACAAGCCTGCCTGTCAGTAAGAAGATAACAGGAACGGATCTAGCTGAACACTGTGAGCAGGACGCACTGCACTAACTTGTAGCTTTAGATGAACACTGTGCAGAGGTCTCACTACACTAACTTGTAGGTTTAGCTGAACACTGTGAGCAGGACGCACAGCACTAACTTGTAGTTTTAGCTGAACACTGTGAGCAGGACGCACCGCACTAACTTCTAGGTTTAGCTGAACACTGTGAGGTGGACGCACCGCACTAACTTCTAGGTTTAGCTGAACACTGTGAGCAGGACGTACCGCACTAACTTGTAGGTTTAGCTGAACACTGTGAGCAGGACGCACCCCACTAACTTGTAGTTTTAGCTGAACACTGTGAGCAGGAGGCACTGCACTAACTGTAAATAGTCTAGCTGCCTCACTGTGGTACTAAAAGGATCAAAAGAACACCAGCAATTTTCTTCAGGTAGCTGTAAATACTGTAACAAGACAAGCCTGCCTGTCAGTAAGAAGATAACAGGAACGGATCTAGCTGAACACTGTGAGCAGGACGCACTGCACTAACTTGTAGCTTTAGATGAACACTGTGCAGAGGTCTCACTACACTAACTTGTAGGTTTAGCTGAACACTGTGAGCAGGACGCACAGCACTAGTAGTTTTAGCTGAACACTGTGAGCAGGACGCACCGCACTAACTTCTAGGTTCAGCTGAACACTGTGAAATGGACGCACCACACTAACTTGTAGGTTTAGCTGAACACTGTGAGCAGGACGCACCCCACTAACTTGTAGTTTTAGCTGAACACTGTGAGCAGGACGCACTGCACTAACTGTAAATAGTCTAGCTGCCTGACTGTGGTACTAATAGGATCAAAAGAACACCAGCAATTTTCTTCAGGTAGCTGTAAATACTGTAACAAGACAAGCCTGCCTGTCAGTAAGAAGATAACAGGAACGGATCTAGCTAAAATGAATACAGTATATATATATATATATATATATATATATATATATATATATAACACCTGGGATGCATATATATATATACACAATACACTGTAAGTGCAGCTAACTGACTGACTGTTCTGCCTAATCTATCTAACTCAAATCAAATGACACTGTCTCTGTCTATCTCTTGCAACGCCGGAACACACACTACACAAGGCCGCCGTGCAGGCGGCCTTATATAGTGTGGGGCATGTACTAAATCCCCTGAGCCATATTTGGCCAAAGACTCCTTGGCTTTGGCCAATTACGGCTCCCTGTTCAGACGGCGCTGTGATTGGCCAAGCATGCGGGTCATAGTGCATGCTTGGCCAATCATCAGCCAGCAATGCACTGTGATGCCGCAGTGAATTATGGGCCGTGACGCGCCACACGAATTTGGCGCGAACGGCCCATATCGTTTGCAATTCGGCGAACGGGCGAACAGACGATGTTCGAGTCGAACATGGGTTCGACTCGAACACGAAGCTCATCCCTAGTCACGAGTGATGCGCAGTTTCACAGATGCAGTTATCAATTCTGATCATGTCTTCTCTGCTCTTTTACAGGTAATTGTCTCCTATCCATCTGTACATCTCTACTGAACTGACATTGTTGTAACATATTTTTGGTAATTGTCTCCTGCTGCCATATCTTTAAACCTCTATATTTAATGCTAGATCTATAACAAACACACTGCAATAGCAATATTACTGGTGATTGATTCTCAACTCCATGTGGCTTGAGTGATCAAGAGAGGTAATTAGCTTTATGACCCTAGCCTGTGTCTGTAGCTGGTCTGGTACTGGCCATCTCCTCCCCATATTCAGGTGTCTCACATCAGACCCAATAATGACCAACTGAGAAATGCATCCCTGCTTAGTCTCCTTATAAATTTATGGCAGCTCATGGGGTGGTGCAGACAGGGGCAAGGCGCAGACATCATGGCTCTGTCATGAGTGATGTGCAGTTTCACCGATGCAGTTTAACGAAAGCAGGATAACTAAAGCTGGATGTACAACAACATGAACTCTGCTCCACTCTGCAAGACGACAAGCAAACCAGCTTTTGACATTTGTTTTATATTAAGTTTGTTTCCCAATCTCTATCCACTAACATGCTCCTTATTCTCTTTCTTCTCACATTGGTGTCTTCTATCCTCAAATTATCTTTACTCTACCCCTCCTCTCTTCCCTGCAGCATGCACATATCACCCTCACTCCTACCCTCTCCCTACTATGGCACCCATCATCTCCTGCATTTGCTGCACCCACATGCTGACATAAACACCAGGGCCACTAGACATGTGCGCTCATGCACATCCCACTCCCACCTTGCCTTCCTCGCCCTCCTCCTCTCCTAGTCTTAGGTGACATTTCTACTAATCCTGATCCGCCATTTTCCAAATGCAAGCCACATATCCAACACCCCTCCCTTTCTGGCAACCACCGCAATCCACTCAGTTTAATTTCTATCCCCCTGCTTCCTCAAAGCAGCCCACCAATCTCATGCGCCCTTTGGAACGCCCGCTCCATCTGTAACAAGCTAACATCTGTACATGACCTCTTCATCTCTCATGGCTTTAACATACTCGCCATAACAGAAACCTGGCTTCAAAATTTTGACTCAGCTTCTCCTGCTGCCCTCTGCCATGGTGGTCTCCATTGGACTCACTCCCCCAGACCCAACAGACAGAAAGGAGGTGGAGTTGGCTTCCTTCTATCCCAACAAAGTACCTTCCAAGTCCTTCCTGTCCCTCCCTCTCTATCCCTCTCTTCTTTTGAGATGCACTGTATTCGTCTGTTTTCTCCCATTTCTCTGAGGATTGCAGCAATTTATCGGCCTCCAGGACCGGTATTGCGCTTTCTTGATGACTTTGCTGCCTGGCTACCCTACTTTCTCTCCTCTTAAATACCCACCATTATTCTTGGTGACTTCAACATTCCTGTCAATGTTAACAGCCCAACTACAGCTAAACATCTCGACTTAACCTCATTATTTGACCTAACCCAATGGACACATACTTCCACTCAGTCCAATGGTAATACCCTTGACCTTGTATTCTCCCATCTCTGCAACCCTGGCAACGTCACCGACACCCTCTTTCCTCTCTCTGATCACAACCTCATTACTTTTAATGTATCCTTGCCTCCAACCACCCATCCCTCCAAGCAGCAAACAATTACTTGTAGAAACCTTCGCCACTTTAACCCTTCTCTTCTCTATTCTGCTACTGACCACTATATGACATAATCTCTCCCCTGTCCTGTCCTGACCTGGCCACCTCCATCTACAACAGTTCACTCCCATCATCACTAGATGCACTTGCTCCTCTAAACACACACAGAATCAGGCCCCGACCGTTACAACCCTGGCAAACTGACAACACTCTCAAGAGACATTGCCGTGCTCTTGAACGACTGTGGCTTAAAACCAATTGCCTGCAAGACTTCACCCTGTATAAATCTGCCCTTCTAAAATACAATTCATGCCTCCATGCTGCCAAACAAGCCTACTTTGTCTCTCTTATTAATTCCTTGTCATCCAGTCCCCGTCGGATCTTCTCAACCTTTAACTCTCTGCTTCGTCCCCCACCCCCTCTACCCACTAACTCACTCACTGCCCAAGAGATTGCCAATCACTTCAAAGACAAGATCGATGCAATTCGTGAGGACATCTCCACTGTGCGTACGTCTTCCCCACCCAACATACCTTGCCTAGCAGCACATTCAACACTCTCCTCTTTTGAATTGGCTACTACTGAAGAGGTTACAAAACTTTTCTCGGATGCCCACCTAAACAATTGTCCCTTGGATCCTGTTCCCTCACAACTACTATGGTCACCCTCTTCTTCTATCCTATGCACCCTCACCCACATCTTCAATCTCTCCCTCTCTAGTGGCATCTTCCCCTCCCCTCTAAAACATGCGCAGATCACTCCCATTCTTAAAAAGCCCTCACTGGACTCTACCAACCTAAACAACTTAAGACCCATCTCATTGCTCCCAATCACCTCTAAACTTCTAGAACGCTTAGTCTACAACCGTCTTAGCTCCTACCTCAGTGAAAATAATCTTCTTGACCCCTTACAGTCTGGCTTTCGCTCGCAGCACTCCACGGAAACTGCCTTACTAAAACTCACTAACGATTTACTAACTGCTAAAACTAACAGCCAGTACTCCATACTCCTACTACTTGACCTCTCTGCGGCCTTTGATACTGTTGACCACCCGCTCCTTCTCAATAAACTACATTCCCTTGGCCTCCAAGATTCTGCTCTATCCTGGTTCTCTGCCTATTTATCACAGAGCTCCTTCAGTGTCACCTACAATTCTGTCTCCTCCTCTCCATTACCCCTTTCTGTGCGGGTCCCCCAAGGCTCGGTTCTTGGACCCCTTCTCTTCTCTATCTACACCTCCTCCCTTGGTCACTTAATGACCGCCCATGGCTTCCAATACCACTTATACGCTGATGACACCAAAATCTATTTGTCTACTCCTCACCTCACTCCTTCAGTCTCCTCTCGCATTACTAACTTACTAACTGACATATCAGCATGGATGTCGCACCACTTCCTTAAACTAAATCTCTCTAAAACTGAGCTATTAATATTCCCCCCCGCCCGTGCCCCCCTCTATGACTTTTCCATCAAAATCAACAATGCAACCATCAGTCCCTCCCCTCACGCCAGGGTACTAGGTGTAATCCTAGACTCTGACTTGTCATTTCAGCCTCAAATCCAATCGTTGTCAAAAGTTTGTAGAATTCACCTCCGTAACATCTCTAAAATTTGCCCCTTTTTAACAAATGAAACCACCAAGCTCCTCATTCACTCCCTTGTTATCTCTCGCCTTGACTATTGCAACTCCCTTCTCATTGGCCTACCTCTCCATAGGCTATCCCCTCTTCAGTCTGTCATGAATGCTGCTGCCAGACTTATCCACCTTACCAACCGCTCAGTGTCTGCCAACCCTCTACTCCAATCCCTACACTGGCTCCCAATCACCCAGGGAATTAAATTCAAAATACTAACCACAACATACAAAGCCATTCACAACTCTGCCCTGAGCTACATCACTAATCTTGTCTAGAAATATCACCCAAATCGACCTCTCCGCTCTTCTCAAGACCTCCTGCTTTCAAGCTCTCTCATCTCCTCCTCCCATACTCCATCTCCAGGATTTCTCCAGAGCCCCTCCCATCCTATGGAACTCGCTACCTCCATCTATCCGGCTATCCCCTACTCTTGCTACCTTCAGGCGATCCCTGAAAACTCACCTCTTCAGGAAAGCCTATCATGTCTTCAACTAATCTCCTACCACTTCCACCAGCTCATTCCCCACAGTTACAACCTTTTGTACCACCTGCCCCACCCTATTAGATTGTAAGCTCTTCTGAGCAGGGCCCTCTTAATCATCTTGTATTTTATTGTATTATAACTGTATTGTCTCCCTTTTATATTGTAAAGCGCTGCGTAAACTGTTGGCACTATATAAATCCTGTATAATAATAATAATTACAATTTTTGATGCAATTCTTTGCAGCAGGGCTAGTTCCTGCACTCTAACTAGAGTACAGTGGGGCAAAAAAGTATTTGGTCAGTCACCAATTATGCAAGTTCTCCCACTTAAAAAGATGAGAGAGGCCTGTATTTGTCATCATAGGTATACCTCAACTATGAGAGACAAAATGTGGAAACAAATCCAGACAATCACATTGTCTGATTTTTGAAAGAATTTTTTTGCAAATTATTGTGGAAAATAAGTATTTGGTCACCTACAAACAAGCAAAATTTCTGGCTCTCACAGACCTGTATCTTCTTTTTTAAGAGGCTCCTCTGTCCTCCACTCATTACCTGTATTAATGGCACCTGTTTGAACTTGTTATCAGTATAAAAAACACCTGTTCACAAACTCAAACAGACACACTCCAAACTCCACTATGGTGAAGACCAAAGAGCTGTCGAAGGACACCAGAAACAAAATTGTAGACCTGCACCAGGCTGGGAAGACTGAATCTGCAATAGGCAAGCAGCTTGGTGTGAAGAAATCAACTGTGGGAGCAAAAATTAGAAAAAATTAGAAAAAATCTCCCTCGGTCTGAAGCTCCACACAAGATCTCACCCCGTGGGGTCAAAATGATCACAAGAACGGTGAGCAAAAATCCCAGAACCACACAGGGGGACCTAGTGAATGACCTGCAGAGAGCTGTGACCAACGTAACAAAGGCTACCACCAGTAACACACTACGCCGCCAGGGACTCAGATTCTGCAGTGCCAGACGTGTCCCCCTGCTTAAGCCAGTACATGTCCGGGCCCATCTGAGGTTTGCTAGAGAGCATTTGGATGATCCAGAAGAGGATTGGGAGAATGTCATATGGTCAGATGAAACCAAAGTAGAACTGCTTGGTAGAAACACAACTCGTGTGTGGAGGAGAGAGAATGCTGAGTTGCAACCAAAGAACACCATACCTACTGTGAAGCATGGGGGTGGCAACATCATGCTTTGAGGCTGTTTCTCTGCAAAGGGAACAGGACGACTGATCCGTGTACATGAAAGAATGAATGGGGCCATGTATCGTGAGATTTTGAGTGCAAACCTCCTCCCATCAGCAAGGGCATTGAAGATGAAACGTGGCCAGGTCTTTCAGTACAACAATGATCCCAAACACACCGCCTGGGCAACGAAGGAGTGGCTTCGTAAGAAGCATTTTAAGGTCCTGGAGTGGCCTAGCCAGTCTCCAGATCTCAACCCCATAGAAAACCTTTGGAGGGAGTTGAAAGTCCGTGTTGCCCAGCGACAGCCCCAAAACATCACTACTCTAGAGGAGATCTTCATGGAGGAATGGGCCAACATACCAGCAACAGTGTGTGACAACCTTGTGAAGACTTACAGAAAACGTTTGACCTTTGTCATTGCCAACAAAGGGTATATAACAAAGTATTGAGATGAATATTTGATATTGACTAAGTACTTATCTTTCTGTCTTGTTTGCACCGCCTGTATACTGCTGTTCAGAGTATATAGGGCCTGGGGGCCCCACACCTTTCCTTTTTTAATTTGGGTGCGGGGGTTCCCCTTAATAGCCATACAAGACCCAAAGGGCCTGGTAATGGACTGGGGGGTACCCATGCCGTTTGTCTCACTGATTTTAAATCCATATTGCCAGGACCCAACATTACATTAAAGCCGCAAGCAGTTTTAAAAGACTTTTTTTCCTTTAAAAATGACATTTTGTGCAGGGACTGTTCTAAGCACGGGAAACACGCGCCACTTTACAGGCATACTATAGACACCCCCCAGGTACGATATTTAAAGGAATATTTCACTTTTTTTTAACTTTAAGCATCATTAAAATCACTGCTCCTGAAAAAACGGCCGTTTTTAAAAGTTTTTTTGGCATTGGGGCATGACCTGGGTCCCCAAACCCTTTTTAGGACAACACCATGCAAATAAGCCTTTAAAATGAGCACTTTTGATTTCAACATTCAAGTCCTATAGACGTCAATGGGGTTCTAACGTTCATACAAATTTTCGATCCGTTCGCAGGTTCTGGTGCAAAACCGAACCGGGGGGTGTTCAGCTCATCCCTACTGCTGAGTGTCCTCTTCTTCTGTGAATCCCTCTCATCCCTTCCTTCCACTCTTACTTCCACCCTATCTTCCACTCCAGCTGAGGCTTTCAACGTCCAACCTGGGACTTCCAGTCATGAAGAAGTGGGGGAGCCCAGCTTGAGCCAGGTATAGCATTCTTCTACAGATTTCTGGGCAAAACATAAATGATGTTTACTAGATGTTATTATTGATCACTAATTGCTGATTTAAAAAAGTTTTTTACATATCAATAGACAGTAGTGGGCAAAAATGATTGGGACGAGAATAAAAAATGCTGGGCTCAGAATGATAGTCTTTTATATTTGTTTTAACATTCAATTTGCAACAGTCATGAGATGAAAATTGTGTGTGATTTATGATGAAAAAACTAAAACTATATCCCTTTTTCATACACAGGAAGACCTCAGCCAGGAGGAGGCTGTGGAATGTGACACACAGGAGGAGGCTGTGGAATGTGGCAGCTAGGAGGAGGCGGGGGTTAGTGGCAGCCAGGAGGAGGCAGAGGTTAGTGGCAGCCAGGAGGAGGCCGAGCCTAGTAGGAGCCTCACGCAATCACAGGTTCCTCCCTTCCACCTTCCAACCAAAAGACCCAGGAAGGGGAGTAACGTGGAGGAGTCAGTGCTCAGGCTGATTAGTGAGGCTTCTGCAGCCCTCAGAGCCACCCCCACTCGTGAAGAGGCCTTTGCCTCCATGGCTGCCATCAAACTGCAGGACATAGAGGAGGGCCAACGCCTCATGTGTGAGGAAATCCTTTTTGAAACATTAACTAAGGGGGTGAGGGGCCAAATCACACCCAATACCCACCTGTGTGAGTTGCATCATCCTCCTCCTTCTCCTCCTGCCACACCTCCACCACCACAGACACAACCTGGAAGGAAGAGAGGAAGGAAGACAAGAAAGTGATGGCCCTGGGTTAAGTCTGGTCTGACAAAAGATGCAGGCTCTTGTATGACCACAGCCTGGGGACATAGATGTCATCTGCTGCTGTTCATGATCTCTTGGACTTCTAGACCAGATTGTACTCCCTTATATATGGACTCCTAAGGCCACCAATTTTGCATTAAAATAGTTGATGTGTGCCCTGGGGGCCAAAGGCTTCAACAATTTCAGCAGTTTCTCCAGCGTTGCCTTCCCTCTTTCTTTGGTTATGACCCCTTAATAAAAGGTATTTTTTTAAAAATAATACTCGCCTATGTGTTTTCCTTCAAAAAGGACAGTTTGTTTGTGAGGAGGCCAGTTCATTTCAAAAATACAATGTGAAATAAAAAGAGACACCAACACCAAGCAACCTCCCTGAGATTAAATAATACAAGATAATCGTGTTGAGGTAACTTGACACACAAAACGCACCCAAAACAATTCTGGAGATCAAAAAAAATAATTAAAAAAATAACAGTAGATCAGGATTTTAAAAAATATAAACAAATAATACTAAATATAAAAACATAAAAAAAATTTTTTTTCGGGAGATGTGACAAATGAAAATATTATATTCATGAAATCACGAGAGATAATAAAGAAAGAAGTTTGTGAGAAGTCTGTGTGAATATCAGCAGCAAAACAACTTCATTCTTCTAGCATTATAAAGAAGAAGAGAGTGCGCTGCATTAAACAATTTAAAACATTGCAGCATGACGAAAGTGCTATATCCATTACGAACGCTAATTTTACCAGACCGAGCAGTTCCGTCTCGAAATTTATTCTGAGCACGCGTGGCACTTTGTGCGTCGGAATTGGCCCCACGTGGTCGGAATTTACGTGAACAGATTTTGTTGTCGGAAAATTTTATAGCCAGCTCTCAAACTTTGTGTGTCAGAAATTCCGATGGAAAAAGTCCAATGGAGCCCACACACGATCGGAATTTCCGACAACAAGCTCCGATCGCACATTTTCCGTCGGAAATTCCGACCGCGTGTACAGGGCATAAGACTTACCATACCTACAAAGCAAATTGCTTCTCCACCCCGCCCCCATGCTTCAGCATATATGCTCTTTTTTTTTTAACTGTGGTGGAGAAATCACCTCCGACAGCGCTGGAGTCACGGCTTTATGTATCGTGGGAGCAAACGATGTTACTGTCAAGATGAATAAACCTGTGCTGCAGCTAAATGGCGTACCTGCTAAGCAAATGATGGTTAAAGCGGGGTTCCACCCAAATTTTGAACAATATCTGTATGTATTCTCTTCCTTGCCTAGATGCTGACATGCTGTTTAAAAAAATTTATATCGCCGTAATTACCTTTTATTTTTCTATTCTTCTTTGCACTTCCTGGTTCTCCTCCCATGGGAGTAGGCGTGTTTCTAGCCTCTCCCAGACTCCTGGGAGCTAGTCTCAGGCTTCCTTGGATGCCACTGAGCATGTGCAGGAACGAGCAGTGAATGCTGGGAGCACAGCATTCACCACATCCAGGAAATAAATGCTTGTGAGCTTCAAATGCCCACAATGAAGATGGAAACCGCCTGCACTGAATAATATAAGTTATTCTTTCCGACGAAATCTGACACAGGCGGACATATTACACACAATATGTGAGTATGTAATGCTGTGAAGAAAAGTTTGTGAATGAACTCAAAAAAAAAAAAAACGATAGATAGGTGGACCCCCGCTTTAACAATAAAACATACATTACAGTATAACATACAATACCTGCAAAGCAAATACAATAAAAGATAGTAAAAATAAAACAGAGAGAGAACGATAGATTTAGAACAATAGTGAGCGAACAGTAGAGCGGACAGAAGAGAGCGAATATAGGAGAGGGAACAATAGAGAGAGAGAGAGAGAGAGAGAGAGAGAGAGAGAGAAAATACAACCACAACTATTTTTGGCTTTTTTATTTTTTTGTGTTTTTTGTGTGTTTTTTTTTTTTCACTTTTATAAAAACTGTAAAAAAACTTCAAACTGAACGTTGCAGATTAGGGTCTCTCAAAATGTGATGGCCATCACACCTTTGGAGACACTGTGTACATGTGCCTATGACTGTGTGGTGCTGTACCCTACCCTAATACTCAACTAGCGTGTGGTAGCGTTCAAAACAGTCACCAATGCAAAGACCAGGTTGGTCAGGACAAGAGGGACAATAATAACGGGTGTCATGCCTATATCCGCGCTTTCTACAGACACAACATCTTCTTTGGGGGTTTCTTAGGGTAGGGGTACCAGAGAGGTCATGCGGAAAATGCCTCTCATGCAGCCGGCTTACTGCATTTGCACTGGGAAGTTGGGCCAAAGCACCATCTGGAAACAGAAGGGCTCTGATGACCTCCTCCTGGAATTTAAGGAAGGATCCAGTTCATTCTGAAGCTTTGTATAGCACAAAAGCATTCAGCAAAGCTAATTGAAATAAATAAACAGACACTTTTTTGTACCAGCGTCTGACCTTATGGGCAATTAGGTACGGCGCCAAAAACTGGTCATTGAGGTCCACCCCTCCCATGTTAAGGTTATATTCGTGGACACAGAGGGGTTTCTCCGCAACACCAGTCGCCGTAGGAATTTGGACTGTCGTGTCTGCGTGAAGGGAGGAAAGAACGAAAACATTATTATTATCCCTCCACTTCACAGCAAGCAAATTATTACATCTCAAGCAGGCTCTCTCCCCCAACCTAAGACGGGAATCTACAAGCCGCTGGGGTAAGCCCTGGTGATTAGATCGCACGGTGCCACATGCACCAATTTGATGATCAAACAAGTGACTAAAAAGTGGCACACTTGTGTAATGATTGTCCACATACAAGTGGTACCCCTTTCCGAATAACGATGACACCAGGTCCCACGCAACCTCACCAGCACTCCCTATGTAGTCAGGGCAGTTCTCCAGCTCTACATAACTATCTCTTCCCTTGTAAACCATAAAACTATATGTATAGCCTGTGGCCCTGTCACAGGGCTTATACATCTTGACCCCGTATCTTGCACACTTGCTGGGAAGATACTGTTTAAATGACAAGTGGCCAGAAAACGTAAACAGGGACTCATCAATGCAGACAACTTGATGGGGAGTAAACAAGGCGGCAAAACGTTGGTTGAAATGGTTTACGAGAGGCTGAATTTTGTAGAGCTGATCAAATTCAGGGTCACCCCGAGGACGACAGAGTTCATTGTCGTTGAAATGCATGAACCGCAAGATCTGCTTGTATCGTGTCCTGGTCATGCAAGCAGAGAACAAGGGCATATGGTGAATTGGGTCAGTGGACCAATATGACCGCAACTCACTCTTTTTAGTTATACCCATGAGGAGGGATAGGCCCAGGAAGGTCTTAAATTCGGAAACCGTAATTGGTCTCCAATCTCTGGCAAGGGTCAGCTGGGGATTAGCGGTGATGAATTGACCAGCATATAAATTGCTTTGGTCCACAATAGATCAATAGAGATCTTCGGTGAAAAACAGCAAATAAAAATCAGGTGACGTAAAATCAACTATTTTCACCTGAATTCTGGGTTGGCCAGTGAATGGGGGAAGTACAGGTGCTGCAGAAGTGGTGGGTTCCCAATTAGTATTGGCAAATGCAGCAGGAAGGGCACTATGGGCTAGACGGGCCTGTCTTTGTCTTCTTCTTGGTGGCAGCTGCCACCTCGCCAGCTTGAACTGCACTTACGGGACTCACCACATCACCAAGTGTTACTGCAGTGCTGGATGTAGGACCAGGATGTACTAGGCCGCTGGTGCTTGCCAGTTCACCAGAAGGATGAGCGGCGCTAGTACTGGCTCTCTGCTCCATACGAGGGACCTGCGGTTCCTGCACCTCAAAGACAGCAGAAGAAGATCGGGGTCTGGTACGACTGACCTTGGCAGGGACCACAACTCTGTCGTCAGAGCTATCTGTCAGGGTGCTGCTGCTGTCTACAGGTTCGTATTCTGAGCCTGAATCTGACAGATGAGTGACTTCCTCTTCACTATCTGTCATGCTCAGAAACGTGTAGGCCTCTTCATTACTGTCCCTTCGATTTGACATTTTGATCTCTAAATTTACTGGTACAGTAGTGAGACTCACAAGAAAAAAAGCACCTAACTGTTAGCGACTGATTCAAATGCTACCAAAAAAACTGTTATGCCGTGTACACACGGGCGGACTTTTCAGCATCAAACGTCCGGCGGTCTTTCCGACAGACTTTCGACAGACTTTCAACTGACTTTCTAACGAATGGACTTGCCTACACACGATCACACCAAAGTCCGACAGATTCGAACGTGATGACGTACGACTGGACTAAAGTAAGGAAGTTCATAGCCAGTAGCCAATAGCTGCCCTAGCGTTGGTTTTCCTCCGTCGGACTAGCATACAGACGAGCAGATTTTTCGACCGGACTGGAGTCCGTCGGAAAGATTTGAAACATGTTCCAAATCTAAAGTCAGTCTGATTTTCGACTGAAAAAGTCCGCTGCAGGTCCGATGAAGCCCACACACGGTCGGATTGTCCGACGGATTCATCCCGGACCAGTCTGGTCGAAAAGTCTGCCCGTGTGTACACAGCATTAGTGTTCGCAGGGATCAGGCTTGACTCTGCTCTGCAAACACTGCAGTTATGTGTTTTGTGTTTTGTAAGTGACAGTGATCGACTGATACTGCACTTGGTTGGGCTGGGCTGGGCGGAGGGGCTAAACGCAGGTGCTAGCAGGTATCTGGGCTGATCCTGCTAACACTGCATTTTTGGGAACCCTAAACTGCTGGGGATGCTAATATAGTTCTGATCAGATCAGATAATGATCTGTTGAGACACTATACTACTAAGGGAGGCATATGGTGTGTGCGTGGGTGTTAGCGGTACTGGCACTAATCTGACACTGCCTGGGGCGACGCAGTCCCTTTCTGACACTAAAACCTAACTTTGATCACCCGCCGGGTGATCAGGGGGTTAAACCTTTATTGGGTAAAATACGGCCCTGACACTATAAAAAATAAACTAGCTAAACTGCGTGACCTGTGACATTTATACTGTGATCACAGGTGACGGGGGGTAATCAAGGGGGTTATCCCTTTATTGGGGGGTTAGGGGGGGTCCCTAGATCTATCTGGGCCTAAGACTAATTACCCTAACACTGATTAGTGTCACTAATGACACCAGTACAATCAAAAAAAATTCTGATTGCTGTACTAGATGACACAGTGACAGGTAGTGAAGGGGTTAACGGGGGGGGGGGGGGGGATTGGGGGGTGAATTGTGTGCCTACGTGACTTGGTGTCAGTGTAGTGTTGTGCAACTCACTTTTAGATGCTCTGTCCTCTCGGTCTGGAATGGAAAAGACCGACACGAGGAGAGAAGACATCACTTCCCCTGTCAGTGTTTACAGTTACACGACAGGGGAAGGATCTCATTTGCCAGGACCGATCATCAGGTCCAGGCCAGATTTCATTGGCCTGGAGATTGATCAGTTCTGGTTTGAATCCGATCATCGCGGGCACCGAGGAGGCACGCGCTCGCCCCCTAGGCGGTCACGCACCTGACGTAACATGATGGCGATTCGCCTGCCTGTGCCATTCTGCCGCAGCGGTTAATGGGACATTTTGGTGTTTCGTGGGTTTCGGGTTTTTTACTGTGCGTTTTGCAAGCATTTTCCCCTTGTTTTTTCACATGGCAAAATGTGTGTTTGCTTCTGTGTTTGGTGTGCCGTTAACAATTAATGGCACTGAAAGCGCAACTAGTAATTTAAGGTGCATAAACATGGCCATACACTATGCAATCATATTGTGTATTTAGTGAGAAGGGTGATCACTGATTGATTGCATTTCCTTTAAAAACGTGCACCTGGGAATTGGAGGGTGGATGATGCGGGGTGTGTGCTAGTGAGGTCAGCTGGTTAACTCCTTCCTGTGTCATGACCTAAAGTCTGATCAGGAAGAAGACATTACTGATGGAAACGTCTAGAAATGTGGATTAGGACAGGAAAAGTAAGTGACTGTAGATATAATGGAATATAATGGAAAGCTTCGATATTTTTGCAAAAAAAGTACATGATTGCTATATAGGTGCATAGGGGAGCTGGAATTTAGAAGAAAAAAAAGTGTACAAAGGTGAACTTACCCTTTAAGGCAATCAGATAAATATCCCGTAGCTCTCTCCAATGCAACACAAGAGATGCATGGTAGCCTCACACAAGAGAAAAGAGAGAGCATAATGATCTAGCCCAGTAAAAGCAACATTTAATGTAAATGAACTTAAAAGCACAAATTATACACGCACATGTAACCAGGAGATAAGGCGTAGTGTACATGGCCCAATACAGAATGTGTGAGCAATAGCCAGGGTCAGCATTAGCATTAGTGTCCTGTGTTATTTTTCTTCCTCCTACAGAATGGTTTTCAGACCAGGTAGTTAGAATGATAAACAACTGCACCTGCAAAGTGTTCCACACTGGGGCTCATTCTTGGCTGTGCTAATCTTCTCAGCAGATGTCACTGCCTACTTTGTGGCAGAGGCATAACTAGAATCTTCAGGGCCCCAGTGGAAGAAACCATGAAGGGCCCCCCACCAGGGGCATTGCTAGGTCTACAAAAGATCTTGGGCTAGAGTCCATAGCAATGAAGTAAAGAAAATCATACGCTTGGGCGGACATACACATGTGTGTATGTATGTATGTATATACATACACACACACACACACACACACACACACAAATATATATATATATATATCTATATATATATATCTATAGATCTATATATCTATAGATATATATATATATATATATATATATATATATATACAGGGCTTTTTTTCTCAAACAATAGGTGCTGGAACTTAACCACGGCCCCACAAAACCCCTCCCCCTACACACACCCTTCAAATCACATCAAATAGTGGATGTCTTAAGTCAAATTTCACGAAAACAGTAGGAGGGTCTTAAAGGGGCATTAAATACCAGGATTGCATTACATACAGAGTGTAGTGCTAAACACAGAAACCAGACTTCTGTGTTTACAAGTGATTGCGGTGAGCAGGCACCAAAGGGTCTGAGCCAGAGGTGGTGGAACTGAGTTCCACCAAGTTCCCCCTGAAAAAAAGCCCTGTATATATATATATAATCGTTACATATCTGAGTGTGGATCCCCCTTACATCAGGGTCCCCAGAAAGCCTACCTACTTGCAATAGGATCCCCAGAGAGTCCCTCCTTACATCACTGTCCCCAGAGCCCCCCCTTACATCAGGGTCCCCAGACAGTCACCCCCCCTTCCAGAGGTTCCCCTGTACCTAGCTGGTTTCTACTGTGCTCCTCCAACCCCCAGCACATCTCTGTACCCCCCACCTGGGGGGAGATGGGAGGCAGCGATCGGCAGCTCTATGGTGTCCGTGAACCGCGCAATCTCCCTGGGGCTTGTAGTTCTCTCTCCGACTGTATCCACTGGAGTGGGAAGGGGCCTCTGACCCGGGCATGTATTTTGAAGAGTGTAGAAGCAGAGCGACTCTGAAGAGTGAAGCCAATACATGCCCGGGTCAGAGGCCCCTCCCCTCTCTACTGTATACAGTGCCTTGCAAAAGTATTCACCCCCCCTGGCATTTTTCGTGTTTTGTTGCCTCACAACCTGGAATTAACATAGCTTGTTTGACGATTTGCATCATTTAATTTACAGAACATGCCCACAACTTTGAAGATGTTTTTTTTTTATTGTGAAGCAAACAACAAATAGGACAAAATAACAGAAAAAGTCAATGTGCATAACTATTCACCCCCCTAAAGTCAATACTTTGTAGAGCCACCTTTTGCGGCTATCACAGCTCCAAGTCGCTTTGGATAATTCTCTATGAACTTGCCACATCTTACCACTGGGATTTTTGCCCATTCCTCCTTGCAAAACTGCTCCAGCTCCTTCAAGTTTGATGGTTTGTGAACAGAAATCTTTAAGTCTGACCACAGATTTTCTATTGGATTGAGGTCTGGGTTTTGACTAGGCCATTCCAACACATTTACATGTTTCCCATTAAACCACTCAAGTGTTGCTTTAGCAGTGTGTTTGGGGTCATTGTCCCGCTGGAAGGTGAACCTCCATTCTTGCCCCAAATCACACATAGAGTGGTACAGGTTTTGCTCAAGAATATCCCTGTATTTAACACCATCCATCTTTCCCTCAACTCTGACCAGTTTCCCAGTCCCGACTGCTGAAAATCATCCCCACAGCATGATGCTGCCACCACCATGTTTCACGGTGGGGATGGTGTTCTTTGGGTGATGTGATGTGCTGGTTTTGCGCCAGACATAACGTTTTCTTTGATGGCCAAAAAGTTCAATTTTAGTCTCATCAGACCAGAGCACCTTCCTCCATACATTTTGAGAGTCTCCCACGTGCCTTTTTGCAAACTCAAAACATGCCATTTTGTTTTTTGCTGAAAGTAATGGCTTTCTTCTGGCCACTCTGCCATAAAGTCCAACTCTATGGAGGGTACGGCTTATTGTCGCCCTATGTACAGATACTCTGTATATGTAATGACAGATCATGTGACACTTAGTTTGCCCACAGGTGGACATCATTTCACTAATTGTGTGACTTCTGAAGGTAATTGGTTGCACCAGAGCTTTTTATGGGCTTCATAACAAAGGGGGTGAATACATACGCACATGCCAATTATCATTTTTTTATTTCTGAAAAATAGTTTTATGTATATATATTTTTCTAATTTTACTTCAACAACTTAGACTATTGTGTTCTGATCCATCACATATAATTCAGATTAAAAAAACATTGAACCAAAGGCTGTAATGTAACAAAATAGGTAAAAAGCCAAGGGGGGTGAATACTTTTGCAAGGCACTGTACATTCGGAGAGAGAACTACAAGCCCCAGGGAGATCCTTTGGCTCATGGACACCATAGAGCTGCTGATTGCCTCCCCCCCTGCATGTTAAACGGACAGCAAGGGGTGCAGGGGGAGATACCGTGTCTTGGGCCCCCCCCCACAGCGGTAGAACGACAGGGCCCAGTCACAAGTGCGACTGCAGCGACCCCTATAGTTCCACCACTGCTTTGTGGTATCCAAAGCATGTCCCCCTGTATCAGGCTTGATATGTCTAAAGAGGGAGAGCAATGTTTGTACTAAAGATGTTTTTAACAGTACATAAGCTGAATTTTGGAATTATTCAAAAGAACTCTCTCTGCATGTACTATATGTTAAATGTGAAAAATATATCCGCGCTTAGAATAATAAAGCAACCAGCAGCTGTGCACGATAAGAAAATAGAACTGCGCTATACCTTAAAAGCATATATGTGAATATATGTAACAAATAATATGAACTCTGTACCTGAGTGCAATTGTGAAAAAAACACACTGGTATAAAACTGAATGTATATAGTCACTCCCACAAAATATATAGTGAAACAAAAATAAAAATAAAAGTCCATAAATCAAATAAACCAATAGTCCACTAGGTAGTGGGAAGAAGCCCCGGATCGCCGTTCATAGGGATCGATGTGTGGAGGGAGAGAGTAGGAAAACACCCATCAAAGTGATCCACCACCACCTGAAATGCACGCTTACCAAATAGCAAGCTGAATGAGCTTGATCAAATAAACTGGAGGTCAGATGGACATGGATCTGCAGCGTCACTCTGTGTTGTACCAAACAGCAGGTGAACTGGTTGGAATAGAGACCTGGATAACCAGCTGACATTGAGACGTCCCTCTAGCGGCGTGGCCGAGGGCGGATTTAGGAAAATGCCAATCCCCGAATTACCACCATAGGAATAAAAGAGAGGTATCCATAGTGTGACTCCGTAAAAAAATTTATTAAAAACGTAGAATAAACACTTACAATTTAGTAGACTACTAAATTACTAAATTGTAATAGGGCGTACACACGGTCGGACTTTGTTCGAACATTCCGACAACAAAATCCTAGGATTTTTTCCGACGGATGTTGGCTCAAACTTGTTTTGCCTACACACGGTCGCAGAAAGTTGTCGGAATTTCCGATCGGCAACCACGCGGTCACGTACACCACGTACGACGAGACTAGAAAAGGCCGGTTCAGAACCAAGCGCGGTACCCGTTGGGCTCCTTTTGCTAATCTCGTGTTAGTAAAAGTTTGGTGAGAGACGAATCGCGCTTTTTCAGACTCGTGGCTTTCAGATCGTTTTCTGCCGTTCAGTTTGTGCTTGTGGGTTTGTATCTGCTCTTCAGTACGTGCAGTCAGTTCGTATCAGAGTTTTCTGTGTGATCTTGCCTGTTAGTTGCTGTTTTTCAGGTCGCTCTTCACAGGCCTTGCTGTTCTTCAGTGCGTTCTGTTACTTCGTTCTGAGCAGCCGACCGTTTTTTAGCCATGTTTCGTATGCGTACTCCTCGTAGAGTTCGTGCTGTGCGGGGGCTTGGTGTTGGGGTCCTGACCTTGACACAAGTCCAGTCCATGAACAGGGTGGGGAGGAGTTCATGGACCAAGAATTGGTTGCTTCAGCGTGACCAGTTCTCTCATATGCCGTGAGATCCGTGAGAATAATCCTGATGATTTCAGGAACTTTCCCAGGATGACGGACCCCCTGTTTCACCGTTTGTTGGCTTCGCTGACCCCCTATATCAGCAGGCAGGATACCTGCATGAGGCAAGCCATCACTCCGGAGCAGAGGTTGGTCGCTACCTTGCGGTATTTGGCCACAGGGAGAAGTCTGCAGGACTTAAAGTTCTCGACAGGCATTTCCCCCCAGGCTCTGGGTATCATCATCCCAGAGACCTGTTCTGCCATCATCCAGGTCCTGCAGAAGGAGTATATGAAGGTAAGATTTTTATCCTTTAATATCACATTTTATTGTATTGAATGTTTGATAATATATTGTATTTCTCTCCTCATTCCCTAATTACCATGATTGTAATATACTGTGAATGTCCCCTTTGTCCTCATGCATGCTGGATTTTTATGTAATTATTATTTTCGGTCCTTCATACATATTTGCCCTTCACTAACCTCCCCAGCATGGTGTCTCCTGGCCCTATATTCACCTCATGTAGTCACTTAACAATGTATTTTATCAGCTCCATAGTAGTGCTTTACCCCAAATACCCCCTAAAATGTTTGGTAATGTTATTTTTGATTTAAATTCAGGCAGAGTGGCAGAAGCTTTTTTTGTGGTGTCCCCAAATAATTTTTAGTAACCCTCCCTCCCCCAACTGCTAAGTCAGCTGATCCCAATTCTCTATCCTCAATCATCTATCTGCTGACTTTGCCAAACCCATACACACTATACCCATCTCTTTAGTGGTCAGATTTATGGATGAATTCCCCAAAGCATGTAGTGCAAGGGCCTGCCTATATACTTTACAATGGTACTGTTTAAAGATTTTGTAATAGCAGAATGTCCAAATGTCCTCAAATGTGTACAGTGTGTATTTATATCTTTGTATTATGACACTTCTTACCTGTCCAGTGGGCTGCCAATAGTGTATCTAAGGAGGGGCTGTTCCAAATAATACCCTGCATTTAGGCATTCATCTCTCAATGAAGTGAAGAGGGTTACCTGTCCAAGAGTTCCCCCCCCTATAATGTTAGAAATGGCCCATGAGAGGGGGGGAGGGGGAATATGATAGGTGTACCTTATACTTTGGCGTTGTTAAATTCCCCTTAATAAATGCTATATGGAGGTTGCCCCATAATATTTGTGTATAATCTGCTTGCCATGTTTCTGTGAAAAAATAGTAATGTGGCCTCCCACTTTGCCCAGCGGTGGGACTTTCCTAACTGCGGACTGGCAATTGATGGGAAACACGTCCACATCGTCCCACCACCCAACTCGGGGTCATACATTTGAAATTACAAGGGGTTTAATAGTATAGTGATGTTGGCGGTGGTGTTGGCTAATTATGACTTCTTGTATGTGGACGTGGGGAAGAATGGCCGGATGTCCGATGGTGGAGTGATCGCCCAGACGGAGTTCTACAGGCGTCTCCAGAATGGCAGCTTGGATTTGCCAACTCCAGAGGACAATGTGGAAGGTCTCCCATTTGTGTTCGTTGCTGATGAAGCATTTGCGCTGGGGGACCACCTGATGCGGCCATTCCCGATGAGGACCCTCACCCTGGAACAGAGGGTTTTTAATCACCGGCTGGCCAGAGCCCGAAGAGTGGTGGAGAACACATTTGGAATCCTGGCCAGCCGGTTCCGACTATTTCTGACACCCATCCATATGGCGGAGTATAAACTGAACCATATAATACTGGCGTGCTGTGTTCTCCATAATTTTTTAAGAAAACATTCTGCCAACTATGCTGGCTCAGTTGGGCCTGAGGCCGGAATCCTACATCCAACAACACTGACGGCGCTTGAAAGTGGCCGTCCTGGCTTGCCCTCCCTGAGTGCCCGTGATGTCCGGTTACGATACCTGGAGTTCTTTGCGGGTAGGGGGGCTATCAATATGCCAGACAATATGTGAAGCCTTTTTCAAATAAAAAAAAAAAAAAGAAATTCTTTGTGGACATTTACTGCTTGTGTTTGTTTTAGCTGACCCTGAGAGAAATGTGTGGAGTCCAGAAAATGTTGTGATTGTGTAACCTTATTATACAAAGCACTGTTGGCTGGTATTTCCTAAATGCAAAAACACATTTCACTACAAGTGCACTTGCAACTGCACTGAACCTGCACTTGTAGTGCAAAGTGGATTTGCCCTTAGGAAATAACCCCCATTTTTGCATAAAACAGCTATTACATCACCCCAAAAGTGTTGTAGTGTTGAGACAATAATCCACACATTCTTGAGTAAGCCACTTTTTTATACCTGCACAATCACATGTGCATTTACCAAAGGTTTTTAAAACAAACCAACATGTTTGTTGTATAACAATTTTTGGAGTAGCATTATCAAAAATCGAAATATCCATTTCAGATAAAACAGGCCTGTGTAAAACCAACAAGAAAATCAAAAAACTTGAACTTACAAAGTTCACATTAGGTAAAACCTGAAGGCTATATCAGACATCAGTATTTAGGAACTGTGTTTGATATAGCGTTCAGATGGGGGGAAATCACCCCTGGAAAAGCCAAATTTGGAAGATGCACACCAATTTAAGAATGTCAACATGTGCTATCTGCCATCAGGGGGGATCAAGGAAAGTGTTTTGGGGGAGCAAGCCCATCCTCACCGCTACTTTATAATTGAGGAAGGGGTTGCACCCCCAAAATGCGTCCATTGATCTCCCGTGATGGCAGATAGCACATGTTGGCACACTGTGTGCATCCTCCAAATTTGGCTTTTCAAAACATTGCAAAAAATTTTAAAAGATTGGACCACAATAAAACAAGTGATTTTGTGGGATTTAAATTCGCCCCAAAACATCAATGATGTTATTATTTTTTTTAATAACATCATGGATTTTTTGCTGGATGTTTTGCAGTTCGGCATTACACCCCATGATCTCCCCGATCAGGATCTGGGCACTTTCAGAAGTAAAGCGTTCTCTCTCCCTCACATCACGATCACCTAAAAAGAGATAAAGAAAAAAAAAAAGGTCTCAAAAATCTGCCACCATCCATCTCTTTTACCTGAGCCTGTGGTCGCAGACACTCACCTGTTGTGGTGCCAATCTCCATCACATCTTCTTCTTCCTCCTGCTCTTCTTCTTGGGTTGGGGGTATTTCACCTTCTTCCATAGGTGGGGGGTCTGTGTTCTCCTGGGATGAGGGGTGTCCTCCGAGTCTTTTCTCCCCTATGTAAAACAAAAATGGTATAATTAGCACACAGATATTTGATGGCAGAACTATAAATAGGAAACATTGCTTGGAAGTGGGGTACAATTGTCTATTTTAGCCGAGTTCCAAGATGTCTTTTTTTTATTGCCCTTTGTCAAGCTGCAATACTTTACCTGTTTGGTACAAGCTTCACAGATGGAGACCCCCCTATAGTATACACTGGAGCACCTGTGTGGCCCCCTAATAAAAATGGTGTTCTGGGGTCCCACACTAGTGCTCCAGTGTCCAGATGTGAAAACAGCTGCTCAGTGTCCTCTCCTTACACACAATCTAGTTGGCATTTCATTCTAGTAACAAACCCATCTACACAAACAAATATTTGGCATCCAAGTAGGCCCAAAAAAATGTGTGAAAATGCATATGGCCTAAACAATGGTGTTCTAGAGGCCAAAAAAAAAATGTTTGCTACGAACGAATAATGGGCCCATGAACATTAAAGTTGCCCTTTTAAACGTTACAATTAATAAAAGCATATGGAGCAGAATGAACGGAATAAAGACAGAAAGAATAGGAACACAGCATAACTACTTACTTTTTTGCAGCACTCTCCGGATCTTTCGGTACTGCTCTGGCTCTCTCAACTTCAGGTCCGACCACCGCTTCCTGAGCTGATCTTTAGATCTTCGTACCCCGAAATTCCTGTGAAGGCTTTTGATCATTTTAGCAATGATTTTGGCCTTTCGGATGTTGGGGTGGGGGTAAGGCCCATATTTTCCGTCATAGTCGGACTTCCTCATGATGTCGACCATCTCCAACATCTCCCCAAAGGACATATTTGTGGCCTTAAAACGTCTCCTTCTGCATCGGGACGTGCCTGGATCTGGGCTTTCCTCCTCCTCCTCCTCGTTGCTAGAATTAGCACACACCTGCTCTAAATCCGCCATCATGCTCTTCACCCACTGCGCCGAATGAAAAGGGGCGGGGAATAGACTAGAAAGAACGTCAGGGGTGGGCGGAGTTACACGCATGCGCAGTGTGTATAAAGCGTAACATGCGTGCATATTACATACGATCTGTGAGCTGAGGAAGGAGCATTGGACGCGCCGATCGTAAGAACGAAGGTAAGAGACAAACTTGTGCCTATACTGCTTCTAGATTGAGGCCTATATTGTAACAAGATTAGAAGAGTTTTGTCTGACATTAGGCTTTGTCTTGTGTTGTGTTTTGCAGTGAACATGGATATGGTACTCAAAGATAATGACTTCATGTCAGTATTCATAGATATGCTAAGGGAGCTGCCCGGTCTGTGGGAGATTAACCACCCCCATTTCAAGAACCAAGCAAAGAGGAAGGCAGCACTGGAGCAATTGTGTGAAATTGTGAAGCAGGTGATCCCCACGGCAGACATCACCTATTTAAAGATATTAATTGGTTGCCTGAGGAGCACATATCTGAGGGAGCGCAAGAAAGTCCTGGATTCACAGAGATCCGGAGCAGCAGATAACATCTATGTCCCCAGGATGTTGTACTACGACAGGCTGAACTTTCTGGCAGGCCAGACTGAACCCAGGCCATCCCTCTCCAGTCTTCCTTCCACGCTTCCTTCCCCCCCGGCTGAGGCTTCTGACGCCAAACCTGGGCCTTCCAGGCCACATGTGGAGGAGCCCAGATTGAGCCAGGTATAGCATTCCTCTAAATATTTCTGCTTGTCCAATCAATGATGTTAACTAGATGTTAGTTGGGAGTACTAATTTAGGATTGGGATTGATGATGCAAAACATTACAACCATGTCCCTTTTTTCATACACAGGGAAGTCTCAGCCAGGAGGTGGCCGGGCCGAGCCGGCTGGCTGATCTGCAGGTCCCTCCACCCCCCCTGAAAACAGAAAGTGGCAGTAGGAGGAGTGCCCTAGAGGAGGCTGCTATAGGATTCTTTTGGAGGGCTACAGAGGTCCTGGGAGCACCCCACACCATGGAGGAGAACATTGCTGCCTTCATTGCATATAAAATGCAGAGGATGGAGAAGGGCCAAAAAGTAATGTGTGAGGCCCTCATATCGGAGGCTCTGGAGAAAGGTATGAGGGGCCAAATTACACCTCAGACACACCTTTGGGATGGTCCTCCTCCTCCTCCTGCAGGTCCTCCTCCTCCTCCCTCTCCTCCAGGTCCCCCCAGTCCTCCTCCAGGTCCCCCCAGTCCTCCTCCTCCTCCAGGTCCTACTCCTCCTCCTGCCACATCTCCAACTGCACAGCCACAGCCCGGAAGGAAGCGTGGAAGGAAGACCAGACAGTGATTGCCCTGGGTTCAGTCTGGTCGGCCAAAAAATGCAGCCTCTTGTGGTACCACAGCCTGGGGACATAGATGTCATCTGCTGCTATCCGGTTCTCTGCGAATTCTGGACCAGACTGCCCTCCCTTACATATGGACTCCTCAGGCCACCAATTTTGATGTTGAAGAATTGATGTCTGCCGTGGGGGTCCCAGGCTTCGCTAATTTCTCCTGTTGATCCAGTGTTGCCTTCCTCTTTGTTTGGTTCTGATCCCTTAATAAAGGAATTTTTGTTAGGAATTATACTCTCCTATGTGTGTTTTACTTCAAAAATGACAGTTGGTTTGTGAGGATTTAGGTACATTTCAAATATACAATGTGAAATGAACAAGGGACACCAACAACAAACAATCTCCTTGAGATTAAATAATAAAAGATATCAATGGTGTTGGGGTAACTTGACACACAAAACACACACAAAAATATTCTGGAGTAAAAATAAAAATAACATTGAACAAAGATCAGCCTTGGAAAAAATCCAAACATTAAAGAAAAAAAAGGCTGAAAAAAAAAAGTCAGATGTGACAACTAATAACAATATATTCAGGGAATCCCACTAAAAAAAACACAAATAAAAGTTTGTGAGAAGTATGTGTGAATATGAGCAGCAAAACTACTTAATTCTTGTCACATTATAAAGAAGAAGAGAGTGCGCTGTATTAAACCATTTTGAACATTGCAGCGTCACGAAAGTGCTGTATCCATTGCGAACGCTAAGTTTACCAGAACGGGCTGTCCCGTCTCGGAATTTCTTCTGAGCATGCGTGGCACTTTGTGCGTCGGAACAGGCCACACACGGTTGGAATTGACGCGATCGGATTTTGTTGTCAGAAAATTTTATCTCCTGCTCTCCAACTTTGTGTGTCGGAAAATCCGATGAAAAATGTCCGATGGCACCCACACACAGTCGGAATTTCCGACAACACGCTCCGATCGGACATTGTCCATCGGAAAATCCGACCGTGTGTACGGGGCATAAGTGTTTTATCTACGTTTTTAATAAATCTTTTCAAAATCTATATATTTTGTGGGAGTGACTATATACATTCAGTTTTATACCAGTGTGTTTTTTTCACAATTGCACTCAGGTACAGTGTTCATATTATTTGTTACATATATTCACATATATCCTTTTAAGGTATAGCACAGTTCTTTTTTCTTTTCTTTATATTTATGTGGATATCGCACATTTGAACTGCAGCTTAGTAGTATTTACAATTTTTGGAGCGCAGTGTTTTTCTCTTTTCCATAGCTGTGCACGATAACCCAGATATCAGGCACAGAAATAATGTTTGAGTAAAGTGCAGCGCTAGAATAGTAGAGTGCTATTCATGCGAATAGCACAATGCATGTCATATGTGCAAAAACAATCAAGTTTATAATAAAGTGCAATCATTTAAATATCAACAGTGTAAACATATTTAAATATTGAAATCTGTAACATATATACAGTATTTGCAGTGCATGTGAAAAATATTGTGCAAACAGAAAAAAAATCATATGCAGCTGAGTTTCATCAGAAAAAGTCCCATGTAGGAAAGATGCATTGTAAATGATGATCAAACACTTGACAGCATGATACCCGTCACCACAAACAAAATTAAGGCTTACTAGAAAGCCAGCGACCCCCCTTACTCACAGGTAGGTCACAATGCGCTTGGTTGGATCTATGATCCACTGAAAAGAAATCCAAACTTCTCTCCCCAGCATCCTTGGGTAGTATACACCAGGAGGTTCAAAGCTGATCAGGGCGTGTTAATTAGGAAGCCTCAGAGCCGGAATATATAAAGAAACAAAAATACTCCACGTAGTGTGATATTGTCTCTTCTTTGCAGTTTAATAAGAGTAGTGCACTTACATCAGATTGTAAAGTTCAAGCTGAGAGCATATCACAATCCAAATGATTCCTTTAAAATTCAGACAGCGATTGCACATGCGTAGTAGCGTGTGTACGCATCTGTCCCGACAATCGTTTCACCATAAAGGACGTCATCAGGGTGATGTCACTTTTTTCTGTTTGCCCAATATTTTTCACATGCAATGCAAGTACTGCAAATATGTTACAGATTTCAATATTTAAATATGTTTATACTGTTGATATTTAAATGATTGCACTTTATTATAATCTTAATTGTTTTTGCACACATCACAGGCATTGTGTTATTCCCATAAATCACACTCTATTGTTCTAGCACTGCACTTTATTTAAACATGTACTGTATGTTGTGCGCTAATTGAGAGGTAGTTTAACCACTTCAGCCCCGGAAGGTTTTACCCCCTTCCTGACCAGAGCACTTTTTACAATTCGGCACTGCATCGCTTTAACTGCTAATTGCGCAGTCATGCAATGCTGTACCCAAACGAAATTTGCGTCCTTTTCTTCCCACAAATAGAGCTTTCTTTTGATGATATTTGATCACCTCTGCCGTTTTTATTTTTTGCGCTATACACGGAAAAAAAATGATATTTTCTACTTTTTGTTCTAAAAAAAATCCAATAAACTCAGTTTTAGTCATTCATTTAGGCCAAAATGTATTCGGCCACATGTCTTTGGTAAAAAAAATGTCAATAAGTGTATATTTATTGGTTTGCGCAAAAGTTATAGCGCCTACAAACTAGGGTACATTTTCTGGAATTTACACAGCCTTTAATTTATGACTGCCTATGTCGTTTCTTGAGGTGCTAAAATGGCAGGGCAGTACAAAACCCCCACAAATGACCCCATTTTGGAAAGTAGACACCCCAAGGAATTTGCTGAGAGGCATGTTGAGCCCATTGAATATTCATTTTTTTGTCCCAAGTGATTGAATAATGACAAAAAAAATAAAAATTACAAAAAGTTGTCACTAAATGATATATTGCTCACACAGGCCATGGGCATATGTGGCACCCCAAAATACATTTAGCTGCTTCTCCTGAGTATGGGGATACCACATGTGTGGGACTTTTTGGGAGCCTAGCCGCGTACGGGGCCCCGAAAACCAATCACTGCCTTCAGGATTTCTAAGGGCGTACATTTTTGATTTTACTCCTCACTACCTATCACAGTTTTGAAGGCCATAAAATGCCCAGATGGCATAAAACCCCCCCAAATGACCCCATTTTGGAAAGTAGACACCCCAAGCTATTTGCTTTGAGGCATGTTGAGTCCATGGAATGTTTTATATTTTGACACAAGTTGCGGGAAAGTGACAACTTTTTTTTTTTTTTTGCACAAAGTTGTCACTAAATGATATATTGCTCACACAGGCCATGGGCATATGTGGAATTGCACCCCAAAATACATTTAGCTGCTTCTCCTGAGTATGGGGATACCACATGTGTGGGACTTTTTGGGAGCCTAGCCGCGTACGGGGCCCCGAAAACCAATCACTGCCTTCAGAATTTCTAAGGGCGTACATTTTTGATTTTACTCCTCACTGCCTATCACAGTTTCGGAGGCCATGGAATGCCCAGGTGGCACAAACCCCCCCAAATGACCCCATTTTGGAAAGTAGACACCCCAAGCTATTTGCTGAGAGGCATGGTGAGTATTTTGCAGCTCTCATTTGTTTTTGAAAATAAAGAAAGACGAGAAAAAAAATTTTTTTTTTCTTTTTTCAATTTTCAAAACTTTGTGACAAAAACTGTGGTCTGCAAAATACTCACTATACCTCTCATCAAATAGCTTGGGGTGTCTACTTTCCAAAATGGGGTCATTTGGGTTTTTTATTTTGCCACCTGGGCATTCAATGGCCTCCGAAACTGTGATAGGCTGTGAAGAGTGAAATCAAAAATTCACGCCCTTAGAAAGCCTGAAGGCGGTGCTTGGTTTTCGGGGTCCCGTACGTGGCTAGGCTCCCAAAAAGTCTCACACATGTGGTATCCCCGTACTCAGGAGAAGCAACAGAATGTATTTTGGGGTGTAATTTCACATATTCCCATGGCATGTTTGAGCAATATATCATTTAGTGACAACTTTGCGCCAAAAAAAATTAAAAAAATAAAAAATTGTCTCTTTCCCGCAACTTGTGTCACAATATAAAATATTCCATGGACTCAACATGACTCTCAGCAAATAGCTTGGGGTGTCTACTTTCCAAAATGGGGTCATTTGGGGGGGGTTTGAACTGTCCTGGCATTTTATGCACAACATCTAGAAGCTTATGTCACACATCACCCACTCTTCTAACCACTTGAAGACAAAGCCCTTTCTGACACTTTTTGATTACATAAAAAAATAATTTTTTTTTGCAAGAAAATTACTTTGAACCCCCAAACATTATATATTTTTTTAAAGCAAATGCCCTACAGATTAAAATGGTGGGTGTTTCATTTTTTTTTTCACACAGTATTTGCGCAGCGATTTTTCAAACGCATTTTTTGGGGAAAAAACACACTTTTTTAAATTTTAATGCACTAAACACACTTTAAAATTGCGCACAAACGTGCAGTGGCGACAAACTAAATACATTTTTAAAAGCCTTTAAAAGCCTTTACAGGTTACCACTTTAGATTTACAGAGGAGGTCTACTGCTAAAATTACTGCCCTCAATCTGACGTTCGCGGCGATACCTCACATGCATGGTGCAATTGCTGTTTACATTTGACGCCAGACCGACGCTTGCGTTCGCCTTAGCGCGAGAGCAGGGGGGACAGGGGTGCTTTTTTTTTTTTTCTTTATTATTTTTTTGCTTTTTTATCTTATTTTTAAACTGTTCCTTTCATTTTTTTTTTTTTTAATCATTTTTATTGTTATCTCAGGGAATGTAAATATCCCCTATGATAGCAATAGGTAGTGACAGGTACTCTTTTTTGCAAAAATTGGGGTATATTAGACCCTAGATTTCTCCTCTGCCCTCAAAGCATCTGACCAGACCAAGATCGGTGTGATAAAATGCTTTCCCAATTTCCCAATGGCGCTGTTTACATCCGGCGAAATCTAAGTCATAAAATGCTCGTAGCTTCCGGTTTCTTAGGCCATAGAGATGTTTGGAGCCACTCTGGTCTCTGATCAGCTCTATGGTCAGCTGGCTGAATCACTGGCTGCATTTTCAGGTTCCCTGTTGAGACAGGAGAGCCAGAGAAAAACACGGAAGACGTTGGGGGGGGGGCATTCCCTCCCACTGCTTGTAAAAGCAGTCTAGAGGCTAATTAGCCGCTAGGATTGCTTTTACATGAAAGCCGACCGCTGGCTGAAAAGAATGATACCAAGATGATACCTAAACCTGCAGGCATCATTCTGGTATAACCACTCAAAGTCGTGAATGGCTTACCTGAAGACAAAAAAATGGTTAACAATAAAGCACAGTAAACGGTAAGGTATAAAAAATTGCATACCTGAAAAACAAACATGATAAAACATAACAACAATAAAACATTGCAGAATAGAATACAGTAAAAAAGAGCAAAACAATAGAGAGAATAGAGAGAGAGAGAGAGAACAATAAAACGCCAACAATTTTTTTTTTATTTTATATTTTTGTTTGTGTTTTTTTTTTTTTTACACTTTTTTTTGTAACTAACTTTTATAACTGTAACCGGTTCCAGGTTGGGGTCTCTCAAAATGCGATGGCATCTTGGGAGACCCTGTGTTAGTGTGCCTAGTCTGTGCAGTGCTGTACCCTACGCTAATACTCAACTAGTGAATGGTAGCATTCAAAACATTCACCAATGCAAAGACCAGGATTGTCAGGACAGGAGGGACAATAATATCGGGTGTCATGCCTATATCCGCGCTTGCTGCAGACACAACATCTTTTTTGGGGGGGGGGGGTTCGCTGGGTAGGGGTACCCGGGAGGACATAAAGAAAATGCCTCTCATGCAGCCGACTGCATTTGGTTGGGGATGTGAATGGGGGAAGTACGGGCGCTGCAGAAGTGGTGGGTTCCCAATTAGGATTGGCGAATGCAGCAGGAAGGGCACTATGGGCATGACGGGCCTGTGTTTGTCTTTTTGGTGGCAGCGGGACACTACTTGTGCTTGCCACCTCACCAGCTTGAACTGCACTTATGGGACTCGCCACGTCACCAAGTGTTACTGCAGTGCTGGTTTGACTACGACCGGGGTGTACTAGGCCGCTGGTGCTTGCCAGTTCACCAAAACGCTACAAAAAAAACTGTTAGCGATCGCAGGGATCAGGCCTGATTCTGCGAATGCTGCAGTTATGCGTTTAGTGTTTTGAAAGTGACAGTGATCGATCGATACTGCACTTGGGTGGGCTGGGCTGGGCCGGGCGGAGGGGCAAAACGCAGGTGCTAGCAGGTATCTGGGCTGATCCCGCTAACACTGCGTTTGTGGGAACCCTAAACTGCTGGGGACGCTAGTATAGATCTGATCAGATCAGATATTGATCCGATCAGATACTATACCACTAAGGGAGGTGTATGCTGCGTGCGTGGGTGTTAGCGGTACTGGCGCTAACCTGACGCTGCCTGGGGCTGGTGCTTGCCAGTTCACCAAAACGCTACCAAAAAAACTGTTAGCAATCGCAGGGATCAGGCCTGACTCTGCGAACGCTGCAGTTATGCGTTTAGTGTTTTGTAAGTGACAGTGATCGATCGATACTGCACTTGGGTGGGCTGGGCCGGGCGGAGGGGCAAAACGCAGGTGCTAACAGGTATCTGGGCTGATCCCACTAACACTGCGTGTTTGGGAACCCTAAACTGCTGGGGACGCTAGTATAGATCTGATCGGATCAAATATTGATGCGTTCAGATACTATACCACTAAGGGAGGTGTATGATGCGTGCGTGGGTGTTAGCGGTACTGGCGCTAATCTGACGCTGCCTGGGGCGACGCATGTCACCGCCGGGCGATCAGGGGGCTAAACCTTTATTCAGTAATAAACGGCGGGTGCCCTGACACAATAAAAAATAAATGAACTAACCAGCGTCACCCGTAACGGTTATACGGTGATCAGTGGTGAAAGGGTTAACTAGGGGGCAAGCAAGGGGTTAAAACATTTATTAGGTAGTATATGGGGGTCCCTGTCGCTATAAAACGCTGACGGCGAACCTCAATATTTACGTCCCTAACTAGCGTCACCAGCGACACTAATACAGCGATCAGAAAAATGATCGCTTAGCAACACTGGTGACAGGGGGTGATCAAGGGGTTAAAACTTTATTAGGGGGGGTTAGGGGGGTATCCTAGACCTAAAGGGGGCCTAACACTCACTGCCCTAACACACTAAC